>CM033643.1:19631190-21084589 GCA_019512145.1 Engystomops pustulosus
GTATCGCCATGTAGTATAAAATGCATACAGCGTATCGCCATGTAGTATAAAATGCATACAGTGTATCGCCATGTAGCATGAAATGCATACAGCGTATCGCCATGTAGTATAAAATGCATACAGCGTATCGCCATGTAGTATATAATGCATACAGCGTATCACCATGTAGTATAAAATGCATACAGAATACCGCCATGTAGTATAAAATGCATACAGCGTATCGCCATGTAGTATAAAATGCATACAGCGTATCGCCATGTAATATAAAATGCATACAGCGTATTGCCATGTAGTACAAAATAGAAGCTCTGATAAATATCACAAATACAACATATACATACAGCATATATACACACATATACAAACAGTATATACAGCATATGCACACACTGCACATACATACATACATACATACACACACACATACATACATACATACACAACATATACAGAATATACATAAACACTCATACAGCATATGCACTTATATATACACACACACACACACATATACATACACGAACACATAAATATACCCTTTTTTGCACCAGGGACCGGCTTTAAGCTAGACCAGTTTTCCATGGCCCGGTGGGGGTGGGGGCGGGGCTTTGTTCATATGGGGTGGGGTTATGGAGGGGTGGAGCTTATAATATAAGATATCAGGGAGTGTCCGGACCAGATCCATCATATTGGTTTGGTGTAAAAATAAAGCAATGCAAAATGCATACAGCGTATCGCCATGTAGTATAAAATGCATACAGCATATCGCCATGTAGTATAAAATGCATACAGTGTATCACCATGTAGTATAAAATGCATACAGCGTATCGCCATGTAGTATAAAATGCATACAGCATACCGCCATGTAGTATAAAATGCATACAGCGTATCGCCATGTGGTATAAAATGCATACAGCATATCGCCATGTAGTATAAAATGCACACAGCGTATCGCCATGTAGTATAAAATGCATACAGCATATCGCCATGTAGTATAAAATGCATACAGCGTATCGCCATGTAGTATAAAATGCATACATCATCATCCCATGGAGTTCCAAATGTGCAACACGCGTATCGCAATGTACTTATAAATTGCGATACACAGGCGTACTCACCAGTTAGGTATAAAATGATACAGTGATTCCTCGCCATGTAGTATAAATGGCATACGCATATCGCCATGTAGTAAAAAGTCATACACGTAGCGCCATCGTTATAATGCAGCAGTGCTACTTGAGCCATGTATCGGACACAGCATACTCACAGACTGCCCACAATACAAAACGTTAATAAAAAAACAAGTTTTGCCAATACAGTGCCTATCGCCATGTCGTGTAGTATCAATGTGCATACACTCTATTTCCGCCATGTTAGTAATAAAGCATACAGCATATTCGCCATGTAGTATAAGGCATCAGCGTAATCGCCATGTGTATAAATCATCGCGTATAGACCTGTGTATAATGAAATGCAGTGCAGTGTAGCCGCACAGTAGTAAAAATGGCATACAGCATACTCGCCATGTGTATATAATGCAACATCGTGATCGACATGGTTAGTATAAATGCACTCCCTACCTTCGTCATACCGCCGATGTATATACTGCATACAGCGTATCACCATGTTAGCGTATAAATGCATACGTTCGTTCCGCCTATGTATCTTAAAATGCATACCGCTATTCGCCATGTAGTGCTAAAATGCATCAGCGTATCGCCATGGTTATATAAATCATACAGCGTATACGCCACATGTATTATAATGCATACAGACATATCGCTGGCATGTACTACCAAAACTGCACAGCGTATCGCCATGTAGTATAAAATGCATACAGCGCTATCGCCATGTGTATAAAATGCATACACTATCACTCGCCAGTATACTAAAATGCTACAGCGTATCGCCATGTTATAAATGCCATACATGCATACTCGCCATGTAGTATAAAATGCCTACACGTATCGCCATGTATCGAGTATACAGATATGCATACGCATATTCGCCATGTAGTATCAAATGCTCAGCGTATCGCCATTAGTATAAAATTCCTACAGCTACCGCCATGTAGTATAAATGGCATCACAGCGGTACTCGCCATGTAGTACAAATGCATACAGCTATCGCCATGTATAGAAATTGCACCGTATCAGCCATGTAGTATTCATACAGCTATCGCCATGTAGTATAAAAATGCAATACAGCGTATCCCATGTATTATAAAATATGCATACAGCTATCCGCCATGTAGTTAAAATGCAACAGCGTACGCCATTAGTATAAATGCATACAGCTATCACCATGTAGTATAAAATGCATACAGCGTATCGCCATGTAGTTAAATGTCAACAGCATATCGCCATGGTAGTATAAAATGCTACAGCGTATCGCCATGAAGTATAAATGCATACAGTTACACTCGCCATGTGTAGTAAATGCAACAGCTATGCCATGTAGTTAAAATGCATACAGCGTATCGCCATGTAGTATAATGCAATAGCACAGGCAGCTATCGCCCATGTAGTATAAAATGCATCAGCTATCGCCGTAGTAAACATGCATACAGCCTATCGCCATGTAGTATAAAATGCATACAGCGTTCACATGTAGCTAGTAAATGAAACGTACGCCATGTAGTATAAAATGCATACGCATATTCGCCATGTATTATAAAATGCATACAGCGTATCGCCATGTATTTATAAAATAAAAGCATACAGCAGTATCCGCATGTAGTATAAAAGATAAGCTATCGCGTAGTAAAAGCCCGCGTCACTGTAGTACTAAAAGCAACATGTCTAGCGCCATGCTAGCATTAAAATGAATACAGCGTATCGTCCGATGTAGGTATAAAATGCATCCATAGCGTATTCGCCCATGTAAGTATATAATGCATACAGCGTTACACCATGGTAGTATTAAATGCATACGAATACCCGCCATGTGTATTACAAATTTGCATGACAAGCGTCATCGCCAGCTTATACAAAATGCAACAGCGTATCGACCATGTAATATCAAAATGCTACAGCGTATTGATGTAGTTAACAAATAGAAGCTCTGATAAATATCACAAATACAACAATATAAATACAGCATATGTAAGCACACATTATACAACCAGTATATACAGCATTGCAACACACTTGCACATCCACATACTTCATACATCACACCCCAACATACATATACGACCAATCATATACAAATATCAAAACACTCATACAGCATATGCACTTATATATACACACACACACACACATATACATACACGAACACATAAATATATACATGCACAGATAAAGTTACATTACCTTTTTCTATGGTCCTGACAGGTATGCGGGGAGTGGAGGAGCCGGGCACCCGGTGCTGTCCAGTGGGCTGCCGCAGCATGGTGCCGGCCAACTGGCATACGGGCAGGAGCTCGGTGCCAGGTGGTCGGAAGATCGGTGCATGCCGGGCAGGGGGTGGAGGGCGTGCAAACGGGAGGTCGGTTCCGGGCGGCCGGCGGGAACTCGGCGCTTTCCGGCCGGCAGAAGGGGCAGGCGGCAGCTCAGTGTCGGCTGGGGCAGGGAGCCTCTTGCTGTCTGGAGTGCGGGCCGGAGCGCGCGTGGGAGTAGGATGCGGGCCGGCTGGCGGGAGCACGGTGCCGCCCCCTCGTACAGCAGGAGGCGCTCGCCCCTGCGCGGACCGGCTGATAGACCCCAACGGCCCGGTCCTGGTCCGCGGACCGGCGGTTGGGGACCTCTGCTTTAGACATTTCCTTTCTGACTACATCTGGTCACACCGAGGAAATCTACCACTGAGTATAACCAAAAGAAAACTTAACATACTTCTTCCCGGTGCATGTGAGTGCTGATCTTGCAACACAATTAGATTTTTAAATTCTGTGGTTTGTCTGAATCAGTCGGGTTGTCCGACATCCACGCCCCCTGATTTGTGTTGCATGAAAGCTGGCCCTTCTTCTTCCTCCTGACCATTACATCACATTACATAGTGTGCACTCATGGTGTCAATGACAGGATAACACATGGTCCTTTAGACGTTTCCTTTCTGACTACATCTGGTCATACCGAGGAAATCTACCACTGAGTATAACCAAAAGAAAACTTAACATACTTAGCTAATGTTCTCTTTATCTCGATCCCAGTGGTGGTCTTCTCTAATCCAAAAAAAGAAAAAAGACAGCAACCAATGTATTTACCAAAAGCTGTTTGTTTGATGCACGCAGCCCAGGGTCCTAGTGTGCAGGATCCATAGTCCAAGGGTCCTAGTGTGCAGGATCCATAGTCCAAGACAAAAAAAAAGAGAGAAGGCCACAGCATCCAATATGATGAAAAAAGGTTAAACCTTTATTCACACAGGCATAGAAAAAAATGCAATGTTGCAGATAGCATGATTTGGCAAGCCTTGCTTGGACTGCTCAAGTGGCTAGCAGTCCCCGAATACATAAGAGTGTTGTGTGGCCCCTTTACATTGGAGGTTTGCTCTACCTCTTCATCTTCATCATAAAGAGGGTGGTTTGGGGGCCGTGGCTATATATGTGGCTGGCTACAAGAGGTGGCACAATGGCTTAAAATGCTATGCCACAATAGAGACTCAACCTCTTTTATCATCGTTTTCCCTCTCTCGGCTTTTTTAATCTTTTTACAGCGGGTTGTTTTTTCAGGGGTAAACACTGGCCTACGCCGTACCTATGGCAGGCTGTACAGGTGTTATCGGTGGTTTATATAAAGTGGGAATGGTTTAAAGTTTGTAGACAAACCAAATAAGGAATGGTTAAATTATCAATGTTTCAATAAAAGGGCGTGCCTACGCAGTCATCCCACACAATTGAGACATGGCTTAGCAATGGTTTTTCGTGTGGTATTATATTTGGACTATTCATATAACCCCTTACCTCTGCCGCCGTAGCTCTACGGCGTAGAGGTATAAGGGGAGGTTTGAAGAGGGGCTCACGGGCTGAGGGTCCCTCTTCAAACAAAAGGTGGGGGGTTGTTGCATATTGCAGAAAACCCCCCCAGCTAATAAACACCCGGTCGTGCTGCATCGATCGTGACTATTAAACAACCCTTCAAGATGGCGCCGGCCATCCTTATATTTGATCCGCCGACCCCCAAATCCGTCTTCGTTTTGACCCGAGGATAATTCGCATCTGAGATTCGTTCATGAGCCAATTGGCTCATTTGTAATTGAATTGCCTGGCAAAAAAAGAGTGCTCATATATTGCAAATACAGAGATTAGTGATCATGGTTAGGAAAGCGATCTGACTATCTAGGGTTAATGTTACCCTAGATGGTCTAAAAAAATTGTGAAAAAAACAATTAAAAAAAAATTTAATAAAAAATTACTGTAAAAGTTTCAATGCACCCACCCTTTCCCTAGAAGAAACAAACATAAATTTAAACAGTAAAAATCACCCAACATATTAGGTATTCGCCGCGTCCCAAAATGCCCGATCTAATACAAAATGATAAAAACGGTTTACGGGCGGGCGGTGACCCTACGGGCGGAAGGGGGAGGTGGGGGAAATGGCGCCCACAAATGTCTGAAATGCGACTTTTACACCTTTACATAACATAAAAAATTAAATAAAAAATGATCAAAATGTCGCACAGACTCAAAATGGTATAGAGCAATGAACAAAAAAACGTCGCCTCATTCGCAACAAAATACCCTCACATAGTCCGTGCGCCAAAGTATGAAAAAGTGATTAGCGTCAAAATGGCAAAAAATTTTTTTCTTTTTTGTACACATTGTATTAATTTTTTGAAATGTTTATTAAAACACAATAAAACCTATCATAAATTTGGTAATCCACCGCGGATCGCACCGAACCAAAGAAAAAGTAGGTGTGTTATTGGAGCGAAGAGTGAAAGTCGGTAAAAACTGAGCCCCAAGATGGACCACGTGCGTTTTTTTCTTTTCATTTTTCCCACATTTTGAAATTTTTTTTCAGATTCGCAGTACATGGCAGGTTAAAATAAATAACATCACGAGAAAGTAAAATTTGTTACGCACAAAAAAAGCCTCACACAGTCTGTTACACGTAAAAATGAAAAAAAGTTATGGATTTTTTGAAGTTGGAGAGCGAGAAATGAGCGAAAACACCGGCGTCCTTAAGGGGTTAAAGGCAGTCGTCTCAGATATAGTTAGTGGATGGAAAAAAAGGAGGAGTATTAGCTAGGCGCCCCTAAAGAGTATGACCCATTAACCTAAAAAGTCTTAGACAGCGCTTCACACTGTTAGGTGCTTTCTCTAGCCTAGAGAAACGGACAGCTCTGGCGTAAGACGGCTGTTGCCTTATCTAGCCCCCTGCTCCTATCTCTACCCCAATTTGGCTACCATGTTTGCCCTTTTTTATCCTGTGATGAAATAAAGAAGATATTTTTATCGGTGAGTGCCGCAATCTTTCTTTACTCTTTGCATGTTCACCATAACTATCTCTATGAACGCTGAGCACCACCTGAATATTCTCATACATAATTTTTGTGCCATCGCTGACTACATATCTACTACATACAAGGAGACTAGATAGTGCCCCTTTCTTATGTTTAACTTAAAATATATACCGTATATAATTTTCTATAAAATTAGAGATGACTTGGAAGCTTATAAAGTGCCGCGCACATGTCATCTCCCAGTTCTATATAAGAAGGCTCAGGCTCTCCCATCACATCAGACTCCACATTCCTCATCGCAACATAGATTTCATGCTCAAATGGATTCATAAAAGACAGTCCAATGAGATCAAACCTCAACCAGAGCACGTACAGTCAGATTTATGGCCCTAAAAGGGATCAGTGAATCATGTAAGACTTAAGATTAGAAGCGGTGGCTGTAAAGTGGATTTGTTAGTGAATGCTCCAGGTTACTAAAGACGGGTGAAAATCAACTACAACTGAGTTATATTAAAGTTATTAATTACTTTACAAAAATTAATAAAAGTCTATCTATCTCATATCAATCTCTCTGTCTCATATCTTTCTGTCTGTCTGTCTTTATCTATCTCATATCTATCTCTCTATCTATCCTGTGTGCCCACACATGCCCGCCGGGCTACGGCACGGCGGGCACACGTTCTTGTGCATGCAACCTCAGTAAAATAGTAAAGAGCGGGCAGCAATCCAAGATTCCAAAATCAAAAAAAGGTGATCTTTAATGAACAAGTGGAGACGTTTCAGTCTAAAACACCTTCATCAAGCAATTCACAAGTGATCCCCATTGGGTATATATAGGAAATATGGCAGATGGATAATATATACATAGAGGTGTGTCTTAAAGTGCAATATTTATAAAAAGCTCATATCTATGTGCATATGTAAAATTCATATTCATCAAAGTGCATCATATATGCAGGTCATATATATATATATATCCATATTATATCAAGTTAACTGCTAATAACCTGATTGTAAAATACACAGTGTCATAATGTAGTGTGTGATATACAAATACAAGTCCAAAAAAGGGGTTACAATTACCCATTATCCTTTAGACTAGTCGCTCCTATGGTAGAAACCTATCTATCTCCTTTCTCTTTTTGCATTATGTATCTATATCATATCTATTTCCTATGTAATGTTATTTCTAACATGTGGACATTTTGATATTTGACCGTCATTACAATAAGCACTTACTTCCTCCCGTAGGCGCTGTGACATGTTATCCAAGCCAAATTCAGTTTGGAATAAGATGATGTATGGTAGGGGTCACGCCGGTGACCTCTGTCGGATCACATACGATGACATCATACAGTAGTTGCTTTGATCTGCATGAGATGGCTTTGTAGTTATATTGCCCCATATATTATATGACATCACATTTGTCAGTTTGTGTCCAATGACCACAATGAAGAGGAATGTTCCCTGCAAACTAAAGAAAACGTAAAGAGTCAATTTATGCAACGTAATTATGGTCAGGAAAAAATGTAAAATGTTTTGTAATTATCATTGTGATTATCTGTATTCCTTCAATCACTAGAGATATAGGGGCTTATTTACTAAATTTCAAAATTTTCGGGATGTGCGCCGCTGGGACAGGTATTTAGAAGGGAATTGTGTCGCACACGATCGGATTTTGGCACAATTGCGCCGACTTTCATGCAACAGAAATCAGAGGGCAGGCCGTCGGATGATCAGATGGATTCAGACTGACCGCAGGATTTAAAAATGTGTCGCAAGATCAAGCACTTACATTCACCGGGAAGAAGAAGGTGAACTCCGGTCGACCTGAGCGGGGAAGCGACAGATGCAGGATATCAGGCGCACAATCTTTGTGAATCGCGGCACAGTGCATTATCGTTGGACAACACACAGTGGGGATCGCGACAGGACTGGGTAAGTAAATGTGCTCCATAGTAAGGTATTGTGTCGTATATGTCAAAAATATTAATTTTACATGATTGTACTACGGAAGGGCATAGTCAGATACTTACCACACCGGTCAGTCCATGATGAATCTCTTCTGTAGGCGCACAGGAGAAGAGGAGTGGGTGAGCGTATTGTACTGCTCCGCACCGCTCTGTTCGCCCAATGCCGGCCTACAGGGGACGTATGTTGAACACAGTCCAACATACAGACCCCCAGTCAGTGCATCCCTTATAGATTCTGGCCTGGAGTCTAAATCAGGCCTCTGTCCTGCACCTGTGAGCTATACAGAAACCCAGGACCGGATAGAGTAGACGGCCCACTTCCAGCCTACCCCTACTCCATAATAAGCAGGCCAAGTATGGACATTACCAAGGTGTCTATGCTAGCGAGGCCAACATAGACCAGACTGACTACTCCTGCTCACCACATGTCTGTATTAACCCTTAGGTTTCTGCAGACAAGTCCAGGGCTTTTACCATACACCCTTCATCTGCCTGAAAGACAGATCCTCCCAAACTACACCTCTCACTTTCTCTCAACCTGCAGAGGTCGGCAGGAACGGGCAGGGGGTGTGGGAAAACGGGAGCAATAGAGGAGGAACTTTTAAGCTCTTTATACTTTTATAAGCCCCCCCCCCCCCCAGACATATTATAAAAACATCTTTAAACCCCGTGACCCCCCTTAAGAGCAGGATAAGGTATATATATATATCAATATATTAATGCCAGTTGTCTTAAATTAGACTAAGGGACAAATTGTAAGGTACTTGCAGCATTTTTTTGTAGATGGAAATTGATCAAAGTTTTAAAAAAAGGAATATATTGATCTGAACTTATTTATTAAAATTCTCTTTTATATCATCCTAATAAAAGTGTAGGAATTAAAACACAAATCTGGCTAAGCTCACAGAGTGACAGGAAGCCTGTCCTATTACTATGCCCGACACCACAAAGGGTACAGATACTGGAAAGCTGCTCATAAATGTTATCCATATCTTAGACTTACAGTTCAGACCCCTAAAGGTTTCTTAAGTATGGTAAACATAACATAGGTGTTTCCACTACTACATGACATAACCTCCAATCTGAATATGGATAAATGTGTAATCATATGAATGGTGGCCCACATGTTTCCCATATGAATAGATGAGAGGTATCGATGAGAAGTAATGAGAGGTATCGATGCTTGAATATTCCCATTCATTTTTTTTAAAACCCCACAGAAGTGCATGGATCAGTGGCCAATTCACATGAGACACTCAAAAAGCCTTTGCAGACCCCAATTCCTCTGACAGGTGGAGGGCCTAGTGGTATATATGTCCTTAGGGGAGAACCCATTAATCTTGGTAAAAAATTATAAATCTGAACATGGATATGGAGACAGTGTGTTATGGAGTAGAATAGGCTGAACAGATTGTACATAATGTCCTATTGTCACGGTTGCTCCCGCGATCGCTGTTTCGGATCGCAGGCGCACCCGTATCCCGACTTGTACCTTCAGAGCCGGGCTCTACTCACCCTCCCTGGCTCCAGCGATGGCCTCTCTGACTACTGCGGCTCGGCGCTCGCCGTCACACCAAGATTTAAAGGGCCGGCGCGCCGGTAATTGGCGCTGGCCTGCTATAAGTTTCTGCCCCTTCCTGTGACCCTTGCCGAATCTTTCAGCCTCACAGCCTAAGAGAAAGCTTCCTTGCGAGTATTCCTGCGTTCCTGTGTCCTCCCTGCCTTCCTGTGTGTTCCTGCTCCTGAGTCCTGTGTTGCCGTGTTACCCGAGTTCCTCCGTGTTGCTGTGTTCCGTGTGCCTGTGTTCCCATTCCCTTCTGTCTGGACCTCCCGTTGCTGACCCCGGATTGGACTAGACCCTGCATCTCTGCTGCCTGCCTTGACCCTGTGCCTGGTCCTGACTACGAGACTGTCTTCTGTTAAGGTACCTCGACCTCGGCTGCCACCGCGGGCTAGTCGCACCTGTGGAACAACCTGGTGGTATCCTGCCGCAGCAAGTCCAACCCGCTTTGCGGCGGGCTCTGGTGAAGACCAGGTGCCACTTATACTCCAGTCCCAGGTGTCGGCTAGTACCACCTCCCGCGGTGGTCCAGAGGATTCACACACCCCGAACCCTGACACCTATCTGCAGGCAGCATGTTATAGAGCAGGATGGGCTGAACAGATTGTACATAGCGTCCTATCTGCAGGCAACATGTTATAGAACAGGAGGAACTGAGCAGATTGTACATAGTGTCCTATCTGAAGGCAGCATGTTATAAAGCAGGAGGAGCTGGGCACATAGTACATAGTGAGGCACATTTACTTAACCGGTCCCGCAGAGTTTGCGAAAGTGCATTGTCCGTGTATAATGCTGCGATTCACTTAGAATGTGCGCCAGATATCCTGCATGTGTCGCTTCCGAGCTCAGGTCCGCCGGAGTTCACCATCTTCTGATGTATGTAAGTGCTTGGGCTTGAGACACAATTTGAATCTTGAAGCCTGCACTCAGTCTGAATCAGCTGGATCATCTGACGGCACGCACCCCATCGCATGCGACACAACCGTAGAGCAAACCCCTGTTAAATACCTGTCAAAGCTGCGCAAATCCTGAAAACCAAGAACAGTCTAACGAAAGTGCGATCCACAACCTTTAGTAAATAAGCCCTAGTGTCTTATCTGCAAGCAGCATGTTATAGAGCAGAAGGAGCTGAGCAGATTGACACTGTGTCCTGTTTGCAGGTAGCATGTACAATGGTGAATAATGCAATGTGTGCATACACATGAGCCCAGATATATTATGCAGTCTGTACCAGAATTCTGGCATGGACTGCACATAAATACATGCAAAAACTGGTTGCACCTGTATTTATGAAGTATTGGCTTTAGTATTGTGTCGTGGCTGCACTGTGTCCACCGCAATACATTACTGTGCACATAAAGGGGCATTCACAGAAGTCCAACATAAATCCACAGAGTCCACCAGAAAAAAACTCGGGCACTCCGTCCATGCATTGTGGCCTCCCGCAGGGTGCACCAGATTCATGGAGACGGTGCTCCGGCCTTCATGATTGTGGCGCACTCTGCAGGATAATGAGGCAAACTGCATTGAGTGAAGTTTGCCTCACTATTAGTAAATATGGTCCAAGGTGTATTGTTACAGTTTCGAAGTGCGGTGCCATACGGAACATACTTGACATCATATAGGCAATGACGGCTAGGACTCATTGCAGGTCTTTATTCCATTTATGTAACATATCAGTAAGCTGTCAATGCCGAATAATTCCATGCAGTTATTCTGTGTGGAAGACATGTCATTGTGGTGGAACCATGGAGGGAGACAATGGGAGGGCAACACACAGAAGATGTGGCCTTCCAATCTGTCTCCGCAGGAGATTATTAATGCAAACCACAATGTATCCATCCATCTGAAAGTTTAATATAAACCTCACCATGTTACAGCAATAACCAAGTACCAGCGAAGCAGAGTACAAGTGCCAAGAAGTTCAACTTGCACACGCAGAATAAAGTTTCTCTCCATCAGAAATTGTAGTCTAGATCCCAGTTGCCTTGGCTTTTAGCATTCTCACTGCAGTAATGGCTTCAGCCTCGCTTATCAACCAATAAATCAGGTAAACTACTGCCACAACAGCAAAGCTACAAGCAAAAGGCAAGTCATACCAGGCAACACAGGATCCGTGCCAAGTCTTATTGCAGACTTCACGACCACATAATCCCTCCAAATGCCCAATAATAGAAAAATGATAGATAATTTCAATTTCCTGCCACTGTAATGTCAAGGTGGGAGACAATAAAAGCAAACAATTCAGGGAAATGTACTTTTAGTGAAATGTCACAATGCAAAAAATGAATTTAATATAAACTTGATCTTGTCAATCAAGTCTTATTTTCATACTGGAAAATTTTATATTTAGGTGTGTGGGTTGAATCCTATAAGTAGTAAACTCACGGTGAACTGAACTTACCTTTATATTTCAGTTTTAAAAATGTATGTCCACTTACACTATGGGGCACATTTATTAAGGGTCCGAACACCGCATTTTCGTCGGGGTTCCCGACTTTTTACCCTTTTGCCCTGAATTGCCCCTGGTTTTTGGCGCACGCAATCGGATTGTGGCGCATCAGCTTACATGCGACATAAATCGGGGGCGTGGGCATCGGATAACCCGACTGATTCTGACAAACCGTGGAATTTAAAAACTAAATTGTGTCGCAAGATCAGCAGTCAAATGCATCGGGAAGAAGAAGGTGAACTCCAGCGGACCTCAGTGGGGGATGCGACACATGCAGGAAATGGGACGCACAATCTTAGTGAATCACGGCAGACCCGAATCCTCATCGGACAACACACAGCGGGGATCGCAACGGGACGGGAAAGTAAATGTGCCCCTATGTATTTGATGTCTTAAGTCTCAAGTGTGATATCCCCCCTATGCAATGAAGCTCCTACAGATAGCCAAGTGTTAAAAATTTTAGTGGTTTGTTCAGTTGCCTCTCAATCATCTCATTAGCCAGCGATAAAGCTTCCTTGGGACTGGATTCCCGTGCCAGATATTAGTTTACTTTTTCTGACTACCCCTTGCCAACTGGTTGGGACTTCCATTTACATTATGGACTACAATTTTGTCTCTAACATACTCTCTTAGTGTGACTCACTTGCTAAACTTATTCAGGTCAGTCAGTCTTTAACTAGGGGTCGTCTGTAAGTCGGCTGTCCTTAATTCGGGGACTGCCTATACATGACTTATATATATGTATTCTGCCTTTATAGCAGTTTCTTTCACTATAGATTCTATCATTTATTCTCAGTTATTTTAGAGCTGGATGGTGGCTGGTCACTTGCTGCATGATGTCTCCAACACACTGCATACAGAAAGAAGAGGACAACTTCAGTTTGCTTCACCAAATCATGTTGTAAAGGGTCATTCCGCTATTCGAGGTGGAATATAACCCTAACCCTGTCTCAGGAGAAGTGGTTATATATAATAACATCTCCCCCACATATGCCCAAGATGGGAATACCCCTTTAAGATCTACATATTAAGACAGTGCTGTAATGTTTGTAAAAATCGAAATAGTTTAAATAAGCAATAAAAGTCACCAACAAAAACATGCTACATTCTATTAGTAACAGTGGACCTGCCAATGGCTGTGATAGCGCGGTAAGATGATCGCATGGCATGCTGGAGTCAATATATTGATTGTCTGAATACGTGGATGAGGTTATACCAGATAAATTACACCCACTTTAATTACCTCAAATGTAAATTCAGCAACACTCCTAATAAGATGGATGATGGATGTCAGCATCAATGTAGTGTACAATGATGTAACCGGTATTGTAGTAACAGCACACAAACAACATTACATCACCTGCGGCAAAGGGAGGTAAACAAATTATTGGGGGAATTCGTCTGAATTCTGGCATCAAAAATCTAAAATATTTGACTCTTCAAATAGATTTGCCCAATAATTTTATGATTCTTTCCATTCTTGAAAATGAACAGTGTTAGTATGGCCGGTATTTACAGCTCATACAGTCCAAGGCACTCAGCCTAAATACACCCGATTAACACAAAGGCCGATTTATACTTAACAGTTAGCATCATTAGCTAATTTCTTAGTAATTTTAATGATATTTGGTCAGTCTTAACACAAGATCAAATATAAATCTAAACCTTATATATTTGACATTCATCTATTGTGACCTCACAG
Organism: Engystomops pustulosus; assembly: GCA_019512145.1. Lineage (NCBI taxonomy): Eukaryota > Metazoa > Chordata > Amphibia > Anura > Leptodactylidae > Engystomops > Engystomops pustulosus. Next base: position 19,645,284 of record CM033643.1, read on the forward strand.
ATAAGACCTTATTCCTAAAGACTATTACCATGTGTACCCTCATTCCAAGATACTATGATTCCCCTTGTGCCCCATTCCAGTATTCCATCAACCCCCGTGTGCCCACGTCTATGGGGCAGATTTACTTACCCGGTCCATTCGCGATCCAGCGGCACGTTCTCTGCGCTGGATTCGGGTCCGGCCGGGATTCATTAAGGTAGTTCTTCCGCCGTCCACCAGGTGGCGCTGCTGCACTGAAAAGCATTGGAACGCGCTGGAGTTCACCGGGCCGGGCTGAGTGAAGGTAAGTGCAAGCTCCGCGACAGAGTTTTTGTTTTAAATGCGGCGGTTTTTCCGAATCTGTCGGGTTTTCGTTCGGCCACGCCCCCTTAGTTTCCGTCGCGTGCATGCCAGCGCCGATCGCCACAATCCTCGCGTGCGCCAAAATCCCGGGGGCAATTCAGGTAGAACTCGCAAATCGGAATATTCGGGTAACACGTCGGGAAAACCTAATCGGGCCCTTAGTAAATGACCCCCTATGGGTTATCAATTTTTCGGACTATAGGTGCACCAGTCTATAAGGCGCGCCCTCAATAATGCCTGCTAAAATATCTAGGTTTAATAAATAAGGCGCACCGGATGAAATGACCAGCAGTGGCAGACCTGTGCACAGTTCAAGGCTCTGTTTCTGTAAGTACATTTCATATATAAGGCGTACCGGACTATAAGGCGCACCTTTGATTTCTGAGAAAGTACAAGGATTTTTGTGCGGCTTATAGTCCAAAAATACGGTACAACTTTGCCCCCTCCTATAGCTAAGTTCTGTGTTCCCACCACTATATAAAATGCTCCCTATGCCTCCACTTTATTAACATGTCACGTGGTTCCACCCCTATATACTATGACCTCACTCAAATATATTATATATACTGCTTTATCTCCACTCAAATATGACTCAGTGATTCAGGGAACTTCAAAGACTATGTAGAAAGTAGAAAGTTTCACCAATTTATTTGCCAAAAATACACTTTAGAAAGTTGGCTGTGTGTGACCGCTGAAGAGATTCAGGACGAGGGGAAATGAGAGGGTGAGAGAGACTGGGGGGTCATTTACTAAGGGCCCGATTCGCGGTTTCCCAACGTGTTACCCCGAATATTTCCGTTGCGCCGACTGTACCTGATTGCCCCGGTTTTTTGGCGCCGCGATCGGATGGGGTGGCGCATCGGCGCTGGCATGCATGCGACGGAAATCAGGGGGCGTGCCGAACGAAAACCCGTCGATTCGGAAAACGCCGCATTTAAGACAAAAAAGTGTCGCAAAATTACACTTACCTTCACCAGTATAGGCCGTGAATTTCAGGGCATTCAAGCGCGCCTCCGGGAACTTCGCACAGCAGCACCACCTGGTGACGGTGGAGGAACTACCTTAGTGAATCCCGGCTGGACCCGAATCCACCGCAGAGAACGCGCCGCTGGATCGCGAATGGGCCGGTTAAGTAAATTGCCCCATTGCTGTGTATGACTTTGAGTGAAATCAGCTCCTTCATTCACCCCTTCCTCACTATGTAGGAGGTTTATGCATTTGCCGGACACAGCACTGAGAAGACTCCCACTCACACAGGGGGATTTGTATATATGGTGAATACTTTGGGAGCAGAATGTTAAATTTTATATGCTAAGAGGAACAACTATGGATGGCTGCACTGCTTTCTAGTAGCAGTTTTTAAAAATGTGTTTATTTAGGGGATTAATTCACTGATAGGATCCATTTTGTGTATACTAATTATGGGGGTTTATATGCTGTCAATTAAAACAATAATGCCTTAGTATGTTTTGTGATACTATCCCCGGGCACAGCTAGTATATTGGGAGCCCGTTTCCCCACTCCTATCTATGTTTAATGACAAATTTCCCCTGGAATCTCAATCCAGTATCTCTAATCCAGTAATCTCAATCAGTAGGAGAACTCCAGCTCCATGTTTTGGATCTGCTATTTATCTGCAGTCATGCAGTTCTATGCACATGTGCTTGCAGTTTTTCAGTCATTTTCTTGTTATGTATATGGGTCTTGCCGTGTGCTGTTGTCAACTGCTCCAAATTTATTGAGACAGTCTTGATAAATGTGGGTATCCCTGTCCTAAGAATAATGTTGCTGATGAATCCCCACCAGCAAAGTGAACGGTCTTGTTCAGATTAAAGCAGGAGCAGGTGGTCCTATCTTGAGGATAAGAAAAGTTACTAAGTGGACTATTTCAACCACACTTTCCAAAACAACACTGGTTTATTGGCTTTTTATCAAATAAGCCCAATTTTTGTATGCACACTTTGTTGAAAGAAGCGTTAGGTTGTGAGCTTTACTGTACACAAGCATTTTAGCTAGAAAAGTCTTTTTAAAAATTTCCTTTGTCTAATAGTCTGAAGATCAGGAGAATACAGCACTGCCAGACCTTCACTTCTGCTGTCCTGGAGATCAGGTAGCCCTGACAAAGCCTTTAACTCCTACTCTCTGGAGAGGCAAGAGCCTTTGCACACCTCCTCCCCTGCACGCCCCAAATGAATATTACTGCAGGACCTTGAGTGATTGTCAAAGTATGCTGGATCATATCTTCTTCCTGAAACATGGCAAGGTCCTTATACCCTTTCATTGCTGCAGGGGATAGGGTCAAAGGAGAAGTTACTCTGGGACTGAGCTGCAGAAGAGCTATGTTTGTGTGTAGAAGAGCTGTAATGTGAGTGAATGGTTATAACAGAGCTGTGTTCAAGCGTGGTTGTAGCAAGACTGTGTGTGAGTGAATGGATATAGCAGAGCTGTTTTTTTCTGTCTTGTGTGTGATCAACAGGAATTTAATTGTGTCATATCACGAGTCGCCGGATTCCTGGGTTACATCAAGTAGGGTCTGTAGGTTTGTTCTTAAATTGAATTTGTATGTAAGTCGGAACTTGTATATTTTATCATTGTAATCCCAGACGATTTTTTGGTTTCTGTGACAATTGGATTTAAAAAGTGTGGGTTGTTTAGACAGACTCATAATTAACACTAAAGCTTCATTAACAGACACATTTGATACTGTTCCTAGTTTCTAACTACTACTTTTCGACTACCTATCCTACTATACTCTATCCTCTAAAAAAACTGTTCTACTAGCTGTTTAATTGTACGCCTGGGACCTTAACAGAACAAGTACATTAAACACCAATATCCCGCCATTCGCGATCCAGCGGCGCGTTCTCTGCGCTGGATTCGGGTCAGGTCGGGATTCATTAAGGTAGTTCTTCCGCCGTCCACCAGGTGGCACTGCTGCGCTGAAAAGCATCGGAACGCGCTGGAGTTCACCGGGCAGGGCTTAGTGAAGGTAAGTGCAAGCTCCGCGACAGATTTTTTGTTTTAAATGCCGCGGTTTTTCCGAATCCGTCGGGTTTTTGTTCGGCCACGCCCCCTGATTTCCGTCGCGTGCATGCCAGCGCCGATGCGCCACAATCCGATCGCGTGCGCCAAAATCCCGGGGCAATTCAGGGAGAATCGGCGCAAATCGGAAATATTCGGGTAACACGTCGGGAAAACGCTAATCGGGCCCTTAGTAAATGACCCCCTATGGGTTTATCATATTTTTCGGACTATAGGGTGCACCAGTCTATAAGGCGCGCCATCAATAAATGCCTGCTAAAATATCTAGGTTTATAAATAAGGCGCACCGGATGAATGACCAGCAGATGGCAGACCTGTGCACAGTTCAAGGCAGCTGTTGTCTGTAAGTACAGTTCATATATAAGGCGTACCGGACTATAAGGCGCACCTTTGATTTCTGAGAAAGTACAAGGATTTTTTGTGCGGCTTATAGTCCAAAAATACGGTACAACTTTGCCCCGACTCCTATAGCTAAGTTCTGTGTTCCCACCACTATATAAAATAGCTCCCTATGCCTCCACTTTTATTAACATGTCACTTGGGTTCTGACCCCTATATACTATGACCTCACTCAAATATATTATTATACTGCTTTATCTCCACTCAAATGACTAGTGATTCAGGGAACTTCAAAGACTATGTAGAAAGTAGAAAGTTTCACCAATTTATTTGCCAAAAATTACACTTTTAGAAAAGTTGGCTGTGTGTGACTCGCTGAAGAGAATTCAGGAGCGAGGGGAAATGAGAGGGTGGAGAGAGACATTGGGGGTCATTTACTAAGGGCCCGATTCGCGGTTTCCCAACGTGTTACCCGAATATTTCCGATTTGCGCCGACTGTACCTGAATTGCCCCGGGATTTTGGCGCACGCGATCGGATTGTGGCGCATCGGCGCTGGCATGCATGCGACGGAAATCAGGGGGCGTGGCCGAACGAAAACCCGTCGGATTCGGAAAAAACGCCGCATTTAAGACAAAAAATGTGTCGCAAAAATTACACTTACCTTCACCAGGTATAGGCCGGTGAATTTCAGGGCATTCAAGCGCGCCTCCGGGGAACTTCAGCACAGCAGCACCACCTGGTGGACGGTGGAGGAACTACCTTAGTGAATCCCGGCTGGACCCGAATCCACCGCAGAGAACGCGCCGCTGGATCGCGAATGGGCCGGGTAAGTAAATCTGCCCCATTGGCTGTGTATGACTTACTGAAGTGAAATCAGCTCCTTCATTCACCCCTTCCTCATGCTATGTAGGAGGTTTATGCATTTGCCGGACACAGCACTGAGGAAGACTCACACTCACACAGGGGGATTTGTATATATGGTGAGATAACTTTGGGAGCAGAATGTTAAAGTTTATATGCATGAGGAGGAACAACTTATGGATGGCTGCACTGCTTTCTAGTAGCAGTTTTTAAAAATGTGTTTATTTAGGGGAATTAAATTTACTGATAGGATCCATTTTAGTGTATACTAATTTTATGGGGGTTTTATATGCTGTCAATTAAAGACAATAATGCCTTAGTATGTTTTGTGATACTATCCCGGGCAACAGCTAGTATATTGTGAGCCCGATTCCCCCACTCCTATCTATGTTTAATGACAAATTTCCCCTGGTAATCTCAATCCAGTATCTCAATCCAGTAATCTCAATCCAGTAGGAGAACTCCAGCTCCATGTTTTGGATCTGCTATTTACTCTGCAGTCTATGCAGTTCTATGCACATGTGCTTGCAGTTTTTCAGTCATTTTCTGTTATGTATATGGGTCTTGCCGTGTGCTGTTGTCAACTGCTCCAAATTTATTGAGACAGTCTTGATAAATGTGGGTATAACCCTGTCCTAAGAATAATGTTGCTGATGAATCCCCACCAGCAAAGTGAACGGTCTTGTTCAGATTAAAGGCAGGAGCAGGTGGTCTCTATATGAGGATAAGAGAAAGTTACTAAGTGGACTATTTCAACCCACTTTCCAAAAACACACTGGTTTATTGGCTTTTTATCAAAATAAGCCCAATTTTTGTATGCACACTTTGTTGAAGAAGCGTTAGGTTGTGAGCTTTACTGTACACAAGCATTTTAGCTAGAAAAAGTCTTTTTAAAAATGTTCCTTTGTCTAATAGTCTGAAGATCAGGAGAATACAGCACTGCCAGACCTTTCAACTGCTGTCCTGGAGATCAGGTGAAGCCCTGACAAAGCATTTAACTCCTATCTCTGAGAGAGCAGAGCCTCTGCACGCTCCTCTCCCTGCACGCCCCAATATGAATATTACTGCAGGACCTTGAGTGATGTCAAGGTTATGTGACTGATCATATTCTTCCTGAAACAGTGCAAGGTCCTTATACCCTTTCATGCTGCCAGGGGATAGGGTCAAAGGAGAAGTTACTCTGGAACTGAGTATGCAGAAGGGCTATGTGTGTGTGTAGAAGAGCTGTATGTGAGTGAATGGTTATAACAGAGCTGTGTGTGAGTCAGTGGTTGTAGCAGGGCTGTGTGTGAGTGAATGGATATAGCAGAGCTGTTTTTTCTGTGCTTGTGTGTGATCAACAGGGAATTTTTAATTGGTGTCATACACAGGCAGTCCCCGGGTTACATACAAGATAGGGTCTGTAGGTTTGTTCTTAAATTGAATTTGTATGTAAGTCGGAACTGTATATTTTATCATTGTAATCCCAGACAGAACTTTTTTGGTTTCTGTGACAATTGGATTTTAAAAATGTTGGGTTGTTATAAGAATCAATATTAACACTAAAGCTTCATTACAGACACATTTGATAACTGTTCTAGCTGTTTATTGTAGCCTGGGACTAAAGAACAGTAAATTAAACACCAATATCCAGAGGTCCGTTTGTAACTAGGGATCTTATGTAAGTCGAACGTTCTTAAGTAGGGGACCGCCTGTATATATCTTGTATGACTAAATCTGGGGTGCGTCTTATACTCAGTAATATGGTATAAAATGTATATATTAAATTTCTCTAATACTTTTGGTTCTATATCTGTATTGAACATTTTCAAATATTACGACTCGATACATTTCCTATAATATTAATTTTGGTATGGGGAGATGAGTGCCCTAGAGAGATGAGTATATCTCCATTAGGAAAACCAAATGTTTCAATCGAATGGATGTGCATAGAAAACAGTAATTGATTCTGACTGTGGCATAAAGGCCGGTATTTTACATAGATTTACCAAATTAGTTAATTTCATATACAATTTTCTCATCCTGTATGGAGAAATTGGATACTAGGCATTGTATACAGAAGAAAGACACAGCTTCTCAAAATTCAATTACATCCTTCTACTCTTACAGGAGACGTCCTTGGGATTCCCAGAGGAAACACGTGAAATCTTTTAAAGGGTAATAGAATCAATTGATTTCTGACTAACGCCCCAAATAACTGAGCAAGTTCTAACTCACATGTACCCTGCCTGACAGGAGCGTCTACAGCCGGATCAGGCGATAATTCTAGTCCCTGGAAGCTAGTAACTTCTGGTTCATAACGACTGAAAACTGTGGGCTCAAAAGTGTTAAATATAGGGACTACATATAGTTTATACATCTAACGCCATGTGAACCAAATGTCTCAAAGAGGTTTCCCGTTTGTGGGGCTGGTAGCGATACCGGTCACTTATCCTCAGGAAAGGGACAAAGGAACACAACTGTGGTCAGTATAAGAAAAATGGACCATTGTGCTGTTGAAAAAGTTGCAATCTCTGGAGCATGGCCAGGAATTATGACTTTTTCCCACTCATGCCAACTCCACGCCCACTTAATAGCATGCTTGGAGGGACGAGGAGTAGGGCAGCCCAAGGCTAGGAGAAGGGTGGGCCATAGTAGAGACACATCAGCTTGCATATTTTTCTATATCCATTTTCTATATCCATATCCAGAGCAACCCCTTTAAAGAGGACCTGTCACCCAAAATTTCGGCACTAGGAGCTGCTTACTAAAGTAAGCAGCTCCTAGTGCTTGAACAAACGCCGCAGTGTGATAGTGTTATCGGAAACCTCCGGTAACGCTATCTAACACTGCAGCGGGGTACAGTGTAATCGGCGGACCGTTCACAAAACTGTCCGATGTATTCATGAGGGGGTGTGGTTGGGGCGTGGTTAGGGGCGGTGACTGCCGCATGATGCCCGGCAGTCACCGCCACCCTACGGATCGCCCCCTCATGAATACATCGAGGATTACATTGTACCCCACCGCAGTGTTAGATAGTGTTACTGGAGGTTTCCGGTAACGCTATCCTTCTAACACTGCAGCGTTTGTTCAAACACTAGGAGCTGCTTTCTTTAGTAAGCACCTCCTAGTGACGAAATTTTGGGTGACAGGTCCTCTTTAAATGCAATACCACACACTAGAAGAAAACAGTCAAGTTTTTTAAGTCTGGAAAACCCCTTCAAGGGATTTTAGAGCTCTTATAGATGTTATGACAGTATTCCCAGACCCTGCCACCCTAGGCATAGCTAAAAAAAAAGACTATTCCTAAAGTCTACTGGGATATACAAGATAAATACAGTGCTCCCATTTAGTTATCCATTAGAAAAAATGAGAATAAAAGTTTTTTATTTAAACTTTGTTTTTCTTTATGACACTTTTTGTACATGGACCCAAGTCTGCCCAATCACGACTGTACTATAAATGGGAAAGTTTGTCAGTACCGTGTTTTGCGACCTCTTTAAAGTTGCAAGGTCATGGACTATCAAGAATAATCAAACGCGGGTGCATTATCCCATACATTATAGAAAGAGCAGGGCTTTTAGGCTCTTGAATCTAACAAGAGAGGAGTAAAATGTGGATTAGGTGCCATATTACTAAATCCAACCTGCCCGAGACGAGATATATGTAACATAATGGAGATAACAGAATTCAATGCGTATATCACATGCAATTTGAGGTCTTAAAATGACAAATGAGAAATACGACATACATTCCCCCGCATGATGTGATGTCGCCTGGTGCCTCGTGGCCCGTGTCTGTACAGTTAGCACACAATGTCGTTAGGCAATTAACCTAATCATCCAGGACTACAATGTCGAGAATTTCCAGCGGCTGACCACTTCCAAAAGCAGATCTTGGCCTCATGAATTATAGGGAGAACATGTCGGATCTGAACTCACTGTATGGAAATGTTGTCTTTTGTATCATGTACTCTTTATTGTAAAATTACATTAACGGATCGCAGGCTAATATTTCTGCCCAGACAATGGCGCAGGCAGAGTGACCTCCGGAAGGGAACTTCAGTGAATAAAGCAATCACTTCATTGTGTTTAACTATTTCTCTGCAGTGAGAAGGTGGCAGATATCTGAACAGCAACATCATCATCATCATCATCAGTGCTGAAATTCTCATTTCATAAAAATGTTTACAAGTAGCAGAAAACCATAAATGTGGAGGAAAGATAGTGTAAAGAGACCAGAGGGTTAAATATAAGTACAGGTTAATGAGGGAGTGATACAAAGAGATAAAAACAAACAACTAATAGAACATCGCTATGCCATCAGAGGATCCCTGCCCCTGACCACTACCCCCCATATAGAGGATCCCTGCCCCCAACTACTGCCCCCACATATAGAGGATCCCTGCCCCCGACAGCTACCCCCCTTATAGAGGATCCCTGCCCCCAACTACTACCCCCCATATATAGGATCCCTGACATGATTACTACCACCCATATAGAGGATCCCTGCTCCCAACAGCTAGCACCCAAATATAGGATCCGTGACCATTATGACGACCATTCGTATAGAGGATCACTGCCCTCAACTACTAGGGCCATTATAGAGGATTCCTGCCCCCCAACAGCTACCGTCCATATAGAGGATCACTGCCCCCAACTACTGCCCCCCATATAGAAGATCCCTTCCCTCAACTATTAATGCCATTATAGAGCATCCCTGCCCCAGAATACTACTGTCCATATAAAGGATCCCTGCCCTTTATTACTTCCAAAATATAGATGATCCCTGCCCCAGACTACTACTGTCCATATATAGGATCCATGTCCTTGACTACTACTGTCCATATTGATGATCCTTTTCCCAGACTACTACTGCTGCCCATATAGAGCATTCCTGCCCCAGACTACTACTGTCCATATAGAGGATCCCTGCCCCAGACTACTACTGTCCATATAGAGGATCCTGCCCCCGACTACTACTGTCCATATAGAGGATCCCTGCCCCAGACTACTACTGTCCATATAGAGGATCCCTGCTCCAGACTAACTACTGATCCATTAGATGAGATCCCTGCCCCAACTACTACTGCTGCCCATATAGATCATCCTGCCCCAGTACTACTGTCCATATATAGGATCCATGTCCTTGACTACTACTGTCCATATTGATGATCCTTTTTCCCAGACTAACTACTGCTGCCCATATAGAGGCATCTCGCTCCAACTACTACTGTCCATATATAGGATCGGGTCCTTAGACTACTACTGTCCATATGAATCCTTCTCCAACTACTACTGCTGCCCATATAGAGCGATTCCTCTCCCTGCCCCAACTACTACGTCCATATAGAGGATCCCTGCCCCAGACTACTACTGTCCATATAGAGGATCCCTGCCCCCGACTACTACTGTCCATAATCAGGATCCCTGCCCCAGACTACTACTGCTGCCCATATAGAGGATCCCTGTCCCCAGACTACTACTGTCCATATAGAGGATCCCTGCCCAGACTACTACTGCTGCCCATATAGAGGATCCCTGCTCCAGACTACTACTGTCCATATAGGAATCCCTTCCCAGACTACTACTGCTCCATATAGAGGATCCTGCTCCAGACTACTCGCTGCCCATAATAGAGATTCGCCCAGACTACTACTGTACTGCTACTGCTCCATATAGAGGATCCCTGCTCCAGACTACTACTGTCCATATAGAGGATCCCTGCCCCAGACTACTACTGTCCATATAGAGGATCCCTGCTCCAGACTACTACTGCTGCCCATATAGAGCATTCCTGCCCCAGACTACTACTGCTGCCCATATAGAGCATTCCTGCCCCAGACTACTCTCTACTGCTCCCATACTGAGCATTGACCTGCTCCGACTACTACTGTCCATATAGATCCTGCCCCAACTACTACTACTGTCCATATAAGATCCCTGCTCCAGACTACTGCTGCCCATATAGAGCATTTCCTGCCCCAACAACTACTGTCCATATATAGGATCCAGTCCTTGACTACTACTGTCCATATTGATGATCCTTTTCCCAGACTACTACTGCGCCCATATAGAGCATTCCTGCTCCAGACTACTACTGTCCATAATATAGGATCCATGTCTTGACTACTACTGTCCATATTGTGATCCTTTTCCCAGACTACTACTGCTGCCCATATAGACATTCCTGCTCCAGACTACTACTGTCCATATAGAGGATCCCTGCCCCCGACTACTACTGTCCATATAGAGGATCCCTGCCCCCGACTACTACTACTGGAAACTACAGACCCGTAAGTCTAACTGCTGTGGTGGGGAAAATATTTGAGGGGTTTATTAGAGATGCTATCCTGGAGTTCTCACTGTGCACAACCTTATAACCCAGCGTCAACATGGTTTATGAGAGATCGGTCCTGTCATACATCTGTGGGTTTCTACGAGAGGTAAGTTCAAGACTGGATCTGGGGGACGCTGTGGATGTTGTATATCTGGACTTTTCAAAGGCTTTGACGACCGTGCCACATAAAAGGTTGGTATATAAAATGAGATTGCTGGGAGTAGGAGAAGAAGAAAATCTGTGTATCTGGGTAATCTAATTGCTAGTGATAGAAAACAGAGGGTGGTCATTAATGGCACATTCTCAGATTGGGTTGATGTACCAGTGGAGTGCCACAGGGGTCAGTATTGGGGCCACTTCTCTTTTTAATATTTTTATTATGTCCTTGTCGCTGGTTTACACAGTCAAGTTTCAATATGTTGACACGATTATACTAAACTGTGGTGAAAGTATAAATGGTGAGGTCGATAGTTTAGCATTACAGAGGGATTTGTGGAAGCCTTGAAGGGATTGGCAGAGAATGGTTGATGAGTTTTATGTAGATCAATGTAGTTCTTGCTACTTTGGTCCTGAAACAAAATTATAATTATGTTCTCTAAACGGCAATTACTTAGTAAAACCTGACTGAAAAGGACTTGGCCGTATTGGTGGATGGTAAACTTAATTTTATAGTGACAGAGCCAGCGCTGCTGCTAAAGCAAAGTAAAATAATGGAAATGTATAAGAGAGGAATAGATTCTCATGATAAAGACCATATTTCTGCTCCCTTATACAAATCCTGGTCAGACCACACTGGAATATTGTGTACAGTTTTGGGCACCAGTGGTATAAAAATATAGTAGAGCTGGAACGGGTGGCAGAGGAATCAACCAGATTATTAGGGGAATGGGGGTACTAATGACCAATGACAGATTACAAAATTGGGATTATTCATTTTAAAAAACGACTGAGGGGAGATCTCATACATTGTACAAAGACCTGAACGGACAGTACAAGGATCGCTCCAAAGATCTTTTTATACCTAGGCCTGTGACCAGACAAGGGGGCATCCTCTACCCTAGAGGAGAGGCATTCTACCGCCCCCATAGACAAGGTTCTTTACTGTAGAGCGTGAGACATGGAACTCCTGCCGCAGGATTTGTTATGGGACCTCTATGTCCATGTTCAAGAGAGGCCTGGATGACTTTCTGGAGAAGCAAAAATACACGGGTTATGGGGATAAAACATTTATTTAATTCTTGAAGGTTGGACTTGATGGACTTGCGTCTCCTTCCAGCCTTATATACTATGATACTATGATACTGTCCATATAGAGGATCCCTGCTCCAGACTACTACTGTCCATATAGAGGATCCCTGCCCCAGACTACTATACTGTCCATATAGAGGATCCCTGCTCCAGACTACTACTGTCCATGATAGAGGATCCCTGCTCCAGACTACTGCTGCCCATATAGAGCATTCCTGCCCCCGACTACTACTACTGTCCATATAGAGGATCCCTGCCCCAGACGATACTGTCCATATGGAGGATCCCTGCCCCAATACTACTACTCCATATAGAGATCCTGCTCCAGACTAATATGGTCCATATAGAGGATCCCTGCCCCAGACTACTACTACTGTCCATATAGAGGATCCCTGCTCCAGACTACTACTGTCCATATAGACAGTGGTGTCGAACCTAGGCAACGGTGCCCAAGGCGGCACTACGAGCTCTTTCTGTGGGCACCCGGGCCATCACCCCAGCACACCACACCAGACAGGTCTCAATGAATTTTCCTGCAGTTCCAAACAACTTAAAAGATGCTGCTTTCAGTGATATTTTAAAGTGATACATACTTGGCAAATGGGACTGTTGGAAGAAGGGAATGTGTAGTCAGTGCCAAATTATCTTTGGGGGACCTCCTGCTGGCCCCATGATTCTCTGTGTACAGATGGAAACTGGAAAGAAGCTACAATGATGCAAATTTTCCATCTTTTTTTTCTCCAATGTTGGTATGGTTAGTATGACTGAACGTTGTTGAAGAACAGGGAGCAATAAGTTACTGCTTTATTTTTGGTTGGCACCTCGCGATAAATTATTGGGCTTTGGGGTTGCAGTTTGGGCACTCGGTCCCCAAAAGGTTCGCCATCACTGATATAGAGGATCCCTGCTCCAGACTACTGCTGCCCATATAAAGCATTCCTGCCCCAGACTACTACTGTCCATATATAGGATCCATGTCCTTGACTACTACTGTCCATATTGATGATCCTTTTCCCAGACTACTACTGCTGCCCATATAGAGCATTCCTGCCCCAGACTACTACTGTCCATATATAGGATCCATGTCCTTGACTACTACTGTCCATATTGAGGATCCTTTTCCCAGACTACTACTGCTGCCCATATAGAGCATTCCTGCCCCAGACTACTACTGTCCATATAGAGGATCCCTGCCCCCGACTACTACTGTCCATATAGAGGATCCCTGCCCCAGACTACTCCTACCCACATATAGGATCCATGTCCTTGATTACTACTGCCCATATAGAGGATCCCTGACCTTGACTTCTTCCATCTGTATACATGTAGAAAGGTTTTATTGCAGCATTGTATGATGGTTTTATTGCAGAACTGTATGTAAGTTGTATTGGATCATTGTATAATGGATTCATATAGGGTTTGCATGGAGGAACACTGTATGGTGATTTTACTGGATCATTTTATTGTGGTTTAATTGCAGCACTGGAAGCTTTTTTTGTAAAAGTTTATAGTGGTTTTATATGAGAACTATATGGTGGTTTTATTTGAGCATGCATTTGAGCTCTGGGGTTCCCCAGGAATATGGGTCTGCTCTGGGGTCTCCAGGATTATATGTCTTCTCTAAGCGGGGCCTCCACTATTATTATCATCTGGTCTGTGCACTATATTTGTAGTCTGCTTTGGTGTCTGTATTAATTATTGTACACATGTAGTATTATACAGTAGTGGTTTCAGGGGTGGGATTTGTTCTGTACTGTTGTTTTAGGCGCGTTTAGGTTACTAGTGTAGCCCCCTCAAAGTTGAGCAGTATCAGAGGGCAGCACAGTGGTGCAGTGATTAGCACTACAGCCTTGCAGCGCTAGGGTTCTGGATTCAAGTCCCATCCAGGTCAACATCTGCAAAGAGTTTGTATGTTCTCTCCGTATTTGCATGGGTTTCCTCCGGGTCCACTAGTTTCCTCCCACAATCCATAACATACTGGTAGGTTGATTAGATGGTGATCCCCATGGGAATAGAATCTGGTAAACGCTGTATAATCTGTGTGTGCTATATAAATAAAGGAATTATTATTTTAATGCACCCCTGCTTTAAACTGTATATATAGAGAAGAAAGGCTCACGGTTTATGTTGATATACATAATGACCAAAGAGTTAGTTCTTTTCATTTTCCATGGAGCCGCACAAGATAATGATGAAAGACTATAGGCAAGTTCCTATATGAATCTATAACACACACGTATATGATTTATTACAGCCAGGAGAAGGAACAATTCCTGAAAATTGAATTATATTACCGATACAAGCCAATTATTTACAGCCTGCTTTTCACATAACACTGCTTAAAACTTAATCTCTCATATTATTACACAACTCGGCTCCATTATGAACACACGCAGTTAACAAAGACAAATGTTGACCCGCTTTCCAGCAATAATTTACGGCTCTTCAACAGCGCATCATTTATTTTCCCTCTGCTAGGGTGGGATTACAGCTCCAGCTCATCCATCTAAAGTTTGCTGAAAACCTGCTGCAATGTACAAGCTTCCCAGACACTAATAATGTGATCACTTACTGTAGAATGTGTTCATTTTTAGAGAACATGATAGTAAAGTGACATCATCGCTGCTGGAACCATAGCACGTGGCCACATGCTGATAAGCCCCATTGGATTAGGCTCATAAGAAGACAATATAAGCAGACTAGTATTTCATCTATGTGAACAGACCTGATTTATGTGCAACGTCCACCCACCGGGGCAGTTGGATTCCCCGATACCTGGGTGACTGACTTGGTGCGCGGCCTAGAGTTAGGTCACGGGTGGCTTGGTCCAGGTGAACAGGCCTCATCTGTTTGAGCAGGGAAGAGGAGGCAGAAAGGAGTCTGATAATTGGAGAAAGAGGCAATTTCTTAATATAACTTAAAACACAAAGGGGCACATTTACTTACCTGTGCGACGGAGTGTACCCGAAGTGCATTGTTCTACGATAATGCACTCTGCCGCAACTAAGATTGTGTGCCGATATCCTGTGTGTCGCTTCCCCGCTCAGGTCTGACAGAGTTCCTCATCTTCTTCCCGGTGCATGTAAGTGCATTGTCTTGCGACGCAAATTGAAAGTTAAATCCTGCGCTCAGTCCAAATCAGTCAGATCGTCCGACGGCACGATTTCTGTCGCATGGAAGCCAACGCAGCTGCGCCAAAATCCGATCGCATGCAACACAATCCCTTCGCAATCCCCTGTTAAATACCTGCCAAAGCTGCACAAATCCCTAAAACCATGAACAGTCCGACGACCCGATCCACGACCCTCAGTAAATAAGCCCCAAAGTTCTAATATTTGTATGAAGACTCGTATAAGGTCTTACATCTTATCCTCCATCAAGAACCTTTGAGTTGCAATTAGAAATATTGGGGCAGATTTACTTACCTGACCCGGCGCGACCGCCGAGGTGCGTTCCCCAACGAGAATGAACAGCTGCTGCGATTCACTAGCAGTGTGTGCCCGATATCCTGCATGTGTTGCTTCCCCGATCAGGTCTGCCGGAGTTCACCTTGTTCTTACCGGTGCATGTAAGTGCTTGGATTGCAGCACAATTTTAAATGTTAAATCCAACACGTTGTCCAAATCCGTCGGATAGTCCGTCAATCGTTGTGTCGCGGAAAACCCGGCGTGATTGCAACACAATCCGATCACATGCGACGCAATCCCCGGTGCAATCCCCAAAAACATCGGAAAACCCGACGGTAATGCTGCCGTGGGACCTTAGTAAATAAGCCCCATAGTTCCTAAATTTACACCTCTCTTTCCCCTGTACTGTATATTATGGTGATCCATTTGTCTTGGCCTGAACAGAACTGACAATATAATTATACTATACTGCTAGGTATTAGTGGGAAGAAACTATAGCTGTGATACTATTCACTTCACACAAGTCATTTTAAAGTCACATGAAGGAACACATCACAGGTACAGTAATATCCTGGTTATTTGTCTTTTCCATCCAAAATTAGAAGCAGCAACAATCAAGATGAATGTTCCATTATTTCCACTCATGCATACATTACTTCAGCTTCAGCCTGCACTCTATCACTATTATGTGTTGTACTAATGCAGGTAGTCCCTGGGTTAGATACAAGATAGTGTCCATAGGTTTGTTCTTAAGTTGAATTTGTATGTAAGTCGAAACTGTATATTTTATAATTGTAGATTGAGACAAAAAAAATTTGTTTCAAAATAGTTTCAAAAAATAGGTGCCCACGGGGCATATTTTGTCTGTCATTTTTCTCATGGTTATAAAACTAATAAAAAATGTTTAAAAAAAAAATGTTTGCTGTAATGGGACCAAGGATTATCAATAAAGCTTCATTAAAGACACCTTACAGCTGATCATTGCAATCTGGGACTTTGGTAAAGCATCCAGAGAGCTTCACCAGAGGTCACAGTGGGCAGAGGGGTCCATCTTTAACTAGGGGTCGTCTGTAAGTGGGATGTCCTTAAGTAGGGGATGGCCTGTATCTACATTGCTTTCAAAATAACTTTGGGACATGTTGAGTTTACATAGAAGACAGACTACACTGGGCATGCTTGTAGTCTGTAGCCATGGAAATACAAACCTCTGCTTATAAGCTGTGATCAAAAAACGAATTGTTCTTATTTAACCAACACCTTATAAAAAATATGTTGGTGATTAGCTGGGGGGCTCAAGCCAAAAATTATACTTACTACATCAGACTTATGCGTTTTGGGCTCACTTGAATAAGCTGGTTGTTGATGTAGTGCTCACATCCTGGCTGGCACCGATCACTGGCTTTAACCCTGAAAATGCTGCCTGCAAATGCTTGTGAGTCGTGTGTGCTGCCATTTATACCAAGGATCAACACTCCCCAATGATGTCACATCATATAATAATAATTCTTTTATGTATATAACACACACAGATTATGCAGCGCTGCACAGAGTTGCCAAATCTGTCCCCAATGGGGCTCACAATCTAATCAACCTACCAGTATGTTTTGGAGTGTGGGAGGAAACGGGAGGACCCGGAGGAAACCCACTGAAACAGGGAGAGAACATACAAACTCATGGGTTTGGTGGCATTTAAAGGGAACCACAATCTGTGTTAGTGATGTGTTTGGGTTGGCTGAACCTGACTGGTTAGCTCATCAGCTAGAAAATGTAAGTGTGAATACAGCCTTTACAAATCATTACTGCACATATAACTTTGCTCTGACAGTGTGGATAAAAGATGTAAGCTTTTTTTATTCTACTAGATTTGATTCTTTTTATCACTATATTAGAATTTGTCAGGTTCTTCTTCTCCAGCGCAGGATTTAATCCCATTGAATTATTTACCTTGACGCTGATTACACAGTAGAGCCTATAATATCTGACTATATAAAATATCAAACAATCCCCTATTAAAGTTTCATTCCTAATGACTTCTCATCATCATCCCGGCTATGAACCGTCAGATCAAATTTCATTTTTTATGAAATGTACTTTTAAAATTTAATCCGAGAGGTCCGATTCTATAGATTTTGTCAAAGTTAAAAAAAAAATATCCTTACAAATGAAGTTTGAATTATGGCTGAACTTGGAGACTGATGCCTGGGTGTAATAGAAGCCTTGATATCTTCCGTCCTTATCTGAGCAAACTGTACCAGTCTCTAATTGAATATTACTTTGAAATAAAATTGCAGCTCATTCCTTTTTATGAAGGGATCAGAGATTTCACTTATATTCTTTTATCTTTGGCCCTGATTTATAATTATGAATAATGGATATTTAAATTTTGTGATGATTAGTCTTTTCATTCCTTAGACGTCATTCACCGAAGACCTTTTTTTCAAGGAGATACTTAAAGGTGATCAACATTTTTAATAGATTTCCTTTAAGTAATAACATTTTTAATGGGCTAAAAAGAGAGATAAATGTCTCAAAAAAGGTGAATCATAAAAAGTCATTGCAGACAAATGTTTCTTCGAGGGCATACTGACCACTAGTGAAACGTTTTCGCAGACTGTAGGACTTTCTACTCTTGTAGAACGATGGTCAGAGATAAAACATGTCCTCATCCTCGTCCTCATGTTCTCGTAGAGGAGAATGTATCTCAATCTATGTTATAGGGCAGTGGTGGCAAACCTTTTAGACACAGAGTGCCCTACCTACAACCAAAGCCAAGTGCCAAAGCCACAATTTAAGCAGGAACTTAATACTCTCTGCTCTGTCACAGGTTTAAATTGTATAGGCACCTGAGGACATCAATACAGTAGAAAGAAGGTAACTTCCTTCTAGGGTCCTGGGCTGCCTGTGATTGCAAGAGGCCTTGAGTCCTGTCTGGCGAACCCTGCCTTGGGGTGATAGCAAGGGTGCCCATATAGAGGGCTCTGAGTGCCACAGCTGGCACCTGTGCCATAGGTTTGCCACCACTGTTATAGGCCCTATTCTTATTGCCCAAGTAGTTGTTATATATACCACTGGAATGAGAAAGGCTTCATGCACACGACCATTGTTTCAGCAAATAACACATCGCCTTATGTATCTCAATGGCCTTTTACGCTTAATTGTGGTTTCCTTGGCCCTATATATGTGATGCCTGCCTAAACCACAAATTATGAAGTAGATCCTTTTCCTGTTCATGTCTGCACTCAAGACAGTCTTTTTCCTATTGTCATTGGTGTGTGATCGGATCTCACACACTGACGACATACGTCCGTTGTTTGCATCCGCCGATTGCACACATTTGTTCGCAGATAGCCCGACAAGCTATAATGCACTTTTGAAGGCTATTTCAACCATCTTCCACAAACATACTTGAGAAGTAACACATGGCTGTTTGGAGACACCACTAGTCCTTTCTCCCAGTAAGGGTTCTAACGGGTGAGTCAAAAGGCCCACATACATGTTGCTTGGTCAGTACCCATCTATTGTGTAAGGTAACCTTTAGGGTTAATCCACTTGAGAGTTGCAGATTAGTCTAATGCTTTCATCACCTTACATACCAAATTGTCACTTACCAAATTTATAATTCCATCTTCTCCTACAAGTAATAGGATAGTAGAAAGAATACATGGTGGTAGAAGAATTTGTTCTTTCTTTCCAAGGTTCAAATATTGATGACTCAGTCTTTAATATCAGATCAGCAGAGTTCCAACTCCAAACAAAAATGGTGGAGTAAGTCACTGTCAAACACAAAATATAACCCCTTACAAGATATATGTCTGAACAGAGTATTTTACCGGCACACATGGTGCCATGCCACCTCCACAAGCTAACACTCCTTACCTAAACCTTTGCATGGAGATAAATTGCGAGTATGGGGTAACACCTTTCTTTTATCATCCTCTGTTTGTTATATACGGCTTAGTATATACAGTGCTGATTGGGTTTTTTGGCCTTTTTTGTACATTGTATGTGTGAACATGTGTTTAGGTTTCTGGATGTTTGGATATAATTGCCTCACCCTAATTTCCTCTGCAGATCTGCTGTAGTCCAGCAATAGTTAACCCTTTGTGACTGACACAGCTCTACTCAAATCATCTGGGGCATCTAGCATCTGCTCACTTTAGTTCAGAGCTTGTTATAGATAATCTTGGCTATCTCCCTATCCTGTTTGTAACTTTGTTATTGTGTTCCTGGTATACTGTATTTGGCATGTTTTTCCAGCCTTTCCTCTGTCTAGTGATTATGTACTTCATTGCTCACTCTGTTGTGACCTGATTTGGTGACCATTCCAACCTGTTTGTATTGTTCTTTTCCCATTGTACTTCATTGCTCTCTCTGTTGTGACCTGATTTGGTGACCATTCCAACCTGTTTGTATTGTTTTTGTCCCATTGTACTTCATTGCTCCCTCTGTTGTGACCTGATTTGGTGACCATTCCAACCTGTTTGTATTGTTTTTGCCTCATTGTCTGTGTTTCTGCCATTATACAGGGCCAAAGACAAAATCTAAGAATGTTTTGTGTTCCTTTTGGGAATAGTTGTGGTTTAGTTAGCATTCTAAATAAATCAAGTGTGGGTAATTGGATGAGAAATTTGGTTTAGCAATCAAGTCACACTCATCCGGAGATGGAAAATTGGTGGTATTCTGCCATTTCATCATCTTGAACTATAAGTAGGATGTAGCTTTGAGAGCATCATTAAGTAGAGATCCCTTGACTCGACATGTCCATCAGCCATAAGAGCAGTTCCAAACTACTTAATGAAGAATGGGAATGTGCAGTGGATTTAGTGATCCAAAGAATTACTTCTGTTGGTAACCATAGTCTGTTGGAGGACCAATCCAAGGTTCTTCTTCACACTCTGTAACATGAGTAGCTTAAGGAGCTGTTAATGCTGCAACCCAAAAGTTGTGTGCCTACAACGTGAGATTCAACCATTAGGTTATATTCCTTTACTGCTTCACCATCACCATAATATAAAAAAGGAAGTTTCCCTTAGATGCTACAAGGATTAGGTCATAAATATCAGATCATTGGTAGTCCATCACCTACAGCACTGAACGCTCCTCACTGCTCCCCAAGCACTGTAGCATACATTATATGGCACCCTTTCTTGGTATTGGAGCTCAACCCATGCACTGGAGTGCAACCAGACGTAATGGATAAAACATCACAGATCTGGGAAGCCGTCTGATCCATGCACCTGACTGGTTAGGGAGGCCAGGTCTCCGACCCCTACCAATTTATTACCCTTAGGATAGATCATCAATATTTCAATCCCAGAAAACCTGCTTAACCACCCTTGTAAGATATATATCATGGTAGAGGCTCTTTAAACTTTCAATGTACCTATAAAAATGCCGTAAAATATTTAGTGTTCAGAATCCATTTTTTTACAGTTGGCACAGGACAAACGTTGCAATAAATAAGCTACATGGATGCGTAACCGGGACGGGATTGAACATTCATAGAAAATAATAAAGTCAAGGCTCCCTGTGGCTAAACTGCAATTGCAAATGCATTACAATATAAATTGTGAAGGAGCGACTCGTATTTTGGGATCTTTAATTTTCTATAATCATATTGGAAATTGATGGCATTTTTGCTTCACTGTTTTATTTCAGTTTGTTGCTTTCTGTATTTTCCAGTCAATGATTCTAGTAAATCAGGTTTTACTGTGCCCGTATGAAATCAAATTCACATAATTTAAACATCAAATACTTCGACCTTATGAAATTGGAAAGTTCTTTTCTTCGAGCTACGAGGGATGGCAATGGTTTTATTCTTTATAGGCAGGATTAAATGATGAACAGGATGACATAAACCAAGTAAACTATGGATATTCAATCCTATGTGAAGTTTTTTTTTTATAAAAATGTTAAAATTTAAAGAGAAATTTTAATAAGTCAGGAAGTGAGGAGGATATGTGTCACATAAGCGGGTTATCTAACTGGTTTACAACCACGGGCTGTACAAATAGCCTACCCATAACACCCGCACTATGCTGTATATAAGGTGTGGTCTTTTGGTAACAGAAAAATGTTGGGTTGCATGTTTTGAGTGTCTGCAATGGACTCTGGAAAGAAGACGTCACTTGTTTAAATGCTTCTGTTCTTTCAGTTTCTTCATACAAAGGACTCAACTGGACCGATAAGCCATGCCTCGCACATCAGTGGGCAGAACAATTCAAAGAACCAAGCAGGAAACAGTAAGAAACCTATGCCATCGTCTTTACAGTATCAGGAAACAGAATGTCCATATTCTGATGAGCATGGCATCAGTAGATAAAACTATGGCACAAAAAGATGGTCTTAATATATTGGCCCCATTGTACAATAAGTATAAAATAACAGGCTGCCTCTATTGGTCTGGGTAGTTGTATAGTAAATCAAGTGGTCACTGTGATACCCGTGTTAGGAACTTGCTCTAGATGCTAAATGAAACAATGGATTTATTCCCCTAGATCCTGTACACTCTTGAGAAGGCAAGGCCGCATTCACACGACCATATGGGGGACTTATGTACAGCCGGAAGCTTGCAGCCATACATGTGTCCCCCATAAACATAATGGCCAAATGCCACACGTGTGGCACTATACCGCTCCATACAGAGGCAAAAGATAGGACATGCCCTATCTTCCCCCCCATGTGCATGGCTCATACACCATGCATTTCTATAAAAAGGGGGGGGGTCACCCCTCCTCCTCTCCATGGCACCGGACATATGTCACCTGGCTACGGCCTGCCGGTCATACGTTTTGGTAAATGTAGCCTTAGGTTTTTTCCACCCAGTGGGGTGTGGTGCTATTTTTGCTCCTTGTGTTTTTTACTGAGTGTTTCTCACCTTTCAAGGTAGCATTAGCTCTGGGACCACTCTTACCTCGATTCTCGCATCACCCTACCATGCCCCCCCAAAAAAAACTTTTGATGGGAACTCTTTCTTCACAGACCACTCAGTCTTAAACATATTAGACCTGATCCAGGGACTGCAACATGCCCTGATATTTTTCTCCTGTGTCTGTGTCCACAGACTCCCCATAACTTTAAAGGAAATCTACCATCTGGAATTTGCTTATGCAAGTAGCTCATGTGGCATATTCCCCAGCCCATTGTAATGAAGCATCAGCTCATTTAAAGGTAATTCACAGCCTCCTTTAGCCTCAAAAAAGACTTTAGCTGTAGGCTTCAGAAATGATCAGGAACACAGAAAGGGTGTATAAGCAGTGCTCCAGGGGCGTGTACTAGCCATAGCTCCCAGAGTTGGCAAGGACTATGGTGATGCTCCCAGAGCACTTGCAGCTAAGTAGAATATTTTTATTCAAATATATGACTTTTTTGAGGTTAAGGAGGATTTTAATCACCTTTAAATTAACTGATCCAGCATCACAGTACTACTTGTGTAAGCAGATTCCAGATCGTAGATTTCCTTTAAATAGTAACTAAATTTTAGAAAATTTCAGAAGCATTTTTCCAAAATAAATAGAGTGATTTATTGTAATATGCTTCATTATGTAAAGCAGTTTCTCAGTGTCTTGTTCTGCTCTTTCTCCTGCAGTGAGCAGTTTATCTGAAAGCATGGATCATAGTTCCCCCTAATGCAGATAAGAAAACTATTGAATAACTCTCACCTAATAATCCTCACCTAGAGCAAATATCCCTTGATGATTCGGCTCTCTAGAGAGTTAAGTCATTAGGAACATTATCAGGTTCTTATCTGATCAGCTGTCAGTGGTGTATGGATGGACCAAACTGCATCACACAAACTGTTTCAATAAGGAAGAAAACTGGAAAAAAATGACACATGAACAAATTGTGTTTAATAAAGTATTTTATAAAGTTTACTATAATCTATAAAATTTTGTTGAACCTTTAGTCACACTTTAAAGGAAAACTATCAGCTGTTTTCTCTCACTAATTCTGACATCACCACCTTTTAGAGCAGCTCTAAAGGATTCACACCCAGTCTTTATATTGTTGATCCATACATCCATTGGTGTAATGGCGGTGCAGGAGAGTTAAGAATAAGCCAGACTCAGCTTCGAGGGAAGACATTGATCATACTTAGCTCAGGTAATTTGCATAAAACTTTAGGAACGGAATGTTTAAGTTTACAGGTAAGGAGGGGGACAATGTAGGAATAGGGGCAATGCTTTCTAATGGCAGCTCATAAAAATATTTCTAGTTTTCAGGGGTCCTTCTCTCCCTCCCCAGTCATAATAGAACCATCCCAACAGTCTGCAAATTAAAGTAAAGTAATGTAAGCTGTATCGTCTTTCGGGCCACAAAGTGGGAGGGGCTTGTGATCATTTTTCAAAAAAGTAGACTTGGGATTAGGGACTTATATTGGAAGTTTTGCCATGACATACATATGTCCCATAGATGTGAAATGTAGTGAGGCTGTTAACACAAGGTACCTGTGGACCCCTATTCTCTTGATTGCTTGGGTCAGGGGTGAGTTGTATAACCCTTTGATATTCATGAAGACACACAGCAGCCTCCCGGGAAAGGTTTTCTCTTTTCCTCTTATAGTAATGTCTGTGCAGTACATGCCATGTGATTGTAATTGGTCCCACAAGTGCCGGCTTCCCCCTTTATGTCCTCTGATTTGGTGCACCGGAGTGTCGCTGTAAGGTCCCTTCTAAAGGATACAATACTCTCTAGATATGTGTGAATCAAACAAAGGAGCTAAGCTTTAAGAGGTCACAGATCAGAGGTCATCGGAGGACAGTACAAATGGAAACTATTGATATCTAAATTGCTCTGTACCATTGTACATGTACAACACCAGACTCAAAATCACGGTAGAACATATAGAAATACATCTATGGCTAAATAAATGAGTATTTGTTACTATATGTATTATATTGAAGGCATAAAATATTAAAGTAAAACATCCATGTGGCAAAGGTAATGTTCGAAAAAAGGGTCTCAAAAGTAAAGTAATAAATGGGGGAGGATTAAACCACCCAAATGTGCCAAAACGAAATACAATACATGTGTAAGAAGAAGCCTAATGAACAGTTACAGTACAGAACATGGGCTGCTGGCACCATCTAGTGGGAAATACATTATATATCACAGGTTACCTAGAAAATAAACTTTATATACATTTTGGAATAGGCCATGAAAGTCCTGCTAGAGGCCCATCAACAAGCCATCAGGGAATAGTAACATTTAAGGAATATAGTCTACTTTATCAGTCAGGGAGAAGCAAACATTTTCAGCATTTTTCTCTCCAAACATTGAAGCATTACTGTCTGATGTGTAAAATTGTGGAACAGTCTCCTGTAGAATCTGGTGGAGTAAACTTTAAGAAAGGGTTAAACATTTTCTTATTGTAAGTGACAATATACAGATTAATGCAGAAAATTGATCCAGGAATGTGTCTAAATGCCATCTGAGGAAAGGAAACAAAATTGTATGAATGAATAGCATAGATCAGTGGTGGCGAACCTATGGCACGGGTGCCAGAGGTGGCACTCAGAGCCCTCTATATGGGCACCCTTGCCATCACCCAGAGCAGGGTTCGCCAGACAGGACTCAAGGCCTCTTGCAGTCCTAGGCAGCCCAGGACCCTAGAAGAAACCTACAATGATAATCCAAACTTCTTCTCCTTCTTTCTACTGTATTGATGCCCTCAGGTGCCTATACAATTTAAACCTGTGACAGAGCAGGGAGTAATACGTTTCTGCTTAAATTGTTGCATTGGCACTCTGCGAAAAATATGTGGGTTTTGGTTGTAGTTTGGGCACTCAGTGTCTAAAAGGTTTGCCATCACTGGCATAGATGATAATGGTAAATTTTGTGATATATTTATTAGGGTTCATGTATGTATGCATCCGGCGGCGTGCTGGTGGGGGGAACGCCGCCCACCCCTCCCCTCTCCATAGGAGGTAGCTCAGCCCGGCCGTAAGTACAGTGTACAGTAGAGCATGCTCTATCCCTTGCCTTGCCATGTGGCACTGTACCACCACTGGATCACCATTCAGTGTCCATTCAGTTTCCTTCCTTTTCTCGTCCTTTCTTCCTTATTTAAGCAGTTTGAGTAGATCAACTTTCTGTCTGGTATCCACTGACAGCTGAGAGACAAAGGACCTCATAAAGTGTTTAATGGTTTAACTCCTGACAAATATCCCTGGATATTCAGATATCTGAATCAAGAGCAGGGCCAGTGGCAGGGCCCAGAGCTGCTGGCGGGCCCACATACGGTTGTACATAAGGAATCCATGCGAGGTGAGGGAGGTGAGGGGGCATAAGGCAATGCGCTAGCATTTGCGATTATTTCAGGGCTTCTACGTCACTGACATGCGCAGAGGCCCTGGTAAATGTGCCCCTATGTGTGTATTTCATGTGTATATACTGTATGTATGTATGTAGTGTATATATCTGTGTATATATGTGTGTGTAAGATGTGTATGAAGAAGTATGTGTATGTAAGTATATAAATGTCTTGTGTAAATATGAGTGCATTAATGTGTGTTCGTAAGTCACTTGTTCAAGAGAGGCCTGGATGTCTTTCTGGAGAGAAAAAATATCACGGGTTATGGGGAAAAACATTCAATTCTTAAAGGTTGAACTTGAAGGACATTTTTCCAACCTTATATACTATGATACTATGTGTGTGTATACAAATACTGTATGTATACAGTAGAGGGCCTGCCTCTCCTAGTTACCCCCCTGCATGGCCATGAGCCTGCGTACAACACTATGGTCACTATGGTCACTTGTGATGGCAGGTGTACCCCCAAAAATGTGATATTGATGACCTATACGAAGAATAGGTCATCAATATTGATCTCCTGGAAAACCTCTTCACCTATAACATACTCATTGACCCCGACGATCTAAGACTTATGACCTTTCTGTGTTTTTGGTGGGACTCTATCCCTTTCACGATGCATCTGCAACATTCAGGAGGAACTGCAGCAATACATCTGTTGTTGAGGCCAATGATGACTTTGGGGCAGATTTACTTACACGGTCCATTCGCGATCCAGCGGCGGGTTCTCCGACACTGATTCGGGTCTTTCAGCGATTCACTAAGGTAGTGCGCCCGATGTCCACCAGGTGTTGCTGCTGGGCTGAAGTCCGTCAGAGTTCACTGGAGTTCACCAAGCTAGGCCGGGTGCAGGTAAGTGCGTGTCGAGAGACACATTTTTAAAAAAAATACGGCTGTTTTTCCAAATCCGTCGGGTTTTCTGATGGCCACACGCCCCGATTTCCGTTGCGTGCATGCCGGCGCCGATGCGCCACAATCCGATCGTGTGCGTCAAAAACCCCGGGCAATTCGGCGCAAAACGGTAATATTCGGGAAGCCCTTAGTAAATGACCCCCTTTGTATCACAAATACAATACAACACACCAACACCAAACCTCACTCCAAACATGAAGCAAAGTGGGGATCATTATATTTTGGGATGGCCTTAATACCAGAAACACATGTTATTAGTACTGACTGCAGAAACTCTGGTAATGGCCAAGGGTTCGATTCACTTTTGCAACTGTATCACATACAACGTGAATTCAGTCTTGAGATTTGGCTGTTTTCCCCTTATACTGCAGATGAGAATATAATAACGTAATAATTCAGATTTTAGACATTTACTTGAGCCACTTCAGGCTGATCTGTACCAGTGTGGGGAGGATAATAAGCTGCGCTCTCTCTGCTATACACGACCTGCACTCCCACATGTCTAGCACATGGTCTGCTGGAGACTGTGCAGCTGATAACAACCCATGGACTCTGCCAAGGGACCACTCATCAAGACAGTAAAACTTTATCTGCATTTCTAATGGATCTCTTTTGTGTCTTCATTTGTAACATGAAAGAAGTGGCAGAATACACCAATGTATATATATGTGTGTGTGTGTGTTGTAAATATATATTGGGGGAGGGGAGACATAGACTTGTCATCAAGAAGCTCTACACAGTTACTATATATATTATTTGCTCCATGACCTATAGCTCCTGCCAGGGCAGAGTCTATACGTAGGGGCTGTAGAGGTAGAAGTGAGGGCAAGCACATGTCAAGTGCAGATGGAATAACATAGTCTATTTATGGGGTCCCAACTCTTAGATACTCCTGAGAGTAGGTAAGTTTCTCATGGGTCATAACTTCCCAGTGTGACTTTTCTACATTCAATACCCTGAACTCAATAGATGTGTTCATGGATGAATGTGGTATCTTGTGATCAAAAGTTACGGGGTTTTAATCGAAATCATCCAGAGAGGGTACCTTTTTGAACGGAGGAGGTAATGCAGACCTCCCCCTCTAAGTGACATCACAGTCAGGGGGTGGGGGTCAAAATCCCACTTAAATTAGTGAATCCATTGTCATTCTTTTGGGGAATTCATTGCACACGGATAGGCTGTCGGGAACTTCTGTTGAACCTCAATGGCGGGTATAGCTGGAGCTAAACCATTAGAAAGGTTATTCGTTTTTACTCCCTTTTTATTTTTGTAACTGTTTGTATGTATTGAATTTATATTGTTTGTAACCTTTTTTTTATCTGACAAGTTTATATTTGTATGAGTGTATTGTACCTTCATGTATATTAATGTAACCTTCATAAGCCTCTGCTTGTAGCCTTAGAGAATCTATGTTTCCAAAGGGATATACATTACCAGGTTCATTTAGTGATTGCATGTTTTTGTGAATTACCAGTGTGCTTTGTCTATGCGGATGAGGTGCCCACAGCCCACTAGGTTTAAGTATACTCTTGGGTGGTGTAAGTTTAGTGTTGTGTGGGTGCTGAGAGTGCTTGAGAATAGATTTTGCATAAAGACCACCATCTTGCATAGGTGGGCTAAATTGTCAGGTCTCCCTAGTGTAAGAGTACCCTGTGATCCAACTCGAGAGTGTGGGTTTTGCGCACTCTTGCGCTTTGTCAAGCCGTATAACCATTATATAGCTAGAAGAGTCACAGGAGTGTGAAAAACGTTCCATCGCTGTCACTGCGTAACTGCTATTCACCTCCCTGTCCTATGGCTGATATAAAATAAAGAGGAATTTTTCTTGATTGCCGCAGACTTTTTGTCTTTTATAGTTACAATGTTGGTTCTCTATTGTTCCTGTTCGCTGAGCACAACAGATCTTCTTATCTGTTTCGCACCCACCTACCATGGTCTGTGCTTTCAGGATTTTGATAGTGATGGTAGTGCCGATCCCTATTTTTCCTAAATTGTTTATCACATCAGCTATCACAACCTCCTGCAGCAGAGAGTGCCGCAGTCTTCCTGCTTTTACCGTAAAGAATCCCTATGTCTCTTTGTACTGGCCTAGGTCTAAAAAAATCATCAGAAAATTTTCTGTACTGCCCCATAGCCATCCTTTCTCCAGGTCTGGTATGTGATAAACCTATTCTGCATCTGATTGGGATTATTATGGCAGAAACCTCATTGAATTTTGCTAATTCAGTGGCTCGGCTTATAAAACTGCTGTTACCTACTTGGCATTTTCTATTTGGAGAAACAATAAGCCCCATAAAAGACTCTTACCCAGCCAACTAGGCATCAACCCTGTATTGAGGAGTTTCTAGCTTGGCCTACATCCTTCTCAGAGGGCCTGTTTAATGGGTCGGACATTGATCCATAGTATTACAACATACTAGAGACACGGGGGGTCATTAACTAAGGGCCCGATTCGCGTTTTCCCGACGTGTTAACCGAATATTTCCGATTTGCGCCGATTTCCCCTGAATTGCCCCGGGATTTTGGCGCACGCGATCGGATTTTGGCGCATCGGCGCTGGCATGCACGCGACGGAAATGGGGGGGGGCGTGGCCGAACGAAAACCCGACGGATTCGGAAAAACCACCGCATTTTTTTAAAAAAAGTGTCGCAAGACTTGCACTTACCTTCACTAGGAATAGGCCGGTGAATTTCAGGGCATTCCAGCGGGCCTCGGGGAACTTCAGTGCAGCAGGAACTACGTCGGAGGAACTACCTTAGTGAATCCCGGCTGGACCCGAATCCACCGCATTGTATTATGGGAGGTCCTGGTGCATGTGAGTGCATGTCTTGCGACACAATTTGAATTTTAAATCCCGCTCTTAGTCCAAATCAGTCAGGTTGTCCGATGGCCACGCCCCCCGATTTGTGTTGCATGTAAGTTGGCGCGATTGTGCCAAAATCCGATCGCGTGCGCCAAGAACCCCTGTTAAATGCGGCGCAAATCTGAAATAGTCGGGAAACCTGGAGGAAATGCGGTCCGTGGACTCTTAGTAAATGTGCCCCATAGAGTTTAATAAATCACAATGAAAGTTAAGTTTAACCTTGAAGCCGAGGAAAGTTTTGTTCTGCAGTATTAGGTCTTAATCATATGACTGTAATTCGGGCAAAGCACACGGCTGGGAAGAGAAGAGGGAGTGACACTGGGGGTCATTTACTAAGGGTCCGATTCGCGTTTTCCCGACGTGTTAACCGAATATTTCCGATTTGCGCCGATTTCCCCTGAATTGCCCCGGGATTTTGGCGCACGCGATCAGATTGTGGCGCATCAGCACCGGCATGCACGCGACGGAAATCAGGGGGCGTGGCCCAACGAAACCCGCCGCATTTTTTAAAAAAAATCTGTCGCGGAGCTTGCACTTACCTTCACTCAGCCCGGCTCGGTGAACTCCAGCGCATTCCGATGCTTTTCGGCGCAGCAGCGGAGGAACTACCTTAATGAATCCTGACCGGACCCGAATCCAGCGCAGAGAACGTGTCGCTGGATCGCGAATGGACCGGGTAAGTAAGTCTTAAGTAAATCATTCACATGTAAATTCACCCAAAGTCGATAAGCCTCATATCTCTTCTATATGACTTTTCTTATATAGTTGAAAACTTATTTTGCTTCTGGGGAGTATCAGCTCCTTCTATCTCCTCCTGGGCCAGTTGCATTATCAGGTAATTGACACTCGTTTATTTAAGGATTGTTTCCTTGGCTCCTGAAACAAACCTCATCTTACTGCAATTTGTTTAAAAATGAATTGTTCTAGATGTAAGATAAGAGCGGCTGAGCTGGTTATCCGGGGAGGTCATCTGGAAGTCTCCCATCACAACCTTGTAACTTTATATGCCAGAGATTTAAGAAAAACAATCATTATATGAGTAGAAAGCAATCATCCTGTCAAAGAATGTTCTACTAATCTGGACTGATGTAATAAATCCACGGGTTTTCTTTTTTTCTTGTTTTTTATTTCTTTATTTTTTTTGGAGGGGGGTTTATGAGCAATATTAACCTACAGTAAGATATCATGTACTGCAGATAAGAAGCCCAAACTATCAAGTTACAACTTTATTTGTATATTTGTCATCTAATCACAGAATACTGTGCAAGTGCCTAAAATTATAGCAAATGACCATTACTATATAGATAATACAAACAGTGACAGATACTGACTCAACGTCTCAAGGAAGTTGTCGAGGAAAACCGCAGAGTCGTAATCTGCTGATACCCCCGTCCGGAGCAATGGTGATCTTCACATGAGTTATGACGTCTTGAAGGGATAAAGATGTCCCATCGATAAAATGTCTCTTGTTGGGATGGAGCTGAAACAAACAGAGAGGTGTTAGGTATTGTCCTGGAGATATGTGTAACCCTATCTTTGCGTGTTTTGGTAGTAGCAGCAGAACAGTGAAAATGTATTTAAATTCCAGGATTGCAGCCTGCTCCTTCTCTCCTCTGCTACTAGTAAAAACTAAAGCAGGCTTCTGGTTGAAAACTGCAGCTATAACCAGTGGCGTAACTAGGAGAAGCAGGGCCCCATAGCAGGCTTCTACATGGGGCCCCCTTCTCACTAAAGAAATGTACATATTTGTATATGCAACATCCCCCACCGGGGCCAGGCCTTTTCTTGGGGCCTGGAGGCAGCCGGGACCCAGAATACTGGAGTGGATGACGGTTGCTAGATAGGGCACGCTGTGGTCACGGTGCTTGGTATGGGGACCGGAGGGCTGTCCCACAGCCAGGCAGGTCTCCAGCAGGTGGTCTGTGCAAGAAATATGGAGGGAGAGGCTGATGTACTGGATCTCCCTGGGGCAACCCCTGAGTGTCTGTAAGATATGTCCCTGGGTAGTGGATGGGGAAGCCCATGATGGTAACAGCCATATCCAGGGATCAGACGGAGGCAACGTTGTGCAAATCAACTCACGGTTCTTTATTGAGACAACTGCAGGCAACGGGCCAAACGATTTCAGAACAAATGCCGGATAACTGGAGAAGTCCGGATTACTGGAGAGGGATCCTCAGGAGGAGTTCACCAGCCTGGTAGTAGGTGCAGGCTGGGAGGTAGCTGTGTCCAGGTATGGAAGCTGCAGCTTGTCCTGGGATTAGCTGGGTGTCTGTGCTAGTGATGCACTGACGCTGTCTCCTTCTCTCAGTATTGATAGCTGAAGCCGAGGAGGCCTGGGGTCAGAGCATGTGCTCTGAGGTCTCTCTGCCAAGAGCTGCTCCTCAGTCAGGAGTTGGGCCTAAATAGAGTTTTTCACTTCCTGTACAGGGTTTTTATTACTCCCTGGTCAGGTGGTGCTCACTCTCCAATCACACTCCAGTTACAAAGGTGAAACATCATTGGATAATAAACATTAGTAAATCAGGTTAACCCTTGCCTATCCAGGCAGTATCTACCACTGCATAATTACCTCTATCTAACTATATGACGCTGAAGTGAGTTGTACAGGCTCACCTACTGAGGACACACAGACATAGGGGCTTATTCGCAACTACTCCTCTGCCTATGCATCAGCAGGGGTGTTGCATATACTCACACATGCAAGTTACAATCACACATTGGTTCAGCCTCACCTGGAATATGCTGACAAGTTCTGGGCACTGTTCCATAAAAAGGATGCCCTGGAGCTGGAGAGGATTCAACGTAGAGCCACAAAAATGATAAGGGGTATGGAGGGTCTCAGTTATGAGGAAAGATTAAAACAACTAGATTTATTTAGTCTGGAGAAGAGAAGACTACGAGGGGACATGATTAATTTATATA
The DNA here is from genome assembly GCA_019512145.1 of Engystomops pustulosus. Taxonomy (NCBI): domain Eukaryota; kingdom Metazoa; phylum Chordata; class Amphibia; order Anura; family Leptodactylidae; genus Engystomops; species Engystomops pustulosus. The sequence goes on from CM033643.1 coordinate 19,677,856, forward strand.
AATATATGAATGGTCCATACAAAAAATATGGTGGTAAGTTGTTTCAGATTAAATCAAATCAAAAGACGAGGGGGCACTGTCTCCATTTGGAGAAATCAAGTTTTAATCACCGGAGGCGACAGGGCTTTTTTTTTTACTATGAGAATGGTCAATCAGTGGAATAGCCTGCCTCAGGCGCTGGTCACAGCAGGGACAGCAGAGAGCTTCAAGAAGGGTCTAGATGTCTTTTTAAACCTAAATAACATTGATGGTTATGTTATATAGAATTGTTTCCCCTAAATCCCTTCCTCATCGAATCCCTTCCCTTCCTTGGTTGAACTTGATGGACAAGTGTCTTTTTTCAACCGTATAAACTATGATACTATGATACATTTATACACACATACAGAAAATATATGCATCACATATGTTATATACATATTATGCTGTACAATGTGCAGCATAATATGTATATAATGGTGAACATCCTCCATTCTTTAATATGTCAGGTAGGATGACCGGGCCCCCTGACACTGTGGGCCCATAGCTGCTGCTAACTGTTCTACCTCTGTAGTTAAGCCCCTGGCTATAACTCAAAGCAGAGGAAGGAAACTGTGAAGAAGCCTAAAGTCAACAGGTAAGAGAACAGCAGTGTTAGAACAAGTCTGTGATAAATATCTAGAAATCTACAGCAAGCGGAAGGGGGGCAAATGTCAGGCTTTTTCATGTACATGCCTTACACACTTCATGGCATAACAACACCTGCAGCAGCCATAGCGGCTGCTATGGGTTCCGGGAGCAGGGGGCCTGCGACGGACAGGCATCTTGCAAGAACCCAGAAGCCAGGGCACCCCCTAGGCCAAGGTCGGACTGACAAATTATAATTTGTTAATGATGTGCCCCCGGGCCCGTCCCAGCACCATCGTATGCTCCATCCTGCACGTCAGGGGAGGTAGTGAGATGGGCCAGAGGGGCACATCTTTAACAAGTTATCATTTGTCTGTCCGTCTTCTGATTGCTGCTGAACGATCCGTCCACCCACCTCACATGCGTCCCGCCCATGTGGGTAACCTGCCATCCTAATGCCGTAACCTGCCACCCTCCCCTGTGCTCCTGTGTTGTCTCCGACCACCCTGTTCCAGGCGGGACGTGAGTTTAATGTGTGCATGTTGTATACACTGGATGTGTGTGTATATATGCTGTGTATGTTGTATTTACGGATGTGTGTGTTTGTTGTATATACTGGATGTGTATATATGCTGTATATCTGTGTGTATGTTGTATATGTTATGTGTATATACTGTATGTGTGTATAAATGTATGAATGTGTAGACATGTCTATGAGTGTAAAAATCATTGTGATTGTGTTAGTTTGGCTTCTGGCCCAGTATAATCCCGATACAGAACTGGCTTGTATCTAATGAGAGCTGGTGGAAGAAACTACCATGCTTGATAGGGCTGTGTTCACTGAGGCAGGAACTTTCAGGGCTGTGGCCCCGTACTATGCCATACCAGAGGTTATATGGACACTCTCACTTACTATGCCTCCCGTGCATCCAGGAAGTGTCTATGAAAAACAAAAACTAATTGACCTTGTGTACCCTTAGGGGGTCCCGGAACATCACAAAGTCCTTGAATGATTTGTACAAAACATATAGCCCTAGAATATATATGCCTAATTCACAATCCTGCTGCTACTAACACACATACTTTTAGATTTTAGTAATCATTTCTTTGGGATTATTTCCTAACACTGTCTGCAGTTTTACAAGGTCCTGTCAGCAGCTCAACAATTCTAAGTATATCAGGACCTACAGAAGATGATTATCTTCTGTTACAACTTAGATCTTGCCCCATGGCTGCATTAAAGTTTAGCTCCTTTAGGCCAGAGCTATGATTCATGACCACAGCCTAGCTACAAGTCCCACCAGGAGTCTGAGGAAGTCTAAGACACACCCCATTATTTATCATTGGTTCGGTTACCATTGCCAATTTTGTGGGTTTTGTAGGAGAATTAGGAAAGTATCACCTTAACAAGTCAAAAGGTAAGGAAGGATAAAAAGGTCATGTGGGGGTTGTAGGGTAATATTGAAAAGTCAGCAGAGTCAAGAGACAGACCATCAAGGAAATAGTAATGGATGTGAAGGAGAGGCAGTTGCACCTGGGGTGACTTCTAAGGGGGGCCATAGGACCCTCTGCATTTTATGAGAGCACCAGTATTATAAATGGCCCAGATAGATAGGCAGGTCAGGTTCAAAATTTTGCCGATAGAGAGGCCTACAATAGGATATAGATTTATCAAAATATTAACAATACCTGCATCACGGGGAGAAGAGTTTTCCACCTGTTTTCTAGGGTAACAGCCCATTTGTTTTTGATATTCTCTTCTTCTTCTTCTTTAGCTGTTAGAATACAGGCTTCAATTTTGCAAGAATTGGGTGAATTACCTGTAATGAACATCACAATATCATCTAAATCCAGTACAACCATCAAAGAAAACTTACATATACCATTATACCATCACCACTACTTCAGGTTGACATATCTTATGTTCTGTGTTGGTCAGCAGTTTTTTCCTCTCCGGCTACATGCACACTGCCGTGCGTGGGGAGGGGAGGAGGAGGTAAGCGCAGCTCACACCCCCCCCCCCCCCCCCCCCCCCCCCCCCCTCTCCATAGGAACATATGGGCCACGGCGCCGTAATACGGGAAAAGATAGGACATGTCCTATCTTTTCCCAGGCTACGGAACGGTACCGCTCCTGTACGATGCCGTGACCCCATAGAAGTGATGGGGGATGTATATCGGCCGTATATACGTCCCCCATACATGTGTGTGAATGCAGCCTAAGTTTTATGTGTGACATTCAGTTGTCCCTGAGATGTGAGACCTCGCTGCTGTGACTCTCTCCTCCCCCGTCCCCTCTATTTTAAGTGATTTGACACCTCTGGTTGTACATACTGACAGTATTGTAATCTATTGTGATACAGAAATATATTATATGTCAAAATAATGAAATGTCTCTGTGATTCACTAAACCAGACTTACCTTTAAAGTGGTTAGTATCTATTTCTATGTGTGTTATTAGGCCAGGGTGACCAAGCCGAAACACCGTCCACTCATTTCCTGGCACTTGGAGGATGCCATTTTTATTTGCCTATTAAAAAAAAATAGCTTCATCTCTGATTTTGGATCATAGCATGTTTGCTAGAATATTACATTTTTTACATTACATCTCCCAAATGATCCCACTGAATTTAACATTTTTTTTAAAAAGCCATACTAACAGATCCCAGACTGCTTCAATCCGATCCTGCCCCGTTCCCTGCTGCTCTACACTTCTTGGTTCTTGGGTCAGTGATGATCTCCTGACACAAGTGGTTGTCACCAAGGTTAATAGTCACTGCCTGTAACAGTGATCCGCTAAAGTCACAGTGAGTGGCTGCCATGGTCCATTGTGATACAATCCCTGTGTCAGGAGATGCAAAGCCTCTGAGAAATGTCTGGTCTTTCATTATATAACGTTATGTGCTATCAGAAAAGTATTTTTTGTTTGTGACAGGGATTGAACTAAAAGGAAAAGTATAATGGAAACCCCTCTTATATTAGCAGATTAGTTTGTTACCTTTAGAATGGGAGGTCTATCAAGTCTTCTTGCTGTCTCCCACCCATCACCCATGTCGGCTGCTCTTCCCAGGCCTACGTATACATACAAATATCGAAATTTTTTTGTTATTCATTTTCCCTGAAGTTTGTCTTCGTATTATTATATCTATGTACCTATGAGGTTTCGGGGATGGCCATAATGGGCATCACTGTATCCAAGGCACACACTTCCATTGGCCATCGACAGAAGGTCTTCCAAGTCATTTGGGCCACATGAAGACCAATCTCTCTGTCCAATTCCATAGACTTTGAAGCGAGCTATTCCACCATCTGGGCAAATAATAACACATAGTTTCAACTGGTGTAATAAAGTTTCAGTATAATCCTTGAAATGCAAAAGGTAATATTCCATTTGTAATATTTTACCACCTTGCAGCCATAGTATTTGCATTACCGCTGTTGTAGATGAGTAGATGAGATTGTGCCTGTGGTTGGGGACTTTAGCAAATGGACTGATGGCCACAACCAGTGTCAAAAAGCCTCCATAATACAGAAACTATCATTTTTCCCTGGCATCCAAAATCACTGGAAACTGGAGGAATTGATCAATGGAAGTCAATATCCCATCTACTTAATGACTTGTCAACTTTCTTAACTTCCCATGTTTTAGAGAAGTATCTTCTGCATATAACCAGTCTGAAGCATCTGCTCTTAGAACTATATATCTCTGTACAATATACAACTTTAATGTAAAGTATATTTAGTTAAACTTGGGGACAACAGGCTAGTTGGGGGCATTGGTAATCAGACCCATGGTGGGATGTGACAGACTAAAGTGGTTGCTGTGGTGAATGATAAGTTGGGACCCCCCTCTTGTTGTATATGACATTAATGCAGTATTACGTAGTACCTGGGTATATGTTGAGCCGAATATGCGTCCATCTCTCTTTTGAATTGACATGGAAGTAGCTGTGGCATGATTCAGCATATCCTGGTGTGAGCTCTGTCATCTCGAGTAAATATTCCCATTTTTCTGAATGTAGCTAGAAATAATTAGTGTAGAGATTAAATAATTAGTGCCCTGTGAACTGTGCCCTGTGTTTAAGCAGAACTGAACTGGAGGGGGGCCACTGTCATGCCCCCTCCGATCACAAATTGATGGCCTATCAAAATGTTTATTCCACTACAAGCCATTTAATTTTCCAGACATCCTGTAACCCATCCAGAAAGTATCCTGGAAGTAAATGGAGCAGAGTTTGATCTAATATAGAAAAAGTAAGAGAACTTGTAGTTTCACATTTTCCAAATTGCTGGGAGCCCAACTCATCCCCTATCCCAGCTGTGGATCGGGTATATATGCCTATTATGGCACAGACTCTTTTCTAAGAACTTTCAAATCTTAGTTAAAGGTTTTGTATATATTTTAGCATGAACTTTCACCCAAGGCTAGACTGCCCCACTTGAGTACCATAAGAAACTCCGTTGGGTCTAGTATACAAGAGTAAGCCGTAAAGCAGTGATGGAGAACCTTTTAGAGACCGAGTGCCCAAACTACAACCAAAATCCACTTATTTATCGCAAAGTGCAGACACAGCTATTTACCGTATATACTTGTGTATAAGTCGAGTTTTTCAGCACAAAAATGTGCTGAAAAACGTCCCCTCGGCTTATACACGAATCAGTACACGAGTCAATGGACTTAAAAAATAATAAACTTATATACTCACTGTAATGGAGGTTATGGGTTGAGGGGGCCCTGTAATGGATGTTATGGGGTGAGGAGGCCCTGTAATGGATGATGTTAGGGAGGGGGGAAGGAAAGGGGGCCCTGTAATTGATGCTATGGGGGGAGGAGGGCCCTGTAATGGATGTTATGGGGGAGGAGGGCCCTGTAATGGATGCTATGGGGGGGGGGCTGTAACTCTGAGATAGGCAAAAACATTTTGACCATTGTGGTTGGTGAGAAGTGTTCCCCAGCTCGTCTCTCCCAAGCAGCGCAAAGGGAGGGAGGGTGAGGAGGGTTTCGTATTAATAGTTTGTTGTAAATGAAATGAAATGGCGTGAGGCGTGGGGTTAGCGTTCAAACACGCTTGTTCAAAATCTGAGATGGGGCGGACAGGTGTTGTGATTCTTAATAGAGTCGTAAAAGGTTTGAGCTGGTTGTATTGAAAGTGATGTGTGGGGTGGGCGTCTCGTGGGATAGTAGGAATTGTAGGGCTGTAATGTAGATCCTGCTAACACATGTGGGAACCTAATCGGTTTTGTTATGAGGACGGCCAAGAAAGGGGGCTCTGGATTGCCCCGGTGGAATATGCGGGGTTGTCTATAATGGGAGCAGGGGACCTTTTAAGTCTATCAGGGAAAGGCTCTTTCCTGCTCTGTGTGGGGTTCGGATTGTGTGGGTTGTAGTGAAAGAGAGAAGAGAGGTTGGTTCGCTGAGTTGGAGGTCCAGGGGAGAGTTGTTTGAGGTCTCTGGGGGATATTCCTGTGCTATCCCTACCAAGATTTAGAAGGATTTGGCGTGAAAAAAAGGTCGAAGACCCGGCGGAGCGCTGCTGCAAGGTAATAAAGGCGCATCAATCGGGTAGCCAATGCCTCCCATGTCTTAGGAGGTCAGTATGTCCTCCGAAGTCTCGGGCGGCTATTGGACCAGAGGAAGGATCCGAAACATTTTCGAACTTTCTTCAGAAGCCGAGGGGTATTAAGATATGTGATGGTTTGTACGAGGTAGAGCAGCGGGGAAGTAGGGTCATTTAAGGTTTTAGCGATCACCAAACCAGAAGAAGTCTTTTCTTTTTCCAGAAGTGAGTTAAACTTGTCGAATCTAAGAAGCAGGGGGATCACAGCCTAAAAATGTAACTTGTGATACAATTCATCCAACTATTTTTCCTCTTTATCCAACTGTATTTGTCCATACAGACTTAATGTCGTAACTTTACTCAACTTATGATTCCTTATTATTAGAGGGATCCGAGCAAAACAAATTCATATCCATTATCTCGTTTGTTTCTGTTTAATCCGCTGGTAAGTACATGACTTTAAAGCTGATCTGTTCCTCTTGCACAGCGCTGCTCCCCAGCTGGGGCACTGCCCCTGGTGTCCACAAGGTGGTGCTGTTGTACTGTTATACATACAGTAGGTGGTGAGCGGCGGCTCATGGCCCCATCTCCACATTGATTGACCATCGCTCTGTAGTGGATGTTTGACTCCAGATAACTAAGCTCAGTGCAGTATCAAAGCCGATCCAGCCGTAGCATTGATTCACCTGCAGAACTTTCCTTTTTTTTCCCGTCTGGTTTACTTTAAACAAATGGTCATTTCAGCGCAAAATAAGAGAACGGTTTTGCATCGTAATATGTATCATCAATATGTATCATAATAACGGAAATGATAATATTTTATTAATATTGCTGATTAGTGGAATTGTTTCATATTGAAACACATGTCCCCCCCGATACATTCTTTCATAGCACGGAACATATAATATTTCTGCCAAGTTTAAAAGTATTTTGCTATTTTAGGCCTCATTCACATGGCCGGTTAGAAGGGAGGGGGAGTGAGGGCCCCTCAACCCTTCCCTCTATATTAAAAGGTCGAGGGTGAGCTTTGAATCCGGTTACATATAGAACGTGTCCTATACTTCAGTGTGCTCCATGTGCTCAATGGGTAACATAGACCTCTACGGGGACCGTGATCTGGCCACAAATTGTGCAGATAGATCATGGCCCCCAATACAGTCATGTGAACCGGGTCTTAAAATGTTACTATTTCATAGCAATAATTCCTGGGAAAACTGGGTACATTTACAAGAACTGTCACCCAGGTTTCCCTACATAATGACAGTATGATGTGGTCTCCTACAGTATTACTGCTGGTACATACAAACTTGCCTTTCAGGGGTCTGAGAAAGTTAAGCAACAACTCCCCTGGGATCTATTATGTCATCCATAGATTTTGTCTTTTCTATAAACTAATACAAGGGGCCTAGGCAATAGTAAGAGTTATGGTACCCAAGGGCGTCACTACAGCAGTAGCAGCCATAGCAGCCGCTATGGGGCCCACAGTGTCAGGGGGCCCCATCATCCGACCTGACACAATAAAGAATGGAGGACGTGCACCGTTATATGCATATTGTACTGCACGTGTCCCGCATAATATGTATATAACATATACTGTGATGTATATATGCAGTATCTGTGATGTGTATATGGTGTCTGTATACACTGTATGTGAGTATGTTGCATACGGCACTATATGTATGTGTATATGCTGCGTGTGCACATGAGTGTATTTATATGTGATTGTAACTCGCATGTGTGAGTATACTAATATGTATACCTTATATACTCGAGTATAAGCCTAGTTTTTCAGCACAAAATTTCTGCTCAAAAACCCTAACTCGGCTTATACTCGAGTCAAATAAAAAAATAAAGACAAAACTCACCTTTCTGACGTGACCCGTAGGTCCTCTTCTGTCTGAGACAGTCTGAGACAGAAGAAGACCTATGGGGGACGTCGGAAAGATGATTACAGTGTTATTTTTTTTTTCTACTACAGGGGTTGGGCAGGCTGTATGCTACAGGGGATGGCAGACTATATACTGGGAGGCTGTAACCAATGCATTTCCCACCCTCGGCTTATACTCGAGTCAATAGGTTTTCCCAGTTTTTTGTGTTGAAATTAGGGGTCTCGGCTTATACTCGGATCGGCTTATACTCGAGTATATATGGTAATTTTAAAGTGGGAAGGGGGGCCCCATACAGTAACCTGCTAGGGGGCCCTGTCTCTCCTAGTTACGCCACTGATGGTGCCCTTGCCTTCTACAATACACAGGTTTACAACATGAAAAGTGGTGAACACTTCAAGACCCAGGAATCTGAGGGAGACAATATGGTGTCTCTTTCCCCTATACTACATTATAGATGGAGCCTGGTACACATCTTGGATTTGGTTCCAGCTTCAAGTTATGCATCTAATTATAAAAATTTTGTAAAGTATTCTAGGTATGACATTACACTCTAAGGCTACATTCACACAAACATGTGACCGCCTGACTACACACGTCCGGGGCCATGGAGAGGAGGAGGGGTGACCCCTCTCCATAGAGATGCAGGGCATACGACCGTGCACACAGGGAAAGATAGAACATGTCCTATCTTTTCTGCGTGTATGGGGTGGCACGGCACCGCACATGTGCTGCCCCATATTGCTCTGTGCACCAATTACTGTCTATAGGGGAAGTATGTGCAGCCGCAAGCTTGCAGCCGTACATATGTCCCCCGAACCTTTGATTGAATGGGACCTAAAGGCGATGATTGGTTTATTCAGGCTTCATGGCAATTTGTAGCCCCAAATGTTGCACCATATGCTACTGTATTTTTCGGTCAATAAGACACTTCTTACTATAGGACGCACCCCAGATTTAGGCTTCCAAAAAAAAGGAAAAATATATTTTACACCAATTAAAATATCCCTGTTGGTCACACTAAAGCACAGCACACACAGACATACATTTACACAGACAGCTCTACATCATCCATAGTTACACACTCAGCTCTGCATCATCCATCCACATACACACTCAGCCCTGCATCATCCATCCACATCCACACTCAGCTCTGCATCATCCATCCACATACACACTCAGCCCTGCATCATCCATCCACATCCACACTCAGCTCTGCATCATCCATCCACATACACACTCAGCTCAGCTATACACACAGAACCCCCCCACACACATACACACACATATACACACACATATACACACACATATACACACACATAAACATATACTTCACCCATTTCTCTTCTTCTTAACCTGTCCCAGGGCGGCATGGCAGTATGAGACCTGTGGTGATGTAAGAAGCATGTGATCAGTCACATGATTCTGACATCACCGCAGGTCCTGCACCTGTAGGACATGGAGGGGAGAGCAGTATGGAGGCTCCTCTCTGGGAGATTGGGTGCAGCTCTATATCAGGGCATCACCCGATCTACATTACACCGGTCAGGAGGGTCTGACAGTGCTGGATCCTCCTGACCTTCGGTCTATAAGACGCAGGGACTTTTTAGCAAGATTTTTCTTGCTAAAAAGTGCGTCTTATAGTCCAGAAAATACGGTATATCTTTTGTTATACTTAGGTATAAATACCCTTCCCCAGCCTCAGGATCAAATTATAAAATGCTTACTCTATATGACTACAGTGAGAACCCCCTAGTGGACAATGCTAACAGTCAGAATTTTTATCATTAAGATCACTAGCGCTCCTGCTTTTTCTTTCTTTTAGAAAACAATTGTCTTCCTTATGCAACAAAAATTCTGGATCATCTATTATTAACTCTTCGCCTTGTGCTATTTCTTCTAAACAAAAATGATTGAAAAAAAAAGCGACAACTGGGTGTTATCGGTTGGGTTGTGTTCATACTTGCTTTCAAATTGTCCAATCAATGGTAACAAAATCAGACTGTTATAGGACACACCCCTTTATCAATTTTTTTTAAAACATTTCTAGAATAAATAACATAGCACAGGATTTATAGAAAAACGCTGCAGAGTTTGATTAAGAATAAAATTATTTAATAAAACGGAGTTGTCAGGAGCGATGACAGGTTCCCTTTAACCCTAATGCGATTAACAAAAAATAACCTGATTCTCCATACCTGTGGAATTATTTTTTTATTAAAAAAAAAAAAATGGATGAAATTTTTATTTTGTTTAATTCACTTAAAGGCCCACATTTACTAAAGTGTCTGTGCCAGTTTTGCGTTGCCACAAAAAAAAGGAGCATTTTGGTGCAGAGTTGGACCATGCGTCACATTTATTACGGTGTCTCGACAAAATTGTGTCACACACTCTGAGGGGGATTTACTAATTGTGCCACAAGGACGACTGTCGGCATCAGAGATCAGTCTCCGCAAAGCACAGCCCGATGTATTAAAGTGGTGCACGGCTGTTAGTGATTACTGGGTAGACAGATTTAATCAGTCGTGTGCCAGAAAAATGCCGACAGTAATGAAGTGTGCGCCAAAATCTTACATGGACTGCGTCTTAATTTTGCTCTCAGACCAATTTTTTCCTGGTCTATCATGCACCAAAAATTGCGCCTAAAAATGCCAACAAAATACACATAAATGTGGAGGATAATGTGGGAACGTTAGGCCACACCCACTTGCGGTAAAAAAAGACGGAGTTGTCGGGATAGTCGGAAACATCTTTTCTTTCTGGCGCAAACGCATTATAAATGATCCACAACAGTTCTGCGCCAAAAAAACATTAAAATACCGGCATTTGTTGGCGCAGATGCGATAATACATGTGCCCCTCTATGTTAGCAGAGCTCCAAAAAAAAGTTGGTGCACACTTCCTGAACAGTGCAAGGGGGCGCCAGATTAATAAAGACCGTACTCCAGTTTTGATGAATCTGGTGCCCCCTGCATACTCCACAGGCAAACGGCACAGACTACAGACTGCACTCATGTTTATAAATGTGGCCCAATGTATCTAGCTATAACAATTAAAGTGATAATCATAGCAATAATAATAACAATGTTTATATCTATTTTTAATTATAGACAGCCCCTAACTTTAAGACGTTTGCTGATCTCAGTCAGCTCCATAGAGATGAATGGGGCAGCAACGGCCATGCACGGCCAGCTGCTCCGCTCCTCGTAGGTACATCGGACCCCATAGGACCCCCTGTTCTCATGATCTGTGGGGGCCTCATCATTGAGACCCCAACCAATCTGTAAGTTAGACCCTAACCTGTGGATAGGTCCTAACTTGTTTTGTGGGGAAACCTCTTCAAGGACACCCGACTTACAGACAACCCCTAGTTACAGATGGACCCCTCTGCCCACTGTGACCTCTGGTGAAGTTCTCTGGATGCTTTACCAGTCCCAAGCTGCAATGATCAGCTGTAAGATGTCTGTAATGAAGCTTTATTTTTAATCCATGGTCCATTGACAACCCAAAATTTGTATTACACTTACTAAATCTACCAGTTCCGACTTACATACAAATTTAACTTAAGAACAAACCTATAGAACCTGTCCTGTATGTAACCAGGTGACTGCCTGTATTCACATATACAATTCTCATAACAAACATATTTTTCTGCTTACTAGTAGCCAAATATTACTTTACGATGAATTTTCTAATTAAAATTAGGTTCCTGATACAATGCACATTTATTACCCGAGTATTTGAGTACAGTTTAATGATTTGCCTACACATAGCAAATCTCCGCAGTGACTCAATTGAAGGAGAAAAACTTTTTTGCAGCCTCTATAGATAAAATTATGGAAAAGCAGGGTCCGATCACAAACTAACCAAGTCCTTCAAAGACATCAGATACTACATTAATGATCATTTTGGACAATATGGACTTCTGATTAAAAGCTAATTAGCTTATTCTAGCTAAAGGAGTGGTAATCGTGTATTTTTTGCTGGGGTGTACAGAAATTCAAAATTTTCTTTCCAGCCCCCAGGGTTGTTGAGATTTCTGTAGTATCTGACCATTATAATCCTCTCTACTGTCAGAGAGGAGATGCTGGAAGGAGGCCTGGGTTATGCTAATCTTCTCTGACAAGTAGAAGATTATCATAGCGCACTCCCCTCCTACTGCTCCAGCTCCTCCTCTCTGACAGTAGAGAGGATTATAATGGTCACATACCGGGACTGATATCTTAGAAACTGTGGGGGTTAGAAAGAAAATTCAAAGTGCTCCTGAATCTCTCTGGCAGCCCTTACAGCATGTACATTCATCTCCATATGTGTCAGGTGATGAAAAGTATTCTTTAAAGGACATCTACCGCCATAATGAAGGATTGTACACCAAGCACACTGACATACTGGTGTGTGCCCCCTCTGACAGGATCCACTTTTCTTTTAGTTTCTTATGTCCTGGTTTTTGTGAAAAAAAGGCTTTAAAAACTATGCAAATTAGCCTGAGCAATGTATCTAGCTATAACAATTAAAGTGATAATCATAGCAATAATAATAACAATGTTTATATCTATTTTTAATTATAGACAGCCCCTAACTTTAAGACGTTTGCTGATCTCAGTCAGCTCCATAGAGATGAATGGGGCAGCAACGGCCATGCACGGCCAGCTGCTCCGCTCCTCGTAGGTACATCGGACCCCATAGGACCCCCTGTTCTCATGATCTGTGGGGGCCTCATCATTGAGACCCCAACCAATCTGTAAGTTAGACCCTAACCTGTGGATAGGTCCTAACTTGTTTTGTGGGCAAACCTCTTCAAGGACACCCAACTTACAGACAACCCCTAGTTACAGATGGACCCCTCTGCCCACTGTGACCTCTGGTGAAGCTCTCTGGATGCTTTACCAGTCCCAAGCTGCAATGATCAGCTGTAAGATGTCTGTAATGAAGCTTTATTTTTAATCCATGGTCCATTGACAACCCAAAATTTGTATTACACTTACTAAATCTACCAGTTCCGACTTACATACAAATTTAACTTAAGAACAAACCTATAGAACCTGTCCTGTATGTAACCAGGTGACTGCCTGTATTCACATATACAATTCTCATAACAAACATATTTTTCTGCTTACTAGTAGCCAAATATTACTTTACGATGAATTTTCTAATTAAAATTAGGTTCCTGATACAATGCACATTTATTACCCGAGTATTTGAGTACAGTTTAATGATTTGCCTACACATAGCAAATCTCCGCAGTGACTCAATTGAAGGAGAAAAACTTTTTTGCAGCCTCTATAGATAAAATTATGGAAAAGCAGGGTCCGATCACAAACTAACCAAGTCCTTCAAAGACATCAGATACTACATTAATGATCATTTTGGACAATATGGACTTCTGATTAAAAGCTAATTAGCTTATTCTAGCTAAAGGAGTGGTAATCGTGTATTTTTTGCTGGGGTGTACAGAAATTCAAAATTTTCTTTCCAGCCCCCAGGGTTGTTGAGATTTCTGTAGTATCTGACCATTATAATCCTCTCTACTGTCAGAGAGGAGATGCTGGAAGGAGGCCTGGGTTATGCTAATCTTCTCTGACAAGTAGAAGATTATCATAGCGCACTCCCCTCCTACTGCTCCAGCTCCTCCTCTCTGACAGTAGAGAGGATTATAATGGTCAGATACCGGGACTGATATCTTAGAAACTGTGGGGGTTAGAAAGAAAATTCAAAGTGCTCCTGAATCTCTCTGGCAGCCCTTACAGCATGTACATTCATCTCCATATGTGTCAGGTGATGAAAAGTATTCTTTAAAGGACATCTACCGCCATAATGAAGGATTGTACACCAAGCACACTGACATACTGGTGAGTGCCCCCTCTGACAGGATCCACTTTTCTTTTAGTTTCTTATGTCCTGGTTTTTGTGAAAAAAAGGCTTTAAAAACTATGCAAATTAGCCTGAGGGGCCCCAGGCTCCATTAACCCTTATGGCGCACAGAGCCCCTCAGACCTCATTTGCATAATCTTAATAAACAGGACATAAGAATGTTAAAAAAAGAGGGGATCTTACCAGAGGGGGCACACACCAGTATGTCAGTGTGCTTGGTGTACAATTCTTCATTATGGCGGTAGATGTCCTTTAAGGGATATGAATACATTTGCAATCCACTGCATGTACAGTATTAAGCATAGGTTGTAGGCAGGTGTGGGAAAATATGCTGCCCCCTAAAATTACTCAGAAAAATAGAAGTGTCAATGGTTTCTTTTGATCAATCAGCAAATAAAGAAAGAACTCGGCAGGGATCATGGGTATAACTGCTGGGTGTTTTCTGCATAATGCAGTAAACACCCAGTCTGTGTGTAGACGGCTCAGCAATACTGCTGTATTGCTGTATATGGGGATTTTGTAGATGATCTGTTACTGTGTGCCATCGGCACACCGGGTTACTTCAGGCCACAAAGAGAACATTAAGTAGGTAAAGTAGCAGGTAAAATACGGACCCTGGAGGATTACCAGTGTGGGTCTCCATCAATTGGGCACCATCGACAGGTGGTTCACCCCTTGATTAGGCTAACAGGATATGCACAGTAGAGTAAAACATCCCAAGACGCACCCATCCCACAACAATTCATGAACCGCACAGAATGGCCATAAAAATTTGGATTATTACACCCCCCAAATAGTTTTGTATTAGCTTGAGACAAACCAAAATATTTAATATTGTTCTTTTATCTCACACCTTATAGTAAATTGTGTTGTAAGAATGTGAACTGTAAAAAAAATGCATATGTTGATTTAGATACCAGTTAAACATTCACTAAGGTAAACCAAGACCATGTCCTTCATTTCGTTGGGTTTATCTTCTTCATCTCTTCATGTCTCCGGTAGAAGGTCCTGAATGTACGCCTGATGAGTCTTCGGAAATGACACTAGGACACTGAGCCTGCTGCCCTTCCAGGTGACAAGCCGCCATATTACAAAGGTTACTGCTTGTTACACACGTAGGTCCATGGCCTCCTCTCAGCCTGCGAAAGGGCGACAGTGGGGATGTCAACATCCGATGTGTGACATCCCGAAAGCGCTGAGCGAGAGCCTGACCTCACAGCACTGAGGAATTACAGTTTAGGGAATCAACAGAAAGTTTATTTTATGCCAAGTACATCAGTTAATGTGGAAAGATTTCCCGTTCCATTTTGTTAGTTTGCCTCACTTTGTATAATTCTGCTGAGGCTGAATTTGAAGATTTTTTTTTAAATATGAGGAATTTCTATTTGCTTTGCTAAGTGGATGTAACACTATAAAGTGGCGTTAAATATTTTGCACATTCCTGGAAAAATTAGGCACTGGTAGTAAAAAGAACTGAAATTCTAGGAGAATTTGGAACCTCTGAATCATTTAAAGGAAATCAACCACATGGATTAAGGGTTTTAACCTAAGCATATTTACACTCTGGCATGTGCTCCCCGAGACGGGATCAGTTTTTCATGTAGCTGTTAATTTGTGAGAAAGGAATTTTAAAAATATGCAAATGACCCTGAAGTGCTCCTGCGTACATCATAGATGCCCCTTCTGTCTCCAGAAATTATTCACACCTTCTTTCGGTGCTTACTCCCTCCCACCTACCCCTGCCATTGAGTTGGTGAAGAGGTGAATAGGGTACTGTCAAATGTGGCGCACACAATGATTCAGGATGACTCGTCGGGTAAAGTTAAGAGGATCGTTTATTACTGGTCTCGGAACACAACGCGTTTCGGAGTATTAGGAACTCCTTTCTCAAGTGATAAGAGACTAAAAACAGGGTATATAAAAAATACGTATAAATAGATAGATAAAAAATGAGGATATGATAAAAGCAGGAGTAGTAGGATCCAGGAGAATGATGCTATTCAGAGAGAAGTAGTAATAGTGTTTTATAGATGAAAACACATATCAGCAGTAACTGAGAGGTGGACAAGGTGACATGAAGTAAATATGTACAAACAAACAAATTATGTTTAGACATTAGTGTTATAGAATACAGATGG
Source organism: Engystomops pustulosus (assembly GCA_019512145.1). Classification (NCBI taxonomy): domain Eukaryota; kingdom Metazoa; phylum Chordata; class Amphibia; order Anura; family Leptodactylidae; genus Engystomops; species Engystomops pustulosus. Next base: position 19,693,916 of record CM033643.1, read on the forward strand.
TGTATATAAAAATTCATGAGTACATGGGTAGACAATAATAGTTGATTGAATGAAGTAGATATGATAAAAAAGGAAAATAAATAAATGGATAGATAAATACACAAATAAATAATTAATTAATTGGACAATAAACACTTCATCAGATAAAATAATAATAAAGCAATTCAGATATTTGGATATGACTGATCTAAATGAATAGTTCATAGATAGAACTCACAATTAAATATAAATATAAAATTGACAAAACTGGCAGAATTGGCGATAGAGTTGGTGAAGTCATCTGGCTCTTGGCAAATCCTACGCATGCGCGGTCATCTCATCATTGCATTGAGTGAGCAATACGGAAAACAACCACATATGTGCAGGACTTACTAATACATTTTTGCAATATAATGCGGAAAATGAATATCTACAATACTTAACAATATTCAGCCCTGCTAACAAGAAGATTCTTTCTGACACAACACAAGATGCTCCGCAGTTGGGGAGCTGTTTCCCCTTAGCACTAACATGGCTTGTGAAATATTACAATAGTTATAATATTTGTGAAATTTGATTTGAACATGAACAATGACCATATCTTGGCTTACAGAAAAACCTTTAAATAATTCTCTTTCTTGCATGTAGATTATGCCTTGCAGGCCATCTTTACAGGGATTTACCCCATTACTGCATTTGGACATTCCTGAATTTCCTGTTGCTTGAGGGGGAGTATGAAGAGAGCTCATGGGTTGAACCCTCTTGACTGCTAGTACCCATTGTGGGTGTCTACCATTTAAATGCTGCCGGCAAAGGTACCAGGGGCATTTAAATGTTGGTGGCGCATGGGCGTTGCCATCTTTGTTTCGAACAGCGCGCCCGGTGACGTCATTGGGGGCACAACGATTGGTTGCCAAGTCAGCCAGGAGTTTGTGTTAAAGGAACTAGCAATATATAGTGGGAGTGATCAGACAACCTAGGATACCGTAGGATGTCTAAAAATAGTGAGAGGAGTGATAGGAGCTAAAACAGCAATAAAACTGAGTAAAATTGTAAAGTAAGGTGGTAAAAATGATCTCAAACATCACAAGGGGATTGAAATTTGAGAATTTTTTTTCATGGCAAGCCCCTGAGAGGCAAAGTTTACATTATACCACCCTGAAAAACGTATTTGCATATTCCCTTCTTCAAATAAGGTTTGAAACATTTTTGTGTTGCTTCTGAAAATGGAGGCAGCTGGTATTCGTTTGTTGGTTGGGAGACGGAGGAGCCATGATACGTATTTAAGATGAAGAGACCCAGTTGGGCTCAAGTTTGGCAAGAAAACATTGAAAAAATTTCAGTTCAGTTAGATGGACCCAAACACAACTCTTTATATGTTTTGGGGCTTATGGGCATTTTCAGTGATTTATAAAGTAATTTTTTATTGAAAAACATTATTTTGTACATTTTTTACATGATCCACCATGGGATATGAACAAGCAATCATCTGATTGCTTGTTCTTGATAATACTCTGCAATACTAATGTATTGCAGGGTATTATCAGTGTCAGCCTATGCAGATGCATAGGCTGACACTTTGCCTTTAAGATGACGTCACAGACGCCATCTTAAAGGTAAACCCTCCAGGTCGCGCGATCGTGGGGTAAAGACCCCCAGAAGGCATGTTAAACACCCGCGATCGGAGCCCACTCCGACCGCGGGTGTTAGCCGGGGATGTCAGCGGTAAATTACCGCTGAAATCCCGCGGCTAACGATGCCGGTTCGGCTGCTATGCAGCGCTGAACAGGCATCGGCTCTGCGCAGTAGCTGTACTGCGCTGAGCGCTAATCGCGGGACTCAGCGCAGTACAGCTACGGCGCGGAGCGCTAAGGGGTTAAAAGTGCATCGTGTGACCACACCCTGTGCATAAAAACAAATCCATGGTCATGTGATGTCACACAGGTGCACGGCTTGTTAGTATCACAAAGTAATCGGAGCTGTGTGATGTAACGAGCTGTGCACTCGTGTGACATCACATGACCAAAGGCTGGTTTTTATCCACAGGAAGCAAACATAAAAGCTTCCTATAGAAGGACAGCAAACAGAGATCTATAAGGCTTAAAGGAAACCTACCACTTGAAGTGGCAGGTTTCCGATGGCAATACCGGGCACCAGCTCAGGGTGAGCTGGTGCCGGAGCTTATTTTAGTTAGTGTTTTAAACCGCGGTATCACGGTTTAAAACACTTTTTAAACTTTATAGCCGGCGCAGGCAGGTACGCGCTCGGCGCTTACCGTGCACGCGGCTACATAGGAAGTGAATGGGGCCCAGGCTCTAAACCAGTACTGGACCCCAAAGGTACAGCAAAATACCATTAATTTGGAGTCTTTTTTCTAGAAGCGGAGGTTGGGCCCCTAGCATTGTTTTTCTGGTGGGCCCAAGGAACTCCAGTCCAACACTGCATAGGAGGACAACAACTTGCCTTACAGTGGGCATAGTATGTGCTGGGTAATCATCAGTATTGGCTTTTCTCCACACATAGCGTTGGTATTTAGGTCAAAAAGTAAAATTTTGGTTTCATTGGACCAGCGTACCATGTTCCATATGCTTGGTCTGCATAGCCTTTTGCAGAATGAATGTCACTCTTCGATAAAGGCCAGATTTGTTGAGGTCACCATTGTTGTGCTGTGGACAGATTCTTCACCCTACTGTCCAGTCTTTTTGTTTCCAGCACAGTAATAGCACCCTTCCTAACAGTATGATAGTTTAGGGTATACATACTATATACCTGTAGTTGCATTACTGTCCCCCATAGGTTTTTTTTAAAAGACATTATAATTATAATGCCCCCTTAGTGGCCTCTAGACAGTATAATTTCGCTAAGTGGATGCTACAGGTATAATGCCCCTTAGTGGTCCCACACAACATAATGAACCCGTAGAACACTTTAGTGCCCTTATAATATAATACTACTTAGTGACCCCACAAAAAACATAATTTTCAGTTAAACTAAAGCCACACATATTGAAAACATGGCTGAAATCTGTGGGTATCTTCGGCTGTAGGTGTTACTGGTGGATAAGATTTTTGTAAATACAAAGTACCATCCTCTTATTCTTATGGTTTAGCCCCAAGCTAATTTTTGGGGTCTGCATTATACTACCGATAACTCAAGGTTTTGGCCCCTTACACAAAAATGACTTCGGTGCGTCTGTCATAAATCATGGGTTATGAGGCCCCTTCTTATGTTAGGTGCTAAGGGGAAGTTACTAGAGATGAGCGAGTATACTCGTCCGAGCTTGATGCTCGTTCGATTCTGTCTCTGGATGCCGCTAGGGAGCTGCCATTTTCTCGAGCGGGCAAAGTATTCGTCCGAGCAACGAGCAGTTTCGAGTACCCTAATGCTCGACCGAGCATCAAGCTCGGACGAGCATGTTCGCTCATCTCTAATAATAACCTGTTATACACAATACATTTCAGAATAATTCTAGTCTTCCTTTCCCAGTTCCTTTCTACATCATTTTAAAGTGCCGTTTTTTAGCTTCTTTGAGCTATTGCCCCCATGCTGCGCACCCAGCGCCCACACCTCACCTTTTGTTTTCGGCCTTATGTATTTCATGATCTTTCTGTGAATTTGTGATCTTTCAATATTCAGCGATAGCTTTGTTTCATTCCATTATTGATTTCCCTACAAAGTTTCTTTGGCTATTCAATACTTTTCCTTGTTTGTCTCTATAGAAATCTTTTAAATTTCAACCCCGATCTTCTCTGTATTCTGTGTATTCTCTGTTGGCCTTTCTTTGAATGCTCAAGTATAAGTCTGACCTTTTACCAAAGAATAGCTTAGTTTTGTTTCTAATGTGTACAAATTCAACACTTACCAGGACAAGTATAAGCTGTGGCACAGATCGGCAGTATATTCATGGGCTACAGGTCTTTGCTACACATAAAACGGGGGGCAAGGAGGTGTGTCACACTGCCAAAACTGCAAAACTATTACTCCCTGTATACAATACAATAAAGCTTTATTGATTCCTGAGGAAATTGGGATGTACATTCCTCCAGCATTTAGAGTGCACAAAAGAAAAATCATAGACGTAGGCAGGAACATAGATGTAACACAGGAAATAAGGGTACAATATAACTGGGGGGGGGGTTAGTTGGAGGGGACAAGTGGGGGGTTATTAAGTTGGTTTGGCTGCTCCTTGAGTCTGTTTATTGTAGAAATCGATAGCTCTTGGTATAAAGGAGTTCATCAGCTGATCTGCCGGTACTGGTCACTTCTCGTGCTCCGTTTTTGGAGAAGTACTTGGATGTGTTTAATGTGTTTCCTGCAATGGAAATTAACGTGCTGTAACTCCTAACCTGCCAAATGCTGTCGATTGGGCTCAGGCTATCCCCTACAATGCTATGTGACCTTCTGGAGATTTTGGCCAACCTATTATATTCCTTTCTTTTGATTGACCCTCCCCAGTAGACAATGAGATAGCATATAATACTTGCAATAGTAAATTCATAGAACATCTTTAGGATTTTGTTGCAGATATTGATTGACTTAAGTTTCCTGAGGAAGTACATTCTGGAGGAAGCTTTTTTTGAGGGCCATGTCACTGTTTGCGTTCATTCTACAGTAGCTTATCATCAATCAAAACCTGGTCAATGACTCTACCTTTGATTGAGATTATGGGATTTTTTTCCTCCTTAGGTCTATGACCATTTCTTCAGTTTTTCCTATGTTTAATATGAGATTCTTACCTTCTCTACATTCCACAAATTATGACTTCCCTATAGGTTTTGTCGTCAGCCTCCCGGATGCAGCCAACACTGACTGAATCATCTGAAAATTTATGAAGGTGACAGATGTCAGAGTGATAGCAAAAGTCAGAAGTGTATAAAGTAGACAGGAACGTATAGAGTATGGTGTCCCGTGGTGCTCCTTGATAACTGACCACAGTTTTTAGTTGTTCTTTGCCCGACTAGGACGTTTTGAGATCCTTCAGTTAGCCAGTCGTGTGTTTCACTCTTTGTTTCATTGCAGCCAATTGGTAAGATCAAAAAAGTTCTCATTTTTTTTTTGCATTTATGTACACTCTGTTTTCCATCTTGAAAGAAAAAAAAACAGAACTATAAATATTTTTGCTAATTTAATAAAAGAAAAACTGTGACATACTGTCCATTTGCTTCTGATCCTCCTTGAGATGGTTCTACTCCTTCATTGATATATAATTAAATTCACTGGCGTAACTAGAGTCCTCTGGGCCCCAGGGAAAAATTCCCAATGGGGCCCCCCTCACTATGCCCAAAAAAACATTGAATCCTACTCCCCCATTTCTGTTCCTTATAATGCAATACTTTATAGATTCAGCAGTAATACCCCCCACAGTGGACATCAGTAACCCCCCCCAGAGTAGACATCAGTAATACCCCCCACAGTAGACATCAGTAATTACCCCCACAGAGTAGACATAAGTAATTACCCCCCCACAGTAGACATCAGCTCCCGTTCATGGGTATGATAGAGCATCACTGCTACAGCCAATCAGCAGTGCATCACAGGTCAACATCTATGAAATGTCACCAATGTCATATGTCTTCTGACATAGTACAAAGCATACTGGGAGGTACTGGGCTAGATCGCTTGCGGGAAAATCAGGGGAGTAGGATTTTTATGTTTTCCGTGGACCATGGGGGCACTCAAAAGAAAAGAATATTGTAGACAACCCATTTAAAGGAAATCTTCTGACAAACTCAATCATGATAAACCAGGGGCACTTACTCATAGATCCAGGCACCGTCACTGTGCTAATCTTGTTGGAATCCATGGCTTCCTTCCTTCTAAAATCAACTTTTAAAATTATGCTAATGAGCCACAAGGGCTCTGGTGGGTGTTATAAAAACCCCTGTAGTTTCACAGACTTTTACATTGTGTAGGATCATGTCTCACCATCATGGCACTCCCCCCAAACTCTGCCTGTTGTGACCTCAGGGCAGCAAGGAGTTTTAGCACAGGGAGGTGGAAGTGCACCTGCCCAGTGATGATACAGAACGGAGGAGCTCTGGTAATGCCCCATATAGTCCATGTCTCATTAACATAATTTTAAATTTGATTTTAGAAGGAAGGAGAACAAGGATCTATGCCTGGATCTATGAGTAAGTGTCCCTGGTTTATTATGATAGATTTCGATTTCCTTTAAAGTAACCCATGTTAAAAATTTTTATGGTATCAAACAATTGGAGATTCCATTTTTCTTAAAGAATACCTGTCAGCCTAAATTATGCCCCCATTCAAACATAGCCACCTAATCCACTCCCCAGCCCCTTTCTATTGATGTTAAATTTATCCTCCTGTCTTCAGGAAAATATTAGGAAAATGTACCTTGATTTTTTGACCTCTTACCAAATGGTATATTCATAAGGGGGCGTGCCGGCACTCCTCTATGTATTGCAGCCACCCCTTCCCCCCCGGTTCCAGTTCTCACACTTTTGCACTGGATGCCGGCGATGATGGCATCCTGTGCGCAAGCGCTATGTTCAGGGCCATGTCAGTCACTCAGGCCGGCAGCATCGCTTGTATTGCACATGGACCACGCAGAAGACACCGGAGACGCCGGCATCCAGTGCGCAAGTGCGAGAACTGGAACTCAGGGGGGTGGTGGCTGCAATACATAGAGTTATGAATATACCCGACCACATTTGGTTGGAAAATCAAGGTACATTTTCCTAATCTTTTTCTGAAGACAGGAGGATAAATTTAACATCAATAGAAAGAGGCTGGGGAGTGGATTAGGTGACTATGTTTGAATGGGGGCATAATTTAGGCTGACAGGTCCTCTTTAAAGAATCCTATTTTTTCACGCAGAAATCCTTACTATGCTTCAGATAACTGTGTCAAAAACTAAAACATTATAATGTACACTGTCCAATAACAAAGTAATGAAATGTCTGGATATTCCGTGTTTGAAAATAAAGTATTTTTGGACCAGTGATGGAGGGTGATGTTGGAGGATAGGGTTGTTACATCTCCATTCATGTTTCTCTAATGAGACGTAATGTGTTTCTCGAGTGTTTTGATGCAGTCACTTTTTGAAAACATGTCATGGAGAATAGAAGGTCAGTGAGCAGGTCAGCGCACGGAGAAATGTCATTCGTGAACTGATAGTCACGACCAATTGTTTGAAGCCTGAAAAGCTTCATGTTAGTGCAGGTCTCATTGATGACAACTGACTTGAATGATGATAAACAATGTAAACAGATTGGATTTCTCAGCATCCGTGTCCATTAAGATGCGAATAAGAAAATATAAAAAACATCTTAGCTGAGTCAACGCTGCATTTAGCTAGTTTCTACTCCTCATTAATTCTGTATACAGGCAGTCTCCGGGTTATGTACAAGATAGAGTCTGTAGGTTTGTTCTTAAGTTGAATTTGTATGTAAGTCGGAACTGTATATTTTATAATTGTAGCTCCAGCCCGAATTTTTTTGGTTTCTGTGACAATTGGATTTTAAAAATGTTGGATTGTCATAAAAACCAGGATTACCAATAAAGCTTTGTTACAGACACATTTAATAACTGTTATAGCTGTTTATTGTAGCCCAGGGCTAAAGTACAGTAAATTACTAATATCCAGTGGTGCATTTGTAACTAGGGGTCGTCTGTAAGTCGGGTGTAAGTAGGGGACCGCCTGTACATCCTTTTTCCCTCTCTAGATCAGTATTTCACAGTATACAGTGGGCAGCAAAAGTAATCAAACCTGGTGAACCTGCGCCCAAGTCTTGAGTCTTTTGCAGCCTCTAACAAGTTTTCCTCCATGATTGCCTTGTATTTAGCTCCATCCCTCTCTCCATCAACTCTGAGCAGCTTTCCAATCCCTGTTGAAACTAAGCATCTCACAGGAGCAGTGTTGGATTGGCCCACCAGAGTACCAGAGGATCCTCCAAGGGGGCCAGGCTCTAAACCAGTAATCAGTTCACCTAAAGTGATGATTATACTGTATTTGCACTGTAGCACTTTTGTTCTTCATCACACTAAATTGCACTTCAGCACTTTTTGTCATTTTAGCACTTTTTGTCACACTACACAAATCATCACTGATTCATTATATTTTATTCCCAATTCAATTATTCATATTGTCGTCTATACCTGCACTTTACATGCATACATCTTTTGTAATCCTAAGGACTTTTCATACAGGCGTCATGCACGAGCACTTTACATTTATTTGCACATATCCCATATTAGCACTTGGTACTTTCTGTCCATGCGTTTCAATTCTGGACCCTTATGGACTATATTATTACTTATATCTTTCATCATTGCCTTTTAACATTTGTGTTTTTAATATCATTAATTATGCATGATATTGTATCTAGTAGAAGCCATTAGATGACTTTATGCATATTCAAGCAATTGAATATTCAGGGAGGCAGCACTATTTGTTTGGGGTTATATTCATCTATTTCTAGTCTATTGTCCATTGGCCCGGTTACTTACTTTTTCAGTGCACCTGCATGTCTAATTATTAATGAATAGATACTTGCCCACACTTTAGCCCACACTTTAGATGGCAGTGGGGTGCACATCGCTCCAGCAGCACACCTGCCGTCCACCTATTCATCAGGTATTATACATCTTGATTGGCTCTATTGTATCATCTGACCTTAAACATTAGATACATAAGCTGGGCACCTACCACACCACAGCACACCCCCTGGAGGAAGCGACGGCGAAACGTACGTTGGGGTGCTGTGGCAGTGGTCCTGCTTCATTGGTTCTGACAATTTTGGTATCATGCAACACTCGGTGGGTAATATTATTGTTTATAGCCAAAATTGGATATATTGTGATCATTGGTACTTGTGCATTTGGTAATGCCTGCTATGCATTTAAAGAGAACCCGTCAGGCAAAATGACCCCCCTAAACTAAATATAAATATCCCTTCATTGTCCCTCTACATTCCTGTAAACCTAAGCAATGAGGTCCTAAAGCTGTATGCAAATGACCTGTGAAATGTCCAATGAGTCATTATCATATTCAAGCTGTCCGGCTTATTCATGAGTGGGAGGCACAGCCACACCCCCAGTGCATGACTGACAGCCTGTATAATGATGTGAGGCTGTATAATGATGTGCTTCCTGGTGCTGGCGCCCCCTGCAGCTTGTGTGTATGAGATACACCTATACATATGACTGACAGCCTTTATATTGATGTGAGATATAATGGTGTAATGGCTCCTGCATGTGCTTCCTGGTTCTGGTGGCCACACCCCCTGCAGCCTGTGTGTGTATAGGAGAGATAGAACAGCTCCAGGCAGCCATGTTATAGCAGGACATGTCAGGTACATGTATAGCTGGTATCTGTGTAACACACATGTGTATTAGGAGGATGCAGCATGTCAGCAGATGCAGCACAGACACTAACCATGCTTTACTATACATTACACACAGACATGAGCAGGGGGAGGAGAGGGGAGGGGTAGCAGGTGTGACATCACTGCCTCTGACCATGTGACCAGCCTCATTTACATAATAAAGAAAATATGATTTTATAATGATTAATGTATGAAATAACTAGATAAAGGCTGGGATGGATCCTTGTGAGCTGCTCCAACAGGTAGTAGTGACAGAAATAGTGATACAGACCTGATGACAGGTGTCCTTTAAAGACTGGTGACCATCGCCACACTTTTGTTCTTGTGGTTTTTATTGTATGTTTTTAATTGATTAATTTTTTGATGGCCATATTCTATGTTAATAAAGTTTGTATAATGATTTCATTGAAGTGAGTAGTAATGAGTATGATTTATTGATCATGAGTACTTAGGTCCTATACACCTCTATTGGTATTTGATGTTTTTGATTGGTAATAGGAGCTGTTTACCTAGTATTGGGATTTCTCTTTTTTGGTATTTACTCTAAACCAGTACTGGACCCCAAAGGTACAACAGAATACCACTAATTTGGAGTCTGTTTTCTAGAAGTGGAGGGTGGGCCCCTAGCATAGTTTATCTGGTGGGCCCAAGGAACTCCAGTCCGACAAAGCACAGGAGGACAACAACTTGCCTTACGGTGGGCACAGTATGTGCAGGGTAATTGTCAGTATTGGCTTTTCTCCACACATAGCGTTGGTATTTAGGTCAAAAAGTTAAATTTTGGTTTCATTGGACCAGCGTACCATGTTCCATATGTTTGGTCTGCATAGCCTTTTGCAAACTGCAGAATGAATGTCACTCTTCGATAAAGGCCACATTTGTTGAGGTCACCATTGTTGTTCTGTGGACAGATTCTTCACTCTAAGCTGTGGATCTCTGCAGAACTTCCAGAGTTACCATTGGCCTCTTGGCTGCTATTCCATGTCTGTGCTGTGAGTTTAGGTGGACTACCTTGTCTTAATAGACTATCAGCCATGTTTGTCCCAGGCTCCTTCCATGTTTTACCAAAAAGTCGCTCGGCTTGCGACCAAAAAATCCCTTTTTGTCCACTTAGGCCAAAGTCAGCCCTAAACCCCTGATGACGCCAGTCCAGGCGAAACATGTCGGGTGGGCTTAGCTGATGTGTTATACATTTTAATGAGCAGCAACCAGTGTTCTATACTTAACACTACCCCTAGCAATTCTAACTATAGGCTCCTATGCTAGGTTTAACCTGGGGTTGATAGTACCTTATTATTTGTGGTCTATTAGGAATATAGGGAGAATATAGGGAGAATCCTCTCTGCAACTCATAATAATGCATGGTATTTGGGAGGAAGCGGAAACAACTCCTCTCATCTAAATACTGTCTCTGTCTTTTGACAGTGTCCCTATATCCCACTCTACTAGAAGTTTGGACACTGCTTGTTTGTAATTTTAATCTTCTTCACTGAATCGGTCTTAATAAATATGAAATAAAAGTTATATTTTATCCTATCACTTTGGCCTAAGTGGACAAAAAGGGATTTTTTGGTCGCAAGCCGGGCGACTTTTTGGTAAAACGTGTTGTTGGTTGATACTAGAGATGAGCGAGTATACTCGTCCGAGCTTGATGCTTGTTCGAGTATTAAGGTACTCGAAACGGCTCGTTGCTCGGACGAGTATTTCCCCTGCTCGAGATCGAGCATTTAATAAAAAAAACACAGTGAAGAACAATGAAGAATAGAATAAAAACAGTGAACACAGTGAACACAGGATCATTTAAGTGAAAAAGACAGTGAAGAACACAGTGAAGAATAGATTACAGATGTTCGGCACATCTGCTTACTTGTCGGAAGATACGCGCGGAACGGCAGTAGGGAGACATCAAGCAGCACGGGGAGATATCAGGCAGCACGGGGGAGACATCGGGCAGCACGGGGAGACTTCAGTGGAAGAAGAGGAGCGGATCCCGGGACAGCGTATCACCCCGACAAGTAAGCAGATGTGCCGAACATCTGTAATCTATTCTTCACTGTGTTTTTCACTGCGTTTTTCACTTAAATGATCCTGTGTTCACTGTTTTTATTCTATTCTTCACTGTTCTTCACATCTGATAACTTGTTGGGAGATAATATACGCGCGGAACAGTGAAGAATAGATTGCAGATGTTTGCATACATCTGCTAACTTATCAGAAGACATTCTTTTTCAATTAAATAACACATTTTATTCCTGAACCATGGTCCCTTTGAAAAATGCTCGGGTCTCCCATTGACTTCAATGGGGCTCGTTATTCGAGACGAGCACTCGAGCATCTGGAAAAGTTTGTCTCGAATAACAAGCACCCGAGCATTTTAGTGCTCGCTCATCTCTAGTTGATACCCTTGTCCACCCAGTGCCTTTAATCCTGTAGGGTCCAGTTGCGCCCTTCCCCCTCAATTGGGGGTTTGTTGTTTTGTTTCCATGTATGGATGTCACAACTTTATCCCTGAGCTGTCTGGTGGGTTCCTTAGTCATCATGATGCTCTTATCTATCAAACCTCTCAGGCCTACATTAAACAGCTGTAGTCATATGGAGAATATGTGAAATACTAATGTACTTTATTCGTTAGGTGGCTTCTAAAGGCATTTGGACACATCAGTGTAAAGATATTAAATCCAGATGCATGCCACATTTTTTTAAAATTTTTTTTAATTTTAAACAATTTTGAAAAGCTCGTCTCATTTTCTTTATTTTTTTAAAAAAATACTTGATGTCAATAAAGGGGGTTGGCCATTATAGCAAACTTTAACAAGGTTAGTATAACAAGCTAATAAGGCCACTTATATTGTACTTAGGTTCCTTTCATATGAACATATGATTTCTTCAGTTCTGTATTTCAGGGCCATATTAACCCGTAAATACATGACATTTTTCATCTACTGTATATGTGCACGTATGTCACTGTATCAATACCGTCTCCGTATAAAATATGGTGGGCTGGTAAATGATGGCTGGCTGATGGATGGATGACTATTGGCTGGCTGACTGAATGCACCTCCCACTGGTTCTGGTCTCCCTGGATACTGCACTTATATACAGCAGCATACGGTGCTCAACTGTAGGCAACACATATTTTAAACATTCCTATTGACTTCTATGGGGTATGTGGAACGGAAATACTGGATAAAATAGGACTTTATATTTTTTTTTACCTCTCGCTGACGGTACAGTTTCGTATGGTGGACAATATGGCCATATATGGATGGTCGTATTGCCCATTTTAGTGAACGTGGCCATACGTTCATGTGAAAGAAGCCTTAGCCTGTTAATGTTTGCCATTTGCCATAGGTCATGTGACCTCCAGGCAGCAGGACTTCATGTCATCTCCTCCATCCTGTTGGCCTTCAGTGGATGGAAGAGGTGTGCAGTTATCACTGTGTCATGTACCCTCTGTCATAGCCACCCCCTTATCAATGTCTAAGTACTGAAATTGTATTTATCTTAGGGAATTAACTACTAAATCCTTTTTTCAGCAATCTGCTTAGCTCCCCCAAGTGGTCACGGAAGGCAGCAAGAATTATGATTATAAGAATATTAAAAATAGATGAGTTGTTACAGGCTTCAACAAATTTATTGGCGGAAGTCACACTCTCCAACCCCAGGCCCACCAATTTTACCCTGTCCTGCCCAGTCTTTTTGTTTCCAGCACAGTAATAGCACCCTTCCTTATATAACAAACAGTATGATAGTTTAGAGTCTACATACTATATACCTGTAGTTGCATTACTGTCCCCCATAGGTTTTTTTAAAAGACCCAAACATTATAATGTCCCCTTAGTGGCCTCTAGACAGTATAATTTCGCTAAGTGGATGCTACAGGTATAATGCCCCTTAGTGGTCCCACACAACATAATGAACCCGTAGAACACTTTAGAGCCCTTATAATATAATACTACTTAGTGACCCCACAAAAAACATAATTTTCCGTTAAACTAAAGCCACAAATATTAAAAACATGGCTGAAATCTGTGGGTATCTTTGGCTGTAGGTGTTACTGGTGGTTAAGATTTTTGTAAATACCAAATAACATCCTCTTATTCTTCTGGGTTAGCCCAAAGCTAATTTTTGGGGTCTGCATTATACTACCGATAACTCAAGGTTTTGGCCCCTTACACAAAAATGACTTTGGTGCGTCTGTCATATATCATGGGTTATGAGGCCCCTTCTTATGTTAGGTGCTAAGGGGAAGTTACCTTTGCCCTATAAGATAATGTAATTAGCACCTGGTCTGTAGACCGACTGCTCCCACCTCCCTCTGTGATTTTCCTTTCCCCATCAATAGAAATGTACATTGGTTGCTTGTGTCCCTTGAATGGAATTTTTAAATGATACAGACTTGAAGGCTCCAAGCCATGTGTCTTAAAATGGCTACTTAAGAATGAAATACTTCAAATAAAACCTGGTCATAAATCCAATATTCCTATTTTCTGGAAAAAAACTGGTGTTCTAATAAAAGGTAGAAAAGAGACACCAATGAAGTAACATAAAATACAAGAAAACCTGATAACAGAGACATTCAGCAAGTAACCCAGATTTGGCTTTTCCATACAAATATTGACCACCATATCCAGAGAATTTGCATTACTTGAGGGGGTGCAAGACCAGGAGACTTGGGCTCCTTTCACACGAATGTATGAAAACCGTCATATGCTACTCGTACCATTTTCATACGGGTAGCAAACAGCCACATTTATTTCAATGAGCAATACGACCATCCATTTACATGGCAGTATTGTCCACCGTACCGTCATCGAGCCGTAAAAAAAAAATATAGAGTCCTACTTTCTGCAGAATTTTCGTTTTTTTTTAATTTGATTCTTACTTTGCTGATTTTTCATTATCTGCCTAGATCTTTTACACAGTCCTACGGATTCTGGTGTAATAAAAGAGTTCATGAAACAAACTATAAGATGAAGGGATTGTTATTATTTTTGCAGTGAACTCTTTGTCTGGTTTCATGCCGGCTTTCCTTTAACATTACTCCGAGGAGTGAATCCATAAATTCCCTCTGCAGTCTCTTAACGCTTTAATGACTCCTTATTGTGGCATTTTTCTACTTTTTTTCGACTAGACATCATTTCCAAGCCTTAGGGCTCCTAAGGTCATATATTTTAGACATCAAAATGACATCGCAGGCACTGTAAAGGTTAAGCAATGCGTGCTGTGAGGGATATGTCACTACTCCTGACTCCATGGGAAGTAAGGACATGTCAGTGTTCATGACCCAGACCCGACTTTTATTCTAATGATTGTATCACCTTTCCACTGACATCCTCTAGTAGTCCCGAGTTCCTTTTCCCCTAGATAACCCAGCAAAGAATGACAATGGAGTAAAATAACGTTGCTCTTTTATATATAAATATATATTGCTGTAATATATTATTATAATAATATGGTAATATTATTTTCCATCTGTGTAGGTGATATCGTACATACTATACATTAGAGGTATATAGTTATATTTTAATACTCTCTATACTGTCTCATCCTTACCACTAATCACCAGTTATCAGTTTTATACTTTGACTTCCTGACTAGTATATTTCTAGTTAGTGGGGTTTGGAGTAATCTTACACTTATACTGTTTTATGTTTTAAGCCAGGATAAAACTTGTAATATTTTAATGATAAATTCTGGCCAAACTTTTTAATTAATTATAAGATATATTCCTCATTAAAGGGGTTTTCCCACTAATGAAAGTTAGGCCCTATCCACGGGATAGGGCCTAACTTACTGATCAGTGGGGGTCTCAGTGCTGAGACCACCACAAATCGCAAAATCGAGGGTCGATCGGATCCTTTGCCGTTCCGTCAGATTAATGGAGCAGATGGCCGCGCACGACCATTCTGCTCCATTAATCTCTATGGAGCTGATGGAAACTGCAGAGCGCCGCGCTCACGATCTCCGTCAGCTCCATAGAGATTAATGGAGCATAACGGCCATGCGCATCTGTCTGCTCCATTAATCTGACGAAGCAACGAGGGGTCCAACGGACCCTCGTTTTCGCTATCTGTTTGCACCTATTCCTGAGTCAGTAGCCATGTTTGAGAGATCCCAGGTACCAAAGGATATTGTGGTCAGATTACTTGAGTCTGCTATGCTCCGCTGTATTGCGTATTGTGAATGCAACATGAGAAACTCTATCAACTGTGCACATTAAATTCAGAGCAAGTGCAGTAAAGTGAGGTTTCCTGATTTTAGCCTTGCTATGCAAAATGCGCATCCAACTGGGGCCATATTGGCTTTACCACCTCGAATCTTTGGTCAGTACACCTCTATTCTATGTGCAAGTGCCTCAAATTCAGAGCATGCACAGCAACGTGAGGTGTCCCTACTTTGTCTTTACTATGTACAGTGCGCATGCGCCTGGGGCCATTTTGGCTTCACCATGTGCAGTGTAGATTCTGGGGATGTGGCCACTGACACAAGTAACATAGAAATGTTATGCATACTGGGGGTTTGGGGCCTCAAATGTTACCTTTAAGTGTTTTCTTAAAATATAAGCTCATTTTTTCTTGTCTTTTATTTATCAGGAACCCATTTCTTCATTCAACACTAACTCCCATGTACTCTTACTGCCTGGTGAAGATTTATGTATACCATCCTAATGCTGGACCATTCTACAAAACAAGAAATTGTACTTTTTGTGTAATTTTCTTCCTTTACAAATTGTAAACACCTTTGAACAGAACCATCATACCTTGTTAATTCTTCTGTTACTCTGTATTTAACTTTAACTTATTTTATCTTCAGTGTTAAATGAAGATGTGGGGGCTCATTTATCAGGACTTCTACGCCACAAAAGTGGAGGACCTGAAAAGGTGTAAAGAGGGGCACGACCGGCACTGCAGTGAGATGGCAGGGGGCATTTCTGTCCCCTTTTCTGGCGCAATCGCTACAGCCAGCATCTTTTCACACATGAGAAGTTGCTGGCTGCAAAGACGCTGCCCAGCTGCCTATCGAGCAGATCATAAGGCCAAAGCCTATCGATGTATTCAGCTGAGCCGTAAAGCCTCTTAATTATCAAGCTGTGCTGTAGGGACGGCGGGGCTATAATACGCTGGCGCATGAGCGCTGTCGTATCATAAATACCCACCATAATCTTTATATAGTGCCATCATATCATAAAGGGCTTAATGAATCATGGGGTAGCACATTCCGGAGATTTGGTGAAGCTGGGGGGGAAGTCTGTTATTATTATTGTTATTTGCATTTCATATTAGGTATTCTTTGGGGCAGACAACTTTAAAACAGTTATCTCTGAGCCCATAGAGTAGATATAGGGGCACATTTGCTTACTCGTTCCTTGGAGTTCACATAAAGTGCATTGTTCCGACGATAATGCAGTGTGCCGATTCACTAAGATCGTGCGCCCGATATCCTTCATGTGTCACTTCCCCGCTCAGCTGCGCCGGAGTTCACCTTCTTCTTCCTGGTGCATGTTAATGCTTAGGCTTGCGACACAATTTGAAAGTTAAATCCCACGCTCAGTCCGAATAACCTCTGTGACATGAAAGCCAGCGCAGCTGTGCCAAAATCTGATTGTGTGCTACACAATCCCAGTTTAACCCCTGTTAAATACCTGTCAATGCTGCGTAAATCTCGAAACCAAAGAATGGTCCAACGAAAGTGCGATCTGCGACCCTTAGTAAATGAGCCCCATAGTCTACATTCAGGTTGTCTCTGGAAGTAGCATTGAAACTTATTATTTTTACTGCAACTATCTCTTAGTGATCATTATATGGGTATATATATATACGTATATACTCATAAAAAGCAAATTAAACTGTGTCTCCAATCTATTTGACTTGCACATTGTTTTTCTTTTACATTAATATTACTCAGAGAACATACTTAAGGATTTAATTAAGAAGTGCTCTGAGCTGACAGTAATGAAAAATAGAATTTAATAGAATTAAGTGAATTAATAGTATCCTGGCTTGGGCAGGGGAACTGAGGTAATAACGTTCCTGCGCCATTGTTTATACTCACTTCCAGTGCTTTTTATGTCTCAGTGGTAATATAAATAGTTATAAGTAGATTGGTAATAAAAATTGGTTCATTTACTTGAAAGAGTATTTACACAGAGCCGAGCAATGTCTTTTTGTAAATGCATTTCTACATCCAATGAACCTTTCAATATAATAACACGGACAAGTAACTTTATCATTGTGATCATAATGGTTCTAATATGTACCGAGGCTTGTGATAAAGTACAATAAAGTAAGCTCTTATTGCTAGATTCTTTCTTTCAGGGGATATTCGGGGGACATAGACTGTTCTCATGGGGAGAAAAAAAAATAGGTCCTTAAATGGTCACTAACTTTTCGAAAACTTTGCATAATACAATAGAGGAAGTGACTACAAGAAACTTTGTGATATAATGAATGATTTTGGGGCACATTTACTTACCCGTCCTGTTGACGCCGCCGAGCCAGATTGTCCGACAAGGATTCGGGTCTGCCGCGATTCACTAAGATTGTGCGGCCAATTTCCTGCATCTGTCTCTTCCCCCGCTGAGGTCCACCGGAATTCACCTTTTTCTTCCCGGTACATGGGAGTGCTGATCTTGTGACACAATTTTGTTTTTAAATTCTGTGGTTTGACCGAATCAGTCGGTTTGTCCGACGTCCACTCCCCCGATTTGTGTTGCATGCAAGCCGGCGCCGATGCGCCACAATCCCAGGGCAATTCAGGGCAAATCGGAAACAAATGCGAAACCCGGCGGAAATGCGTCCGACGGACCCTTAGTAAATGTGCCCCTTTGTCTCTTATTATTTGCGTGCCTGATACAGCATCACTTTTATTATGTAGCATGCCTGCGGAAATAGTCACATGGGAGCCTCTATAAACAAACAGGGGCACAGCAGTGATGGAAAGAGGTGGTGAGGATAAGATTTTTATTATTTATTAACCCCCCAAACCTTATATTTGCTACCCATGGCCTCCTTCCTTTTAAAATCAACTTGTAAAATTATTCTAATGAGCCAGACTGACTCTGGCCAGCAGTATCATGATGTATCTTCATTGTTTCACTGTTCTTTCCCTCTCCACTGCTCCATCAGCACTTCTCACAGCAGAAGGGAGTTTCAGCACACAGTGGGAGGGAGGAAATGCTTCTGCACAGTGTAACAGCCATTGAAGCGACAACACACAGGAGCTCTGATTATGTCCACCAAATCCCTTATGGCATTAATTTTAAATGTTGATTTTAGAAGGAAAGAAGACTCCAGTGCTTGAATCTATGAGTAAATGTCCATTGTTTATCATACTTAATTATGATGGCAGATAACCTTTAAGAAGTTACATGTTCCTGAATTAGGATGTTGCTACAGATATCATAATGTTACTGTACATGCTAATGATTGTCTCAGCCCACTTCTGATGTTAACAAGGCCAGAAGTAGATGAAACTTTGGCCAAGTCCATGAAGTGCATTGGACAGTAGAGGATTCCTTCATTTGTTAATTTTCAGCCGGTGTGCCCTCTTCATACAGCGGGAGCCGACGTGTGACATACCATTACGCCACGTCGGTAAGGGATCAATAGGATGAAACATGTAAATTCAAGTTTATTGGCGGCTTTTAGCTATGTAAGCAAGGTAAGATAATTAAAAAAAAAATGGACATCCCCTTTAAAGCACCATCACGGTAAATCATAACTTTGCCTTTCAAATACAGATAATTCACCGGTTGCTTGTGAAGCCATTGACTACTTTCTTTCAGGCAGCCTCCATCTCAGAAAAAAAGCCTCCTCCATTGTGTACGGGCGATAAGTGCACATTAATCTTTTTTTATTACAATTTTGTTGTGAACAAACCGAGAGTAAAAACAATATGCAACACAGATATTTCAACCAGCAAATGATGCTGATGAAATAAAGCACATCACCGGTTTGTAAGCCATGAAGACACCACAATAAATCACAGCAAAAACTTTCCGACAGGTGTTACAGGCGTAATAGCACAAGCTATATTTATAGCAGAGTCTACCAAATAACTCAGGCCTCTCTGATGAAGGTGAAGGTGAGGATCCATGGGACGGGAAAATAAATGTGGATGTGGCCGGCGAGGATTCTATTTACAGATGAGAAACAGTGGGAACTTTCAAGGAAACAATCAGATGATACAATACAAAAATAAATGAAATCTAAGCAGTACTGGTCGTCCGTTTATAATAAAGAAAAATTACAAATCAATAGCATTCTGCCGTTTTTCGAAAAATTCGACTAGTTAAAGCCAAACACTTACAGAGAAGGTCATATTCTCTTTTGATTTTGAGGCATCTGTTACCCTAGAATTGGATAAGAAATTCAGTTGAATCTGATGGCAAAGAAAGCAATGCACATCATGTTACTCTTGCATCGAAGTGATAGAACCCATTGGATTTTATTGGTCACCTTTGGAATCTGTTATTCAGTGGAACAGGCAGAATGCTGTGGTTTCCATCAAAACTGGCATCCATTGCATATATTATCAGGGTCTGATGGCCAAACATTCTAGAAAGCTGTTTGCCAACAACTGTCCGAGCTGACTCCCCAGTTTACATGCAGTCAATGCAGCTGATTTATCAGGTCTTGTATGCCGGTTTTCTGGAATTGTGCCTATTTAACCCCTTGTGCCACCTTCACATCAAGTGGACATGGATGGACCTGCATGGGGAAGGGTTACGTTAGAACTTTGTCTGGCTCCAATGCCCTCCAGATGTAGGTGAAGTATGGCCAGCTAATCCTGCAATCTGTGTAATTAAATGTGCCCTATGGAACGCCCGCTCTGTGTGTAATAAACTAGAATCAGTTCATGACCTCTTTCTTTCCAAATCTTTTGACATGCTTGCCATTACGGAAACATGGATCCAGCAGGATGACTCCGCCTCTGTTGCAGCATTGTCTTATGGCGGTTTACACTTTTCTCACTGCTCCAGACCTGAGAATAGGCAGGGAGGTGGGGTAGGCATACACCTCTCTCCACAATGCACTTTCCAGGTCATTCCTCCTGTACCCTCTCTTACTTTCCCAACTTTTGAGGTCCACACCCTTAGACTTTTCCGCCCATTCTCTCTTCGTGTGGCTGTAGTATATCGTCCTCCTGGCTCACCCTATCAGTTTCTTGACCACTTTGCCTCTTGGCTCTCTTACTTTCTATCCTGTGACATTCCAACCATCAGCATGGGAGACTTCAACATCCCTGTTAACACTCCCATTTCCCCTCCTGCCTCTCAGCTCTTAGCACTAACTACTTCTCTAGGTCTTTCACAGCTCTGCGATTCCCCCACTCATAGTGAGGGAAACATCCTCGATTTGGTCTTCTCCCGACCATCTTCAATATCTGATTTTACCAATTCCTCCTTTCCACTTTCAGACCATAATATCCTTTCTTTTACTTTCAATAATCCTTCTCATTCTCAGAATCCTTCCACCCATCATTCATACCGGAACCCACGTGCAATAGATACTCATCAACTCACAGAAAACTTACAGTCTGCACTATCCCCCATCTCCTCTTTCACCTGTAGCCAAACCTGGCTACTAACCACTATAATCATACTGTCAGAAGTGCGCTAGATGAGATGGCACCGCTCACTATCCGAAATTTTCAACACACACGCAGGCAACCTTGGCACACTGCACAAACTAGTTTCCTTCGGCAGTGCTCCAGGATTGCTGAACGTCTGTGGAGAAAATTGTATTCCACTGAAACTGCTCTTTCTAAAGTCTCCAATGATCTCCTCACTGCAAAATCCAAAGGTGACTATTCTCTCCTTATTCTTCTGGATCTATCGGCAGCGTTCGATACTGTGGACCACCAGCTCCTCCTCAGGATGCTTCACTCCATTGGCCTAAAGGACACTGAACTCTCTTGGTTTTCTTCCTATCTCTCTGACTGCAGTTTCAGTGTCTCCTTTTCTGGAACTTTCTCTCCTCATCTTCCTCTCAGTGTTGGGGTTCCTCAGGGCTCAGACCTAGGTCCTCTTCTCTTCTCTCTCTATACTGCCCCCATTGGACAAACCATCAGCAGATTTGGTTTCCAGTATCATCTTTACGCTGATGACACCCAGCTATATACTTCAGCACGTAACATCACCACTGCCTTAATCCAGAACACTAGTGAATGTCTCTCTGCTGTCTCTAACATCATGTCCTCTCTCTTCTTGAAACTTAATCTTTCTAAGACTGAACTTCTTGTCTTTCCACCATCTACTAACCAACCCAACCCTGACCTCTCCATCTCGGTCTGTGGGATCACTATAGCACCGAGGCAGCAGGCCCGCTGTCTTGGCGTTGTGCTGGACTCTGACCTCTCTTTTTCACCATTTATTCAATCTCTTGCTTGCTCTTGCCGTATGCATCTCAGAAACATCTCCAGAATCCGTCCGTTTCTGACATTTGAAACTTCTAAAATGCTAATTGTTGCTCTGATTCACTCTCGACTAGACAACTGTAACTCCCTACTAATCGGCCTTCCACTGACTAAACTCTCTCCTCTTCAATCTATTCTTAATGCAGCAGCCAGGCTGGTCTTTCAGGCCTAACGCTACACGGATGCCTCCAGTTTGTGCCAATCACTGCACTGGCTGCCCGTCTCCTTCCGTATTCACTTTAAAACCCTCATCCACAAAGCTCTGCATAATGCTGCACCTCCCTATCTCTCTTCTCTCATATCAGTCTATCACCCTTCCTGTACTCTTCGATCTGCCAGTGACATTAGATTAATCTCTCCCTTAATTCGAACCTCCCATGCACGTATCCAGGACTTCTGAGTTGCTCCAATTCTCTGGAATGCCCTTCCCGAACTCTCAGACTAATACCCACCCTCCAAAGCTTCAAACGTGCTCTTAAAACCCATCTCTTTAGGCAAGCCTATCACACTCGCTAACTGCTTCTGTTATCTGGCAAACAGCAGATATATACCAAGCTCCAGGCTTCTCTGCAGTCTTTTTCACCTAGGACCCTGTAAATAAGATGGCGGAAGATGGCTGGTTCAAGCAGCAACATCGTTGTTTAGTAAATTATAAATTAAATTAATTTAGATTGTTCCCTTATAAAGAATGGCTGGACCATTATACAACCTCTTGTGTAACCCCACATCCTCATAGACTGTAAGCTCTTGTGAGCAGGGCCCTCACTCCTATTGTTCCATATGACTGTTTGTTCTTTGTAATGTAATATAGTTGTATATGTCCCCTATGATTTGTAAAGCGCTACGGAATTTGATGGCGCTATATAAATAAAGATTATTATTATTATTATTATAATTCCATATGAAGTTGCCTTTAAGAACATGTTCTTTGCCTTCAACATGATATATTCATTGTTAATTCCATATTGTAGGAAAGTCCATGGTTGGAAAATGGAATTTTGTACACCCCAAGGGAAGTTCATAAAACCCCTTTGTTGCTGACTAAGTGGAAATCCAGTGAGAAGCAGATGTGTCTTCAAACATACAGCCTGAATATACCAGGCCTGCTGCATGACTCTGCCTTACAAAGCCTGTGTAGAAACACTGCTAGAAGCAGATTCTAACCTCTCTAGCCTGGAGCTACCTAACCAGGCTGTGAGCACCTTTGCCGAACATAATTGAACCAATGACCTGGGACCCGGACCAGTTAGACTGTTACCTTGGCCTGTTGCCTGTTGTCAAGTTGGTGTACTGGAATAAAGGAACAGTGAGTTGATGTTGCACATTCCTTGTCTCGGTGGGATCCTTGGACGCTGCATAGCATCAAGGGCACCAAGAATGAATCCTAAAACTGGAGATAGCTGCTAGTAAACACCTCTGGCAGAAAAAAACAGTTGGGTGTAACCCACTGGACCGTCTAACCAGTGTGGGTTCAAAGGGCATTATTTCAGTGACCCTGTTATTTTTCACCCTTCTCCACCAAAAGGATTCTTAACTTTCACAGCAGGGCCATTACCTCTCAGAGTGGTTCACGTACAGGGGACAGTTGGCAAGCATTGGACAGGAGACAATTGTGTGAACCACCAAGGCAAGGATTGTCACAGACAGGCCAAAGTCACTGCACGTAGAGATTATAGGAAACCCTGGGTAACGTCAAAGGGCAGGAGAGGCAATACAGATTCAGGGACTCGTCATCAACACCAAGATTCAGCAGGACAGGAGAACACATCAGAGAACCCCAACCAGCGTCACAAGACTGAGAATTAGAGAGGAGATGAGAACACCCTCATTTAGAACAAGCGGGCAAGGACCCTATAATATTGTGGCACTCTTCTCTGGGTGGTGGTGAGAGGGACCGCTATGGGGGCCACGTGCGCCCCCTCATATGCGAATCTTTTTTTAGGCTTTTGGGAGAGAAATCAGGTCCAAGAGGCTATGGATAGGGCGTGTTGACAAGTCATCTCATGGATGCGTTTCATAGATGATATTCTTTTTATTTGGCAGGGCACAAGGACTGATCTGGATCGTTTTTTGGAAGATCTTAATACCAATGATCTTAACATTCGACTCACAAATAACATCAGTCAAGAACATATGGAATTCTTGGACATCCAGATCTTTGCCCAATCTGATGGCCGCCTGAACACAACAGTTTATCGTAAAGAAACATCTGTCAATGCCCTCCTACACGCCAGGTCCTTTCACCCTGCCCATACAGTGCGATCTATTCCAACAGGCCAATTTTTGAGGGCACGCCGAATTTGTGACACATCAAGCAATTTTGAGAGCGAATCTCTGATACTCAAAGCGCGTTTTAAACAAAGAGGTTATCGTGACACGGATGTAGAGAGGGGCTATCTACGTGCCAAATCCACGGACCGAAGCAATTTGTTTGTCCAGAATCGAAATCAGACATTTGATAAAAAGGTAAGAATCATTACCCCCTATAATGCTCAATGGAGGGAGATGAACATGATTTTTAAACGGTTTTGGCCAATCTTGTTATCAGATCCGGAGGTCAAAAAACACGTAGCTGAAGTGCCACAGGTAATTTCAAGAAGAGCAAACACTATTGGTGATACCCTGGTGAGAAGCCATTACCCGTCTCCCACAGTCCACAATTACATCTTTGGATCGAAAGGTCCCGATTGGGGGTCCCACGCATGTGGACACTGCTCGGTATGTTCACAAATTGTGAAAACTAAGACCTTTCATGATTCTGATGGACAAAGAAATTTTAATATCGTTATTGCAGCACCACAGGGGTGGTCTATATCATTCAATGCCCATGTGGACTCATGTACGTTGGCATGACCACGAGAGAATTGAGAGTTCGACTCCAAGAACACATCAGGGGCATTCGATCAGCGGGTAAGCTTCAACTTACTGACCTCGAAAAAATATCCAAACTCAAACCTGTTCCAAAGCATTTTTTTGAGTGCCATGAGAGCAGATGGCAAGATCTGAGGGCATTTGGTATAGACAAGATTATTTTGGGAACTCGAGGAGGTGATATTTTTTAAAAATTGGAGCGAACTGAATTGAAATGGATAGTGAAACTGGCCACCACGTCTCCATTGGGCTTAAATGAAAAATTGTCCTTTTCCCCAGGTCCAATTTTGTTTATTGTTTTATTAAGTACACAACCTTTTATACATTGGGCACATGCTGTGCTCCTTATGTCTCAGGCACCTTCATATACAATTTTTTATTGTATTTTGCACTATAGCACTTTATATCACAATGGCAACTTTCATGCAATAAATTTTTATGAATTCCACAACATATTTTTTTACCACCTGTGCTTCAGCCTGTTGATATCCGACCATACTTTATTCATACACATAGTTTTCATCTTATCTTACACTACAGCACCTTACACCACAGTGGCACTTTACATGTAATAAATCTTATGAATTTTGTCGTTTACATCTTCGTCTACTCATGTTCGAGTCTGTTGAAATTTGACCACATCTAAATTTTAATTTTTATTGCCATCACTCATTCTCCATGCTACTCACTAATGCTTAGCCCCATTTTTTTGGTTAATGTAATAATTGGATTAGTAATGAATTATTCAAAAATTGTATAATGATGTAATTATTATGCATCGTCTATCACAGCACGGTTTTTCTTTGGTTTTTGTTTTTCACTTTTATTTTCATATTTTTTTCACTTCTCTTCACGAGCACTTCACTCTTTTCACACATGGTTTAGTATGTGTATTATGCACACTTATCTTTTATAATTTATTAGAACCTAATATATAAGTCAGCATTAAGGTATAACCAACACTCATGAGATATACTTACCTACTAAGGGTCTATCTCCCGTTTTGCCCAATTCCAACATGGACGGCTGAAGCGCATTGCTCCGGCGCGCATGCGTGCTCCGAGCTTCCGGTCCGTGCTTCCGGTGAACGATGACGCGCTAGTGATGCGTGCCATGCGTTTTCCGGCGGTTCGGGCCTGATGTCTCTGGGACGTGGGCGGTGACCGGACCAATGCGCTCATACACTCTGCCGATCCAGCCCACACTCATCAAGGTAACTTGTCTATGATTATAATTGTTTGTATTGGCCCGTGTACAATCTGTGGGTGTTTCCCCGCACATATATACTCTCCTCTTGCCCTACTGCAGCACATCCCCTTGAGGAGCGACGGCGAAACGTACGTCGGGGTGCTGCGGTGGTGGTTTTGGGAGACTTTGTTGGTGGAGTGGTAGGCATTTGTATTTGTAAATACCCTTTGTCTTTTGGGGTGAATTACCATTGTGCCTGTGTACTCTGATCTATACGTGTACTGTACTCTCTATATGATTGTTGCATTTAGACCACCCACCGCTCTTCTGTGTTTTTTTGTTGTTTGTTGGTATTTTGTGATGTTTTTTAATATGTTGTCGTTTTTGGTACCTTGTGGTAGTAATAAAATTTTGATTTATGTATTTTTGTTTGTTTCATGCTCGTGATTTTTTGATGAATATATCCTGATTAACTTACTATGTTGGTATTGTGTTTTCGTTTTCATATATAGGGACATGTCAGTTGTGTACGTTATATCTTCTTTTTGGTATGATTTTTCACTAGGGACCCTGTACATAAGATGGCGGAAGATGGCTGGTTCAAGCAGTCAACATCGTATGTTAGTAATTATAATTAATTATTTTAGATTGTCCCGTATAAAGCAATGGTGGACCATTATACAACCTCTTGTTAACCCCACATCCTCATCGACTGTAACTCTTGTGAGCAGGGCCCTCACTCCTATTGTTCATATGACGTTTGTTGCTTTTGTAAATGTAATATATTGTATATGTCCCTATGATTTGTAAGCGCTAACGGAATTTGATGGCCTAATAAATTAAAGATTTTATTATATAATTCCTATGAAGTTGCTCTTTAAGAACCTGTTCTTTGTGCCCTTCAACATGATATATTCATGTTTAATTCATATTGGTAGGAAAGTCCATGGTTGGAAAAATGGATTTTGTAGCACCCAAGGGAAGTTCATAAAACCCCTTGTGGCTGACTAAGTGGAAGATCCAGTGAGAAGCAGATGTTCTTCAGACATACATGCCTGCAAATACCAGGCCTGCTGGCATGACTCTGCCTTACAACCTGTGTAAAACACTGCTAGAACATGATTCTACCTCTCTAGCCTGGAGCTACGAACAGGCTGTGTATCACCTTTGCCGAACATAATTGAACAATGACCTGTGACCCGGAACAGTTAGACTGTTAACCTTGGCCTGTTGCCTGTTGTCAAGTTGTGACTTTGAATAAGGAACGTGAGTTGATGTTGCACATTCCTTGTCTCGGTGGGTCCTTGGACCGCTGCATATCATCAATGGCACCAAGAATGATCCTAAAACTGGAAGATAGCTGCTAGTAAACACCTCTGGAGAAAAAAACTAGAATAAGCAGTTGTGGTGTACCCCACTGACTGCAACGCAGTGTGGGTTCAAAGGGCATTATTTCAGTGATCCTGTTTATTTTTCCCCCTCTCCACCAAAAGGATCTTATATAGATGCGGCGGTATACTCGTCCGAGCTGATGCTCTTCTTCGAGTATTAAGGTACTCGAAACTGCTCCGTTCTCGGACGAGTATTTCCCCTGCCTCGAGATCGAGGCCTTTAATTCCCAAACACCGTGAAGAACAATGAAGATAGAATAAACGTGACACCCAGGATCATTTAAGTGAAGACACAGTGAAAGAATATTACGATGTTCGGCACATCTGCTTACTTGGTCGGAAGATATACACGCGGAAGGAACTTCAGCAGGGAGACATCGCACAGCAGGGAGACATCTGGCGAGCATAGACACATCTGGCGCGCAGAGACACACATTGGCGCAGCAGAGACCTTCTGGCGCAGCAGAGACACAAACAAACCCCCAAAATCGGGTGCGCATCAGGGAGACATCGCGCGCAGCAGGAGACCATCGGGGCAAATTTACTTACCCTGCCCCTTCGCTATCCAGCGGCGCGTTCTCTTCTCTGGATTCGGGGTCCGTCCCGGGATTCATGAACGCAGTTCCTCCGCGTCCACGCAGGTGGCGCTGCTGCCGCTGAAAATCATATCCACGCGCCGGAATGCAACACCTCGACCAGGGAAGGTAAGCGGTTCCCCAAGCGACACTTTTTAAATGGCGTTTTTTAAATGCGCGAGTTTTTTTTCCCCGAATACGGCGGGTTTTTCGTTCGGGGACCACGCCCCCCGATTTCCGTCGCGGCGCATACGCCGTCGTGCCGATGCGCCACATCCGCTCGTCGTGCGACAACAATCCGGGGCAATTCAGGTACACTCGGCGCAAAATCGAATATCGGTTAACCGTCGGGAAGCGCGATTCGGGCCCTTAGTAAATACCCCCCTCGTGCGCACCAGGAGACATCGGGCACCAGGGAGACAATCGGGCCTGCAGGCAACGATCGGGCACCAGGGAGACATCGGGCAGCAGGCAGAATCGGGCCCAGGAGACATCGGCACCAGTGAGCACTCGGGGCAGACTTTTTTTCCCAGTGGAAGAATAGGAGCGGATCCCGGGACCACCAGCGTATCTCCCGACAAGTATGGCAGTGTGCAGAACATCTGTAATCTATTCTTCACTGTGTTTTTTCACTTAAATGATCCTGTGTCACTGTTTTATTCTATTCTCATGTTCTTCACATCTGCTAACTGTCGGGAGATAAATCGCGCGGAACAGTGAGAAATAGATTTCAGATGTTTTGCATACATCTGATCATTATCAGAAGACATTCTTTTCAATTAAATAACACTTTTATTGCCCGAACCATGGTCCCTTTGAAAAATGCTCGGGTCTTCCCATTGACTTCCATGGGGTTCGTTTATTTCGATACGACATCGAGCATCTGGAAAAGTTGTCTCGAATAACTAGCACCCGAGCATTTTAGTTGCTCGCTCATCTCTAATTCTTTACTTTCATTCACAGCAGGGGGGCCATTACTCTCATAGTAGTCCACGTACAGGGACATTGGCAACATTTGTACAGTAAGACAATTGTGTGAACCACCAGGCAAGGATTGTCACAGACAAGTCACTGCACGTAGAATTATAGAAACCCTGGGTAACGTCAAAAAGGCAGGATATTCAATACAGATTCAGGGACCTTCATCAACCCAAGATTCATCAGCAGAACGAGAACACATCAGATACCCCAACCACGTCATAAAACTGAGACATTAATCGAGGATATGAGAACACCCGTCAGTTAGACAAGTGGCAGGACCCTATATATGTGCACTCTTCTCTGGGTGTGTTGTCTTTAAATCACCGGGGATTGTCAGAACTTATTTCTGTACACCTTAAGTATGGAGCCAGACACTTTACAGGAACAAGAGCCCTTGTACAGCAAAGCAGATTCAGTCGGACACTGGGGCAGAAGCCATAGAGACAGTTGGGTAGTTTACTTACCTGGTCCCGTCGTGATCACACTCGTTGCGTTGTCCGAATGTGGATTGGGGTCCGTGTTATTCACTAACATCGTGCGTCCGGTTCGCATGTGACCTGGCTGCGCCGAGGTCAGTCCCGGGTTTCACCTTCTTCTTCCTGTGCATTCGAGTGCTAGATTTTGCGACACAATCCTTTTTTTAAATTCGCGGGTCGGGGCGGTTGTCCGAATCCATCAGGTTGTCCAATTGGGCCCCTCCTCAAATTTTCGTCATCGTGCAAGTCGGTGCCTAGCTGCAAAATCTATCGCGTGCACCACAATCCCGTGGAAAGGGGTGTTAGAGATCATCATTACATGTATAAATATGTCAAATCATTTTAATAATTAGAAAAAAAAATTTGATAATTTTTATTATAAAGTTCCCAAAAATATCAATCAGCTCACGTCCCATTCGACAGACTTCGTTCTCCCGCTCTCCATTGAATCATTTGCACTTTCATTCCTTAGGAAGCCATGATGAAAAAGATCCATACAGGAAGAAACCCCCGGCTTCACAGATATCAATTTTTTTTAAAAAGGATAAAATCTTCAAACATTTCATAACAAATACTTTTTCCCTACATGAAGCATGGTCAAACAAAAGACAGGACAAAACCACTGGGTTTGGGCTTCTGATCAACCCAAAGAGGAATTCGGCAAGGGTAAGACCTGAAACTCTCTTTTGTTGCTTTTGGAATGTCATTGCATTGGTCGATATGACATTAGATTTTTGTCATGCCATGCCTAATTTGTGGTGTACCACCAGACAGAGCACGCTTCATGGGTTTCTTAGGGACATTGATCGTTGCTCATAAACATCGGAGATATCAGCTTAATAGATAGTCCCCAATGACAGCAGGGCATCCGGCACTCACGTTAAACGGTCCTATAGTTCAAAACCGAAGGATGATCTGTCATAATAGCTGTTTTGGGAGATTCTATATATACTTGTTGTCAGCCGTTTTATACTTTTAGGCAGGATACATTTATTTCATGACAGGTTTTTTTCCTGAGTATGGTTTTTCACAATATGGACATACAGAAGGTAGACCAAATACTTCATGTAGCGGATAAGACAACGTCTTGTCTATGTGTATCCTTAATGAGGATAAATTCCAGAATTTTATGTGGGCTACTTAATTGAGGGCTGATATGTCACATTCAGTGTTCGGATTGCATCAGTATATTACGTCAAGCTAAAATGTTCTTCACGCAAGCCTCTAGGGGGTGAGATTATCGAAGCTTATGCACAGAATTACTTTGTGCTCCAAATTCAAGTGAAGTTTATGTTAACCCCTTAATGCAGAAGCCGCTTTTTTTGTTTTTGCATACAAACACTTTTTTCAAAATCTATAACTTTTTTAATTTCCATGTAAGGAGCTGTGTGAGGCTTTCTGTGTAACACTTTGCCAATTGTCATAGTGATTGTATTGAATATTCCATGCTGTGTACTGGGAAGCAGAAAAAAAATCCCAAATGCAGTGAAAATGGTGAGAAAAGGCATTTGCACCATATACTTGTGGGCTTGGATTTTACGTCTTTCACTGTGCGCCCCAAATGACATACTTTATCTTTGGGTCGTTGCGCTCATGGGGAACCAAATTTGTATAGGTTTTATAATATTTCATACATTTACAAAAAATTACAAACCTCCTTACAAAAAGAAAAATGTTTCATTTTGCCGTCATCTGCGCTACAACTTTTTTCAAACTTTGGTGTACGGAGCTGTGGGGAGTGTCATTTTTTGGCAAATTTTGATGAGTTTTCAGCCTACTTATATGGTGCTATTTTTCAGTTACGAGATTAAACGGCGGTATAATCATATTATTTGATGTTAATAATTGGCATTTTGGGACGCGGTTATACCTACATATCTTTGATTTTTGCAGGGAACGGAGATGATTTGAATTTTTTTTTTTTTTTTTATATAATTTTTTTAAAACTTTTTTTTTACATTTTTTTTTCTTTCTCTATTTTTCAGACTTTAACCCTCGGTTTTTCTGACCTGATCCTATACCATATACTGCCAATACTTACGTATTGCAATATATAGGGATTTCTGCATCATTTCCAATTACAATGTAACAGAACCCGAGGCTGTCTGGCAACGGATCGTCACCCCGTTGATTCCTCAGGGGGGCGGCTGATCGAATTCAAGATATGGTTGCCCATGGTACCACAGGGATTTTGCCGGTGTATTTGCCGTGATCGAGACCAGCGTCCAGGAACGCATTTATATCCACTTCTTCCCCTCCCTTTTGGTGCTGGTTATACCATTCCTTGCTACTTGTATTGCCTAATTGTCTTCTTATTATCTCTGACCCTCCTTGACTACTCTTTTGACTCTTTTGATTCTGTACTTTGTTCCAACCATCTTGGATTTGACCTGCTATTCAGACTTTCCTTGTGTCTGTCTATTATCTGTCTTACTCTCTCTGTCAGTTATTTTTCCAAGACCTACTTAGTAAGATACTGTCATCCAATTGTCCCCTGCTGGTTAGCACAGTCCAACAAGTAGGTTTAGGGATGAGGTCGTAGATAAGCTCAGAGCTGCAACCTCTTTCTTTTTTTTCCTTTTTTCTTTTTTCTACGTAACCAGCAAATCATAATGATTTCAATTTCAAGCCCGGATAAAGGCTGTGAATTTTAACACTTTCTTTTTCTGATTGAAAAAAATAATTTAATTTAACCATCATTTGCTAAAAAGCAATTTCAATAAATGCCAGTTAGGGTAATAACTAATGCAGGACATTCAGCAGTCCATGAACATACTTATTACAGATTCCAACTAATGAACCAACTAGTGCGGGTAAACTAACTACATACACGGAACCCACCATTAAAGTATAAGAAAAGTGACAGCCTAAGCTTCAAGCATAAAGCTCTCCATATAAGAGTAAAAATTTAAAGGGTGTTTCCGCTCTATTTAAAGATTTAATTTCAGGACTAATGAAGAGGTCTTAGTGTTATTTTTGGGGGTAGTTACTGAGTCCTGATGTGGATATCAGAAAAAAGGATTAAATTAAGGGGACAATCCTTTTTTGAAAGGGAAAGAAAATTATCATTATTTATTTGTCAATAATTTTTTAAATAACCAATGAAATATTGTGCTAAGAAAAACTTGTGGCTAATCCTGATTGATCCGCTTTATTGCCAATTTGCTGATGAACAAATAGTCCTCTTGGAACCCACCGAGTTTGAATAAAGATAGATATTAATCAAATTTACTCTCCTCCGTGACATCCATGAGTAATGTAGGGTTGGTTAGCCCAAGACCAGCGATAGACTGGACCTGGACGCATTAACCCTCAGAATTATGTTACCTTGGCAGGGTTTATAGTAACACAGCAGATTTTCAAAACACTTATTCTCATAGCCTAAAACAGATTTACTACATTGTTTCTACTGCTTTGGCGCTACTCTCTGCGCCGGAGACCCTAGGCAGAAGCGAGATGCGGTTTAATATACCACCGCTTCTGCCTTCACCGCTACTCAGAGTCGGCACTGCCCACCGCTCTATAGACTCTGCGGTCATGTGCTCGCCAGTCTAAGGGGTTAACAGGGCTGCTGGGTCTTAATCGGTCCCATTACAAGCTTTCTGATCAGCATTCACAGGTTATCATTCCCCCTTAACTGGGATCTATAGATAGGCCTCAAATAACTTTAAAAATTTCCCCCACAGGGATCTTTTATAACCTCATGGGGGACATACAAAGTAACAAACATACACAGAAAATATTAATAATAGTCCTAAAGATACATTGCTTTCCCCCTTATAATCAAAAAAATCCCCTTCTACCAAAAAATCGCATATCGCCCATTTGGGCGAATTTCTAAAGGTCGCACTGCTTATTTTTGTCAGACTGTTCACCTTTTTCGGGATTACAAGCTTGGACAGGTATTTACTGGTGTCTGCGCAGGGATTGTGTCGCACTTGATTGTTTTTTTGGGGGGCCACCTGTGCCACCCACAAATTTGGTGGCATGCCCGTGAAATTGTGTTGCAAGCCAATGCACCAGGAAGAAGATGGTGGAACTCTGTCGCTGCCGGGAAGCGACACATGCCGATATCGCCGCACGATCTTAGTGAATCTGCAGCACGTGCATTTCTCAACGGACATGCACAAGGGTGGGACTCCATCGGACAGTCAGTAAAATGGAGCATATGAGTCAATTGTCAATATCAGAAGACCCACAAATAGGTAATTCAATAAAATGTTCATTTAAGTTAATTTGAAAATGAATAAAAAATATGCCTAAAAATTACAAAAAAAATGGTTAATTTTAAACGCCAAATAAAACTAAAAATGAAAAAAAAAATCTGTAACTTTTATAAAATTGAACTAGCTCTTGTGTCCTCAAAAAAAACACTGCAACAAATGTTAATGTAGGCACCTCACAAAAAATTATGTTCCTTAAACCTCCACACTGCTAAAAATGGCCTAGAGTCTTTCCCAGGCCACGTCACTAGGGGTAAAGGACCAGTCTTGTACTATTTCATTTATTTGCATCATTACCGGAACGTACAGTCTTTCTCCCATAGAGATGAGTTTCCAGTACCAGCTGCTACACTTTCCCTAGCGCAGTGTTGAAGTGGTGGTGCAGGCAGGAGAGGAGAGGCCAGAGTAGAGGGCAAGGATTGATTTGGCCATCCCGGGTGGTGGAAGTATCGCTAAGGGCTCCTTTCTTTGTGTCCAGCTCTTTAACATTGACCGGTGGCTGGGATTTTATCATCCTGCCCATGCTTAATTGTCCATTTGTTAGTTTGTGAAAATGTTCACCTTCCAATGGCCTGGTGGCAAAAAAAAAAAAATCTTTCTAGGGAACGTTACAACGTATGGCACAGCTCTCTACTGTCTAAGTTCCATAACATCCCATTGGTCTTCTCCTTTGTAGAATGGGTTGTAAAGACTACCATTTTTTGGTGATTAAAGCTTGGGTCTCCATAAGTCGTGTGTGACCCCTTAAGATGCGTTCTACCTCTGGCTCTATGGACTCAAGACTGTGTTTCTTGAAGATTAGCCCATCTGTGGAGAAACACACGCTCCTGACATTGCCTAAATCCTTTTTTAAATAACAAACAAAGGTTTTATTACTTTTGGAGAGGTAAATACAATCTTAGAGTAAGAATTCTTATTCATGTTTTGACCCTTTCACCTTGCAAAAGTACATTGTGGAACACTATCAAATCTCTATGTTCTTATGGGATTTTTCTTTTGATAAACAAGACAGGTGAGGTCAGGAGCAGCATCCACTCTATAGTGACTATAATCTAGATAAACCCATAGAAAAATAATGGGAATCTACATAAATATACAGATCACCAATACTTTTTAAGCAATGTACACCTTATCTCACTATTTTGTTTTTCCTTTTTTGTCATAAAAGATGTCCTACCATCTTAGCCAGTCATTTTGCCTTGATACCAGCACAGTTTTTTCTGCTGTGTCCGACCGTAAGATTCTCCATCATGCACAAGCCTCTGCAATTCCTAAAGCCCAGGCCACACAGACTTCCATCTCACAGCGACAGCTCAGTATTATCAATTTAGTCCTAGTTGCTTCCATCTTTCAGCCATGACTTCTTTTCCCCTTTTGTGTAACATCACCCTTCACTGCAGCAGTCTTGCCTCTCCCATGTCTATGCATTGTCAATCTAGCGTTGTCTCTGTCGTCATATATCAGTATCATGGAGGGAAAGCGCAAATGGTCGAAACTGCATGATCAGACTTATAAAAGTGCTATTGCTCCCCTCTTTCGCCTTGTCCCCTTTCCCTCTGATGTACACTCACTCACTGCTCATCTTTCCTCTCCCATGTTTAACATTGTAATAGCTAAGATATTGTGAGGAGAAAGAGCCAAATGCCCACTGCGTGGGATCCAGGCTTTTAAAGAGACTGTGGCATCACATGTTCCTATACTGCTTCACCAGGATATTTTTATTACTTTTACTTTCACCGCTTGATAATTCTTTTTAAGACATCACCAGAAATCTGGCTCTGTGATGAATTTATTGAACTTTGACTCGTATGGGATTCGGGCAAGTTTTTTGCAGGTGGTGCCCATACCATATAGAGTGATTGCTCTTTAGATGCTGTATAAACGGGATTCATCAAGTTGATTTACTCATCTTTCCTTAACTCACAATGCTCTTTTGAAGAAAATATAATAAAGTACCTAAAATATAGATGTATATTCTCATATTAACATCTAATCACAGGGGACCAACTCCATCTTCATGGCCATGTTTATAGAGATTTCACAAAGCTCGTGTAGGTGTAATGTTTTGTATGTTGTTCCAATACTTTGTCCATAATTATCCTGAAAGTCAGGCCACAATTTACTACACGGAACTGTCACCATGTCTCCCCCTCTGCCACTAAGATTCCGGTAATATAGGGGACATGTCTCTTTAATCCTGCTACTTTTTTTCTCTAATCTTTGCGATTTTTGTCGTTTATGCGACTTTTGCTGCATTTTTTAAATACACCTTGGTCTACCCTATGCTTATTACAGGCTGTCCCCGGGTTACATAAAGATATTTTCTGTAGGTTTGTTTCTTAAGTTGAGTTGTATTTAAGTCGGAACCGTATACTTTCTTATGTAACCCCATTCAAAATTAATTTGGTCCTCTGTGACAATTTGGATTTTAAAAATGTTGGTGTTCCTAGAACCAGACTAACACTAAATCTTCATTACGACACCAGTGATAACTGTACAAGCTGATTATTGTAGCCTAGGACTAAATTACATACATTTTAACCAAAATCCAGAGTCCGTTTGTAACAGTGGTCGTATGTAATTCAGTTGTTCTTAATAGGGGACGCCTGTATACTTTATTTTCCAGATTTCTGTGTGAACTGTTTCACCTTATGTATCCCTTTTGGTTGTGACTTTTTATGTGCCAAATCTGCACCGTTCATGTGAAGAGGCAAATGAAGGATTTATTGTTTAACCGTAAATTAGAATTATTTCCACATGCTAAATTGTTTACATTTTTGCACATAAATCTGAAGGTCTGCTGTCTTTTAAAATGTATAAATGGTTTCATTCACATTTTAAATTGAAAGTTATTGTTTACTTGTATGGGTGAAGCCACACAATGGTGTTAACCATGCGTTTTCGCAATGCTCAAACGTTGAGAAAAGCAGATTTCCCTAATTACCTTGCTGTTAACATGGCATTTACAAACCCATGCTTAATGCAATTAAACCATATATATAGGTTACACCATATTAACCATACACAGTGTTTACATTATGTTATGTGGATGTAAAAAAAAATTCTTGTTTACACATGCATTTGTAAATGCAGTGTTGACATCAATTTAATAAGGCAAATTTCCTCTTCTCAGCTGTTTGCATTTGGAAAATGCATTGTGAACACCACATGTTACCACAGCCTCATATGTTGTCATCTTCACGGGGTGTAACTACCGTGCTTAAAAATGCAGGCCATTTCCACAATCTAAAATTTACAGTAGCTCCCACTCCTGCATAAACGCCATCACTGGCTTGTGTTCAGTGGATTGAGACAATTTGCAACAAAAAATCTCCCTCAAGCCAAATTTGTCCCTGAAAGGCAAAGAAAAACAAAACTGTATCACAATTAAAAAGACTGATCATACTTAAAGGCACCAAAAAGAGCCGCCAAATGTCTCAACTTTTTTTTTTGTTATACTCAAATTAAAAAACAGGATTTTCTGACTGGAGCCTGAGGTACGCGGATACCGATCCGGCAGAATACATGGTTCCGCAGCTGCTGGCCATGAAACAGGGTTCCGGAACTGGCAGGGGACCCCCAGGTCACTGCCGTAACGAAATACCAGGATGAGGTGCACAAAGTCTGGTACTGTAACAGGCAGAAGAACCACAGGTCACCTAGAAGTTTAACCTGCACTAAGGTGGGAACTGAACCCATACAGGAAGATTCTGACAGATATTTTTAACTTTATTTCTAATCATTTGTGACTGGCCCCCAGAGTACCAGAGTGTCCCCCGGGGCCCTGGTTCAACCCTACTGAATGCTGAACTGAGATCCAACAGAAATACCCAGTTTTGGAAGCTGCTATAGTCTATTTCCTGGCCAGATAATGAAAGTGGTCCCGCCAGATTATTTTTCTCTGGTGGGCCTAGCACTCATCCGACACTGCTTCTCAATTTCAGTTTTGCCAGTAACACGTCAGCGAACACTAACTAATCTGCAATCTACAAATATGCTTTTGTCTTATATATACTTTAGGTAATTCGTAACAATACTGAGGATTCATTGACAGGAACTTTGATGTCCTTGGAGGTGTCAAAGACTTCTTCGCCCGTAGAATCCTGGATTTTAGTTTCATACTGAAACGTCCCCGTTCTTGTATTGTAGACTCTTCTGTGTGAGTTCTGGCTGCTTATCTCCCAGATCTCACTGCTTGGTTTGCTTTGTCGGAATGGCCTGTAGCCAGAGAGGCCTCCGCTCTCCTGTCAGTCAGGTGGCTTTGTCAGCCTGGCTTCTTTCCAGACACCAGTCTGTATTTTTCTAACCATCTTTTCACACCCTGTCAGACGAAAAGGTCCCAATCTCAGACAGTGTGCACTGCAGTCATTTCCTGAGGTAGAAGATTTTATAAAATAAATGTAATATATTTTCTTTGAGATAAATTCCATTATGATTGAGAATAAAAAGAACGAAGATTATGTCTTTGAAAAATTCCTCTCTAATGTAAAAGACTGTAGAAACATTTTTTAAGAGTCCATGGGGACATGTATCTGTATTGGCTGCTAGTTTAATTGTCTAATTTTGTGACTTCTGTCGTTTTTGTGACCTTTTCACTGCGATTTTGCTGTCGTTTTTCAAAGTTTGGGGAGGTGAAGCAACCAATACAGATTCCCTTCTCCGATTGCCTTTAATTTGCACCATAAGAATTGTTCTATATATATCATATTTGGCCAATTCATTGGCCGTCATATGCTTATTTTAATTCATTTTTTTACTTTCACAAATACAATGGAAGGGTAATATTTGTTTTAATATTTTCTTTTGGTTGTTTTTAGCTTTGTTTACTTTGAACTGTGCAATTATTTGATCACTAGCCAGACTGCCAACCTTTTTTAAACGTCTTTATTAGCTCTGCCACAAGGCCTCGGGCTGCCATGACAACTGATGGACACCCTGCAATGCCCGCACCTTAGCTTCCCCAATTCCATCTGCCAACATTTCACTACGGAGGAAGAGTATAAAATTCATCTCTCAATGTTCTTTCTGCTATTTGGCAATAGACTGAAAATATTTTTCTGTACTGTTTTTTATTTTTTTTTTTTCATTGAGATTTTTTAAACTTTCATTTCTCAGTTTTTTAGGCTGGACATCTTATGGTGGATTTACAGCATGCAGAATACAGGAATTAACATCTTATGTAATCAATTCTATTTCTGTTAGTTCATTGCACATCAAAATTCTTGGTTAGCATTTATTGCAATTTTCTTTAGATCTTTGTTATCGTTCAGACCTCATGTGGTTCTTTTTGATAATGGTTCAGAATACACATGGACAATTATAATGGGGTCCCAAGTTTTACATCCTTTTCCACAATAAATCGTCAGTTTTGGTCTTAGAGTTTGGTCCAATAGAGTTGTAGTCATAGGATCGTCCTTGGCCAATCTGGGCCTACTTGAGCAAGGGGACATCATTTTCTCCTACATCATAAGAAAACCCATTGTCATAGAGGCCAATGAACATCAGTGGCCTATGAATATAAATAAATGGGCACCATGGGAACCATAATACAAATTCTCGTTTTTTTTTGCCCCCATGAGTCTACCAGTTCACGATACAAATGATGATACCAACGCGAGATATCCCAGTACCGTTATGTATCGTCCTTACTACTAGCAATAACAAGCAATACCAATGAAGTAATATAGGTACCACAGTAACTGTAGATTAACAAATCATTAATTGTGTACTCATCAAAACATACCAACTACTGTATTTATGGCCATCAAAAAACATACGGTAAAAAAACACACACTAAAAACCAGCAAGAATGTGGCGGTGGTCAATAAATCATGCAATATATTTACTACATCAGAGTCCAACACCATATCACAACATCAGGCTATAACCAATAGTTTTAACCCCACCAAGGGTGTAGTAGGCAGCCCACAATTGTAAAGGTGTATTCTGTGGTGTGGTAGGTGCCCAGTATATATATCCCCCGGCGTCAGAATGAAAAAATACCTTGTGGCCAATGGGATGCAGGCCAAGATGACCGCAGGTGCATGATTTAGCGATCAACGCGGTCACCATACGCGCTGTCCGAGGCGGGCCATGTTTCCAGAGACGATTGACACCCAGTTTTGCCGTCATCGTGACCGGAAGTCCGGCGCCCGCCATCAAGACGCGCGTCATGCGCCGAAATGATGCGCATCCCCGACCGCCATCTTGAACCTGGCAAGGAAGGGCATAGTGCAAAAGCATAATTAGAGTGGGTATGGCTGACTTCAGTGGAAGAAGAGGAGCGGATCCCGGGACAGCGTATCTCCCGACAAGTAAGCAGATGTGCAGAACATCTGTAATCTATTCTTCACTGTGTTTTTCACTTAAATGATCCTGTGTTCACTGTTTTTATTCTATTCTTCACTGTTCTTCACATCTGCTAACTTGTCGGGAGATAATATACGCGCGGAACAGTGAAGAATAGATTGCAGATGTTTGCATACATCTGCTAACTTATCAGAAGACATTCTTTTTCAATTAAATAACACATTTTATTCCCGAACCATGGTCCCTTTGAAAAATGCCCGAGTCTCAATGGGGCTCGTTATTCGAGACGAGCACTCGAGCATCTGGAAAAGTTCGTCTCGAATAACGAGCACCCGAGCATTTTAGTGCTCGCTCATCTCTAATTCTTAACTTTCACAGCAGGGGGCCATTACCTCTCAGAGTAGTCCACGTACAGGGGACAGTTGGCAAGCATTGGACAGGAGACAATTGTGTGAACCACCAAGGCAAGGATTGTCACAGACAAGTCACTGCACGTAGAGATTATAGGAAACCCTGGGTAACGTCAAAGGGCAGGAGAGGCAATACAGATTCAGGGACTCGTCATCAACACCAAGATTCAGCAGAACAGGAGAACACATCAGAGAACCCCAACCAGCGTCAGAAGACTGAGAATTAGAGAGGAGATGAGAACACCCTCATTTAGAACAAGTGGGCAAGGACCCTATAATATTGTGGCACTCTTCTCTGGGTGGTGGTGTCTTTATCACCGGGGATTGTCAGAACTTATTTCTGGACACCTTAATTATGGAGCCAGACACTTTACAGGAACATAGAGCCACTTGTACAGAGCAAAGCAGATTCCAGTCGGACACTGGGGCAGAAGCCATAGAGACAGTTGGGTAGATTTACTTACCTGGTCCCGTCGTGATCCCGCGGTGCGTTGTCCGATGTGGATTGGGGTCCGGCGTTATTCACTAACATCGTGCGTCCGAGTTCTTGCATGTGTCGCTGCTGCGCCGAGGTCGGACGGGGTTCACCTTCTTCTTCCTGGTGCATGTGAGTGCTAGATTTTGCGACACAAATCCTTTTTTTAAATTCGGCGGTTTGTCCGAATCCATCAGGTTGTCCAATGGCCCTCCCTCCAATTTCTGTCATGTGCAAGTCGGTGCCTATGCTGCAAAATCTGATCGCGTGCACCAAAATCCCAGGGAAAGGGGTGTTAGAGATCATTACGTGTATAAATATGTAAAATCATTTTAAATTAGAAAAAAAAACATTAGATCATTTTTATTATAAAGTTCCCCAAAAATATCAATCAAGCATCACAGTCCCATTCTACAGACTTCGTTCTCCTCGCTCTCCATTGAATCAGTTGCACTTTCATTCCTTAGGAAAGCCATGATGAAAAAGATCCATACAGGAAGGAAACCCCCGGCTTCACATGATATCAATTTTTTTTAAAAAGGAGAAATCTTCAAACATTTCATAGCAAATTACTTTTTCATACAAGAGCATGGGCAAACAAAAGACAGGACACCACTGGGTTTGGTGCTTCTGATCAACACAAAGAGGAATTCGGCAAGGTAAAGACCTGAAATCTCTTTTGTTGCTTTTGATGTCCATTGTATTTGTCGATATGACATTAGATTTTTGTCATGCCTAAATTTTGTTGTACCACCACGCTTCATGGGTTTCTTAGGGACATTGATCGTTCTCATAAAACATAGGAGATATCAGCTGTATAGATAGTACACAATGCACAGCAGGGCATCCGGCACTCACGTGACGGTCTAGTAGTTCAAAACCGAGGATGATCCCTGTCATAATAGCTGTTTTGGGAGATTCTATATATACTGTGTCAGCTGTTTTATACTTTTAGGCAGGATACATTTATTTCATGACAGGTTTATTTCCTGAAGTTATGGTTTTCACAATATGGACATACAAGAAGGTAGACCATAAATTCATGTAGCGGGATAGAAACTTCTGTCTATTGTGTATAATTTATAGGAATAAATTCCAGAATTTTATGTGGTGCTACTTTATTGAAGGGCTGATATGTCACATTCAGTGTTCGGGTGCATCAGGTATTATTACATCAAGCTAAAATGTGCTTCAAGCAACCTCTAGGGGGTGATTAGTCGAAGCTTATGCACAGAATT
This sequence comes from Engystomops pustulosus, assembly GCA_019512145.1. NCBI lineage: Eukaryota > Metazoa > Chordata > Amphibia > Anura > Leptodactylidae > Engystomops > Engystomops pustulosus. The sequence continues at coordinate 19,735,802 of CM033643.1, forward strand.
ACTTTGTGCTCCAAAATCAAGTGAAGTTTATGTTAACCCCTTAATGCAGAAGCCCTTTTTTGTTTTTGCATTTACACTTTTTTCAAAATCTATAACTTTTTTATTTTTCCATGTAAGGAGCTGTGTGAGGGCTTTCTGTGTAACAAATTGCAAATTGTCATAGTGATTGTATTGAATATTTCCATGTGGTATGGGACAGCAAGAAAAAAAATCCCAATGCAGTGAATGAAAATGGTGAGAAAGGCATTTGCACCATATACTTGGGCTTGGATTTTACGTCTTCACGTGCGCCCCAAATGACATACTTTATTCTTTGGGTCGTTGGTCATGGGGAAACCAAATTGTAGAGTTTTATATATTTTCATACATTTACAAAAATATAAAAACCTGTACAAAAAGAAAAGTTTCATTTTGCCGTCATCTGGCGCTATAAATTTTCAAACTTGGTGTACGGAGCTGTGGGGAGTGTCATTTTTTTGCAAATTTTGATGATGTTTTCAATGCTACTTATGGTGCTATTTTCAGTTACGAGATTAAACGGCGGTAATAACCATTATTATGTTGATAGATTGGGCATTTTGGGACGCGGTGATACCTAACATATCTATGATTTTTGCTGGGAACAGAGATGATTTGAATTTTTTTTATATAATTTTTTAAAAACTTTTTTTATATTTTTTTTTCTATTTTTCAGACTTTAAACCTAGGTTTTTCTGACTGATCCTACCATATACTGCCATACTTCTGTATGGCAATATATAGGGATTTTCTGCATCATTCATTACAATGTACAGAGACCCGAGGCTGTCGTGGCAACTGATCGTCACCCCTTGATTACCTCAATGGGGGCGGCGATCGAATTCAAGATAGTGGTGCCCATGTACCACAGGGATTTGCCGGTGGTATTTGCCGTGATCGATGCCAGCGTCCAGGAACTCCATTTATATCCACTTCTCCCTCCATTTGTGCTGGATATACCATTCCCTTGCTACTTGTAGTGCTATTGTCTTCTATTATTCTGACCCTTGACTACTCTTTTGACTCTTTTGATTCTGTACTTTGTCACCATCTTGGATTTGACCTGGCTAATCAGACTTTGCTTGTGTCTGTCTATTTATCTGTCTATCTCTCTCTGCAGTTATATTTTCCAAGAACATACTTAGAGTAGGAACTGTCATCCAATTGTCCCCTGCTGGTTAGCACAGTCCAGACAAGTAGGTAGGGATAGAGGTCGTAGATAAGCTGCACCTCTTTCTTTTTCCTTTTTTCTACGGTACAAGCAATCTAATGATTTCAAGTTCAAGCCCCGGAGAAGGATTTGAATTTTACACTTTCTTTTTCTGATTGAAAAAAAATAAATTTAATTTACCAATCATTTGCTAAAAAGCAGATTTCAATAAAGTGTCCAGTTAGGGTAATAACTAATGCAAGGACATTCACAGTCCATGAACATACTTATTACAGATTCAACATAATGAACCAACTATTGCGGGTAAACTAACTACACGGAACCCACCATTAAAGTATAAGAGAGAAGTGACAGCCTAGCAGCTCAAGCATAAAGCTCTCCATATAAGAGTAAAATATATAAGGGTTTTTCCGCTCTATTTTAAAGATGTAATTTCAGGACTAATTAAGTCTTATGTGTTATTTTGTAGGTTACTGAGTCTGTATTTGATATCAGAAGAAAAGGAATTAAATTAAAGGGGACATCATTGAAAGGGAAAGAAAATTATAACATTATTTTATTGTCAAATAATTTTTTAATAACCAATGAAATTGTGCTATCCTGAATTGTACCGGCTATTGCCAATTTGACTTATGAACAAATATAACCTCCTCCGTGACATCCAGAGTACATGTATGGTGGGTATAGCCACCAGACTAGCGATAGCACTGGACCTGGACCATTAACCCCTCAGAAGTTATGTTACCTGGGCAGGGATTTATAGTAACACAGCAGATTTTACAAAACACTTATTCTCATAGCCTAAAAAAGATTTAACTACAGTTTTCTACTGCTTTGGCGCTACTCTCTGACAGCCGGAGACCCTAGGCAGAAGCGAGATGCGGTTTATTACCGCTTCTCCCTTCTACGCTACTCAGAGTCGGCACTGCCACCGACTCTATAGACTCGGCGGTCATGTGCTCGCCAGGTCTAAAGGGGTTAACCAGGGCTGCTGGGTCTAATCGGGCCCATTACAGCTCTGATCAGCAGTCACAGGTTATCATCTCCCCCTGTAACTGGGACTCTTATAGATGCCTCAAAATAACTTTAAAATTGTCCCCCAGGGATCTTTTATAACCTCATGGGGGACATACAAAGTAAAAACATACACAAAAAATATTAATAAATATGTCATAAAGATACATTGCTTTCCCTTATAATACAAAAAAATCCCCTTCTACCAAAAAATCGCCATAGTCGCCCCATTTGGGGCGAATTTACTAAAGGTCGCACTGCTTATTTTTGTCAGACTGTTCACCTTTTTCGGGGATTACAAGGCTTGGACAGGTATTTAACTGGTGTCTGCGCAGGGATTGTGTCGCACTTGATTGTTTTTTGGCGCACCTGTGCCACCCACAAATTTGGTGGCATGCCGTGAAATTGTGTTGCAAGCCAATGCACCAGGAAGAAGATGGTGAACTCTGTCGGACCTGAGCGGGGAAGCGACACATGCAGGATATCGCCCGCACGATCTTAGTGAATCGCAGCACAGTGCATTCTCAACGGACAATGCACAATTGGTGGACTCCATCGGACAGGTAAGTAAATGAGCATATGAGTAAATTGTATATCAGAATGACCAAAACAAAATAGGGAATTCAATAAAAATGTTCATTTTAAGTTAATTTGAAAATGAATAAAAAATATGCACTAAAAATTACAAAAAAATGGGTTATTTTAAACTCCAAATAAAACTAAAAATGAAAAAAAAATCTGTAAACTTTTATTAAATTTTAACTAGCTCTATGTGTCTCAAAAAAAAACACTGCAAAAAATGTTAATGTAGCACTCAAAAAAAGAGTTATGTTCCTTAAACCGCCACATGCTAAAAATGCCTAGAGTCTTTCCAGGCCACGTCACTAAGGGGTTAAAGGACCAGTCTTAGTACTATTTCCATTTATTGCATCATACCGTAACGTACAGTCTTTCTCCCAGAGAGATGAGTTTCAGTACAGCTTGCTACACTTTCCCTATCGCAGTGTTGAAAGTGGTGGTGCAGGCAGGAGAGGAGGAGGCAGAGTAGGAGGCAAGGAGTGATATTTGGCAATCCCGGGTGGTGGAAGTATATGCGCTAAGGGCTTCCTGCTTTGGGTCCAGCATCTATTACATTGAACCGGTGGCTGGGATGTATCATGCCTGCCCATGCTTACTTGTCAAGTTGTTAGTTGTGATGTTCACCTTCCAATGGCCTGGTGGCATCTTTCTAGGGAACGGTAGCAACGTATGCCACAGCTCTCTACTGTCTAAGTTCCAGAAAATCCACATTGGTCTTCTCCTTGCAGAATGGGTTGTAAAGACTACCATTTTTTGGTGAGTAAAGTTTAGGGTATCATAAATGTCAGTGGTGGGAACCCCTTTAAGAATGAGTTCATGACTCTGGCTCTATGCACATCAAGGCCGTGTTTCTTGGAAGATTTCCTCAGTGATTGAGCCCCATCTGTGTGAGAACACACGCTCCTGACATTGGCCTAAATCCTTTTTTTTTTAAATAACAAACAATGTTTTATTACTTTTAGGATATGTAATACAATCTTAGAGTAAGAATTCTTGATTCATGTTTTGACCCTTTCAACCTCTGCAAAAGTACATTGTGGAACACTAATCAATCTCTATGTTCTTATGGATTTTTCTTTTGAATAAACAAGTACAGTTGAGGTCAGGAGGCAGCATACAGCTATATCAGTGACTATAATGCTGAGATAAACACCAGAGAAAAATAATGGGAATATACATAAATATACAGATCAACAATATCTTTTTAAAGCAATGTACACCTTTACCAACTATTTTTTTTCCTTTTTTGTCATAAAAATGTCCTACCATCTGAGCCAGGCATTTTGCATTGATACACAGCACAGTTTTTTCTGCTGTGTCCTCACAGTAAGATTCTCTCATCATGCACAAGCCTCTGCTACAAGCTCCAGCAATCCCTAAAGCCCAGCCACACAGACTTCCATCTCACAGCAGACAGCTCAGTGTTATGCAGTTCAGCCCTATTGCTTCCCTCTCTCAGCCATGACTTCTTTCCCTTTGTGTAACACTCACTCACTGCTCAGTCTTTCCTCTCCCATGTCTAGCATTGTCAATCTAGCGTTGTCTCTGTCTTCATATATCAGTATCATGGAGGGGAAAGCGCAAAATGGTCGAAACTGCATGGGATCAGACTTATAAAAGTGCTATTGCTTCCCTCTTTCAGCCTTGTCCCCTTTCCCTCTGTATGTAACACTCACTCACTGCTCAGTCTTTCCTCTCCCATGTTTAACATTGTCAATAGCTAAGATATTGTGAGGAGAAAGAGCCAAATGATCCACACTGCGTGGGATCAGGCTTTTAAAGAGACTGTGGCATCACATGTCCTATACTGCTTCCCAGGATATTTACTTTTACTTTCAACCGCTTGATAATTCTTTTTAAGACATCACCATGAAATCTGGATCTGTGAGGAATTTATTGAAGTTTGGATCGGATCGCGATTCGGCAAGTTTTTATAGGTGGTGCCCATACCACATAGGAGTGATTACTATTGTAAATCTTTAGATGCTGTATAAATAGGGATTTGGCAAGTTGAATTTACTCATCTTTCCTTAACTCACAAATGCTCTTTTGAAGAAAATATAATAAAAATACTAAAATATAGATATATATTCTCATATTAACATCTAACAAGGGGACCAACTCCATCTTCATGGTCATGTTTAGAGAGATGTCACAAAAGCTTGTGTAGGTGTAATGTTTGTATGTGTTACAATACTTTTGTCCATAATATCCATGTAGTCAGGCCACAATTTACTACACAGGACTGTCACCATGTCTACCCCCTCTGCACTAAGATTCAGGGAATATAGGGGGACATGTATCTTTTAATCCTGCTACTTTTTTTCTCTTAAATCTTTGCGATTTTTGTCGTTTATGCGACTTTTGCTGTCATTTTTTAAATACACCTTGGTCTACACCTCATGCCTTATACAGGCTGTCCCCGGGTTACATACAAGATAGGTTCTGTAGGTTTGTTCTTAAGTTGAGTTTGTATGTAAGTCGGAACCGTATACTTTATTATTGTAACCCCATTCAAAAATTATTTGGTCTCTGTGACAATTGGATTTTAAAAATGTTGGGTTGTCATAAGAACCAGGACTAACAATAAATCTTCATTACAGACACCAGTGATAACTGTTACAGCTGATTATTGTAGCCTAGGACTAAATTACAATAAATTACCAAAATCCAGAGGTCCGTTTGTAACTAGGGGTCGTATGTAAGTCAGGTGTTCTTAAGTAGGGGACCGCCTGTATATCTTTATTTTCCAGATGTTCTGTGTGACTTTTCACTTATGTATCCCTTTTTTGTGACTTTTTAGGTGCAAATCTGCACCTGGTCCAGGGAAGAGGCAAAGGAAGGATTTTTTTTTAACATGTAAATTAGAATTATTTCACATGCTAAATGTTTACAATTTTGCACATAAATCTGAAAGGTAGGGCTGTTTTTTTTTAAAATTTATAAATGTTTGCATTCACATTTTAAATTGAAATTTATTGTTTACTTGTAAGGGTGAAGTCACACATGGTGTTAACACATGCGTTTTCCAATGCATAACAGTTGAGAAGAAGCAGATTTCCCTAATTACATTGCTGTCAACATGGCATTTACAAAACGCATGCATTAACACAATGTAAACATAATAAGTTAACACCAGATTAACATACACATTTGTTTACATTATGTTAATGTGGATGTAAAAATCTTGTTTACACATGCATTTTGTAAATGCAGTGTTGACAGCAATTTAATAAGGCAAATCTCCCCTTCTCAGCTGTTGCATTTGAAAATGCATGCGTTAACACCACATGTTACCACAACCTCATATGTTGTCATCTCCCTGGGGTGTTACTGTGCTTAAAAATGCAGGCCACTGTCTCAAATCCAAAATTTACAGTAGTGTCCACTCCTGCATATAACCCCATCGCTTGGCTTGGGTCCATGTGGATTTAGGACAATTGCAACAAAAAATCTCAAACAAAAGCCAAAAGTTGCACCTGAAAGGCAAAGAAAGTAAAAAGACATGATCATACATAAGACCTTCCAAAAGTCCCAACTATACTCAAAAGTTAAAAAAACAAGAGTTCTGACTCAGCCTGGAGGTATGCAGGTACCGAATCTGGCAGAATACATGGTTCCGCAGCTGCTGGCATGTTACAGGGTTCCAGAACTGGCAGGGGAACCCCAGGTCACTGCCGTACCAAATCAGGATGAGGTGCACAAAGTCGGGTACAGGTAACAAGCAGAAGAACCACAGGTCACATAAGAAAGTTTAACCTGCACTAAGTGAACTGAACCCATACAGAAGATTCTGACAGATATTTTACTTTATTTCTAAGCAGTGTTGGACTGGCCCACCAGAGTACCAGAGGATCCTCCGGTGGGCCCTGGTTCAACCCTACTGAATGCTGAACTGAGATCCAACAGAAATCAACCCAGTTTGGAGGCTGCTTGAGTCTATTTCCTGGCAGATAATGAAGAGTGGGCCGCAGATTAATTTTCTCTGGTGGGCCTAAGGCAACCCAGTCCGACACTGCTTCTAACATTTCAGTTTGCAGTAACACGTCAGCGAACACTAACTAATCTGCCAATCTACAAATATGCTTCTGTCTATATATACTTTAGGTAATGCGGTAACAATAATGAGATTACATTGACAGTAACTTTTGATGTCATGGGAAGGTGTCAAAGACTTTCTTCTCCCGTAGAGATCCTGGATTTTAGTTTCATACTGAAACTCCCAGTTCTTGTTTGTAGACTCTATCTGTGTGAGTATCTGCTGCTTATCTCCCAGATCTCACTGCTTGGGTTTGCTTTGTCGGAATGGCCTGTAGCCAGAGAAGGCCTCCGCTCTCCTGTCAGTCAGGTTGCTTTGTCAGCCTGGCTTCTTTCCAGACACTCATTCTGTATTTTCTACCATCTTTTCACAACACTGTCAGACGAAAAGGCCAAATCTCAGACAGTGTGGACTGCAGTTCATCTTCTGAGGTAGAAGATTTTTATAAAATAAATGTAATATATTTTCTTTGAGATAAATTCCATTATGATTGAGAATAAAGAAGGAATAGAAGATTATTGTATTTGAAAATTCCTCTCTAATGTAAAATACTGTAGAAACATTTTTTAAGAGTCAATGGGGGACATGTATCTTTATTTCTGCTAGTTTAATTGTCTAATTTTTGTGACTTATGTCGTTTTTGTGACTTTTCACTGCGAATTTTGCTGTCGTTTTTCAAGTTTTTGGGAGGTGAAGCAACCAAATACAGAATTCCCTTCTCCGATTGCCTTTAAATGTGCACCATAAGAATTGTTATATATATATCAATATTTTGGCCAATTTCATTTGCCGTCATTATGCTTATTTCTTTAATTCATTTTTTTAATTTCACAAATGACAATGGAAGGGTAATATTTTTTAATATTTTCTTTTGTTGTTTTTAGCTCTGTTTTACTTGAACTGGCAATTATTTGATCACTAGCTCAGTACTGCAATACATTTTTAAACGTCTTTTATTAAGCTCTGCCACAAGGCCTCGGGCTGCCATGACAACTGATGGACACCCTGCAATGCCCGCACCTTAGCTCCCCAATTCACATCTGCCATACATTTCACTACTGATGGAATGAGTATAAAATATACATCTCCAATGTTCTTTCTGCTAATTTGGCCAATAGACTGAAAATATTTTTCTGTAACCTGTTTTTATTTTTTTCATTGTAGATTTTTTAAATTTCATTTTCAGTTTTTAGGGCTGACATCTTATGTGATTTACAGCATGCAGGAATACATTTTACATGACATCTTATGTAATAATTCTATTTCTGTTTAGTTCATAATGACACATCAAAAATTCTTGGTTAAGCATTGATTGCAATATGTTCTTTAGATCTTTGTTGTTCAGACACTCATTGGTTATTTTTGATAATGTATTCAGAATAACATGGAAAATTATATGGGGTCCCAAGTTTACTCCCGTTTCCACATAAAGTCGGTAGTTTTGGTCTTAGCCAATAGAGTTGTGAGTCATAGGATCGTCTTTGGCCAATCTGTGGCCTACTTGAGCAAGTGGACATAATTTTCTCCTACATCATAATTGAAAACCCATTGTCATAGGAGGCCAATGAACCATCAGTGCCTATGAATAGAAACAAATGGGCACCATGGGAACCAAAATACAATTTCTAGTTTTTTTGCACCCAAGGGGAGTCTACCAGTTCACGAGTACAAAGGATGAATACCAACGAGAGATATCCCAGTACCTTATGTATTCGTCCTACTACTAGCAATAAACAAGGTAAAGGGAGGCCTCTAGGGCCTTTTAATTAGTAAAGGGAGGCCTCTAGGGCCTTTTAATTAGTAAAGGGAGGCCTCTAGGGCCTTTTAATTAGTAAAGGAGGGCGCTAGGGGTTTTTTATTAGTAAAGGGAGGCAGCTAGGGCCTTTTTATTAGTAAAGGGAGGCAGCTAGGGCCTTTTAATTAGTAAAGGAGGGCGCTAGGGGTTTTTTATTAGTAAAGGGAGGCCTTTTATGACTGTTTTAGTGTCATTTTGTGCTATTTTGGTCGGTGGTGTGCCCCAGGATTTTCTAAGTATAAAAAGTGTGCCGCGGCTCAAAAAAGGTTGAAAATCACTGATTTACACCTATGTTATGACGTTCTCACTCTCATTCTTATGAAGCGCGAAGGGTTCTGTTTTTGTGCGGATAATACAATGGCCCACATCTAAAAGTGACTTTTATAATCTCATTAGCTTGGTTTATGGATATATACCGTATATTCCGGCGTATAAGAAGACTTTTGAAGACGGTCGGGTCGCGTTGCATGGAGAGGGCTCACGGGCTGAGCCCTCTCCATAGCCGGTAAGTCTTTGCTGCAAATTGCAGCAAATGCTTACCGGTAACACCTGCGATCGGTGCTAGCTTTGCCGGCAGCCTCAAAAACATAGTGCATACTCACCTCGGTGGCCCCGATGTTGCGCGGCTCGTCTCAGTCTTCCGCCGCCGTCTTCTTTCTTATGCAGGCTTCCGCCATGTTTTTCCCGGTGGCGGCGCCTTCCCATAGTATGACTTCAGCAGCCGGCCGGGAGGGCGGGGTCATACTAGGCGCCTGCAGGGGAGAAGATCAATGGCGGCGCCCAGCAGAAGAAGAAAGAAGACGGCGCCAGAACACAAGACGAGCAGTGCGGACATCGGGGAGCGTGCGAACATCGGGGCCACCGGAGGGTGCGTATATAAGTTTTTTTTTTTTAATGCTGGGCTGGGCTGTGCTGTATACTACTGGGGCAGTGCAGTATCCTCTGGGGGCAGTGCTGTATAATACTGGGGGCTGTGCTGTTATACTGGGGGCAGTGTGATATACCAATGGGGGCAGTGCTGTATACTACTGGGGGCTGTGCGTATACACTGGGGGCTGTGCTGTATACTACTGGGGGCTAGTGCTAAGTGCTATATACTATGGGGGCAGATGATGTATACTATGGGGATTGTGCTGCATACTAATTGGGGATGTGCGTATACTACTGGGGGCTGTGCTGTATACTACTGGGGGCTGTGGTATAAAACGGGGGCTGTGCTGTATACCACTGGGGGAGAGTGGTTGTATCTACTGGGGCTGTTGCCGTATACCTAATGGGGCTGTGCTGTATACATGGGGCAGTGCTGTTACTACTGGGGGCTGTGCTGTTAGTACTACTGGGGGGCTGTTGCTGTAATGGTACTGTTGTTGTGTATGCCTTATGTATTTAAAATGAGCGACAGTGTTCCTGCTATACACGCATGTCATAAGAACTTAAATACAAGTAAGGCCATGTTAAATTCAAATTGGTTTTTTTTTTTTTTAAATTTGTACTGTTGTTATGCGTTGAAATGGGTGGTGTCTATAGGCGAATATTATCTTAAACCTATATTTTAAACAGAGAAAAGTAGGGGGGGGGGGGGTGTCTTAACAACAGGTCGTCTTTAAACGCCGGAATAATGGCAGATCTAACTAAATGTATTACGGTAAGTAAGGTATTGCTTCCTGCTCTGTCACAAAATTCATGGTATTGTCCTCCTAAGGACACCAATACAAATGAAATAAGAAGGTCAAATTTGGAATACACCTAGAAAAACAATGTATTGATGATGAATCGTGGGGTGTCTCCATTTGGAATAGTCTTACAAGAGTCTTGGTTTGGCTTTTACCCCACATCATGTCACTTGGCTTCTTGGAAGTCAGAAGTAGATGTAGAGAGAGCTTCTTATATAGGGTAGTACTGGTGATATTGTTTTCCTTTTTCCCACCCTGAAAAACTTATTTACAAATTCCTTACCCAGGCATAACATGATAATGGATGAGCCTCAACTTCAGTGGTTGAAACTTGTACCAAAGTTTAAAATACATAGAAAAATGTGTGTATATATATATATATATATATATACACTGGAATCCAGTACACTGTATTAGAAGACATCGGGCTAAGGCTTTCACAAAATTATACTCAAAGTCATACAGTATGAATTATCTCATGCATCTCTTATATCTTATATTTATTGTACCCTTTCAACAGCTTTAAAATCTTCTTCAGTTGCAGCAGATCCAATTCTGTCCCCTCTTGTAGGCAATGATATATTTTCTAAAAGACACCAAGGTTGAAACTGTCACATAATTAAACTTCATAGTAGATATCATGAAGACTTACAGAAAAAAATGCCAAAATGGCAGAATTGTTTGCCCTTTCCTTTGTATTTTATTATTTTTCACTAGATCCTAAAAGTTTGTTTGATGGTTAGAGAAGTGTAGAAAATGTAAGATTTGTTTGTTTTTTTTTAAAGAAGACTGCACCAAACATAGTGAAGGGCCAGCACCAAAATTTTGGACATGGTCAACTTTTTTTTCCAGGCAACGAACCTTGGTTGCTATTTTCTCAGATGAATGAAAGTGTATAGCCACCTTTAAATTTAAGTATGGATTCCCCATGGCACCAGCACTTGTCATACCAGTTTCAGAAAATATTATGAAACAGTTCAACAATTTATACAACGGAAATAACACCTACCTTGTAAACATGCGCCTTGCACTGAAATACGTGGTGCATAATTCCCAGTGAAGAAATGTGTATCCACATGAAACCCATGGATGACTCCGGGAACACCCAACTCGATTATACACCAGTCATGACCTGGGCAGCCAAACATAGTCTATAATTAAGAGCTGTTAGTATTTTTAAATGTACTATAAACTTTATTTATAAATTTGCCAAATTTTGCAGATGTTGGGATTAATTCATCCCATTATTTTCCACTGGAGAAGTATTTCCATTGTGGAAATAAACTGGAGTTAGGGTCATTGTAGGTGTCTTACAAATCGCTTGTCAGGCTCAAGGTAGCATGGTCATAAAATATTGTTGTTAAAGTTTCTTTAGGATCCAAAATAAAACACCATATTGTTCACAACAATTGATAGTACCGGTGTCCCTACCTCAAGAAAAGAGATTATCTAAAGATATAACCATCTTCATCAGCTACCTGATAGAAGACCATATATTAGTATATCACTCTAGTATTTTACCTGGAATTCTTTTCCTTCTAGTCTCCCAGCCATCCATCCATTTTCCATACTCTGTAAAGAGTCCTGTCTTGAATTCTGGGTCTCCTTTCTGATAAAAATAGGAAAAAAAAGGCTTCATGTACACTTAACTTGCACAATGGACATATTTAGGCGAAGGTACACATTTATTTAATGGGCAGAGCCATCACCATATATAGACTGGGCATGTGATGACAAATGTGCCTTGCGCCATCCCATGAGGACTAGGTCCTGGTCTACAATGGTTAAACCACCCGATAAGGCAAAACCAACTATCTGGAACCTGCCAGTAGACCCTAAGTGATCTAAGAGATCTTGGTTTCGCCTGGCAGCTACTGGTAGATGGACCAAACAGGTTGAGATAATAGAGCAACGCTACAAAGAGCAGTCAGTCAGCCCAGAGTCACCACAATCTTACAACCAATCCATACCATAGAGAGGCCAACACAATGACAATTTCTGGGGATCTATTTAGGCGTTGGAGGAAGAAAAGCGTCAAGTTCCTGAGAACGTGTAACATGACACTATACCAACATTGATACTGTCGGGTGAATATATTTTATGGTATTTTTGGTTCTCATCCACTAATCCGCCTTCAACCAAGTTGGCATGGAGTGGGCTGAGCCAGGGCAAAGATGACCCAGCCTGGTGCAGGCCATGACAGAATGTATCTACGTGCAGGGCCTTTTAGTATATCAGGGACATAGTGAGCCGATGGGAGAAGTATCATGAGAGGCACATGATGCACCCAGTCCTGATAAATTCCCCCCATTAATATTCTACTGCAGGATACTTTTATAACAACCCTTAATGACTGAGGTTAAATAATAAAAGCAAAAGTAAACTTACTTTTAAAAGATTTTCAGCAGCTGCAAACCAGTCATCAGTAGCGAACAACACCTGGAAAGCATAGAATTTCACTGTACTTGGAAAATTAGTTTTTTCCTTTTACTTATTGTCATTAGACTTGTTTTCTACATTTTACAAGATGCTATTATTGTGCTAATGGTATTACTTATTAATAGGTTGGCTACTCAATGGCAGACTATAGGAAGAAGACATCAACAAGGTCAAAGGTAATGTGGGTCATGGTCAAGTGTGCAGGGGGTTAATGTTTCACTTTTTATTCCTGTTTTTTGAGATCACTGGACAGAAGAACCTGTCCCCCTTCTGCTAACAAAAAGGACTCTGTACCAGTTTGATTACTTACCGGTCCATGACTGGACCTAGTATATGCTAGAAGAATAAGTCTGCAGGTTGAATTGACGTCCAGGTGTGAATATTTTTATTATGCTATGTAAGCAAAATGTTCACCTTCTGACCACCAGAGGCTTAACTTTAAGTTGAATGGTCACAATACAAAATCTAAACCAAGCACCTATATATATACCTATATGCACCAACTATAATGTATTATTTTTAGGGATTTAGGCACTTTCTTGGTGCCTGGGCTTATTGCAACCCTAAAATTTTATCCAAGCACCCATGTCCAGTTCAGCAAATCAATTCCTTGTTTCCTTGTAGCAGATTGAGACTGACTGGGACCTCATGACTCATGCGGCCAGTTTTCTCTAGTACTGTTTTCCCAAAGTATTCTCTGCTGCATCAATATATGAAGGGGACCTTAATTTTTTTTTAACCTACTGTATGTGTTCTGTTTGCTGCCTACCCCGACCTTGGCTTGATAGACCTATCTTCAATGCGCCTTCCAATTCTGTACCACTTCCTGGTCTCAACTGCAAGTTTTACATCAGATGTTGCTAATGGAGACCACTCCTACAGTTCTGACCCAGATGTTCCCTGCTCAAAATATGAATAACAGGGAGTCACTAAGACTTAATTTTAATACATTTTTATAGTTCTTTGTTGGTTTTGATTGGCCACTGTAACCATAAGTATCTTCTAGACTTCATGGATATTTCATATTTCTGACAATCCCTATCATATGGGAACCAAAGTGAAGATCTGGCTTCCAACACCAAAATATTCCTTCTTTTCCAACCATATGTATGAATGCATTGAATCTTAAATATATTGCAGGAGTCTTAAAGTACAGCTATTTTTGTGGCGAAGAGAGAGGGGAGACTAAGTAGACAGCACCTCCACCAATGTCCACATGATCCAATATCTTCTAGACTTAATAGATATTTCATGCCTCGGACAATCCCTATCATATGGGAACCACAGTGAAGATCTGGCTTCCAACACCAAAATATTCCTTCTTTCACAACCAAATGTGTAAATGCATTGAATCTTAATTAGATTGCAGGAGTCTTGAGCAGTTTTTTTGTGGCTCAGCGAGAGGGGTGCCCTTTCCCCCACCAATGTCCAAATAATCTTTATGAATCAACACCCTTCAATGCCATGTCCAGAAATAATATTCCTTCATATGAAATGTATACAGTATTTATATATGACTATATCTATATACCTGTCTTCTGAGGATATCAATATGTTTTACTCTATACAATTTCTTACCACCTTGTAAAATCAAAACGTTGAGCAGCGTTCTTTGCTCTTTACCTTCCCTCCAACACTCTCGCAGACCAGGTTATTCATCTGTACAAATTCAGGAGCAGGTTGTTCACCTCCATGGTCTCTTGTTGATGAAGACATATCGGGAGTCTTACAACATAAGACAAACAGGGAATTTAACTTCCGAATAATATTGTTTCTCTGTGCGTTCATTATAAGCCCCTCCGTTATAAATAAGTTATACAAACCAAGACAACCACCCAAAACTACACTGAATAGAGTTTTCTTTGGAAATGTGGTCGTCTCGGAGAGACATAATAAATGGTGGAACTGAAGATCTTTCTCAAAGAGGTTGTATTTTGGTGAGGATTCATTCCTCTAAACTAGAGTTTTCAATATGTGGCTTTTAAATTATACTGACACAGTTTTTACCATGTCCTCTCTATAGTCCACAGACTAGAGACACTTCAAGAAGAAAACATGAATACAGTCTATTTAAATTAAAGTGGTTAATTGGGATTTTTTTTGATTCCCTATTCTCAGTACAGGCCACCAATATTTTATTGTAGATGGGACATTAACTCCAGGGGTAGCCGAGCCTGAAGTGATAGCGTACAGTCCCTTCACTTGGTGTCACCAGGTCTTTATCTTCAAGATGACTTTCATTCAGTCTTACCTTTATTTTTGGCGTTCCTCATGCACTATGATCATCGGTGGCTCGGTAATTCCTGTCTGCACTGGAAGGTACACTCGTTAAATAAATACAGTGACAGAAATTTCTTAACCACCCTGTCAATCAGTTACTCCTGTTATTGATTTTCTCCAAGCGTGAAAGTCAAAGAGATAACAGAATATTTACAACTATCACTTTTGTAGAATTATAATGTGGGCACATGTCCAAGATCTCATTCCCTACAAGAAACAGTCCAATAAGCAAAAATGTATGGTGTCAGCAGCTTATCATGACAATCCAGAGCCCACCTTTCCACTGACTGCTTGGCTCTCTTCGTTTAGGGCCTTTGTGTGCCCAATCAAGCTACCAGGCCACCGCTGACCATTGTAACCAGCCTGCCAAGCACCTTGACCAGCCAGATGGGTGTTAAGTTGTGGCCACCACTGAACTTGTGAAGTGTTGTAACCTTGTCACAGCCTCACATGGAGTAACCCCAGCATTTTACTGTCTATTAATGCTTGAAAATCTGATACCTGCATATATTATATCATTATTGTGTTTGGCACCCACTGTGGAATATTTACGGCTATGGGCAAAGGTTAATTTCTGTCACATGACATAAATCATGTGATCGTGGATTGGGGAAGTGTGAGTGTGTTTTTCTGACTAAGGAAATGATGTCACGATATGTGTGCTAAGCAAAGGGCGAATAGACCATGAGTAAGGGCCACAAGTAAAGGCCTGAAACGCATAGCTTTGCCTACTTTTTATGCTATCCTTAGATTTTATCTTTGTACCAGCATGGATTAAATAAAGGAACCAAGATTTTTTAGCAGATTTTTTGTGTGGAGGAATTTTTTGTCTGCAGGAGCAAATTTCTTCTCTTGGAAAGGTTCACACTGCACCACGACCATGTCAAGTGGGTGGAGTGGGGCATGGAGTGGGCATGCCAGGGTGTGAAGTGGGTGGGGCAAGTGGGGTTGATGCCCCTTGCTCGCATATTAGCTACAGCCTATGCAACTTAAAGGGCCTGGCATTGTAGTAATGTGGTCGTACTTAGTATGTGCAACATTTTGGGGAAGAGGGAACATGAAGAGCTAACACAAGATATGCCTTTCCCTTCCCAGCCTCTACTCAGTGTAAGCTGTAGGGGGACCCCAGTGATAGGGGGACCTACAGCTCTGCGTAACAGCTGTAGCAGGCAACTGATTGAATACTACAGAGCAGAGAGGAGGTGCTGTGGAGATGCATAGTGAAGAGATCTCACAGCCCAGAAGTGTGAGGTTGCTTCCCACTGATTCCTGACATAATCCTAGAGTATAAATCCATTTTCACTGTTGTGACACTGTTAGTAACACTGTTAGTAACAGCATACAAAATGGTTTGATGAAACAGCTCTCCAATGGCTTCAACCTACCACTGTCTGTAGGTTTTCATGGCCAAATTTAATGATGGACTTATTTCAAAGGGGTTATGCCAGTATACATGTTTGCTTTCTCCCTGAAACAGTGCCTCTTTGGGTTGTGCCTGGTAATGCAGGCCAGCTCTATTCAATTTACTGAAACTCAATTTCAATATAACATATCGTAATAATAATACTAAAAAAAAAGATGAATGAAATTGCTACAACCAGAGACAAATAATTAAAATTACTTCTTTATTTTAAAATATATGCAGATACAATAAAACCAATAAGGCAGATGTAAAAATTCTGATTTTCAATTCTTATAACATGTGATTTTAATTCCCACAAATCTGAAAATGCATAAATTAATATTGTAATTATTACCATTGATGCTTTTATATAACAGACAACAGAATTTCAATGAATGAATATAAGTTCTGTTACTCTATTACCAAAGATGAAGCATGAAAATATGGGACATAATGGAGGCAGGGATAACATCGCTTTAACCTGTGCAGCTACACTAAGGCTGCATTCACAACAGGTTTTGGCTCTATGTTGTAACAACAGGGGGCCAAATCGTATCCCACCATACAGTGGGATATGTCATCATTTTCCTTGACCTCCCCCGAGTGGAAGGAAGAGGGAACATCGGCAGCAACCAGTGATTGGCTACTGCCATTCTTCAGGGTGTTACCATCAGTTATGTCACTGTCCTTATATGGACAGTCACATCACTGGGGACCTTTCTGAGAGTATGCTCAGCAGAGGCCAGAGCATATATATATATTCCTACTGCCTACTTAATTTTATGTAAGTGAATCAGTCATGGCTCTATTATAAAATATGGGTTAACCAGTGGTCACTATCTGGTTGCACACATGGGCCCTCCATCATCTGTGTCTGGGGACAGCAATGCTCTCCGCATTCCACTTTGGCTTTCACATCTACATAAATGCTTGTTTGACTTCATGGCTAGAACTTATACTTAAAAAATCTCGGTTTAATTTTGCAAACATTTGGTCTTCTCTGTCACTTCCATTTCCCGTTAAGGTCTGTTTTTAGGAACCAGCTTCCTTCCTTTCTGAACCCATGATACACTAATCTATATCAGCTATCTGTACATGATACCCTCAACGGACCCCTCACCAGACTATTTCTACGGTAATGGAGTACTTGGATAGGTCTATTTCTTATTCCAAACTTGTCTCGTGTATTACTTTGCATCACCCAAATCTTGGCATTTTTGTGCAGATCTTTGTTTCTATTAGAGATGAGCGAGCACTAAAATGCTCGGGTGCTCGTTATTCGAGACGAACTTTTCCAGATGCTCGAGTGCTCGTCTCGAATAACGAGCCCCATTGAAGTCAATGGGAGACCCGAGCATTTTTTTAATAAAACTGAACAGTAAAAGAACAGTGCAAAAAAAAATTCCAGATGTTTGCAGATGTTTTACTTGTAAGAACACATTGAAATAACACTATTCTTCACTTTGCAGGTGTTCGCGCGTGTCTCCCGCTAAGTTAGGAGATGTGCACGAACATCTGGAATGTGAAGAATAGTGTTCTTTCAATGTGTTCTGCACTTAAATGCTCCTGTGTTTCACTGTTTTTAATGTTTTAATTCTATTCTTCACTTGCAGGTGTGCGCGCGTGTCTCCCGATAGGTTGGATATCGCGCGCCCCACCTGCAAGTAAGAATAGAATAAAACATTAAAATCAGTGAATACAGGACCATTTAAGTGCAGAACACATTGAAAGAACAATATTCTTCACATAGTCCAGATGTTCCGACATCTCCGAACCTAGCGGAACACGCGCGAACACCTGCAAAGTGAAGAATATTGTTATTTCAATGTGTTCTTACAAGTAAACTCTTGCAAACATGTGTAATATTTTTTTTTTACAATAAAAATACTTTTATTCAATTTATTTTATTAATTTACTGCTCGATCTCGAGCCGGCGAGATACTCGTCCGAGTAACAAGCCGGTCCGAGTATGCTAATACTCGACCGAGCAGTATACTCGGACGAGTATACTCGCTCATCTCTAGTTTCTATCATTCAGAATTGCCCCTTCATTTACCACTTCTGGTTGGAGAACAAGTACCACTGGAGGGGTCTTAGAGTCAGCTCTTCCCTTGGTTCCATACGTACTTGGTAAATAAGCTCCTCCAACTAATTGGGAAGAAATCAATGGCATTTCTCCACATCTTCCCAACTATGCGCCTCTGTGGCCACCAGCCAATGGCCAATGCCCAACGGCTCAGCTCATCACTAGTTGTAAGTAATATTACATACAGTATATAGATGTTTTGCAATACATGATAGTATAGTACAAAAAAAATATTAGGTAATTTGTGCAGCTTTAGGCTCCATTCACACCTTGTTTTTGGTATACGCTCAGCATATATGCCAGAATAGCTTCCAGGCTGGGCTTATCTATAGACATATCCTGGGAGGTGGAGGGATTCTTTTTTCCTCTGTTTGCACAGTATGGGGCTCATTTACTAAGGGTCCGTCGTACGCATTTTCGTCGGGTTTCCCGTCGAATTGCCCCGGGATTTTGGCGCATGCGATCGGATTTTGGTGCATTTACATAATTATTAAAGCTTTTTTTGTAAAAAACAGGACATAAGAAGCTAAAAGAAGAGCAGATCCTGCCAGAGGGGGCACACACCGGTATATCAGTGTGCTTGGGTTACAATCCTTCATCCTGTTCGTAGTTTTCCTTTAAGCTGTTTACATGTATTTGGATATACATTAAAGTATTTTGCTATGTTTTTATACTTTTTTTGTGTTAAAAATGTACATTTCTGTGATAAGCTTCTCCTGTGCCTTTAAAGGACATCTACCACCAGGATGAAAGACTCCATGCAAATGAGCCTAATGGGGCCTGGAGCCCATCATTTGCATACAGTATTTCATCCTGGTGGTAGATGTCCTTTAAGGCACAGGAACATCAATTCTATAGTGATCCCTTCTCCCGACATAGATTTTTGGCTATGGGCACAATGATGCCAGTGTAACATTAGTATTATATCCTTAATAGAGGCTGATATAATAAGAATTAGCATAATTTACATCATTTCACTATATTTACACATCTACAATATCTGGTTTATTCTTGTATAAAAAGTGGTTACTTATGATACGACATTAAATAGCAAAGAAATAAACACAAATCAGACAAATATGAAAGCACATCTAAATGTAATGAGATGGCGGTATACAATACAAATACAATGCTTTTCTTAAAGGGGTTGTCCAGGTGTCAGAAATTGATCACCTATGCTAATTTTAAGATCACCTGAAACCCCGCCCATCATCTGATTGGATTGGTCTCTGTGCTCTAGTAAATGCCCCTCCCTCTTCATAGCACATGGATGTTACAGGTCGTTTGTGCAGCTCAGTCCTATATTAGTGAATGGGGCTGAATTGCAATACCAAGCACAGCCACTATACAATGTATGGTGCTGTACTTGGTAGGAGATGACATAGATGGAGGTCCCATTAGTAATTAACACCATTTCTGGTGTATTTAGAGATATACCTAATATTGTAATATTGGACCACCTAATAGAACCAAGTTACATTGAAACTTTTACGATAAAACTACATAGCATTCTGTTCAGCTCCAACTGCCCTAGGACCTACTATGATCGGCTCCCTCTAAGCTTTGCAAGGAGACTACAGCTATTTTTGTGTGCTTGTGGGCTATTCTTTCAGGGCATGGAAACTGTGCACAGCCAAACTTGTTCAGCATATCCAAAGGCCCTTGTATTTATATGTAAACAGGGGTATTATACTTCTGTGTACAGTTTCCTAACATTAAAGGGGTTTGCCAAGATAACAATATTGATGACCTATCCAGATGATCCAGATTGATGACAGAACCTTGCACATGGAGAACAGAGACAGAAGTCTTAAGGAGCTGAGCTGCAGTTCTCTGCACTGGCCACTACACGGATAACGGTGCTAGACTTCCAGCTCCGTTCTCTGCGGCAGAGAGAATTCCTTTAAAATGCCTCATTTCTATATATATAATGTGGTATTCCATCAATTGTAATGTTTGATAAAAATAACTAAAGTGAAGTTATACAATTGGGAATATTTCACTTAAAAAAAATCTAAATCCTTGGACTTTCATGTTATTAAAGGGGTTGTCTGAAATGAGAAAACAAGAGTCTCCTCGGTTGTTTTAATTCTATATGTGATTCCCCTGTCAAAGGAATGGGACACATCTGCAATATGTAACATTGAACATTGCCCATTGATCGGGGAGGAGCTTGGTATAGAAAAAAACACCTACGATTTTGAATGTAAGACATTGACTTTAAAGGGGTTTTCCACCAGAATGTGTCTGAATAATAATTTATCCTGGGGAGATGGGGAATTGCATTGGATGATTGATGCCAAGTTTCCTTTTTAGTAGAGGCCAAGCTATCTTGCTTGTTATGGATATGCCACCTAACATGCACAGGTAGTTAGGCAGCATGTCCTTACCCACCGGTCTGGCTCAAGTCTTAAACCCAATTAGTCCCTCTCAACATACTGAGGGTTCTGTCATCTTAAAGATGTAATCCCCAACTCTTATTCCTGTGCTTTACATAGATTTCTGACAATATATAGAGCTGGAGAACCTCAGGGGCGGACCTAAGAAAACAATGACATATTTTCTTTGTCAAACTCACAAATAAAATACATTGTTATCAGACAGGAGACATCATTCCACCCTCCTGAGGACACCATTTCGGCACAGTCCTCCTCATCGTAGGCGTTGTTCGGCTCTCCTTGCCGCCACTTGTTGAAGGTCTGCATTGGTGAGCGGTCAGCGTACACATAGTGACCTTCCTTTTCCAGGTCATTGACACCTATGAAGACTCTGGTGAGGCCAGCCTGGTTGATGTAAGAGGCAATGAGACTATTGGTGGTTTCGTCTTTGGGCATGCCGAGTGTTCCTCCTCTTCCTTGGCAGTAGGCTTGGGCTTCAGTATATTTCTTCTCTTCTTTCACCAGTAGGTAAATCTTAGTCTCTGTCTCTCGCACTCCAGCAACAACTGCGGGGGAGGGCAGTGCTGAAAAGTGAGCACTCGTATTTCTATAACAGGCTTAGTGTACAATCAACATCAACTTAATCTAATATTACCTGGCATCAGAGGGGGCGTGTCCTGCTTGGCCTGTCCCTCCCATCTACACCTTCCCATGTCCCATGCTTCTTCTCAGCATGTCATCTAACTAGAGTGACATCATCACAGGTCCTTTAGTCTCCTAACATAACAAACTGTACACCATGCATATATCTGATCACATGGCAGCATCATGGCATGATAACAGCATGCCTCTGTGATCATGTGATCAGATACATACATGGGGTAGACAGTACAAATGTAGTTTTTAATGAAATATTTATTTTGGGTAGATTCATTTGCATAACAGGTTCTCTTTAAACATGTCAGTTGATAATCTACATAATCTACATTTATAAAAATATATAAATGTAAAAATAAAAATATAAAGGTGCAAGTTATAAAATCTTTAATATGTTAATTATTGTATTCCATTACACCTACAAAAGAGGCGACAACTTTTGTAATTCACCTTACCCCAAGATTGGCAAGTTGGGGCCTATGTCTTATAGTGATTACCAAACCTGGAGAGGAAGAGGGATGAGCATTGCTCCCCTCTCCATAGAGCAACGCAGGGCAGCCGCTGTAACACAACGAAATATAGGACATGTCCTATATTTCGCCATGCATGGTCATCGTGTTGGTGAAATCGGGCACCATAGACCTCAATCGGGACCAATATGCAGCCGCAAATGGTGCGGCCGAATATTTGTCCCTATTATATTCGTGTGAATGAGGCCTTAGAACTGCCCCCTACGCACCCAACAAAGTCTGTCTCCTTTTGGACTAGTAAAATCCAATCTTGGGGCCCACCACTGTAAAGCTAAATGCAAATATAATCTGTCACCCATGTGCTAATTATTTAAAGGGACACTGTCATCAGATTTTACTCCATTGCTTTTTTATGTGAAATCTAAACCTGTTTACCTTAAAAAAAAATAAACCTCTCCATTGTCATATGCAAATGAGATGAGATACATCCTGGTCATATGACCATGTTCTCATGACATCTATCTAATTTGTCGCATAGAAAATAGGGCCTAATATAGAAAACGTCATGAGCAAATACAGCTCCGTATAATGTGTAATTTATTCATCTAGTGGGCAGCTCTACTTGAATGTCTGTCAAGAACGCACAAGACTTCTAAGTAGGATCTTCTGCTCCTTTCTTTTTGATACAAAATTTATAATTCCCAGAATGCACATAGGTTTAAAACAAAATACTGACTGTGTGCAGCTGCCACTAAATTACCAATTATAGTATAACTGGAACTCAACACAGTATGCAGTACAGTACTCTAGCTCCCTCTGGTGGAGGCTGCAGGTAGTCAGTGTTTTCAATTTCAATATCAAAGCTGGAAAGTATTAGCTCTGTTTTAAAAACAAACCAAGGCCCACCCACTATATCAATACAATATGAAAATAACCAGCACAGGATTTTGAACTATACAATGATAATAAGTAGACAGCGGCTGGAAAATATTTTAACAACTATTCTAAAAATTCGGATTTTTATGGAATATGTAAACTTTCAGACATTTATATACAGAATTAGGTGACACATACCATTTTTGACAAACCTGAGCTCTGTGGTCAGCTGTGTCACCAGGATGTCCATCTCGCCCACAGCTTTCCTCAGCTGTCCACATTCACATGGAATCCCTATAAGATTGTAGTGAAAATAATAACTGAGGGACACTCTACTGTAGTAATATTTCATTACTAGTTTTATGAGTGGAAATCTAATATTTTAGGATTGGGTTGAATCCCACCTTGTGTCCCATTGCCAAATTTTAGTTGGAAGGGCATTTTGTTTTTTATGAGAAAATCTACTTCTCTTTGAGCCATCTAATATCTCTGGGAATAGGTGTGGGTAGCCAGAAATGTAATACAACATACCATGATATAGAAATGTAACTATACCTGGTTCTCCATTAGGACCTGGAGGACCTACGTCACCAACATCTCCCTTCTCACCTACAAAGATTAAAACGTTGTACCAATTTATTTTGCACATTTTACAATGAATCCAGTAGACATTAATAATCTGCCACACCTACAAACATTGGGCTTGTAATTAAAGTTAAAGGGGTATTCTGGTAATATCAGGTTATATTTACATATTGGAGGGGCCTAGCTGCTAGGATCACATGAATGAAGGTTCTGTCCTATGCCCCTTGCTCCTGCACCAGTACAACTGTTGACAAGAATGGTTGAATACTCGGTATACATAACCACCACCTCATTCAATTCTATGGAATCAGTAAAAAACAAAAAAAACAGTCTTGCTATTGGGTGAATAGCCGACATTGAACCCCAACAGATCATATTCAGCATAACAACTTTATATAACCCCAGCAGGTATGCAGATTTTAGGTTTAAACAGATACATACCTTTGGAACCAATAGGTCCAATCTTTCCATGGCGACCTATACCTCCTTTAAGTCCTTTGTCACCTAGTTCACCTGAAAAACAAGATCATATCTATAAAATTTAGCCAATCAGTAAAAAGTTAATATTGGTGATAGTCCTGAATCATCCGCCCACACACAGTGATTGACAGTAAGAGTCCTGATTACCCCGCCCACACACAGTGATTGACAGTAAGAATCCTGATTACCCCACCCACACACAGTGATTGACAGTGAGAGTCCTGATTACCCTGCCCACACACAGTGATTGACAGTGAGAGTCCTGATTACCCTACCCACACACAGTGATTGACAGTGAGAGTCCAGATTACCCACCCACACACAGTGATTGACAGTGAGAGTCAAGATTACCCCACCCACACACAGTGAGTGACAACTCTCTGTGTAGATAGGATAATCAGGACTCACTGTCAATCACTATGTGGGCGGGGCAATCAGGATTCTGAGTGTCAATCACTGTGTGTGGGCGGAGTAATCAGGAATTTTTGTCTTTCCTAGGAATCCCGTCAGGATTTACTCCAAAATCCTAATCCACATACTATAAAATATTACATAAAGCTCACTAGTAGTATAATTTGAAGCTCCTCGGCACCAATGAAATATGTGAACCAGGTCCCCCAATATAATGTATTACTTATTATACTGTTCTCCTAACACTGGAACTGACAACTAATGGGCAGGTTTCTGTGTCCTGCGTAAATTTATTGAGTTTTTGTAAACTTAACATTTGTATAACACATGGAAGACCCATGTCTGTGTATCAGTACTACATGTTTTATCCCACTTAAGATTATAAATATCAGGGTTTTCATAAGCAATTACGAAATTTAATCATCAAATTCTGATATATAGAGATTTTAGCGCCCTCTTGTGTAATCCTGGTGTAAAGCAAACAAAAAATAAATAAACGGTCTATTCTGACTATTTTGTGTATTTTTACTATTTTTGCCTTTAAGTAAATTTCTTCTTCTGACACGTAACTTTCCCATGCGCCACCGACATTATGTCAAAATGGCAGCCGATAAAGAAGCAGATGCGGCGCTGACGTCTCCTGTTAATGTGATGTATGAAATGTCGCGGTTTATAGATGTCACAGACATAATACACAGTGAGGAAAGCAGCTCCACAATAAACCTCCCTGTCAGCTTTATGTTACATCCTCCCGGCACGAGCCCCCATAGGTAACGCAGTAAATGTAGGATTATTGTATTCTTCTCTATGTGACACCCTGACTGACAGAACCATTTGTTTTCCTCAGATTTGTTAACCTTCCTTATGGACTATGATTTTGTGCTGTCTTTTTCATCAAAGCTCAGACATTTGTTCTTCCTTCTTCCATTTTCGCAAACAAAAGAGTACAGATTCACAAAAACAACTTTGGGGCTCATTTGCTAAGGGTCCGAATCGCGCATTTTAGTCCAGTTTCCCGAATATTTCTGATTTGCGCCAAATTGCCCCGGGATTTTGGCTCACGCGATCGTATTGTGGCGTATCGGCGCCGGCTTTCACGCGACAGAAATCGTGGGGCGTGGCCGTCGGAAAACCCAACGGATTTGCGGAATTTAATTCGCAGAATTGAAAAAAAAAAATTGTGTCACAAGAATAGCACTCACATACACTGGGACGCAGAAGGTGAACTCCGGCTGACTTCAGCGCAGCAGCGTCACCTAGTGGACACCGGGCGCACGCCCTTAGTGAATCCAACGCGCTGCGGGATTGCGACTAGACCGGGTTAGTAAATGTGCCCCTTTGTGTTAAAGCGGTTGTACCAAGATTGTGTGTTATGCAGCTATCCTGAGAATAGGAGATAACAAGTGGACCAGTGATGGTTCGACTGCTAGGACCCCCATCCAGACCCCTTAGCAATCCGGAGAATGGGGATCCTGTTTTCACTAATGGGTAGAGCGGCAGGAAACTCAATAATATTGGAGGGTCAGGAACTGCGGAGTACAGCAACACTCTCATGCTTGGAGTGGAAGGAAACATGCTCCATCTAGTAATAATTCCTTTATTTATATAGCGCACACAGATTACGCAGTGCTGCACAGAGCTTACCAAATCTGTCCCTGTCCCAAATGGGGCTCACAATATAATCAACCTACCAGTATGTTTTGTAGTGTGGTAGGAAACCGGAGGACCCGGAGGAAACCCACGCAAACACAGAGAGAACATACAAACTCTTTGCAGATGTTGACCCTGGGACATGAGAACAGGATACCCAATTCTCAGGATTGCTGGGAGACCCATTCCCTTGATCCGAGAAGCTTACCTTTTTCTCCCGGTGGACCAACCCTTCCTGGCCTCCCTGGTGCACCTTTTTCTCCTTTTTCTCCAACATCACCTGCAAAATGTAATTTGGTAAAGGTAATATAATCACAGCAAGTTTACTATGCTTTCTGTATCAATTCCTCACAGTTTTCTAGATCTCTGCTCGCTATTATTCCACGAGAAGTATCATTGTTTACTTCCTGTGGACAGTCCCTGGTCATGTGATGTCACACAGGTGCACGGCTGGTTATATCCCTGGTCATGTGATGTCACACAGGTGCACGACTCGTTATATCCCTGGTCAAGTGATGTCACACAGGTGCACGACTCGTTATATCCCTGGTCATGTGATGTCACACAGGTGCACGACTTGTTATATCCCTGGTCATGTGATGTCACACAGGTGCACAACTAGTTATATAACAGAGAGTAATCAGACCGGTGTGTTATATTGTGCCATGAGCATTATGCACAGGAAGTAAATCACAAAACTTCCTGTTGAATGGGAAGCAGAGATCTTGAAAACAGCACTGAAGTGATACAGAAATTATATTGGAATACTGTATAAATTTTCAAAATACAAGCAATATCAATTATTTCATGAAAGGGGACAACCTCTTCAATGTTCCTTCCATTTGTTAAGATGAGTTAAGATAGCTCATCAGTATCTTATCACAAGGGGACAGACTATGTTAGCAGCCAGGGTCCCAGGGCTGACACTGAAGTAATTTGATTAATACCTGCCACAAAAAGCAAAAATAAATATCTGAAAAAGTGTGGACTATTTACACATCACTAAACTTTCGACCACACCAGCAATCCTAAAATAAAACAAGACACTTTGGAGGTTATTTATCATTAGACCAGCTACTTGGGACCACGGCCGGATTAAGGTTGGTGGGGGCCATTGGCGCAAAATCCAGTGGAGGCCCCCACTGAGTGCAGCGTGCATACACGTTCTCCTGCTCACTATCCACTATCCCCACAGTAACACCGCTACATACAGCTGCCTCGCCCCCAGTAACACAGCTACATACAACCGCCTCACCCCCAGTAACACAGCTACATACAGTCGCCTCATCCTTAGTAACACCGCTACATACAGCCGCCTCGCCCCCAGTAACACAGCTACATACAACCGCCTCACCCCCAGTAACACAGCTACATACAGCCACCTCATCCCCAGTAACACAGCTACATACAGCCGCCTCATCCCCAGTAACACCGCTACATACAGCCGCCTCACCCCCAGTAACACCGCTACATACAGCCGCCTCGCCCCCAGTAACAAAGCTACATACAGCCGCCTCACCCCCAGTAACACAGCTACATACAGCCGCCTCATCCCCAGTAACACAGCTACATACAGCCATCTCGCCCCCAGTAACACCGCTACATATAGCCGCCTCACCCCCAGTAACTCACACTATACGTGAATCGGAGAGTGTAATCACCAGTAAGTGTCAAACATAGTGGTGATCACATGACCTGCCCAGGCAGGTGCAGGATATGGACATGTGACCTGTGACCATCTTCTCTCCTATGTCTCCTCCACAGGGACAACGTCACAGGACTGATTAAAGGGCCAATAGCATTTGAATTCTCCATCACAGTGCATGTCCACAACATTTTTCTGCTAAGTGGAACAAAATAATAAATGACAACTAATTACATATTCGCTTATATTTTAATGAGCTATTTAAATATGAATTATACTTATTCCTTTAATACCACTTTAAATGCATAACATGAGAATCAGACTGGGCTCTTATTAGGATGTATTGTCTAAGAATTTTTGATGTTTCCCATAGTCTTATATAATATTTTTTAATAGTGTAGATTTATATTATTTTTTAAAACTTTTTTTTAACACCATTAGTCATTCATTCTTCCATTGAATAGGTTAAAGGGCCTTAACTAATAAAAAATGTTTCTCATGAATACCAGACAATGGATATAAAGCCTCTACATGATCTCTGACCGCAGGATGTCCCGAAAATGTTTGTCACTTTGTCTGGTTTTTTTTTTGTTCCATGTTATAATTACACATTCAACAAATATGTGACATTGTGGTGTTTTTTTCTCCTTTTGGGTAATTGTATTTTTTTTTTTTTTTGTTTCCCTCTTAGAACAAAAGAGCCACTCCAGGACAGTATAATAGCTACCTATGAAGAGCATGAAGACAGTGTGTATGCCGTGGAGTGGTCCTCCGCAGACCCCTGGCTCTTCGCTTCCTTAAGTTATGATGGAAGGCTGGTTATTAACCGAGTCCCGAGAGCACTCAAATATAACATACTGCTGTAATTTGTTGGTTTGTTTGAGCTGAAGTGATTGCGTGTCACTGACAGCTTATTTCCTGTAATTTGGAGATTCGAGAGACGACCGATCTGAAATGTGTTATTATATTTGTTTGTTGTGGAGCTTTGTAATAAATGACCACATCTTGGGCAGGGTCTGACCTTTTTTTAGATTGTTGTGTTCAGACTCGCTGGGACACTGTCTACTAATGAAATAGATGTCATCTAAGACTGTCATCTGGATATTTGTGTGGATGTCATTGGAAACTGGACAGCGGGATTATCTCTGTATGTAGCCAATCACATGTTAAATATACATGTTACATATTATAAATGGTAATATTATAAATATATTATAAATAGACAGATGACATGGTAATATACAATATTTAAAGGGAATGTCCTGCCCACATGGACTGTATTTTCTGAGGATGGGAGTACAGGCGGTCCCCTACTTAAGGACACCCGACTTACAGACAACCCATAGTTACAGACAGACCCCTCTGCCCACTGTGACCTCTGGTGAAGCTCTCTGGATGCTTTAAAATAGTCCCAGACTGCAATAATCAGCTTAAAATTGTCTGCAATGAAGCTTTATTGATAATGCTTGGTCCTAGTACAGCAAAAAAATGTGAAACTCCAATTGTCACTGGGGCAAAAAAAAAAATTGTCAGGAACTACAATGATAAAATATACAGTTTCGACTTACATACAAATTCAACTTAAGAACAAACCTACAGTCCCTATCTTGTATGTAACCCGGGGACTGCCTGTATGTGATCTGACGATGGGAATACAGGCAGTCCCCGGGTTACGTACAAGATAGGGTCCGGAGGTTTGTTCTTAAGTTGAATTTGTATGTAAGTCGAAACTGTATATTTTATAATTGTAGATGCAGACAAAAAAATTTTTGGCCCCAGTGACAATTGGAGTTTAAACATTTTTTGCTGTAATGGGACCAAGGATTATCAATAAAGCTTCATTACAGACACCTTACAGCTTATCATTACAATTTGGGACTATAGTAAAGCATTCAGAAAGCTTCACCAGAGGTCAGAGGGGTCCATCTGTAACTATGGGTTGTCTGTAAGTCGGGTGTCCTTAAGTAGGGGACTGCCTGTAAGTGATCTGTGGGGGACTGACTTCCCAATCGAGTACCAGTCAGCTTTTTTGGCTTCTTCCGGACTCTAAAGCTTCTACACTAGAAAAGGTTTCCATCTACTCTAAAGCCAAGCAACGCTCCCCTTAACTTGATTGATAGTTAAGTACAGTAGCCAAGCTACCCACCGATCAAGACTTAGGGTAGCTCATTTTTACCAAAAATACTTTTTTAAAGAGAATCTTTCTCCACCGCACACATATGGTGATGAACATACCTGTAGAGGTAGCTACAGAGATTCAGGGGCACTTTGAATTTTATTTCTAACCCTCACGGTTGCTGAGATATCAGCCACAGTATCTGAACTTTATAAATCCTCTCTACTGTCAGAGTGGAGGAGCTGGGAGGGGGCGTGTGTTAATAATGATAAACTCTGACAAGTAGAATATTATCATAACACACGCCCCCCTCCTCTGCTCTATTTCCTCCTTTCTGACAGTGGAGAGTATTATAATGATCAGATATCTTTACTGATAGCTCAGCAACTGCGGGAGCTAGAAAAACAATTCAAAGTGCCCCTGAATCTGTGTAGAAGCCCCTATAGAATGGTATATGTGTGGGAAAAGGTCCTCTTCAACGCACATAAGTAGTCTGTCAGGTCTAGAGATGAGCGAACATGCTCGTCCGAGCTTGATGCTCGGTCGAGCATTAGGGTACTCGAAACTGCTCGTTGCTCGGACGAATACTTTGCCCGCTCGAGAAAATGGCAGCTCCCGCCGTTTTGCTTTTTGGCGGCCAGAAACAGAGCCAATCACAAGCCAGGAGACTCTGCACTCCACCCAGCATGACGTGGTACCCTTACACGTCGATAGCAGTGGTTGGCTGGCCAGATCAGGTGACCCTGGGATAGACTAGCCGCTGCCCGCGCTGCTCGGATCATTCTGTGTCTGGATGCCGCTAGGGAGAGAGCTGCTGCTGGTCAGGGAAAGCGTTAGGGTGTTCTATTAGCTTACTGTTAGGCAGGAGTGATTCTCTAGAACTAATGCATCTATTTTACTTTAGGAGTTTCTGTTGGTCTTATTATGTTGTCTGCCATTTTGCATAACGTTTAGGAAGGTGGGTGGAAAAACTATGGGGAATACCATAAGAAAGGAGTCTTATACTTCGTGCCCAGATCATATATAAACACCTTATTTATTCTAAGAAAAAAAAAATCACTGAGTAAGGGGTACTTTTAAGTAAAAAAAATGCATCCGAAGCCAATAATTAATAATAATAATAAAATAATTGTAGGGGCATTAATTAGAGAGCGAAAACACACCTTTTGAGAGAAATTGGTGAACAATAAAGAAATAATATTGGTTCCTTACAAAAAAAAAACTGTAGTTTTGCAATTGGGAGGAAAAGGGAATGATTTAAATGGCAATTGTGGCTGATGCATTATTCATAAAAACATAATTATAATCTCTGCATTGCTTCATATATTGCGTGACCACAAATGTATGATTTGTTGTTATCAAAGACCCTTGGTCACTAGTATTTAGTTAGGGAGGGATATAGACAGATACTAGAGATACGGGCAGCGAAACACACAAAAATGACTTCGCTACACCTTTGGTAAGCTCGCTACTTCAGACAACTTTTCCCGATGCTCGAGTGCTCGTCTCGAATAACGAACCCATGAAGGTCATGGAGACTCGAGCAGTTTTTTCAAGGGGACCAGGCGCAGGCATCAACTGCACAGGGCCTAGCTGTGCGCCAAACAATGGGAACCCCAGAAAGAAAAGGATGGAAACACCACGGAAATGACAGGACACACAGGGCAGCATTGCAATGGATGCCTCTGGAGGCTGCTTAGACGAGACCAATCTATTGCACTAAAATTTATGCGGATTTGAGGCCAGAGACAATTGCATTGGCACCATGACTAGTCAGGTGAGCCATGAATGAAGCTAGATAGCATCTAAAACATCCTAATTATAATGAAGCCTGACCGAACCTGAATAGGGGACGGCATGCAGAGGATAGCGGCAGCGTAGCTGGCTAGGGGACTTAGAAGTAGTGGGCATTGAGACGAACATACATCTAAAATGGACTCAGGCTTCAAAACCACTGGGTGGAGAGAGAAAAGCACAAAAGGAGATAGAGTGAAGCAGTAAAGGGTTGTGCTCAAAATATCGGTTACATGATTAAAAGTTTTGCCAGTATATTTGGGATTACAAAGCAGCGGTGTCTGATACCCATATCATATGGGAGTGGCGGAAATAATAGTGTCAAAGTTACAGAAAAGCCATTGAAAAGACACACGCAAAAATTCGCCTGACACAGCTCGTTTGAAAGGGGACCATGTATGGCGGCAGTGAACTAGTAGTAGATTTAAAGGGCTCAGTTAACACTATGTGAGTGTGGATATTGGCTGAACGCTGGCCGCTCCGCTGCAGACGAGCCGATTCGCCATACCAAGCCCCGTCTCTAGGGCTACTCCCCAGACAGAATTAAGTATAAGGAGCAAAAGTGTTAAGTAGCTCGGTTCTATATAGTTTAGGATATGCCGGGGGTGAGGGGAATGTGACGGGACTGTAACAAGATGCGCAGAAGACGCATGGGATGAGCATGAGAGCTGGCCGCTCCGCCTTGCCAGGCGAGCTTTCGCAAACTCCTTCAAGCCCCTGTCTCTAGGCTACTCCCCGAAACCATGCACCTTTTGTGTACTAAGATCACACAGCTTGTGACAGAATGTATAGCGTTATACATACAGTTAGGATATGGCGGACGGGTGAGAGGGAATGTAAAAAGATGCGCAAGAAGCGCTGAAAAGTATATGTATCCCTAAATGTGTCTCAAAGTTTCCAAGTATATTTGTGTGGATTACACAGCGAGGAAACAGGTGGGCGACAAGATTAACAACTATTGATGTAGAGAAATGCCAATGTATAATTAGCTCTTCGGGCCGGTCTTGGCCTATTTTTTATCGCCTAGGATCAGGCAAGTTTCGGCCCCGCTGCCTTGTCGCTTAGCGACCGGGGACTGCTGCTGATGCCTAGAGATGCCGTACTGATGGCGCCGATGCCCACCGGATGGATTCGGAGGAGCGCGGAGGTGAGAGGACGGCTGGTATGGGTGAGGAGGGGGATGCCAGTAGGCCTTTGAACCTGGACCGAGGGTCAGGCCCAGGCACACCATTCTCTGCCGTCAGACGCAGTATTAGTCCGGAGTCAGTCAGATAGATCTGACCAGCTCCGCAGGGTCAGTGCTCCGGTTCCTGCTAAGACCTCGCAACGCCAAGTTAATGGTGGTTAGTAGGTTCTTATAAGTTTGGGATATGGCTGCGTTGCGGTGTGAACGTAACACAGTATGCGCATAGAATGCGCCAGGCATGAGCATGGAACGCGTGGCGTTCCTGCTGCCTAGGGCGAGCGTTTCGCCAATTAGGATAAATGAGCCCCGCAATGTCTGACCATACGCCGCTACACATCGCGCCAGTGACCTGTAGCCACTGCTAAGCATGCAACACCCTGTCGGCGCCCTGATACAAATGTGAGGATCAGTGTCATGCTGTAAAGTAGGTTCTAGAAGTTTGTATTTAGGACTAGGCGGTGTGAGGGGAAGTAAAAAGATGCGCAAGAAGAGCTGAAAAATTATCCTAAATGGTTAAAAGTGGCAGTAATATTTTGTGGATTAACACAGCAGGGTGGCGACCAACATAGCAAGTTAACAACTTGATGTGAATCCATGAAAAAACCAACCAACTAAATTTCTGCCTGACACACCTCGTTTGATAAAGGGGACGATGTATGTGGCAGCAGCTATATGGACGACTTTTGGAGGTGGTAGCAAGGGAGGGGACAAACGAGTGGAGGCTGATATGGAGCATTTAATTTGGATAATATGCCTGTCAATAGTGGCTATAGTCCCAAACATTTTCAAACCAGAGGCAGCACGGTAGGGGGGACTCCAGTAAAATGGAATCGATTGTATGCCTGTATGTGGCAGTCCCAAAAAAATTCTTCAAAACCAGAGGAGCCGGTAGGTTGGCCCTCTCAGTTAAAATGGCATAGACTTGGTTGCCTGTCATGTGCAGTGCCAAACAATTATTAAACCAGAGGAGCACGAGATACGGTGAGCCCTCCAGTAAGAATGGAATAACGAATTCGAGTGCCAGTATGTGCCGTCAAGTGTCACGCAAAAATTCTTGCAAACCAGAGGAGGAGAGTAGTGGCCCTCCAGTATAAAGAGCGCCCAATTCCAGAATAGAGCGGCCATGTATTGTATGTGGCAGTCCCAAAATTCTTTCGAGAACAGAGAGGAGGCGGTAGGTGGCCTCCAGTTAAAAATGGAATAGCAACTTGAGTGACCTGTATGTGGTAGTCCAAAAATTCTTCAAACCAGAGGAAGCAGGTAGTGTCCCTTCCAGGAAAATGGATATGAGTGCCTTATGTGGCAGTCCCAAAAAGTTCTTTCAAACAGAGGAGCAGGTAGGTGGCCCTCCAGTAAAATGATGGAATAGATGATGCCTTGTATGTGGCAGTCCCAAAAATTCTTCAAACCAGAGGAGAGGTAGTGTCCCCCAGTAAAATGGAATAGTTGAGTGCAGTATGTGGCAGTCCAAAAATTGTTCAAACCAGAA
This sequence comes from Engystomops pustulosus, assembly GCA_019512145.1. Lineage (NCBI taxonomy): Eukaryota > Metazoa > Chordata > Amphibia > Anura > Leptodactylidae > Engystomops > Engystomops pustulosus. The sequence goes on from CM033643.1 coordinate 19,770,035, forward strand.
GGAGCAGGTAGGTGGCCTCCAGTGAAAATGGAAATAGAAGCATAGAGTGAGTGCTGTTAAGAGGCCAAGGCCCAATGACAATTCTTCAATACAGAGGAGCAGGTAGGTGGCCAGCCAGTAAATATGGAGGCAAAATAGAGTGAGTGCCTGTATGTCGGCAGGCCCCAAAAATTCTTCAAAACAGAGGAGCGGTAGGTGGCCCTCAGTAAAATGGAATATAGGATTGAGCATACTGTATGTGGCAGTCCCAAAATTGTTCAAAACCAGGAGGATGGGTGGCCACGGGGGCTGGTAGTGTGGCCCGCCAGAAAAATGGAATGAGTGGTGCCTGTATGTGGCACTCACAAAAATGACGTGTTTCAAACAGATGGAGGCAGACAGACCATCCGGGTAGGGCGCCTCAGAAAAATTAAAAATGAATGGAAAGAGTACTCTCGCATAGGAGCCAGTGGGACCGCCTGTCAAAAAATAGCCATTTTCCTCTGCTTTACTGTCAACTAGGAGGGGAGAAGAGTGGAAGGAACAATAGGAGGAGAGGGGAGGGTGGACTCAATATTCAGGTTGGAGCTGTGGTACCTTCACCCTGGTGGAAGATTGGAAATATGAGAAATCCAGCCTTTATTCCTTTTAATAAGAGTCAGCATGTCAGCGCTGTCAGTCCGACAGGCCCGTGTACGCTTATCGGTGGATGACGATTGCCACCAGACTGCATGAAAAACCCGCTCGGACCAAGACGAGCGTCGCGGCCCAGGGATAGGCAAGAACCTCCAAGGTCAGCAGCAAGTTCGTTGGACACATGTCCTAGCTTTGAAACCCAGAAGTAGTTTGTAGGGTGGGTGCAGCTGTCTGTGATGCACTTTTAGCGGAAGATGGCTATGGTCAGCTACGTCTAACCTCCACCGCCACCCCATTCTTTCTGTAAAATCAGCCCTACTTGCCGAGACTGGGGAACAGGTTGACAGTTGTTCTTGCTTGGGGGGTGAAATAAAGCTGGCAGAAAGCATTAAAAAGCGTACCCTGCCGTGCTTGGAACAAGCTTGCTGCTCGACTACTCTCCCTCGCTACTTGTCCCGCAGAACTACCGCCACTCTGCCGCTTATGCGCTGTCAGCGGGGTAAAACCTTACACATAAAGTACCTGTATCAGCATGTGCAACCCTAGGGGCCGCTTCGGTATATCACTGCAGTCTACACAACTCCGCCTTCCTCCCTGCGGGATGGGAGTGGCAAGATTTGCTGGACGTGGGTCAAGGAGAGTGAACACCAGTAATCGCCGTTGCTTGCTGGAATAAACTTCTTTGACGCGAGGGGTCACGGGATGGCCAGCTCTAGACCATGATCAATGTGACCATATACTGCGCAGGGGCTTACGTCAACGCGTAGAATTCAATCCCAACTCACTGTGGGCCTGCCTGTCCATTTACCTCCTCCTCCAAACGTCCTCACAACATTCCTCTTCTTCTCGCCCGCCATACACGCCTGAACAGTGAGGACTCAACAGCTGGGACCCTCGTGTAGCGTGCAAACATTTCGCCTCATAGGACCTCTCTAAGCCTTGCCCTCTCACCGTCCCACCTCACATCCTGCCACGAATATATAGCGCCTTGAGAAGAGAAGAAACAGACCTCAGTGTTTTTGCTTTGTGGCTATCAACAAGGGAATATCTCTTCCCCCGCTCTATGAGTGTGACGGCGACAAGGTTCGACTTCCATGCTGACCAGGAGAGTTTTTCAACAGGACAAGCAGCGGAGATGTGAGGCTGATGATGGCGGGCATCGCCAACTGACCACTCTGTGTTGACATCCTCGAAGAAAGTTACTCAGCAAAGACAATACAGACATCCACGTCCACTCCTCACTGTAGACTTGAGGAAGCTGACTGCCGACTACCAGTTTGGTAGGAGTTGGCATAGGCAGTCTACAATCGCTCGACCTGCTGGGTAAACTCTGGATTAACATGGTCAGGTTGCCATTCCACCTCGTTGGGGCACGTCGCACAACAGTCGCCCGTGAGGGCAGTTCGAGGCGGCGCTGAAGCTGCCCTGAGAGTGGCAGCAGGTCCGGGCCGGGACAGTTGTCCTGAACAACGCGCCACAAGAAGCGGCGCACCTCGTGAGCAAATCGAGAGCAGTTGGGGGGTATGTCTGGAGGGGAGGGGGAAACGCATGCACGTCGATCGAGATTTAAACAAATGGGCCACGGGCGAATGGCCAACATGGTCAGTCGGCGAGAGGTGCAGAGCCGCACAAGGGTATGGCCGTTGTCGCCACAAACCATTCCCAGGCTGAGTTGTAAGCGGGTGGGCCCAGCCACAGATCAGTCTGAGCCGTGATGACTTAATAGCTCGTTGGGACGGGATTGTGCCTTTTGTCGCCCTAGGGCTCAGCGGTTTGAAGTTTGAGCACGCCTGCTGTCGCTTAGCGACTGCACTGCTGGCTGTGCCTAGAGTAGCGACGGATGGGCGCTGCCGACGGATGGTAGTTCGGTAGGAGGAGCGGTTGCGAGGAGGGGTGGGCGGAGGAGGAGGCCATACGTAGCGCATGGAAGAACACCTGGGACCGAGGGTAGGCCCGCAAGTCCTCGGCGTCGGCAGTATATGAGCAGCCCCAGGGTCAGACTCGGTCCCAGCCTCCACCAAGTTAACCCAATGTGCCGTCAGCGACTATATAGTGGCCCTGCCCGGCAGCACTAGTCCACGGGTCCGGTGGTAGGTGGACCTGTCAGAGAAACGGCGTTGGTCAGGGCACGGATGATGTTTGTCTGACACGTGATGGTGGCAGGGCTGGGGAGGCACAGTCGGGAAAAGTAGTGGGGGACTGGGGACCGACTACCGAGGGGGCTGGCGGGCCGCCGCCATGACGGTTGCGAAAGCCTCTCTTGGGTTCTCTACTAGCCGATAGTGGCAGCTCTCCAGGTAAGCAATCTGGAGATGTGCAATTAAGGGCGTGATTGCGGCTGTGCGGGCGGGTGCCGGTCCGGATTCGCAACTATTTTGCGTTTCCGCTCCCAGGCGCTGGGGTATGGAGAGCTGAACGCTGTGGTGGTGCTGGAGGATCGGTGTGCCTGGCGAGATGGGGTTTTTGTGGCAGGCTGGGCCCTGGGCAGGGGGCCGGAACTAGCAGGCTGACACAGGGGAAGAGCCCGGTTAGCAAAAGTAGTGTGCAAATGGGGCCCGGATTTTCGGCCAATGTGACATCGCCGGCGTGGTGAACACTGAGTGGGGTTTGCTTAGCATGCCACTATGCGCTGCGCCCGAACAATATGGGCCCAGCTGGTAGTTAAGCTAGTAGACCGGTGGATACACCGATGTATGCCCTATGGTTTCGGAAACAGCTTGCAACTACCTATCCAGCGCCCTCGGTCGTCATGTCCGGTGTGTTTGTTTCCTTAAAGAACCGCCTCCACAGCTTGTGTAAGATCTAGCCCTCGCCGTAAGAGCACTCACCAACCGGGGGGGAGATTCACCTAGTTTGAAGAAGCAAGTAGGCGCTGCGCACCCATCGAGCTGTGGCACACTCCTGCCTCTCGTCTGCGCCCACCACTGCCTCTTCCAACCTGTTCAGGTCGAGGAAGGACTCTCCTCAGTCTCGAAGAACTGTGTTCACCCGGCTCTCAACCAGCTGGGGGTCGAGGTCACCGCATAATCATCCAGGATCCCTAAGTCTGTCACCCCCGCGGACTTCCTGCCCTGAAACAACTGCCCAATATGTATGACAACCGGTGTCTCTCATCGTAGGACACCTCTTTGAACACACTTTGCCACTACGTAAAGAAGGTCAATAATCACCTTCACGACTGTGACTGGTGGAAAACGGGAATAGGAAAATTGCCGTCGGCAGCAACGGACAGGTGGTTTGTGACTGTGGGGAAGGCGTTCAGAAACACACTTCCTCGAGAGTCTGCCGGTTCGAAAATGGCAAATTTTCCTGGGGGGAGAGAGGGAGCCAGACGGGGGGGAGGAGGCTGAGGGTGCAGGAGACGTGGAGGAAGGGGGGATGCGGTGACAGGGGTGGAAGGACACCTGCGTTGGAAGAGGCTGATGGTGGGTGTACAAATTGGTCGAAGCATTGTCAGCAATCCACGAACATCACCGGTTCGCAACTGTTCGGCTCAACAGGCTCTACGACACGATCCCAGTAGTAAGGCTATTAGAAATGTCGACAACCCCTAGCGGGCGCCTACACGTGTAACTCTGCCGGCGTTCCCCCTGTTACATGCTCATAAGGCAGGTGGTGTCCAACCCGCCCCGGACAACGCCTATGACCGTCTGCAGTAGCTAGTAGTTGGACGCCCCACGGGTACCCCGCCCTCGCGTCTTTCCCCCTAGCCTGGGAGGGGTTAAACCATTTTTAAAATGAGAGTTATAACTTTTTTTGTTTTTTACCTTTTTTTTTTTTTTGGTGTTTTTTTTGTGTTTTGTTTTTTTTGTGTTTTTTGTTTTTTTTGTGATTGGTTAGAACCCAAACAATCCTTCCTCATTGCTTATGGCTATTTTAGAGCAAAGTATCAAAGGACGGCACACTACTATGACCAGATGAGATGACACATGACTTATTGCCTAATAGAAATCGCAACCCCTAGTGAGTTGTGCACTTCAGCCTTTGCTATGGATCACTGTGCGCACCCTACGCGCAGAAGAACGACACAGCGGTCGCAGAGTCTCACTTTACAAAATTGCTCAGAACTTTGGCACACGTTAAGTAAATGTCACTGCAGAAACTAGTATCGCCACACCAGCAGATCAAACCAGAAATCCCAAATGTAGTAGGAACGCTACTGTAGGTTCAAGAGATATTTGTATTCTCTTATGGATATTGTCTAGCCAAGGTACAAAGGAGCACGACTAGCTAGCCAGATGAGATGACATGAGGTTAGTGCCTATGCAATAGAAATAAACCCCTACTGAATCTTGTTCCCAACTTCAGCCGTTTGCTAGGGATATGTGACGCACACTAAGCGCAGAACACAGCGGTCGCACGGTCTACTAAAATTGCTCAAATGGGCAAGTACAATGCACTGCAGACGAAACTACAGCCACCAGCAGATCAAGCCAGAAATCAAATCTATAGAACGCTACTGTAGGCTTCAAGCAGCTATTTGTATGTCTCCTATGGCTCTAGTTTCTGCCAAGTATCAGGAGGGGAGAACACTAAGTATGCCAAGATGAGATTGACACTGAGTTAGTGGCCTAATAGACATCCAACCCCACTGAATTTCCCACTTCAGCCAGTTGGCAATGGAATGTGCGCCCTAAAGCGCCAGAACACAGCGGTCGCAAGGTATCAACACCAAATTGTGGGTTCAAGGAATTGCAAGTACATGCACATTGTCAGAAACTAAAGCCGACAGCAGATATCAACCAGAAAATCAAACTATATAGAACGCTACTGAGGCTGACAAGAAGGTTTGTATTCTCCTATGGCTATTTGCTAGCCAAGTATCAAAGGAAAGCAACTACTATGCCAGATGAGGATGACCGGAGTTAGTGCCTATAGAAGTCCAACCCCTACGTGAATTTTCCACTTCAGCCTTGCTATGGATATGTGAAGCCACTAAGCGCAGAACAAGCGGGGTCGCAAGTCTCACTACAAATTGCCAGATATGGAAGTACATTGCACCGCAGAAAACTACCCAGCTCAAAAGCAGCAGATCAACAAGAAACAAATAATGAACGCTAAGTTTTCTAGGCTTCAAAGAAGCTGTTGTATTCGTCCTCTGGCTATGTTGCCAAGTATCAAAGGGAAGCACACTACTATGCCAGGATGAGAGGACACTGAGTGATTGCCTAAAAGTAGGGAAACCAAACCACTCTCGTAATTTACCCACTTCGGTCTTTGATATGGATATGGTGCCAGCTAGAGGCTACTAAACACAACGGTAAGCAAGCCCCCTGCTAATTCCTCAGCAAAATGGTAAAAGATTTTGCAAATTAAAATAAAAAAGTAGAGTAGAACGTTATTGCTAGCCCTAAGAAGGGCTGTTTGGTTTCTTTGAGAAGCACTAGTACATAGGGGGCAGTATTATAGTAGTTATATTCCTGTACATAGGGGGCAGTATTATAGTAGTTATATTCTTGTACATAGGGGGCAGTATTATAGTAGTTATATTGTAATACCTCCACTTTTCCCGATCCATCATCTATCATGTTGTATTTTGCAGCCATCTTGGGAGAGTCGTGAAGTAATTTAGCATCGAAGGCAGTCTGTTTGATGTTTGCCACTTTCCCTTTGGTGACCACTTTACCGAACCCTTGACTTTGGTCTTTATCCTTCCAGTCTTTAAAATATTGCTTGAACATTGGGGTCTCTCCCCCATCCGGCAGGACTATGATCTATAATAGAATAAGACCTTGTATACAATGCATTGTCCCTCATACATGTTGTGTAGGTGGGAATATGTATTTTCTAACAACTGGGAACCATGGAGACCTGACTTTGGTTTCTTGATGAGCCGCCTGCATATAAATATATATAGATGTCTGTGGTGTCATCTGCTCCATTATCCTCATGTTGGACCAGCACTCACTGGGGGTCATTTACTAAGGGCCGATTCGCGTTTTCCTGACGTGTTACTAGAATATTTCCGATTTGCGCCGATTTCCCCTGAATTGCCCCGGGATTTTGGCGCACGCGATCGGATTGTGGTGCATCGGCGCTGGCATGCACGCGACGGAAAACAAAAAATCTGTTGCGTTGCTTGCACTTACCTTCACTCAGCCCGGCTCGGTGTACTCCAGCGCGTTCCGATGCTTTTCAGCGCAGCAGCGCCACCTGGTGGACAGCGGAGGAACTACCTTAATAAATCCCGGCCGGACCCGAATCCAGCGCCGAGAACGCGCCGCTGGATCGCGAATGGACCGGGTAAGTAAATCTGCCCCACTGTCTTTGGAAAAGTTAGTGGAAACTTCTTTTCACTTAGCAGAACATTTCTCATAGACTGTAAGCTCTTGTGTCACCCCCTCATCCTCATAGACTGTAAGCTCTTGTGTCACCCCCTCTTCCTCATAGAGTGTAAGCTCTTGGGAGCAGGACACTCACTCCTATTGTTCCATATGACTGCTTGTACTCTGTAATGTAATATTATATTTGTATATGTCCCTTACGATATGTAAAGCGATACAGAATTTGATGGCGCTATATAAATAAAGATTATTATTATTCATTATATTGTATGAGGAGTTGTGGAGTGTAGTGTGTCATGCATGTACACAACACTTATTCTGGTTACCCTCATATACTTGATCATAATATATTACCATGTGCAGGACTGCCTAGAGGCATCAGCACATGACAAACCTATGGACTCACTGGTGCTGTGAATATTTTGCAAGATTCCCTGTATTGCAAATCCTCATCTATGCTTCTCTGTAGAAAGCAGAACAGGATATGGTGACATTTACCATCTAAACGTGTTAAATGTTCATTATTTTATGCTCATTATACCGTATTGAAAAAATTGCTGTTTTAATAAAATCATTGGAGAAAATCCATTTCAACTCTAAAAATGTATCAGATAAAGCATATAAAGACTATGGGGCAGATTTACTTACCCGTCTGCTTCAGTTCACTGAAAGTGCATTGTCCAACCCTTAGGCCCCTTCCACACTTGCGTTGCAGATCACGTCAGAGTTTGATCAGGGTGCGATCAGGGTTTGGTCAGTGAAAAACGCTTATTTTGCCTCAGAGTTCAATCTGTTTTCAGTCAGAGTTAGTTCAGTGTCTCAGTTTTTCAAACACATTTTTATGGTGTTTTCAATGCAATTTTAATGCGTTTTTCACGTGCAGATAATGGGGCAAATTTACTTACCCGGCCCATTCGCGATCCAGCGGCGCGTTCTCTGCTCTGGATTCGGGTCTGGCCGGGATTTAAGAAGGTAGTTCCTCCGCCGTCCACCAGGTGGCGCTGCTGCGCTGAAAGTCATCTCATCGCGCCGGAATGCACCACCTCGGACCAGGTGAAGGTAAGCGCTCCCCAAGCGACATTTTTTCGTTTTTTAAATGCAGCGGTTTTTCCGAATACGTCGGGTTTTCGTTCGGCCACGCCCCCCGATTTCCGTCGCGCGCATGCCGGCGCCGATGCGCCACAATCCGATCGCGTGCAGGCATCCATGCATGCTGCCCCTGCTGTTTCCTGTCCATTTCCGTGGTGTTTCCATCCTTTTCTGAGGTTCCCAGGTGTTTGGCCAAGCTTCCCTGTGCAGAGCCTTGGTCCCCTTGAAAAATGCTCGAGTCTCCCATTGACTTCAATGGGGTTCGTTATTCGAGACGAGCACTCGAGCATCGGGAAAAGTTCGTCTCGAATAACGAGTACCCGAGCATTTTAGTGTTCGCTCATCTCTAGTCAGGTCCTATATGCCCCCCTAACTAAATACTAGTGCCCCATAGGGGTCTTTGATAACAACAAAATCATACATTTGTGGTCACCAATAGATGAAGCAATGCAGAGATGATAATTATGTTTTTATGAATATGCAAATCAGCCAGCAATTGCCAATTGTAAATCAGTCCTTTTCCCAAGTGCACTTACAGTTTTTTTTTGTAAGGAACCAATATTATTTCTTTATTGCTTCACCAATTTCTCTCAAAAGGTGTGTTTTCGCTCCTAATTAATGCCCCTACATATTATTATTATTATTATTATTATTATTGGCTCAGGAGGCATTTTTTTTTACTTAAAAGACCCTTACAGTGAATTTTTTTTCTTTTAGAATAAATAGGTGTTTATATTATGATTTGGGCAGATATACTACTTCTTCTTATGGTATGTCCCAGAGTTTCCACCATCAAACTTAATGGCAAAATGGCAGACAACATAATAAGACCCAACAGAACTCCTAAAGTAAATAGATGCATTAGGTTCTCTCTGTGTCTAACAAATGATGGATTAGTTATCAGTTACAGTTATTTGGTGTACTGGTCTGTCTCCTGGTATCTCCTCCATGTCTCCTGGTGTGCTGGACTGTCTCCTGGTATCTCCTCCATGTCTCCTGGTGTTCTGACCTGTCTCCTGGTATCTCCTCTGTTTCTCCTGGTGTACTGTCCTGTCTCCTGGTATCTCCTCCATGTCTCCTGGTGTACTGGCCTGTCTCCTGGTATCTTCTCCATGTCTCCTGGTATCTCCTCCATGTCTCCTGGTGTACTGGCCTATCTCCTGGTATCTCCTCCATGTCTCCTGGTGTACTGGCCTGTCTCCTTTTATCTCCTCCATGTCTCCTGGTGTACTGACCTGTCTCCTTATATCTCCTCCATGTCTCCTGGTGTACTGGTCTGTCTCCTGGTATCTCCTCCATGTCTCCTGGTATCTCCTCCATGTCTCCTGGTATCTCCTCCATGTCTCCTGGTATATTGGCTTGTCTCCTGGCCTGGTATATTGGCTTATCTCCTCTGTTTCTCCTGGTGTACTGTCTTGTCTCCTGGTATCTCCTCCATGTCTCCTGGTGTACTGACCTGTCTCTTGGTATCTCCTCCATGTCTCCTGGTGTACTGGCCAGTCTCCTGGTATTTCCTCCATGTCTCCTGGTGTACTGGCCTGTCTCCTGGTATCAGCTCCATGTCTCCTGGTATCTCCTCCATGTCCCCTGGTATCTCCTCCATGTCTCCTGGTATCTCCTCCATGTCTTCTGGTGTACTGGCATGTCTCCTGGTATTTCCTCCATGTCTCCTGGTGAACTGGCCTGTCTCCTGGTATCAGCTCCATGCCTCCTGGTGTATTGGCCTGTCTACTGGTATCTCCTCCATCTCTCCTTGTGTATTGGCCTTTCTCCTGGTATCGGCTCCATGTCTCCTAGTGTACTGACCTGTCTCCCGGTATCTTCTCCATTTTTCTCCTGGTCTACTGGCCTTTCCCCTTGTATCTTCTCCATGTCTCCTGGTATCTCCTCCTTGTCTCCTGGTATCTCCTCCATGTCTTCTGGTGTACTGGCCTGTCTCCTGGTATTTCCTCCATGTCTCCTGGTGAACTGGCCTGTCTCCTGGTATCAGCTCCATGCCTCCTGGTGTATTGGCCTGTCTACTGGTATCTCCTCCATCTCTCCTAGTCTACTGGCCTTTCCCCTGGTATCTTCTCCATGTCTCCTGGTGTACTGACAGGCGGACTATGTCAGTATATATTTTTATCTCTGAAATGAACATTGAGATCCGAAACACTTTTTTGCTGAACAGCCTTCTCTAAATAAAGATGGTCAAAATTAAGGTCCATTCACGGCTTTGAAGGTGAAGGAAAAATCCGTCCATGATGTACAAAGTCCACATCCGCTCCCAAAGTACAATTGGTTCAAACTTCATCACGTATCACACAGAAGGGTTGTCCCATCTTTGAAATCATCTGTAGGTTCTTCAAAAGGGAGATTGTGGAACAGGCAAAATTCATGTTCTACACAGGAAACTATATAAACAGTATCTGGTCATCTCGTCTCGTGAAGCCTCGCATGATGGACACGAAAGCTTGTATCCACCAAAAAAAAAGTATGCAGAGTGTATAAAAGGGTCATTAGGGCCCGAGGGATGGGGGATCATATTTATGGTGAGTTGGGTACCCCGAGGAAGTCATCTTTGAGGACGATTCATGTGGGAAACCTCCCACCCGTGTTCAGGTTCTCCATAGCTTGGCTTCAGCCATTGGTACTGTGTACTTATTTGTGCTGTGGTGACTTGTACAGTTTGGTGACTACACAATTGGATTCTTGATTCGTCTCTGGAGGATTGATTGGTTTATTGTTTTTTTAGCGTCTGCCATTTTTTCTTTGGACCCGGTCTCTTGGCTGTATATGTACATGACTGTTTATACTCTCTAAGACAAGGTTACACACAGGGGGTTACACCATCATCACTAGGTGATTGTACAGTGGGTGGTAATTAAGTGATCATCATCCGGGTCTCCTTTGCATTTTTTAATTGGTAACGTGTGCAAATGTTTTTTGTCTGTTTCCAATCAAGATTATGATGTTATTTTATGTTATTATGATGTTTTTTGACACTAGAGAGTTTGGTTCTTTATCTAGTAGTTAGCTTATGAGGATTGAATCATTCAGCATGAAGCCTCCATGCTCTAACCTCATCCTATGTACCTGTAATATTACTGGATGTCATGTAAGGCTTCTGGGGTAGTGGAGCTGCTGTACTACCGAGGACAATGACGTAAGCCGACACCTGGGACCAGAATCTAAATGGCACCTGGTTTTCATTGGAGCCCGCCGCAAAGCGGGTTGTACTTGCTGCGGCGTGGTATCATCAGGTCATTCCACAGGGGAGACATGGTGGTGGCCAAGATGAGGTACAGAGTCGTCAGGCGGAACTGTGGTCGGAGACAGGTAGGAGGTCAAGACAGGCAGCACAGGATCAAAGGCAAAGCAGGAGGTCCAGGCAGACAGCAAAGGAGCGTAGTCATGGACGGAACTGGGGTCACAACAGGAATTCACAAAACAAGCACAAAATGAGCACTTTTTGAGGCACAAAGATTCGGCAGGGGACACAGGAAAGGGCCGGGAAGGGCAGACGGCCAGAGCCAATTATCAGAGAAGGGGATGCGCGCCGGAGCGAGAAGATTGTCGGTGGATCGTGGAAATGTTTGAGAGACAGCCGTGGGGGTCCCGGGGTGCAGAGGGGGGCAAGGGTGAGCCTGCGACCCGGTACATGGGTTGCAGTAGCACCTGTGACACCTCCTCCATGACTAATTGGTGGGGTCTTCAGCACCTGCTTTTATAATCCCCTCTTCCATATTCAGCTTATGTTCTATATCACGAGGCCTGGGGATCCCCAGAATGAGATTGTTTTCGGCTGGACTTATGAAAGGTTCATTTACTTCATCCTTGTTTTTGCTGAATATTTGGTAAATCCAGTTTTAAGAGATTTGTGTTGTGTACATCAATTATACCTTCTGAAGGTTGGTAGAAATATTGACAATAATAACTTAGATTTTTCGGATACCTTTGTAGTCCACACACAGAGAATACATCAAAGGGTTTTTCTAAAATTCTGGAAAAACCCTGATGGGGCAGTTTTTCACATAAAAATAGAAGAAACATAAACAAGCAGAGCCATGTCTACTATGGGGGACTGTATATATATTACTACCATGGAGTGCTGTATATGTATATATCACTACTATGTGGGGCTGTATAAATATTACTACAATGGGGGGCTGTATATATAACTACTATGGGGGCTGTATATATATTACTACCATGCTGGGGCTGTATATGTATATATTACTACTATGGGGGACTGTATATATATTACTACCATGCTGGGGCTGTATATGTATATATTACTACTATGGGGGACTGTATATACAGTATATGATACATACATTATGCAAACAATCTTCAGTATTTAGGTTTTACACTAGAGCAAGACATATTTCTAAATTGATCACAAGTCAGACGAGTTCCTCGCGCCTCCAGTATGGTACAATGTGGTCTCCATACTGACACAGCAATGGTGGGAAACAATCTGACAAATGATTATTGTCCATTAAGGTCGTAACACAGTAAATATCTCAGTGACAGCTCCGCTGCTTCTACATTGTCTCCTTCTCAGGACCCGAAGAAAACCGGTCTCTCCACATTTGGTTCTTCTACAGTCTACAGAAACTAATGATCGCCTTAGGGCCTGAGTATTACACGGGGTTAATGCACCGCCTGCAGGAGGGCAGAATTACAGACAGTTTCTCGGATGGATACATTGCATCGTATCATCTAGGAGGACACTAAGTGAGTATTGAGTCCAGTTCTTACTGTCCAGTACTGACTCGCTCGGACAATAACATTTGGGTCAATCCTTTAAGGTGAGACCTGGTCTTCTTAGGCTGTGGGTGTTGAGTTCTGTTCAGTAGGACAAAAAGTAAAGTAACAACAATTTATCTGGAAAGAGAATAGTTTTTACTATTCAACAACTTGTGAGGCAACAGTTCAATGGCAGTAGAATCAGTGGCAGTAGAATCGGTGTCAGTAGCATCAGTGGCAGTAGAATCAGTGGCAGTAGAATCGGTGGCAGTAGCATCAGTGGCAGTAGAATTGGTGGCGCTATCACCATGGGAACTTGTAAATAGAAGGATTGGAACGTTGGCCTCAGACCACCTTCTCAATTACTTGTGCTGCCACTGGAGCAGGAGAACTTATACTCAGACGAGGAGGTGTACGAGCTATAAGACCAGCTCCCAACGTCCCAGAAGCTCCGTGTTCTGCATCCTCTAGTCGCCCTCATAAGAATTTCTTGTCCTGCAGAGACAAATTTATTGATAACTTTATTGCATATGTGTGCTTGTGTTGAGCAGGTTTCCTAATTGTAGAGCCAACCTACCCCTGGTGACAAATGACAACTCCTACGGGGGTCATAGATGCCCATCCCATTGTCTATCAAGGCCCTTATTCAGGGGCAAATGGGCATTATTATTTGTTTTGATTTTGAATGCCTTAACCACTTGGTGAGAGGGGTGTCGCCAACTATTTTCCAACATTCCCTAAATGGAGCAACAAAACACCTATTCTTACTGACGCTCCACCCTGTAGTGAGAACAGGACCCCCATTCTTTGGAATACTGGGAGTTTAGTGAACGGTAGGGGTTCCATCAGTTGGACCATCACCAAACAGCTTGTAATCCCCTATCCCATTTATAACATTTCCTGTTGATGTGACTGCTTAGCCAATCATTGGCCTCAGGAATAATGATAAGCTGATCCGAACATTGGGTAAGTGCCGAAAATTGCTGGTTCAGGGCTTGACGTCAGCCAGAAGCTGAGGTTCTATGTTTGGCTCACCCATCCCCCACTACCCCCTTCTTTAACACCAGCCAGACTTCATCTGGGAACGGAGATACTCTAGAAAAGTGGATTTGTTAGTGGCATTTATAAGGTAACACCCACGCTCAGTGCCAGCACCAATCGTGGGTGTTACCCCTAATCAGGAGTCAAATGAAGTTCATTTACATTTAAGGCCGGTGATTGGCCAGAGTGACATTCGTGACATCATCACTTTCAATCTGACAGAGCTGGAAGCCGCAGGGACCAGAGCACACAGCACTTTCACAGGTATGTGGGTTTTTTTTTTTCATTTCTATGATTCTAGCTGCTCCCAGCATAATCTATATTCCTGGACTTCCATTTTATCAATAATCTGCCCTGGCAATAAGCTCCAGTGATATAACATATAGGATACATGTTTTATCCGTTTGGAGAGGGCAGTGATTCATCTCCCGGGCATTTTACAGAATTTAACTGAGGTGGCATCCACAACCGTACAGGATGGACAGAGGAGACCATTGGGTAAAGCCCGGCTCGGTAGCACTGTCATAGCACTATCATGTGGGAAGGTATCACTCCAAATGGCAATAAACAGCGGAGCAGAAATATATTTTATGTATCCAGATGTTGTGCACCGAAACGTCGGAGCGCTGGCTGCCTTTCTTCATGCCTGCCAGGACCTGCGGGCGCTGCACTCCTCCTAATCGGGAGCTCAGACACTGCGCAGCCTTGGATTTTCCCTTCGGATATTGATGTATCTATTAGAATATTCTGGAAATATGAACCACATACAACATCCAGCTCACAATGTAGGTCCTATATATTTCTAAATTATTAGTGGATTTGTCATAATGTATAGTTTCATTTTATGAGGTAATCGGAGCCGATATTTCTTAGATTATTGGCCTTATTAATAGTCTTGTCCAGACAGAGGAAGGGGTGCAGGCCCTTATCTCAACCACAACCCCAGTCCCTGCCTGATTGCCTGGAACTCACTAATGACAGAGAACAACTAGAACACAATCCCTACTTTCAGTATGTGCTCAGAAAAAATGAGAAATAAACACAGGACAGACGGACAAGAGACTCGTCAGGATTGCCAGGCCAAACCAAGTTGGCGGCAAGGTAGAAGCAAGGGTCAGGTACATCTTAGTAGAAACAAAAGACTAGTAAAACCAGTGACCAACTGAGAACTGGGAACATACATAAAGGAATTCCTGGATGCCGCCCCTACCAGCAACTAACTGTCTCAGCCGTCCATCACTCAACCCACAGCTGAGACTAAGGCGACCTTCACATAAAGTGTGCAGCCATATGGGACAAAAACAAGGATCCTGTGGACCTGTTGGTATCCTGTAAGTCATCCACTCTTTTCATACACCAATGAGATGGAAAAATTAGCAAAAATAGCACCTGGCCTATGGTTTGCTTCTCGGACAGTTGGCTCATGTATGTGGCTGTGAAATTCATGCCCATGTGTAGTAGCCTGTAAAAGGAAATGAGGACATGGGCTGGCTGTAGAAAATGCCGCTAGCGCATGCCCTAATTTACTCGTCATGTGCGGGTAGCCCAAAACTGAGTTCTATGTGACACCATTGACTACACAGGGCAGTGGATTTTGTGTTGTAGTATACCTTTTGCTTGTGGGAAGGAATTGTGTGCAGCGCTGTGGTATTTGCTGCTTGTAGTGAGGAATGTGTGCACCACTATGATTTTAGCTGTTTTGTTTGTTGTACGTTGTGGAATGTTGTGATAATGGAGGAATTCTATACAGTTCTGTGCTATTTGTCACTTGTGGGGATGCATTTTGTGCAGCTCTTTGATATTTTTTAGTTGCTTTTTTGTTCTAAGCTGTGATAATATTATCTGATAATGGGGAAAATGTTTTGCTGGCCTGTGGGTGGGTTATTAGGTCCTCTGGACGGTGGTTGTCACAACTCTAAATGGAATCTGGCTTAAGTGTTGTGAGCTTATTAACACCTAGGGCTTCTCTGTTGGAGCTTGACAGATGACTTTCAGAGTTTATTCTGCTGGCTGAGTTGGGTGTGTGTTTTGTGGAAAACTGAGTGTTTTCATCTTGCTTCTGAGCAGAGGGTTTTCAGGTGTGGGTTGATTGATTGACAGGCAAGCCAGTCAGCTGCATGGGCGGAGACCAGGAACACTCTGAATATCCAATCCTCAGTTCACTCATGACTGGTTATACTTTCCCCTGTGATCTCTAGTACTACTGTCTGTTTGTGTTTTGTGTTTTGCTGGACTTGTCCGTGAAACCCCAACCTCTTTCAGAATCACGAACCTGTACCTTACTCAGGCTGCACCAGTTTCCTGTCTAAGTATGTATGAATATTGCTTTCAGATGTATTTATGATGTGTTTGTACCAGTTTTGTGTTGTTTCTGCACCGTGCTGATAAGACAGAAAAAATGTGCAGCAAACTGCTTCTTAGATGGAGTTTGCAACACATTTAGTACAGCAACTTGACACAAAACTCTGCACATAAAGGAGCATTCTGGGGCCGATTGGGACCGTGCACCGCCTTATTAATGTTAAGAGTCCTGCAAAAAAACTGGCACACTCAGTTAAGGTGGTCTTCAATAATCTGGTGCACTCTTAGTGAGGAAAACTACACATAGTACAGTTTGCATCACTATGGATAAATCTGGCCTATTGCGTGCATGAGAGTGGATTATCTGAAAGTAGAGGGATCATTGGGGGACTGTTATCAAGGAAGAAACCTATTAAAGGTACCTTTTCCCTACAAAATCCTGCCAGCAGATTGTATTGCTTGGTGGAGTAATAATTTTGTTATATCAGAGACAACCCCTTTAAACATGATGTGGCCATTGATTGCCCAGCACGTGATTTGGCCAGGTAAGTGATAACCGGTCAGATATTTTCTCTCATCAACCATTGCAGAGTAAATGACGACAGGTATGACATGGTGGTGGCCCAAGGGATGGATGACCTTGGATAAGACCTTCTACGTCCTAGAAAAGTTCTAGCCTCTAGAGGGAGTTTGAAGTGAAGGACTTCCCCTAAGTTTTTCAAATGACTTGAGTGGTCTTCACAGGTAACATACAGCATGCACTTACCTGTTGGGATGGAGATGGATAATATCACAGCGATGCTTCTGATATCTTATGTAAAAATATCCATCTGATATGTAAATATATTAATTATCTTCCTGTTTTCTTGTCCAATACTGAAGTTTTTAAATATTGAAGGGTTTGGCAGCCGCATGCAGAGCAATGGTGAAAATCAGAGAACAAGAGGATGTCTGTTGAGATCAATAAGAGCTATTGCTATAGGTTGCCACTTAGCTTTACTATAGACTATATATAGTTATAGCGTCTGCAGCACGCAGGTATCTATCTAGATATGGATTTTTGTTCTGAGGTCATTGTATAGGTGTGTTGGAACCAGCCAATGGCTCATTGTCCCCGGCTGCTCATCACTCCCACATCGTCATTGGGTGGCGTCCATCAATCCAGTTCGCGCAAGGAAATTGTCTTAGGAGAATCCACCGTCATTCGCCAGGCTGCGCAGGTCAGAGGACTAGAAAAGTGTTATCTTCGTTCTCTAGTCAGTACTTGGCATTTGTAGCGACCACTATTATATTATTCCACAAGTTCTATATGATCTGGGTCCTAGTTTTGATCTACTAGGTATAAGTCTATCTTGGAAAATAACTATCATTTAGCCAGTTCGGAACGAATATTATTATTCTTTCTATTATACCGTTGCTGTTTTCCATGGTATTTAAAACATACAATACTTCATAACTCGTACTTCAGAAGACCATGAAAAGCAAGACATACCTGCCCTTGAGGATCAAAGCAGAGAGGTTTTTGCTCCAGAATCCCTGATGGGCCAAAAGCTCACATCAGCTACTGTGACTGGACTTTTTAGTTCTTTTTCAAGGTTGTTGCATTACATCTTCATTGTGACGCAGTTTCTCTCCTTCTTCTCTCGTTACATTGCCGGCCATGAGTGTTGTGACTCATGCCACTGCTAGGACTAGGCTACCGTGACACCAGCGACTGAGTTGAAATCAAGTCAGCCACTCCTAGCAACCTGCTGCCTTCATACACTGTGGGCCCCTTGTGGGGTTGTTGGATAATGTTTCCACCTCATTGTCAAGGAAGACCCAAGAAATGGGGGAGACCTGGGTGACACTGACTGTCTGGAAGCACTAACCCAGACTCGTGGTCTACTGGTGGGGATATACCAGCACGATGCAACAGAGGATGTTTGGCCTGGTTACTAAGAAATCCTTCAAATTGGCCATTTCTGGATCTCCATGCTACGTGCCAAAGTGTTGTGACCCAGGCTAAAGCTTCTTTCCAATGGAATGACTCCCCACCCCAAACACCATCCTAACACAGTCCTGGTCATCAACGCCCCTCGGCTGTGATGGAGTGATTTGAGATTACAATCATAGTGAGAATAGTGCAATCCATCTGTAGCAGGAGAACCATTCTGTAGTGAAGAGCTGTGGTGTGAGGTCCGGGCAAACCTCTAAAACTGTAAAATTCTGCAAAATTGTTTTATTTTTAACTTGGGGTTTACTGTATAGTAATCGTTACTATGTTACCCCTAAGGATTTTGTGTAAATGGTTCCCTGTTTGCATTTTAGACTTTGCTAAAGGGAAAACCCAGCTGACCCAGAAAGGTTCAGAATCCCAACGCCAACGAGATTGGCTGGGACGTGGTTAGTGGACAATCTGAGGTCAGGACAGGCAGAGGTTTTTCAATTAGCTATTCAGACAATGGAGATCATTTATCATAATTAGTTTTCTTTGTTCTCGTTTCTTGTTTTTTTTATCTAAGTCTAATTTATCATGAGGATTTTTACTGTGTTTGGCTCGTTTTTCTCTTTTTGTGCCTTTTCTTCCCTCCCATGATTTTCACTTATGCAAAGTTTTTGCTGGCACAGTTTTGAGGCTTTTTTGTTGCAATTCAGCTGATTTGCACCAAGAAAATGTACAAAATCCAACGAGCCCATCTGCCCTGCTTAGATAAATAAGGTTAACCCGAGGAAACAAAAAAATTATACAATTTTAAACAAACTATCAAACAGGCGCAAATAAAGTGCAAAGCAACCAAAAAGGAGAACAAAGAAAAATTAAGTTAAATCACCCGTAATATGTCCAGGACTCATATGTGGTTACAATTGAAAAAACGAAAGAGCCAGTAGACACAATTATATTAACAAACTTGTGCAGGACCTACATGTCTGGGACCATACTGCAAGATTTAGGATTTACAAAATGGTAAGAAACTCTAGAGAGAAACACAATGGGGCACATTTACTTACCCGGTCCATTCGCGATCCAGCGGTGGGTTCTCCGGCGCTGATTCGGGTTCTGCCGGGATTCACTAAGGTCCGTGCGCCGATATTCACCAGGTGTCGCTGCTGCGCCGAAGTCCGCCGGAGTTCACTTGCTTTTTTCTGGTGTATGTGAGTGCTTGATCTTGCGACACAAATGGTTTTTTAAATTCCGCGGTTTTTCCGAATCCTTCGAGTTGTCCGGCGGCCACGCCCCCCGTTTTCTGTTGCGTGAAAATCGGCACGATTGCGGAAAAACCCGACGGATTCGTGGCTGCGGACCCTTAGTAAATGTGCCCCAGTATATCGTGTATAACATATTCGTAAAAATATTGGTAAAAAGTAGCAGTCCTGCTACTCACTGTACAGTGTGCAGACCCTTTGTGCTTCTTTCTTTACATCTATGAGCTCTGCTGGAGAGTAAGAGTTCTCCTGTTTCCTCCCCCCTCCTGTTCCATGCATGCTGAGAACAGGGTAAGGCTGCAGCTCAGGAGGCAAAGACAGAGGTACATATACAAGCTGAGACACGTCTAATGGATGAGATTTATTGGAAAGTGTCCAACCTGTAACAAGTCGTTATCCTATAAATACAATATATTATGTAAAGCCTTAATTTGTAATTATATCAGCAATTAAAAAGAAACTGTCTCTCCCCAAAAGGACTCACAAGACTTAAAAAACACTAAAATTAAATATTTTGTCAGGAATTTGAAGCAATGCTCTACCTTTTCCCCAAAACATCTTCATACCATGGGCTGGATCCATATTGCAGTTCATTTCCCAAATGGTGATGAGACCAGTGATGAGCGGACCCAAATCCACAATCTTTGCATCAGTGCTGAACATTATGGGGCAAATTTACTTACCCGGCCCATTCGCGATCCAGCGGCGCGTTCTCTGCTCTGGATTCGGGTCTGGCCGGGATTCATGAAGGCAGTTCCTCCGCCGTCCACCAGGTGGCGCTGCTGCGCTGAAAATCATCTCCACGCGCCGGAATGCACCACCTCGGACCAGGTGAAGGTAAGCGGTCACCAAGCGACACTTTTTCGGTTTTTCCGAATACGTCGGGTTTTCGTTCGGCCACGCCCCCCGATTTCTGTCGCGCGCATGCCGGCGCCGATGCGACACAATCCGATCGCGTGCGACACAATCCCGGGGCAATTCAGGTACAATCGGCGCAAATCGGAAATATTCGGGTAACACGTCGGGAAAACGCGATTCGGGCCCTTAGTAAATGACCCCCTATGGGTTTGGGTCCCTCGAACCCAGACTATAGTCAGTAGTTCAGGTTTAGCTCACCCCCTGCCATTTAACTCTTCAATTGGGTATTAACAGCAAGAGCATTTAAACACAGTTTGTATGTGTGCACGGCCATTTTCCAGGAGGTCGTTAATCCCAGTCGACCATTGAAATGCTCCTGGCAGCATGTTAAGAGTTAACCAGTGTTATAAAGTGTTAATTAGCAGGGGTTTAGTCCCTGGACCTGACTCCAAACATAATTCTGAGTATCCGGTTCGGGAGAACTTGAATCTCAATGTTCGCTCATCACAAGTTGAGATGTAATACCAGACATGGCCACAGACAAGAGGGGCGCTGGTACTTTTGTTATTTTACTGATACATTTACAGCAAATAATCCGAGCAGAAATAAGAGGAATGGAGAATACATGGCGTGGGCAGCCGCACAAACGACTTCAGTAGTAAGAGTAGTAGATGCAGGGCGTGTAGTGGTCGTCGGTGGCGGGCTTGTGGTTGTGGCTATTGTGTCCTTACAATTGTCTGACATATTTCCAAAGAACAGTAAGCAGAACTTGTCATTGCCACAGCCGTATGTATTGGTGTTGCTTCCTGTGAGGAAATAAGAGAATAATATATAATACATTCCATGATTACATCAAGCCAAGAAAGCTCTGCATGATACTGGCCCGGTACAGCCTACAGCTCAGCAGTGGTCAAAACAGCAATTAGCCACACCCTCCCCCAAACAAACCCCCGGACACCAATAATGCTGAAAAGGAGAAGTGAAAGTTTAGTTGAATGGGCTACATAATTAAAATAGTTTTTTTGAGGACACATGGAAAACCCCCTGGGAGCTAGGGCAGGGAGGACCAAGAAGAAGAAAGTGAACTTTCCCTGCACCAACTCATTGTCAATGGTTACAATGGTTTTTCACACTGACACTGATAACTTGAAGGCCATGGGACCCACTTCAAACAATCAGGTGCCTCTTCAGACCAAAGGAATTTCCATTGAGGAGGAAGTGAATTGTTGGAGGAGGCCAATTATTGGCTGAAGTGTGTGCTGCCACCAGGGGTGAACCTAAGCTCACTGCGGCACCTTCTCCATCCCATCCAAGTGGGTATGAAGAGACACTATTTTCAAGTGGCAGGTCCTGTTTGGTAGCAGATAACTGTGTAACAATGCAAAGGGTAGGTGGTTGTTCCGAATAGCACCCTCTCCATGGTTGGAGATGCCCAGGGAGACTGGAGGTCTAAAAAAGGGGAGAATTTAGCAGCAGCCACTGCCTGGTTAGGCAACAGTTAACATATTCATTGTCTGTAACCAATGATATGATGTGTTCTAATTATAAAGCAAGTTGGAAGGTGATTAGAGAGTGCTGCCACCTCACTAGGGGAGTATAAAACACATGGTCAGAGTCAGACTAGGTCTAAGCAGAAGCAGAGGAGAGTGCAGCACCTATCTCTGCTGCACTAGTCAGTGTCACATTACCAGGAAGCAGAGGTGTCTCAGGCCACTTGCCTGGCATCAAAGTCCCAGAGCAGAGGTCCACTGTCCGGACTTGGCTCCATCTACCAGGCTGTGAGCAACCCTTACTGTGGACCAGCTATATTCTATCAGCTTTCCAGAATCTGTATCTGTTGCTGATGTTAGGCCATTGCCTGCTGTTCACATTCCAATAATGAACCCCTGGATAAGGCAGTTTCACCATGACGGGCTCCCCATCCTCCATGACCCAGGGATTCCTAAATACACCTCAGGGGTTTCTCCAGGGTGAAACCTTATTCATCAGCTTCTCCCTCTACTTATCTTGCTCACACCACCTGATGGAGACCTGCCAGGCTGTAGGCCCGTCCCCCCGCCCCCCGTAGCAAGTACCGTGACCATAATGTGCCCAAGGCCGCATAAGCCAGCCACTCCGGTATTCTGGGCCTGGACTGTCTACAACCACCAATGAAAGGCTAGGCCCTATTGGAGGATATCGCAATTGTGCCTCTATTTCTGATCCCAAACTTGCTGCAGTTGGTGCTGCCTGAGACAAGAGACTCAACTATTTTAATGGCTGGTGCACCCTTGCCTGTCAGCCCCTAGAACTTGCAGCCAAACTGTCACTGATGAAGGTCAGAAGACCACCTTGATGCTGGAAAAGGGAGTTGGAGGTAAATTCACTTTCTTTTTTTTGGTCATACCTGCCCCATATGCTGCTGGACAGATTTCATGTAATATTCCATACAAAGAAACACCAAATTTCAATGCAGTAAAGTTTACATTTTGTTAACATCAATCTTCCTGTACCTGTGGACTCCTTACAGAAGCTTCTCCCAGTGGAAGAGGAATAATGTACTAGCTGTTAGATTCTAGAATTATTGATCCTGCTTACTTAAATCTTCGTGTGTTCCTATTCTTTGGCTTGTTTCTTGACTATCTTTGCATCTTCCTTTTGATCTGCGGTATCCCTGTGCTGACATAAACTAGTCCCTTCTTCAAGTACTGACCTACAGCCTACACAGGGCACTCTGCTTGCCCAGATCTTGGCTTGTTTTTTGACTATTCTTTGCCATTGTCCTTGGTTTCTGATTGGGTCAGCCACCACATGTACTGGGACTGCTCCAGTTTCTGTCTGCAGTTTGATTTCTGCTGGATGAGTAACACACCCTGGTGTAAGCTCTGAAGAGCTCTGATTGATTGGCATGTTGCGGCATCTCAGTGCAAAATGTGTGACACAAGTAGAGATCGGAGAGCCGAACCAGCCAGCTGCTGTCTAGTGTCCAGTCGTTACATTTAAATTCACCTGTGACTTTATTCAGTATTTGTTACACAAGTCTTCTGGTTTGTTTCATTTTACTCTCTGTTTTTGCTGTTTAATGACCTTTTGCCTGTACCTAGACTACTCTTCTGCCTCTGTACCTCGCTGCCAATTTAGTTTTGATCTGGTGTCTGACATCACTTATGCAGCAAAAAAGACCAAAAATCTGCATCGCTTTTTTCATGTCAGCCTTGGGAGCTGTACAGCAGGTGCACAATTACAGCGACGGACCGTTTTGCACTCTACTGCGCTTCGTCTACCCTCGTCTAGCTTATGTCTGACGTTACTTAGTTGTCTGTGTTGTGTCTCTTTGTCTAAGTAATTGTTGTTGGCACACACCAAGAGAGGTTCCATTGCCCAGTTATCCCTTGTGATTTAGCGTAGGGCTGGCAAGCAGGAAGGGTCATGGGAAGCGCAGGGTTTGTGCCTCTTCCCTGTCATGACACCCTGTAACTACAAAACCCAGACACCTGTAAATGGTTTAAAGGGTAAAAACTAACATGGTCATTGTGATAGCCTTGAGATTACCCAGACGTTACAATGGATTAGTATCATACTATATAGAACACCTGTATTTCAGGATTTTTGCCAATACCTGGTATATTGAAGCATTTGTTCTGATCTCCTTTGCATTGTGAGTAATTCCCTGCTATGTTTGACGCAGGACATAGTAATCCATTTTCAATTACTACAATAAAAAGGAAACAAATTAAAGATTATTTCAAAGATTCACTGGGTGGCGGCAGAAGGTCTTATTTTAGATTAATCAAAATCCTTAGCGCACCTACTGTTATGCTGCCCGAGGCGTTGTGATGGGGGTGCTGAGTGTTAGACAGAACTGGGGATTTTGATGCAAATATTATAATTGCCCCTTTGAAGGCCTAGGGCAGTGATGGCGAACCTTTTAGCGGCCGAGTGCCCAAACTGCAACCCAAAACCCCCCATATTTATCACGAGGTGGCAACCAAAAATTAAAGCAGTAACTTATTGCTCCCTGTTCTTCAACAATGTTCGATCATATTGGCCTCCTGAGGACAAGATGGAAAATTTGCATCATTTTAGCTTCTTTCCAGTGTCCCTCTGTACGCAGAGAATTGTGGGGCCAGCAGAAGGTATTTCAAAGATAATTCGGCTCTGTCTACTCATTCTCCCTCTTCCTACATACCCAGGTAGTGAAGTATGTATCACTTAAATATATAACTGAAAGCAGCATCTTTTAAGTTGCTTGGAACTGCAGGAAGATTTTTTGAGTCCTGTCTGGTGCACTGGGGTGATGGCCTGGGTGCCCACAGAAAGGGCTTTGAGTGCCGCCTCTGGCACCCGTGCCATAAGTTCGCCACCACTGGCCTAGGGGGTCAAAAACCCACATGGCTAAATGTGTTCTGTAATATAATTCCAAGTTAACCTTAGGCATCCACTAAAAGACCCACTGATGCAGCACAAGCAGCCAGCTTCACTCCTAGGGGCTTAAAAATATTGGGTCCAGGCCAATATTGTATCAAAATGTATTTTTGGAAACATCACAGGAACACAGGGATCCCCTGGGGCACTCTCGGTGTGCATTTGGTAATGGACCCACAGGAAAATGGTGAGGGAAGGCCAGTGATGTCAGCAGCAGCCAGGGAACACAATGGACAACAAGAATTTTACATAACTCCCAGCTCCTTTAATGGCACACAGTCAACACAGCAGCAGGTATAGAAATAGGCTGGAACACACCTTTTCCGCAGAATATGGATTGGGTGGCTATAGTGATGACTGTGCAGCAAAAATTTGGGGAGTACCTCAGTCTTGAACTAGTGGTGAGAAGGCAGGTAGTTACATTCAGAGGAGCTGGATTGGCTCTGCTGCATAAACACTACAGAAAAACAATCTTCAATTTGAAGAAATATCAAGTGTGGTTTCTTCTTACTCAATGCACATGACAGGAAGTGGGGAAGGAGCTGTATGAGTGTGGAGGATCGAAGAATAACAAAGGCACACACAGGCTGCAGTGAAATTAACCACATACTGCTGGCAAGGAGCCAGGTAATGGGAAATAAAATTATATAAATACAGAAATGTTTCAGAATACTGACAACGGCTATTGGAACCTGTCACCAGCTAAACATAACATTCCTGGTGACAGGTTCTCTTTAGAGGGGCTGTGAGCCAGCTGCCACATATGGGGCTAGTTCATGACCCCAAAGCTACAGTCATGTGCATGAGTCCGAAGATGAAGAAGGCCCAAATTGCTGAAAGCCAACTTATATGACATTGTTGTGCGTTGGCTTCTATAATTACAGATGAGCTTACGGTAATTTGCTGGCGGTGTGCAGTTATCCTCCCGGCAGCAGCGGATCCAAGAATCTGCTTTTTCAATTCCATTGAATAAGGTGTAGGAGCTGTCACAGTATTGGGATGGACCACAACCTCTAAACGCATTGGTGGCTTTTCTTTCTAATGTAAAAAATTCAAATGTTTTTATTTATTAATTTTTATGTATTTGAAATATATTTTTTTCTGCTTTTTTTTTTATCAATTCTTACTTAATGAAAAGAAAACAGAGTGAAGATCAAACACATTTATTTTTGCCTGATGTTGCGCATTCTTTTTAGTGCAAACTGCTTGTACATTTTTTTATAGTGTTTGTTGCCAAATTGGCTGCATCAAGCCCAATGCGCCACAAACTTCTGAACATAAAGGGGAGTTATATGTTAACCCTTCAGTGTTATAACAGGTGTTATCACTACATTCTGGCAGTTTGTGGCAGCAATAGGGGAAATTTCTAGTCTTCCTATGGTAGGATTTCTAATGTTATTGTTTTAACTCCACCAGCTAAACAGGAGAACAGGAGGCTCTCTGGAGTTAACTTTTAGTAATGACCCATCCAGCGAGCCATTACACCTGTCCGGCCCACATCTATTCTGACCCCTTTAGTCCTGTACACCAACCTCCCATGACTCTCTGTGTCTAACAAATGATGGATTAGTTATCAGTTACAGTTATTAGTTTGGGAGACATTGGGACAGATTTACTTACCCGGTCCATTCGCGATCCAGCAGCGCATTCTCTGCGGTGGATTCGGGTCCGGCTGGGATCCATTAAGGCAGTTCCTCCGACGTCCACCAGGTGGCGCTGCTGCGCTGTAGAGCATCAGAACGCACACTCAAGTTCACCAGCCTATTCCTAGTGAAGGTAAGTGCAAGCTCCGCAACACTTTTTTTTTTAAAATGCTGCGTTTTTTCCGAATCCGTCGGGTTTTCGTTCGGCCACGGCCCCCGATTTCCGTTGCGTGCATGCCAGCGCCGATGCGCCACAATCTGATCGCGTGCACCAAAATCCCAGGGCAATTCAGGGGAAATCGGCGCAAATCGGAAATATTCAGGTAACACGTCGGGAAAACGCAAATTGGGCCCTTAGTAAATGACCCCCATTATATTTACTTGACATATAGAGCCAGATTAGCACAGCAAAACTTTAAAACACAATCTGCCGCCTGCCCATGGCCGCCACTAGGGGGAGCTTTGGAGCTTCCTGCATACATTATAGCTTTTGCATTGAAGCTCAATGCCTACTAATGGACGATGGAGGCATCTTGCTTGTGGAGGCACTGCAACTGTAAAGCTTTGTGAAACATCATGGTTTTGTTATAATATGTATATACAAAGAATAAACTACTGGAAGATGTATGATTACAGAAATGTCTCTCTTTTCTGAAGAAGTTAAAAAAAATGTTTTTGTATAAGAAAAATGTCATTCTTTCTATACTATACTATATGTCCCCGGATTCCAAACAAAAAATAAACCCTTCTGTACACATTAGGGCTTTGGGATTTATCACAGGGGAAACCCCCAAACATCAGAAACCAGCCATAATCAACTGCTTTCTAATGTGTAAAATGGGGCGATTTTGCTATAGCCAGAGGGGGGGGGGGGGAAGCAGGCATGTCAATTATTTGAAGATCTGCAGAATTAAAGGAAATCTACCATCAAAATTCATAAGGATACACCAGGGGCACTTACTCCATAGATCCAGGCACCGGGACTGTGGTAATCATCTTATATTTGTTATTCACGGCCATCCTACTAAAATAAACTTTTTAAATTATGCTAATTAGCCAGAAAGGTGGGGGAGGCCTTACCAGAGCACTTTCTTCTCCCACTGTGTGAGTGTACATCAGATAGAAGGAACTGTTGAGGGAGCAGTGGGATAAGACAGTGTAACAGACTGTGAAAAGCCCATTGAAAAGAATGGTTCAGTAAGACATCGGTGAGAAATCACCGAAGCCAAGAAAAGAAAACCAATCTGTACATGTCCATAAGACACAATGGTGGACATATGGTGTTTCCACCAGTTTTGTGGCGCTCCCACATATTTATTAGCTGGGGGCGCCAGAAAAAAAAATAACTTTTTCCGCCTGCTCCGACTCTGCGCCGAAAAGGGGCTCGCCACATTAGGATGTCTGCGGCCTGTCCTTCTAGTGTCCAATTCAGACTGGACGAGCTCTTTGATGAGGTCAGCCAATGAGGCAGTGGCCATTGCTCCACTCTAGGCAGCGCTCAGCTCAGGGCCGGCTCCAGGCTTTAGTGGGCCCCTGGGCGACAGAGCCCTAGTGGGCCCCTTTATGGGCCCCCCTTCAGTAGTCACACTGCCCCACCTCCCCCGCGTGGACACATCCCCCCTCCTGTATACACACTGCCCCCCTCCTCCTGTATACACACAGCCCCCCTCCTCCTCCTGTATACACACTGCCCCCCCCTCCTCCTCTATACACACAGCCCCCCTAAGAGGGAGAAAAAAGAAAAAAAGGGAGAAAAGACCGGGGAAAAAAGAGCAACAGGGGGAGTGGGCGGGGGAGAGAAAAGACGGAAAAGCGAAATAAGGGAGGAGAAAAAGGAAAACACGACGCCGGGAGAAAAATAGGACAAAAGTCAGCCGAAGCGGAGAAAACCTCAAAGGAAAAAAAAAAAACAATAATGGACGCCACAAAACGGAAAAACGAAGAATGCCGGATAAAAAATGAAACCAGGGATACACTAGGGCCACAATGCCGTACAACTTGTATACACAAATATGCCCCTCCTCCCCATGTAGAAACACTTGCCACTCTCCAACTGTATAAACCACTGCCACACCTCATATGATTACACATGAACCATTCCCCCTGCCGCGCCCTTTTCCTATAATACAAATCTCAATAAGACCCCCCCAACCCCACCCCCTCCGACTGTATAACACAGACCAAAAAAGGGCAACAAAAGCGGAGCAAAAGATGAAAAAACGCGAAAACGCTATCGCCGGTAGTAAAGACTGAGGCTAAATATCGAAGAAACCAGGGACGAAAATACAGCGCGAAAAAAAAGCAGATATAACTGAAGGGGGAGAAACTAAAGGTCAAAAAAGGGGAGATTCGTAAAACACGAACACGGAGACAAAAAGCGGAAAAAGCGGGGCCAGCAAACAACGGACAACGTAGAAAAATGGAGACACAACGCCAAAGCAGACGGGGCGGAGACAAAAGGCAAAAGAGACACCGGGGGGGGCGAGACACACGGCCCCACGGAGGCCCCGCAAAGGTGACAACGGGGAGAAAAAATGAAAACTACACTGACGGCATGAAAACCAACAGGACACAAATGATACCGACCAAAAAAGAGAACACATAAAAAATGAGAGAAAATCAACGCGCAACACACCGCGCACTCACAGATGGTGGCCGACGAGGAGGGAAGTGGAGAAAAAGAGCAAACTGAGATAAAACGGAAAAAGTGTGAATGGGGGGGGCAAGGTTGCACCCATGTTGTTTATTGTGTGTTGCCTTGAGGGAAGTGGATAGGGTAAGGAAAACCAAGGAAATAATAACAAGGGAATATAAAGAAAGAACAACATCATAAATAATTAACAATAAAAAAAGCAAAAGAAGACAATGTACACGTAAACAGAGAAGGAATCTAATGTAGAAAAGGCCACAGCCAATACCACTGGGATAAAACGGCAAATCTCCTCCACCGGTAGAAACACCGGACCACATAATCCCACGTATACACAGCCCCTATCCCACAGTATTACACACTGCCCCTCATCCCCCTGAACACACTGCAACCATCCTCATGTAACACACTGCCCCCCTGTATACAACGCACCACACTTCTTCATTGTATAAACTGGCCCTTAAGTCCCTCCACTAACCTCAATGAGGCATGGTTCTCTGTGTTGTCACTGGACTCTCCCCGGCAGGTATGTGACCCTGACGTGTCATCGAAGGTCCTCAGTCGCTATGACGCAGCTCCTGCCGGGGAGAAGAGGAAGGGAAGAAGCAGTGAGTGCCTGCAAATGCCCCATAGCGATCTGTCAGAAAGACACCGATCGCTATGAGAGACAAACGACACCCTGTAAAATTGATCTGGGGGCCCGAGTGGGCCCCTCCAGTACCCCGGGGCCCCGGCACTTGCCCGGGTTAGCCGGGTGCTGGCGCCGGGCCTGGCTCAGCTTGTTCTTCAGACTGCTACATGTTTCTGGAGCTCGGGACAGATTTTGGTCCCATGGACAGAAAGTGGTCTTGGCGAGCAAGTCGGTAACCAAGCCAGTGCAGACACTGACACATTGGGAAACATTTACTTACCTATCCTGTTGCGATCCCTGCCATGCGTTGTCCGACGAGGATTCGGGTCTGCCGCGATTCTCTAAATTTGTACGTCCAATTTCCTGCATGTGTCGCTTCCCCCGCTGAGGTCCGCCGATTCACCTTCTTATTCCCGGTGAATGTGAGTGCTGATCTTGCGACGCAATTTGCTTTTTAAATTCCGCGGTTTGTCCCAATCAGTCGGAGTGTCCGACGTCCACGCCCCCCGATTTGTGTCGCATGCAAGCCGGCGCCGATGCGCCACAATCCGATCGCGTGTGCCAAAAACCTGTGGCAATTCAGGGCAAAACGGAAAAAAACCCATTAAACCCGACGTAAATGCATCCAACGGACCCTTAGTAAATGTGTCCCAATGGGTTCAGTGAAAAATCACTGATGTGAATAAAATACCAATGTGAAACGGCCCTTACACACACAGAGGTAAAGTGGCCAACTCCTTTCAAGCCAAAAAAGGCTCTGTGCGTTCTATTGCTATAGTTTTCGGTCTGAATGTTGCCCTGTCTTTTTACTTTTGATAGACCATCAACAATAATTCCTGGTCAAAGCCTTCTTATATTATAATTTTTTTAATAACTTTTTTTGCTTGAACACGTGACCCACTTAAATGCTAATATTTAGAGAATTGTATTTTCTAATATATATCTTTCAACTAAATCTATATAACATGTGAAAAAATGTACAGTATACCTATGTGTTTTTACCACAGGAACATAATCTGCTTCTCTACGACCTTGCTGATGTGCGAGAAGATGAGCTGTAGGTAATGCAGATCAATAAGCCCTAGGAACAAATTCATTCCAGGCCAGACCACTACAGGCGATCCAATAATCCATTAATGGAGCAGAACACTACTGGCGTGCATGAGAACCCTTACAGACTTGGACTTAGTCCCTTGTGATGTTTAGCTTCACTGTGTTGTGTTGACTTGAATACAATCAGCATAGTAAACAGCAAAACGCAAATATTAAACCGCTGAAGAAGGTCGGAACTGAAATTCTACAAATGAGGCTTTGCTATCGTTGAACACATACTCCCAGTCAGATATACGGGGTCTTCACAGCAGGTCATACTCTGTTCTTCCTAAACTAAACACCAAGATGTATGTTATTACCATAGTTACTAGATCTAAACATATAATAAAAGTCAATACTAAAAGAGGAGAAACAGAATGGAGTTGGATAGAATAAAAAAAAACTAAAACAAACTGGAGAAGATTTATTAAAATCAGCTAAAACTTACACATAGTTAGACTAGACAGCCCCATAATGTGCCAGGCTCTTCATAGTGGTAAAGGGAACCTGTCATCAGAAATTGGCCTAATAAACCACTACTAGTATGTTGTGAAACAGCTGATCAGCTTCTAGATCTTGTTTCTTTCATGGTCCAGCTTGATGGTGTCATCCAGAAAATCAACTTTGAATTGAGATGTAAGTTAGATGTATAAAGTCAGGGAGGCAGAGAGTTAAACACTGAAGTCAAGCTCTCCCTTCCTCCTAACACCTCCTTCCATGTTATTGACATCATGGGCCGGATTTCGATCAATGATGTCCCTGGTCCAGAATTACAGTTGGGTTAAACTTTCACTTACAGTATAGAGTTTTTTGGATTGAAATTATGTTCCACACTATGCTCCCAAATATTATATTCCTATCACCACCAACCATATTGTACCCCCACATATATCAAGAATACACTGTGATCTCTCAAAGTTTTGTCATATATACTATACCTAAATATCCTATCCTAAATAAACCCCACTGAATAAACATATACAGGCAGTCCCCGGGTTACGTACAATATAGGTTCTGTAGGTTTGTTCTTAAGTTGAATTTGTATGTAAGTTGGAACTATATAATCCCAGCCAAAAATTTTTTGGTCTCTGTGACAATTGGATTTTAACCAGTTCGCGACCGCCCGCAGTGTATTCACGGCAGCGGTCGGGTCGCGCTGCATGGAGAGGGCTCACGAGCTGAGCCCTCTTCATAGCCGGTAAGTCTTAGCTGCATATTACACCGATCGCAGGTGGTATCACAGCGATGGCTGCCGGCAGCCTCAAAAAGATGGCACATGGGCGTCGCCATCTTACCTGGGATCGCCGCTCCCTGTGATTGTCATATGAACCAGGAGTAACAATAAAGCTTCATTAGAGACACCTGTGATAACTGTTATAGATGTTTATTGTAGCCTTAGGATAAAGTACAGTAAATAACCAACATCTAGAGGTCCGTTTGTAACTAGGGGTCGTTTGTAAGACGGGTGTTCTTAAATAGGGGACCGCCTGTATTACCCACCTGCTTAAATACATACAGGGCCCACTAAAGCATCTCTCTGTATTAATTACATTGGGGAACACTCATTTTAGTGTCTTAAAAGTTGGACCTGTCTTTAAGTACCCTGGAATTATCTGGTTTTAAAAACATCTGTTTTTTTTTTTTAATTAAATACAAAGTTTAAAAAGCCATATATCTCAAAAAATAAAATTGATCAGGAATAGGACTCCAAATAGTTGTGTTACTTACATTCAGAGGAGGTTATATGTAAATTCATAAATGCATAGTATTAATTCTCGAAGAGGGCAGTGGAACTGGGGAACAATAATTAACCATAAATCATACAGTATAAGGACCCGGCAAAGAGAGTAGCGGGGACCGGGCAAAACAATATTTGAGTATGAAATAGGGCAAAACCCACTATCAAGATATAAAGTACTCATATTATTAGATAGCACCACCGAACACAATTGTAATATACATATTACTGTAAAGGGGCATCAGTAAATCAAACATAACACCATAGTTTCCACATTGGTATAACAGAACACGTCACTATTACTGCACTAATTCATTATTTGTCCATGCCAATAAACATACTTAATGATGAATATATAAAACTAAATTAATATTTATAGTGAGTGAGTGAAACGATATACCTGATAAGATTTTTACAAAAAAAACCCAAAATACATGTTTATGAAAAGTGAAACTACCGGTAATTAAGAGATAAGACATGATAAGGTCATAATATAAAATAATATACACAATTAATAATCCTATGAGCCCAGGGTCTGTGGCATCTCCTTCCCAGCTTCTTGTTCTGCTTGTTTAGGTAAACTAGCAGTCTTTGCCTCCAAGCTCTTTTTCCTAACTACAAGGCACTAGGGTTTTGGACTGTTCTCTGTGTATACATTCTATTTTCGCAAAACAATGACAAAGAGTTCTCCTATAGACTTAAAGTGGTAAACAACTTTCCATACAGCACCTGTCATTCAAAAGGTCAGACTATCTGCTTTTCTGGTAAACAAGTCTGTTTTTCTCCTGCAAAAAATTTCTTCTATAGCTGTGAAAAATTATTGGCTTCCCTTTATATAAAGATAACTCGCTTGGTGCTGTCTCTTGGTGCTTATTAACCCTTTCTACAGGTCTATACAGATACAGTACTAATAAACAGAATTTATATAACAAACCTCTATAGATTCATGTGAATGAACTCAATGTAAAATAAAGTAAGAAGTGCTGACTTCGTACAGGGGAAATATTGAAATAACCAAATTTCAATGCTCCTCTGATCTAGGGCACTAGACCACATAAAAGGTTCCATTATGTATCATGCCCCCCTAAATGAATTATAATCCAATGTCACACTATTTTACTTCCTATACCTATCACTTTTTTACCCATATAGGCTGGATTCACATCACGTTATTTGTATACGCTAAGCATATGTATACGCCCGATGTATACGCTTAGAGTATACATTGACAAGTAGTGGCAGACGTTGTTGCCTCCATCTGGTCACTAAACGTTCTGTCCGTCAAAATATGGAGAATGGGAAGACGTATTGATATCACTGTCCATATTAGAGAGAAAAGGAAAGGCAAACAAGAAGAGACCGAATAGCGCTCATAGGGTAGTATTAAAGTATAATAT
Source organism: Engystomops pustulosus (assembly GCA_019512145.1). Taxonomy (NCBI): domain Eukaryota; kingdom Metazoa; phylum Chordata; class Amphibia; order Anura; family Leptodactylidae; genus Engystomops; species Engystomops pustulosus. The sequence goes on from CM033643.1 coordinate 19,803,695, forward strand.
GATGGTTTTAGAAATATACGATTGGAGGCTCACCGGATCCGGTTGAGCTGAATTAGGCACAACGCTATTTTTCACTTGTTCAGATCTGGTGAGGGTATCTTAGGTGCTTCCTTAAGACCGTCGTTGTTGAAACGCCGTTGCCAAGACGGTCTGGATCAGAATCAAGTGGAGAGCGTGGGGGACTGTTAGGGAGGGCGCACACAGTAAATCAAAAGCTTCACATCGTAAGGTTTGGTGAAACGTCTATTTAATATCTCGGGTCACAACGCGTTTCGGAGTCAAAAACTCCTTTATCAAGTGAAATGAGACTGCAGCGTGGGAGATGGGGACTACTCTCATCTCCCACGCACTCCACTGTCTATATTAGGACATGGGATGGGATGGTGATCAGTTGACCATGAGGAGAACCGGATCGGCCTAATCATGATGCATACATTGTCTCTCATTTCCAGCACATTGTTTATTATCCTTCCACGCGGGGTTGACTTCCCCTTGATGCTTTGTATAGCGCATACATTAGATGTTTTTCATTGATCATGCTCCAGAGGAGGCAGCATCGGCGTCTGTTTCATCCCAGAAGCTTAAAGGTGCTTGTACTCTAACATTACCTCCTATCTGGGACATGTGTCTTGTTCTTGCCTCTTCATGTGTCATATATTATTTCATGCCTAATTTCTCAGGTTTTGTCTGAGAGCTGAATGTGCTTTAGAGGCTACACACGTATAATTGAAGCAAATGTGATGGCTTCTTTGTGCTTTGACAGTCTTTCTTATCTGTTATCTTCAGAAAAGCGACACATCTAAAGTAATTCTTCATATCCTCCAAAGTATACATTTAATTTGGGTACATTTGTCTCATATGTGCAATTTCCAAATAGCTCCTGAGTACGTATGTGACATTGCTTTTATCTTCCTGATTGTCTCGTAGCAATGGATTGTTTACTGCTATCTCTTCCCGGCTCAGTATATTCACGTTCTAATTTATATCACTTAACACTCAAGAAAAATGTTGGCACCTATAAGAAGCGGAGGCAAAACATTGGGTTCCATCTTGTGTTCCATCGTAGATCTCTGCTTCAGTAGTTTCTGCAAAAGTCGTCAGATTTGCGAAAAATTTGACCTATCCTTTTAAAAATATCCTTAGACATTAGTGGGTTCTAACTTCTAGCCACCCCATTGTTTAGAAGATATAGCAAAAGAGTTAACCAGTTACTACTTAATCCGTTATCACTGTGTAGGTTGCCGTTGAGTCCAGTGGATTGAGGCAGGGGTGACTTGAACACAAAAAAGTGTCACCACTTCCAGTAGACAACATGGACTGGACATCAAGCTCTGGAGCAGGACACATCTGTTGGGAAAACCAGAAGCATAAAGTCACTACTACTGAGGCCAGTTAATAAAGATTAATGATGAGGCCAGTGGTGATCTGGACACAAAAGAAATGTCACCACTTCCAGTCTGGCTTGGACCATAGGACCTAACGGCCGTGTTCTCGCCCATCGTTTCAAGCACCCTGCCCTATGGGAGACATCGGGCACACGGGGAGACATCGGGCCAGTCACTGGGAGACATCGTTGCACACGGGGAGACATCGGGCAGCACGGGGAGACCTTTAGGGAGAAAGATGAGCGATCCCGTGAACAGCGTATCACCCCGACAGTAAGCAATGTGCCAACACATCTGTAATCTATTCTTCACTGTGTTTTTTCACTGCGTTTTTCACTTAATGATCCTGTGTTTTCACTGTTTTTATTCTATTCTTCACTGTTCTTCACATCTATACTGTCGGAGATAATATACGCGCAGAAGAGGAAGAATAGATGGCAGATGTTTGCATACATCTGATCACTTATCAGAAGACATTCTTTTCAATTAAATAACACATTTTATTCCCAACCATGGTCCCTTTGAAAAATCTCGAGTCTCCCATTGACTTCAATGGGGTTCGTTATTCAGACGAGCACTCGAGCATCTGGAAAAGTTCGTCTCGAATAACAGCACCCGACATTTGTAGTGCTCGCCATCTCTATTTATTATCCTTCCACGCGGGGTTGACTTCCCCTGAGCTTTGTATAGCGCATACATTAGATGTTTTTCATTGATCATCTCCAGAGGAGAGCAGCATCGGCGTCTGTTTCATCCAGAAGCTTAAAGGTGCTTGTACCTAACATTACCTCCTATCTGGGACATGTGTCTGTTCTTGCTCTTCCATGTTCTATGTTCTTTTGCCTAATTTCTCAGGTTTTGTCTGAGAGCTGAATGGCTTTAGAGGCTACACACGTATAATTGAAGCAAATGTGATGGCTTCTTTGTGCTTTGACAGTCTTTCTTATCTGTTATCTTCGAAAAGCGACACATCTAAAGTAATTCTTCTATCCTCCAAAGTATACATTTAATTTGGGTACATTTGTCTCATATTGCATTTCCAAATAGCTCCTGAGTACGTATGTGACATTCTTTTATCTTCCTGATGTCTCGGCAATGGATTGTTTACTGCTATCTCTCTTCCGCGCTCAGTATATTCCTTCTAATTTATATCACTTAACACTCAAGAAAATGTTGGCACCTAAAAAGCGGAGGCAAAACATTGGGTTCCATCTTGTGTGTTCATCGTAGATCTCGCTTCTATTTCTGCAAAAGTCTCAATTTCGAAAAATTTGACCTATCTTTAAAAATTCCTGAGACATTAGTGGTTCTAACTTCTAGCCAACCAGCCACCCCATTGTTTAGAAGATATAGCAAAAGAGTTAACCAGTTACTTACTTATCCGTTATCACTGTGTAGGTTGCCATTGAGTCCAGTGGATGACGGCAGGGGTGACTTGAACACAAAATGTGTCACCACTTCCAGTAGACAACATGGACTGGACATAAAGCTCTGGAGCAGGACACATCTGTTGGGATAACCAGAAGCATAAAACCACTTCTACCAAGGCCAGTTTATAATGAAATTTGTGTAAAGATCAATGATGAGGCCAGTGGTTATCTGAGCACAAAAGAAATGTCACCATTTCGAGTCTGGCCTGAACCATAAACAGCATCTTGAAGAAGACCGCAAGATTTGTATGACAGCAAGATATACAGATGTAAGAAGAAGGAACGGTGCACTGCAAATGGGTGTAGCCTCTAGATCTGGAGAACCCTCTTACCCCGTGTCACAGAGGGAGCAGATCATTGTCTATCCGTGCTGATTAAAGAAAATCTACCTTCAGAATCCATCATAATAAACTAGGAACACTTACTTGTACTGTGACTGGTAATACTCTTATATTTGTTATCCTCCTTTCTTCTAAAATCAACTTTTTAAGTTATGCTAATTAACCAGAAGGGTTCTGGGGACATTACCAGAGCCCTTTTATGCTGTATCTCCACAGGCTACACCCTCCCACTGTTAACTTTGAACAAAGGGTTGGATACAGGTATAGGGGTTATGTTTGGGGAGACCAAAATCTTCACCCAATGTAAACAAAGGCCAAGTATGTGGCCCCAATGGTAATGCCCCTTGTATATTTACGCACCTAGTTTTAAAGGTCCCTGAAATACAGACAGGAGAAACATTTACCCTCCAGCTGGAGAGAGAAAAAGGGACAAACTACAAAGATGCATACAAAAAGTGGTTCTTTATTGATAACACACATGCAAGAATGACAAAGGCGATGTCACCACCGGGTGGCACCGTCATGGAAATAACAACTGAATGCAATAAAATTGTGTTGAAAACATGAGTGGTGTGGTACAGAACAGAAGGAGCGGCCAAGCCCCAGGACAAGTGGCAAAATCAGGTGAGTAAAAACCCTTTCGGTTTAAACAATGGACTGGGCTTATATGAAACTGAGTGCTGCTACAAGGTCAGTCATATACCTTTAAGCAGAACAAATGTCAGCAATAGCGTGAAAGAAAATGTATCTTTTGTAAACAATAGTAACGCTATATTGTAGGCTGTATAGCCAAAATGGCTAAAGTGCATAGAGGCAAGGTCTTACCCAGTCAACTGTAGATCCACTGTCCAGGAGAGGCCGTGTCCCCGACGTACGTTTCGGCTCTAAACGAGCCTTCTACAATATAGCGTTACTATTGTTTTGCATTGATTGATTGATTTTGCCACTTGTCCTGGAGCTTGGCCGCTCCTTCTGTTCTGTACCACACCACTCATGTTTTCAACACAATTTTATTGCATTCAGTTGTTATTTCCATGACGGTGCCACCCGGTGGTGGCATCGCCTTTGTCATTCTTGCATGTGTGTTATCAATAAAGAACCATTTTTTGTATGCATCTTTCTAGTTTGTCCCTTTTTCTCTCTCCAGCTGGAGGGTAAATGTTTCTCCTACCCTCCCACTGTTCAAGATTACAGAAGGCAGAGGGAGCACGCAACGGAAATCGGGGGGCGTGGGCGAACGAAAACCCGACGGATTCGGAAAAAGCGGCACATTTAAAAAAAAAATGTGTCGCGGAGCTTGCACTTACCTTCAATAGGAATAGGCCGGTGAACTTGAGTGCGTTCCGATGCTCTCCAGCGCAGCAGCGCCACCTGGTGGACGTTGGAGTAACTACCTTAATGAATCCCGGCCAGACCCGAATCCACCGCAGAGAACGCGCCGCTGGATCGCGAATGGACCGGGTAAGTAAATCTGCCTCAATATGTCACCTTTATATTCTTATACGAATCCCATCTTCTGCCTAACGTGGATTCTCTGCACACAGCTAATGGACACTTGTATATAGCGCTATAGGATATGTAGTATTGCAAACCTTGTAATAAAGAATCCTTATACTTTTTACTTTCATTGAAAATACAAAATCAATTTTTTGTGAAAAACAAAAACAGAAGACAAAAGGTGTAAATTACTTTGCCCTTTTCCCTGCTTTGGCTAATTGATAAAAAGTAACAATTTTTTTTTAATGCTGATGATGTCAAATCTGGAAGATCATAGGTAACGCTGTGGAGAGTGCGGAGTGTTATACGTATATATTTTTAGGAGACGTCTGTCTGCTGTGAGTTTTCTCAGCATTTGCCCTTTTGCATGCTGAAGGCAATAAAAATGAAGACATAGACTAGATAAAGATAACCAGGCACCTCTGTTCTGCCAATTATTTACTGGCAGAGGGAATATTTTGTAGTTTCCATTTATTGTTCTCCTGTAATTGATTTTCCCCATGTAGCCTGGATACAGTTACACTTACATTCCATTATTTTTCTGCAGTTCGTAAAGTTTACTTAAAGTAGGACTCCAGCAGCTAAAAGTTGCCATCCCTGTAACGTATACAATCATAATAATAATAATTGTTTACTTATATAGCGCACACAGATTATGCAGCACTGCACAGAGTTGCCAAATCTGTCCATGTCCCCAATGGGGCTCCCAATCTAATCAACCGACCAGTATGTTTTGGAGTGTGGGAGGAAACCAGAGGACCATGAGGAAGCTCACGCAAACAGGGAGAGAACATACAAACTCTTTGCAGATGTTGACCCTGGGACATGAACGTGAACAAGTGCAGACTATATGAGAATCTCCTTTCTCTGTTGTTTAGTCTTTTATCTATTCAGATCTAACATAGTTTATACACAGTCCATGCTCAGATATAATTATCTAACTTTGCCATCCCTGGCTACTATGCGAGGACACAGTATTCTAAAAATATAAGACTCTATGGCCCACATTTATCAAAATAAGTGCAAACTGCACCATGTGTGTGTAGTGTGCAGAGTGCACCAAATCAGTCTTCATTAATATGATGCAACTTTCTTTGTTTGGGAAGCGAGCACAACCTTTTTTTTGGTGCACCTTTAAAATAGACTATGTAATACAATTCTGTCGAGACGCTATGATAAATGAATCGGAACCGGAACTCCTCCTTTAGATACAGATTTTGTTGGCGCGGCGGAAACAATGGACACTCTACACCCCAACCTGATAGTAAAAAACACAAATGTAGATATCTTTGCTAATTTATTAAATAAGAAAACTGAAATATCACATGGTCATAAGTATTCAGCCCCTTTGCTTTGACATTCATATTTAACTCACGTGCTATCCATTTACTTCTGATCCTCCTTGAGATGGACTTGATTAGGAAAGTCACACACCTGTCTATATAAGACCTCACAGCTCACATTGCGTGTCAGAGCACATGAGAATCATGAGGAACTGTCCAAAGACAGAATTATGGTAAGGCATAGATCCGGCCAAGGTTCCAATATAATTGCAGCAGGACTCAAGGTCCCTAAGAGCACAGTGGCCTCCATAATCTTTAAAGAAAATAAACCTCTGAAAAAACATTAAAAAACCTATAAATACTCAACTCTGCTCCTCTTCATGTTGATCCCGCTGCTTTTTTGCCGCCAGTCTTGACATGCCTTGATTACCTAGAAAAGAAAGTTATTATTAGCAACACGGAGTGTAGCGACAAGATGTCCAGCACTCCGGGCTGCTAACTAAGCACACGCCCACACCTCCCTCTCCCAGAATGGGAGAGGTCTCCACGCTCTATGCCATAATTCTAACTTTTTTCTCTAGGTGATCTCCCCAATCATGGGAGAAGAGCCTTGGTGAGAGAGCTAAAGAATAATCCCAAAATCACTGTGGCTGAGCTCCAGAGATGCAGTAGGGAGAAAGTTCCACAAAGTCAACTATCACCACCGCCTCCACCAGTCAGGCAAGGGGACAGGACCGCTCCAGGTCAGCCCACTCCCCGCCATCCGTGACCACCCCCGGCTGGCCACCCACCTCTCCACGCCCCTTCATGACCCCCTGGCTTGAAGGTGGTGGATTGGGGAAAATAAATGCAAGTGCTAGCAATAAGCGATTATTTCTGGGCTTCTATGGCCACAAACATGGTGCAGAAGCTCTGATAAATATCCCTAATGAGCCTTAGCACACAGCTAAAATAACACAGCATTGGCTTCAGAACATCTCTGTGACCATTCCTGACTGATCCAACCAGAGCCCTGACCTCAACCCAATGGAGCATCTCTGGAGAGACGTGAAAATGGCTTCCACCAACGTTCACCATCCAACCTGAGGGAACTGGAGAGGATCTGCAAGGAAGAGGCAGAGGATCCCCAAATCCAGGTGTGAGAAACTTGTAGCATCTTCCCAAGAAGACTCCTGGCTGTACTAGCTCCAAAGCTGCTTCTACTCAACACTGAGCAAAGGGGCTGAATACTTATCATCATGTGATATTTCAGTTTTTCTTGTTCAATAAATTAGCAATAATATCCACATTTGTGTTTTATTTCTGTCAAGATGGGGGCAGAGTGTACAGTAATGAGCAAAAAAGAACTTTTTTTGATCTTACCAGTTGGCTGCAATGAAATAAAGAGTGAAAAATGTAAATGGGTTTGAATACTTTCTTTACCCACTATATAATGTTTTTCCCTCAATAAATGTGTGCTCCCATCAATATATGCATTGCATGTTTATGAAATTTACACCCTGGTCTTGTAGTTTTTGTGTATTTCTTTTAATGCTGTGTTTTGTATGCAGTAATTGTCTTTTGTTATAAAGTTTTGTTATGACATTGTTGTCCATTTTTTGACACTTTAGGTCTATATAGGTACTAACAGTGACTGGCATAACCTGGAGGCATATATGCAGGGTCGGCGTTAGGAGGTTGCAAATTGGGCATTTTTTCCAAGGCCCCCTGTCCTTAAGGGCCCCCTGTATTGCTCATTTAATACTCCTTGGTTGAATGCTCTGGTGAAGATGCTGATCATCTATCTGTCTAGTTATGTATCTCCTATCATTTGTCTATTTCCTATGTATATATCTAATTATTTATCTATCTAGCTTTTTGTATATATATTTATCTATACATCTTCTATCTATCCAGCTATCTCATATATATATAATCTAACCTAATATCTCTATTCTACTGTATCTATCTCCTATTATCTCACAGTCTATACACAATCCATTTTATATTTCCATATCTATGAATCTATCATCTTTATCTTTCATATTTATCCCCACTTTTAGTTTAGCCCATGGCCCCACTTTGTCTAAAACTGGCCCTGCATATGTGTAATGTATGAACTGAAAGATAAGTCTGGCTTTTAGAATAAATTGTAGATTTAGTAAATGTAAGATCCCTTTGAGATCAAATGACCAGACTGAAAATTGAAGAGAAGGATATTCTTCAAATGGTTTGTTCCCTAGTCATTTCCTTCATGGCATCTTATCCTTAGAGTTACATGTGAAAGATGGGTTGTTAGGGCATTGGCATATTTGACAATGTCATGTCTGGGCACTTAACAATAGTGAGTTTGCCAACACCAAGTCCAGGCTCCTTTTCACAGATTTGAAGATTGTACATGTTATAGGGCCAATGCTAGCACTGGGCATACCTGGGCAAGTGCCGGGGGCCCAGAGCTGCTGGGGGGCCCACATAAATCTGTACATAAGGAATCCATGCGGGTGACGGGGGCTGTATCTAATGAATGCATATGGTGTGAGGGGGCCTTATATAAAATGTTCTTAAGTGGGCTGTATATAAAATATCCATGAGGGGGCTGTATATAAAATATCCATGAGGGGGCTGTATATAAAATATCCATGAGGGGCTGTATATAAAATATCCATGAGGGGCTGTATATAAAATATCCATGAGGGGCTGTATATAAAATATCCATGAGGGGGCTGTATATAAAATATCCATGAGGGGCTGTATATAAAATATCCATGAGGGGGCTGTTTGGTATGATAAACTGGGGAATATTTTAGGGAGCAGGAGACTGTTTTGGTTTCTGAATTTTTAATGCCGCCACATGAGTTCACTGCAAAGGGGCCCACTGAGGCTCTGTCACCCAGGGGCCTACTGAAACCTGGAGCCAACCATGATCTGGATGATACTGTTCTCAAAATGGGGGTTTGTTTTATATACTAAGTGCATGAACAAGTTCTGAATTACTCAGAAATGTATAAGAAAAAGCAAAATCCCTCTCACACACTTTCCCTCCTCGGCTTACTACATATTGCGCGAAAGACATTGCTATTGTTTGGTAGAAGTAACACTTTAATCCACAAAGGTGAATTCTTCCTTATCTCGTCTGCCAAGGACAGATTTTCACAGCGCTGGTCCAATGAGTAATGTTTTGAGGTTTAGCTCCACTGATTTCTTCTACACCTGATAAAACTCAGACTTCACTATGTGGTTCTCACCTTATAAGAAACGTCTACATAAATACTTATAACACACAGCATGATAAAAACTTCTCTATCCCAGGAACAAAGAGGAGACTTCAAGATACTGCACGGAGCATGTATTCCATAGGCAAAATGTAACAGTCCATGCAAATGTGTTCAAAATGATCAAATATTAAATATAGGGGCTTATTTACTAAGGGTCCGCGGGTCGCACTTTTGTTGGATTTTCTGACGTTTTCGGGGATTGCGTCGCTGTGACAGAAATTTAACTGGGGATTGTGACGCAAGCTATCGGATTGTGGCTGCACGATCCGACTGATTCGGACTGAGCTCGGGATTAAACTTTCAATTTGTGTCGCATGACAATGCACTTACATGCACCGGGAAGAAGAAGGTGAACTCCGGCGGACCTAAGCGACGAAGCGACACATGCAGGATATCGGGGGCACGATCTTAGTGAATCGCGTGCCGGTCAGACAATGCACTTTTTGGGGAAAGTAAGTAAATCTCCCCCATAATGTTTGGGTTTTATTGTGACTTTTTGTACTTTTTTGATTTTTTTTTTGTGGTTTTAATATTGGGAATACTGAATTTTCTGTATTTTCTATTTGGAATAGACCAGCAAGGTAGGTGCTGAATAGAAACTGAATTGAATGTTAGTTAATTGATGTAGAAATGTCCAATCTTTTTACAAATGATATGGATTTCCCCCCTAGGTAAATTAAGGTAAAGCGCTGTATTTGTGTGTACTTGAGTTTAACTATGTAAAGCTCCAACTGTACCATAGACCTGTCATTGATCACCTCTAATACAAATGATGTGACACCTTCCCAGTGCATATAGCAAAGTGGAACATCCTCCATGATCTTGTAACTATTCATGTAACTAAAATTTGAAATGAGGTTTTAAAACTGGGTTTTAATTATGTGTATTTTACTAAAAACATGCACTTTATATGTGTATCTGAACATGCTATTTAGAGTATGTTATTTATAGCTTCATTGACATAAGAGTTATGAGAAAACTGTTTATACTTAGACTAAAACAATCACATTTTCATTTTTTTTTAAACAAAAACTGTTCAACACTCAAACAATGTAATATTATGTTTCCCCATAAAGAACCACCAGAGAGAAAAAACTACTGCCATGGCAGCCATAGCGACTGCTATTGGGCCAGTGGTGAAAGGGGGCCTGGGCTGAAAGTTTGATGCAGTAATGATTATGCTTAACCACTTTCTTGTGGAGAACTTAAAGCATAACTGTCATTTAAGATAATCTTTTAGATTTTGTGTGGGGATGTGGTGAACATTCTAATATACATCATTAACAAATTCTTCTTAGTTGGAAAATAAAATAAAGCTACTCCCTTCCATAGGGATTGTGTCTATGTAAGCTGCATGAGCTCACATCTAATCTCCCTGTGTTTGATTAAACAGCTATGAGAAGGGAGGATTCACCCGTCAACTTTAAGCTTGATGTTTGTAAAAATAAAATGTTCATCGCAGACTACAGACAGGAAGAGCGGAGAAAGGGTTAACACACTCTCAGTGGTGTAACAAATAGGAGAGAAGACAGATTTGCCATAGCATTTCATTTGTGGTGCTATCATTTTTAAGGTATGTCTAGGTTTTTGGATAAGTTAAGGTGTTTTGGATGATGGTAAAAAACAAACCTAGTGACATTTCTCTGGTTTGATCACTAGGGGAAGCTAGAAAACACGTTGGAAGAAATAAACTCTTATGACCTTTGGTCAATATATTAAAAATGATAGCAGCACAAACGAAATTTTTTGCTGCACAAACAACCACAAACGTAGCACAAACATTTGACACCAAATTTCTTTGATTCAGTTAATGTGTGTGTGGTGTGGGGGGGGGGGGGGGGCGCGCAGGGAGACTGGAACCAGTGGGAGGGGCATTCTGTCAGCCAGCCAATAGTCAGCCATTAATCAGCCAGCCCACTGTATTTTATACGGATATAGTTATATGGTTTGGATAAAGTGACATACAGATGAAAAACATAACATATATACAGATTCATACAGCACAGAAATACGGGACTGGAGAAATCATACATTCATGGGAAAGGGGCCTAAAATATAGACAGTACGAAGTTGAACAGACTCTACCTATACTCATTCATCAAAGTGTCTCATGCTTTGTGTCTAAATCTCCCCCAGTTTAAGACTGTGGGGGAGATATATCAACCAATTACAGCTCAGCTTTCATTTTACCAGTGCTCATTAATATTTTAAAGGGGAGCTGTAATTGGTTTCCATGGGCAACTAAGCACATTCTTAGTTTTAGTCAGATTGATAAATCTCCCCCTGTCTCTTTCTTTACACTTTCTCTCTATTGGCTTAGTTCATGCCAGGACACAGAGACAACATTTTGGGTCATAGGCATATTTTTATTATGTCACACCCTTTTCCTACAAGTCTTAAACTTAGACTTAGAATTATCCAAAACACTTGTGAAATGTGATGCAATGCATTGTAGACGGTTTTACAGGTCACATTAAACCAGAATTTTGGTGCATTTTGGTAATATATCTCCCCTTATCGTGCCTGACCGAGTAGATTCTACAATGTCTATATACAGGCAGTCCCCGGGTTACATACAAGATAGGTTCCATAGGTTTGTTTTTAAGTTTAATTTGTATGTAAGTTGAAACTGTATATTTTATAATTGTAGTAAAAGACAAATTTTTTTTTTGTCAAAATTACAATCGGAGTTTCAGAATTTTCTGCTGTAATTGGACCAAGGATTATCAATAAAGCTTCATTACAGACACCTTACAGCTGATCATTGCAGCCTGGGACTATAGTAACATCCAGAGAGCTTCACCAGAGGTCATAGTGGGGAGAGAGGTCCCTCTGTAACTAGAGGTTGTCTGTAAGTTGGGTGTCCTTAAGTAGGGGACCACCTGTATGAGATACCGGTAGTTTAGTGCTCTTCTGTAGGTGACAGGACCGGCTGTTCTCTGGTATATGTCTTATGCTGATGTACTCATACCTTTAGTAAAGTAACATACATGCAATATGATAACTTGATATGTAGATTATATATAGATATAAACTTCATTTCTGTACTTTTTTTCCTCTCTCCTATTTTATGCATCTAGAACAATTCATAATTCTGTCTACCATAACCATAGCAACCTCTGATGTCCTATTAGGTGTGAATGGCGAATTCCATTTTCACATTGCAAGGATATATGCAGGAGTTGTAATAAGAATGTTAAATTCACCCAGATTGGATGAGGATAGGAATGTCAGAGACGACAAAGAGAGAAAAGCCTGCAGGGAAGGCACCGAATGTCCTGGAAGATTTTCTACAATAGTAACAGGATGTGAAAAGGTAGAAAAAAAGGTTAGATTTTTTTTGCTACAATGTATTTAGTCATTCGTCAGCTAAAGACATATTCCTCTCCTGTTTGTATAGATCCATCAAATGGCACCACATTAGTAAAACACAATTTCAATATAAGTAGAAAGTAATAACAGGCACAAATGCTATGGGTGATTAACAAAACAAAAATTGCCAAATTAAATAAACTTTAAAGGAACCTATCAGCATGAGGATGCTGCCCTTAAGATGGATATGATGAAATCCAGACAGTATGTATGTGTCAGCGTCATCTTCGGTCTGTGGTCAATATTACATGGTATTTGCTTGTGTGAACCCGGACTTAGCTTGCTGGTTTAGAGTTGATTGCACAACACTCTTCACCTCTTGCAGTCTACTATGGTCCAGCTAATGTTAACTGTTGTGACCTTGGAGCAGAGCCTTTGGTTTCCCATAAAGTACTCTGTTAATATTCAGTTCACTGCTGGTTATAGTTTATCTTAACCAGCACAGTATCTTTGCTGTAATTCTGGTATTTCAACCTCAGCTCCTGCTCAGACTACTCTTCTGCTTTTGTGATTTTGTACTTCATTGCTTACTCTGTTGTGACCCAGCTTGTTGACAATTCTTTGTGTTGTTTTTTCTGTTATGCATTTGCACTTAGGGAGCACTGTAGGGAGGGAACAATGCTCAGTTTCTGGCCACTGTTTATGGTGGTTCTAGTAAGCAGTCAGGGCTTGTTTGGGAGGCTCAGTATAAGGGCTCATTGTCCGTGTCCTTCATCCTCCAATTACAGTGTCCCACATAAAAGAGAGTGATGTCTTCCTTCTCTCTGCCCAGCTCTATTGATTGATGATTGTTTTTTCTGTGTATTTAAAAAGAGAAAGACTTGTCCATGACTTTAAACAAGATTTGGAGGTATGGTCCACCTCTTGAAACGCATTTAAAGAGAAAGTAACTATTGCATCTGATTTTGGTTAATATCAATCACAGACTGTAAACTGAAACTTCTCTGTTGGATTGAGATCTATCAGAAGATCTTAAAGGAAACCTACCACTTCCAATAGGGCTTCTAAGCTGCAAATGCCGTGCACCAGCTCAGGGTGCTTTAGTAATCTTTATATACGAAGTAGATCCACTGCAGCGTGGTACATGCACAGAAAACCATGCGCACGACTGTGCGTACTCCTGAATAGGAAATGGTCGCACGCATGGTGCGCCGAGCGCGGACCTCGGTGCGGTGAATCTACTTCGTATATAAAGATTACTAAAGCGTTTAAACGCTTTACATCTATTTAAAAACATATCGAAAATAAGCGCCGGCACCAGCTCACCCTGAGCTGATGCACGGCATTTGCAGCTTAGAAGCACCAACGAAAGTGGTAGGTTACCTTTAACTTGGTGGTTTCCTTCCAAAGACCTAAGTGGTCACCGACATTTCACAAAATAATAGCCCGAGACTAAGACATTATATCATTATATTCTCTCTACACTTATCAGGCTCTTCCCTGCTGATAATCCACAGTCTAAGGTGAACGCTGAAAACGGACTGCGCACATTGCACAGGACGGGAGACCTTGCACCATACAGAATATGATGCAATGACTCCCTGTCTGCCAACTGTAGCACCGGTAACCTAAGAACTGTTATAGTGCTGGCACTGCAGTCTGGCTGGTAGACAGGGGGATCCTTTTACCATATTTCTGTATGACACAAGGAGTCCCGTCCTGTGCAATGTGTGTAGTCTGTGGAATCGGTCCACCGACTTCACAAATTTGTGTGCAGGTGGCCTAACTGAAATCCTAACCTAAAGGCGCTTTCCTATCTAGGCTTTTTCTGACTCATCTACTTGATATTTCATAAATGGATGAAAGATGTGAGTCTTAACTCTGGGACCGTCACCTATCGCAGGAACAGGGATCCGCTATCCCCCTTTCTGCACCCAGGTTGAAGGGAAATAACGAAAATAGTTGACACTATATGCTTGGCTTTCCCGCATAGTTAAAAGGAAAGGATCTATAATCTATTCATGACCTTTACTGTCTAGATGAGAAAAGCCCTTCAAGGAAACCTGTCATCAGAAAATGGTCTAACAAACCAATACCAGTTTGTTGTGAAGCAGCTCAATACCTTCCAGATCATGTTCTTTTCTTGACTTAATGTGGTGGCCTTATGCAGAAAATCATTATTGAAGTTAGATGTAAAATGGTTGCATAAAGTCATGGAGGTGGAGTGTTTAGTACTGAAGTCAAGACCTCTCCACCTCAAAACGTCTCCTCTTCTGTGATGGATATCATACACCCAACTTCTGGAGGTTTAGTGATGTCTTCGGATGCAGGACCATCAATTATAGTGAAGGGGGTGTAGTGAGGCAGGAAGAGCTTGACTTCAGTATTAATCTCTCCACCTCCTTGACTTTTTACAATCCTTTTTACATTTCAATTCAAAGTTGATTTTCTTAATGATAGAAGGTCATATCAGGTCATGAATGTAACACGATCTGGAAGGTGTTCAGCTGCTTAGGAACATACTGGTAGGTGTTTATTAGGTCAATGTCTGCTGTCAGGTTCCCTTTAAAACTATTTTGCAAGATCAAAGTGAATTTAAACGTACACAAATCAGTTTACATAAAAGTCTTTGTAGAGGGGAGAGGGTGTGAGCATATTATTGGAAGGCTTGGTGTAAAAGTTAACGTTAGGGTAAGTTATACTTTCTATAAGTTCTCTTTGTGCAAAGTAGCCAAGTCCACAGCCTGTCTTAGAGCATAAAGTCAATGCAGTGCAATACCTTTGACTGGTAAACAGGGATAAAGTAGTGTGATGGTCAAACGTGATCCGAACAAAGCCTAAAGCCGTACAACTGGCTTTGTAAGCGTTAATCACAGCTGAGGAGACATTGACTGTGTTTGTTGGCGCTAATGCATCACATAGAAGGCTGCTTGTCATAGCTGTAATGATAAAAGATATGACTAAGCCAATATTTCTTGCCTTTCCCTGTACAGCAGAAGCAATTTTATAGATGTGAACAGAAACATTATTTGCTAAGCCTTGGGGAAGGTGAAACCAGCTGGGATGCTTGAGTTACATGCAAATAGTAAAGCAATGCTTCCAGAGGATGCGGGAGAATATATCAGACCCTTATTGATCCCTTGGAGGCCGAATCTAAGCTTCGGACATATATTCTTCTGCTTCTACTGGCAATGCAGGTTTTAAATCATGACTGGGTGACTTGCAAGGCTCGCTCAGTGCCAGTGCTTGTAGTAATGTACAATGGGACATGTACGGATATCACTCACCACTGCAATACATTACGGTAGTGGCGAGAGGGCACAGCGATGAAGGATGTGTCTGGGAGGGTTAAGGGAATGATAATGATCCCGTGGAAAATAGGATATTCTATAACCCCAGAAACAAGATATTTTAGCTTCTTTATGGCTGATGTCAAGTTCTGCTATAAAGCGAAGCTAACAACAAACTTTTGGCCACAATAAGTGTCCTTGGGATGTGTTATATATGTTATATTACTGCCCTTCTTATATACAGATGCCACATACACTACAACACTATAACTCGAGGGAATTGTCAAGTAGTTTGATTACTGGGAACTCTGTACATAACATAAAAACCATAATGTCCATGGATTCTCCATCATCATTAAGTGCCATCAAGTTGATTTCCATTCCTGGTGACCACATGACGAATGTTCCTCTACAATGTCCCGTCTTCATTTGGCACTTTAGGCTCCTCAATGACATCTTGACGATTGCTTTGATTGAAGCATCCATCTTATTGCTGGTTGTCCACCTCTTTCTCCATCCATTCTTCAAGTCTTTGTTGTCCTTGTTGACTGCTAGATCCATCTTTTGTGGCCAATGGCTGTCTACTACTTTTACGTCTTCACTGTCAACTGTAATGTATTTATTTGTTTTTTCTGTTGTCACAACTTATGCTTCCTTCACTTCCCAACTGATCAGTCTACTTTTTTATTTTTAGAATATAAGGGTTGTAACTTTCAGCTGGGCTCTGTTTGTCTTACGCCTGCTAAAATGGTTGTCGGTGTCTCTTCTTCCATCTTGGCCAACAGATTCTTCAGTCGCAGGTTATACGATATCATCCCATTCATTTCTGTAGCTTTTGGTATGTTAATAAGCATATTAAGGAAATCTGACAATATTAGATGTCCTTTGTTGTTATGGTAGTGATAAATGGAAAAGGAGTCCAATAGTTGAAAACCACTGGGAATGAGGTGTAGAAGATTTCCAACGCCAAATCCAGATCCTTTTGGAAGTTTCTTGAGGAAGGTTTTTCTACAGCGCACATTCTACGGCAAACTGTCCGTTTTTACAAGAAGTTTTGGGCTTATTCATACGGAGGTGTCCATTCCATGTCTTCATCCTTATTTAGTCCGTGTTCTGTCTCTATTGTACCTGCGTGTTTTTTTGGGGGGTCATAGAGCATCCTTTTTTTCATGCAAAAAAAAACCCCAGTTAATTACGATAACTATGCTGTAACGCATCGGCATCATTCCAGTTATAATGGATTCAATTCTTGGCTAAAGTGTTGCTGAAATACAAACACTGCTCTATAAATGCAATGCACCTGGACTAAGGGTATAACTCAAACCTAGGAATTAGAACTGAATTTTACTACTACTGTATAATACAAGTACATGCATCGGAAGGTGGTCACATTGGTTCACTAAACATATTATTATTATCTGCTTTATATTTTTTTTTACATAAAATGCAATTTCAACATTGTTGACGAGTTTTGATCCTCATTAGGTTATATTGGTTACACCAACACTATATAATATAGAGTATTTTACACTGTCTCACAACTATGTATAGGTAATATGGTTATAACATCTATATGAAACAAATTACATATAGCATATTGCATGCTCTATATTGGATTCTGGGACAAAATCTGTAACATTTTTATGATATGGTTGTATATGTTGAATTCTTTTTATTCCTTATATAGTATTTAATGCTCATATACAGTGATTTTAATAAATGTTCATTAGTTTGAGTAGAGAAAAGTGCTCAGCATTATTTTTTACATTACTTTAATCTCTTGACACACTGACACCGACTTGCAGCACTCAATATTCACATTTTGCTTAACATATCTCCCAATTTGCCCTGTTTATTTAAAATTCATATCTGCTTCTATTTTTCTGATTTCCAGCTTTTTTAAAATTCTAGTTTGTTTTAGGGAGTGGCCAACGTTTTAATGTTATCCTCTCATCACAGGATGATGGATAACATGCTGATTGGTGGGGGTCAGTAGAATGGTGGCCCCGTTGCACTGCCTTATGAATGGAACGGCAGGTCAACCAGTTCATTGTTTATGGAATTGCCAAAGATATGGAAGTGCAGTGCTCACCTATTTCTAGCAGACCCAGAGAGAATGACAATAATGCCAGCATTGAGATGGGGGAAGATTCGTGGAAATCATAATTGTCTCCTTTTACATGGTATTCACTCTTCTTTAGATAGGGGTTTATAGTGAACCTTAAATAGTTTTGGGGACAGCCATCTTGACAGAGGCATAACTAAGAGAGGCAGGGCCCCATAGCAGACTTCCTAATGAAGCCCCATATACATACATACACACAGTATATACACAGATACATACAGTACCATATACACAGACATACAGCTTATACATATGCACAGACATATAGAACATATACACATTACAGATACAAACGCATACATCAAATACACACATATAGTATATACACACCACACACACATGTACTGCATATACACACACCATAAGACACCCAATACCCCAGATACCAGGGCCCCAAGACACTGGGGGCCCTATAGCAGCCACCATCAGGGCTGCTGCTCTAATGTAAAAATGTAGCTACAAAGATTTGCTTTACTGGAACCAACTAGACAAAATAGACCTCAGTCAGAGAATTACTTGTGTATTGTGTGTTAGAAACAGTTCACCTCTTCCTACCATGTACATCAGGGGTGCACCAGCCATGTGGCGAGCTGAACCTTCTGCCTCAGACAGCACCATCTGCAAAAAGATGTGGGGCTGCATCTGGAGTGCTGTCACCTACAACAAAGCAGAACTGACACTTTAAAATAGTGTTTCTTCACACCAGATGTCAACATGTACTTAAAACATAACCTCATATGTTACTACTAAATGGGTTGGAGGGTGCGCTGTTCTCAGGGCTGGCGCCAGCACTGGACATGCCTGGGCAAGTGCCAGGGCTCAGAGCTGATGGGGCACCCACATACGGCTGAATCCATGGGGGTGAGTACGGCTATATCTAATGAGGGGGGGGGGGGGGGGGGGGGGCTGTATATAAAATAAGCATGAGTGAGGGGGCTATATATAAAATATCCATGAAGGGACTGTTTGGGATAATAAACTAGGGAATATTTTAGGGAAGAGGAGACTGTTTTAAGTTCAGAATTTTTAATGCCGCCACGTGAGTTCACTGCAAAGGAGCTACTGAGGATCTGTCGCCCAGGGGCCTACTGATACCTGGAGCCGACCCTGGCTGTTCTATAGGTCGTCTCAGGCAGCAGAAAGCTCAGGTTCACTCTTGCCTATCATCTAATGTGATTCAGTTATTGTAACTCGATGTGGCAGCTATCAAAACAAAGCTGCTGAAAAGTAATCTCTACAGAACAGAACGTATATTGTAATTTCCAATGGAGATTAAAAAAATCTCTATATACTTAATGAAACAAAATAAAATTGAATTATTACAAAGCCCAAATCATACTGCCCCCAAGTCTGCCCTAGTCCATATATATGGATAACGTTCATCACTATAAGAATGTTATCATTAGCAGCAATGTCGCAGAACTTTGAGGTTTTTACCTTTATAGAAATAAACGTATTCTGGCAATTAAGCGGTTAAGATGATTAATGACCTCATAGCAGCCGTCTATTACATCTTGATGGATGTCCATGCATCAAGTGAAGACTTTGTAAATAAAGCTACTTGTGGATTCGTCTTGACACTTGAAATGCCTGCTGGGCTGTAGCGTGTCTGGAAATGTATGAATCTATGGAGGAACCGGGCAAATAAATCAAATTTCCCATTCATTTTCAGAAATTTCTCAGTTGTTTTCTTCCTGGTTGCTCGCGTCACTGTCCTTAAGATTGATGTGAAGTTTTTCTGGACTCCGTAGCATAAAGTTGTTTAAGGTTTTTTTTTAATAAGACATTTATTCCCTGTGATTTATTTTCCTTTGCTTTTATTTCTTTATAATGTAAAATACTAATAATTGCTATTATTATTATTATTTTTTATCACGATTGTTAGATATGGTTTATGAACAGTTTAATGGGTTCACGTAGCCTAAAGCATCAATGAATATGAAGATATTTTTGTGTTTTCTGTACAATGGAGAATAGATTATACAGGAACTCCATTCAGTTGTCTCAAAACAAAGGGTTTCTCCAATTTATAGCATCAAAAGACTATCCTTGAGTTAAGCTATAATGTTATACAGGCAGTCCCCGGGTTACGTACAAGATAGGTTCTGTAGGTTTGTTCTTAAGTTGAATTTGTATGTAAGTCGGAATTGTATATTTTATCATTGTAGCTACAGACAAATTTGTTTTTTTTGCCCAAGTGACAATTGGAGTTAAAAAATTTTTGATGTAATTGGACCAAGGATTATCAATAAAGCTTCATTACAGACACCTTACAGCTGGACATTGCAGTCTGGGACTATAGTAAAGCCTCCAGAGAGCTCCACCAGAGGTCACAGTGGGCAGAGGGGTCCGTCTGTAACTATGAGTCGTCTGTAAGTCGGGTGTCCTTAAGTAGGGGACCGCCTGTATTCCTGAAGCCCCCAGTCATAATGATATGGATTTATCAGAAGTGTCTGAGGTAAAAATGTTCTAGTTGCCCACAGAAACCTATCAGAGCTCAGCTTTGATTTTATAAACAACTGTGGGAAAATGAAAGCTGAGCTCTGATTGGTTGCCATGGACAACTAGAACAGTTTTGCTCTCAGACACTTCTGATAAATCTCCCCCGATCAGTGTATCTCACAAAGCATCTTCTTTGCACATGTAGTTCCATGTTCATCCACATGTCTGCTACTAAGACACTAAGATACTACATCAGATCGGCCATGTCTCTTGTACTTAGTGGGCCACATTCACGAACGGTCCGCGGACTGCATTCTCGTCGGGTTTTCCTACTTTTTCCGTTTTGCGTTGCATTTAACTGGGTTACGCAATTTGGTGCACGCAATTGGATTTTGGCACAATCACACTGACTTTCATACAACACAAATCGGGGGGCGGGCCGTCGGACAACCCGACTGATTCGTACTAAGCGCAGGATTTAACATTCAAAATTGTGTCGCAAGCCATGCACTTACATGCATCGGGACTAAGATGGTGAATTCCAGCGGACCTTGGCTGGGAAGCGACACATGCAGGATATCGGGCGCACGATCTTAGTGAATCGCGGCAGCTCCAAATCTACATCGGACAACGCACCTCGGGGATCGCGACAGGATGGGTAAGTAAATATGCCCCAATGTTTTTAAAAGTAACTGTAGTGGAAGTAGTTGGTTTTCTCCTTTCAACTTCTATAGAGGGATCCAGTTTTCATTAGGTCACCAGGTGGCTACTCCCTAGAGTTTTTCCATTGGAAGTGGCAACTCACCCGGATGTCATAACTCACAACCTTCCTCAATTGAGTATGACAGTATAAAGTTGAGCCTCTGCCACTGCTGTGTATGGTAGGAGGCTGGCAGGTGCAATATGAGAGAAGGGAAGACAGAAGAGGAGAGGACAGGTGACGGGGGAAAGGTGAGTATCTGATTATTATTTATATTCACAACAAAAAGGAAAGGAAAACAAAAACAACGTTTTTTTTTCCACTGATGAGGCTGAAAAACCAGGTGTGATGTTTTCAGAGCAATGTTAAATCTTTGGGGTTTTTTTGTGGACACGGAGACAAAACGGATGCATCACAAAATAGACAAAATAGAGGGAAAACGGAAACACAACAAAGACAAGACGCAGCCGAAGCACCAACTCCAATGTGAAAGAGCCCTTCGTGTGGGATTGTTGGGGTCGTAAAATCTCAGGGAAATATATTTCCTGGCCATGAAAAGTGATTCTTGTAGGGAAATTCTACTGTAGTGGGACCAGGTTTCCTCCGATAATAACCCAAGCAGGTATATTTTGCGATTACATGGCACTTGCAAGAAAAGTAGATCAGAAAGGAAGGCAGTTACACGTTTCCAAAATTGTGCAATGGGGGTTAAATCAGTATTTTACTTACACAAGAAATGAAAGTAGCGGCAGAAAGTTCTTCCATCCCGTTTTTGTCATTTCTCCTGCAGCAGTCTAATTGACTGTATCTGATTCCTGGCTTGTGCATTGTTCAAACCTAACATTTCTCCAAGGTCTCAATTCCATGTGTTGTTTATGTGTAAGTTCCAGTGGCATGGACCTTCAGGCTTGTCGAGATTGAGAAAATGCACTGTAATTGCCTTTCTACGATTTCCCCATGAATACATGAATAGCGGAAGGAGATCTTACTTTTGTTCCTTAGCTCGAGTTCATGATGTTTAGGGAACAATGGATTCAATGTACCTTCGAAAATGAGGGGAAAAACCTTGACATTCACAAGTATCATTGAGCTGTGCGCCCGGTCAGGGACTGATTAATGTACTTAGTCTGCTACATAATCTACAACAATCACTGTTTTATATCAATCTCTATTCTATGGACCACCAGGATGTTATACGGGGTGAAAAACCTACCGGGGCACTATAGGCAACACCTCCATGTTTCATTTCCTCTCTCTCTGCCTCTCTCTCTGTCTCTATCTCTCTCTCTTTCTATCTGTCTCTCTCTCTTTCTCTCTTCTCTCTGTCTGGCTCTGTCTCTCTCTCTGTCTCCCTCTCTGTCTATCTCTCTTATATTTATATCTCCCATCTTCCATTTTACTGTTGTTGAAAAGGAAAATTCTTCAAGGGAATGGTACTGAGCTGCAATACCAGTCACAGCCTCTATACAATGTATGGCACTAATCTACATTAGGAGTGAGGACACTGGGGCTTATTTACTAAGGTTCCTGCGGCCGCATTTTCGTCGGGTTTCCCGCCTTTTCGGGGATCGCGCCGGGGATTGTGTCGCACGTGATCGTTTTGTGTCGCAATCGCGCTGGCCGACGGACGATCCAAAGGATTCAGACTACGCACAGGATTCGCAAGACATGCACTTAAGATGGTGAGCACCCGCGGACCTGAGCGGTGAAGTGACACATACAGGATATTGGGCGCACAATCTTGTTGAATCACGGCAGACTTCATCCACGTCGGACAACGCACCTCGGGGATCGTGCAGGGACCGGGTAAGTAAATGTGCCCCACTGTATCACACATATCTGAATGTTGGGGTTCTTCATATAGCTGATTTGTTGGGATGCTGTGTGTAGGGCCCCTGCCAATCAGATAATGATCACCTTTTCTAAGGATAAGGAACCAATCAAAAAATGCAATGAATATGCTACTCCTTTAAGAACCTTCAATGTTTATACCTGAACTAATGCATTTGTGGAATCAAGGCTGAAATTTTTCTGACCCAGATTCATTGTAGAGAGGAGAGAGATTTGTTCCGTAGATGCACCACCGGATGCCTAGACCACATATACTTTTAGTAAAGCCTCAACTGATAGTATGAGGTCTAGCGGGGACATCCAAGAAAATCCTTGTAGAGTTACATACAGACATACTGGAGCTTTCCAGTCACTCAGCGATCTGCAAATCTTTCAGTGACATGTGAGGTAACTGTGTATGAACCCGGCTCAGGAGCTCAGCCCTCTTCATACACAGCAGGTGACAGCTGCCTGTATACAGGCGGTCCCCTACTTAAGGACACCCGACTTACAGACAACCCATAGTTACAGACAGACCCCTCTGCCCACTGTGACCTCTGGTGAAGCTTTCTGGATGCTTTACTATAGCCCCAGACTGCAATGATCAGCTGTAAGGTGTCTGTAATGAAGCTTTATTGATAATCCTTGGTCCAATTACAGCAAAAATTTTGAAACTCCAATTGTCACTGGGACAAAAGAAAAAAAATTGTCCAGAACTTCAATTATAAAATATACAGTTTCGACTTACATACAAATTCAACTTAAGAACAAACCTCCAGACCCTATCTTGTATGTAACCCGGGGACTGCCTGTATTATGAGATAGGAGATATCTCAGCTGCATCTTTAAGTAGTGACTACTTGAATTCTTAAAGGTAGGGGTTCTCTTTGCCCCTAGATTAATTCTTCCACAATTCAGAGATTCACAGAAATGTTTTCTTATGAAAATATGAAAAATATGATTAAAAAAATAAATTTAGTGTCCACAAGCGTTAGCATTAATAAAATATTATGACCCACATTTATCACTACGTGTAGTTTTCCTGTATAGGGTGCACAGTGCGACAGATTCAGGATTTCCGGTGCACGTTCTTCATGAATCTGGGGCCCCCTGCACTGCTCCAAGTGTATTAACTTTTTTGATGCACCTTTAACATGGGGCGTGCGACACAATTCTGACGGACTGACACCGGAACGCCCTTTTCAGTGCAGAATAGTGCTGAATAGTGCAGCCATGACACAAATGCGTCTTGGACACTTCTTAAATACATGTTCAAGCAGTTTACATTGAAAAGAACGTGCAAAGTCAGACACAAATCTGGGTCTATGTTTCATTTTTTTCCAATTAATTATTTTTTTACACAATGAATTGTATAAAAAAATCTAATCATGACCCTGTCTTCCAAACAAAATGGTATCAAAATGTAGCAAAAGGTTTCAAAATAATACCGGTAAAAACTACAACTCAACCCATAAAAAACAAGCACTCACAATCAATTTATGAAATTGTGGGATTTTGTGCACAAATAATATAGCTTATATACTACATTATGGCTCTTGCCTTCAATGCTTAGCTCTTATAATATACTGTAGTACCTTTGTGAAATATCTACGCTTGTCTTTATAGTTATGCCATTCTTCTGCAGACCCTTTATTCTTGGAATTTGTTATTGTTGGCTACTGTGTAACTATAGACTTCAGCTGCAGCCTGATCACCGTTACTTTTCCTGCAAGCCTGCTACTTCATACACCCTGGAAGACAGATGCATAGAGACTAGTGATAAGTAGATTCATTAAAATTCAGGTTAGGCCGAACCTAAATTTTAAACCCCCCACCAGAGCCAGCATTGCGTGTCTTAACTGTATAACTTGCAATATACAAACAATTAGACCTTAAAGGAAATCTACCATTTGATTTCCTGCATTGTGAACCAAACATACCTTGAGAATGCTGTAGCTACACTGATGCAGAAACATATCTTGGTTGATAATGAAGCTCAATTCTGTGCTGGGGCATGTCTTATGTTTCCCTTTGTTACAGGCCGTGCCCATTGGTTCGCTATTGAGAGAAGAGGGGTCAACACTCCTCTCCATTGCGGCAGACATATGCCCGCCCGGCCATAGCAGGGCGGGCATACATCAATGTATATGCAGCCTAAGTATCCATTGATTATGAGAGTGATGTAATCACTGTGTTGTACCTGACAGGCATAAGTAATCAATCGCTTCACCATCCCCGAGCTGCTGTGTATGTGTGATCCAGCTCAGGATGATTAGTTCTGTCTGGACAGTTTAGGAAGCTCTGTGTAACATGCAGGCTGAAGGCAATCCAGCTTTTCCAAGATCCCAAGAATGTTATAATTTTTTTTTCAGCAAAACCACTTGGATCAGGGATTAAACAAGACATGTTTCTGCATCAGGGTAGCTACAGTGTTCCCGAGGTATGTTTTTTCATAATGGATGAAATCTGCAGAAAACATTCACAGCGGTATCAGATTTCCACAGCAGATTTATGATTCCTATCATGTCATCTATTTGCTGTTGATCTCGGTGAGAATCCAACCTTTACAAATACCCCCTAATGTAACTAAATTGGCACAATAACTACATCCGTTGCTATTTACCATGGCTTCTACTGGGTCAAAAGAGGCATTTTTCTATTACAGTTGGTACAGTAATTTTTGTGTCTACATCACGACACACGACATGAGCCCCACTGTCGGCAGACGCAGTGGGGCTCATTTACTAAGGGTCCGCAGACCGCACTTTCGCCGGGTATTCCAATTTGCGTCGCATTCAAAATTCGGGGGGGGAGGGGGTGTCGGACTGATTTGGATCTGAGCGGGGAGCGACACATGCAGGATATCGTGCGCACCATCTACGTGGATCGCGGCACAGTGCATCATCATTGGACAGTGCGGATCGGGGATTGAGACCTGGACGGGTGAGTGAATGTGCCCCTGTGCGTTGAGCAGATTGGGGCACATTTGTGCCAGTCGATCACATCTATTTAAGAAGTGCCTGCACCACGGAGCAGTGCAGGGAGCACCAGATTCATGAAGAACATTTATTTAGGAAGACGGAAACGACAGATTTACTAAGAACGTGCGCCAGAAATCATGTATGTGTCGCTTCCCTGCACCGGTCCGACAGAGTTCACCAACTTTTTTGTGGTGCACCTTTAACATCGGGTGTGCGACACAATTTGCATGTTAAATATGGCGCTCGGTCCGCCTCAGTTTGACTAAGTCCCGGAGCGCCCCCCTATTTGTTTTGCACGGAGGCCAGCGCAGATGTGCCACAAAAGGGTTGCGTATGACATAATAATGGTGCAGACACTTCTTATATACCTGTGCAAGCAGTTTTCACCTGAAAGAACGTGCAAAGTCTGTCAGAAATGCAGAGCAAAGCCCTTAGTAAATGTGCCCCTGTGTCTCAAACGGGCGCTCAAGCAACCCCTCTCCTCCTGGCTCGCAGCTCACAGCACATGTCGCAGCAGCATGCATGTAGCCTACTACTAGGTTGGTTCATAGGAATCATAACAATATATGCAAACCATAAGCTGGTCTACTTATCATAAAATAAGTGAAGCACTGTTTATATAAGGAAAGTTCCTGGAAATTTCACAAATTTCCAATATATCCACAATGCCTTTTATCCGAGCTCGAGCCCTTACATAAACTAGTAATCACAGTCCAAGTGAATGAGTCCAATGGAGGAGGAGAACCATTGGATTAATTCACTTGAAAACTTTTTATTAGTTTAACTTTGAAGTTGAGCTTGGATCAAAGGCATTGTGGTCCATAGGAATCATCTGTTTTCTATAGAATACTTTAATGCAACAGAGAAGAATTCTACAGCTAGAAAATTAGAATTTATTATTTCTTAAGGCCCCAAACATTTTTCCATGTGATTGTGACCGTTGTGACAGGACCAGGGGAAAAGTATTAAATGGTGTATATGTTTCCACCTGGTTTCTGTCCTACATGTTCTAGGAGGCCAAACCCTGGTCTGAAGGACCTGGCTGCTGCAGTTTGGAAAGATGGACTTGGCCCCGACTCCGCTCAGCCGATCCAGGTAATTGAGGTGATTGAGGCTACTCAATCACCTAATACATCAACTAAGCAGCTCTGAGGTGTTGCCTTAGAAGTCATCAGGTGCACAAGAGGATGACTATCTCTGCTCCTGGGAAAACCTTTTGGCTATATGCTGTGGTTGGGTAGCTGTACAGTAGGTACAGTTTCTTGGTAGTGAGGAAACTACTGAATTGTATAATTAGTGGCCAGACGGCCTAGGACTTTATTTTTGTATTGTTTTGTTTTGTCATTGCTCCTGCTTCAAAGAAGCTAATAAAACTGGTTGCACCCAACTTGTATGGAGTGGACTGTGATGTGCCAAAAAGTGTCTGTCTATCCCAAAGCTAATCCTGTTACACCATACATATATAAGTCTAATATTGTAGCTAGTCTTACTTTAGAATCTTGCTTGGCTTTCACCTACAATGTCACATACACCGGCACTGGGATTATTCTTGTGACCCTTTTCCCTCCACTGGTACCAGTAATCACAGATGGAAATACTATACATTGCCATTCCCTGTCTGTGTCCTCAAGATACGGCCAGACCTATGATTTGTTACGAAGTTACGAAGATCAAGGAAGTAGAGTTATTATTTTCCGTCTTTTGATCAGACATCTAAAAGCATCCGGGAAGCCCTGAACTATCAGAATAGCAATGAATGACACACCGGGAGCTGAAGACAATAGACAATAAACCCAGACAAGTGCGATGAGGACAGCTGCACAGTCACCTCCATTGTGCCACAACCTCCTGCCCCCGAAAGCAGAAGTAGCATCCTCCAAAGTATAATTTGCGAAAGGATCCTCAGCAGATAATGAATATATATCTCAGAATCTAAAAAGTATTTTATATGCGCAATTTCCTGTAATCGTCTACTTAAACGCACTCCTGACGGCTAAAAAAATTAAAAATCCACATGTGCTCAATTGAAGGGAAAGAAAGTAGAGGCTTTTTATTTAGAAGTGTGCTCTGAAGTAGCATATTGTACTAACCCCTATCGCGGGGCCTGCTGGAGAATTCTTCTACGTGGGAGATTGTGGCAAGGTTGATGCTGTCTTCGAGAGGCGCAGAAGCAAACAGAGGTGAAGGGGGGACACTTAAGATGTGTGTTCTTTTCAAAGCAATTGTGAGATGTTCCAGTCGATGTGATCAGTGCTAAAATACTAAAAAGCATGATTTTTGGCATTTATTACCTGAGTAATCTTGTTAACCTCTTGGATCTGTATGTCTTACTGTAATTAAGAGTGTATAGAGAGGTCTTACAATGGAACAAGATTGCAACTCTTAAAGAGGACCTGATTTGGGACACTAAACCACCCACAGGTCCTTATGAACCGGTGGTTTAGTGTTCCAAATCACCCTATATTAAGTGCCTTTGTGGCTGCTAGTAAAATAAAAAACCTTTAGGCTGCATTCAGATGAACGTTTGGGGGACGTATGTACAGCCGCATGCTTGTGACTGTGCATATGTCCTCCACAAACGGCACGGAGTGATATGGTGCCACACTATGAGGCAACCGCTCCCTTCACGGGGAAAAGGTAGGACATGTCCTATCTTTGCCCGTATGCATGGCCTTTATGCCATAGAAAATGGAGAGGGAAGGAGTCACCCCTCCTCCTCTCCAGCGTGCTGGATGCATGCTCACCCGGCCGTTGCGGCATATGTTCGTCTAAATGCAGTCTGAGTTTTACTTTGAGATACTCTGTGCACCTGCGCAGTCACGCAGTGAAACTGCCGTACTACACCCTGGATTCAGTGCGCAAGCTCATGTACTGCCCCGGCTTTGTTAAAGTAATACACAGGGGTGGAGAACACTAAAGATGGACCCATCTCTAGGCATACGTAGTAGCTTCCATGCCGAGAGGAGCGCCGCTATATGCATGTGCATGTAAAGAGCTCCGATGGAGCCAGGAACAAGTAGGTAGGATGGATCGCAGAGACTACTGGGACATGGAGGGGCTACTCTATGCCCCTTTCGCCTCTCCAGCAAATGTACCTATTAGTTAGACAATGTTTACCTTAGCTTAGAAACCATTAAAGGATAAGGTAAATATAGAGTAGGGCTTAGTAGGTTAACCTACCATTAGATATACCTTGATGGGTAGATTTCTGATGGTAGGTTTCCTTCAACTTCTATTGTCCCTTAGATTAATGGTACCTGCTGAAGATTTATCAAATTTTTTAAAGGATTCGGTTGCAGTCCAAATCAAAACGGTCTGAATCAACATAACTCCAATGGTCCAGAAAACTGGTATATAACCACCCCTAGGCCTCTTAAACACACTTTTTTTTAATGAAAAGGTCCTATATCGTTTTTTTTTTTTAGAATTCCTTTTATCAGGGTTAGAGTTGTTAGGGTCAGGATTTAACACTAATCAAATGCTATCACAAACACTAACAAAAAACTTAGGAAACAAGTGTCTTAACTATTTGATAAATGTGACTCAAGCATTTAAGACAGTGGGGCAGATTTACTTACCCGGTCCTGTCGCGATCCCGCGATGCATTGTCCGACGAGTATTTGGGTCCGGCGCGATTCACTAAGGTCGTGCGTCCAATTTCCTGCAGGTGTCGCTGCTGCGCTGAGGTCCGTTGGAGTTCACCTTCTTCCTCCTGGTGCATGTGAGTGCTGATCTTGTGACACAATTCATTTTTTAAAATTCTGCGTGTTTGTCTGACAGCTATGCCCCCCGATTTCTGTTGCGTGCAAGCCGGCGCGGATGTGCCACATTCCGATCACATGCGCCAAAAACCCGGGGCAATTCGGCACAAAACGGAAATATTCAGGAAGACCCGACGGAATCGCGGTCCGTGGACCCTTAGTAAATGTGCCCCAGTTTGTACAAATTCAGAATTCTGATGTAAATTCATTAATAAATTTATCTGACTGTCTCAATAATAAAATGATTGGAGCCTGCCTGTAAGTCCGGACCTTACATTGTTCACTAACCATGACAATCAGGTCTCAGCCTGTCTCTTTGGTACCACATGTTGGTATCATTCAACCCTTCTGGTTTAGCTGTCACAGTGTATGCTCCAAAGGGTGGTCACCATTTAGTGAAGCCAGAACCCTGTACAAGGGTTAAAGGGTGAAACCAGGTAACTACTTATACACCACCCATAGAAGTAGCCCCAAGTCAAATCCATTCAGTGGGACAGTGCATCTGCACCAGGGCTGCCGCTAGAAATTTTGGAGCTCCTGACTACCACAATTTTTTCCAAATTTAATAATAATAATAATTTAATAATTAATAACAATTATTTTATTTATATAGTACACACAGATTATGCAGCACTACACAGAGCTTGCTAAATTGGTATTTTTCCCCAATGAGGCTCACACTCTAGTCAAGGAAACCGGAGGACCCGGAGGAAGCCAACGCAAACACGGAGAGAACAAATTTATTGTACTACATAACACTATCATAGGCCCTGAGCTGTAGAGAGATTGTTGCCTCTCCATTGGTCTAGAGGGCTTAAATGATCTGATGTTTAGTGCATAAAAACAGTATCATAACTTGTTAGACCTAAACTATGGCATAACTAAATGTATTACATGGGGACATTACCAAAAGCAAACCTCCTACATAGATACAGCAATGGAACTAAACTAAATTACATAGATAAAGCATTGAATCTGAGCTTACTATATAGTTTTATGACTGAAACCAAGATTTGTACATAGGTACAGGACCAGAATCAAGATTACTACATATGGGCCAGCCCGAAATCAAGATTGCTAAATAGATACAGGACCAGAACCAAGCAGAGTGAGATAGACACCAGTGGGGTAACTTGAAGCTGATGGGCCCTGGTGCGAAGTCTGTGCCAGGCCCCCGACTATAACATATGGTTTATAGTTCTAGTCTTCTCATGTGGGAAAGTGACACCTTATGGGCCCCCTAAACCTCTTGGGCCTGGTTGCAACTGCACCCTCTGCACCCCCTCAAGTTACGCCCCTGACAGATACCCTTTTACAGCACAAGAGTTATCACAGTGTCTGATCTGACATCGTATCCGACTGTAGCTCCCTCTCATTAAGAAAGATAACAGTGAGTCGCACCATAGGGGAGATTCCGCAGAATTGTGAGCTCATGCGTAACACCAGCACTTAGGCTACATGCACACGAACGTATGCCCGCCAGGCCGTAGTCCGTCGTGGATATGTTCGCTGCGATGGAGAGGAGTGGTGACCCCTCCCCTCTCCATAGCAATGCATGGTGCCACAACACGGGGAAAGATAGGACCTATCTTTTCCCCGTGTACAGAGTGGTACGGTGCCGACGGTCGTGTGAATGCAGCCTTAGTGTAAATCTTAGATACACAGAAAGACCTGTCTGCGCTGCCATAACAATCAGTTGTATCGGTCTCGTAAAAGGAGGCCACATCTTTGCAAATAATCTGCTTGGTCATGGACACAAGGACACATCTTTACTATATCCATATAATCTGCTGGGACCTGGACAGGAGAACACAACAACAAAAATCCAGCCAGACTGATAGAAAAAAAAATATGCAGTAAATGCGGATCAGCGCCACCATCAGGGATGGAATACTGTGACTCTGGGGACCGGGCCCCCTCTCTGGCCAGGCCCTTGACTGGAGTCCCACTATCCCCTCCTTCCCCGATGACGGCCCTGATCCGCATTCATTGCATATTATTTTTTTGTTTTTTCTATCAGTCTGGCTTTATTGTTGCTGTTGTGTTATCTTGTCCAGGTCCCAGCAGATTACTTGCATATAGTAAAGATGTGTCCTTGGAATTAACACCTCAGGTCCCAGTGTGCCACCCCCTACCTTATGTAATGTATTATATATTCTAATGGATTCCCCTTCTAATACGTGATGACAGCATTATGTTTATACTTGTGGCTATACTTCATATCATAATTCTTAATGACATTATGTGAAACTTTACTGTTTTAGGAACGTATTTCAGTTTTGAGTTTCTGAGTTAGAAATATTGCAATAAACACAATGACTGAAATAGAGACGTCTGATACGGGACAGATTGAGTTTGCGATATTGAAGCCCTGCTAGGACAGCTGGAATGATTGAGTTATTTGTGAGGACGGTGATTTCAGAGGATGAGAAGCTATTTGTCTTCATTCCAATCGATGTTCCTCTCCTCCACACTTCTGCGGCTTCAGTCTCAAAACTTTTCTTTCTTCTGCGGCATACAGTACCAGAAAGTGTCAGCACTTTGAAGCTATGAATAGACTAGAACCCGTGGTAATAAGTAGATTTCGACAAATCACTCAGTGCGGCTCTTCATGTAGAAGGGCACTCTACATAGAGTCCTACAGACTTTCATCCAGTGCTTCAGGAACACTTAATTGTCATGTCATGCCCATTATATTGATAGGTAAAGTTTAACAATGCATACGCATCGTGGCTCAGGATTCGTTCCTTCAGGACGTGAATTTAGAAGATACAATGAAATATCAGCTGTAAAGACGAGGCCATTGTATCCTTCATTAAAGTATTTCTAATCCTAATAAACACATTCCAAGAAAAGTCAGCTCATCTGATATATAGAGCAGACCACACCGGGAATAATAGGACATTATAGCAAAGAAGAAAAGTTTTACGTGAGTATTAGAGAATAAGGCCTCATACACACACATGTGTGCATTTTCCGGGCTGCAAACGATGGGCCGCGTGCTGTTACTTTCAGCCTGTAGGTGGCGCCATTATCATTAATAGCTAACAGCCCTCACTCCAGGACCTGCTGCATTGACGTACCCAATAGAAGGCTACGTGGTAGCGAGTTAGCCGGTGTGGTCAGTCAATGAGCCCCATATTATTGACTCTCTGACTGCCAGTGGTGGATTAAGTCTGCCATGGACCCTGGACTGTATGAATATTATAACCCCTACAAGTCTGGAATCACTTCCTACATATGGGACTAGAATCAGCTTCTAGAATCAGTGGCTGCTATTCACTTAGCGTAGACTGATGGGCGTCTGACATCAGACACCATCACCAAACAGTGGCTCCATGGTTCAAATTTACAGTCCAATGTGGTCTCATCATTAAGTCACATGGCTTACTTGCTGCTCAGTCTTATTCAAATGATTAGGACTGAGCTGCAATACCAAACACAGCCACTATACAAGGTATGGTTCTTTGTTTAGTAAGGAATAAAGAGGCCGCAGAACTCATACATTGGGGCAGATTTACTTACCCGGTCCGTTCGCGATCCAGCGGCGCGTTCTCTGTGGTGGATTCGGGTCCGGCCGGGATTCACAAAGGCAGCTCCTCCGCCGTCCACCAGGTGGCGCTGCTGCGCTGAAGAGCATCGGAAAGCACTGGAATACACCGAGGCCGGCTGAGTGAAGGTAAGTGCAAGCTCTGCGACAGATTTTCCGTTTTTAAATGCGGCGGTTTTTCCGAATACGTCGGGTTTTCGTTCGGCCATGCCCCCCGATTTCCGTTGCGCGCATGCCGGCGCCGATGCGCCACAATCCGATCGCGGCAAAATCCCGGGGCAATACAGGGAAAATCGGCGCAAATCGGAAATATTCGGGTAACATGTCGGGAAAACGCGAATCGGGCCCTTAGTAAGTGACCCCCATTGGCTGTAATCTCCTTAGACAATTGATTGGTAGGCGTGTTGGATAATGAACCCCCACTGACCTCATACAAAGCACCTGTGCTACAAATAAATACATTTAATGGACAACCCCTTTAATTTAAATATATTTTGAACAGTTTGAAAATACTTGCCATTAGAGAAATCATTCAGGATTTGTTTCGCTGAAGCTTTAACTGGATTTTTCATACCATTCAATTTGGATCCGAATTGATTTGGTCCAAACTGATATTGCTTTAACCCCTTAAGGGCGCAGGGTTTTTCGCTCATTTCTTGCTCTCCACCTTCAAAAATCCATAACTTTTTAATTTTTCCACGTACTGAGCTGTGTGAGGGCTTATTTTGTACAAATTTTACTTTCCTGCGATGTTATTTATTATTCTATGCCGTGTACTGGGAAGCAGGATAAAAATTCCAAATGTGGAAAAATTGAAAAAAAAATACATGTGTGTCACATTCGACTTTCACTCTGCGCTCCAAATAACACCTCTACTTTACTTTTTTGTTTGGGACGATCGCGGTGATAAAAAAATTTATATACTGTAGGTTTTATTGTGTTTGAGGACTGTGCGAAATTTTGATAACTTTTTATTCCATTTTTTATGTCATGTAAAAAGGTGTAAAAGTCGTGTTTCGGACATTTGGGCGCCATTTCCCGTTATGGAGGTCACCACTGGCAATAACTGTTTTTATATTTTGATAGATTGGGCATTTTGGGATGTGCCGATCCCTAATGTTTTTATGATTTTTACTGTTTATTATGTTTTATATCAGTTCTAGGGAAAGGGGGTTGATTTGAATTTTTAATATTTTATTAATTTTTTACATTTTTTTAACTTTTTTTCTCACTATTTCTTATACCCTCTAGCGTACATTAACCCTGGATGGTCTGATAGTTCCTACCATACACTGCTACTTTATTGCTACTACTGTATTTCAGTATATGGCATTTTTGGATAGGATTCATTACAATGAGCCACTGGCTCATTGTAACGAATCTGCAGAAACCATTCAGCCTTGGGTCTGACGAAGACCCGAGGCTGTCATGGCATCCGATCGCAGCCCCCCGAAGACATTTGGGGGAACGAGCACGTTTTAACTACCGCCGGCGACAAATGGTTAACACCCACGATCAGCCGTGAGCCCTCTTCATACACCCTACATAACTCTGCGGCGGATATATCCGTCCCACAGCGTGAAGGGGTTAAGTGTACTGGAAATTGTTATATGACCCCTCTGGACCTCAAGATAGATTTTTTTTAAATTAAAAGGTAAATTTTTTTAACAAACTTTCACTAAATAGAAGCCAAATAGATATGGTGCAAACAGTTGATAATCAAAAACCATAAAAAGTAAAATCAAATTCATGGACATTTCAACGGATTTGTTAGATTTCTGCTATTGTTGTACATTCTAGCTTCATCCGAAGCAAATCAGAAAATATTAAAATTACCAATCCGTACCAAATTGACAGTTTTGCTCATCTGTACTGGGGCAAAACTGGGACAGATAATACTGACAGCTCAGACATCAGGGTATTCTACCTGCCTTGCCCCCTGAATTTCCAATAGTGCCAACCCAATAAATATCATCTTTAGAAATAAAACGAAAACTATTTTGTACAAAGTAGCCAAAATATCAGTACAAAAATAAAATAATGTGGAATTTCACAAGGCAAAAAGCCAAGGATTAAGGAAAGATAAAAAATGAGGGAATTTCTCTGTTTAAAGGGTTTTGTCTATGGAAAAAGTTCTCCAATTTTAATCCCCTAGTAATGTTTACCCAATAAAGATTATTTAAACTATTTTAGCTCCTATCACTCAGTGATGGTCAGTGTAAGATTCCAGAGTGTTGGTGGGGACTGTCTAAGCAGACAATTCATGATTCCTCTTGTGCTATGAGATGCTGTGTGCTGACATTGTGCTTAGATTATCAGGGTGCAGGTTTATATACACTTTCATTTAGCTTCTGAACATTCACTAGAATCTGACACATAGAAAAAGGGATGAGACTGATCAGAGAAGAGAGATATATTTGTATGGATATAAAAGACAATGACATTCTGCCAACTCACCTACAACACACACAGAGTCAGCTCTGCTATATGCCACCCACCTGGATAAAGACCATATCTGTCTATAGCTTTTACAGTAAGTCTCTGCACTCTGGTGCTTGCCAGTAGGAAGTGCCTGTGTCTGAGCTGCAGGGGGGAGGAGCAGGAGGCAGGAGCACTGCAGTCTGCAGACAAAAGAAGCTATTCATGAGAAGAATCAAACCATAGTCGGTCGTATCAAGGGGCAACCAAAATTGTAAACACAATGGGGAAGATTTACTTACCCGGCCCATTCGCGATCCAGCGGCGCCTTCTCTGCGGTGGATTTGGGTCTTCCGGCGATTCACTAAGGTAGTTCCTCCGCCGTCCACCAGATGTCGCTGCTGCGCTGAAGAGCATCGGAACGCACTGGAGTACACCGAGCCGGGCTGAGTGAAGGTAAGTGCGTGGCGAGCGACAATTTTTTTTTTTTAAATGGGGCGGTTTTTCTGAATCCGTCGGGTTTTCGTTCGGCCACGCCCCGCGATTTTCGTCGCGTGCATGCCGGCGCCGAAGCGCCACAATCCGATCGCGTGCGCCAAAAACCTGGGGCAATACAGGGAAAATCGGCGCAAATCGGAAATATTCGGGTAACACGTCGGGAAAACGCGAATCGGGCCCTTAGTAAATGACCCCCATTGACTGATAGAGACAGGTTGGAATTATATATGTTAAATACTGTATTTTTGTTAATAACAGTAAATTAGTGTTATTTTCTTATCCTGAGTATATTTAAGGATCTTGTCTTTGTGGGAATACTCCTTTTAAAAAGAAAAATCTATGAATAAATTAATATACTGACCAATAGAATAACCACAGAAGAATAATAAAAAACATACAAAAAGCTTAAAGCTTATTACTTAAGTAAATGATATGGAAGTGTGAAAAAAGGTAAAAATGTGTAAAAATAAATAGTAATAAATGTGTACACTGAATGTGTTTACTGAAACATATTCATCTAACGATTATATAATGGACATAAAGTCCAGACTTTGCATTAAGGTTTTAGGAGTTTCAGCTTCTTAACATGTTCCTCTGTGTTTTTAAAAGGACTAAAAGTAATTGGATAATTGTCTCAACAGCTTTGTATGCAATTCCTTAATTATATTGTTCTCAATTGACATTGACAATGAAGAATATATGAGTTGGTTTGAGGTGTGGGGCTTACATTTGGAAGATTTTGCTGTGAAGAAAACATGTGGTCCGAGGAGCTCTCCATGCAGGTGACACAAGCTATCCTTAACCGGGGAAAACAGAAAAACCCATCCGAGAAATTGCTATAATATTTAGACATCCGGAGAAAGAAAGAAAGCACTGGGGAAGTCATCAATGCAAAAAGTCCTGAACGTCCACAGAAGACAACAGTGGTGGATGATCAAAGAATAATTTCCATGGTGAAGAGAAACCCCTTCACAAAAGCCAACAAAGTGAATGACATCTCCAGGATGTAGATGTATCAATACCATAAAGAGAAGACTCCATGAAAGTAAATACAAAGGATTCCCTGCTCGGAGCAGGCTGCTCATAAGCCTCAAGAATTAAAAAGGTAGATTGGACTTTGTTAAAAACATCTAAAAAAGCCTGGACAGTTCTGGAAGAACATTCTTTGGACAGATAAAACCAAGATCAACCTCTACCAGAAATTTAGAAAGAGTGCATGACCCAAAGCACATCACATCATGTGTATGTACACGGCGGGGTGGTGTGATGACTTGGGCACATGGCTGCCAGTGGCACTGGGTCACTAGTGTATACTGATGATGTGACACAAGTCAGAAGCATCCAGAGGAATTCTGAGGTATCAGAGACTTACTGTGAGCTCACATCTTGCTAACTGCAACTAGACAGGTTGTCGTTTTTCATAATACAAGTGGACAATGACCCGAAACATAAAGCCAAAGCAACCCAGGAGGTTATTAAAGCAAAGAAGTGGAATATTCTTCAATGGCCTAGTAAGTGACCTGATCTCAACCCAACTGAGCCGCATTTCACTTGTTAAAGACTAAACTTCAGACAGAAAGGACACAAACAGCAACTGAAAACTGCTATAGTAAAGACCATAGGAGGAAATACAGCGATGGTGATGTCCTTGGGTTCAAGACTTCAGATAGCGGTCCACATTTATCAATAGTGAGGCAAACTGCGTGGTCTTCAGTGCACGGCACACAGTCTCCAACTCTACATGCGCCGGTCATGCTTAAACTTAGAGTACCAGTTTTTATTTTTTTGGTGCACTCAGTTTACTAGGTGTGTTCCACAATTATGTCAGTAATTTCTATATAAATGTGGTGGCTGGTGCAAATGCAGGCCGGAATGCCCCTTTAGGTGCAGAGTTTTGTGTTTTGGTGGACACAGTGCAGACACATCACAAAAAATACAGGCGCAAGCAGTTTGTATTTATGTGCACAATGCACAGCAAAACTGGCACAGCCAGTTTTATAAATACAGGCCAAAGTGTTTTCAACCAAGTATTAAAATTAACATTTTATTTACTATAATTTACTTTTTCCAATAACTTTTGATCCTCTGAAATGAAGGGATTGTGTTTAAAAATGCTTTAGTTTTTCATATTTTTAATGGAATCCATGTGGGAGATTTATCCTCAAGTTTCTGAGGTAAAGCTGTTAGTTTAACTGATAGTTAGCCAAGAAAACCAATCAGAGCTCAGCTTTCATTTTATAAACAGAGGTTGGAAAATGGAAGCCGAGCTCTGAACAGTTCTAGAACAGTTCTTCAGACTTAGGATAAATCTCCTTCATTGGGGGTCATTTACTAAGAGCCCGATTCGCGTTTTCCCGACGTGTTACCCGAATATTTCCGATTTGCGCATTTAAAAACCGAAAATGTGTCGCTTGGGAAGCGCTTACCTTCACCTGGTCCAGCTCGGTGTATTCCGGCGCGTTCAGATGATTTTCAGTGCAGCAGCGCCACCTGGTGGACGGCGGAGGAACTACCTTCATAAATCCCGTCCGGACCCGAATCCACCGCAGAGAACGCGCCGCTGGATCGCGAATGGGCCGGGTAAGTAAATCTGCCCCATTGTGTTTAACCCACTGATTTATAGCTGAAAATCTGAACAATTCGACTGCATCTGAATTATGTTGTTTAAAATTAATTGTGGTTACATACACAACCAAAAAATATTGTCTCTATGGCATCTGGTCATGTTGCAGTGAGCACACGCTGGGTCACTAGACTTTTAATGGAGAGGGGAGGGGTGAGGAGCGCTCCTCCTACGCACGGCTGTATGCTTGTCCAGGCCTAAGTGTTGTACGAATTATATTTGCATTGGCTAGAGAAGAAAGTTCTTGACTTCTGACCAGGGATTGGCTACAGTGGTTTGATGCCCCTCTGTAAGGGGCGCCTCATTACTGGATGGGAAATAATGCCAGCCTACAGCATATGCCTGAGGCTGTTGTTGGG
This sequence comes from Engystomops pustulosus, assembly GCA_019512145.1. Classification (NCBI taxonomy): domain Eukaryota; kingdom Metazoa; phylum Chordata; class Amphibia; order Anura; family Leptodactylidae; genus Engystomops; species Engystomops pustulosus. The sequence goes on from CM033643.1 coordinate 19,842,774, forward strand.
GATCTGGGTGGTAAGTTTGCCATTTTGTTTAATTATTACATTTATTTAAAGATTTAGCGATATGCCATACAGCAGCCACATGAACCATAAGACCATCACAGACTGTCTGGGATGTCACCACTACTATTGCATCTTGGCCCGTGGTGATGGGATGTGCCTGATCAGAGGAGAGGGGGCAGGTCACTATTATTTCTTTATTAATTTATTATACTTTAAACCTTTACAATACATTTTATTGTAATACTTATTTAAATCCCCTAGGAATAAGGGAAGTGCTTCCTATAATATAAACCTTGTTTCTGATCCCTGGAATTAGTTATTAGCTCACATGTAGACTCAATAGCAATATAGAAGCCATACATCTGTAATTTAGAACATTAGATGGTCCAATTGCATAAATAATGCATTTGTCTAATTGTCTGCTATCTAACTAATGAATCAATTATTTTCTATGATCAGATTTGGGATCCTTTCAGTGATATAATTGAGTGTAATCAGGAATCAATTATATCTTGATGGTTGAATTTAGTACATTATACAGAGGCAGATGTTTTGATAAAATAAATATATGACAAGTAATATATGGATAGTGTCAAGATTCTACTCTGGGAGTAAACTTTTTGAAAAAAGTTTTTATCATAATTCCATCTACTACTTTTTTATAATTCTTATAGGGTACTGGTCACCTCTTTTCACAAATACAGCTAGTGAAAGGTTCTTTTAGAGCCCTATTAGCTAATAATTTTCCCCTCACATCCCCATAAATAAACTTTGTTATATTACTTAGCATCAGAGAGGGTGTGCCCTTATGTCCTGCTCAGCACATTTCTTCTAACTACTCCTCCCCATGGCCCATGCCTTTTATCAGCATTCAGCACTTAATGTGATGTGACCAGGATATGTCATCTAAGGTCTAAGGTTCATTACCCAATTACATTTACAATGTCTACCCCATGTATGTATCTGATCACATGAAATCACACCAACCTCCATGGACATCTACTTCTCCCCAAACCTCCATGGAGGCTGCTGTGATTTCATGTGATCAAATAACTACATGTGGTAGACATTGCAAATGTAACTCGTTAAAGGACAATCGATAACATCACCTTGGTCACATGACATGAAGTGCCCAATGATGTAACAGAGCTCTCTCTCTCTCAATGTTCCACACAGCAACATGTCCTAGCAGTGAGACCTGTCAATCAGGAAGAAGGAGGCAGGGCAATGCAAGTAAAATTTAAAATGCAGGACTCAATTACTCAAAACTACTCCAGGTCAGACCTGAGTAATTTTGTCCACCAGCGCAGCATGGCCGACAGTCTAAGCCTCATAATGTATCGGCTGTGACAGCGTGGGCGGGGATTGGAGCAATTGCATATGATAAATCTTCCCCATTAGGCTCATGTTCTAATTGAGATGATCTCTCCATGAACTGACTCTATCGTGTCAAGTTCCCTTATAAAGAATGGCTGGACCATTATACAAGCTCTTATACCTCTTGTGTCCCCCCCTTAACCCTCATAGACTGTAAGCTCTTGCGAGCAGGGCCCTCACTCCTATTGTTCCATATTACAATGTTATTACTCTTTTATGTCTTATTTTATTTGTATATCTTTATCTGTAAAGTGGCGCTATATAATTAAAGCTTATTAAAGTGTCTCCTTTTAAAAATAGCTTTATATTGTGTTCACTTGCAGATGCTATTGATTCTTTTGCAATTTGGATCAGGTAGAGGACAGAGGATGGCGCCCCCCTCCTTCTTCACATGGTCAGCACCTCGGGTGGTTGCACGTCCTACCTGGTGATAGAAACGGACCTGCCTGTAATATCTGACACTACAATGTTAGCATTACATCATTTCAGTACATTATGCCAGGTCACCAATAGGAGATACCAAGGAGCCATAGAAGTTGCTCTGAGGCTTTGATGCCTAAGGACACATAACTATATCAGACTAAAGGAGAGTTTTCTTACAGGGCAACTAGTTATTTCTAGTACTGATAGCCTCCTTTGATGGTCTCCCAAATGTTCATACCAATGTCTGGTCCATGAAGCTTCAAAATACATTGGGGCAGATTTACTTACCCGATGCATTCGTGATCCAGCGGCGCATTCTCTGCGGTGGATTCGGGTCTTCCGGCGATTCACTAAGACAGTTCCTCCTACGTCCACCAGGTGTCGCTGCTGCACTGAAGTCCGCCGAGGTCCGCCGGAGTCCTCGATCCATTGCTGGGTGAAGGTAAGCGCGTGTCCAGCGAAACTTTTTTTTAAAAAAAATGTGGCGGTTTTTCAGAATCCGTCGGGTTTTCGTTCGGCCACGTCGGGAAAACGCAAATCGGGCCCTTAGTAAATGACCCCCATTGTTTTTAGCATCAGCAGACATTGGGGGTCATTTACTAAGGCCCCGATTTGCATTTTCCCGACGTGTTACCTGAATATTTCCAATTTGCAAGGATTTTCCCCATATTGCCCCGGGTTTTTTGACGCACGCAATCTGATTGTGGCGCATCGGCGCCGGCAAGCACACGACGGAAATCAGGGGGGCGTGACCGAACGATAATCCGACGGATTCGGAGAAACCGCCGCATTTAAAAAAAGAAAAGTGCTTACCTTCACCCAGCAATGGATCGTGGACTCCAGTGCGTTCCGATGCTCTTCAGCGCATCGTTCCCCATTGTTCTTACATGGACTTGGTGACTGAGGTGGTTCAATGGCTTCCTTGTCTCCTAAGCAAACACATGACACAATAGATAAATGACTTCTTTATGTCAGCCTTCAGTTTGCCCATACGGTGAGATCCTGTCTGTCATCTCACTAAAGGCACAGACCTGATGTCTGGCTTGTAAAACAACTTCTACGGATCTACTGTAAGTAGCACAAGTGAGTAGAGGACTCTCTCACCCTATAGAACCTTCAATGAATCTTAATTTTACACACCTTTATTAGCAGGGATGTACATTACTTCTAAATAAAGACATAAAGGGAAAGGTTACATGGAGGAAATATGGATGAGATAAAGTAATGAACAATCATATGGTGGTAGTTCTGTGTATCCACTTCAAAGGATGAGTAATCTCATTGATTACATTGCTATACAATAAGATGGGGTTCTGCATAGAAAATAAGTAGGAGGTTCTGTCAGATCAATGCTGGAGCCAATGAGTGACCTTCTAGTTTGTGAGACATCTAGCGGCAAATGTTAAGTTAGTAAAACACGTCTGACCTTCCGTGTTGCTAATTGCTAGTTGTTATCTAAGAATTTTTATGTAGCAAAGGGCCAATTGGTTGAAGATCTTGGTAGTATCTCTGTACTTTGCAATTGGTATTGTTCCATCGGTATTCATTTTGGGATATTCCTAGATTTTTTATAGAGATCAGCCCCCGATTGTCTATAGTCTCTTGAGAATCCTTACTAATCTGTAAGAGATTTTTATCAATACTTGGATGAGCAGTGAACGATTTTGTGCAGAAGCAAACTGGAGAAGCAGATGGCTCAGACTATCTCAACCAAACATTTGGCTTCCTGAAGGAGCAGATGGCGGCAGTATCTGTAACCTGGGCCAGGGGCATGGAGAAAAAAGTCACAACAAGTACTAATTATGCAATTAAAAATATCATGTATAATGGACAACCAAATGTAAAGCTTTAAGGGTTGAGTAATTAGGGAGTGGGTAAAATTTATACATTCTTGAAAATCTAGACGAGTAATACAAAAATGCTCAATACCTGGGAACTTCTGAGAGGGCTTTGGTTGAGATTTTCTTTGCCACAGTTACTTACGATTCTCAACCAGTCATGGTGCCTGGATCTATGAGTAAGTGTCCCTGGATTATCATGATGGATTTTGATGGTAGATTTCCATTAAAATAAACAGTTCCTTTTTGGTGCCCATGGTTACAGACTACAAACAAACCGTTTGTAGTCTGGTCCTGTATATAAGTACCTCCTTTCTAAAAGGTATGTACAGGCAGTACCCGGGTTACATACAATATAGGGTTCGTAGGTTTGTTCTTAAGTTGAATTTGTATGTGAGTCGAGATTGTATATTTTATAATTGTAGCTTCAGAGAAATTTTTTTTTTCCAAGTGACAATTGGATTTTCAAAATTTTTTGCTGTAATGGGACCGAAGATTATCAATAAATCTTCATTACAGACAGTTTACAGCTCATTATTGCAATCTGGGACTTTAGTAAAGCATTCAGAGAGCTTCACCAGAGGTCACAGTGGGCAGAGGGGTCTGTCTGTAACTATGGGTCGTCTGTAAGTCGGGTGTCCTTAAGTAGGGGACCGCCATCTACCATTAATTTTACTGATGGAAGACGTGTTCTACAAACCAGTTTCTGTTGAACTCTTTTCCTCAGGAGGTCTTTTATTATAACTCGACGATGCGATTTCAGCAATATAGTTATAAAAATAACTGATGTAACCACTCTTTGTACTGCAAAAGGGCAGGACCAGGAGGGAGGAGTGAATAAATTAAAAAAAAAGTTCCTCTGTGGTGCTTGAGTGAAATAGCCTAATTTTTAGATTTCTATAGTGCCAAAATCTCATGTATACAGTAATAAAAAAAGAAGTCCTAAGGAAAATAGTTCCTCAGGAACTGGTTAGTAGGACACGTCTAGCATCAGTAAAACTAGATGTCCTTTAAATTTTCTCAGATTTATGGTTCCGCATTAGACAGTAATATAAAACTTCCGAACTTTAGGACACTCTGGATAAATCTGCCCCTCACATGTCATAGTGACTTGTGACTTGTAATTAGAGTCTGTGGGCTGTCATCACGTGGTAAACCAGAGGGACAGAAGCATTTAGTGCTGGGTTAGGACCTTTCTTTTCTGATGAATTCTCTAAGGAGGCCTGAGCACATGTTGTATGGATTTATGGAAAATCTAGATGCATCTTAACTCTCTCCAAGGAAGGATAAGCCAAATTAAAGAGAGAAAGCCATGAACTTAATACTAATTAGCACTGAAATGGGTATGAGAGTGTTAAATTATACTAATCATAGTCTGTGAAGCGACCACTATAGAAATTCACCCCCACCAAGATATCGTTCTCATGCCCACAACATGACCCATTACAAGGACTGAAGTACAATACTGAGAGTAGATGAGGTGCTAATGGTTTGTAATTGTCTCATTAGTCCTGAGGAGGTGTACTGGGAATGAAGAGAAGCAATGGTCAATCATTCATGGTTACTAAGGCAACTCATCAAAGGAAACAAAAAGATTGGAAAGAAAAATGAAATTTGCTTCTTCCATCTATTTTAATGTCCAGAAAATTTAGAATGATCCACCTAAACCTGAATTGCATTATGTGAAAGAGGTTCTTGGATGGAAATATAACTGAAATCCTCTACAACTATAGGGGAGGTGGTTCTACCATCTCCATAGACAGAGGGCATCCTCTACACCTAGAGGAGAGGAGGTTCTACCTTCACCATAGACAGGGGGCATCCTCTCCACCTAGCGGAGAGGTGGTTCTACCATCACCATAGACAGGGGGCATCCTCTACACCTAGAGGAGAGGAGGTTCTACCTTCACCATAGACAGGGGGCATCCTCTCCACCTAGCGGAGAGGAGGTTCTACCATCGCCATAGACAGGGGGCATCCTCTACACCTAAAGGAGAGGAGGTTCTACCTTCACCATAGACAGGGGGCATCCTCTCCACCCAGAGGAGAGGTGGTTCTACCATCACCATAGACAGGGGGAATCCTCTACACCTAGAGGAGAGGTGGTTTTACCATCACCATAGACAGAGGACATCCTCCACACCTAGAGGAGAGGTAGTTCTATCATCACCATAGACAGGGGGCATCCTCTACAACTAGAAGAGTGGCATTTCTATCATCACCATAGACAGGGGGCATCCTCTACACCTAGAGGAGAGGCAGTTCTACCATCACCATAGACAGGGGACATCCTCTACACCTAGAGGAGAGGAGGTTCTACTATCTCCATAGACAGAGGGCATCCTCTACAACTAGAGGAGTGGCATTTCTATCATCACCATAGACAGGGGGCATCCTCTACACCTAAGGAGAGCATTCTACCATACCCATATACAGGGGCATCCTCTACACCTAGAGGAGAGGCGTTCTCCATCACCATAGACAGGGGCATCCTCTACCCTAGAAGAGGCGTAACTACCATCGCCAAGACAGGGGGCATCCTCTACACCTAGAGGAGAGGAGCTCTACCTTCACCATAACAGGACATCCTCTCACTAGGGAGAGGTGTGTTCTACCATCACTATAGACAGGGGGCATCCTCTACACCTAGAGGAGAGAGTGCTACATCACCATAGACAGCGGCATCCTCTCCCTAGAGGAGAGTGATTCTACCATCACTATAGACTGGGGGCATCCTCTACACCTAGAGGAGAGGCGGTTACTACCATCACCATAGACAGGGACATCCTCTACACCTAGAGGAGAGGAGGTTCTACCATCACCATAGACAGGGGGCATCCTCTACACCTAGAGGAGAGGCGTTTTACATCACCATAGACAAGAGCATCCTCTCATCTAGGGAGAGGGTTTCTACCATCACTATAGACAGGGGGCATCCTCTACACCTAGAGGAGAGAGGTTCTACTATCTCCATAACAGAGGGCAACCTCTACACTAGAGAGTGGCATTTCTATCATCACCATAGACAGGGGGCAATCCTCTACACCTAGAGGAGAGGCAGTTCTTACCATCACCATAGACGGGGGCATCCTCTCACCTAGAGGGGAGACGGTTCTACCATCACCATGACAGGGGCCATCCTCTACAACTAGAGGATGGCATTCTCTATCATCTACACCACCATAACAGGGGGGCATCCTCTACACCTAAGGAGAGCAGTTCTACTCCCATCATCATAGACAGGGGGCATCCTCTACACCTAGAGGGGAGACGGTTCTACCATCACCATAGACAGAGGACACCCTCTACACCTAAAGGTGAGACGGTTCTGCCATCTCCATAGACAGGGGGCATCCTCTACACCTAGAGGAGAGGCAGTTCTACCATCACCATAGACAGGGGGCATCCTCTACACCTAAAGGTGAGCCGGTTCTACCATCTCCATAGAGGGGGGGCATCCTCTACACCTTGAGGAGAGACGGTTCTACCATCACCATAGACAGAGGACATCCTCTACACCTTGAGGAGAGATGGTTCTACCATCACTATAGACAGAGGGCATCCTCTAGGACTATAGGAGAGACGTCATACAGTGTCATATGACAATTTACATTTTGGACATCCCGTATTTATATGAAAATTTTCCTGATGATCATTGATTATCTCTGGAAGACAGTACATGTGGTGTTTGAAGGAAAATGTAGTATAACATTGTATCCATAGTTATGCTGAATCCTTCAAGGAAGACCATCCTTTCTGCAATTCAGCTGGGGTAGCAGGATAGTGGGATACAATTCTTATGGGGGTTATTCAAGTGTTTTAATACTGGCCTCAGATGCTGTATAACTTTGGTACTTCCCTTTGATCTTGCCTGTCAATACTATGATGTCTACATGGGCACAACCCCTTAAATGACCCACCCTGCACTTAGCGGCAGACACCTATTACATGTGAATACTGTTGCCATTCTTCGGACTATTATTCCACTATGTTTCCGCCATACAACCCTGTAATAGGTCTTTATGTTATGAAGCACAATATTTGTATGTATCCTTGATAGAACATTTACCACTCAGTGAATTCAAGGCTTTTTTTCTATAGCAAATGCAGTGTAAGGTAAAACGAGTCCACTCTCATCCAGCAGCTAATGTACATAGATGGCTTTTGCTGTACTACATACATCACGCTGCTCACCTCCAGAATACTGATGTAGGATGAGAAGCCAGCCATCAGCAAGGGACCTATTGGAAGAATATTATTGTATAGGACCGAAAATGATAGATTTATAGACTCATAGTAGAATAGGTTAAATTAGGACAAAGATCTATCAAGTCCAACCAATAATCCTGCACTATTGATCCAGACTAAGGTAAAAAAACCCCCATAAACTCCAATATGGCGGTAAGAATAAATCCCTGGATCAATATTACATGACAAGAATACATTTTTCTATAAATAGTGATATTTTTCCTTTTAAGAAAAGCATCCAGGTCTGTCTGAACCACTTAGTGGATCATATGTAAAGGTCAAGCCCTGATTGGTCCCATCCTGTATATTTTTGGGAACTTAAAGGACCTCATTTTCACTAAAGACAGATTGCATACGCAAATATGTCTTTCTACCTTTTCTATCCATTTGCATTACAATATAATTGTGTGTTTGTTTTGGTTTGACTGCATTTACTTACACTCACACAAGGAAAGAGCTCACAGCTTGGTGAGATGACATTAGTGGGGGAGGGAGGAGCTGTACAGGAGCACACATGTGGAGGCTGAGAGCTGAGGAGTGAGCAGCACAGATAAGGCACATGTTGTTTTTTTTAAGTGTGTCCAAACTGAAGCAAACCTTGGACTCTGGATTCTGTCAGGGTGCAAGGTAAGTTAAGTTATATTGTAATTCAAATGCACAGAATAGGCAGAAAGGCATCTTTGCAATTCAGCTGTACCCAGTTACATTTGCAATGTCTACTCCATGTATGTGTCTGATCGCATGAAATCACAGCATGCCTCCATGAACATCTACTCCTCCCCATCCTGCCTGGAGGCTGCAGTGATTTCATCTGATCAGATACATACATGGAGTAGGTGTTGCAAATGTAACTGAGTAATGGACCTTAGATGACATTACCCTGGTCACATGACAGTGCCCAATGATGTACTAGAGTTAATGCTCCACACAGCAGCATGAGCTAGCAGTGAGATCTGGAGATAGTGAGACACTGCAAGTAAAATTTAATATGCAGCACTCCCTTATTGGACTCACATCAGGTGATTTGCAAATAAGTTTACAAACTGATTTTTATATTGCAGCCCTGGAAAGGAACCATTTAGAGATGAGGGTGATGCTTTTAAATTATAGTTTTTACTGAAGTATTTATCTTGGGTAGATTAATTTAAATGGCAGGTTCTCTTTAATGTAGCCTAGTGGCAATAGATCATTGTGTAACGTATGGATGTGCGGCCCAGATCGTTCACTTCAAATGTTAGAATAGTTGGAATTCTGATGCCGCACCCACTTGCATAGATACCTACCAAAACAAGGTCAATGTGAAAAGGACTGGGCTTATGCAATTTGAAACTACGAACCTCAAGTTTATTTTGTTAATGTTGGCTAGCGACAGTAGATCATTGTATAATGTGTGGATGTAGTGGAGAATCTTTCTCTCTTCAAATGTTAGGTAAGGGAACCAGGAGAGACAGGGCCCCCTAGCAGGCTACTGCATGGGGCCCCCTTCCCACTTAAAAAATATACATATTAGTATACTCACACATGCGAGTTACAATCACATATAACTACACTCATGTGCATACACAACATATAGACACACATATAGTGCCATATGCAACATACTCACATACAGTGTATACAGACACCATATACACATCACAGATACTGCATATATACATCACAGCATATGTTATATACATATTATGCTGGACAATGTGCAGTACAATATAGATAAAATGGTGCACATCCTCCATTCTTTATTGTGTCAGGTCAGATGACGGGCCCCTCTGACACTTCGGGCCCCATAGCGGCTGCTATGGCTACTACCGCCCCTGGAACCAAATATTACGCCCCTGGAACCAAATATTGTTGACCCAGGACGCCACTGAACATGAACTACCTTAAAGTTCTTTTTTTCCATCCACATTACTCTCACCAGACCTATCTATCACCGATAATGTCTTGGAGTAAATTGTGTTTTGGCCTTATCCTTTAAGCCCCATGCCTTCATCATCTCCTGCTTGGACTACTGCAACATTCTTCTCTGTAGTCTCCCGGCTAAGGCCCCTTCCACACTCACGATTGTGATGCGATGAACGCAACGCGTGCTGCTCAGATCGCACGGGCCGAACGCTGCAAACCGGAATTGAACTGACATGCTGAGTTCAGTTCCGGTTTTGAGTGTTCGGGCCGTGCGAGCCAAGCAGCACGCGTTGCAAGTGTGATGAGAGTTCATTGCATCCCACTCGCGAGTGTGGAAGGGGACTTACTCTCTAATTCCCTAGAAACCATCCTTAACTCTGCTGCCTGCCTAATCCATCTCTCCCCTACCTTTTCTCTCTGCCACTCTCTCAACTGGTTACTTATTAAACAACAGATTCAGAAATCTGACCTTCCACTATTTCTCTAACAAAGTCACCTAATAACATCCCAAATGTAGTCTCTGATCCTCACAAGACCTTCTGTTTCGCACTCTAACTATTTGCTCTTCTCACAACCATCTCTAGGACTTCTCTTGTGCTTCTCCCATCCCCTGGAACTCTCTACCAAAGCATTTCAGACTGTCCCCCACCTCCCAAACGTAACCTGAATACCCATCAGTTTAGGAATGCTTACAACAAACAATAACCCGACTGCTCTGCTCCCTCCCCTTGTGTCTCCATCTACCCTCACATATTTTGAGCCCTCATGGTCAGGGTCATTGTTCCAGTTCAAGGTATTATTGACTTGTGTACATCCATTTCTTGTCATCTTAATGTAATTATGCATGTAAACCCCTCATCGCACGTACAGCACCATGGAATAAATGCTGCTCTATAAATAAATAAAAATTATAATTATAACAATCACAACAAGTTTCCCCAGCTATGTCAAATTTTTGTACAGAGGGGCAGATTATGTGTTGTGCTCATGATGGGCGAAGTCTCAAGCAGCAGCCAATCTGTGCCTACAGGCTGCTGACAAGTAACTGCAGCTCTGGGTTGAAATATATTAGGAAATTAATGAGAATGCAGACCCCTGATATAAAAGTGAAGTTTTTCCTCCTATTTTCTGTAGTAGTTACTGTAATATGATTGTATATTGCGTTCTGTGTGTGTAGAAATGATTATTTACAAAAGACATAAATATTCTAATAATGAAGCGTACAGTATACAATAGATCCGCTGCTGCTGAGAAATGTTATATGTGGGGCAATAGCTCGGAAACATGGCAGCATATTGAGAACCTGATTTTCACATTATGAGCCTAGCTTGAAATAGTTGTTGCTCTCTGTTTTAGGGCAGTGTAAAAATCTGTTAGTAGCATGCACACAGAAGCCAAATGGTTTTTCATGGTATAGCCTAGTTTTTCATCTGTTTTCAGAACATTTTCAAGTCCCGTAGGCTGTATGTGTGATGTCAATTCGAGGTCAGGCAGCTCTGCTCCACGAACAAACAGCGTATGTTGCAGATTATTCTTTATCGTGCATGAATTTCCCAACTTATTAAGAGGATTATTTGCAGGGAAGTGATGCTTTTCTCAGACAGAAGGGCGGATGATAGTTTCTGCACCAAGCTTAAAATATCTAGCAAGGAAATACCTGAAATAACAGGATTATGGAATCAGGAATATCAAGGGCATTACTTAACAGCCCTATATATTCATAGACTGTGTCTGATATCTGTCATCTGCTATCTGGAAAGATAAAATCACCAAAAAAGAAGCTTCTGGTAGCTATACAGCATGTAATAATTTATGGTGTTAGATGTATTATTATTGGTTGATGTCAATTTTTATCTATCCATCCATTAATACACAGGCATAGCTTCTGGGACTTGGTGCAAATGTTAAGTCTAGTCTCTCCTACCTCCATACTAGAAACTCTGACTCAGCCTTAGTTCACAGTCAACAACCCAAAAGAGAGTCGAAAAGACCATCAGAGATAAAATTAATGATATCTTTTATTGAAAATTAATCACATAGTAGGGAAAGAAATAAGGGGAAGTACATAGACCCTGATGGAAAATGGGGCAACCACGAAAACCATAAGCGCCCTGCAGACACCCCAAACCTATAGGTAAATGGTAGTATAAAGACAAAAGAGTCTAATATATAATAAATGATGCAGACGGGAACATAAATAAAGGAATAATTCCTTGGTAGGGTCCTATGTGAGGTGGGGGACCGGAGGTACCATCCGGCTCCCGCAGTACACAAAGTCAATTTTAGTCCTTACCCGTAAGCATGATGCTAGGTACAATGGGGGTCCCCAGGAGACCAATAGGCTACACCCCTGTTAATGATGCTACACTTGCTAAAAGTTATCGACTATAATACTGATCAGCACCAAACATGAACAATACCAGTAGCATCTAGACAATTCTTCACTGAGTTCTCCCTGGATAACAACTATGGCCCGCACTGCGCTCCTAAATAATATATACACCGCACAGCGTAACCAACCATGCTGTGCCCACCGCATTTATCAAAATAAACAAACTGCCTCATTACATAAAAAAAAAAAAAAAAATTAATAATAGTTGTAAAGGTGGGCCAAGAGATGAGGAAAGACAGATGTGACAGTGAGCCCTAAACTGTCTCTGCATGCTTGCCTCAATGTATCCTATGTGATACGGGACAACCATGAAGACAATCCCTTCCTAAGTCGCTGTGCAGACATAAAACACAAGCCAAGATAGATAAACCAGAATAATCAAAGCACAAAACAAAAAATAAGCTTAATGAGAGTAAAATCAGCCCAGATGACTGGAGAAGAGTTCTCTCCATCATAGATATTTAACTGTTGCTGGACCAGAGATGAGCTTCAGAGGAACCAGGTGTGGTGCAATCAGACCCAGGACAGTCAGCGACATTAGCCACAGTTCACACACACAAAAACACAGAGGAATCTCAATGCCTAAGTTGTATTCTGCAGAACAAAAGACAATGCTGGCACAGATGTTACAGATGTGCTTCTGATATGTCCAATGTGCATCGGATGTGTCCCTGTATCTGACATGTAGCCTATGTACATGTGTTATATGTATAACTCACTTATTTCACAAGAGCGCTCTGCTATAAGTAGCTACAAGTATGTATTTTCTGGAAATGAAAAGGCGATGCCTCATTTGCATTGCATAATTTGGCTTAATATCATTATTATATGTTCTCCCCATTAACATCTATTCTTTGACATGTTTATTACAGCTTGATATCCTCTCTCCGACGGTCTGGTGGCAGGTTCTTGGCTTGAGTCTGTAAACTTGAGAGGACATGGCGACAACACGCTGGGCTAGAGAGAGAATGTCAAAGGAATGTGACGAAATCCGGTGGAAAGGTGAAAATACATGCATTGTAAGTGATGGTTCCTAGGGTGAGTGTAAGTGGCATCCTAAGACAATGCCCTAAATAATAACAAGAAACCCACGAGTATCGGAAATAAAGACAAAATATTCAGCGTTGATGAAACTGAAAAGTGTTGTTATGGATCATTGAAGGGATGGTTTTAGAGGTGTCAGTCGCACCCTGGTCATGGTGTCTGAGGAGTTCGACATGAAACTAGTATTAAAGGGAACCTGTCACCAACGACTCCCCCTTGACAACCCACTGTTACTAAAGATCGAGTAATAAAGGAGGGGGAGCTCCAGCATACAGCCAAGCTACCTTGTCTCCAAAACGACGCTGACACTGCTAACCAGGCCCCCTCAGGAATACATGAGGCATTTGAGGGAGACATTGGTAGAGAATTCCTGAGGGAGGGGGGATGAGAGGGGTGAGAGAGACATTGGTTTTGTGTGACTCACTGAAGATAATTCCTGATGGTTGGGGAGGATGAGAGATTTGATTTCCGTTGGTGAGGTGGTCTTTCTCAACCACCTTACCACCAGGAATTCTCTACCGTGAGTCACATGTCTCTCTTATTCATTAATGGAGCCAGGTTAACATTGTCAGCGTCCAATAGGAGTTAGGGGTAGCTTGTATCAATAAAAGCCTTTTTTGGATGAATGTTGGCTGTAATCCCTTGGACAGAACTATCAATGAAACATGTATAAATACATCTAAAAGGTGCAGTGTATGTGGGAAGGGGGGTGCTGGTGACAGGTTCGCTTTAAAAATTACGGATTGGATGGTGTTGGACACTATAACATTCCAGCTTCTCAATCTCAATGTATATTGTGCCCCATTTAATATATTATGAGATCTTTGCCACCATTTATCCCCTACAGTAGTGCTCAGAGGGAAGTGAATGCTTGTTATTTGTCTCTCCCGTTGCTTACAGTTGATAGGTGGCGACTCCAGGTATGTGACTCCCACAATGATCTTATCTTCAGGGAAAATTTTCCAATAAAAAGTGATTGTTGGAAGTGTAGAACCCCTGCAAGCCTGACACCCCAGGTAGGAAAGGAAAGAGGCAATTAAAAGACCTGGACTGGAATTGTCATGATAGTCGCACATGTCTGCAGCAGGTCTGTTCTTTCTTTAGCTCTCTAATGAAGCAAAATGTCGAATGTGTGTGAAGAATTTTTTTTCACTCTTCCCACCTTTCAGAGTTTTAGTAGGTGGGAATGTAATATCTCAGTGAACAGGAGAAAAGAATTCAGTTGGATGTAAGTGGTCTTTGGTTATTCTCCGATACATTTTCTTAAATTTTTATCTTTCACTTTCAGACTTTTTTTTTGTTTCTTTTTTTCTTGGTTAGATATTGCTTTGTACTCTACAAGATCTGGGTCCTGCAAATGTTTCCAAGATTCTGTGTAAGCCAAAGAATTTGCTGCATAACCATAACGTAGAAGTATCAATGTATTGATAGATGTGTCAGCTCTTAGGTCAAGCTCTTAGCACAAAGTTTCTTAAGAATCCAATATTACAACATACCTTATAAAACATTGACAGGCTGCGCCTTCTAACGCAACCAATGTTAGGTACACTTCTTTTGAAAGCATATTGCAAAATTATGTCTTCCAAAAAAGCTTTCTATTCTCTCTCTAGGACATGTTTGGACATGATCTAGTGTGCCTGTTAATTTGGAGCTTGCAAGCAGGTCCACGGCCGGCTACACATATGCGCCTTGTACTGCATGAGGTATATATGCGGTGCACCTGTACAGCCGCTCATGGAGGCACACGCCAGCGCCGAACTAACAGGTGGACCCCACAGAATATTCAAACTGCAGTGTAGTGATGTAAAGCTGGGGACAGTGGGTCCAGGGTGGGTCCAAGCCAGAGCAGACGTGAGTAGGAGGAGGAGCTTGACTGGATCCAAAAGTTTTCCCGCCTCCTTGAGTGGATTAATGAAAGAAGACATGAGGAATATAAGTTGTTTATATCCCACAGAAGCAATGCAGATTAACTGGATTGAAAGCATTGATACACTTTACAGTGTTTTCTAAGGTACAGTCCAGTTTTTTTTTTTACCTGGTTGGAGGTGACAAGTTCCATATAAGTGAATGCTATATAACTACTAGGGTCGGTGCAGGACTGGGCAGACCAGGGCAACTTCAGGGGCCAAGAGCTGCTGAGGGGCCCACATAAGGCTGTACATAAAGAATCCATGGGGGGTGGGGGCTGTATCTAATGAATCCATAGGGAGTGAGGGGGCCTTTATATAAAATAACCATGAAGGGGGCTGTATATGAAGTAACCATGAAGGGGGCTGTGTATGAAGTAACCATGAAGGGGGCTGTATATGAAGTAACCACGAAGGGGGCTGTATATGAAGTAACCATGAGGCGGATGTTTGGTATGATAAACTAGGGCATATTTTAGAGAACAGGAGACTATTTTAGTTTCTGAATTTTTAATGCCGCCATGTGAGTTTACTGCAAAGGGGCCTACTGAGGATCTGTCACCCAGGGACCAACTGATACCTGGAGCTGACCCTGGTAACTGGCCTACTATAGAAATCTGGTGTTATGTAAATGCCATGTATGGGAAAGTAGCCGTGAGTAGGGCAACCACAGATCTGATATTGATTGCTTATATTGCTGAAAGGTCATCAATATCCTGAACACAGAGTGAGAAGAATCTACTTCTCGCTTATTCATGAATCAGCCGAATCTTGTCCCCTTCATTGTATACCAGATACGGCAACAACATTTGGTTATGACTTTACATTAGGAATCCTCCTTGCGAAAGTGAAGTTACATTGGACGACAACAATGGTCCTGTGGACCATTGTTTGCATCTTCTGTGGACCTGATCTATCTTTTGTGTCTCGGGCAGATAGGACGTACACAGGGTTGTGCAATCCTCAGCCGTGTGCATGACTCCATAGTAGTGAACATGGACATGAGCTAACTGTAAAAAACATGTCCGAAACTCATGTTTATCTGCATTGACGCAGGAGTGAGCTTCTTCAAGCTGCACTTCCAGATAGAGACACATGGAAATGTAGGGCGCTGCCTCTGGAGGACGTATTTAGACAATGTTGGTCTATTTTAAGAATAAGCCAAAAATATTAAAATCCTCAAAAAACCCTTTTAATATCTTCTACAAAACAAATTTCCTCAAAATCCCCTGATATCATCGTGTTTTAAAACATTATGTTTCCATCTAAGACACATTATCCTACTCGAAATTTACATACAAGTGTAATAGAAATGGAAATCCAGACGTACGCTCTCTGTATGGTGGAATCACAGAAGCTCTGTAGAGATGGGAAGTGTAATTTTTTTTTGTTCTCTTCTCTTTAATAATTCATGTATGTGGGCTCAGTATAGCAACAAATGCTGATTTATGGCTGATGTCTGAATTCAGCTCAATGTGGGTTATCTTCCTATAGGCACCCCCTGAGGCTCTGGTTGCATGGGATCCCCTAATTAGATCTTGGCTAGTGCTCCACCTGCTGCCTACTGTGAAAACTCTGTTTGATGTGCCGTACTATCCTATGCTAATCAACTTTCACATTCAGGAAGCTGAGAAGGAGCAAGTACATTGTGCCTTATAACCGCCCTGGGGGTGTCTCGACCTTCCCTTTTAGGGTCACCTGAAATACCACAGAATGGCTTACGATACTAAATGCACTGAGCTCAGCTGCTGCTAGAACATTTTCTAAGATCTAATAATAAGGTAGGATGTGGCATTAATTATATGTATGTGTCATATATATATATATATATATATATATATATATATATATATATATATACTCACCGGGAACTTTATTAGGTACACCTGTCCAACTGCTCGTTAACACTTAATTTCTAATCAGCCAATCACATGGTGGCAACTCAGTGCATTTAGGCATGTAGACATGGTCAAGACAATCTCCTGCAGTTCAAACCAAGCATCAGTATGGGGAAGAAAGGTGATTTGAGTGCCTTTGAACGTGGCATGGTTGTTGGTGCCAGAAGGGCTGGTCTGAGTATTTCAGAAACTGCTGATCTACTGGGATTTTCACACACAACCATCTCTAGGGTTTACAGAGAATGGTCCGAAAAAAAAAAAACCAGCCAGTGAGCGGTAGTTCTGTGGGCGGAAATGCCTTGTTGATGCCAGAGTCGAGGAGAATGGGCAGACTGGTTTCGAGCTGATAGAAAGGAAACAGTGACTCAAATTGCCACCCATTACAACCAGGTAGGCAAAAGACATCTCTGAACGCACAGTACGTCGATCTTGAGGCAATGGGCTACAGCAGCAAGACCACAGTGGGTGGCCACTCTTTCAGCTGAGAACAGGAAAAGAGGCTACAATTTGCACAGGCTCATCGAAATTGGACAGTAGAAGATTGAAAACGTTTCCTGTCTGATGAGTCTCGATTTCTGCTGCGACATTCGATGTAGGTCAAATTTGGCATCAACAACATGAAGCATGGATCCATCTTGCCTTGTATCAACGGTTTTCAGGCTGGTGGTGTCAGGGGTGTGGGATCAGCTTCTTGGCACTCTTTGGGCCCCTTGGTACAATTGAGCAGCATTGCAACGCCACAGCCTACCTGAGTATTGTTCTGACCATGTCCATACCCTTTATGACCACATGTACCAAACATCTGATGGCTACTTTCAGCAGGAGAATGCGCCATGTCATAAAGCTGGAATCATCTCAGACTGGTTTCTTGACAATGACAATGAGGTCCCTGTACTCAAATGGCCTCCACATTCCCGATCTCAATCCAATAGAGCATCTTTGGGATGTGTGGAACGGAGATTCGCATCATGGATGTGCAGCCGACAAATCTGGCGGCAACGTGTGTGATGCCATCATGTCAATATGACCAAAATCTCCTAGGAATGCTTCCAGCCCTTGTTGAATCTATGCACAAAGAATGGAGGCAGTTCTGAAGGCAAAAGGGGCTCCAACCCGTTACTAGCATGGTGTACCTAATAAAGTGGCCGGTGAGTGTATATATATTGCCGCAGATTTGTCGGCTGCACATCCATGATGCGAATCTCCAGTTCCACCACATCCCAAAGATGCTCAGGACAGCATGTTTGTAATTGGCCAATCTGAAGCATGTGATGAGACACATGCTTGTGATATCACTGATTCTCTGCCAGAACACTAAGTGATTTTAAATGATACAACAGCATGTTTGTGATTGGCGATCTGACCTTGTGATGAGTTACGTGCTTGTGACATCACAAAGGCCCTTTATTAAACACTAACGACTTTCAAATGGCAGGTCAGCATGTTTGTAATTGAATGACCTGAACCATGTGATGAGTCATATGCTTGTGACATCACTACACGTCCTATATGTCCCTTTCAACCCTCCTGTCATCTCTAGCTGTACTATATGGTTTCCCATTGCAACCAGAAAGCTTGGCAAATGGAGATTAGCCTGGGAGGCAAAGTTTCTAAACATCGGTAGCTAGCTAATTATAGTAAAATTAGAGAACTGCTTTTTTTGCTTAGTGCATAGTTAGGCAAAAGTTTTTTATACTTTCAGTTGTACTTTAACATGCATTTAAAACCTGCAGCAATAATACTTTTTCCTTAGAGGCCCCTGGAAAAATTTCCTATCTTTGCGTCTTCAATCCTGTTGCACACAATCTTTAGTCAAAAGTTTTTTGTAGCAGTAAATCACACTGATAAATAAGTGACTTATTAAGGATGTACGGAACCACATTAAATTAATCACTTGTGGGATATTTACATCCTCCACTAAAAAGCTGCGGTGGGATTTCAGCATTGAAGATCTGAACATAAATTGAAATATTGCCAAAAAAAAAAAAAAAAATCTAGTGGGGGGTTGTGCTGGATTATTTTATTTATGGTGATAATAAGGCTAATATTGGTTTCATTAATGAATTCATGTAACAGTATAAAGCTAATTGAATGTTTCAGAAAGAATCTAGAACACTTACTGATTGCCGCAGAGTCATTATCCCCAAGAAATGGCTGTTACCATAGATACATTATTCATATTAAAAGCTACAACCTATTTTATTAGAGTCTTGAGGAGGAAACAATAGGAAAACAATAATGTAATATTGATATTTGGTTTCCTACTGTCAAGTATGTACTATTCTTATAATCCCGCAACTCAAATTACAGTCATTAACCTTATATGAGACGTCTACCCTTCCTTATAAGAGGAATACGGCCATTTACGGGGTAGACTAGGTGGATTTTGTAACCAATGCAGAATAAAATAACTAGAGATACGCTGTACGGTGTATGACTACGAATATTAGACCAAATATTGCTGGTGTATGGGTTCATTGCTGAAGAGCTCCATAAGGTTACGGTCACATGGACATATACTGTTCTCAGCCACAAACTACAAATCCATGGTCCGTATGTTATCAATGGCCAACCCATATGTCCACGAAAATAGTCCTTGCGTCGTCCACACGTTTTTGTGTATCCCCCTTGAAGGGTCACATGATTGTGTTACCTAAAAACTGATCCACAAATGTGGATGCAAATAGAATTCTATGGTAATGCTGAATGCACAGGAACGTGTGCCGGCCCAGGCTGTAACCTAGTCAAGCACCAGACAGAAGAGCAGATCGCTGAATGCTTCCCACCCATCCCCTCTCCATAGAAGACATGTTCCATATGCTGCATGGTGGCCGCTCGGCCAGATCACAGTGCCTGATGGACACAGAGTGCTCACTGCACCGTGACTGGGTGCCACAGACCTCTATGGGGGCTATGATTTGGCCACCATTTGTACCAAAATGTACAGATCCATGTGGAGCTGTAGAAAGCTCAGAGCCGTGTTTTGTGCAGTTGAGCCTTAGCTTTATTTTGGGCCAGATCATGGCCCCCATAATGTTCATGTTCATGAGTGCCTAAGCCTGGAGCTGGAGTTTTCTACAGTTCCCACATGGGTCTGTGAAAAAACACTTTCATGTGCATATGTCGTTGCCAGAAATGTCAGTGTATCATTAGTTAAAATAACGGATAGCAGCCGACGTGCATGTAACCCGCACACAACAAAGATGGATTTGACCTTAGAACGGATCAGTGCCAAGGCCATTATTTTTATGTCCGTGAGACAGATTTCTTAAAAACAAGAGCGTGTCCACGCAGAAACATTTTCATGGATCACTCATAGTGGGTCATTATCTTTATCGGGAAATTTGTACCTTTTCTTTATCTGGCAGGGGGGTGTCATTTTTCAAAGTAAAATCAAAATATTTTTGATTCACCCCATCCTATTTCTTTTTCCTACTCTACCAAACATCCCTTAATATGAATTTTGCATCGGGTTTAGTGCACCGCGCACAAATGAGTCAAGTGCAACACAAATGGGCGCGGACACGTCTTTAAATACATGTGTAGCAGTTTGCACATAAAAGAATGTGCAAAGTCCGACAAAAACTGGTGCAAGGACCTTAGTAAATGTGGACCTATGTTCCTTCTTATTTTTCAGTCAGTCTCTCAGATATTTGGGGTTGGCTGAAATCTTTGATCCGGATTCCTTCAAAAGGTCTTATTTTCTTTCTCTAAACCTCTTCTAGTGCTTGAAGACGCTCTTATATTCTGCATCTTTCCTATTACAATAACTTATCAACCATAATATCATCAATATATTACAATATAACATCAATCATATATAATAAAGGTCAAGGTGGAGAAAAAAATAGAAAACAAAACCCAATACTTGATCTATACTAAGGTCTATCATGTCCCAACGTATAACATTGCAGATTCCTCCCCACTCTGATATATTATAATTACTTCTGTTTGCATCTTATGAATAATGCCCCCTAATGTAAATTATGAAGAAAAAAGAACTTACGGTTTATGACCTTATAGACAGCTAAGTTCTATAGGTTTGTATCCTCTATATATCTTAGTTGCTGCGAACCTCTTTTGTTGTAGAATTGGCGCAGCTTTTCTTCCAGATTGATAGAAATCATGTTCTCTCATGCCTTTTGGAGCAGCTGAGACAGAAAGCTGTATAAGACCCTGGAGCTGCCCAAGAACCTCTTTTTTTACATAGAGAGAGGGATGGGGGTACACTAAATTTTAATCAATGCTGACACTTTCTCCATGCGAATCTTCTACAAGAAATCTATGTTAGTAAAGTGATATGTTGTCTTCCATTCAAGGAAGAGTGTAGTAAGTAGTAAATCCATGTTTTCCCATATTATTATATGGATAAACCAGATTGGTGACAGGAGCTTTCAGAGGAGTCATATTATTAGCTTGAACACAGCAAATCATGACATCTGATAAAGCGCCAGGCAGGGGGTACAGATGGCTCAGCCACCGAGAGACCGACAGTCCCCTCCCCGGCACAGCTGCCTGCTATCATACAGTTTGCAAAGAATAACTAATTGTAGCTAGTGACAGCGATCTACCATCTACTTCAGGAAAATATGATCAAAAACCCCATAATTAATGAAGAGAACATGCAGGTAGTGTAAAGCCTGCTGCACTGTAGATAATAAACATGCACATACATAATACATGGATTAGTCTTTATATCACTCATTTGATTCCTTCTTTAGACCAATAGTTTACACGATATGAACGATATGAACACATTCTGCACCATGAAATGTTTATTGCCTCTTCAACAGATAGTAGCATCCTCCCTGATTCCTTTTATATATGCATCCAAATGGCTGGATATCCATAAGGGACCTAGAAACATGATTTTGTGTCATATTAGAGATCTATTGGGCTTGCGGTTCTGTGTGAGCTACAAAATCAGAGAGGGGTCAGTTAAACATAGTTGGGAATGTGAGCTGCAGGAGTATAACTAGTAGAGGCTAGACCCCATAGCGAGTTCTGAATTAGACCCCCCCTTCTAAAAATATACATATTATACACTCATATACAGTAAACACACATTAATACATGCAATACCATATACACCCATGCAGCGTATTCCATCACATGTACACACACAATATATACAATACCATATCAGACATACAGCATATCACACCCAATACTGTTGTGTTTGGCTGCTGTGCTGCTGCACTGTAGTTATGCCTCTGTCTGCAAGAGAAAGATGCAATTCCCACCCAGTTGCATTGTATTATGGCCCATGGCCACCCAATCACATCATTTACGCTGAAAGGGCCTTAACCCATACCTCCCAACATTTGTGGAGGGAAAGAGGGACAATGGCAGCACGGTAAGCCCTAAGCCACGCACTCGCGGGCCACGCCCCAAATTTTTACCATAATAAATAAATAAATAATCTGTGCCATAATGACACAGAGCTTATATCTACTGAGCTAAGAGCTCAGTGATTATCTAGCTGAGGATTTTTGGTAACTAAGAGCTGTTACCTGCTACTGTTACACTGACTTAATGCCTTGGTATATAGAAGGGATCTTTTCAGAGATATTATTGTAATTATTGAGACAATTATTATATTGTAAATTTTATTATATGGATATGGATTGGGCTGCGGCTCTATGGCAGAGGGTCTGGGCTCGAATCCCGGGCTGGGCAAGAATTTATTTAATTGAACCTTGTGTCTGGGGAATCCCTAGGTAGACCCATATATGGACAGATGTGATTGAACCTGATACGTGGTCCCTGCTCTTCGCTAACTCGACAATCTCTCAAAAGGAGGAATATCCTGACAATCTCCCGGCCAAGCGGGTCAGTTGGGAGCAATGCTTAACCATGAAATCCATAGTTCATCTTTTCCTGCTCTCAATACACATGTACAAGACCTACAGTAGGTAAAGCAACGCATCCTCCATTCCCAAAGAAGCGATTCTAGTACCATATGTAGGAATGTGAATTTTGGAAACGTAGGGTCAAAAATATTTGTATGCCTAAACCCATGTCAGCCACTTTACCACATGTTTTATTAATTGTGTGTAACTGTGGGGGCAGGATATTAGGTAATTTACCAATATACATCTATTAGTATTCTGCATCACTTTCTTGATATGTAAGTGAAGCCTCCTGTCTTTTACCTCATCATCCACGACATTCCTGTCCATAAAATGGCTGCAATGGAGGGTCATGTGATCCTCTAACTGTCCATGAACCATCGCGGGTGATCACATGGCCCTCCATCTGCAGCCATTTTATGGTCAGGAATGTCTGGCTGATGAGGTAAAAGACAGGAGGCTTCACTTTACATATCTAAGACAGTGCACAGCTTTTATAGTGTATATGGGTAAATTACCTTAATATCCTGCCCCCCACACCTATACACACATTACAAAATTACATGAGGTAAGTGACCAACCTCCCACAGAGCCCAAGATAGAGGGACTTATCTCCAAAAAGTTACTCTTCTTAGCTCACTTGCCTAAGTCCTTTATAACTACTTTTTAAAAAAAGGAAATGATCAAAGTTGACATAAAATAGGATTTGACACAATTTTACAAAACGTTACCAAACCCTTGCCAGGTTTCAATCTCACACACAACTACTTGGTAGCCCGCACGTAAGTCTATATAGAATACAATATTGTAGAATAATTTGTTATGCTGAGAAGTTAATCACCATGCGACCTTCAAACCTGGACACGTCAAGCTAACAACAAGGTAATGGAGGACATATGTTAAGATACTACTATTCGCGTTTGTTCTGATTGCTTTGACAAACAAGATGGACCCTCTTATTACTCACAAAAGATCAGATTGACTACTTATAATAACTTATATAGGAAACCCAATCTTCAGCAGATCGTGTCACCCTAGTCACAATTCTCATCTCTTCTGGTACAAAACAGGTTCTTCAATAGACCTTTTCCTTCTACCTTTTTCTTCGAATAACAATTAAAATTCCACAGTCTGTCGTGTTAAACCTTCAGGGAGAAATGCTTAGACTTTAATGAAGTGAATTATTATTTGTGCAGCTAGTGAGTGGCATACTAATTCATTTCTCCCAGTACATTGTGAACCTGTGTTAGCACGTCTTGAGTAGAGAGTGTGAATGAGATCCAGGAGACATTGCATTTCTCACTTCTACGTGATGTTGTTTGGAGCCGGACTTAATGAGCTTGTGGTTACGAATAAGCAGACGTTTTAATTAATGCAAATTCATAAATTTTGCGACTCCTGAAAATGTGCAGTTTATCGCTGCATTTCATACTTTTTACTGATCATTAGTAGAGAATGTGTCTCCACGCTGCTCTCCAGACCCAAGGAAAAAAAGAAATTAGCCTTAAATGCTTCTTCTCCGATGTGGGCCATCATACTGCATTGCAGCAAAGAGGTTAAATGTCCATGCAATTATTTGTTTCCCACAGGACGTGGACCCCATATGGATTAAGGATTGCCTGTAGGTTTTGTTTTGTGTTGAAAAGTCATTTGACTAGCTAATATCCCTGAGGTAACATTGTGAGGCAGATAGTTTATCAGAAGGCATGACAGTTCAAAGAAGACTAGCGGGGCCTACGAGTACAGTGCAGAAGAAAGGACAAAATAACCTGTATCAGAGACGACAATGAAAGCTGACTACATGTATTGTAGGAGTCAATTGTATACTTTCACATGTTTCCAATTCCAGGTTGTTCCTTTCATTTTTTTAGTGGGGTACAAGTAGTACACAAAAGCTTACTACCAGGGGTGGCTTAAGACTGCCATGGGCCCTGACTGTATGAATATTATAGCCCCTACAAGTCTGGAATCACTCTACATCTGGTACTAGAGTCAAGCTTGGAGAATGGAGGATGTGCCCCTTCTACCTACTTTCAATCTGCGTAGATCTTTTGGTGAAACTGGGCAATGGCCACTGCCAGTCATCACCAATAGACAAAATCACCTACTCAGTGTATAAAACCACTATGAAGGACACATGTACATAAATGCAAGAAGACATTTTATATTAATGTATACTCAAACAATATTCCCATAAAGGGACATAAAAGAAAGGCAGACATGAAAGGGGAGACAGATTAAAAACAGTGCTCACAAATCAGGTGTAAACAGTTATACAAATGGGGCTATCCCTGGCACAAAAGGGCCACTAAGTATGAGTGTGGACTGTAATGATTCTGCACACACCTATATCAGCAACAACAGAATGACCCAAAATAGGGTACAAACACATTTACAGAGACCCCTATGATGGATGGGGAGAAATCGTACTTTTGTGAGAAAGTGGCCTTAGTCCTTCTGCACTCTAACTACGGCTCTTTTAGGGCGCAGACAACTGACTCATGGTCCATTATTGTGATCCATCTCTACTCCACTACTTTACTGTGTATCATCTGTTGGCCACCTGTTGCGCATATCTCCGAAAAACAAAATGAAAGGCATGAAAAAGTCTTGTCCCCAACAGTTTGAATGGAATATATGATTGCTCAGAATCCGTTATCTCTGATGTTTTTGCATCACTAGGAGCTCAGCTAGATTCCTTGGCTGTCCTATTTTATGTTTTCTGAGGATGTCCTTTGAACATACGGATGATCTTCTCCGAGACTGGTTATACTTGTGGGTTCGAGCCCCAATGATGGACAAAGAATCAGTGATGAGGAGGTGTTCCCCCGTTTCTAATCAAAGTTTATTTCCTGCACCCGACATCGAACGGTGGCAGCATCCGACAAGTTCTTCAGCTACTGCTATCTATACCTTGTCTCCAAAACGACGCTGACACTGCTAACCAGGCCCCCCCACTCCATAACTGGATCTTTAGTAACAGAGGGGATCAATAAAAGCCTTTTTTGGATGAATGTTGGCTATAATCCCTTGGACAGAGCTATCAATGAAACATGTATAAATACATCTAAAAGGTGCAGTGTATGTGGGAAAGCAAGGGAGGCGTGGTGACAGGTTGCTTTAAAAATTACGGATTGGATGGTGTTGGACACTATAACATTCCAGCTTACAATCTCAATGTATATTGCCCCATTTAATATATTATGAGATCTTTGCCACCATTTATCCCCCTACAGTAGTGCTCAGAGGGAAGTGAATGATGCTTGTTATTGTCTCTCCCGTTGCTACAGTTGATGGGTGGCGACTCCAGGTATGTGACTCCACAATGATCTTATATCTTCAGGGAAATTTTCCAATAAAAAGTGATGTGTTGGAAGTGTAGAACCCCTGCAAGCCTGACACCCCAGGTAGGAAAGGAAAGAGGCAATTAAAAGACCTGGACTGGAATTGTCATGATAGCCGCACATGTCTGCAGCCGGGTCTGTTCTTTCTTTAGCTCTCTAATGAAGCAAAATGTCGAATTGTGTGTGAAGAATTTTTTTTCACTCTTCCCACCTTTCAGAGTTTTAGTAGGTGGGAATGTAATATCTCAGTGAAACGGAGAAAAGAATTCAGTTGGATGTAATGGTCTTTGGTTATCTCCGTACATTTCTTAAATTTTTATCTTTCACTTTCAGACTTTTTTTTGTTTCTTTTTTTCTTGGTTAGATATGCTTTGTACTCTACAAGATCGGGTCTGCAAATGTTTCCAAGATTCTGTGTAGCCAAAGAATTTGCTGCATAACCATAACGTAGAAGTATCAATGTATTGATAGATGTGTCAGCTCTAGGTCCAGCTCTAGCACAAAGTTTCTTAAGAACCAAATTATACAACATACCTTATAAAACATTGACAGCTGCGCCTTTAACGCAACCAATGTTATGTCACATCTTTTGAAAGCATATTGCAAAAAATTATGTCTTCCAAAAAAGCTTTCTATCTCTCTCTAGGACATGTTTGGACATGATCTAGTGTGCCTGTTAATTTGGAGCTGCAAGCAGGTCCACGGCGGCACACATATGCGCCTTGCACTGCATGAGGTTATATTGCGGTGCACCTGACAGCCGTCATGGAGGCACACGCCAGCGCGAACTAACAGGTGGACCCCACAGAATATTCAAACTGCAGTGTGTGATGTAAAGCTGGGGACAGTGGTCCAGGGGGGTCCAAGCCACAGCAGCGTGAGGAGGAGGAGGAGCTGACTGGATCCAAAGTTTTCCGCCTCCTTGACTGGATAAATGAAAGAAGACAAGAGGAATAAAAGTTGTTTACATCCCATATAAGCAATGCAGATTAACTGGATTGAAAGCATTGATACACTTTACAGTGTTTTCTAAGGTACAGTCCAGTTTTTTTTTTTTTTTTTACCTGGTGGAGGGTGACAAGTTCCATATAAGTGGAATGCTATATAACTACTAGGGCGGTGCAGGACTGGGCAGACAGGGCAACTTCAGGGGCCAAGAGCTGCTGAGGGGCCCACATAGGCTGTACATAAAGAATCCATGTGGGGGGGTGGGGGCTGTATCTAATGAATCCATAGGGAGTGAGGGGGCCTTTATATAAAATAACCATGAAGGGGGCTGTATATGAAGTAAACATGAAGGGGGCGTATATGAAATAACCATGAGGGGGCTGTATATAAATAACATGAGAGGGCTGTGTATAAATAACCAGAGGGGGTATATAATACCATGAGAGGTGTATAAATAGACGGGGGTGTTATAAATAACATGTGGGTGTTTGGTATGATAAACTAGGGCATATTTTTAGAGAACAGGAGACTATTTTAGTTTCTGAATTTTTAATGCGCCATGTGAGTTTACTGCAAAGGGGCCTACTGAGGATCTGTCACCCAGGGACAAATGAACCTGGAGCTGACCCTGGTAACTACTACTATAGAAATCTGGTGTTATGTAAATGCCATGTATGGAAGTAGCCTGAGTGGGCAACACAGATCTGATTGATTGCTATATCTGAAAGGTCATCAATATCCTGAACACAGAGTGAGAAGAATCACTTCTCGCTTATTCATGAATACAGCCGAAACTTGTCCCCTTCATTGTATACCAGAACGAAACAACATTTGGTTATGACTTTCTTAGGAATCCTCCTTGCCACAGTGAAGTTACATTGGAAGACATTGGGACCATTGTTTGCATCTTCTGGGACCTGATCTATCTTTTGTTCTCGGGCAGATAGGACGTACACAGGGTTGTGCAATCCTCAGCCGTGTGCATGACTCCATAGTAGTGACATGGACATGAGCTACTGTAAAAAACATGTCCGAAACTCATTTATCTGCATGACGCAGGAGTGAGTTCTTTCAAGCTGCACTTCAGATAGAGACACATGGAAATGTAGGGCGCGCCTTGGAGACTATTTAGACAATGTTGGCTATTTTAGAATAAGCCAAAAATATTAAATCCTCAAAAACCCTTTTAATATCTTCTACAAAACAAATTTCCTCAAAATCCCTGATATCCATCGTGTTTTAAAACATTATGTTAAACATTATGTTCCATCTAAGACACATTATCCTACTCGAAATTTACATACAAGTGTAATAGAAATGGAAATCCAGACGTACGCTCTCTGTATGGTGGAATCACAGAAGCTCTGTAGAGATGGGAAGTGTAATTTTTTTTTGTTCTTTCTCTTTAATAATTATGTATGTGGGACTCAGTATAGCAACAAATGCTGATTTATGGCTGATGTCTGAATTCAGCTCAATGGGGGTTATCTTCCTATAGGCACCACCCTGAGGCTCTGGTGCATGGGATCCCCTAATTAGATCTTGGCTAGTGCTCCACATGCTGCCTACATGTGAAACTCTGTTTGATGTGCCGTATCCTCTATGCTAATCAACTTTCCACATTCAGGAAGCTGAGAAGGAGCAAGACATTGTGCCTTATAACCGCCCTGGGGGGGGTCTCGACCTCCCTTTAGGGTCACCTGAAAATACCACAGAAGGCTTACGATAACTAAATGCACTGAGCAGCTGCTGCTAGAACATTTTCTAAGATCTAATAATAAGGTTAGAAGGCAGTTATTAATTATGTATATGTCATATATATATATATATATATATATATATATATATATATATATATGTGTGTGTTTGTGTGTTTCCTGTGTACATTAACCCTTTACTTTCTCATAAATGAATGACCAAAAATTTTTCCAAAATAAATTCCATAATGTAGTTCATAATGTAGTTCATGCAGATGTAGTTCATGTTTTCTTTTAGATTTCTATTAAAGGAAATCACATCTTCCTAATACTTAGCATTAGGCCCATTTTCACAGACATATCGGTATTTTTTTCCTACAAACTTGGGCTTGTAAGTCTGTTTTTACATTAGGGGTAATTCATTATGCCTTCCCTGTCAGTTTTCTGGCACCTCCCTTGCCAGTTTCCTGGACCTGCATGCCACTTTGGGGCGAGTCGGGGTGTGGAGCCATTCGGACAGTGGTGGCGCACCATATTTAATATAGTCTCCGCCAGAAAACTGGCGTAGAGTATGGAGGAAAACTATCTTTGGTCAGACCGGGTCTAAACAGGTCCGACCTGCCAGAGTTTACCTCTATATCTACTAAGAGGCGGGTAATGGCAACGGGGATTTTAAGACTGGCATCTAAAACTCTAGTCTTAATGAATTCCTCCCTATTGTGTTTTGTACCAGTATTTTGTTAATTATTTAATTCTTCGAATGCAAAAAATGTCCATATGTCAACTGTTTTTGTGGACTTAAAAATATATGTTGTCATTGGCTTCTTGCCACTATAAAAACTTGGTCCTGTGATGATTCTCTGGACATGTGTGCTGTATCTCAGCAGCAGAAGGAAAAAAAACGGTCCGCAAAAATGGATGAACCTGGATGCAAACCGCAAAAATGTGAGACCAAAAGACTTCAACGAGAAGGCAAAATTAACTAAACATTGGGCATGACCTGAGCAAAAAACATAAAGTTAAAAATAAGCTATTAAATAACATTAATAACATAGAGAGCTCCTCACCCTTCCCCTCTCCACAGAAATCCATGCATGTTGTGCACAATGTACTCCTGTGGTGTTCGTATGCTGGCTGCTGTTTATATGACCGCCATATACGTGCAGAAGAGGCCTAACTTTGTAATTTTTCCATTTATAGAGCGGAGTTTGTTATCTGAGGGACAAAGTATATTTCCTAGAGGCGCCATTTAATATTCTGTGCAATGTACTAGGAAGCAGGAAAAAATTTCCTAAAGCAGTGAAATTTACAAAAATGTCAACTGAACTAAGACTGGTTTGCAAAGGCCAATAAACTAAATTTTAGAGGTAGGGATCGGGCACACACCAAAAATAGCTCACAAGGTAAATTGGGATATCAATTTCTTTATCTTCTCAAGTCATGGTACACAACGCGTTTCAGGGTTCCTAGACTCCTTTTTGAAGTGGTTATCACAAAGGTCTCCTGATTAGACAGTGTCTAAAACTCAATCCCAAATGCTAACAAACAAAATACCATATTAATAAAGGGCTTTGTGCCAATGCATCAGTAATGAGCACTAATGAGCACTAATATCACCAACCATTCAATGGGAGATGGCGAGCAAGGAGTATCTCCACACTTTCTGTGGCTTCCTTTGGGGTCAAGCCACTGAAAGTGTGGTAATACGTGTGGAGCGTCTTGCTCCCTCTCTTCTACTGATTGGCTGGTGATATTATTTCTCATTACTTAACAACCTTATTTTACCAAAGGGAGTCTGATTGCTCATACAAGATATTGCAATACACCTATATTGTAGTCCATTGCTAATACGCTGCTTCCGGGTTGAGGTTGTGTAGTGATTGTTGAATGATAGTCAAAGGAACCTCTTATAGGCTTTCATCTGTCATTACAGATGTCACTGGGGGTAACGACCATTAAAACAAAGATTCAATTGGTTTTGACCATGGCACTTAGAAGATTAATACCTGATCCTAATGGCAGGTGTCTGCTGTAGCAATGGTTTTCTAAAAACATTTAGCGTTCACCATTGTCTACTTAAAGGACACCTGTCATCAGGTCTGTGTCACTATTTCTGTCACCTCTACCTGTTGGAGGAGCTCACAAGGATCCCATCCCAGCCTTTATCTAGTTATCACAGGGATGTAAAGGTTTGAAAAAACCGGGTTTTGTATATGGCTAAGAGGGAGAGCGCTCCTCTCTTCTTGCCCCAATTGAGTTGTATCCGACACGGTAGTGGAGTGTAAGATTATTATTTATTTAGGATAAAAAGGACTACGCGTTTTCGGGGGGGTTCAACCCCCTTCCTCAGGTCCGTGATAATTGCTTAGCGCCATGTTCAGGGTAAACACAGGACGGTGTTCCCGGTTGTTCAGGGTGAACACAGGATCGCCGGGTTCAGGGTAACACAGGACGGTGTTCCCGGTTGTTGAATGCTGTTGTGCTGGTTTCGGCGCCCGAAACCAGCCACACAGCCTCCAACACGGAACACCGTCCTGTGTTTACCCTGAACCCCGGCGATCCTTGTGTCACCCTGAACACGGGAACACCGTCCTGTTGTTTACCCTGAACCCTGGCGCTCAACAATTATCACGGACCTGAGGAAGGGGGTAGACCACCCCCCGAAACGCGTAGTCCTTTTTATACTCTAAATAAATAATATCTTACACTCCCACTACCGTGTCGGATACAACTCAATTGGGGCAGCGCGTCTTATCCCACCCGGTTTTTTCAAACCTTTACATCCCTGTGATTCCCTATCCGCACTACCACTGTACCGACCCCGGGAAGACGCAGCCACCCTGCCACAGCTACCGCGAGAACAAAAATTATCTACCTAGACGCATAAGACACAAGGTGTCTTCAGGTGAGCAGATAGTCTCTAATACCTCATCTCACTTATAAGTGACCTATTGCACTAGGGGCGCCGCCCGTGTCTCGTTCTATTTATCTAGTTATTTCATACATTAATCATTATAAAATCATCTTTTATTTATTATGTAAATGAGGATGGTCACATGGTCAGAGGCATTGATGGTGTCTGTGCTTTATCTGCTGACATGCTGCATCCTCCTAATACACAGAGACACAGACATCAGCTACACAAGTACCTGACATGTTCTGCTATAACATGGCTGCCTGGAGCTTTTGCATCTCTCCTATACACACACACACAGGCTGCAGGGGGTGCCAGCACCAGGAACCACATCATTATACAGCCTCACATCATCATACAGGCTGTCAGTCAAGCACTGGGGGTGTGGCTGTACCTCCCACTCATGAATAACCTGGACAGCTTGAATATGCTAATGACTCATTGGACATTTCACAGGTCATTTGCATACAGCTTTAGGACCTCATTTCTTAAGTTTACAGGCATGTAGAGGGACAATGAAGGGATAGAGGCAATGCTCTCTAATGGCAGTTTATGAAAATATATTTAGTTTAGGGGGTTATTTTGCCGGACAGGTTCTCTTTAAAATGCTTTGTACAGTATTACATTTCCATTTAGGGTACTTCTATATTGGCAAGTGGTGCTGTAGAAGTTAGTGGCAAATTTTTATCATGTTCATTGTTAAAAAAAACATTTATTATATAATATATGTTGGTCTCTCCCTCTAGCCTTTAAATACAATAATAGAGTCTGTGATGTTTACTGAGTGCCCCTTTGGATACACAACAATTTTTTTTGCTGCAAGGGAGTCAGCTATAGCCACAGATCAACAAGCCCCACCCTATAGTTTATAACCATTTCAATGCCTTAACCCTTAAAGCATAACTGTAAAGTTTTTTTTAAATAGTTTTAGCACAGTTGGAAAGAACCATTGATAACAAATCCAATGATACCTGTATTATGCTGCTGGCTTCTAACTAACCCGAGATATATCTGGTATATTTAAGATTAGATTCAGCTATTCCTGATGTGGGAGGGCACTTCCATGTTATGACATCAGCTCAGGGCAATGAAGCCAGAACAGGACAGCATGTTTGTAATTGGCCAATATGAAACATGTGATGAGACACATGCTTGTAATATCACTGAAGGTCTCTTGCCAGAACACTAAGGACTTTTAAATGATACAGGACAGCATGTTTGTGATTGGCGATCTGACGCTTGTGATGAGTCACGTGCTTGTGACATCACAAAGGCCCTTTATTAGAACACTAACGACTTTCAAATGAGGCAGGACAGCATGTTTGTAATTGAATGACCTGAACCATGTGATGAGTCATATGCTTGTGACATCACTACACGTCCTATAGTCCCTTTCAACAAACCTCCTGTCATCTCTAGCTGTACTATATGGTTTCCCATTGCAACCAGAAAGCTTGGCAAATGGAGATTAGCCTGGGAGGCAAAGTTGCTAAACATCGGTAGCTAGCTAATTATAGTAAATTAGAGAACTGCTTTTTTTGCTTAGTGCATAGTTAGGCAAAAGTTTTTATACTTTACAGTTGTACTTTAAACATGCATTTAAAACCTGCAGCAATAATACTTTTCCTTAGAGGCCCCTGGAAAAATTTCCTAACTTTGCGTCTTCATATCCTGTTGCACACAATCTTTAGTCCAAAAGTTTTTGTAGCAGTAAATCACACTGATAAATAAAGTGACTTATTAAGGATGTACGGAACAACACATTAAATTAATCACTTTGTGGGATATTTACATTCCTCCACTATAAAGCTGCGGTGGGATTTCAGCATTGAGATCTGGAACATAAATTGAAATATTTGCCAAAAAAAAAAAAAAAAAATCTAGTGTGGGGTTGTGCTGGAATATTTTATTTTATGGTGATAATAAAGGCTAAAATATTGGTTTCATTAATGAATTCATGTAAACAGTTATAAAGCTAATTGAATGTTTCAGAAAGAATCTAGAACACTTACTGATTGCCGCAGAGTCATTATCCCCAAGAAATGGCTGTTACCATAGATACATTATTCATATTAAAAGCTACAGATCCTATTTTTTATATAGAGTCTTGAGGAGGAAACAATAGGAAAACAATAATTGTAATATTGATATTTGGTTTCCTACTGTCAAGGTATGTACTATTCTTATAATCCCGCAACTCAAATTACAGTCATTAACCTTATATGAGACGTCTACCCTTCCTTATAAAGAGGAATAGCGGCATTTACAGGGTAGACTAGGTGGCTTTGTGTAACCAATGCAGAATATAAATAACTAGAGATACGCTTGTACTGTGTATGACTACGAATATGTAGACCAAATATTGCTGGTAGTATGGGTTCATGCTGAAGAGCTCCATAAGGTTACTGTCACATGGACATATACTGTTCTCAGGCCACAAACTACAAATCTATGGTCCGTATGTTATCAATGGCCAACCCATATGTCCATGAAAATAGTCCTTGCGTTGTCCATACGTTATCTGTTTTTGTGGATCCACAAAAAAACTGAAAGGTTGGAAGATGAGGTCACTATCTTGTCTCAACCCCTTGAAGGGTCACATGATTGTGTTACCTAAAAACTGATCCAAATGTGGATGCACATAAATTACACTCTTTTCATAATGAATGCACCGGAACGTGTGCCGACCCAGGCTGTAACCTAGTCAAGCACCAGACAGAAGAACGGATCGTTGAACGTTCCTCACCCCTCCCCTCTCCATAGAAGACATGTTCCATACGCTGCATGGCGGCCACTTGGCCAGATCACAGTGCGGTGGGACACAGAGTGCTCACTGCACAATGACCGGGTGCCACAGACCTCTATGGGGCTGTGATTTGGCCACCATTTGTACCAAAATGTACAGATCCATGAGGAACTGTAGAAAGGTCAGAGCCTGCGTTTGCAGTTTCAGCCTTCGGCATTATTTTGTGGCCGGATCACGGCCCCCATAATGTTCATGATGCCTAAGCCTGGAGCTGGCTCTAAGTTTTCTACGGTTCCCACATGGGTCTGTGAAAAACACTTTCATGTGCATATGTCTGTTGCAAGTAATGTGTCAGTGTATCATTAGTTAAAAATAACGGATAGCAGGCGACGTGCATGCAACCCGCACACAACAAAAAGATGGATGTGACCTTAGAACGGATCAGTGCCCAAGGCCATTATTTTTATGTTCCGTGAGACAGATTTCTTAAATACAAGAGCGTGTCCATGTCAGAACCATTTTTTATGGATCACTCATAGTGGGTCATTTATCTGGAAATTTGTGCCTTTTCTTTATCTGGCAGGGGGGTGTGTCAATTTTTCAAAGTAAAAAAGTCAAATATTTTTGATTCAACCCATCCTATTCTTTTTCCTACTCTACCAGAACATCCCTTAATATGCAGAATTTTGCATCGGGTTTAGTGCAGCCGTGCCACAAATGAGTCGAGTGCAACACAAATGTGGCGCGGACACTTCTTAAATACATGTGTGAGCAGTTTGCACATAAAAGAATGTGCAAAGTCCGACAGAAAACTGGTGCAAGGACCTTAGTAAATGTGGACCTATGTTCCTTCTTATTTTTCAGTCAGTCTCTCAGATATAGTTGGGGGTTGGCTGAAATCTTGATCCGGATTCCCTTCAAAAGGTCTTATTTCTTTCTCTAAACCTCTTCTAGTGCTTTGAAGATGCCTCTTATATTCTGACATCTTTTCCTATTACACTAAACTTATCAGCCATAATATCAATCAATATATTAGAAAGTATAACATCAATCAATATTAATAATAAAGGATCAAGAGGTGGAGAAAAAAATAGAAAACTAAAGACCCAATACTTGATCTATACTAAGGTCTATCATGTCTCCAATGTATAACATTGCAGATTCCTCCCACTCTGATAATATTAGTATTACTTCTGTTTGCATCTTATGAGATAATGCCCCCTAATGTAAATTATGAAGAAAAAAAGAACTTACAGGTTTATGACCTTATAGAAGCAGCTAAAGTTCTATAGGTTGTATCCTCTATATATCTTAGTTGCTGCAGAACCTCTTTTTGTAGAATTGGGCGCAGCTTTTTCTTCCAGATTGATAGAAATCATGTTCTCTCATGCCTTTTGGAGCAGCTGAGACAGAAAGCTGTATAAGACCCTGGAGCTGCTCAAGAACCTCTTTTTTTACATAGAGGAGAGGGATGGGGGTACACTAAATTTTAATCAATGGCTGACACTTTCTCCATGCGAATACTTCTACAAGAAGATCTATGTAGTATAAGTAGATATGTGTGTCTTCCATTCAAGGAGAGACATGTAGTAAGTAGATAAATCCATGTTTTCCCATTATTATTATTATGGATAGAAGCCAGATTGGGTGACAGGAGCTTTTCAGAGGAGATCATATTATTAGCTTGAACACAGCAAATCATGAGCATCTGATAAAGCGCCAGGCAGAGGGGGTACAGATGGCACAGCCACCAGAGAGACCGACAGTCCCCTCCCCGGCACAGCTGCCTGCTATCATACAGTTGTGCAAAGAATAACTAGATTGTAGCTAGTGACAGCGATCTACCATCTACTATCAGGAAAATATGATCAAAACCCCATAATTAATGAAGAGAACATGCAGGTAGTGTAAAGCCTGCTGCACTGTAGAGTATAAAACATGCACATACATAATACATGGATTAGTCTTTATATCACTCATTTGATTCCTTCTTTAGACCAATAGTTTAATACGATATGAACGATATGATGAACACATTCTGCACCATGAAATGTTTATTGCCTCCTTCAACAGATAGTAGCATCCTCCTGATTCTCTTTTATATATGCATCCAAATGGCTGGATATCCATAAGGGGACCTAGAAACATGATTTTGGTGTCATATTAGAGATCATATTGGGCTTGCGGTTCTGTGAGCTACAGAATCAGAGAGGGGGTCAGTTAAACACATAGTTGGGAATGTGAGCTGCAGGAGTATAACTAGTAGAGGCTAGGCCCCATAGCGGATTTCTGAATTAGACCCCCCCTTCTTAAAAAAATATACATATTATACACTCATATACAGTAAACACACATTAATACATGCAATACCATATACACCCATGCAGCGTATTCACATCACATGTACACACACATATATACAATACCATATACAGACATACAGCATATACACACACATACAGCATACACCAAATACACACCCAATACTGTGTGTTGGCTGCTGTGGCTGCTAGCACTGTAGTTATGCCTCTGTCTGCAGAGAAAGATGCAATTCCCACCCAGTAGTGCATTGTATTATGGCCCATGGCCACCCAATCCACATCATTTACGCTGAGAAGGGCCTTAACCCATACCTCCCAACATTTGTGGAAGGGAAAGAGGGACAAAGTGGCAGCACGTGTAAGCCCTAAGCCACGCACTCGCTGGCCACGCCCCAAATTTTTACCATATTATAATAATAAAAATAATCTGTGCCATAATGACACAGAGCTTATATCTACTGAGCTAAGAGCTCAGTGATTATCTAGCTGTTACCTGCTACTGTTACACTGACTTAATGCCTTGGTATATAGAGAGGGATCTTTTCAGAGATTATTATTGTAATTATTGAGACAATTATTATAATTGTAAATTTTATTATATGGATATGGATTGAGGCTGCGGCTCTATGGCAGAGGGTCTGGGGCTCGAATCCCGGGCTGGGCAAGAATTTATTTAATTGAACCTTGTGTCTGGGGAATCCCTAGGTAGACCCATATATGGACAGATGGTGATCTGAACCTGATGACGTGGTCCCTGCTCTTCGCTAACTCGACACATCTCTCAAAAGGAGGGAATATCCGTGACAATCTCCCGGCCAAAGCGGGTCAGTTGGGAGCAATGCCTTAACCCATGAAATCCATAGTACATCTTTTCCTGCTCTCAATACACATGTACACAAGACCTACAAGTAGGTAGAAGCAACGCATCCTCCATTCCCAAAGAAGCTGATTCTAGTACCATATGTAGGAAGTGAATTTTGGAAACGTAGGGTCAAAAATATTTGTATAGCCTAAAGCCCATGTCAGCCACTTTACCACATGTTTTATGTAATGTGTGTGTAACTGTGGGGGGCAGGATATTAGGTAATTTACCAATATACATCTATTAGTAGTTCTGCATCACTTTCTTGATATGTAAAGTGAAGCCTCCTGTCTTTTACCTCATCATCCGGACATTCCTGTCCATAAAATGGCTGCATATGGAGGGTCATGTGATCTCTAACTGTCCATGAACCATCGCGGGGCGATCACATGGCCCTCCATCTGCAGCCATTTTATGGTCAGGAATGTCTGGCTGATGAGGTAAAAGACAGGAGCCTTCACTTTACATATCTAAGACAGTGCACAGCTTTTAATAGTGTATATTGGTAAATTACCTAATATCCTGCCCCCCACACCTATACACACATTACAAAATACATGAGGTAAAGTGACCAACCTCCCACAGAGCCCAAAATAGAGGGACTTATCTCAGGCAAAAAGTTACTCTTCTTAGCTCACTTGCCTAAGGCCTTTATAACTACTTTTTTAAAATAAAGGTAAATGGACAAATGTTGACATAAAATAAGGATTTGACACAATTTTACAAAACGTTACCAAAACCCTTGCCAGGGTTCAATTCACACACAACTACTTGGTAGCCGCACGTAAGTCTATATAGAATACAATATTGTAGAATAATTTGTTATGCTGAGAAGTTAATCACCATGCACCCTTCAAACCTGGACACGTCAAGCTAACAACAAGGTAATGGAGGACATATGTGTAGATACTACTATTCGCGTTTGTTCTGATTGCTTTGACAAAACAGATGGACTCCTCTTATTACTCACAAAAGCTCAGATTGACTACTTATAATAACTTATATAGGAAACCCTAATCCTTCAGCAGATCGTGTCACCCTAGTCACATATGTCTCATCTCTTCTGGTACAAAACAGGTTCTTCAGATAGACCTTTTCCTTCTACCTTTTTCTTCGAATAACAATTAAAATTCCACAGTCTGTCGGTGTTAAACCTTCAGGGGAGAAATGCTTAGACTTTAATGAAGTGAATTATTATTTGTGCAGCTAGTGAGGTGGCCATACTAATTCATTTCTCCCAGGACATTGTGAACCTGTGTTAGCACGTCTTGAGTAGAGAGTGGTGAATGAGATCCAGGGAGACATTAGGCATTTCTCACTTCTACGTGATGTTGTTTGGAGCCGGACTTAATGAGCTTGTGGTTACGATAAAGCAGACGTTTTAATTAATGCAAATTCATAAATTTTGCGACTCCTGAAAATGTGCAGTTATCGGCTGCATTTCATACTTTTTACTGATCATTAGTAGAGAATGTGTCTCCACGCTGCTCTCCAGACCCAAGGAAAAAAGAAATTAGCCTTAAATGCTTCTTCTCCGATGTGGCCTGCATCATACTGCATTGCAGCAAAGAGGTTAAATGTCCATGCAATTATTTGTTTCCCACAGGACGTGGACCCATATGGATTAAGGATTGCCTGTAGGTTTGTTTGTGTTGGAAAGTCAATTATGACTAGCTAAATATCCCTGAGGTAAACATGTGTGAGGCAGATAATGTTATCAGAAAGGCAATGACAGTTCAAGAAGACTAGCGGGGCCTACGAGTACAGTGCAGAAGAAAGGACAAAAATAAACCTGTATCAGAGACGACAATGAAAGCTGACTACATGTATTGTAGGAGTCATTGTATACTTTCACATGTTTCCAAATTCCAGGTTGTTCCTTTCATTTTTTTAGTGGGGGTAAAGAGTAGACACAAAAGCTTACTACCAGGGGTGGCTTAAGACTGCCATGGGCCCTGAGCTGTATGAATATTATAGCCCCTACAAGTCTGGAATCACTTCCTACATCTGGTACTAGAGTCAAGCTTGGAGAATGGAGGATGTGCCCCTTCTACCTACTTTCAATCTGCGTAAGATCTTTGGGTGAAACTGGGCAATGGGCCACTGCCAGTCATCACCAATATGACAAAATCACCTACTCAGTGTATAAAACACACTATGAAGGACACATGTACATAAATGCAAGAAGACATTTTATTAATGAATGTACACTCAAAACATCATTTCCCATAAAGGGACATAAAAGAAAGGCAGACATGAAAGGGCAGACAGACTAAAAACAGTGCACACAAATCAGGTGTAAACAATTATACAAATGGGGCTATCCCTGGCACAAAAGAGTGTGGACTGTAATGATTCCGCACACACCTATATCAGCAACAACAGAATGACCCAAAATAGGATACAAACACATTTACAGAGACCCCTATGATGGATGGGGGTAACCACTGCATACCAATCAATATGGGTAGAGAAAAGGATAACCTGTCATCAATACAGACCATGAACGTGTGCACTACCCCGACACGTGTTTCGTGCAAGGGGCTTCTTCCCCCAGAAGAAATGTCAAAGGTCTCAAAATGGCTCTAGTGCACATGTGTATTGAGTGGGCGGTGGGCAGTTTGGGTGGCTGAGGGGGCCCCGGACTGCTGCCCAAACTACCTGTCTTATAATCCACTACTGGTTACTATATTCTAAGTCTCAGTTGTCCCACTTCACACATAGACGCTGTTTCCACAACTCTCCCAAAACGGTGCACTGATCTGCTATACTGTTTCCGTAACAGTTCCAGTTTAGCTCTATCAGTTAGGCCTCTTTCACAGGAACGTATGAAATCGGCCGTATTTAACCCATACGTACTGTTTTAATACAGCATAGCAGCCACATACATTTCAACGGGCAATATGGCCATCAATTATATGGCCGTAATGTCCACCATACTACACTGTACCATGAGCAACACCTAAAAACACATAGAGATTGTACTATTTTCTCCAGTATTTTCATTCAGTATGCCCCACTGAAGTCTATGGAAATATTTAAAATATGTGTTGCATATGTACTGCATACGGTTCCACACTGTATGCTGCCGTATATATGTGCAGTATCCAGGGAGACCACAACCAGTGGGAGGGGCATTTTGTCAGTCAGCCAATAGTCAGCCAGCCATCATTTCGCCCACCGTATTTTATATGGATATGGTATGGATGCAGTGACATACATGCACATACGTCATATATATACAGATTCATACTGCACACAAATACTGGACAGGAGAAATCGTACGTTTGTGAGAGAGTGGCCTTAGTCCTGCTGCACTCTAACTACGGTTCTTTTAGGGCGCAGACAACTGACCCATGGTCCATTATTGTGATCCATCTCTATTCCACTACTTTACTGTGTATCATCTGTTGGCCACCTGTGGCAGCATATCTCGAAAAACAAAAATGAAAGGCATGAAAAAGTCTTGTCCCAACAGTTTGAAATGGAGATATGATTGCTCAGAATCCGTTATCTCTGATGTTTTAGCATCACTAGGAGCTCAGCTAGATTCCTTGGCTGTCCTATTTATTGTTTCTGAGGATGTCCTTTGAACATACGGATGATCTTCTCCTAGACTGGCTTATACTTTGGTGTTTCGAGCCCCAATGATGGACAAAGAATCAGTGATGGGAGGAGGTGTCTCCCAGTTGCTAATCAAAGTTTATTTCCAGCACCCGTACATCGAACGGTGGCAGCATCCTGACAAGTTCTTCAGCTACTGCTAAATGACCATCCATATTTTAGAGTGTTTATTGTTGGCCCTTCGTTCTGGCATCATGTTCTAAGATACCAACATTCAATGGGCCATTATTCTGGAGGAGTAATGTTAAAATGTCACCCTCTGGTGAGTTCACACAGCACAATACCCCATTTTTCCAATGCCAGTTTTCTGAACAGTTTTCCACTGGTCTTGATATGCTGGATGGGAAAAAATTTGTGTTGAGAAACTACTTCATTCAGGCACCCAATATATTAACTATGACCAATATTTCTTCTTTCTGTTGGCTTTGTGAACAGCTTTGTTCATGCTGCTGTCTTCAGGGCTTCCAGTATGGCCACCAGCCAGGACTTGACCTCATGTGCTGTGGTTTGGATGGTTGGTGGCACATTTGTAAGTGCCAGCTTAGCCGTGTCAAACTGAATGCTGAGTGTGCCTTTGGCATTCGCTTCAGGAAGTAGTGGGTCTTTCACTCCACTTTTCAGATAAATCTGCATAGTGTCAAGAACATCTCCTTTAAGCATGATTTGGTTTGGTACAACATGCCTGTGAAGTTCCTTTCAAAAACTACATAATAATTCCTTTATTTATATAGCGCACACAGATTACGCAGAGCTGCACAGAGTTTGAGTCCATGTCCCCATGGGGTTTTGGTAGTATGTTTTGGAGTGTGGGAGGAAACCTGAGGACCTGGAGGAAACCCACACAAACACACAGAGAACATACAAACTCTTTGCAGATGTTGACCTGGATGGGACTTGTTCCCTGGATCCCAGTGCTGCAAGGCTGTAGTGCAAACCACTGAGCCACCTTTTGTTAATTTATTATACTATAAACCTCTACAATACATTTTTTTGCTATACTTATTTGAATCCGCATGCCAAGCCACCGTCCTGCCTAGAAGAATTCATGTTGTTTTAAAGGTAATGGGTTTTCACACCAAATATTGATCTGATTTAGATTACTCTTTTGCTAATTCACGTTGCATTTTGTTAAACATGCCTACAACTTTTGCACAATCCTGCAAAATGTAAAAACTTTGTAACGCACAAAAAAATAAACTTAATTTATAGATAACCTAAACCCCTTTAGTTTACTAGGAATCTAGTACCAAAGCTTTTGGTACTTGGTTTATGATTATGTGAGGATCAGCTCATCCAATAAAGATGGGTCACTATTTTTTATCAATTAT
Organism: Engystomops pustulosus; assembly: GCA_019512145.1. Lineage (NCBI taxonomy): Eukaryota > Metazoa > Chordata > Amphibia > Anura > Leptodactylidae > Engystomops > Engystomops pustulosus. Next base: position 19,885,439 of record CM033643.1, read on the forward strand.
GGTAGAAAGTTTGTAGAGTAAAGTAGAAATAAAAGCAAAGCAGAGATGCAAATATTAGGACAGTATATTCATATCATAGGAAGTATGGAAAACGATATAGTAGATTGATGGCAAATAAATGGCTCCAGAAAACCGTCGTTGACCCCTATGTGCTTGAGAAGCAAAAAATCAAATTACCAGTGGCTGGAGGAAAGAAGGGACACTAAGCAGCTGTTGTGCATCAGGACTAGCGTGGTTTCATTATCTTCATAACAGATAGGCCACTTAGAATATGAAAATGCTCCCTGCTGAGACACTCCTGGCAGTAGCAAGAGATGGTTCTTAAAAAAGATTGATGTTCTACTTGGATGAAACGAAAGAATTGTAAAATTTGAAACAGAAACCGTTCAGCATCGGGGCAGATCTACTGTAACTTTCACGAGGTTCCCCAGTAAGGGAGGGTTATTAAATCCACTTCATCAAAACTGAAGGTAGAAAAGTTATGTTTCTTCACTATTTTATTAGAAGAGATCAGATTGCAATGTTTTATTAAGTAGAATGGAGGAAAAAAATCTCTTTTTAATTTCCTGCATCTATTACAAGGAAAACTTACTGTTGTAATTAAGGGATGGTCATTACTGTTTGTATACTATTAAAACCATGTGGATTCTCAGCATGGGGGCAGTTTCCAAAAAGTTGTGAATGTCTACTCAGCACTTTTGGAGAATTTGCTCTTTAACTTTAGTTTTGGATATAAGTGATTTTGCATAGAACTGCAGGTAAATTTAAAGGGGTTTATTAGTTAAGTTTGGAGGCCGGGCGAGGTGTAAAGTAAAATAATCTGGCACACGACTGTTTTGGATTGCTCACTAAAACCTGTTATCCCACTCATAGGGGCTTATTTACTAAGGGACCCACCGCCGCATTTCCATCGGGTTTTCTGACTTTTTGGGGATCGCGCTGCCGGGACAGGTAATTAGAAGGCCATTGTGTTGCACACGATCAGATTTTGGAGCAGTTGCGCCGGTTTTCATGCTTCACAAATCGGGGGTGGAGGGGGGGGGGTGGGCCATCAAACGATCCGACAGATTTGGACAAACTGCGGGATTTAACTTTAAAATTTTGTCGCAAGCCAAGCACTTACATGCACCAGGAAGAAGATGGTGAACTCCGGCAGACCTGAACGGGGAAGCGACACATGCAGGATATCGGGCACACGATCTTTGTGAATTGCATCAGAGTGCGTCCTCGTCGGACATTCCGGATCAGGGATCGCGCAGGGACCGGGTAAGTAAATGTGCCCCATAATGTATTGTGCAAATATAGTGTAGCAGGTTTAGTGATAGGGGTTTCCAGTTAGAAATTATAATTAGGTGTTCACCTTGATGAGTTGTGTCAGAAGCCACATCCAACTTATAACACTTTTGCAAGTCAAATCCACAGGGCTGCCCTTGGTGGAACTACAGTCTCCCGTGTGGTGGGTATATTGCAGGCAGAGGCTTGCAGAGCGTATAACTCGTGTTTCAAAAAAATCCCATTTGGCGCCCGTTTCTGGATTTTTCAACTTTTTTTTTAATTGATGTTAAAAACAAACAAAAGTCAACTATATTAAAATCACAATAAAATATATCATCATTTGGAGACGTGTTTTGTACCCGGTTCAGGGTGAACTTCTTCAGGGTCTTGTTGATGTCCTCCAAGGTCGCAGAAAGATTAACTGCTTCTTGAATAACTTCGCTAGAAAATCAAGTCATATCTAAAACACTCCCAATATCTACTTCAAATATTCAATTAGCTTTGAATTAACTTAAATTAACAAACATAGGGCCACATTTATCACTTTTGTGCGCCTAAGTGTAATAGTTCCGCCTAAATTCTGGAGCACTGTTTTGCCAGAATTATCACCAACTGTGATAAGGTAATTTCATGCCTCTTATTAATCACTTTACTTTAACACAGTTTAGGTGCAATTTTGGCGCAGTTTAGGCGTAATGTTAGACTCAGGCACTTACATGTGATCCTGCTACAAGCTCCTCTCTGCTTCTCCCACAGCCCAGAATGAAGATAACAATCACAGCAGCACCCAGGTGTGTGACACCCTGCACCCAGTGACCTCCTCAGCAGTGGCTTCTCCTGGAGGGGATCCCCAGTGCTGGTCTCCTGCTGCACCCCTGTAATTCTTACATGGGGGACACTTGTATGTAGTATCTGCAACATTTTGCAAACTGCTGCAGAGTTCTCCTCTCTCTTGCTTTGAGCCCAGGAGTTTGCAGAATGTTTTGTAAATAGAAGGTGATTAACTGTAAATAGAGTCTGCAGCTCCTGTCTGTAGTGTGTGTAGTGTGTCTATTATATGTACTAGTGTCTGCAGAGTATCTAATGTCTGTATTATATGTTCTAGTGTCTGGTTGAGCTTTGCTGCTGGAAATGAGCTGTTCTTCAAAGGGGCTCAGTGCTTTCTTCTCAGTTAACGCCATCTTCGGGCTTGAGTGTTTTTGCGCTCGTTTTTGCGCCTAAATGAAAACGTTGCAAGTGATGAATATCATTAGGCGCAGCAAAACATCTGGATTGGTAAGATAGATGAGGGATAGCTGGTTATTTTTGCTGCACGGCTAGTTTGGCGTTTAGTCGCAAAAATGGCACAAAAACGAGTGATACATGTGGCCCATCTATCTATTTATCTATCTCATATCTATGTATCTAATATCTATCTATCTATCTATCTATCTATCTATCTATCTATCTATCTATCTAACCCCATCACTCTCTGTTCAGGTACCTTTATGCAGTTTTATGACTTCATTTATTTATTTCTTTTTTATACTTTATATATATGCTCCAGTGGTAACTTCTTTGGTCTGCCAGACATCTGAAGAGGTGACATTGTGAAAACCTGGCACAGGCCGGGCTGTTTTAGATTAATGGATGTGGCATCTGTTTAGACAGAGCAATTTATGGTAATTGAACTACGAAAAATAAAAAGATGCCATTATAAAATTGTTTTGCAAGTTGAAGGGACTGGAAATGCATGGGTTAACTGGAGGTAGATCTTTATATCTACTTGAGAACATTTTTCGCTAGGTTAACCACTTATGAAGCAAGAGTTGGAGCTGACCTGAGTTAGCGTATGAAGAACAGAGCCTTAGTAGAAATAATTCAGCACTAATTCAGACCTGAAAACATAGGAAATTGGACTCAAAAATCAAGGAAATCAATACAAGAGCATAAAGGGTTACATTATAGGGAATTTATCAAGGCTTTCAATGGCGTATAGCCAGGAATTGTGATTATATTCTCCCGTATACCACCTCCATAGAAAGTGGGTCTGTAGGGTGTGAAGGTACTGGCACAAGTCATAGCCCAATTCAATGACAAGGAGATGTGGGGTAGGGAAATCAGGTGCTGTGACTGTAATGCCTGCTTTTTTCATCTCGTGTTTCCTGCTGGATGCAATTTATACTGAGCAGATGAAGACAGAGAGGATGTCCTGACCTTTCAAATATATATCTATGGACATGTTAAACGCATTGGTCACTCAAAAATTGCCTATGCACCTTTACTGCCTTAATAATAATCCCTGGAGGTTCATCAAGTGATTCAGAACTCCTGATACTTACTTTAGCGCTGTCTGCAAACTCTCCGTGGTTCTTTGTTTACATGTCTGTATAGCCTAATACAAAACTTAAAATGGCCAAAAGCAGGAGATTACCCAATGGACATCCCTTTCCAAAACTTTTGCCATTACTAAATTTGGCCTTCATCTGTGACTATAGTAGCCTTTAAAGGGCCAGTAGCCATTGGCATTTCCCTTTTGGCGATACTTTACGCACAATGACAACAGAAATTTGTATGGTCATGGTGACCTTGGTCTGACATTGTCTTCAGACATTCCTTAATTTCTACTTCCCTACTGAAGTTATGCCACCTATGTCCTCTCTCCATATAGACTGTTGCTACTGTCCTGTAAATAGCCGCTAATGAACAGGCGCGTGGTATAACCCCATTCATCAGCATTTTACATGGAAATGTATTGCACATGCACTTTAGAGTGGCTGACGTCAGGGCTCTGAGCATCAACCCAAGTTTGTTCCTACGTGTTTCACCTAGTCTTTGTGAACTTTTATTTTGCAGACATGGATACTTTCATATGAAATTGAAAGCATAAAACTTCATCCTGACTTTAGCTACTACTAATTAAGGGCTAAGACCAAATTCTTAAATGGATTGTCCAGGATTATTTATTTTTTTCCTAATTTACTTGACCATGCAGAACTTATCAACGGCCAGTTTTTGGTTGCAACAAGAGATTCTATTGAAGAGACACCATCTTTTTTATACCACTCTTGGAGGCCTCGGCCACCAAGTTATAGAGCAGGTAGTCAGCGATAGGTGGCACTTTTTTACATCAAATCTGTGTATTCCAGATTAACAAAAAGTGATTTGATAATACGGTGATTTAATAATAAAGTTAACAAAAGGCATTTTGAGAGCATGTTGTAAGAGGAATTTATCTGCAGACACCTAGTTAAGATCCAAAATGTTTTTGCCAGGTAATGGTTACCGTATTTTTCAGACTATAAGGCGCACAAAAAATCCTTTGATTTTCTCAGAAATTAAAGGTGTGCCTTATAGTCCAGTGCACCTTATATATGAACTGTACTTACAGAACACAGCTGGCTTGAACTGTGCACAGGTCTGCCACCTGCTGGTCATTCATCCTTATAATCAGGTGTGCCTTATAATCCGGTGCGCCTTATATATGAACCTAGACGTTTCAGCAGGCATTTATTGATGGTGGGCCTTATAATCCGGTGCGCCTTATAGTCCGAAAAGTAATACTCGTCTATGACATGTGCCTGATAATGTTCATACATTTGCCCATAATATATAGCCATATACACTACATATCACAATTATTGATTTCAACTAGAGATAGAAAACCATATTGGATCCATATAATCCAACAACATCGGTTCTGCTGCTTATATAGGACAATCTAAGGATCAGCACCAATGTGTCTCTCTGTCAGACAAGCTGTTGTTTTTGGGAACATCAGGCCCCCTGAAAGCAACATAAAGTGTCTTTATTAGTCATCATTACCTTGCTTCACACAGACTACATAACGCCAGTAATGAAAAGAGGCTATGCACAGACATGGCTCCGCACTCCCATCACGTCTCATATGGATTAAAATTAGAAGTCATGTAAAATGGATTGAATTTATCAGTGTGATGAGGATGAAGGATCTCATTATTATCCTACACTTACAGAGTCACTGATGTACATTTCATGTAACTAATAGGCAGTGGCAAGCGATCATGGTCACGAAGGGTGCTGCAGCGACAGGGCCCGATGATGGAAGGGGCTGGCAGGCTGCGGGTTCTTGACAGGGTAACATAATCAGATGTATGTGTGTAAGACATGCTTACAATTGATTATCAGAACGCACAGGTGCTCCAGGTTTAAGTAGGCCCTGGGTGACAGAGCCTTAGTGGGCCATCAGTAAACTCATGTCCCGGTTTACAATACCTCCTCTCAGTAGCCACACTGTCTTCACCACCTCCCATAAGTGACAATGTTCTCACCACTCCGGTAAGTCACACTGTCCCTCCCAGTAGCCATACTGTCCTCAACTCTCCCCCTAGTAGCCACACTGCCCTCATAAGCCACCCAGTAGCCACAGTGTCCTCAACCCCCCAGTAGTAACACTGTCCTAAACTTTCTCCCCCAGTAGCCTCACTTCCCTCATAATTCCCCAAGTAGCCACAGTGTCCTCACCCCCCTCTCAGTAGCCACAGTGTACTCAACTCCCCCAGTAGTCCTCATAAGCCCCCCATAAGCCACAGGGTCCTCATGAGTCCCCCCTTTCCCGGTAGCCACAGTGTCTTCATTGAGCCAAAAACCCCCTGGGAAAAAAGAAACATTTTCTCACCTTTCCTCGCTTCCCCGAAGCAGCCGCCTTCTTTCTTCAGCATGCACCCGCTCTACGCACTGGCTCTGAAGCCGGCACATGTGTGGCACCGTACCGCTGTCGGGCTGCCATTGCCATCTATGGGGACATACAAGTGGCTGCAAATTTGCGGCCGCATATACATCTCCCCAGATGGCCACGAGGCCGTAGACCGTCTAGGGTATTATAACCCTAGATGGTCTGATCTTTCCTGCCATATACTGCAATACTACTGTATTGCAGTATATGGTGATTTTACATAGGACTCATTACAATGAGCCACTGGCTCATAGTAAGGAATCTTCAGAAACCAGACAGCTTTGGGTGATGATGACCCGAGGCTGTCATGGCAGCCGATCGCGGCCCTCCGATGACATGCCGCCACCTTTAAATGCCGCCGGTGTGTGTGCCGGAGGTACACAAGGGGTTAACACCCGCGATTGGTGCTAGCACCGACTGTGGATGTTAGCGATGGGTCTTTTCTGCAATATGCCTTCTTCATAAACCCTTCGCTGATGGATATATCCGTCGGTGAGCGTGAAGGGGTAAATAAAAATATATGATTAATAAATGCAGCCGAACAGTGGATACAGAATTAAAACAACCGAAAAAATGTATTAAACAAGCTTGCCCCATTCAAATTGTGTGTCCACAATAAAAAATTCTCGGAGTGAGAAAGGCTGCCTTAATGACGACCAAATAGAAAATGAGCTACTTGTAATACATACACCCATTCCTATTATACAAGTTGGGCCGTGCCAGACATACTACACACTAACTGGGACCTGAGGACCCACTCATCTCCAGACACAGTACACGGGGAATCAGCAGCAGACTAGTCGCAGAATCTAATTTTCACAGGTTTCTTTATTAGCATTTAACCAATGCTTGACAGTTAATCCAGTGGCACTTGTAAGTAATGAAGTAGCTGCTCATATCTTCTGCGAAAGTGGGTTTCAGAAAAGCTTTATGACGGCTAATATCATCCACCCAAATTATATTGCTTTAGAGTTGATGGGAAATCTATAACGCTCAATGTTTCCGGCTACATAAAGTGACAAACACAACAATAACAAGATGTGTGCGGCGCTGCCAAGAAGACCTCGTATGAATTACAATCCTGTAGGTTATTGCCGAAACAATTTGACCTGATTTACATCTTCGGTTCGGAAATAATGAAGTACAAAATGACAATATGCAAATGTCTTACCTAATATAAGGGATGTCTGAAGGTACACATTTATACAACATGAGTATGATAGGACGAAGCTCATCACAAGCTACAATAAACCTATATATCATGGTGTCTGGCCTAACGATGTGGACTACACGTGGACCTCAGGGGCTCATGGTGTAATTGTATCTCCTGTAGAGTTAATTGAAGTGCAGGGTTTATTTATGGGACTGGATACAGAAGGAGACGTGAGCAAAATATAATTGATGAAATCAGTCAGAGGGAGATATAAGGGGAGCCTTGTTTTGTGTACATTGATAAATACCTGCAGACCCTCGGGAATGTATTGTAGATGTGTGGTCAGGTAGATGACTAGAAGTAGGAGGTAGTTGGTTTTATCATGTAGGAACATGGAGAACAATTACTGGATTTTCTTCTGTCAGAAATCTAATTTCATGATGCATCCAGATCTCCTTGTATAGAGGGAAACTGTCAGCATCTTTTACACAACTTGAGTAGTATGAGAAGTAGTATTAACACCACTCAAGTATTATGAGTAGTAGTATTTACACCACTCAAGTAGTATGAGTAGCAGTATTTACACCACTCAAGTATTATGAGTAGTAGTATTTACACCACTCAAGTATTTGAGTAGTAGTATTACACCACTCAAGATTATGAGAGTAGTAGTATTTACACCACTCAAGTAGTATGAGTAGTAGTATTTACACCTCAAGTATGAGTACTAGTAGTAGTAGTAGTTTACACCACTCAAGTAGTATGAGTAGTAGTATGTACACCTCAAGTAGTATGAGTAGTAGTATTTTACACGCTAAGTAGTATGAGTAGTAGTATTTACACCACTAAAGTAGTATGAGTAGTAGTATTTACACCACTCAAGTAGTATGAGTAGTAGTATTTACACCACTCAAGTATTATGAGTAGTAGTATTTACACCACTGAAGTAGTATGAGTAGTAGTATTTACACCGCTCAAGTAGTATGAGTAGTAGTATTTACACCACTCAAGTAGTATGAGTAGCAGTATTTACACCATTCAAGTAGTTTGAGTAGCAGTATTTCTACCTTCAAATAGTATGAAATATAATTTCTATTACTCTCTTTTAGTTAGAAAACTCACTTGTTTACCTATAAAAATCTGTCAAATACAGATGAGCTGAGAGGAGTCACTTTCAGAGTCATTTCAGACTCGCCTACCTCTACAGAACCTTGGGCCATGGTATGAAATTAAAGAAGAATCTGATCTTTCTATAACCCATAGAACCACAAGAGAGATTCTTGAAAGGGAACCTGTCATCAGAAATTGGTTTAATAAACAATTACAAGGATGTTGTCTTGCAGCTTTTCACCTTACAGATCATGCTTCTTTTATAGCCCAACATGATTCCATCATCCACAAAATCAACTTTGAAGTGAGAAATAAATTGGCTGTATAATGTCAAGGAGGCCAAGAGTCAAGCTCTCCCTGCTTCAGAATACCTCCTCCCTTGTGATTGACATCATGTACAGGACTTCTGGAGATCTGGTTAGTGATGTCTCTATATGGAGGACCATCGATTACAGTGAAGGCGGCGTTGTGCGAAAGAGATTGCTTGACTTTTTCAACCAATTTACATTCACTTCAAAGTTGATTTTCTGGATGATGCCACCACACTGGGCCATAAAAGAAGCATCATCTAGAAGGCATTGAACTGCTTGACCACATACATTTAGTGGTTTATTAGGTCAATTTCTGCTAACAGGTTCCCTTTAACATGACCCCAAAAGTCTGATTCTATGTGATCCAAGATAGGGGCATCTGAAATGATGTTCTCACTCCAGCCTCAGCCTATCACAGTACATTTAAAGGGGATCTGTGATTTGCGCAGATTATCAGGGTACAGGGTTTATCTACACTTTTATTTAGCTATAGAATATTCTACTAGTATCTGACACAGAAAAAAGAGATGAGACAGATCAGAGATGAGAGATAATGTGGTACATGAGATGAATGTAAAACACAATGACACTCTCATCTCTGCTAACACACATAATCAATAAAACACACAGACTTTATCTGTTTGTAGCTTGTAGAGTAAGTTTCTGCGCACTGCTACTTGCTGCCAGGAAGTACCTGTGTCTTAGCTGGTCTTGTAATGCAAGGGGAGGGACTGCAGGTAAAGAGCACTGCAGTGTGCAGACAAGAGAAGCTATTCATGAGAAGAATCTGACCACCGTCCGAAGATTTACTGTCATATCCAGGGACAACCAAAATTGTAAACACCAGGATTGATAGATAGGTTGGACTGTGAAATGCTGTATTTTTCATAATAAGATTGAATTAGAGAATGTGTTATTTTGTTATCCTGAGTATACTTAAGAATCTTATGTTTTTGGGAATAACCCTTTAATGAGTTAATAAAATTTAGTTTAACATGTTATAGTCATTGCGATTGGCCAAAAATACGATTTGAATAGCAAAAAGCAAGCCCTTCAACAGCTACATTAAAGGAAACCTACCACAGAACGTATAAAGGGTATAGCCCCTTCCGTGAATTAGCATATTATTAAAGAAAGTTTTTTAGCACAAAGGATGCCATACCCAGCTATATAAAACACACCATTTGTATCACACTGCACTGAGGAATATGCCCCTGGACCTACTTCTGTGGTTGTAGGGTTTCTTTAATGAGAACATTTTGTTGTTATTGCTTTTAGAACATAAAAATTAAAAAACTGAAAAAAGTTTATGAGCCATTAGGCCAAAAGTGGCTTTTAAAGGTTTAAAAAATATATATGAAACAAATCAACGCAGAATAAGTTTGGTAAACACAGAGGATTGTCAGTTCTAAAGCTATAAACTAGATTTAATATAATGGATGATGTATTTAGTGCATCTTTAGAATGTCTAGTTTATATTTTTTATGAGTTTATTAAAAAAATATTCAAAAATTTTAGCATGAGATGTGTGGATCGTATATACCATATATTTTGGAATAGTGAAACAAAGCTTTTTTGTTAGGGAACTGAGCTTTCATCAATTACCCAAGTTGAAACACTTTTCCAAAATAATAATTTATGATCCACATATCTCAGTGCCCTTGACAAAACAGTGCCCTTATAGTGGTGCCCGATACCCTGTGCTCTATCTTCTATCATGGCAGTGCATGTCCTTATATATGGCTACATGGCTGTCAGATTTCCTCCTACTTTGAAGACTGCTACGATGCACAAGACATAGGGGGGCAGTAACTATCCATAACAAGACAACATTATCAAGTACAGACTATAATAAATGGCGTAAGGGCAGAAAAGAATAGAAAGAGAGAGGAAGAAACACCAAATGGGGGTGGGTAATGGATGTATTACACTGCATCAATGGTTTCTTCCATATCATGAGCACCAAGATGATCCCTGTATTTATAAGAAGCCAAAAGTGAACCGGGGTCCAGGTACGATAAAAGGGGTAAGCAGCAGCAGGGTCAGAATGAAATTATCTCTCCATATTGAATATATTGTTGACTCTATTTAGTCTGTGCGGTTAAGAAGACCGCCAACTTACTGGTATGCATGCATGTATGGGCATTTATTAAATGGCCTGGGGTGAAATAAGAAAGTCCAGCAAGTCACCAGGACAGGCTGCTATTTTATATGAGCAGCTGCCGTACTCCCGTGATGGACGCATGTTATGGAGAAAGGGCTTGAGGGATAGGACAAAAAAAGGGGGAAAGGGACCCCTCTAATAGCTGACATAATGGGGGTCATTTACTAAGGGCCCGATTCGCGTTTTCCCGACGTGTTACCCGAATATTTCCGATTTGCGCCGATTGTACCTGAATTGCCCTGGGTTTTTGGCGCACGCGATCGGAATTTGGCGCATCGGTGCCGGTATGCATGCGACGGAAATCGGGGGGCGTGGCCGAACGAAAACCCGCCGTATTCGGAAAAACCGCCGCATTTAAAAAAAAATTTGTGTTGCGAAAATTTCACTCACCTTCATCTTGGATAGGCCGGTGTATTTCGAGGCATTCCAGCGGACTTCAGCGCAGCAGCGCCACCTGGTGGACGTCAGAGGAACTGCTTTGATGAATCCCGGCCGGACCCGAATCCAGTGCAGAGAACGCGCCGCTGGATCGCGAACAGACCGGGTAAGTAAATGTGCCCCATTGAGAAGGACCTTTCTCGTCTTTTGTTGGGAGCACGGGTTGTGTCTGCTGGAATGTTAGCCCCTGATGCCACTGTGTTGTAGGCCAGCAGAAAATGAAGAGAAAGAATATGCTGGAATAGTTTATAATAGCCCAGGAAAAGATTAACTGGGCCCAGGGATTTCCCAGTGTTGATGTCCTTCAGTACCATGGAAAGCTCCTCTGTAGAGATGAGCGAGCACTAAAATGCTCGGGTACTCGTTATTCGAGACACGCAACTCTTACCGAATGCTGCGATGCTAGTCGAATAACGAGCCCCATTGAAGTCAATGGGAGACTCAAGCATTTTTCAAGGGGACCAAGGCTCTGCACAGGGAAGCTTGGCCAAACACCTGGGAACCTCAGAAAAGGATGGAAAAACCACGGAAATGGACAGGAAACAGCAGGCACAGCATGCATGGATGCCTCTGAGGCTGCTTAATTGCACCATTATGCCAAAATTATGGGCAACAGCATGGCCATGACAGAGTGACCGAATGAGGCTAGATAGGATCTAAAACATGCAATAATTGCCCTGACGCTATAGGGGACGGCATGCAGAGGCAGCGGCAGCAGCGGCAGGCTAGAGAGTGTCATGGCGAAATACCCTAAATGGACTCAGGCTTCACCAAAGGAGGTGAGCAAGAAGCGCTGAAATGATTTCCTATGTGAACAAAAGGTTGACGGTATATTTAGTCGATAACACAGCATGGTGGCGACATAGTGACCAAGTTCCATAACGTATCTGGTGAAACACCCGAAAAATGAGCCTGACACAGCTCTTTTGATAAGGGGACGACATGTGGAGGCAGCCATGGAGACGACTTCCATGATTAAGAGCGACCGTATGGGGCATTCATATTGCGCTGCTATGATTGCAACTTCAGGTCTCCAGCATGGCGGCGACAGATGGGGCGAGTTCCACTATGTATCTGGTGAAACACCTGAATATTCTGCCTGACACAGCTCGTTTGATAAGGGGATGATGTGCTGCATATCCTCTCATGCTCCAGCGTCTGGGGTATAGAGAGTTGAAATGAGACATTGGTGGACGCTGTGGAGGATCGTGGAGGCAAAATGGACAGGAATCAGCAGGGGCAGCATGCATGGATGCCTCTGAGGCTGCCTAATCTTGGGATGGAGCTGGCGGTCCACTGCCAGGCGAGCTTTCGCCTGTCCAAGCCCCTGTCTCTCGGCTCCTCCCCACCCAAAATCACCTAGGAATAATGGAATAGCATAGTGGTTCTATTTTTAATTGTTTTTACGGAAATGGTTCCATGATTAAGAGCGACAGTATGGGGCATCCATATTGCGCTGCTATGATTGCAACTTCAGGTCTCCAGCATGGCGGCGACAGATGGGCCGAGTTCCACTATGTATCTGGTGAAACACCTGAAAATTCTGCCTGACACAGCTCGTTTGATAAGGGGACGATGTATGGAGGCAGTGAACTAGTAGAAGATTAAAGGTGCTGCATGTTAGTTGGATCTTGAGATGGAGCTGGCGCTCCGCTGCCAGGCGAGCTTTCGCCAATCCAAGCCCCTGTCTCTAGGCTTCTCCCCAAACAGCACTTCTAAGAACCTTTTGTATAAGATCAAGTGTAGTAGCGTTCTTATAAGTTTGGGATATGGCGGGTGAGGGGAATGTAAACAGATGCGCAAGAAGCGCTGAAATAATATCGGTAAATGATAAAAGTTTGCCAGTATATTTTGTGGATTACACAGCAGGGTGGCGACAAAGTTAACAAGTTTGATGTGGAATCCATGAAAACAACCCAAAATTCTGCCTGACACAGTTCGTTTGATAAGGAGACCATGTATGGAGGCAGCTATATGGACGACTTTTGGAGGCAGCTATGGCGATGACGCGTGGAGGTAGCAATGGAGACAACGTGTGGAGCCAGCTAAAAAGACGACATGTGGAGGCTGCTATGGAGACAATTTAATTTGGATAGTGCCTGTATGTGGCAGTCCAAAAAAGTTTTCAAACCAGAGGAGCAGGTAGGTGGTCCTCCAGAAAAATTAAATAGATTGAGTGCCTGTATGTGGCACTCCCAAATATTGTTTAAAACAGAGGACCGGGTAGGTGGCCCTCCAGAAAAATTAAATACATAGAGTACTATAGCTAGAGCCAGTTGGCCCTGGCAAAAAATAGCCAGTTTCCTATGCTTTAGTGTACAAAGAGGAGGAGAAGGGCGATTCACCGATCAAGTATATATGAGTAGTAGTATTTACACCACTCAAGTAGTATGAGTAGCAGTATTTACCATCCACTACGTAGTTTGAGTAGCAGTATTTATACCTTCAAATAGTATGAAACATAATTCTATTACTCTCTTTTAGTTAGAAAACTCACTTGTTACCTATAAAAATCTGTCAAATACAGATGAGCTGAGAGGAGTCACTTTCAGAGTCATTTCAGACTCGCCTACCTCTACAGAAACCTTGCCATGGTATGAAAATAAGAAGAATTTGATCTTTCTATAACCCATAGAAAACACAAGAGAGATTCTTGAAGGGAACCTGTCATCAGAAATTGGTCTAATAAACAATTACAAGGATGTTGTCTTGCAGGTTTTCACCTTACAGATCATGCTTCTTTCATAGCCCCAACATGATTCCATTCATCCCCAAAAAACAACTTGAAGTGAGGAAATAATTGGCTGGTATAATGTCAAGGAGGCCAAGAAGTCAAGCTCTCCCTGCTTCAGAATACTCCTCCCTTGGACATCATGTACAGGGACTTCTGGAGATCTGGTTAGGATGTCTCTATATGGAGGACCATCGATTGCAGTGAAGGCGGCGTTGTGCGAAAGAGATTGCTTGACTTTTTCAACCAATTACATTCACTTCAAAGGATGTTTCTGGATGATGCCACCACACTGGGCCATAAAAGAAGCATCATCTAGAAGGATTTGAACTGCTGACCACAATACATTTAGTGGTTTATTAGGTCAATTTCTGCTAACAGGTTCCCTTTAACATGACCCCAAAAGTCTGATTCTATGTGATCCAAGATAGGGGCATCTGAATGATGTTCTCACTCCAACCTCAGCCTATCAACAGTACATTTAAAGGGGATCTGTGATTTGCGCAGATTATCAGGGTACAGGATATCTACACTTTTATTTAGCTATAGAATATTCTACTAGAGTATCTGACACAGAAATAAAAGAGATTGAGACAGATCAGAGATGAGGAGATAATGTGGTACATGAGATGAATGAAACACACAACAGACACTCTCATCTCTGCTAAAAACCACCATATCAATAAAAACACACAGACTTTATCTGTTTGTAGCTTGTAGAGTTAAGTTCTGCGCACTGTACTTGCTGCCAGGAAGTGCCTGTGTCTTAGCTGGTATTGTAATGCAAGGGGAGGGACTGCAGGTAAAGAGCACTGCAGTGTGGCAGACAAGAGGAAGCTATTCATGAGAAGAATCTGACCACGTCCGAAGATTATTTAATGTCGTATCAGGGACAACCAAAATTGTAAACACCAGCAGGATTGATAGGACAGGTTGGACTGTGAAATGTTGAATTTTGATAATAAGATTGAATTAGAGTATGTGTTGACTTTGTTATGAGTATACTTAAGGAATTTATCTTTTTGGGAATAAACCTTAAGAGTTTATAAAAATTTAGTTTAAACAAGTTATAGTCATTGCAATTGGCCCAAAATACGATTTGAATAGCAAAAAGCAGAGCCCTTCAACAGTACATTAAAGGAAAACCTACCACAGACAGTATTAAGGGGTATAGCCCCTTCCGGAATTTAGCATATTATTAAAGAAAGTGTTTGGCACAAAGGAACGGTGCATACCCAGCATATAAAACACCCATTTGTATACCACCTGCACTGAGGAATATGCCCTGGACCTACTCTGTGGTTGAGGGTTTCTTAATGAGAACATTGTTGTTATTGCTTTTAGAACATAAAAAATTAAAAAAAACTGAAAAAAAGTTTATGAGCCAATTAGGCCAAAAGTGGCTTTTAAAGGTTTAAAAAATATATATGAACAAATTCAACGCAGAATAAGTTGGTAAACACAGAGGATGTCAGTTCTAAAGCTATAAACTAGATTTAATATAATGATGAGTTATTAGTGCATCTTTGAATGTCTAGTTTATATTTTTATGAGTTATTAAAAAAAATATTCAAAAATTTAGCATGAGATTGTGGATCGGTATACCATATATTTTGGGAAAAGTGAAACAAAGCTTTTTTTGTAGGGAACTGAGCTTTCATCAATACCCAAGTTGAAACACTTTTCCAAAATAAATTTATGATCCACATATCTCAGTGCCCTGACAAAAAACAAGTTGCCTTATAGTGGTGCCCGATACCCTGTGTCTATCTTCTATCATGGCAGTGCAAGTCCTTATATATGGTACATGGCTGGCAGATTTCCTCCTACTTTGAAGATGCTACGATGCACAGACATAGGGGGGCAAGGCGTAGAGTAACTATCCATAACAAGACAACATTATCAAGTACGGGACTATAATAAATGGCGTAAGGGCAGAAGAAAAGAATAGAAAGAGAGAGGAAAAGAAACACCAAATGGGGGTGGGTAAGGATGTATTCACTGCAATCAATGGTTTCTTCCATATCATGAGCACCAGATGATCCCTGTATTTATAAGAAGCCAAAAGTGAACCGGGGTCCAGGTACGATAAAAGGGGTAGGCAGCAGCAGGGGTCAGAATGAAAATATCTACTCCATTATTGAATATATTGTTGACTCTATTTAGTGCTGTGCGGTTAAGAAGACCGCCAACTTAATGGTATGCATGCATGTAGGGGCATTATTAAATGGCCTGGGGTTGAAATAAGAAAGTCCACGCAAGTCACCAGGACAGGCTGCTAGTTTATATGAGCAGCTGCCGTACTCCCGTTGATTCGGACGCATGTTATGGAGAAAAGAAAGGGCCTTGAGGGATGGCGACAAAAAAAAAAGGTGGGAAAGGGACCCTCTAATAGAGACATATTGAGAAGCGGACCTTTCTCGTATTTTGTTGGGAGCAGGGTTGTGTGCTGGAATGTGAGCCCCTGATGCCACTGTGTTGTAGGCCAGCAGAAATGAAGAGAAAGAATAGTGCTGATAGTTTATAATAGCCCAGGAAAAAGATAACTGGGCCCAGGGATTTCCCAGTGTTGATGTCCTTCAGTACCATGGAAAGCTCCTCTGTAGAGATGAGCGAGCCACTAAAAATGGTCGGGTACTCGTTTATCGGACGGAACTTTTCCCGATGCTCGAGTGCTCGTCTCGAATAATGAGCCCCATTGAAGTCAATGGGAGACTCGCAGTCATTTTTCAAGGGGCCAAGGCTCTGCACAGGGAAGCTTGGCCAAACACCTGGGAACCTCAGAAAAAGGATGGAAAACACCACGGAAAGGACAGGAAAACAGCAGGCACCGCATGCATGGATGCCTTGAGGCTGCTTAATGGCACCATTATGCCAAAATTATGGGCAAACAGCATGGCCATGACAGAGTGACCAAGAACTGAGGCTAGATAGGGATCTAAAACATGCAATAATTGCCCTGACGCTATAGGGGACGGCATGCAGAGGCAGCGGCAGCAGCGGCAGGCTAGGAGAGTGTCATGGGCGAAATACCCTAAATGGACTCAGGCTTCACCAAAGGAGGGGTGAGCAAGAAGCGCTGAAATGATTTCCTATGTGAACACAAAAGGTTGACGGTTTTATTTAGTCGATAACACAGCATGGTGGCGACCATAGTGACCAAAGTTCCATAACGTATCTGGTGAAACACCCGAAAAATGAGCCTGACACAGCTCTTTTGATAAGGGGAACGACATGTGGAGGCAGCCATGGAGACGACTCTTCCATGATTAAGAGCGACAGTATGGGGCATTCATATGCGGCTGCTATGATATGCAACTTCAGGTCTCAGCATGGCGGGACAGATGGGGCGATTTCCACTATAGTACTGGTTGAAAACACCTGCATATTCTGCCTGACACAGCTCGTTTTGATAAGGGATGATGTGCTGCATATCCTCTCATGCTGCAGCGTTGGGGTATAGAGAGTTGAAAGGAGAATTGGTGGACTGGGAGGTCGTGAGGGCAAAATGGACAGGAAGCAGCAGGGGCAGCATGAATGGATGCCTCTGAGGCTGCCTAACTTGGGATGGAGCTGGCGGTCCACTGCCAGGCGAGGCTTTCGGCCTGTCCAAGCCCCTGTCTCTCCGGCTCCTCCCCACCCAAAATCACCTAGGAATAATGAATAGCATTAGTGGTTCTATTTTTATTGTTTTTACGGAAATGGTTCCATGATTAAGAGCGGACAGTATGGGGCATCCATAATTGCGCTGCTATGATTGCAACTTCAGGTTCTCCAGCATAGCGGCGACAGTGGGACGCGAAGTTCCAATAGATCTGGAGAAACACCTGAAAAATCTGCCTGACACAGCTCGTTTGAAAGGGGAGATGTATGGAGGCAGTGAACTAGTAGAAGATTAAAGGTTGTGTGCTGCATGTTAGTGGATCTTGAGATGGAGCTGGCGCGTCCGCTGCAGGCGAGCTTTCGCCAATCCAAGCCCCTTGTTCAGGCTTCTCCCCAAAAAACAGCATTCTAAGAACCTTTTGTATTAAAGGATCAAGTGAGCAGTAGACGTTCTATAAGTTGGGATATGGACGGGGGAGGGGGAATGTAAACAGATGCGCAAGAAGCGCTGAAATAATATCGGTAAATGATAAAAGTTTGCCAGTATATTTTGTGGATACACACAGCAGTGGGGGTGGCGACAAAGTTAAAAGTTTAAGTGGAATCCCATGAAAACAACCACAAAATTGCCTGACACAGTTCGTTTCGATAAGGAGACCATGTATGAGGCAGCTATCAATGGACGATTTTGGAGGCAGCTAGGCAAGGCGACGTGGACCCCACAAAAAAGGTAAGCCAATGGAGAAACGTGTGGAAGCCAGCTAAAAAAGGACGACATGTGGGAGAGGCTGCTAGGTGGAGTACAATTTAATTGGATAGTGCCTGTTATGGCAGTCCAAAGAAAGGGTTTTCAAACCAGAGGAGCAGGTACGGTGGTCCTACACGAAAAATTAAATAAATTGAGTGATGTTATGTGGCAGTCCAAAAAAGTTTTCAAACCAGAGGAGCAGGTAGGTGGCCTCCAGAAAAATTAAAATAAGATTGAGTGCCTGTATGTGGGCACTCCAAATAGGTTTTCAAAACAGGAGGACCGGGTGTAGGTGGCCCTCACAGAAAAATAGTAAATACAGACTATGCTAGAGCCAGTTGGGCCCTGGCAAAAAATAGGCAGTTTCCTATGCTTTAGTGTACAAGAGGAGGAAGAAGAAGGGACAATGAGGAGGAGGGAGTGCTATACATATTCAGGGTTGAGCTTCTTTCACCTGGTGGAGAATGAAAAATCCGGAGAAATCCAGGCTTTTATTCATCTTGAATAAGCGTCAGCTGTCAGCGCTGTCAGTCGACAGGCGTGTATGCTTATCGGTGATGATGCCACCAGGCTGGCAATGAAAAACCCGCTCGGACAAACGCTAGCGGCAGGGAGGCAAGAACCTCCAAGGGCGTACGAGGCCAGTTCGTGCCAACATGTCCAGCTTTGAAACCCAGTAGTTGTAGGGAGCTGTGTGATCAGTTAGGACGATGGTCATGGTCAGCTACGTACTCCCTCACCATCTTTCTGTAAAGATCAGCCTACTCTGCCGAGACTGGGGAAAGGTGACAGTTGTCTGCTTGGGGTGACATCAAAACTGGCAAGGCCTAGGCCTTGTAAAGCGTACCCCTGCCAGTGCTGGACAAGCTGCCTGCTTGCCTACTCTCCCTCGCTATTTGTCCCGCAGAAGTACGCCCTCTGCCGCTTGCGCTTTCAGAAGGGAAATACTGTTTCAGCTTGTGCACCAGGGCCTGCTGGTATTCATGCATTCTCACACTCCTTTCCTCTCCAGGGATGAGAGTGGAAAGATTTTGCTTGTACCGTGGGTCCAGGAGAGTGAATACCCAGTAATCGGTGCTGGAATAAATTCTTTGAACGTGAGGGTCACGGGATAGGCAGCTTAGCATGAAATCTGCCATATGCGCCAGAGTCCCAACACGCAAGAATTCACTCCCCTCACTGGCATGACTGTCCATTTCCTCCTCCTCCAACTCCTCCAACTAATCTTCTTCTGCCCATATATGCTGAACAGTGAAGGACTGAACAATGGTCCCCTCTTCTGTCTCGCCAACATTCTCCTCCTCTTCCTCCTCATCCTCCTCCACCTCCTCCGATATGCGCTGAGAAACAGACCTAAGGGTGCTTTGGCTATCAACAAGGGAATCTTCTTCCCCCGTCTCTTGTGACGAGCGCAAAGCTTCCGACTTCATGCTGACCAGAGAGTTTTTAAACAGGCCAAGCAGCGGGATGGTGAGGCTGATGATGGCGGCATCACCACTGACCATCTGTGCTGACTCCAATCTGTGCAGTCTACAATCGCTCTGCGCTGCTGGTAAACTCTGGATAACATGGTTAATATTGAATTCCACCTCGTGGGCACGTCGCACAACAGTCGGTGAGCGGGCAGTTGGAGGCGGCGCTGCACTGCCATGAGAGTGGCAGCATCTGTGCTGGACTTCCTGAAATGCGCACAGATGAGAAGAAGGACAATGAGGAGAGGAGGGAGTGCTAACATATTCAGGTTGAGCTTCTTTCACCTGGTGGAGAATGAAAAATCCGGAGAAATCCAGGCTTTATTCATCTTGATAAGCGTCAGCCTGTCAGCGCTGTCAGTAGGGACAGGCGTGTATGCTTATCGGTGATGATGCCACCAGCTGCACATGAAAACCCGCTCGGCAACACGCTAGCGGGAGGGAGGCAAGAACCTCCAAAGGGCGTACAGCGCCAGTTCGTGCCAACATGTCCAGCTTTGAAACCCAGTAGTTGTAGGGAGCTGTGTGATCATATAGGACGATGGCATGGTCAAGCTACGTACTCCCTCACCATCTTTCTGTAAATCAGCCTACTCTGCCGAGACTGGGGAAGGTGACAGTTGTCTGCTGTTGGGGGTGACATAAAACTGGCAAAGGCCTTGAAAGCGTTACCCCTGCCAGTGCTGGAAAAAGTGCCTGCTCGCCTACTCTCCCTCGCTATTGTTCCCGCAGAAGTACGCCCTCTGCCGGCTAGCGCTGTCAGAAGGGAAAAATACTGTTCAGCTTGTGCACCAGGGCCTGCTGGTAATTCATGCATTCCACACTCCTTCCTCCAGGATGAGAGTGGAAAGATTTTGCTTGTACCGTGGGTTCCAGGAGAGTGAATACCCAGTAATCGGTTGCTGGAATAAATTCTTTGAACGCGAGGGTCACGGGATAGGCAGCCTAGCATGGAAATCTGCCATATGTGCCAGAGTCCCAACGCGCAAGAATTCACTCCCCTCGCGCTGACTGCCATTTCCTCCTCCTCCAACTCTCCAACTCCTCTTCTTCTGCCCAACACGCTGAACAGTGAAGGACTGAACAATGGTCCCCTTCTGTCTCGCCAACATTATCCTCTTCTCCTAATCCCTCTCACCTCCTCCGATGATATGCGCTGAGAAACAGGACCTAAGTTGGTTTGCTTTGGCTTCAACAGGGAATCTTCTTCCCCTGTCTTTTTGTGACGAGCGGCAAATCTTCCCGACTTCATGCGAACAAGAGAGTTTTTCAACAGCCAGCAGCGGGATGGTGGGCTTGATGATGGGGCATCCCCACTGACATCTGTGTTGCATCCTCAAAATTACTAGCACATGACCAGATATCAGACATCCACGTTCCACTGCTCATGTAGACTTGGAGGAAGCTGACTGACCTGACTACCAGTTCTGGTGGAAAGTTGACATCTGGCAGTCTACAATCGCTCTGAGTTGACTGGTAAACTCTGGAAACATGGTTAAGATTGAATTCACCTCTGGGCCACGGTCGCACAACAGTCGTGGAGGCGGGCCGGAGGGCGATAGCGCGGCCGAGATGGCACCTGCTGAATGTGCGGGGACTCCGAAAGAGGGCGGACAGATTCCTGACTGGCAGGCAATGCGGAACTGCGTGAAGCAGCAAATAGACGATTGGGGTATTCTTGAGGGAAACGCTGTGTTGATGGACTATGAGAGTGTTAAACACATGGGCAGTCTGCCGCAGTTGCAGAGGTCGCCACAGGTACGGCGAAGTTTGTCACACAACCATGCCTGGCTTTCAGGTTTTTAAGCGAGTTTGCCAGACACCCAGACGTCTGCGCTGTGATGCCCTTTGTAATAGCTTCATTGGGCGGTGTCTGTGCCTTTTATCCTAGGCGTCACGCAGTTTGAGCACCGCCATTAGACGATGGACTGCTGCTTGGCCATAGAGGTACCGACTGATGGCGCCAGCCCACGGATGGTAAGTCGGAGGAGGGAGGAGGAGGTGGAGGGAGGGGTGGAGGGAGGAGGCATTATAGGCTTGTTGAAGACCTGGACCGAGTATGACCCGAATCTCGGCGTCGAGAGTATCATGAGCAGCCCCAGGGTCAGACTCGGTCCCAGCCTCCACCAAGTTAACCCAATGTGCGTCAGCGATATATAGTGGCCTGCCCGCAGCAACTCAGTCCACAGTGTCCGTGGTCAGGGTGGACCTTGTCAGAAACGGCGTGGTACAGGCACGAATGATGGAGATAAATTCTTGGACAGTGGCTTGGCAGGGCTGGAAGGCAAAACATCGAGGAAAAAGTAGTGGACGGTGGGGGAACGAACTTACACGAGGGCGGCCGCCGACAGAGGTTGTCGAAAGCCGGTTCTCTAATACAGCCTATAGGGCAGCATCTCCAGGCTAGAAACTGGAGAGTGGAACGTTGAGGGCTTGGGGTCGGTGGGTGGGTTGCGCTATTACGTCTTTTGCGACTCCAGCAGTCTGGGGTATGGAGAGCTGACGCTGGTGGATGCGTGGAGGATCGTGGAGGCGAAAATGTCGGGTTTTAGATGGAGAGTGTTGGCGCGGTTGGTCCGGGAATGGGGGTCTGATAAGCAGGACAAGGAAGGAGCAGTGGTGTGCCGGCCGGAGGTTGAACAGGGCTTGGTGGCCATTGAGTGGGGTGTTTAGCATTCATATGCCGCGCATACTGGTGGTAGTAAGTAGTGTGCGTGGAACCCATTGCTGATCCGTGTTTGGCAAAGTGCACCACACAGTCGTCGGTATCG
Source organism: Engystomops pustulosus (assembly GCA_019512145.1). Classification (NCBI taxonomy): domain Eukaryota; kingdom Metazoa; phylum Chordata; class Amphibia; order Anura; family Leptodactylidae; genus Engystomops; species Engystomops pustulosus. The sequence continues at coordinate 19,907,908 of CM033643.1, forward strand.
GTGTTTCTTACAAGAACTTCCCAGATTCTGAAATCTAGCCCGCCAACGGGAGCTTGAACTACGGGCAAAATTGGCGCTGTAGGAAAAGAGCTGTGACCATCGCCATATCAGCATAGGACGCACCACCAAAGAACGAGAAACCTTTCAGGATGAGTTTGTAAGGACAGTCTCAGAGAAGCAAGCTTTGGTGATCACCAGGACACGATAAAATAACAGCGTGGGTCGGTCACACTATACTCCGATTCAACTCAGTCTGGCTCCCCCTCGGGACATTCCTGTATTACAAACAACTTCACCAATGTCTGAAACACGTGTTCCTCATGTCGACACCTCTTTAAGACAGGAAACGTCTGACCAGGAAGGATAGAAATACAAAAGGTCGAGCGACAGGCCTCTAGCGAAAAAGACGGGCGAAGGGGAATAACCTGGGCTCTTCCATCGAGAAAGAAATTGCTCAGCAGAAACAAGGCAAGTTCGGGTGTGGTCTGTGGGAAGGTGGGTAACCAGGGAAAACCGTCTCAAAGAGGTGGATTGCGGCGGGTAAAAATGAACAACATTCGAGGTACCTCGCTAGGCGGCGAAGTGCATGGGGGGAAAGGAAGTTGGCGGAGGGTGGCACGAGAGGGAGCAGAGTGTGATTTCGGTGGACATGGGTGGACGCGTGGAAGATGACTGGTGGACCAAATGGCTGAAGCAGTGTCCGCAATCACGAATCACCTCTTTGCCACTGTTCTACGCATTAGAAAAAGGACGCTCCTCCACGCGAAAGCCTCCCAGAACCGTAGAACGAGAAGTGAGTCGCAACCCCGTAGGGAGTCCGGAGTTAGCCTCAGTGCGAGGCGTGAAGCCCGAATGTCTTCCGGTCTTCGGGAGAAAGGCAATGGATCACCCGCCCAGGACACACCCCTGACCCCGGAACGAGGATCAGAAATACGTGGCAAGCAAACGAGCCGCACTCGATGCAAGAAGTAGCCCCTAGCCCTGACGGCAGTTGAAAACATTTCAAAAATATAAAGTGTAAAACTTCAAATTTGTGTTTTTTGTGTTTTTTTTGTGTTTTTTTTAAAACAAAAAGATGCTATCTATTGCTATGGCTAGTTTTAATCTCACTGGACAGCACACAACATGGATTTTGTTGCATGTGTGCCAGGATGACTTTGAGTTATAGGAAATAAAACGAAAAGAAAAAAAAAATAGCAGACTCGGCTAATTCAAATCAAACCCATAAATGAAATCGATCGGCCTCAGCCCACTGGTGGTGTTGACGGGGATAGGTGGTGAAAAGAGTCTAAACACAAACTTTCGGAGCAAGTACTACGCTGCAAATATCCTCACAATATTGGTACTACCTGCACTACTAATGCCAGCAAGCCCCAGCCACAAGAAACTAAAAAAAAAAAGGGAAAATATATAACGCATTGTAGCCAATAAATAAGCCATTGGGGTTCTCCTCTACGGCTATTTTCTAGCCCACACTCAAAGCACAATGTCTTGGCAGATTGAGTGGAGTTCTACAAAAGAAATAAAGTACAAAAAAAAATCAGCACGACTCGGACGTAATTCAAATCACCCCTAATAATTGTATTGAGGTGGATATTGTGTTCTCTAAGAGTAAACACAAAGTTACCCTGCAAAATACACACAAATAGCTGGTAATAGGCTGCAATATAAAAGCCAAGCCAGAACACAACGCAAACCCAAAAAAAAACGGAAAATATAACGCTAGTGTTTGTATTGAGTGGATAGTGGTGTATAAGAGATAAACACAGGTCTCCCTGCAAATTCCTCACAATATGGAACTAGTTGCACTACTCAATAGCAGCAAGCCAAGCCAAGCCACCAAAAAAAGTTAAAATCAAAACGTTTATTGTACGCCCTTAAAGAACGGACCAGGGGTCTGGAGAATCAATTCCTGCCCTAACAAATTCTAATAGAAAGCCCTAACGCCTATACCTGCAGCCAGGCAGCAGCTTCTCACTACGCGGAATCCAGGACACAGAATGATCCGAAAGCAGCCGCGGGGGGCGGCAGCGGGGCTAGGTCTAATCCCAGGGTCACCTTGATCTGGCCAGGCCAACCAATGCTATCGAAGGGTAAGGGTTAACAGTCATTTCTGGGTGGAGTGCAGAGGTCTCCTGGTTGTGATTGGCTTGTGTTGGCAGCAAAAAGCAAAACGGCGGGGAAGAGGGGGGAAGTGCCATTTTCCGACACGGGCGAAGTATTGTTACAAGCAACGAGCAGTTTCGAGTTACGATAATGATCGAAACAGAGCATTCAGCTCGGACGAGTTGAGTATGTGCGCTCATCTCTACTCTTCGCAGTAAAAGGAAAACAGACAGGTGAGCTTTAAAAACTTCTCAGAGAGAAGGGAATTATCCAATTGACTTACCGATCATTAACTGTTCATCTGGTGGAAAGGGGAAGGCTGGGTAAGCTCATGGAGGAGCATCATAGAAGTCATGGACAATCTAGGCAATGGCAAGGAGAGGAGAATTTTGCACTCATAGGGGAGACAACAAGTTGGCCATATGTAGTGGAGGGGCATGAAATATGATTTATACCAAATTCAATAGAAGGCCTGTGTATCCTTCGCCTTTCACAAGTCTTGAAGGCTTTTGCATCAGGAAGTTCGGGATTGGTGGTTGGGGTCTGAGCTGTTTTGGGCACAGCAACTTAGCAAATTTGGGTCCCTAGGGTGCGTATCTTGTTAATGATTCTCTCTCTTTTCAAACTTGGCTCCCATTTGATAAAGAATGTAGCATTTATTTAAAATTAGCTTTGAATTTCTGGAAGACGTTCCAAGCAAATTGATAAAAGCCCAAACTGGGTCGATGAGTAGAACATATTTACAGGTTAAGTAGAGTCCACTGTCTGCCAAATAGCATATTCCTTCATTAAATAATGGGCAGAACGGTTTGGCGCGGGTAGTCGCAATACCAGTCTTGCAGCTTGCGGGGGTGTCTGGCGTTCAAGTCCCATTGAGGTCAAAACAGTTTGATGTTATGTACGTTATTTCTCATTGCCTACAAATATATAGAGTGAGAGGGAGTGATTATCACTTTGGGACACTGGGTGACGGGCTGATGGGTACTTATCCTGCTGAAAGTATATTTGTACTTGATCTTTAAAGGAACACAATCTGGGAAAGGAAGGTATACAGATGGTCTCTCCTCCGCATCAATAGGCGTGTTTGCCAGATTGTTAGGATGGGGATGTAGGGACTAAGGAAATCAAATTAAAATCAAGAGATGTCATGGAATGAAACATAGACATTTATTAATCCTTATGTATTAACCATTAACAGCTTTGTTTTTGTTAACTTACTTTTGTACAGACGGTGAGATTTCACTCTCCAGAACCGCACCATCTGGCCATATTTCTACAGCTAATGAGGATACACAGGCAGATAAACATCTTTATTAGAAGAGCGAACATGCTCGGTCCGAGCTTGATGCTCGGGTCAAGCGATTAGGTGTATCGAAAAATGCTCGGTAATGGACGAATACTTCGCTTTGTTTTCTTTTCATTCATACCGCTCGAGGAAAATGGCAGCGCCCGCCGGTTTGATTTTTGGCGGCCAGGAAAACAGAGCCAATCACAAGCCAGGGGGACTCTGCAACTCCCACCCAGCATGACGTGGTACCCTTACACGTCGAATTAGCAGTGGTTTGGCGGCGACCGATCAGGTGACCTGGGATAGACTAGCCGGGGCCGCGATGGCTCGGGACATTCTGGTCTCTGGATGGCTGGGGAGAGCGTGCTGATGGGTCGGGAACGCCGTTAGGGTGTGTTCTTTAGATTACTGTTAGGCAGGGTGATATCAAGAAACCCAACAGCCTTCTTGGCTACAATAACGTTCTACTTTTATTTTAATTTGCATCTATTCCATTTGTGAGGAATTAGCAGGGGGACTCTGATACCGTTGTATTAGCTCTTAGTGGCACAAATACTCCTGATAGCAACGGAACGAAGTGGGAAAATTCCAGTAGGGGTGGATTTCTATTAGGCAATAAATCAGTGTATCTCATCTGGCATAGTTAGTTGTCCTTTGCTACTTGGTTAGGAAAATAGTCATAGGCGAATACAAACAGTTCTGACCCTTCCAGTGGTTCGATATATTTGGATTTCTGGTTGATCTGCTGGTGGCCTGTTTGTAGTTTCGCCGGGATTGTACTTGCCATTCTGGCAATTTGGAGTGGCTGGCGCCCGCTTGTGTTTGCGCTTAGTGGCGCACTGATCATCGCAAAGGCGAAGTGGGGACAAGGCAAGTAGGGGTTGGATTCTAGTTAGGTCAAAACGCAGTGTATATCATCTTGGCCCACGTAGTGTGCTTCTTGCGCTGGCAGCAAATCGCCCATATGGAGATACAAACAAGCTCTTGAAGCCTCCAGTCCGTTCCTTTATTGATTTTGGTGGATTGCCTGGTGGCTGTAGTTTCTGCCAGTGCAGGTACTTGGCCATTCTGAGCAATTTTAGTTGAGATTTGCGACCGCTGTGTTCTGCGTTAGTGGGCACATCTCCATGCAAAGGCGACGACGTGGGAAAATTCAGTAGGGTTGGATTTTCTATTAGGCCATAACTCAGTGTCATTACTGGAAGTATGTGTTTCCTTTGATACTTGGGCTAGAAAATAAGCCCTAGGAGATACCAAAAAACGCTTCTTTCTTGACGGCCTCCAGTAGGCTGATGATGGCGGCATCGCCACTGACCATCTGTGTTGACTCCTCGAAGTTACTCAGCACCTGACAGATATCAGACATCCACGTCCACTCCTCATTGTAGACTTGAGGAAGCTGACTGACCTGACTACCAGTTCTGGTGGAAGTTGACATCTGGCAGTCTACAATCGCTCTGCGCTGCTGGTAAACTCTGGATAACATGGTTAATATTGAATTCCACCTCGTGGGCACGTCGCACAACCAGTCTGCTCCCCCCTCGGACTTCCTGTCCTGACAACAACTTCACCACTGTCTGACAACCGTGTCTCTTCATCGTCCGACACCTCTTCTACACCTGCACACTTCTTCCACTACGTCAATAATGTCATCATCACCCACAGACTGCGACCGGTGGAAAACCTGGCCATCGGAAAATAGCTCAGCAGCAACCGGACAAGTGGTTTGTGACTGTAACATGGGATCCACGTGAACATCGCAGAGCCAGTGACACATGGAGAACCTGATGATCTTACCTTGTTATTACATCGCTTACCAGATTTAATGTACTGTCCCACATCTACATTGATTACCTGAAAGACGTTGATGCAGAGGGAAAAGCTTCTTAGACAAATTCATGCACAAGCCTACTCGACCTGTCAGAGTGATGTAAGGCTATGTAATGTATTTATCCCCGTTATAAATAAAACAATAAAAAGATTAAAACACAAAAAGCTGCAATATCAGGGTGTCTGTGGCAATGTCTTGGCACTGGGTTTGTGTTTCAGGGTGCATTAAATCATTTGAAAATCACGAACCCAAGCACAAATTTAGATAATTTCTGATAAAAAATGTTATTTACCTTTTTCTATGATCCCTGCTGTGTTTGTTTACATGCTGAAACTACATTTCCCATGAAGAATTGCAGAGCAGGCTGTGTGCAGAGAGTGCCTCTTTCTTTCCAAGCTTCTCTGTCAGCAGAGTATCATTGCATCATTCCTCTGTACCAGCAGGAGCTGTACGTCCACTCACACACCCCAATTCATTTGTGGATCAAGCAGATACTGCCAAAGCTGCACATGGATGCCAGACAGCCTGAAAGTATCATCATGTCAGCTTCTTCCTTTCTCATGGCCTTGTTGCATTATGACACTGGGAAAAATTGACATGCTCCAGTTCAACCCCACACAGTGCATGGAGGACCTTCCTCCCCAAATCATTTGCACCTATCCTTGCACAGCTGTGGACATACCCCTAGCCCTCGGGTTAAACATTTTCAAAATTAAAGTGTAAACTTCAAATTTTTTTTTTTTTGTTTTTTTGTGTTTTTTTTTTTTAAAACAAAACGATGCTATCCTATTGCTATGGCTAGTTTCTAACCTACACTGACAGCACACAACTGGATGTTGTGCTGTGCCAGATGACTTTGAGTTATAAGAGAAATAAACGTAAAAAAAAAATAAATCAGCAGACTCGGCGTAATTCAAATCAAACCCCTAATAAATTGTCCCACTTCGGTGTTTGAGGTGGATATGTGTGTCAATAAGAGCTAAACACAACGGTCGCAAGTCTCCCTGCAAATTCCTCACAATATGGTACTAGCTGCACTACTAATGCCAGCAAGCCCAGCCACAAGCAAACTAAAAAAAAAGGAAAATATAACGCTATTGTAGGCCTAAATAAGCCGTTGGGGTTCTCCTATGGCTATTTTCTAGCCCACACTCAAAGCACACTGCCGGGCGAAGTATTCGTCCAAGCAACGAGCAGTTTCGAGTACGCTAATGCTCGAACGAGCATCAAGCTCGGACGAGTATGTTCGCTCATCTCTACTCCTCTGCAGTAAAAGGAACAGCCAGTGAGCTTTAAAACTTCTCAGAGAGAAAGGGAATTATCAATGACTCTACCTATCATTTACTGTCATCTGTGGAAAGGGGAAGGTGGGTTAAGCTCATGGAGAGCATCATAGAAGTCATGGAAAATCTAGGCAATGGCAATGGGAGAGGAGAATTTTGCACTCATAGGGGAGACAACAAGTTGGCCATATGTAGTGGAGGGCATTGACTAGTTGATTTATTACCAAATTCATAGAAGGCCTTGTGTATCCTTCGCCTTTCACAAGTCTGAAGCTTTGCATCAGAAGTAGGGATTTGGTGTTGGGGGTCTGAGCTGTTTTGTGGCACAGCACAACTTAGCAAATTTGGGTCCTAGGTGCGCTATCTTGTACTGATCTCTCTCTTTTCAACTTGGCTCCCCATTTGCTAAAGAATGTAGCATTTATTTAAATTTAGCATTTGAATTTCTGAAGACGTTCCAAGCAATCTGATAAAAGTCCCAACTGGTCTGAGTTAGACATATTTACAGGTTAAGTAGAGTCACTGTCTGCCAATAGCATATTCCCTTCATTAAATAATGGCAGCACGGTGGCTCGGTAGTCAGCACTACAGTCTTGCAGCGTTGCGGTTCTGGGTTCAAGTCCCATTGAGGTCAACAGTTTGTATGTTCTGTCTGTATTTCCATTGCCTCCCAAACATACTAGAGTGAGCAGGAGTGATATCACTTTGGGAAACTGGGTGACTGGCTAGCTTGGGTACCTTATCCTGCTGAAAGTATCTTTGTACCTTGTATCTTCAAGGAACACAATCTGGGAATGAAGTCTACAGAGGTCTCTCCGCATCAATTAGGGGTTCTGCCAAGCTTGTTAGTGAGGGGATGTAGGGACTAAGGAAATCAAATTAAATCAAGAGTATGTCATGGAATGAAACATAGACATTTATTAATCCTTATGTCATTAACAGCTTTGTTTTTTTAACTTAATTTTGTACAAGTAGGTGAGATATTCACCTCTCCATGAACCAGCACCATCTGTCCATATCTACAGCTAATGGAGCATACACAGGTCAGATAACATTCTTTATGTTTCACCCCAATTAGAGAACTAGAATCTTTACAGTTTACCTTGATCTGGACTGGAAAGCCAAGTTGCCTCGTTTGCTTTTCGGTGCTGGATCACTATAGTCCAAGTAGGGCAACCTGAACACCTCTAACTATTATATACGATGATTGGGGAGCTGAAAAACTTTTTTTTTTTATATTTCTGATTCATAAATGCTTGGAGAACCTGCTTAGCCAATCAGAAGCTACGGCTTCCCAGTAATCTGCCTAGTGATTGGCTGAGAAGCACCAGTGGGGACCCAGACGGGGCATTGATGGGGCGTAGAAAACAACATTTTGTTATGTGACTGACCCCATGTTCGGCCATTATCACTGCTCTAGAGGACAATGCTTGCCATACATTAAGACGGAGAGCGAGTATATACAATGGTATACCACATACATAGCCCGGGGGCATCAGTGTTGTCCTATTAGCCTCTGCTGGATCCTTTGTTCCGTTTTTTGCTGCATTTAATATGATTTTAGTGATTTAATCAACATTATGTCAATTCTGTTACCGTAGCGTGGCATATGTGACTTCTTCTATATGTGGTATCATTCACAAACACATATATATATATTTATATTTGGGGAGATATTATAAACATCTAACATATTGTGCAGTGAAGCCAGCGTGTACTACTCTGGCTTCATACTGCAAACTTGACACTTACTGGTGATTACACTCTCCGATTCACGTATAGTGTGAGAGCACCGGTGTGCATTATTGGGTTTAAAGGAAATTTCTGATAGATAGGGGGCTCCAGCACCAGGAAGCACATGGAGGAGCCATTACACCATTACACCTCACATCATTATACAGGCTGTCAGTCAAGCACTGGGGGTGTGGCTGTACCTCCCACTCATGAATAAGCTGGACAGCTTGAATATGCTAATAACTCATTGGACATTTCACAGATCATTTGCATACAGCTTTAGGACCTCATTGCTTAGGTTTAGAGGCATGTAGAGGAACAATGAAGGGATAGAGGCAATGCTTTCTAATTGCAGTTTATAAAAATATATTTAGTTTACAGGGTTATTTTGCCTGATGGGTTCTCTTTAAGTAGGAGACCACCTTGTATTCCATGTCTTTACAACATGGAAATTTTGTACGGCTGATACAAAATGGCTGACCATCATAGATGAAGAAGGCCGAGAAGCCCTCAGTATTAGAAGCAGTTGAGGAAAGTTACATAACACATGTATAACGTGCAGGCAATGATTTAATTTGGGTTCTTGGCATTATGGTAACATGCACATGTTTAATACAGTGTGAAATTATTGCAAAGACTTTGCCTCCGATGCTTTCCTGTGCGAGCGTTTGTGAGAACATCTCGGTTGTCGGGTTTAACAGCGGCTTAACGCTCTCCTGATATTAAAACTCTGTGAAATAGGCAGGCTCCTGGACCCACCACCTCTTAGGTCTCTACCTAAATCTCAGCTTCTCCTGACATTAAGAGAGTTTGAATCTTTTAAAGCACGTTTTACCAAATCCTGTACGTGTCAGGATTTACCTCATGCCGGAGGCCACATTTATTCAGATTTACATCAACTGACACCATAGTTTCTGAAAGAAGTTAAAAAACTAAAAAATGAAGCCAAATCTTGAAAAAAATAAAATAGAGCTGGTTAAAGGGGATTGACCGTTATTTGTATATATCAATAGCACAGATACTTTATAAAACATCAATTCTCCACTAATTTCCCTTTTCTTAATTTACTGGTGAAATTGTTTCTAAAAAATGAAGAGAGGAAAATATGTTTATCTTTATTAAGGAATCAAGGTACAGGTTTTGCACTAAAAGTCTATGGAAATAAAAGGGGAACAAACAGACCTTGGGGCTCATTTACTAAGGGTCCGAATCGCCGGGTTTCCCGAATATTACCGATTTGCGCCGGTTTTTCCCTTAATTGCCCAAAGTTTTTGGCGCACACGATCGGATTGTCATCTAAATATTGTCATCTAAACTGCAGCCTCTAAAAATGGCTACAGGCAGTCCCCAGGCTACGTACAAGATAGGGTCCGGAGGTTTGTTCTTAAGTTGAATTTGTATGTAAGTCGAAACTGTATATTTTATAATTCTAGATCCAGACAAAAAAACATTTTGGCCCCGGTGACAATTGGAGTTTTAACATTTTTTTGCTGTAATGGGACCAAGGATTATCAATAAAGCTTCATTACAGACACCTTACAGCTGATTATTGCAGCCTGGGACTATAGTAAAGCATTCAGAAAGCTTCACCAGAGGTCAGAGGGGTCTGTCTGTAACTATGGGTTGTCTGTAAGTCGGGTGTCCTTAAGTAGGGGACCGCCTGTATATGGCATTGGAGATGATGGAGGAGTCTCTGGTCTCTTTGTTGTTTGCATTGGTCTACACAAAAAAGAAACACTGTACACTTAGTAGGGCTTGTTCTAGGCATTGCAATTTTGTTCCATTCAAGATAACTTTGGAACAATTGACTGGCTGGGACAAATCTGTCAGATGACATATTGATCAGTTGTCAGTGTAAGTGTAGATGTGTTGATGATGATCTGTATTGAAGAGACTGCAAGCCAAGAAGGAACATAGTTTGAAAGTCACAATTTCTTATTACTTACTTCTCTTCATGTTGATTGTCTTCTTGATCACTTAAGTCTTCATCATCGACAAGGTGTCCAAAAGGCTCCGAAGAAATGGAGACCATATTTGACAGGATTACCCGACTGTCACTGCTTCCCGTCAAGACCAGCTGATCATGGGAATGGTTGTACCTGACGCTCCAAACCCTGAAATTCCAATAATAATGAAGAAAGAAAAGAACGCTCAAAATATTGTAAAGTAGCAGGAATAGCAGTCAAAATGGAAAATCTCCAATGGTTGGCTCAAGGACGAGTCGAAATATGGTGGCCACAAAGACTAATGGAGGCACTAGGTGAAACCATAATTGGTGACTCTGGTGGTGACTTTCATATGGGACTTTTCCCATCTAAGACATTTATATATTTCCGCAGGATACCACCTATCTCCAGATGCGGTTTTCCTGAAACAATTGATGGGTGTTGTAAGGTTAGGGATGTCCAGAGGTTGGACCCGCATCTATCACACATTTATCACATTTCTGAAGTTTTATTTTATACAGTTAATTTAAAAAAACAAAAACAAAAATACATTTTCATGAATTCTGCACATTTAGGTTCTATCACATTCTCCTGCTTCATTCCACACGTATTGTTCAAAATATTTAGTTCTTGACACAGGGATAGGAGTATATGAGCCCCACTGGGGGATACCTGGTGGAATGATCATGACAAAAAATAGTAACTTAAATGTTATAATAATTAATTTATAAAAAAAATATTGAAAATATTTTTTGATCTAAATTCATAAAAGGTATTACTTCATAGCAACCCGATTCTTCAAATATACACGATAAAACTAACGATTAAAAAAAAATCCATAGTATGACATGTGTTAAAAATATTTTTCTTACACTCAAGTGTGTGTGGTTTCCATAGAAACCCCCGGCTGTACCGGGCTCTGGGGAGTCGTCCATTTTGACCTTCAAGACAGACATATCATCTGCTACCGTTAACTACCGAAATAAAGCACTGAATCCTTATCTTATTTGAAAAAGCAAAAATAATCTTTTTGGATCCTTTCTGGAAGTAATGGATTTCTTGTAAACCATCATGCGAATGGGAAGCGTTAAGTGGCCTAGGAAATGGTCAAATGATGAGCCAGATCTATCACTTAGCATCTAACACTGATAAATCAGGCTGCCCAACAGTTGGACAAAATGCTCTTGGTTTCATCAATAATGTAGGTACCAGTAGGTATGACTGGAAGGGCGCCATGGGATGTTAGTGGGGTCCACACATTAGTCTATGGTAATGCTGTCTGTTAGAAAAGCATAAGTAAATCTGCACCGTTTTCATATGCTCTCGTATGCTCTCCTATCTCAACCAATAGGAATGGAAATGGCAAGGCCAGCAGAGAGCCTTGTAAGACCATTTTTTAAAATTCTCTGAGTTTCCTTTTCTGAACCAGTTTTGGTTTACAAGATGATTAACTTTCTTAAAGAGGACCTTTCACATCCTCAATTTTTCCATTTCTTTATAGCACTCCACCGATTCTTGCTTAGCTTGAATTTTCTCTTTATCCCCAGCCATTTCAGCAACTGTTGTCTTAATTTTCACATCTCTACTGTCCAATATGTGGAGCCAGACTGTGCTCCAGCCCCAGGCCAACCACCTGCCTGTAGAGAGCCTACACTGAATCTGGGTAAGATGATCGAGCTCTCTGGAGGTACTGTCAGGTGGAAGGTCTTGGGCTGGAGCTCAAAGGCTAACACACCCAACTTAGTGTAGAGACTAGAGAGCTGTGAACAATGACAATGATTGCTTAGGAATAGTTGGGGGCTAAACAAAAGACTCCACTAATGCCAGAATCAGGGGAAAAGTGCCTATGTAAGGATGCAAACAGCTGAGGTTGGTAAAGATGGTGAACAGTCCTCTTTAAGATGGTTTTCCAGGGATCTAGTACTCCCGTCGCTCTGGTGGTTCCAGTTTTCACTGAACCCAGGGGTAATGAGACCCATTTCAAACAATGAGTAGCCTCCTTGGAGCTAGGGACAACAAGGGAAGAGAAGTTTGAGGAGGCAACTCATTGGCCAAAACAGTTATCTTGGCCCCCGGCACCAAACTTCCTTCCAGAGTACTGAAAACCAGAAATAGCAGAGTGATGTGGGTACAGGTAGCCAAAGTAGGGCAAGTGTGATTTCTTTATTTCCACATCTCTGCCCCCTAGAGCAGACACCTTAAACTAAACTATGTTACTTCATAACCCTATCTTCAAAACCCATGAGTGTTAGTTGAGGGCCCATGGCCAATGGGCAAATTTTAAGGCATACTTCATGGAAGTCTGAGAGAAAAAAAATAGGACCAATAAATAAGCTGGAAACCACCATCATTAATGTGTTACTATGAATTCTTTCTCTAAGGATACAACATAATTGGTGCAGATTACAGTTAATATGTTAATACTGGAAGCCTATTAACGAAATGTAGCATGTAACACACAAGTAGAGGAGACATGTCCACACACTGGGTCTCCTTCTGCTTACCCGTCTCGTTGTATGTTTAGTCTATTGTTTGCTTAAACACATACGTGTAGAGTTTGCCGCGCCGCCATCTGTGCCAGTATCGAAGCGGCATGATGTAAATGGAACAGCTTGCTTTGCATACAACAGAAATAAACACTGTGAAACAGAAGCCCTGCAAGACGTACCAATGAGAATGTTCCTCTAGTGTTTTCACCGGCTCATTAACATTCCTGGTATCCCAGAACTTCACTTTGCAATCATCTCCACAACTGGCCAAGTAGTACTGTTTGTTGGGATTGAAGTCGAGGTCCCGAACCAGCTGTCCATGGGCATTGTCTATGCAGTAGACCTGCCTGGGAAAAAAACAAACAAATCACTTTGTGTAACCTGTGCCATCGCTAACAATACACAAAGAAATTTCTCCAGGAAGCATATCTCGCACTGCCAGATGAAATGAAGCCAGGGGTAAACAATGCAGAACCGTCTTTTTGGAAGATCGCTGTTACATTTTAATTATTTTGGATAGGGAAATGCAGTGAAACCCACCAATGCAACCACAAATGCAACAGTGCATGCTGCCAGGGACTGTTATGTAATTCATGTACAGGGAGTAGTCCCTACTATAAAATTATAAATGGACAACACCAATTTTCCATTTGGAGATGTGTTCCCGTGGGCCACTATGGAATAGTCTAAAACCACAGCACTCTACAAACCAAGGAGGCAACACTAGCAGTGTAGCTAGAAGAGGACTACAGCCCCATGTCCAGTTTAATAGTGGTTTCCAATCTGAACTATTTGGATGACTGCCTGAAGTTCCAAGGCCACAGCCGAGGTGCCTCAAAAAAGATCCACAATGGTTTTTTCATGGAGGATAAATTTAGTTGCTAAAACAGACAAGTCATGAGATGTGGCTGCTCAATTTAATGGAGGCTGTCCAAGGAGATTTGGACATCAAACCATCATTGCCTTCATCTCCAGTCAATTGTACCCAATCCTGTTTCAGTGTCAAGATGTATACAAGCCAGCTATCAGGCATGATCCAGTTGGAAATGTTCCTTTCTCTAGTCATGCATCAGCAGTGTATGAGATGGTAGCTAATGGACCAGAGCTTGTCCACCAAGAACAGAAGATGGGGGAGGATGGAGCTTCCAGTCAATAGCACAAAAGCAAAAGTATAAATCCTTAAGGAATGAGGTCATATGTGACAAGATTTGCAGCTGGGCTGTTTAGCCTCCTATGGAGAGGGGAGAGGTGAGTAACTCTCACCCCCTTCTCCACCCAAACATGGGCTTCGTCTGGGTTCTGGCTCATGGGTGTCTTCAAAAGATTCTTCAAAGCTCCATTCCCGAAGAAGCTTGATTCTAGTTCAATATGAAGTAAGTGAGTCCAGACTTGTAGGGGCTATAATATTCATACAGCCAGGGGCCCATGGCAGTCCTTATCCACATTGAGCCAATGATGGTACAGGCGGTCTGCTACTTAAGAACACCTGACTTACAGATGACCTCTAGTTACAAACAGACGTCTGGATGTACTTCAGGCTCAGGCTATAATAAACAGCTATAATAGTTGTCAAAGGTGTTTGCTGTTAAGCTTTATTGTTAATTCTGGTTCTTATGACAATCCAACATTTTTAAAATCCAATTGTCACCGAGACTAAAAAAAATTTGGTTGGGGTTACAACTGTAAAATATACAGTTCCGACTTACACACAAATTCAACTGAAGAACAAACCTACAGAACCTATCTTGTATGTAACCCGGCGACTGCCTGTACTACTTAAACTGCCATCAATCATAAAATCTAGATTTACTATCCAATGGAACCGGGAGCATAACAACAGTCGCTAAATTCATCTATCGTGGGCAGGAAGCGGTTAACTGCATAGTGTTTCCCCTTTCAAACTCTGAAAATAAAACGAGTGAAATATATTTAAGAATTTCGGCTATTCCCGGCTCAGTGTGAGCACAGACAGAATTTCCCAGACAAGGTCAAACCTGTGCTTTGAATGAAATAAAGGAAACATAAACCCTCAGTCAACTAAAGAACGGAGCTCTCAGCCTTCACTACGAAAGCCTTAAAGGAACACTAAACCCGTAAGGAGTGCAAGTACAGCCTAAAGCGCCAATCATTATTTCCTGAAAAATATTATTTGGAAAGTTAGTGGAACCAGATATTCCCATAGGAGTGTTTGCTCTGGAAGATTTTAAGTTTTTTTATTTTCCTTTTTTTTTCCCCATAAAATGAGATCCAAGTTTTGGATCGTTTATGGTGGACACAACCCAGAAAGATGCTTTAAAGTTGCAAGAGATAGTAATCCACCGCGAGAGCGCGCCTTCACTTCTATAGAGTCTTTATTTTTTAAAAGTTCTAAAAACAAGAACAATGACTGCGCGTTTCGGCGCTGAAACGCATAGTCATTGTTCTTGCTTTTAAAAAATAGAAACTCCATAGAAGTGAAGACGCGCTCTCGCTGTGGATTACTATCTCTTGCAACTTTGAAGCATTTATCACCACGGGATTGATCGGTGGACGCTGACTCCTCTTGGCTACGGATCTCCACATAGCAGCAGATATTATACTACAGGCATCCAGATCAAGACGCTCTTAAGGTGAGCACCCTTGTTATCCTAATACTTTTGGCTTTTCCGAAACGCTACACTTGAGTCTTTGCGACTTGTGTCTCTCTTCCACTTTTCCGTTCAGCGAAACAGTCCACCCCTATCTTACAACCCAGAAAGAGAATGTCTTCTTCCTGGGTAAAATGGGTAAAATGTTCTCCCTCTGGCACAAGGTCACAGTAATAACCAGCAGACTCTTTATTTCTTCTCAGGTTCATTAAACACGTTTTTAAATTATGTTGTGGTGGTATCTGCCTCCTGTGAGACTTCACCAGGTCTTCCCATTGGTGCCTGATAGGTGTTGGCAGTTCTTGAGGGAATGGGGTTAAAAGCTACATGTATTGGTTTCCTCACACCAAAACCTGGGGCAAATCAGAGAAAAACGGTAAAAAGTCAGGAAACCAGACGAAAATGCGGTGTTCAGACCCTTAATAAATGTGCACTGAGGGCCATGTTCTGGCCAGATGGCAGCCCCCAATATGGTCGTGTGCATGTGGTCTTAAAAAGAGGTCTGATGTAGCTCCTTCTAGGGCCTAAACAGTTGAGGCAATGAATAATATCATGAGGATGGAACAAATGACCAAGACAAAAAACCAAGAACATGTATTTTTCACTGTCGACCTTCTTTGATATCTTATAGATGGTTTCAGGGCTTTGAACCTTAGGTGGATGGAGTGATGCCTTAGGTCAAACCATATAATTCTAAAATTTTTGTTAAGTTCTGTTCTGCATTGACACTAGGGTTGTAGCCTAACCTTCCTGTATGTTCTGCCCATCTGTCCGGTACTCCTTTTCCCTTGCTTTACCTGCTGTCTTTACACATTGTTATTACCTTTCAATTTTTATTAGTGGAAATTTCACAATATCCTTTATTTTAAGTTGTCATCTGGCAACTTTGATCATGTTTCACAATGCATATACAGGCGGTCCCTGTGTACCAAGATAGGTTCTTTAGGTTTGTTCTTAAGTTGAAGTTGAAGGATTTTTATCATTTTGTGCTGCCAAGGCATCAAGGATTATCAATAAAACGTCATTACAGACACCTTACAGCTCATCAATGCAGACTGGGACTGAAGTAAAGCATCCAAAGAGTTTCATCAGAGGTCACAGTGGACAGGGAGGTCCGTCTGTAACTAGGGGTAGTCTGTAAATCGGGTGTCCAAGTTGGGGACTGCCTGTATATGCAAGTTCAATTTTGTTTTACAACATAATGACTGGGCAGTGCTGGTGGTATACTCTTTTACCTTATCCGACATCGGGCACCGAGAGGCACCACCGCTTGCTGTGCGTTTGGGTTGCTGAGGCAACCATCTGATGTCCAGCGAGAGTTGTGCACGCATCTAGTAATTAGAAGAAGATGCACAGATAATACTCGCCGGGCATTGGATGGTTGCCTCAACAACCTGACAGTCCAGCATGGAGTCGCGTCTCTTGGCACCCTAATGTCAGATTGCGGGGGAGATGTCCTTGTACAACCCTTTAAAGTAGACTACGAAAGCAAAGAGGTCAAAAGGACACCGAGCAAAAAGATGTAAGACTCTGAAAAAATCCTTCTAGTGAAGCAAAATGGAAAGAAAAAATGAAATTATGCTGTGAGCTAAACACTAATGGTTTGTTCTATACCACGGGTTGATGTATTATAAGAAAGTCTTTGCACATTTAGGTTTTGTTTATGGAGTTTGAAGTATCTATCTATCCGTTATATGTTCTACTGATTTCAAGGTCTTCCCTTCACCATCTGTTTCCCATTGACTTCAATGTCTGGAAGGCTACCTGCCATTACGCTTCTAGCGGAATTAAATTGCGGTTAATTTATTCCGCTATTTCATGAATTAGAGGGGTACGGAAACTGCCAAATGCAGGTGTGAACTTAAAGGGAACCTGTCAGGGCAATTTGAAACAATATACGACTCACTGGTCCATATCGATCCTTATCACCATGTATGAGTTCTCTCTGTGGGAACATTAAAACCAAACATTTATACTCACCTTGGTTCGGAGCACTTGGTGCCTGCACGTTGAGACAAGTGAAGGTGGTGTAGTACACCCTGACTTCACAGAGCAAGCGCTGTATATATGGCGCATGTGCAAGAAAACCGATGTAATGTTGCCAGATCCATTGAGGCAAAGCAAAAGGAGGCGCCGACATTGAGATACTCAGATGTGCCTTGTTGGACAGATATCATACAGGTCAATTTAGCCTAAACCACAGGTTAATAAGAAGGTGTAGCTGGATTACGGTCCTAAATCAACCTGATAGGTACTCTTCAACCTAACATGATACTTAAGCACTGTAAAAATTAGATGGGAGGGGCCAGGCAGATTAAATGAATCAGTCAATGAATTAGACTGCCCACCTGAGCGTAGAGAACCCACGTAGAATATCTATCCATAAAACTAAGGCCTCATTCAGAAGACCTCAATTTTTCGGCCAGATATACGCCCCAATAGACCTGTGTGGCACCGTACCGTACTGTACATGGGGAAAAGATAGAACATGCTCTATCTTTCCCACATGTCTATGGCCATGCGGCGCTATTTCCTATTGTTAGGGGAGGGGTGAGTAGTGCTCATTCCCTGCTCCTGTCCAGCTCGTTTGGGCCACGGCCGGGTGAGCACACGTTCTGCTACGTTCATGTGAATAACACTGATTATATCTGGTGGGGTACGAATATAAAAATTTCTAGTGTAAGGAGAGTCAAAAGCCTCTCACTAATCTAAACAGTTCCCTACACTGTATTGACGAGATGCAAAGACATCGAAACAGTGTGCTGTCTACAGTTGGGAAATTGTTCCTTTTGGAATATACTGGTTTGGCGTTAATCCCACTTCACGTCATTAGGCTTCCTGAAAGTCATGATTGATGGTAAGGGGGCTGCCTTATAAGGTTGCTAAAGAGGCAATGTTTTCTTTACCCCATCCTGGAAAATGTATTTGCATATTTCCCAGAATCCCCTGTAAGTCTCCACACGCCTGCAATGCCCCCTATGGGCAAAGTATCGGTAAGGAGAGCTCTTACATTCCGGCACTAGTAAATTTTTACCAAATAAACCTGGTTCAAGAACGGCACATAATTACTGAGGCCATTTGGTCACATGCTGTTAGTGCACTTCACTGATTGGGCACATGACCACAAATAGAGCAACATCTCTTTTAGCCTGGCAAGAAGAAATTGGTCAGAAAATGTAGGGACAGGACTAGAGGCAGTGGAAGAGGGACATTTCAAGGCAGATTTTTATAAAAAAAAATTTTGTTATTTTATACAAATTTCAGACCCATCTTTTTGAAATAAGCCAGGAAAAAAATGTAAGATTTAGCTGAATAAAATACCTTATACGATCCTATACAGATGATACTTCCATGTGTTCTACAAGAACACTGAAAAGCAAATACATTGGAGTAGATAATGTACAAAGACAAATATATCTGCAATTCAGGATTTCAGGTTAAAGCAGGACATACATATCTGAATATAAAAATCTCCCCCCACTGCTAAGGCAACAGCCGCTATAGCAAAGATCTGTCTCCTCAGTTTAGTGATAAATTACTGTGTGCAAAGGGGATAATCGGTATCTTAAAAAAGCTTGCGCAGACCTCTGTTGCTATAGCAACGCGTGTGTATAACATCACTCCGGCGCTTATCAAAATCACAACCAGGACTGGAAAGAAAAAAAAAAAAACTTCCTTATTAGAGGCTCTAAGAATACTGTCTTATGACGGCGTACACATATAATACAAAGAAATGAGAACATCTGCTGCCAGGTTACAGCGTGACAATAGAGAAACCTGAAAAATTAATTACAAAAAATTGAAGGAAAAAAAAAACCTGAAATAATTACGCTGGTATTGTCAATATATCTTTTTTAAAAAAAAAATCAGTATTTTTGGAAATAACTTTAGGATTCTAGAAAATTTAAAGTAAAATGTTATTACAGCATTTTTCGGACTATAAGGCGCACCACCAATAAATTTTTTGGATATATAAGGCGCACAGAATTATAAGGCGCACCAGATTATAAGGATGAATGACCAGCAGGTGGCAGACTTGTGCACAGTTCAAGGCAGCTGTTGTCTGTAAGTACGGTTCTTATATAAGGGGCACTGAACTATAAGGCGCACCTTTGATTTCTGAGAAAATCAAAGGATTTTTTGTGCGCCTTATAGTCCGAAAAATAGGGTAAATGAAATCTAAATTATGTGGATTTGATCATTCTTCTTAGGCTGCATTTACACGAACATATGGGGACGTATTTACGGTGCTATGGAGCGCGGGCTCCACACCATGCCCATAAAAAAGATAGAACATGCTCTATCTTTGGCCTTGAGAACGGCCGTGCGGCTCTATTATCTATGGAGAGGGGAGGGGTGAGTAGTGCACTCCTCCTCTCCAGTGCGCTGGATGTGGTCGCACGCCCGTAGCCGGGTGGGCACACGTTTGTGTGAATGCAGCCTTAGAATAGTTTTTGTAAATTATACTATGATGATACAGATTATTATTAAGAAGATACAGATTATTATTATTGAAGATTAAGAGGACGATTAAGTCAGAGTCATCTTTGTTGCTTTAATTTGCGCCCATTTAAGGTTCAGTTCACACCTACGTCGGGGGTTTTCGTCGCACCTATGTTCCACATTGACTTCAATATAAGGAAGATTGCCTTCCATTAAGCTTTTGTTATTAATAGCAGAAAAAAAACCCACGATTTTTCCATTTGATAACTATCTGATAACAAAAGGGGTATAAAACCTGCTGTACTCAAGTGTGAAAAGAGCCAAAGCCGAATAATGTTTAACAGATGTCACATGTATTATTAACCTCAAAATTTTACTCCTCTCTATATACCACCCGCTACTGGAGCAATCTGATCCCACCCACCTGATCAGGATAACAACACCCACTTCCCCCCCCCCTACTCTCTGAAAGTGGAGTGAGCGGCAGGGGTGTAACTAGGATAGCTCGGGCCCCATAGCAGATTTCTGCATGGGGCCCCCCTTTTCCCCATAAAAAATATATACATATTGGTACGGACACGTTTATAAAATCGCACACACTGTGTAAGTTGAAGTCTATTCTGGAGAATAGCTCCCATCCCTTGCATGAGACTGTGATGGCATTGGGGAGCACACTCAGCTTCACCCCAAATGTGAGAGGGAGCGTTATCGTAAGTCATTCCTCCCCGCTGCCATCAGGCTGTTCAACAAACAAGGCCCAAACAGAAGTAACCTGCGCCCCCCCAGCTAACCAGTCCCTGCAGGTCCCATCCACAGACTAAACATCAAACTGCCGATCATTGCTTGTCTCTTTTTTGTCTTTTTATCCCCTTTTTCTTTTTGTTCATTTATCCCTAATATTATTGTTGTCATAGTTTGTACTTCACTCTCTGTACCCTCTCTGCTGCTGTAACGCTGTGAATTTCCCCACTGTGGGACTAATAAAGGATTATCTTATCTTATATATATCCATATAGTATATATACATACAGTAATACATACAGTATACACTCACTGTTTTTACACATACATGCAGTATAAACACAACTTATACAGACATAGGGGGTCATTTATCCTACGCGGGCACTCATTCACCGGATTATGACAGCCCCGCTGCTGCTCCGTCTAAGCCAGATACATCAAGAGGCGGGGTCCTGGGCAGGGCCTGGCATAGAAATAAATGCAGCCAGCCTGCAGGGATTGCGCAGGTGCTGGGACAGGAACACCCGTGCCTCTCTGTCTCTCTGTCTTTCACTCACTTTCTCTTCCTGTTTGTCTTTCAGTTACTCTCCCTGTCGGTCTCTCTGTCACTCACTCTCCCTGTCGGTCTCTCTGTCACTCACTCACTCTCCCTACCTGTCTCTCTGTCACTCACTCTTCCTGCCTGTCTCTCTGTTAGTATCTCTCCCTTATTCCCATTGTGTATAGTAACCAATCAAAGCTCAGATTAATGACCTGTGGCAAAACCGCAACCAATCACGGCTCAGCTTCCAACTGCCACAGCAGCAGCACCAAACAATGGCTCCTGTATATGGTGCTCCTGTAATAAGTAGATTATGGAAAGCGCAGGGTGAAAATTTCGGGTCAAAACTGAGTCTATGACCTTCCGAGTCACAGAAAGCATCTGTGCAAAATTTGGTGACTGTAAACGCAACGGTCCAGATTCCTTTAACGGACATGCATGCATACATACACACTCAGCTTTATATATTAGATAATAACTTACATTGCTACAGTAAGGATGTGTCCCATACCAACATAATTACTCCACATCTATGCAGAGATGTGACTATATTTACAGATAATGATGAATAATGTTTCAAAGGGGTCATAAGCTCAGGTCACCATCGGTAACCTTAGGTCTTATAGTGTAATAGTAATTACGGTAAGCTTGAAAAAAAGATGTTGGCCCATCAAGCCCAACCTATAAATCCAGACGAAGGCAAAGAAAATATCCCTTACAAGACTGATTCTAATTGGCAACGTTGGAGATGTCATCCTTCTGCTTTTGGTTATCTGCTTGCTGTGCTTGTGTGGAGCATTATTTCCTAGAAATCTGTTAGTTGATCTTTGTCTTTCTTTGTTATGTTGATATTCATTCTGACTTTTACGTTTTTTATGATCTTGTTTGCACAGGGAAATTTCTTTTCTTGTTGTATATTCACCTATCATATTATACAGGCAATTAAACAAAGAATTTTTTGCTTTATGTGGTGGCCATTGCAAGTTTCCAGTTTTTATGAATTAGCTGTTCTTTTGTGTGTTTCATAAAATAATTTAAAAAATACATTGCCTTATCCATATGTGTAATTAAAGTACCGTATTTTTCGGACTATAAGGCGCACAAAAAAGGCTTTGATTTTCTCAGAAATCAAAGGTGCGCCTTATAGTCCAGTGCGCCTTATATATGAACCGTACTTACAGACAACAGCTGCCTGGAACTGTGCACAGGTCTGCCACCTGCTGGTCATTCATCCTTATAATCCGGTGCGCCTTATATATGAACCTAGACGTTTTAGCATACATTTATTGATGGTGCGCCTTATAATCCGATGCGCCTTATAGTCCGAAAAATACGGTAGTAGCCAAAATGCCCATGTACATGTGTGCATATAAAGCAGTTATAGCCGTCACAAATTTCAATGAGTATTGCTACTCCATTTAATACGATTAAACTCCATCAAATATGAAAATACGGTTTAGAATATCAGTCAGGTCATGGTCCTCCAAAACTGTATAAAAAACCAAGGCTAGAGCACCTACCAATTATAGAGAGAATTTCAAAAAAGTGCAGTAATAATAGGTAAAGCTTAAAATGAGATTCTACATGCTATCAGCAATCCATACCGAAACAAAAATGACAATTATGGCTGGATGGTCATAACTACGTACGTAGGTGTAACCGACCATATAAACCAGAGAGGGGATAAAAATAAATGGGTCAATCTTACCCACAAGCGTGGTGGCAACAAGACAGAGGAATACCAGCAGGTCTGAGGTCAGAGGAAATGGGTTGAAGTACAATAATAGGATCGGATTGGACTATCCCTAGAGGGCTCTAATGTTCAGTAAACTTGGCTCTGTCATGCCCCAAAAATTGACTTCAAATGTAGTACTAAACTCAACCTCAGAGTTACGCTCAACCTGGTACACCCTAATAACATCTTGACGCTTTTCTGGAGCGATTCTCAATCCGCTACCTTCATCAGGGGGTAAGCAAACAATCTGCCCGGGTCTGCTGTGTAGTGTCGTGGGTGACAGTGATCACTCCAAATGTGGAGCCCCATGGAAAGGCTAGATGGACCTTCAAACCAGCAGCTAATTTTTAAAAATAATCTCTAGAAGAATCCGAAAAACAAAACATCAGAACATAACATAATCTCACTGACTTATAGTGGGATCTGAGGTTTTAGTGCTCAACATATAGAAAAAAACCATCATACAGCAGGTAAAATTTGGGGAACACGAAATAGTAAGGCCCAGAGTATGGATTAGACACAGATTAAGCACAGAATAACAAGTATCAAACTCATGCTGATTTTGATGAAGATGTTGCCACAGATTAGGATGCAGACAATCCTGATTGTGTTTATTAACCCTAAAAGAGTCTTCCATGAATCCTGGAAAGCCCCACTGCACCTGACTGATAGAAATAAAAAAAATAATAATAATTATATCTAATATACAATGCTGGATGTATAAAGCGTATGTGTGTGTGTATATATGCCCGCTAAAGGAATCTGTACCATCGCGTTTACAATCACCAAATTTTGCACAGTTGTTGCCTGTGACCCAGGGAACGTCTTAGACCAGTTCGTTTTGTGCCGAAATTTTCACCCAACACTTTCCAAAATCCACTTATTACCCACTATATACAGGAGCCGTTGTCTGCTGCTTCTGTGGCAGTTGGAAGCTGAGCTGTGAATGGTTGCTGTTCTGCCACAGGTCATTAATATGAGCTCTGAGCTGTGATTGGGTACTATAGACAAAGAGTATAAGACACTTATGTATGTGAGGTAAGATAGAGAGGAATACAGAGATAGGGGGAGATTTATCAGAAGTATCTGAGGTAAAACTGTTCCAGTTGCCCATGGAAACCAATCAGAGATGAGCTGTAATTTTATAAACAGCTGTGCAAAAACGAAACTTGAGCTCTGATTGGTTGCCATGGGCAACTAGAGCAGTTCTGCTCTCAGACACTTCTGGTAAATCTCTCCATATAGACAAAGTGACGGACAGAGACAGTCACTGGAATGAGAGTGCCCGAGACACAGACAGTCACTGTAATGAGAGTTCCCAAGACAGACAGTCACTGGAATGAGAGTGCCCGAGACCGTCACTGGAATGAGAGTTCCCAAGATAGACAGTCACTGAAAGAGACTGCCAGAGACAGACAGCAGGCGCTACAGCTAGTATGTATATACCCATACTCTGCTTCAGCATCCAGTTCAATCTGATCCCCACACACCTGGCCAGGACATCAGAAAGAAGGTAAAGCTCATAAAATGGGATCGTGAGCTCTTTCATTATCAAGTTTATGTCCTGGCAACCTTCTATAAGCATCAAGGTCATTTATTACCTCATACTTCTTAGGTCCCAGCCGCGGATGGCGGTGTCGTTGGCAGTGGCGACCTGGGTACAGTTGTGGTGAGGGCTCCATCGTCCTGAAGTAAATTTCAGCTGCCCTTTACCTTCCAATGTAGCAGAACTTGAGAGCTGTAGATGAAAAATCAAGAAATTGTGTTAAATCAAGCTGAAGAATAAAGGGAACCTTCAAAGATCAAAGTAGGTTAACCTCAAAAACATAAACTTAAAAAAAACCCTCAACAATTCACTGTTGTTGATTTGGTCTCTTCATCCTGGTCAGTGGTCCTGGTCATGTAGATTGCAGTGACCACATGGTGGACCCACAAGCAATAGTACAAAGTCTCCTGTGTCTTTTAGGAATTTAAGAAATCGTAAACCCTTCTAACCTACTCTGCACAACTACTCTGCATTAAAGGACACCTGTCATCAGGTCACTATTTCTGTAACCTCTACCTGTTGGAGCAGCTCACAAGGATCCCATCCCAGCCTTTATCTAGACAATTCATACATTAATCATTGTAAAATCATCTTTTCTTTATTATGTAAATGAGGCTGATCACATGGTCACAGTGATGTCACCCCTGTTCCCCCTCCCCTCTCCTCCCCCTGCTCATGTCTGCGTGTAATGTATAGTAAAGCATTGCTCTTGTCTGTGCTTTATCTGCTGAGATGCTGTCCCTCCTAATACACATGTGTGAGACACAGACATCAGCTACACAAGTACCTGACATATTCTGCTATAACATGGCTGGCTGGAGCTGTTGTATCTCTCCTATACACACAAAGGCTGCAGGGGGCGTCAGCACCAGGAAGCACATCATTATACAGCCTCACATCATTATAACTCACATCATTATACCTCACATTGGCTGTCAGCATTATACAGCCTCACATCATTATAACTCACATCATTATACCTCACATTGGCTGTCAGTCATGTGTATAGGAGTATCTCATACACACAGGCTGCAGGGGACGCCAGCACCAGGAAGCACATGGAGGAGCCATTACACCATTATACCTCACATCATTATACAGGCTGTCGGTCATATGTATAGGAGTATCTCCTATACACACATAGGCTGCAGGGGGCGCCAGCACCAGGAAGCACATGGAGGAGCCATTACACCATTATACCTCACACCATTATACAGGCTGTCAGTTATGTGTATAGGAGTATCTCATACACACAGGCTGCAGGGGGCTCCAGCACCAGGAAGCCATAGGAAGCCATTACACCATTAACCTAACATCATTATTCCCCCAAAAAACTGGAAACACCCCCCCCCAGTATAAAAGACTGTCAGCATGTGTTAGGAGATCTCAAACACCAGTCGCAGGGGGCTCCAGCACCAGGAAGCACATGGAGGAGCCATTACACCATTATACCTCACATCATTATACAGACTGTCAGTCATGTGTATAGGAGTATCTCATACACACAGGCTGCAGTGGGTGTGGCCACCAGCACCAGGAAGCACATGGAGGAGCCATTACACCATTATACCTAACATCATTATTCAGACTGTCAGTCATGTGTATAGGAGTATCTCATAGACACACAGGCTGCAGGGGGCTCCAGCACCAGGAAGCACATGGAGGAGTACACCATTATACTCACATCATTATAAGACTGTCAGTCATGTGTATAGGAGTATCTCATACCACAGGCTGCAGTGGGTGTGGCCACCAGCACCAGGACACATGGAGGAGCCATTACACCATTATACCTCACATCATTATACAGACTGTCAGTCATGTGTATAGGAGTATCTCATACACACTGGGCTCCAGCACCAGGAAGCACATGGAGGAGCCATTACACCATTACACCTCACATCATTATACAGGCTGTCAGTCAAGCACTGGGGTGTGGCTGTGCCTCCCACTCATGAATAAGCTGGACAATTGAATATGATAATGACTCATTGGACATCTCACAGGTAATTTGCATACAGCTTTAGGACCTCTTCGGTTAGGTTTACAGGCATGTAGAGGGACAATGAAGGGATAGAGGCAATGCTTCCCTATGGCAGTTTATGAAAATGTATTTAGTTTAGGGGTTAATTTGCTTGACGGTTTCTAAGCTGCCTTGTTAAAATATATTTATTGTTAATATGTCTCCCAAAAAAATTCTGGTGATAAAAAGTGAAAACATATATTTGGGCCGCTGCCCCTAATGTTTTAAGACCTAGTACTAAATCTGTTTGCTAGTCAATGCATCATGTGTTAGGTGAGCTTCCAAAAGGCTACAACTAAAAAACTAAACACAGAAAGACATCTTTTAAAGTAATATACACTGGAAGGTGCAACAATCTGAAAATTTCCTAAATACGTTCCACTGGTCCCCTGGTACTGAAATGTAATACAAAGCTCAAAAAGAGAAAGGAAAAACCTCACATTAGCACAAGTGTGAACAGGGCCAAAGTATCAATAGAGGATACATTGAGTGTCATCTATCGATACTTTGGTCCTGTTCACACTAAAGTGAAGTTTTACCTTTCGCTTTTTGACCTGCTAAAACATACTAATGTGCATGAGGAAAAGTGTGCCAGATGTGCCAGATCCATCTCTGTGTCTAATGCTGGATGATAGTTTAAGACTGTTGAGTCGTTCTTTGCCCCATATTTTAGTTGGCCTAGTTTAATGAGTCAAATGAATCCATTTTTTGCAGCATAGTCACACCCACTTTTCCTGAAGCCCCACCCCTTTTTCATACTAATACAGAAAAGTGCCTAAAAATGGTCCAAAACCCTTAGGCTGGATTCACACTGCTGTTGCCCGCCGTACCGTAGCACGGCGGGCACACGGCAGGGTGTGGGGAGAGGAGATGAGCGCTGCTCACCCCTGCCCCTCTCCATAGGGATATATGGCGCACGGCGCTGTATGCCGTGAAAAGATATGACATGTTCTATCTTTTCCCGGGGTACGGAGCGGTACGATGCCTCACATGTGCTGCACCATACCGCTCCTGTAGGGAGCCGTGCGCCCATTGCCGTCTATGGGGGACGTATATCGGCCGTATATATGTCCCCCATGCGGCAGTGTGAATGTAGCCTTAATAATTGTATCTCAAGGCATTTCAGACACTTTTTAAGGACAAATTACACCAAAATTTTTGATGAATCTCCCCCATTGTGTAGACACAGAATAGTGCAGCAGATTTATTTTAAATTTAAAAATTTTCCCTAATTTTTTTTTATTTTAAGGAGCACTTAAATAATAATAATTTTAATAAAAATGCAATAATAAAGTTACAAATAATAAAACTGATTGCACTCTGATGCAAAATGTCAGTTTTTCACTGACCAAACCCTGATCGCTCCCTGATCAGACTCTGACAACGCAAGTGTGGAAGGGGCCTAACTCTTGTTGTAGACTCTTGTATTCTACCTACTATGTTTACTTTCAATAAGCGTCTCAATTAAAAAAAAAAAAAAAGAACACAATAGTAAAAATAATGCCAAAAAATAAAAAAATTAAGAAATTGATAATAATGATAAAAAAACAATAGTAATGATATAGTAAAAATACAATAATATATAATAATATATTATTATAATAATAATAATAATAATATGATAAAATAAAAACGTTATACTGTTAAATTATAGCGGTCCAACACAAATTATACAATGATACATATATAATAATAACAAATATAAGAAATTGTTATTAAAAAATAATAGTAATAAAAATAAAAATATCCCATTGAGTGGACTGCACCGCAGCATGTAAAGATACAGAATAAGTCAAAGGGCCAAAAACAAATTAAAGCACAAAAAAAAGAGCTAGTCACAATGATTTATGAACACAAATCTCATCGGGCAGATAACCCATGCATTCAGTGATCTTGGCAGAGTTACCCGGGTAATGTTTTCACAAGGATGAACTGTTCTTGAACAATCTACGAGGCACAAATATGCTTTCCTTCAAAAACCAGGCACGCGTGCCTACATGTTCTTCTCCTTCTCCCCGAGCTTCAGCTCCAGCCAGAACCGATTTCTTCTCCCTCCCCATCCAGAACACTGACGACTTGCAGTCTATCATTAATAATACAAAGCAGCATTGCAACCTGCCATTACAGAGAAGGATTGCCATGCCTCATCAAGTAAATTGACATAATGTGACATTAGTTTAAATGGATTTAGCTTCCAGTGCATTCATTGTGCCTTAATTAAATGCAACTTGCTCTGACACTGCCCACCCTCTTCATTACTAGACGTCTGAGCTGTAAACGTGTCCAGGAGGAGATGGGTTAGACGCTCTCACATAGGAGCCTGACCATATAATGTCTGCGCACCGCGTCTTCGTTAATTGTGACAGCTTCTTGTCTGACAAGGAGTTCAATTTTTTTACATTTTGTTGTGTTTAATAATCGCCCCACTTAAAAAAAAAAAAAAAAATGTAAAAAAAATAAATAATAATAATAAAAAAAAAATAATATATATATATATCTATAATTATATTATATAATATATATATTATATATATATATATATATATATAACAAAAATGTCGCATTAAAAAAATTATTTTTTAACATTGGGGCAATTATTCAAAAAAATAATAATAAAAAAAAATTGTAATCCTTGTCAGACGAGAAGCTGTCACAATTAACGAAGACACGCCACGCAGACATTATATGGTCAGGCTCCTATGATTTAAAATAATAATAATTACAAAATAATTTTAATAATTTAAATAATAATTTTATATATATATTTTAATTTTAAATTTTTTATTATCATTATAAATCATTGGAGGTGCCATAAGCCTGGCACGTTGTCATAGTGTATTGCCAGTAGGTGATAATAACAATAGCGCATGTGCCTAACAAGGAGCCTGACTTGGATGTACTGTGAATTATGTGCTGGTGTCAAGATCATCAGTGCTTGAAGTGTGAGATTTTGTTTTTCCTCCAGAAACCAGAAGCTCTGGGAAAATAAATGAGAGCAATGCTTGCTGTAAGACTCGCTGTTTACATGTGTTAAGGAATCCTTTAAGAAATGTTTACATAATTGGTTCCAAATGAGTTGAGGAGCGGGGATCCTCATGAGTATTCATATGGCCCACACATAGTAACCACAGATCAATCCAAAGGCTACAGAGTTCATTAACATAGCTGACTATCAGGAATACATTTCTATGATGGACCACCGAATTTATCATGAAACCTGGCCAGAGAAACAGTAGACAAAACCATATACAGGCAGTCCCCGGGTTACATACAAGATAGGGTCTGTAGGTTTGTTCTTAAGTTGAATTTGTATGTAAGTCGGAACTGTATATTTTATCATTGTGATCGCAGCCAGAACTTTTTTGGTCTCTGTGACAATTGGTATTTAAAAACGTTGTGTTATCATAAGAACCAGGATTAACAATAAAGCTTCATTACAGACACATGTGATAACTGCTACAGCTGATTATTGTAGCCTAGGATTAGGTTTGTAACTAGGGGTTGTGTGCAAGTCGAGTGTTCTTAAGTAGGGGACCGCCTGTATATGACCACATGTATGATGTAAATATGTGTGCAAACAGCCAGACACCAGCTGTTACTGTTCAAGATTTAAAAAACTCAAATGGACATGAAACCTCTTAGGTGCCGTGGTGAATATCAACTACAGCACCTAAGGGGTTTTGGAGTGAAACCTAGTAACCTAAAGGGGTATTCTCAATACAGCAAATTAATGTTATTGTTTTTATAATAAAAATGTTTACAATTTTCCAATATACTTTCTCTATCAATTTCTCACGGTTTTCTAGATCTCTGCTTGCTGTCATTCTATAGAAAGCGTCTATGTTTACTTCCAGTGGACAAAACGCTGACCATTTTGTTTCATAGGTGCAGGGCTCGTTATATCACGGAGAGTAATCAGAGCTGTGTGATATAACGAGCTAAGCACCTGTGTGACCATGGTCAGATTTCTATCCACTGGAAGTAACACATAAAAGCTTCCTATACATTGACAGCAAGCAGAGATCTAGAAAACCAACAGGAATTGATACAGAAAGTATTTTGGAAATCTGTCTAACTTTCCATTACACAGACAATAACATTAATTTGCTGTAATGGGAATATCCCATAGGTGCCAATAGTGTTACATGGCAAACAAAAACCTAACAAAGGAATGTCTGTGTATTTTTATGGGAAAAAAAAAATAAAAATTGCAAAATTATTGACCATTCCACTAACAAAAAAAATTCATACATATAAAAGTTATTGGTATTGCGGTCTCAGTAATGACCCATAGTACAACAATCATGTTACTTATTCCAAAGGTGAAAAAATAATCTTGATTTCTCACACAGTGGACACCTTTGGAATTTGACAGATCTGACAGACCTCCCCATTTTCTGTGATTTACAGGAGATATTATTTCAAGATTTTATTATTTAGTGGGGCAAATAAAATCATCATGTTTTAAAGGGAGAGAAAGGGGTGCAGGCCCTGGACTCTCCCACAACCCCATTCCCTACTTAATAGCTTCGTAAACCCTATTGGTAAGGAAGTATGTGTACAGAACAGAGGAAAAATGGACAGAGACAGACAGATACAGTAAAAGGGGTTTTCCCATCTGGGCATTTACATTTAATTTAATCCATTTGCCAAACATTTCTTCAATTGGATGTTATTAAAAAAAAGGTTCCTGTGTGAAGATAATTTCTCATAAATGTAGGCATGGTGTCCCTTAGAAACGAGATAGCTTCTTCGGTTACGACCACGTCACACTCTGGTAGCGGTGGCCAGACATGCGCTATTGAGTCCTGCTTGACCACCTGAATTCAGCGTTCATTACAACAGGACGGCTGTGGTAAATGCAGTAACTCCCGGCCATTTCATATACAAAACTATTTGTCTCTTTGTGCAATCCCTCCATCAGAGGTGGTCGTATCCAAGGACACAGTCTTGTTTCTAAGGGACCATATGATTTAATTTATGAGAAATTATCTTCACACAGGAACATTTTTTTTAATAACATCTAATTGAAGAAATGTGTATATATGGCAGATTAATTAAACTGAATGTGAATGCCCAGATGAGAATACCCCTTTAAGTACAGACACAAGAGAATCAGGGAACGGGCACTGGATAAGCATAATTTTAAAGGTTGATTTTTAGAAAGAAAAAGGCCGTATATAACAAACAATAAGATTGCCACAGTCACTGTGCCCGGATCCATGAGTAACTGCCCCCGGCCCATCAAGCTTGAATCTGATGGTAGGTCAAGGTTCAGACTAGAATCAGGCTCAGGTTCAGGGTTCCCAATGAGGCAGTAAAAAGGCTCAGATACAAATTCCAGGTTCTGGATCAGGTTAGAGTTCAAGGTTCTGGATCAGGCAGGATCCAGATTCAGGGTTCCAGATCAGCCTGAGGTTAAAGGTTCTGGATCAGGCACGATCCAGGTCATGGACAGACAGTAGTACTACAATCAGAGGGTAAAGTATCAGAAGCCCTGAGTGAATCGGGATTGGACCTTTAAGGCATTCCTGGACACCAGCTGACTGGATCACTCGTCCATCATTAACCCACATGTGCAAACCCCCAGCTCAGAAGCAAGATGATACCACCAAGCTCGGCCAAGAGAATAAACTCTGCATGGCGGCTGTCAATCACAGCTCAAGCAGTGGAACTTGAGGATGTTGTTAACAAGTTTAGGACTCTGCAACCAGAATCCATTCATAGGGATATGACATATGTACTTGACAATGTGGCAGATTAGTGTGGTGGTTTACCAAGATAATCATCATTTCAAGTACATATGGGATCCACAAGCCAGGTCATAAATGTAGTAAAAAGAATAATTGATACTAATTGGATGGACATAATCAATGAAAAAGTGGATGAATAAAAAACGGAAATGCACACAATCCTGAAAAATGCTTTAATTCTATATACGTCTTGGCACCAGTTTTTGTTTTTTTGCATTTGTGTGTTTAATGGCCGGGTCTTGACCCTTCATTAATTAATCATATATTACTGTGCTACATGGTTTGTAATTAACAATTATCTAATCTACATAGGAAACACACCAGTTATTTCCAGTTCCATAATTATGGGGAAATCTATGAACAATTTTTCACACTGGTGAGAACTTTGTCACCCACTGCGAGCTCAAGGAAGCTTTGTGTTGGGGTAAAAAGGACCAGTCAGGGCAATCTGGGACCCTAAACCACCTAAAGATGGTTTAGGGTCCCAAATTGCCCTTCAGCAAGTCTCTATGTGAGCGCTATTAAAACAAAAAATGTTTATACATACCTCCTTCCAGTTCTCCCCGCGTCTGGGCAGTTCCATAGTGAAGCTGGCGTACTAAACCCCGGCTTCATGGCGCATGCCTGTAGTTACAGCACTTGTGTAAGGAAGCATGGGGTGTGCTGCTCCGGCTTCATTGGAGAACTGCGCAGGCACAGCGAACACAAAAGATGGGTCTAATAGGCCTTATTGGACTCACCATTTTGATTGCGCCCACAGAGGAACTTGGTAAAGGGCAATTTTTGACACTTAACCACTGGTCTACAAGGATCCCAAATTGTCCTGACAGTTCCTCTTGTCAGGCACCAGTGGTAGTGGACCCACAGGACCACCGTGAATGATGACGTAAGCTGACAACTGGGAGCGGAGTCTAAGTGGCAACCGGTTTTCACCAGAGCTCACCACACCAC
This sequence comes from Engystomops pustulosus, assembly GCA_019512145.1. Classification (NCBI taxonomy): domain Eukaryota; kingdom Metazoa; phylum Chordata; class Amphibia; order Anura; family Leptodactylidae; genus Engystomops; species Engystomops pustulosus. The sequence continues at coordinate 19,940,945 of CM033643.1, forward strand.
GGGTTGGACTTGCTGCAGCACGGTACCACCACATCACTCCACAGGCAGCCAAGGCGTAGTACAAAGTCGCAAGGCAGAAGTGTGGTCAGGGACAGGCAGGAGGTTGAGACAGGCAGCACAGGATCAAAGTGTGGGACAAAGCAGAAGGTCAGGACAGGCAGCACAGGATCAGAGTCAATAATGGAACCGGGGTTACAAAGGGAATTCGGAATACAAGCAAAGGGTATCAGAGAAAGCTTTCTTTAAGGCTGTGAGGCACAAAGATCCTTGGGAACACAGGAAGGGGCTGGCTATTTAACTGGCATCCAGCCAGCGCCCTAGAAGACAGGGATGTGTGCCAGACCAGCGGAGCCAGCGCTGGAATGAGGGAAGGTAAGGCCGACATGTGGTCCTGGGAGAGCGGAGAGGGACACGGGTGGGCCTGTGACCCGGGTTTGAGGGTGACACCTCTTCAATGCTAATGTAACTTAATGTCATTTCATGCTCGGACCACTTGTACAAAGCATTTGCCCCTTTTATTGATAACTAGAAGTTGATGGCTGCTATCTAGAAATCATAGCAAATGGTTAAAGGAAATCTACCACAGAATCCCTCCTGATAAACCAGGCACACTTACTCATAGATCCCGGCACCGTGACTGTGGTAATCTTCTTATATCTATTATCCATGGCCTCCTTCCTTCTAGAATCAATGCTAGATCTGTGAGTAAGTGTCCCTGGTTTATCATGCTTCAATTTTGATGGTAGATTTCCTTTAAAGATCCTTAAGTCTCTTCTGCCTGGTGTAATCTCACTGCAGCTGAGGAAGTTTCAGTACACAGTGGGGGGGGGGGGGGGGTTGGAGTGCTGCTGCAGTGTAACAGCCTGTGAAGCTAAAACACAGAGGGGCTCTGGTAACACCCCCAGGAGCCCATTCAGTATCATGACAAAAGTTGATTTTAGAAGGAAGGAGGCCATGTATAACAAATATAAGAAGATTACCACAGTCCCGGTGCCTGGATCTATGAGTGAGTATGAAGGGAAATGTGCTTTACAACAATGTGACATAAAGATGAACCTATTGTGTCCTCAGCAGGATTCAGATGACATCTTCTTTCACCTAATGCTGGGAAACTAACAAGTATGAACTTACACCTATTGGTTTCCTAGTCTGTGGAAATAAGACGTCCACCATGTGTTGTATCAGCGGCCGGAGGCCCTGGAATAGGTGTAAATGTACCCTATAACTTTGTGGCTTGGCTGCTACTACCCCATTGTAGGAGGCTGAATCTTGCCTGAAGAATTGCTAGGATATATAGTTTTATACATAGACACCACATCACAGGTCCTGATGGCAGGTTTCTAGATGCTGTCACCCCTGCAAAGAGCCGGATTCACCAAGATGAAATTCCTGCTTTACACGGTTTATGGAGATAAAGCGGGAAGGAGCCGGGATGTTTCTGGAAATGGTCCACTTCAAGAACTATCACTGCAAGCATCTTTTTATCATCTACTATGGAAAATTCTGTATTTCTTTTAAATCCTAAATTGTTGCCTACCTCTTGTCTACCACAGGATCGTATATAGTGTCCTATTTGCAGGTGGCATGTTATAGAGCAGAAAGAGCCGAGGAGATTGATTGCAATGTAATATCTGCAGACCGCATGTTATAGAGCAGGAGGACCTGAGCAGCTTGTACATAGTGTCCTATCTGTAGGCAGCATGTTATAGAGCATGAGGAGCTGAGCAGATTGTATGTAGTGTCCTATTTGCAGGCAGCATAATATAGAGCAGAAGGAGTTGAACAGATTATATGCAGTGTTCTATCTGCAGGCAGCATGTTATAGAGCAGGAGGAGCTGAGCAGATTGTATGTAGTGTCCTATTTGCAGGCAGCATATTATAGAGCAGAAGGAGTTGAACAGATTATATAAAGTGTTCTATATACAGGCAGTATGTTAGAGAGAAAAAGATAATATATTTATGTGGCAGCCATGACTAAGAGTGTCGGATGACACTAGAAACGCATTGGCCAGAGTAGGCTAACTACCGCATCCTGTGATATACCATGCTGTGACTACGACAGTGATTTCATATTTGGGATTATGTATGCACAATAAAGCACAAGATTTCTTAATACTCCCGGATGTAACACGCTGGACTTCATTCCGTGCTTAAAGAATGTTATAGAGCAGGAGGAGCTGAGCAGATTGTATATAGTGTCCTATTTGCAGGCAGCATGTTATAGAGCAGAAGGAGCTGAGCAGATTGTATATAGTGTCCTATCTGCAGGCAGCATATTATAGAGCAGGTGGAGCTGAGCAGATTGTACATAGTGTCCTATCTGCAGGCAGAATGTTATAGAGCAGGAGGAGCTGAATAGATTGTGCATATAGTTGGACCAGAGTCTTTTTCCAACCTTATCTACTAGGATACAAGTGTCCTATTTGCAGGCAGCATCTTACACAACAGAAGGGGGCAAGCAGATTGAGTACAAATTGCTCCACTCCTACTGCTCTATTACATGCTGCCTATAGATAGGCTACTAAGCTCGATCTGATTATTTCTTTGTGCTCTACAATATGCTGCCTGCAGTTAAAACCCAATATATGATCTGATGAGCTCCTCCTGTTCTACAATATGCTGCTAGTAGATAGGACACAAACACAATTTGCTCAGGTCTGCTCTATAACATACTACCTGTAAATAGGAAAACATCTAAAATTTTCTTAGCTCCTCCTGTAACAGGCTACCCCAAAGTTCTGACTTTAATTTGTAACATGTTCCTTTAGGTTTTTAACTATTTTGACGGGTTCCTTTAACAGCAGTGTAGCTGTGGACATGAATACTGACAAGTCACCTCCACCTTGTCTTGTATCATGTTATCTTTTTCATTTCCTCTTCACCTTTTCTTTATAATAATCGCCATCATTTATTTTTGGGAAACTACAAGCATACTTCGGCTTCTCATAGTGTGGATTGCAGATGTGATTCTGTGGCTGCTTGTGAAGCTTATAGCTTTGTGAGTATTTCAAATAATTTTGCAAATAATAGTCAAAAGAAGGACACCCTGTAAGGCCAAGTCCCATGATGCCAGTGTGAACAGCGTCCACAGAGTATCCCCTTTAATAAATCACTTTGTGCTGGATGTGTAATTGGCTGAATTTGAACAGATAGACTGACTGACATATAATCAGGTCTCTCGAGGTTTCCATCATTTTGAAGACGAGAATAATCCTCAATTCTACAGGAAAATGTGCATATAGATTCCAACCTGAATTTGTCAGAAATTGACCTTAAAAATTGGAACTTTTTAGTACAAAAATGGGCTACATTTTTCAGCTGGCTTCTGACAGTAACCTATCTTAAAGGGCACCTATCAGGATTCTTTGGGACACTAAAACCACCCACAGGTCCTTATTGACCAGTGGTTTAGTGTCCCATGTCGTTCTGTAAGTCCCTCTGTGGCCGGTATTAAAAATATATAAATTTATACTCACCTCAATCTGGTGCCCCCATGCCTGCACCGTCGTGGCATACTGCTCCGGCTTCATTGAATTACTGCGCAGGTGCAGGATGCACCAAAGATTTATTTGAAAAGCCTCAGGCCCCTTCCACACTCGTGTTGCAGATCACGTCAGAATTTGATCAGGGTGCGATCAGGGTTTGGTCAGTGAAAAACGCACATTTTGCATCAGAGTGCAATCAGTTTTCAGTCAGAGTTTGTTCAGTGTCTCAGTTTTTCACGTGCGTTTTTGATGCAATTTCAATGCGTTTTTCACGCGCAGAAAATGCGCGTGAAATGGACTCAGGACTGAGCTCTATCTTTTCTATGGCAATTGATGCATGAAAAACGCATTGCACTTGCAAGTGTCTCTTGCGTTTTTTATGCGTCTCCATAGACTTGTATGGTGTGTGACTTGCAAAAGTAGAGCATGTCGAGATTTAAACGCGCGTTAAAAAAAACCCACGTGTGTGCGTGAAAAAAAATGCAAGTCTGAAAAGACCCATTGGTTACAATGGGTCAGAGTGCAATGCAAGTTCTGCGCGTCAAAAGCACGTGAAAAACGCAAGTGTGAAAGGGGCCTCAGTATGAAGGTTTTTTTTTTTTTTAAGTGGGCACCAAAGGACCTATGGGTGGTTTAGAGTCCCAAATTGCTTTGACAGGTTCTCTAAAGTGTCTAAATTGCACTGAACCACATTTATCAAAGGTATTAAACATTTTTATGAATAGTATGAAAAAGGGGTGTGACTTAATAAAAAGGGGAAGGACTTCACAGAAAAGGAGTATACACCAGAAATTATGCACATGCGCCAAAAAAATGTTTCTGGTCTAAACTAAGTCTAGATGCAAAGTTAGACTTCACTTCTCAGTATAGGACTGGGGTTCATTGAGCCCACCAGATTAAATTATTCTGGGGGTCCATCCTTTATCACTTCCCAGGTAATAGACCCTAACAGTCTGCAAAAAGGACGGGTTTTACTGTATTGCTGAAGTTCACTATAAAGCCTGGGCCAACCGGAGGATCCTCCGATTCTCTGGTGGGCCAGTCCGACACTGGAGAACATAGTCTTGTTCTTTGTTGGATTTATTATTCGGCATCAGATACTGCACCAGATTTATCACAGCGCAAGACTGGTCTAGCTGTGCACTGCCTAAGTTTTAGGCACTTTGATAAATCAGCCCCAGTGTGTTCGGATTTCGTGCATTGTTTTACTGGACAGAAGCCTTTTGATATCCTCGTTGACCTCTACTGTACTATAAATTCTGGATTTGCAGTGCAAAATCCACCATAAAATTCTTTAGTGTGTGAACATGTCCTTAGTTTGAGAAAAATGATCAGCAATCTAATTAACATGCAGGAGTCTCAGTGTTTTGATTGATATCGCGGCTTCCAGCATTAGTAGCACAATTGTATTTGGAAAGTGTGGTGACTGTCACACCGCAGACCAGCTGACTGCTCCATCATCTCTGGGGAAACACATTTCACTCATCTCGCAGACAGACTGCTATAAAATGCTAATTTTATTTCAATCTGTTTCCACTTCTGCTATGAAAGTATTTTTTGTCTGTTTGAAAAATTAATGAGAAATTCTCACCCAATAAAATCATTTCAGATGCACGGGAAAAAATCCCTTCCTCGATTTACATATGTAAGGATATTATTGTCTTTTCTCAGGACTTGCCAAGCCTCATTGAATCGCTCTCAGTCCGTCTCTTCTAAACATATGTGTAGATGGGTGCAAAGGATTAATGTTGTTGAATGCAGATCAAGTTCCCTCATTTAAAGGGATTTTCTAAGGCCTAAATTACAATGACCTATTTTAATAATAGCTCATTAGTAGCAGATTACTAGGGATGTGATAGGCAGCCCCCCTGTTGATCAGCTGATTGACGGGGTGCACTGCTGTGGATATTGCCTCTTCTAAGAAGCCATTTCTGTTTTAAAAGGGGTTGTCCCAACTTCAGAAGTTATCCCAAAACCATAGAATGGAGGACATTCTGTGGGATCAGTAATAGGTGAAGCGGCAGGCCAGGCATGCGCTATGCCGCTCCCTTTAACTCTATGAGAGTGACAGGACGTCCCTATCTCAGGCCAAACCCATGGAGTGGCAGGGTGCATGCTTGGCAAGCCACTCCCCACATTTGTGAGAAAGACGGATTCTACTGTATCACTGAAGTTCACTATTAAGTCTGGGCCAACCGGAGGATCCTCCGATTCTCTGGTGGGCCAGTCCGACACTGGACAACAGTCTGTTGGATTTATCATTCGGCATCAGGTACTGCAATTTTTTCTATTTTAAAGGGGTTGTCCCAACTTCAGAAGTTATCCCCAAACCATAAAATGGAAGACATTCTGTGAAGTTCCAAAAACTGGAACTCTATGAGAGTGACAGGACTTCCCTATCTCTGACCGATCCCATGTAGTGGCAGGGTGCATGCTTGGCAAGCCACTCCCCACATTTGTGAAAAAGGGATCCCCTTTCTCATAAGTGCTAAGGGTCCCTTTCTCATGATTGGTGGGAAGCACAGTTGTCGCACCATCACCGATTAGGGACAAGCCCTATTAAGTGAATAGGATTGAGCTGCAACAACAGGCAAACCTACTATGTAATGCACAGTGCTACAGTCAGCCCGAGTCAGACTCTCACAAATCTTTTACTGCTGATCTTTTCTAAGAATTATCAATATTGTACACTAAAAAAGACCTTTTTGACCTCTTAAAGCCATTAAAATAAGACTATAGACAGTAAAGCATCATTTTAATCCTTAAAGGGATTGGTCATCAAAAGGGGTTGTCCACTTTCAGCAAATATTTGATATTGTTTGTGTAAGGAAAAGTTATACAATTTTCCAATATACTGCCTGTATCAATTCCCAAATGGTTTTCTAGATCTCTGCTTGCTGTCCTGCTATAAAAGCTTCTATGTTTACTTCAAGTGGATAGAAATCTTCCCATGTGATGTAATGGAGAATCGAGTGCACGAGCCGTTATTATCGCACGGCTCCCATTACTCTTTGTGATAAAAACGGTTTGTGCTCATGCATGTATGTCCATCACATCACATGGACAGATTTCTATTCACTGGAAGTAAACATAGAAGCTTTCTATAGCAGGGCAGCAAGCAGAGATCTAACTGTGAGGAATTGATACAGAAAGTATATTGGAAAATTGGATAACTTTTCCTTACACAAACCATATCAAATTATTGCGTAAAGTGGACAACCCCTTTAATAAGATAGTTTAACAGGGTAAGGACAATACCCTAAATGATTCACCTGTAATGTAATTACCCTGGTAAACTTTCTCGTCTTTCCATTGGAGACATACGTCACGTGACCCACTGGTAGCAGGATTCGAGACATCCCATTCCTGTGGACTTTCAATGCATCAGAGGGCATCATTTCTGTATGCAACCCCCTCGTTGACACAACACCCATTTAGTTGAGTGTTAAAGGACATCTACCACCAGGATGAAGGATTGTAAACCAAGAACACTGACTTACTGGTGTGTGCCCCCTCTGGAAGGATCCAATCTTCTTTTACCCTCTAAGGTCCTTTTTGTTTACAAAAAAACAAAAAACATAGATGTCAATGGAGCCAGGAGCCCCTCAGGCTCATTTGCATAATTTTTTAAACTTATTTTTCTTGAAAATAAGGGCATTGGAAGCTACAAGAAAAGTGGATACTGCCAGAGGGGGCACACACCAGCATGTAAGTGTGCTTGGTTTACAACACTGCATCCTGGTGGCAGATTTCCGTTAAGACTTTCCCTCCCTTCCTCCAGCCTTGTTCAAGAAACACGACAAGTGCAACACAAATAGAAACTGGAAGTCCAGCTTTATAAGGCTTATTTACCACAGCTGTTGTAGAGCTTTCTTGTAAATCCCAGATCATCAAATAGTTGTCGGCCAGAGACATCATTTTTTTTCCATTGCCCAATGGTTCCCAAGTGACACTAGAGGAAACAAAGATCAAAAAATAAGGCACAGAAACATTGCAAAAACTGAGGAATTAAGTATTTTATTTCAATAATTGAAAAAGCTTATTGTTATTTTTTATGTTACAGAGTTAAAAATATTTAAAGCAGAACATGCTCATTTCTTTACCCATATGTCCCTGTTTTTGAGTTTTGTTTTATTTTACTTACACGTCCACCTATTCAACTTTTTATATGTAAATTAGGAAATTAGATTTATTCTATCTTGGGATGTGTCTTTAGGTGATGAAAATAAATGGTCATCGTCCGCTTGGTCTGTATGTGCTGACTCACATATAAACTTATAGAGGGCAATATCTTTTACACAGGTGGACAGATTTTAAAGGGCATCTACCACCAGGATGAAGGACTGTATGCAAATTAGCCTGAGGGGCTCCAGACCCTACAGGTGTTAATTGAGCCTGGAGTCTTTCATCCTGGTGGGAGATGCCCTTTAAACAACCAAGCAGAAAACTTGATCAGAGGAGATTGGAAACTTGATCAGATCAAATAGGCAATGGGATGAGACCAATCAGTCGTCGTTTTGTTCTTCAAAATTCTCTCGGCCAATCACCGGCCTACATTTCCTGTGCAACTTGGCAGAGTATTCGGATTTCTTAACACCATTCAGAGCTTACAGGTAGTCCTCGGGTTACGACGGTCTCGGGTTACGTCGTTTCGTGGTTACGACGCTTTATACGTCTCATTCCGACTTACGCGGTTTTGCGTCGTAAGTCGAACCGTACGTGCGCCGGAAGTCATAGAGTACTGTACTGCACACTGTACCCGGTTACTGTACATGAGAAAAACGAGTCTCCTGCACGGCATAACACCCTTCATTATGGCTCCCAAACGAAAGGTAGACTCATCTGATAGTGTATCAAAGAAAAGGAAAGCCATCACCATGGAGGTGAAAGTAGGTATCATAAGGCAATCAGAGAAGGGGGAAACAGCAACAGAAATTGGCAGGTCATTAGGACTTAGTCGTTCTACTGTTGCTACGATTATCAAGGATAAAGATCGTATCCTTGAACATGTGAAAGGATCTGCTCCTATGAAAGCAACAGTGATAACAAAGCAGCGTAGTGGGCTTATTATTGAGATGGAAAGATTATTGGTGCTTTGGTTGGAAGACCAAAATCAACGCCGTATCCCTGTGAGTTTTATGGTTATTCAGGAGAAGGCTAGGCGACTGTTTGAGGCTTTGAAAAGAGAAAAGGGGGAAGGAAGTCAAAGTGAAGAATTTGTGGCGAGTAGGGGTTGGTTTATGAGGTTTAAGGATCGTGCCAATTTCCATAACATTAAAGTGCAAGGTGAAGCTGCTAGTGCTGATGAGAAAGCAGCAACTGAGTTTCCTAAAGAATTGGCTAAGATAATTGAGGAGGGTGGTTACTGTGCTCAACAAGTATTCAACGTGGATGAGACAGGCTTGTTCTGGAAACGTTTGCCTAACCGTACGTACATTGCCAAGGAGGAGAAGACAGCACCAGGTCATAAAGTCGGCAAGGAAAGACTGACTTTGCTTCTTGGGGGCAATGCTGCTGGCGACTACAAACTGAAGCCCATGCTGGTATATCAGGCTGAGAATCCAAGGGCGCTCAAGGGTATTTCAAAAGGTCATCTACCAGTCATCTGGAAGTCTAATAGGAAGGCATGGGTGACACTTGCAGTGTTTGATGACTGGTTCACCAACCATTTTGTGCCAGACGTGAAGCGGTATTGTACCTCCAAGGATATCCCCTTTAAGGTGTTGCTAATTCTGGACAATGCCCCTGGACACCCTGCCCATCTGGATGACTTTAACCCTAATGTCAAGGTGGTTTACCTTCCACCTAATACCACTGCCCTAATACAACCTATGGACCAAGGAGTCATTGCTACATTCAAGGCCTACTACCTACAAAGGGTCATTGGTAATGCTTTAGCAGCAACTGAAAAGGATAAGAACTTGACTCTCAAGGACTTTTGGAAAACATACAACATCCTTGATGCTGTGAATAACATTGCTGATTCCTGGGATGAGGTTAAGCAGACCAGTATGAATGGTGTGTGGAAAAAACTGTGTCACCAGTTTGTAAATGATGTCACAGAGGTCCAAGAGTCAGTGACTAGCGTCATAAAGAACGTTGTTGATATGAGTAAGACAATGAATCTGGAGGTGGAGGAGGATGATGTCGCAGAGCTATTGGCATCTCATGGAGAGGAGTTATCTGCTGAGGACCTTATTCAACTGGAGAAGCAGATAATAGAGGAAGAGGAAGACAAACCAACCCCAGAACCTAAGAGATTTACAAGGCAGGGCTTGGCAGCAGGTTTTGCCCTGATACAGGAAGGGTTGTCAAGGTTTGAGGCTGAGGATCCCAACATGGAAAGGTACACTAGGGTTGCCAGAGGAGTCATGGATTCCCTTAGCTGTTACAAGGAGATCTTGGAGGAGAAGAAGATGGTCTCCTTCCAAACTAACCTGCAGCAGTACTTCAAGATCCTGCCTGCAACAAATCCTGAAACAGATCCTGTACCCTCTACCTCAGCTGCCCCTCTTGACTCAGCTGCCCCAGTATCTCCAGCACCTTCTGTAGCTTCCTCCCAATAAGTAAGCCTGTTCTCTCTTTGGAATTGTTACATTGTTTATTACAGTACAGTACACTGTTTATTACTGTTACAGCACAGTACAGTATTTCATTATTAAACGTACTATACTGCACAATATTTTACTGTACCTATGTTTATTGATAATTATGTAGGGTAGGATAGGCTAAGTATGATACAATGAACGTATGATCCGACATACGTCAAAATTCGGTTTGCGACGCCGCGCAAGAACGGATCAACGTCGTAAGTCGAGGACTACCTGTAGTCAATATAGTTTCTTTAGTTGAAAACTACATCTTCACAGGGATAAGAGTTGTACGAGATTAGTATAGGAAAAACAAAAAATTTCCAGTAAAATCGATTTTATCAAAATTGAGTTCAATTGTTTAAAAAAAAAAAAAAAAAAAAATCGCTGCTTTAGCCTCTTCCAATTTATACACAGTGACACTTAGCTGTGGCTGTTCTGTGTATTGATACGCTGTTCCATTTGAGTAAATCACACCGATCAATGTACAGTATTCTGGAGTATAGCACAAATGTATACAGGCGGTCCCCTACTTAAAGGAAACCTACCATTTAGAATGGCAGGGGTAAGCTGTAAGTACCGAGCACCAGCTCAGGGTGAGCTGGTGCCAGTACTAGCTTTCGTTAGTGTTATAAACCGCGGTATCGCGGTTTTAACACTTTTTAAACTTTAGAGTAGAAGGGGCTTCGGCGCTCGCAACACCGTGCGCGCGCAACATCTCCACTATTTCCTGTGTAGGCGCGCACGCAGCGCCGAAGCCTCTTCTGCTCTAAAGTTTAAAAAGTGTTAAAACCGCAATACCGCGGTTTATAACACTAACGAAAGTAAGTACCGGCACCAGCTCACCCTGAGCTGGTGCTCGGTACTTACAGCTTACCCCTGCCATTCTAAATGGTAGGTTTCCTTTAAGAACACCCGACTTATAGATGGACCTCCTGATGTTGGTAATTTACTGTACTTTAGTCCTAGGCTACAATAATCAGCTATAACAGTTATCACAGGTGTCTGTAATGAAGCTTTATTGTTAATCCTGGTTCTTATGACAATCCAACATTTTTAAAATCCAATTGTCACCGAGACCAAAAAAATTTTGTTTGGGGTTACAATTATAAAATATACAGTTCCGACTTACGTACAAATTCAACTTAAGAACAAACCTACAGAACCTATCTTGTACGTAACCTGGGGACTGTCTGTACCATAAAGTATCCCAATGCCATTGCCCCTCTATACTGGTGAAAGTAGATTTGTTGAGATTAAGACCACCCACTAAATCAATGGTATAATCTCAGAAAACCTTTTGAAATAAAAACTACATTTCAGCAGCTTTATATGTTCCAAGTCACAGACTTTTTCTCTTTTCATCAAATCTAGGCCAAGGAAAAGTAAACTCTCTTTAGGCAATAACAGTGCGGAGTATGACTTTTTTTTAGAAGTTTCAGTAACCCTAACATTTCCATGACTCGGGAAGGAAGATAATATATGGACGACGTTTACTACAGAGAGTGATCTATCACGATCTTCATGAACCAGCCGTGGAGCCTCACACATCCATACAGTGAAGTGATTGGGGACCCGGCTCCTTGGTGACCCTGCTCCCCGACGTTCTCCAGGCTACCAGCCCCATAACTGCAGCGCTCCCAACACATATAGTTCTGTTCCCTTTAAAGAATAAGCCAAGTGCACAGGTCACCGCTCTCACACGAGGCTGAGAAAGATGTGATACAAATCTACAGAACAGGAGAGGCAGGTAACGCTACTCCTATTAATTTACCAACTGTGTGGATGGGTCACAGAGAAGCAAAACTTCCGAACAGTCAAAGCTATTTTTGTGAGACTTACCCGCTTTTCATAAATTATTTACATCAACACCCACACCTGTGTTACTGGAGCAATCACTGAATCGATGTTAGCTGCTCCTTTTAAGGCGCCTGCAATGAAGTTGAAATGTGTTTTGGGGGAAAAAGTTCATTTTCTAGGCAAATATTGACTTAATTGCTGGTAAGCTGATCAGTCTTTATAACATTCTGCAGTATATGCAAATTACCATTATAAAACCTGATGCAGTAGACTTGGTAAAAAATAAACATTTGTATCATTCTCAAAACTTTTGGCCATGACTGTATATACGTCCCCCATAGGCCAGCATTGGTAGCACGGCACAGCCCGAAGCAGTACGGTGCTGCACACGTACGGAACCGTACTGTTCCGTACCCGGGAAAAGATAGGACATGTCCTATCTTTTCCCATATTAAGGGGCCGTGCGCCATATATCTCTGTGGACAGGGGCGAGGTTCAGCAGCCCCTCCTCCTCTCCTGTGTGCCAACATGTGCCCACCGTGCTACGATACAGCAGGCACAAGTGTGTAGCCTAATAGTAATAAATGAGGGGGTAAAAACTACTAACAGGCTACGACTAAACGGTTGCCTGCAAGTCAATATAAATTTTTAAAAAGTAAAAACCTTTGAAAGGGGCTATCCACTAAAGACACTATATCTTAAGGAGGGCATGTGCGCATGCGCGACCTGCAAGGAGACAGGTCAGGACACCTCAGAAATCCTATAGTAGTAAATGGGATACCCGAAGAAAACATTTCCACGCCTGCTTAAAACTTTTGCACAGAACTGTACATTCATTTATTTTTCCCCCAACTATCGCGAGCAGACTTGTAATGTTATTCAAACACCAGAACTCAATATTTTATCACTCTCATTCTTTCAAAAAAAAAAAAAAAAAAAAAAAAGGGAACCCCTAATTTTTACACTCGGTCGCGAAAATTGACGCGATCTTGCAACGAAGCCAATTTATCACGGAGGAAGTAATTTCCTAATGTTTATGACATCAGACGAGTACATCAGAGCGGTAAAATAGGATGAAATATACAATATGACATGCTCCAGCGGTGGGCAGGTCCGCGGTTAATGGGTGGTCGCCTGCTAACGCTTGAGCTCCACCTGTACGCTCTGGAGATAGCACAATCCATATTTTCCTCCTCGCGGCTCGCTTCCTGTCAGCGTTTCAGATGACTATCCAGCCAACCGGGGGAGATTTTTTTTTTTTTTTTTCCCCTTAATTTAATGCACTGCAGCAGGAAAGCACTCTTGTGGAAAGACAAGAGCATCCTGGATGGCTAATTCTCTCTGACTGATTTATAATTTCCGAAAGATGATGTGACCTTTAAAACCCGCCAGGCTGTTCTCGCTGCCGCTGTTTTCTCCTGAAAATGCTGCTGATGCTGTTCACAGGATTTCCACTGAGTGCTTTCTTGCTCTAATTTATCTTCCTGCAAAGGATTTTAGTGCCTGCTGTCTCTCTCTGTCTTGCTGTGCTTACACCGTGCATATAACCAGAACGCCGCTTCATCTTTCTTCTGTCCTTAACAGCCTCGGTTTTACCACACGGCACAGCACGAAAAGCCGTGCTGATGTACTGGCTCACTTTACTAGGGTGCACCCAGCCAGGAAACTAATACTTATCCATGACACCCCCTAATCCTATATAGGTCACCAGCACTGTGCACGGATGTCTGGCGGAGGGAACTGGGGGGAAGCTTAAAGGAAACCTACCATCACGGATCTACCCAATAAGTTAGATCTGGTGGCTGGTTCCTTTAATGTATTATAGCTCTATGCTTTTTTTTTTTTTAATTTAAACTATTAGTGGCCCAGAAGTTTATAAAACAATAATCAAAATTTTTTTTGTTTAGAGGCTACTGAGGCGTGGAATAGGCGTGCTATGGAGTGGGAGCTATGGCTACTCCACGCCCCAGTAGCCTCTTTCGATCCCTCCTACCAAGAAGTCTTCAGGGCGTAGCTCGTCATAGCTGTGCGCACCCGTCTGCGAAGCCGGAGTTCTGCGCATGTGCAGTGGCTCCGGCTCCACATAGACTATGGGGCAGTACAGTGGCTTAGTGGTTAGCATTAGAACCTTGCAACACTGGGGATCTGGATTAAAGTCCCATGTTCAACATCTGCAAACATCTGAGTTTGTATGTTCTCTCCGTGTTTTTGCGTGGGGTTTCCGCCGGGTCCTCCGGTTTCTTCCCACACTCCAAAACATACTGGTAGGATGATTAGATTGTGAGCCCCATTGGGGACAGGGACTGTTTTGGCAAACTCTGTGCAGCGCTGCGTAATCTGTGTGCACAGGTACCACAAGCTGCATGCTGAAGACTTCTTGGAAGGAGGGATTGGAAGAGGCCTCTGGGACGTGGAGTAGCCGTGGTTCCCATTCCACGGGGCACCTACTCACGCCTCAGTAGCCTTTTAAACAAAATTTGCATATAGATTAGATTATAGTTTTATAAAGTTCCGGGCCATGAACAGTTTTATTTAAAAAAATAAAAATTAAAAAAAAAAGCATGGAGCTATAATACCTGCCCCGGAAGTATTATATTAGGCAGATTCATTATGGTAGGTTTCCTTGGTAGATTTCCAAAAAGTATCTTGTTAGTACAAATGCAGCAAAAAATACATAGGCCAATACCATTTACATTTATGTTCATAAGGATAGAGATATATGACATACATTAGCTACTGTACCATGGTGGTAGACCTTAAAGGACATCTACCACCAGGATCAAAGATTGTAAAGCCAAGCCTACTGACATACTGGTGTGTGCTCCCTCTGCCAGCATCCACTTTTTGTTTATGCTTTTAAGAATAAAAGGCTTTAAACAGTATGCAAATTAGTCTGAGGACCTCCAGGCTTCATTAAAACCTATGGAGCCTGGAGCCACTCAGCCTCATTTGCATAATTTTAAAATCTTCTTTAACAAAAAAAAAACAACAGGAAAAAAGAAACTAAAAGAAGATCAGATCCTGCAAGAGGGGGCAAACACCAGTATGTCGGGGATGGGACTCCAAGCATCAAGATTACAGTCCGTTGATGCTGTCCCAGGCAGTGTGGTGGATACGTAAAACAGGACCCTGAAACTCGGTAGTCTGAAACTGTCCCAAGGGAAATGGATTAACATAATAGGAAGGGAAAGTTTTAAAGTGAAATAAATTAATACATAAAATAAGGTTATCAAGGTGACAGAACGGTTTTAAAGAGGCTCAGATCGGAGGAGGGCAAATCAGAGATCGATCGCTCATCAGTTTAGATGCCATCAATCTTAAGGTTAATCAAATGCTTGTTAATGGATTGTGCCCCATCATTCCAGTGACGTCAGTATTTTCTGTACAGCCTAAAAAAGTGTGGCTGAGTGGGTAGCACTTCTGCCTTGCGGCCTTGGGGTCCTGGGTTCGATTACCACCCAGGTCAACATCTGCAAAGAGTTTGTATGTTCTCTCCATGTTTACGTGGGTTTTCTCCGGGTCCTCCGGTTTCCTCCCACACCCTAAAACATACTGGTAGGTTGTTTAGATTGTGAGCCCCATGGGGACATGGACTAATTTGACATGCTTTGTGCAGCGCTGTGTAATCTGTGTGCGCTATATAAATTATTATGATTACCACCAACAAGAAGAATGGTACTTCCTGTACAATGTGAAGCATGATACTCTAATAAGAGGACTAGACTTGCTATTTTATAGGGAATACTGTATAAATATTATAGTCACTACATCAGACACATAAGCAAAGCTGTAAAGTCTTCTCTAGAAACCAAAAAACATCCAACCAGCTAAAGAGTTAAACTGATGTTTATGTGCTGTACATTATTTTTATTGTAATGTCCCTGGTACACACATAGGAAGGAGTGTAGAAAGTTAGACATCCCCTCGGAGGTCACCTTGTATCAGTGTCTGGCCATCAGCACACATTATTTTGCGGTAGTTTCTCCGCTCGCACGGCTCCTATCAGGAGACCTGCAATTTACCAGGTTCCCAGCTGTTCCTTCCTCAGACGGAGCTTTAAAACCCCTCCGTTCCATTTGCTCCTCAGGACTGAATGAAAAGCATACTGATTGGATCCGGCACACGTATTCCTCTGTCACACATATTCCTTTCATCGTTAACTTTACCGAAAATTACAAAACAAGTCTACCAGTCTGGAGAAACTCGTGCTCCCAAACAAATATAGTACAAAGGTGCAAAGCGAGAAAGTCCTTCTGGATTTCCACTTTTACAATATCCATTCTAGGATTTTATGAGTATAACTAGTATTGTGTACGTCCACAAATTTCAGTTTTTTGTTTTTTTTTTGCAACCTTATAGTAAATTCAAGTACAGACCATCTAACAATCATGCGAGTTTATAGGAGGATGACCACCAAATGGGTATATGGGTATGGGATGTCATCAGCAGGATAACAAACTATTTCTAATCCCTTAGCAAGTTAAACAGGTTGTCTAGGATCAGACATAGGATATCGGTTCTTTCTTCACATCCATCAAAGGTACTTTCCATCACCCCTGGTCTCTGTTGGTATACGATAAATTCGTCATATGACTTTCCATCACCCCTGGTTTCGGTTGGTATACGATAAATTTGTCATATGACTTTTCATCACCCCTGGTCTCTGTTGGTACACAATAAATTCGTCATATGACTTTTCATCACCCCTGGTCTCTGTTGGTATAACTATAAATTTGCTCCATAGAACTTTTCATCACCGCCCTGGGTCTCCTGTTGGTACACAAAATTCGTCATATGACTTTCATCACCCCTGGTCTCTGTTGGTATACGATAAATTCGTCATATGACTTTTCATCACCCCTGGTCTCTGTTGGTATACGATAAATTCGTCATATGACTTTCCATCACCCCTGGTCTCTGTTGGTATACGATAAATTCGTCATATGACTTTCCATCACCCCTGGTCTCGGTTGGTACACAATATATTCGACATATGACGTTCCATCACCCCTGGTCTCTGTTGGTATACGATAAATTTATCATATGACTTTCCATCACCCCTGGTCTCGGTTGGTACACAATAAATTCGCCATATGACTTTCCATCACCATCACCTGTCTCTGTTGGTATACGATAAATTCGTCATATGACTTTCATCACCCCTGGTCTTCGTTGTATACAATAAATCCGTCATATGACTTCCATCACCCCTGGTCTCGTTGGTACACAATAATATTCGCCATATGACTTCATCCCCTGGTCTCGTGTGGTATACGATAAATTCGCCATATGACTTTCCATCACCCCTGGTCTCTGTTGGTACACAATAAATTCGCCATATGACTTTCCATCACCCCTGGTCTTGGTTGGTATACGATAAATTCGCCATATGACTTTCCATCACCCCTGGTCTTGGTTGGTGTACGATAAATCCGTCATATGACTTTTCATCACCCCTGGTCTTGGTTGGTATACGATAAATCCGTCATATGACTTTCCATCACCCCTGGTCTCAGTCGGTATACGATAAATTTGCCATATGACTTTCTATCACCAGTGGTCGCGGTTGGTATACGATCATTTGGCACATAATAAAACAGGTGCAATTCTTCTTATGAAAAATCTCCTCTTTGTTTTCCATGTCAAGGATGTCTTTATCCATCTAACCGATTTGTGTTTGAGTCCTGACCCAGGGTGGGAATAACAGACCTCCCCTGTGAAACAACAGAGGCTCAGGCTAAGACTGATCAGGAACAAGCGGAGATCGGTGCATGCTGAGATTTGGGTCAAAGTCAGAGGGGACGGCAAAGATTTGGTGTCAGATCTCGAATCAAAGCCAGAGTTGTTAATCTGAGGTCAAGAACCCAGAAATCCTTAGCAAGGAACAAGTATATTAAGAATTTACTGTTTGGGCACCACCCTGTAGGGGGGATGGGTCCTAAGGACTGCTTGGGAAGTTTTGGTTGCATTGAACCTTTCCAGTTTGCAAAGGAGTGGTCCTCCTCCTATGGGTACAAGGGGTTGAGCGAACCAAATAATGTAGATGCAGGAACATTGTTGGTGGTGGAGGCAGAAGGTGTTAAGACCACCAAAATGAGGGGGAAGTCTACAGTCCTGAGAGGCAGGTCCGGCAGGCCGTATGCTATCAAAATTTTTAATTACGCAAGAAGGCTCATTGTAAACCAGTTTCAAACTTTTCCTCATATCTTGTACTAAAGGCAAGTTCTAAACCGCAGACTGGTCTACAGTACTACCTACCATAGAGTTTGATCAATACAGATGTGGTTCAACAAACTAAACATTGAAATGAGGTCAATGAGAGGGAATGTGCATTATCACCCTGTTTACGGGATATTTACTGGCTGGATTTATTTTAAGAACGCCTCATCAGTGAACCAGGTGCAAGTCATTACAAAGTTTCCTGTATGGCTCTTGGCAATTAAACATGGATGTACACTATACTTTATGGTAACTCGCACTTGGTACGTTGCTGTAATGTGAGAACATAAAGTGGTGAACATAATGGTCCAGTTTACTTTAGCACCTGTTCTTAGACATCATTTATCTAGAAACTGAGAAAAAGTCTAAAACCACTTTATAAATAGAAGTCTAAATCACAAAATTAGAACTTATCTCTTACCTTCTCAAAGTTCACACAATTTCATCAGTTTTTTTTGGTGAGAACTTTGCATATACATTTATTATACACATTTATTCTATTTTCATACAATTATACATAATAATATAAACCAGGGAGCAATGTGTGTCCGAGTCACTGCATACAATTTGTGGCATACAAGTAACGGATGTCCACTATGGACTGTGCTAAAACTTACGACCATATACAAAAACATGCAGAAAACCTTGGGTTTGTGGCCCGTTTTTGTGGTTCTAGCCCCACCAATCTCCACAGGTGAACCACCTAGATGCAAAGTCACTATTTTAAGAACCCTAATTCTTATGTTTTTTATTAATAAGATGTGGGCTTGTATTTTGCTTCAGTGCCAATGGGAGTGGCTACTATACACATGCGCTTTGGAACTGATGCCGGAGCTATGTGCATACGCAGAGCTCCGATAGAACTGGGAACAGCAGGAGCAGTGTGAAGAGCGAGCCGTGAATGCGCAGGTAGGGATCACAGAGGCTACTGAGGCATGGAGTAACTTTTGCTTCCACTGCCCGTAGAGGCTACTTCACGCCGCAATAGCCTCTCCGAAAAACTTGCATATTATGTAAAGTTTAGTGTAGTTTAAAAAGCATTAGTCTTAGTGATGCATTACAGCCTTGCAGCGCTGGGGACCTGGGTTTAAGTCCCAGGGTCAACATCTGCTTTCTATGTTCTCTCGTGGATTTCCTCCGATGTCAGTCAGATCACTGCTATTTACAGATTACTAGTAACACATTGATAAGCCAAAACTCTACATCGACTTAAAGAAGAAAATGGGGGAGATTTATTAATCTGTACACAACAGAATTCTGTCGTACTTTGCACTAAAAAAACTTTCTGCACCACTGAACTTTCGCAGGGGTTTTAGACAGTTTTCTGTCTCTCCTACGACTAGCTCAACAAAAGGGGCGGTGCGGCCTAAGAAAATGGGCGTAGTCGTACACCAATAAACCGGTCTGTGTACTAAAAATACTCTGGCGTAAACTGAGCCAACTTAAAGGAGTTGCAGAGCAAAATAGTAAAAATTAAAAAAAAGTAAAAAAAAAAATTATATTAAAAAATCCTAAAAATTTAAATCACCCCCCTTGTCCTAGAAGTCATATAATAAACAGCAAAAATCATAAACACATTAGGTATTGCCGCATCCAAAAATGCCCGATCTTTCAAACTATAATAATTGTTTTTCACTGCATTTAACCCCACAATGGAAAATAGCGCATAGTCAAAAATGGCACTTTTTGTGCCATTTTGTAAAAATATATATAAAAAAAATAATAGTCATTTGCGTTTTTTTTTTATTATTTTCACTGCATTCAGATTTTTTTTCCCGCTTCCCAGTACACGTCATGGAATATTAAAGATTGTCACTATGAATTGCAATTTGTTACGCAGAAAACAAGCCCATACACGGAAAAATAAAAAAGCTAAAGATTTTTGAAGGGGGGATGGGGTGAAAAATGAAAACGCAAAAATGAAAAAGGGCCTGGTCCTTAAAGGGTTAAGCAATGTAGAATTGTGAAATTTCTGCTCCAGACAGTCTAGAAACCACATTTTCTACGTATTTCTCGTTTTAAGCCTATTAACACGTACATTTCACAAGGTGTCTCGACAACAGAATTTAACACTGTTGTTTTTTACACTTAATTGGTAATGAACAGTTTGCTTTTTAGGACATAACACGTTGCCAATAAATATGGAAATAGAGAGACGTAACTCGTACATGTGTCTTTACACATGGCGTTGATCACTCCATCCGGGGTCCCTGCAGGTGTGCCGCCCTATACAGGAACACCCCGTGGGAAGGAACGTGACACGTAAACGAAAATCGGCTCTGAATTTCTATTTTTTTCCGAGCTCTATTCGCCATCTGCTGAAGTCCATACCATTTTCACCTCTTCTCTTTCATTTCGTATCCAGATGCGTAAATTATCACCTTTTATTTCACAGCCTTCAGTCTGTTCATAGAACTCCTCTTGATATTTTCCTGCAGATAGCCCTAGAAATAAGCTGGCCCAAGGAAAATCCTTGTGCGGTCGATGCATGTAACATCACGGCTGCCTATTAAGATGTCATTTATCCTGGGACCAATCAGTGCAAGACCAATCTTCTTGTATTCTAAAGGCTTATGTAGCCTTCAATTACCTTGACAGTGGGGAGAACATCTTCTTCATAAAAGAGTTACATCCAATCTATTCATTAAATCTCAACTCAAGTAACCTACAGTCATATCACATGTTGTGGTGTCACAATGTATACAGATTTATCATCTTTTATGTTATTCTAGCTGCAAACTGAACCATTAAAGGGTTGTTCCCAAAAACTTTTTCCAAAAAAAAAAGCCTCTTTCGACCCCCATCAAAGGCAAGACATAAATATAGAAGTTATGGAGGAGATTTATTATCACGTTTCTGAGGTAAAACTGTTTAAGTTTTCCATTGCTCATGGAAACCAATCAGAGCTCAGCTTTAATTTTAGAAACAGCTGTGGGGAGATGAAAGCTGAGCTCTGATTGGTTGCCATGGGAAACTAGAACAGTTCTGCTCTATGAGACTTATGAGAAATCTCCCTACTTTTACTTTTAACGGAGTAAGGAAGGTTTTACCACCCTAAAAAAAACATTCATGTGTCATGTGAATTTCCCCGATACAACCACAGCCCTGTGGACAAAACTCGTTTCGTAGTAAGTTACAATACAATGACTTACCACACCTCAGAGGGGTTTCCCATCTTTCTAAAATGTGCTACAGAGAGGGCTGGGTCACATACCCTGAAACAGCTATGGATTGGCTGTTGTATCACAGTATCAAAACAGGATGTAGCTAGCATCAAGTCAGGAGTCAACTGTAGTCGACAAGAGGACAATAGACCTAAAAATGGAATATAGTTGAACCTGGACCCCATTACTTCCAATGAATGGCTCTCAAGAGTCCAAAATGTCTTCTGCCTTGAAGTAACCTGAAGACTTTGTCTTAAAGAGTAACTGTAAAGGTTTTTTTATCCCACAAATAAATAGCCCTTAGGATGTGAAACAGTTTTGCCTATTATCTTTGTTACCTATATGCAGTAGTTTCTTTGCTATCCCCCTCAGATCACCTCTTTGCTGCAATGGCTGCTTTCTCTACATGTGCTGATAAGCCCTATGAAACAACTTTGCCTATTATCTTTGTTACCTATATGCAGTAGTTTCTTTGCTTTCACCCTCAGATCACCTCTTTGCTGCAATGGCTGCTTTCTCTACATGTGCTGATAAGCCCTATGAATACCTACTTTGTTTACACTAAGTTTCTTGGTCGGTTTCATGGGAGGGAAGGATCTGCTGCCCCCTGCTCACAGGGGAGCAGGTCATGTGACAGTGAATGCAGCAGAGCTGGATGTGTGAATGCAGATTTCTCTTGCATAGAATAGTGAGGTACAAGATCTCCCCTGTACCCCATCAGTCCCTCTATCCCAATCTGTAATTCTATAGAACTTTCTCTGTCTCTCTCTGCGCCTTATGCTGCTCCCTTCCCCCACCTTGTCAATGGCAGTATCCTTAGGGCTCACACAGCACAGGCTATATATAGACTGCATGTAACTGGTTTACTTATGATTTCTTCCACTTATTACATGTTCCCTGCCTCTCCATGTGATGGAAGCTGCCAGGCTGTCACCATACACATAGTTACCGGTGGGGGCGAGTGCTTTGGACTTTCACAATTTTGTTTCCCAAATCCCTAGCAATCTTCTTCTCACCTATTGTTTCCATCTACCCACCCATAAATATTGTAAGCCCTTATGGGCCGGGACTTTCTTCTATTTGTACCGGTTTACTCTAGTTTTGTGTCTTTTGTACTTATTATTTCTTGTCTTTATTTAATGTATGTAAACCAATCAATGAGCATCACCATTAAATTGATGTTGCTTTATAAATGATAATAGCTAACAACCAAAAAAGTACAAGATCTACATAAATCCGGCCTCACAAAACTTAGAGAGGGTCCTATTCCTGCCTGCTTTTCGGCTAGAATAGTATTTATTGTTGTCATTGTGGCACAACTGGACCTCACACACCAAAGACACAAATTTGTTGTTTGTGGTGCAAGTTTAGTTGAAAAAAAAAAATATCGGCACAACAATGAAATACTTAAAAAGGGAGCCCCATCCATTAGTAAGAACATTGATTGATGTCCCTTGCTCATGATGGACATTAAAACACTGCATTTTGGTGAGGACTTTAACTGCGCTTTCCTAGGAGTCAGCAGCTAAAAAGGGAAAATTGGCTGCCAGTAGCGGAACGGAACCCCCCCCTGAGATCAACTTGCCTTTGGGGGGGCCCTTTATTTCATATGGGGTTCTCTCTCCAATGTAACAATACATAGTAGAATAAAACCCCAGGAGACGGGAGGAAGACACAATGGATTTATCTCGCTTGACTATTTTGAAATCAAAAAGAGAAGAAATCAATTTCTAGGACTTTTTTTTTTTTTTTAACTTAAAATCAGCAGAAAACCTGTTTTTCCACTTCCTTCCACATGATGATTTAAATGGCAGAGTCTGAACAATGCCGTTCAAGGAGAATCAGAGACTTGGGCTATTAATAACGCTGCCATCAACCCCCGATAGCAGAAATTCACTAAATTGTGACAATCTTGTGCTGAATGGCACTGATGCAGGATGGTAAATATGGATACGTGTGAAGTAACCTGCTTTCAGGGTTAATGACTCCAGCGATACCTGCTCCTGCGGCTTCACTAGTACTCAGCCTCCATGTGCTCATGTACTGAACAAAAGGATTTACTATAGAAACCGCTACATGCAGGATAATACTGCTGTATTTTGCTTTAAAATATTAATATTTCTTTTAAAACACATCTGTTTTTGACCGTTTTTGTCCATATTTCCCAATTATCTTAATAGATAAACAGGTTGTGAGCAGCAACATGCATGGTAACCGGTCCAAAACGGTCAAAGACAGATGTGTTTTCAAAAACGGATGCGCCCGGCATACGTCCATGTGAATGTGGCCTAAGGATACACCAGCAGGACTCCCAACATATCTTTACAATGGAGGGCTGGGACGGATCCCACTGTATGCTTATACAGAGAGATAAGTCATGAGGATTCTTGAGGTATCCTTACAGGGAAGGGCTAATACATATATATCACTGTATACATATACAGTGGAAACGGTCGTCCTGCTCCTACCCCTTGCTATGGACAATGTTCTGGGTGTTTCCCTCAGTGATGTCAATGTCCTTTATGGATCTTTATGAGCGCAAGCTCAGCGGAGGACGGGGGGGGGGGGGGAGAGGAATACTTTGCATCCGTCCACCATTGCCTCCAATGCCATCTGCTGAGATTATGGAGAAGGATGGATGTATTTGCCTATGCCAAGATTTGTCTATGTACAGTCATGGCCATAAGTTTTGAGAATGACACAAATATTATATTTTCACATGATCTGTTTTTTAGATGTTTTTATCACATACAGAAATACAAGTGCAATCATATTATGAGGAACACAAGCTTTTATTGACAGAATGAGGACCAAATCCTGACTGATAGCCGTCCATTCTTGCGCAATCAATGCTTGCATTTTGTCACAATTTTTTGGTTTTTGTTTGTCCACCCGTCTCTTGATGATTGACCACAAGTTCTCAATGGGATTAAGATCTGGGGAGTTTCCAGGCCATGGACCCAAAATCTCTATGGAGATTAGTTATCCCCTTTGCTTTATGGCAAGGTGCTCCAGCATGCTGGAAAAGGCATTGTTGATCACCAAACTGCTCTTGGACGGTTGGGAGAAGTTGCTCTTGGAGGACATTCTGGTCCCATTCTTTATTCATGGATGTGTTTTTAGACAAGACTGTGAGAGAGCCGATTCCCTTGACTGAGAAGCCGCCCCACACATGAATGGTTGCCGGATGCTTTACAGGTGGCATGAGACAAGACTGGGGTATCGCTCACCTTGTCTTCTCCGAACAAGCTGTTTTCCAGATGTTCCAAACAATTGGAAAGGGGATTCATCAGAGAAAATGACCTTCCCCCAGTCTGCAGCAGTCCTCTCCCTGTACCTTCTGCAGAATATCAGTCTGTCCCTGATGTTTTTCTGGAGAGAAGTGGCTTCTTTGCTGCTCTCCATGACACCAGGCCTTGCTCCAAGAGTCTCCGCAGTCTTACAGTGTGTACAGATGCACTCACACCTGCCTGCTGTCATTCTTGAGCAAGCTCTGCACTGCTGGTAGCCCAATCGTGAAGCTGAAACACTTTTAAGAGACGGTCCTGGCGCTTGCTGGTCCTTCTTGGGCTCCCTGGAGCCTTTTTGGCAACAATGGAACCTCTCTTCTTGAATTCCTTGATGATGCGATAGATTGGTGACTGAGGTGCAATCTTTCTAGCTGCAATACTCTTCCCTGTTAGGCCAGTTTTGCGCAGTGCAATGATGACTGCATGTGTTTCTTTAGAGATAACCATGGTTCACAGAAGAGAAACAATGATGCCAAGCACCAGCCTCCTTGTAAAGTGTCCAGTGGTGTGATTCTTACTTAATCATGACAGATTGATCTCCAGCCCTGTCCTCATCAGCACCCACACCTGTGTTACTGGAGCAATCACTGAAACGATGTTAGCTGCTCCTTTTAAGGCAGGCCTGCAATGAAGTTGAAATGTGTTTTGGGGGAAAAAGTTCATTTTCTAGGCAAATATTGCTGTTAAGCTGATCACTCTTTATAACATTCTGCAGTATATGCAAATTGCCATTATAAAACCTGATGCTGTAGAATTTGTATAAATTAACATTTGTATCATTCTCAAAACTTTTGGCCATGACTGTATGTGAAGTGAATGTTACCTTACTGTGGCTTGTTGAAAAGTTAGGGACCCATGTCCCTATATATGATGTCATATACATAAAAAAAAAAACACATTGTAACCAATTCCTTCCGCATTTTAGAATCGGTGCAAAAGTTACTATATTGTTTTTAAAATGAACTCCCTTGTATCTAGATACATGTGAATTGTAATAGGGTTCACATCACATAGGGACAATCCTCCTTCCTTCATTCTGTTGCTATTATAATACAATGGAAATATTGAGGGGCATTTATCAAGGGTGACGCAGCTACCTACAGGATACATCAGGAGGGTTAAGCCTCTTGATGTATCCGGCGGCACCGGAGGGGCAGGACTTCCATCATACTCCGGCACACAAGCGCCAGCATATGATAAATCTCCACCATTGTCTCAAGTTTCCTACGAGCCACCGGTGCAAATGGTTTCTATGTAGATCCCTCGTGCCTGGATTGTATTTCTGTGGAATTACATAGTGTCTTAAAATAGCCAAGTGCTCTGTTCTCTCAGAAAACCTGTGGGGGAGAGGGAGATGTCTCCACACTCAAATGCCAAATGACAATGAAGAACAAAGGCACAAGCTCACTCCTGGGAAACTTCTGCCTGCAAATGATCATCACAAAGCGTGGATGTAGAAATACCGTAACCAAGAGAAAGCAGAAGGCTGCCCCCCACCTCACCCCCATATATCTACAACAAATGTTTGTATATGGAGTCCTCCAAAATTATAGGTCATCGATATCAGATTAGTAGAGGTCTGGAGACATTCAACGAATAGCAGAATGGTGGCTCTGTGGTTAGCACTACAGCCTTGGAGCACTGGGTCTCATCCAAGTCAACATCTGCAAAGAGTTTGTATGTTCTCTCTGTGGTTGTGTGGGTTTCTCCGGGTCCACCAGTTTCCTCCGACTCTCCAAAACATACTGGTAGGTTGATTAGACTGTGAGCACCATTGGGGACAGGGACTGATTTGACAAGCTCTGTGCAGTGCTGCGTAATCTGTGTGCGCTATATAAATAAAGGAATTATGACAAACACCTGGTTTTCCTATTCACCTGAAAGTTGGCTGAGCATGCATGTGCAGAAAAGGAAGCAAGCTGCTGCCTGGCATGCTGAATGATTGTACATTCACTATGCCTAATCCTTATTTCCACTAATTCTGAAGGTCCAATGCAAATAAGATAGTAGTCTGGTCCTGAAAATGGCAGCTTTGGGAAACCTTACTGTAATGTCTAACATTAAACCACAAGACTCCCTACATAACCTGCTCCAAACTGCAGCACAAGTCTGATATAGGTTTACACTCCCATAAGCAATAAAAATTAAATAAAACATACGATTCGAAACATAAAAGATTAAAGGGAACCGGTCATCAGAAATTGACCTAATAAACCACTAGCAATATGTTGTGAAGAGGTTGAACAGCTTCTAGATCATGTGTCTTTCATGGCCCAAATTGGTAACATCATCCAGAAAACAAACTTTGGAGTAAGATGTAAGTTATATGTATAAAGTCAGGGAGGCGGAGAGTTTAACACTCAAGTCAAGCTCTCCCTTCCTCTGAACACCTCCAACCATGTGATTGACATTATACGCCGGACTTCAGGAGATCTGATCAATGATGTCCCTGGACCATCATCTATTGTCAGTAGTGATGTAATGATGGGTCGTTGTTATCTATGTAGAGGCGGCACAAAGCCCTTGGTAAAAGTGCCGCAATGTCATTAATCACAAAATGGAGCTTAAATAGTTTACTTTTATGATTCACAAAAATTACATATTGGCTTATATTGTAATGGCCCATTATACTATGAATTCTTATTCCTGGAATACCCCTTTAAGCTTAATGGGTAGAATTGATATTGCAGGCTGTAGTACCCATAAGTATAGATGGGACACTAGGGTTGCACGATGCATTGAAATCTCGGTACTTATACAATACTTTCAAAGCCAGAATGGTTCAATAATGGGTTTCTGTTACATGTGGTACTGAATGACTTCCACAGACTCTACAGACTTCTTGTACCTTGCGTCTCTAGAGCAGACATTGGGCAGGGAATCCTTTGTATAGAAGTGTTGGGTTAGTGTAGTCTCTACATCTCCCAGGGCTTCCCCTGACACAAGGCTCTAAATTATTTAATTAAAAATTTTTTTGCCCAGCCCGGGATCTAAACCCACAACCTCCACCCTCCCCCTGCCATAAAGATACAGGACAGCACCCCCATCCATTAGACTATCCATTAGCGCCCCCCCCCACCCCAAGATTTAGTTCCTACATATGGTACCGGAATAAAGATACTTTAAGTTCCTTCTGTCCACTTTCAGCTCCACAGATTGAGGAGCATTTGGAGCACCATCAAAAGAGGAAGATCTATGAGAGCAGAAAATGATGATGATTGCAACCATGTAACAGGCGTCCCTGAGACTTGATGCAGTTTTCTGGGAGGTAGCCAGATAACCTTTAAAAATGAAAGGCAGCTCTAATCATAAAACCAGTATTGTGCAGTGTTTGGAGCCTGAAACAGTGACTCACTTGAGACAAAAGTCAGTCCTTTTTCCCTGGATGAGTCACCATACCCCATTTAAAGGACGGAATAATTATCCTATATTTAAAGATAGATAGATAGATAGATAGATAGATAGATAGATAGATAGATAGATGATAGATAGATAGATAGATATTAGATAGATAGATAGATATTAGATAGATAGATAGATAGATAGATAGATAGATAGATAGATAGATAGATATTAGATAGATAGATAGATAGATATTAGATAGATAGATAGATATTAGATAGATAGATAGATAGAGCAACAAAATAAGAAAATATAATAATACTCAATTACTGTATATACTTGAGTATAAGCTGAGTGATGTGCTGAAAACCTCAAACTCAGCTTATACTCGAGTCAAGGAAAAAAAATAAAGTCAAAACTGACATTTCTGATGCCCACAGGTCTTCTCTTATTCCGTTGGCAGCAGCAGGTTGGTGCACACCTGACGTGCAGACTATAACGTCACACCTGCCACTGCCGGACCAAAGAAGAAAAGACCTGCGTCGGAAGGCGAATTTTGAGATTATTTTTTTAAGGAATTGGGCAAACTGGGGCTGGCTATTTACAGTAGCAGGGGGTGGTTCTATTGGGGGAATGCTGGCTGGCTTTTTATTAGGGCAGGGGATGGCTTTCTATGGGGGCAAGGGGCTGGCTATATGCTGGGGGAATGCTGGCTGGCTATATACTGAGCGCAGGGGCTTGCTATATACTTGGGCAGAGGCTGAATGGCTATATACTAGGGGGAAAGGGGCTGACTAGCTATATAATGGCTGTGACCAACGCATTTCCCACCCTAGGGTTAACTTTGTGGTAAAATTAGGGGCCTCAGCTTTTATTCAAGTTGGCTTATACTCAAGTTTTTACGGTAATATCTATTTAGGTTTCAGTGATACAATTATAAGTATAAAATTTACGAACAGTGCTTTATTAATAGTAAATTGTGCGTCGAGGTTCATGTGGAAAGGGTTAAGGGTTCCCGATGGGAAGGACGGCTGTAAACAGGACGCGCTCCTTCCTAGTCCTGGCCATTAACAGTGACAAGAGAATGAGATATTTTAAAAATAAAATAGGACAGCAATAAAGGGAAACCATAGGAACAGCGATGTGTTCTCCACAATTACTTTGCTGCCGGGTCTTTTCCTGTTTCCTGCTGTGCAGGTTTTTTTGTCATTTTCTTTTTTTTTTTTGGAAATTCAAACAGAGCAGGTAAAAAAAAAAACCTGTCCCCGCCAGGTCGGTGTCTGCATGATGTGACTATACACCTGGGACTCCGAGCACAATTCTTGTGTCATTATTCTTCTCTGCTCCAGCAATGGTGCAAGGGCCAGCGGAGATCAGACGCATTGTCTGAGCCGGGAAACCAGGCCACACAGAGCATTAGTCTGCGGGGAGGGGACAGCTCATCATGTGGAGGCCTCCGCAGGTCAAGCCAGCACCAGCCACCCAAATGTAATTAGAAAATTATTAAAAATGCTGCGTGACACACACCGCCCCCCCCCCCCTCAAAACTCTGATGAACGATTCCCGCTCACTGCATTGTAGGGTTTACTCATCTATAAAGCTTTATGTACTACAGAATGAATAAAGGACATTCAGTATACAAGACACAACAAAAGGCAGCTACAACACATCCACAAATCAAAATAACCTATTTGTTACGAAATACAACATTTTGAACAATGACTCCATTAGGTTTGCACCGATACTAGAATTTTGAGTGCGATACCCAGAAAAGTTTAACGATACTCGATACCGATACGATACTTTCAAGAAAAGAAACAAAAAGTATTTTCTGAATGGGGCGTTTACATTGAGTTTAGAAATGCAATGCAAACGTCTCGTTGCGAGGCTCAGCCTGATCGCATTTGCATTTCCTTTGAAACACATGCAATCAGTAACAGTCAGCCAGTGATTTACGAGGAGAAGCTTTAGTGCTTTATGAATGTGTAGTATATGTGTTGTAAAGATTGGTCTGTTATTGTTAATATAAAATCGTATACTAAATTGTATAATTTAAAGGAAGTCTACCATTTGATTTGATGCATTATGAAGCAAACATACCTTGAGAATACTGAAGCTACACTGATGCAGGATCATATCTTGGTTAATCCCTGAGTGGTTTTGCTGAAAAAACAATTCTAACATTCAGGACCTTGGGAAAGCTGGGTAAGACTGGCTGACATAAACACATTACACACAGGAGCTTGTTATTACAAATGGAGGTTAGTCCAGCATGACTAAGAATGACTAATCAACCTGAGCTGGATCACTCATACTCAGCATCTGGGGGATGGTGCAGCAATTGATTATTCTGTCTGCCGGGGAGAGGAGTGATTGCATCATATTCTACTGCAGAGAAAAACTCACAGGCTAGGAGAAGCGCTGAAGGAGCCTTAGAGACGAGACAGCTTAATTATCATAATGTTATATCTGTTTTATCAGCAAAACCACTCACACCTGCATCAGTGTAGCTACAGCATTCTCAAGGTATGTTTGCTTCATAATGCATCAAATCAAATGGTAGGTTTGCTTTAAGACTCATGTAGAGGGGCGTTTTTGATGTCCGTGTGCTATCCTTTTTAAAAGGACCTATTTTTTTCCTATGGTCACAGGTTTGTTATTTTCATGGATAGGCAGACACTGAGAAAAAAAATAGCAGCAAGAAGACCACGTACATCCATAGAAGTCAATGGAACCGAAAAAAAATGTATGCCACATGCATGACATCCGTATGCATCCGAGTGTTTTTTCTTCAAATGTTGCTAAGCAACCAACTGGGCGGGACAAGAAGTAGATTGGAAACCCATCAGCTTTATTGGCATATGTGACAAAAAACGGATGACGTACAGAAGTGAAAAAAAAAACGGATACAATATGGACTTAAAGAGAACCCGTCATGCAAAATAACAACTCTAATCTAAATAGATTTTCATAAACTGCCATTAGAAAGCATTGCCTCTATCCCTTCATTGTCCTTCTACCTGCCTCTAAACCTAAGCAATGAGGTCCTAAAGCTGTATGCAAATGACCTGTGAAATGTCCAATGAGTCATTAGCATATTCAAGCTGTCCACTCTATTCATGAGTGGGAGGCACAGCCACACCCCCAGTGCATGACTGACAGCCTGTGTAATACTGTGATGGCTGCTCCATGTGCTTGCTGGTGCTGGCGCCCCCTGCAGCCTGTGTGTGTATAGGAGAGATACAACAGCTCCAGGCAGCCATGTTATAGCAGAACATGTCAGGTACTTGTGTAGCTGATGTCTGTGTATCACACATATGTATTAGGAGGATGCAGCATGTCAGCAGATGCACTAACTATGCTTTACTATACTTTACACACAGACGTAAGCAGGGGGAGGAGAGGGGAGGGGTAACAGGGGTGACATCACTGCCTCTGACCATGTGACCAGCCTCATTAACATAATAAAGAAAAGATGATTTTGCAATGATTAAAGTATGAAATGACTAGATAAAGGCTGGGATGGGATCTCTGTGTGAACAGGTAGTAGTGACAGGACTAGTGGCAGAGATCTGATGACAGGTGTCCTTTAAAGAGAACCCATCAGGCAAAATAACCCCCCTAAACTAAATATATTTTCATAAACTGCCATTAGAAAGCATTGCCTCTATCCCTTCATTGTCCCTCTACATGCCTGTAAACCTAAGCAATGAGGTCCTAAAGCTGTATGCAAATGACTTGAGAGATGTCCAATGAGTCATTAGCATATTCAAGCTGTCCAGCTTATTAATGAGTGGGAGGCACAGTCACACCCCCAGTGCTTGACTGACAGCTGCTCCATGTGCTTGCTGGTGGCCACGCCCCCTGCAGCCTGTGTGTGCATGTGTGTGTGTGTATGTGAAAGATACAAGAGCTCCAGGATGCAGCCATGTTATAGAGAACATGTCAGGTACTTGTGTAGCTGATGTCTGTGTCTCTGTGTATTAGCAGCATGTCAGCAGATGCAGCACACACACCAGCAATGATTTACTATACATTACACACAGACATGAGCAGGGGGAGGACAGGGGAGGGGGAACAGGGGTGACATCACTGTCTCTGACCATGTGACCAGCCTCATTTACATAATAAAGAAAATATGATTTTACAATGATTAATGTATGAATTGACTAGATAAAGGCTGGGATGGGATCCTTGTGAGCTGCTCCAACAGGTAGTAGTGACAGGACAAGTGACACAGACCTGATGACAGGTGTCCTTTAACCCCTTAAGGACGGAGGGTTTTTCGGCTAATTTCTCGCTCTCCAACTTCAAAAATCCATAACAGGTCCATAACAGACCTGTGTGAGGGCTTATTTTGTGCGTAACAAATTTTACTTTCCCGTAATGTTATTTATTTTAACATGCCGTGTACTGCGAAGCTGAAAAAAAATTCCAAATGTGGAAAAATTGAAAAAAAAACGCACGTGACGCGTGTGGGCTCAGTTTTTACGACTTTCACTCTTCGCTCCAAATAACACGCCTACTTTATTCTTTGGTTCGTTGCGATCGCGGTGATACCAAATTTATATAGGTTTTATTGTGTTTTAATACATTTTCAAATATTAAACGAATGTGTACAAAAAAGAAAAAAATTTTTTTGCCATATTCTGACGCTAATAACTTTTTCATACTTTGGCGCACGGAGATGTGTGAGGGGTTATTTTTTGCAAAATGAGGTTTCATTGCTACGTTTTCATTGCTACCATTTTGAGGTCTGTGCGACATTTTGATCGTTTTTTATTTCATTTTTTATGTTATGTAAAAAGGTGTAAAAGTCGCATTTCGGACATTTGGGCGCCATTTCCCGCCTCGGAGGTCACCGCCGGCCGTAACCGTTTTTATATTTTGATAGATCAAGCATTTTGGGAAGCGGCGATACCTAATATGTCTGTGATTTTTACTGTTTGTTATGTTTTATATCCGTTCTAGGGAAAGGGGGGTGATTTGAACTTTTAATATTTTATTAATTTTTTTTATTTTTTAAACTTTTTTTTTCCACTATTTTTTAGACCATCTAGGGTACATTAACCCTAGATGGTCAGATCGCTCCTACCATATACTGCAATACTACAGTATTGCAATATATGGCATTTTTGCAGGTCATACATTACAATGAGCCACTGGCTCATTGTAACGAACCTGCCTAAACCATGTAGCCTCTTGTCAAAAGAAGACCCGAGGCTACCATGGCAACCGATCGCCGCCCCCCGATGACGTTCGGGGGCGTGGCGATCGAAAAAAAACGTCTTTTAAACGCCGCCGGCGACTTTGCCGGTGGCGTTTAGAGGGTTAATAGCCGCGATCGGTGCAAGCACCGACCGCGGTTATTAGCGGTGGGGGTTTTGTGCAAAATGCAAAAACCCCCACCTCTGTATGAAGAGGACTCAGCCCGTGAGCCCTCTTCATACATCCCTTATACCTCTGCAATAGATGATGTCACAGCTCATCTCCTCCTCCTCCCTGTACAATGAGCGTAGAGCTACGGCGCAGAGCGTTAAGGGGTTGAAGGGGTATTCCAGGAATCAAAGAATAATTCATAGTTAAATGGGCCATTGCAAGCCAATATTATTTTTTGTAAATCATAAAAGTAAACTATTTTAAGCTCCCTTTAGTGAATTAATGACATTGCACACTTTTACTAGTTGCTTTTCGCCGCCCTCATATAGATAACACTGACCCATAATTACTCACTACCAATCGCATGATGTCACCCCGCTTATCTCCTCCCCCTCCCTGTACAATGACCCTCTATATAGATACACTGACCCATAATTACCTCACTACTGACAATAGATGATTCACGCTCATTCTCTTAATGACCTCTATATCCCACCATACTCTTCTACCTGTCTCCCCCCCATACTACTCTTCTCCTTTCTATTCATCTCTGTCCACTATCTTCCTCCCTCGCCTTCTGTACAATCGTGCCTCCCTCTCTCATGGTTTAGAAAAACACTGACCCCATCATTACATCACTACTGACAATAGATGATGTCACAGCTCATCTCCTCCCCCTCCCTGTTACAATGACCTCTATATAGATAACCACTGCCCATCATTACATCACTACTGACAATAGATGATGTTCAGCTATCTCCTCCCCCTCCCTGTACAATGACCTATATAGATAACACTGACCCATCATTACATCACTACTGACAATGATGATGTCACAGCTCTTCTCTCTCCCTCCCTGTACAATGGCCTCTTTAGATAACACTGACCCATCATTACATCACTACTGACAATAGATGATGTCACAGCTTATCTCCTCCCCTCCCCTCTTGTTATCTCTACCTGGACACATCCGTTCTTGCTATGCCCTATCCCGTGATAGGGCCTAACTTTAGTTTGTGGGGAAAACCCCCTCATGAAACCTACCATTTGGAAATAGTCGTTCTGAACCACACATACCTGCACATAAGTGTGGCTGAGGTGATCAGGAACTATTTCTTGTTAAGCATATAATCCGGCGTTTTGTTATAAAAAATAGATTCTAATATTTCCTCATCAACCACTCAACTCTGTGTGTGTCATAGTGCTTGGGGCATTAGCGTGCATGTCCCCCGCTTATCCTCACCCTCCCTTCCTCGCTCCTGTGAGCCGGTGACGTCACCGAGCCCTCAGGATCATTAGGGCATGTGCATCGCTGGCTTGCAAAGTGCCCCACAACTTCTGTGATAGTACACGCAGCCGCCCTGTGAGCCGAGAGGTGCGCTTTGCAAACCAGACTTATAGCTTAACCAAATATGTTCCATATTGGATGGGGCAATTTAATAGGGGCACATTCTGTTGGGTTAACCAGCGTTTAATAGGGACTGCATCAATAGGGACAAGTTAGGGCTGGAGTAATTGTTAGGGAGACACTTCCTGACTTGGGCAACTTGTAAGTAGGCCACTTTTTGTCTGGGATAACAGCTAAGTAGGCCACCTTTTCTGTGGGGTGACAGTTATGTAGGCCTATTTAACTGTCAACCCAGCCAAAAAAGTATCTTACTTAATTGTCACCCTGGCCAAAAAGGGCCTACTTAAGTAGGCACTTTTTGACGTTGGTTCGAATTGAAGTAGGACACTTTTTGACTGAAGTAACTGTTAAGTAGGACACTTTGTGGCCAGGGCAATGGATACTTTTTGACTAGGGTACAATGACATGGAACTTTCCAGTACTAACTGAATATCCAAGCTTATTATCCTTAATAACTAGTACACCTTTCCAGGCTGTAGGGCATTATAGGTCAAGCATTCAGATATGCTTCCCTATTCAATTTACAGAGATATGTCAGGGTCATATCATGTCTTTGTGCAGGAAAATAACAAATATTTATATAATAATACTAATAATAAAATATCTCTAAGTGTTTAGAACGACAATGGTGAACAAAATGGAGAATCCCCATGTCCTCCCTAGCCTGAGCTATTTTTAGAAAATAGCTATAAAAAAAAAAAGTTCAACTCGCGTGAGTGACAACCACTTAACAAGAAGGAAACAAGGACCTTTCTTCAGCTACGGGAGAAGTACCCATTTGGATGTTCCCTATCTTCCCTTGATTCTCAGATCATCCTTGTAGAACTCTTCAAGTGCTATGGGTTTGATGCGAGAGCAGAAACATTACCAGGCCATATTGCTTGGGCGTCATTGTCAAGGTGACAGAAGCTCCAAGGTTTGGTGTTGTTTGATGAATCATCGGGGACTTCATACTACCCCCCCTGTAGTTCCTTTGGTATCCTCCACACCGCCGCACAAGACGTGACTTTGCTGTCTGAAGCTGAAAACGAGAAAGTAAAAATAATAAATAAAAAAAAAAATCGAGATCAGTAGATGTAGCGCACACTTGGAACGGCCGCGCTCGCACAAAGCGCAGGAGCCGGCACAGCTGTTGCTTGAAATATTTAAGGCCTTATTTTTTTATAAGCGGCAGAATGCGAGAGGAGATAGAGGGGAAGCTGGAGTCGCCAATCACTTCTGTCAGAACTCGTAATTTGCATATGTTTAACCCAGTTTCTCCATGTTCTGAAACCAGTGCTCATGTCTTGATGAAAATTTAATTCTTATGGGGGGGGTGATCGGGAAACAGAATTCCCAACCATCATCTCATTTTGTTATGCAAATGAACCCGGATGCTAAATTGCTCTTGTCAAGCAAATGGTTTGGAGAAGACTTATAACTCAATTACTACCTGTGCATAAAGAAATGAAAAGGCATATACACTCACTGTAATACCAGCGCGTGACCCTGTGCTCAGAGGTGTACTGACACAGCACATGATGAAAAGTGATCTCCATAGAACAAGAAGTTTCAAACACTGTAAAGCCCTAGGGCCAACAAAGATATTAAACTCACTAAACTACTAGCCCCCTCAATCGGTATATGGAAGGTTCTTTCTAGAATTTTTCATTTTGTTAAAGTTCCACCATAAAAAAAAAAAATAACCTCAAATGTCATATGCAAATGAGTTGAGAGGAGTTCACTTTTTGCCACAAGCAAGCACTTTTAGAAAACGGTGGTAATGAGTCACTTCTATAACGCTAGAAACATGAATTGGTGTTATATAAAAGATAAAATCAAACTTTCAAGTTGACTGGGTAGGTATGTCTAGAACATGAACACATCTGTTGAGGTCATGATTTACATGCAGCTCACATTCTTTAACTGTCTGTGAATGCAGTTCCAAAGATAAGATTCTACATTAATATGATACCAGAAGCACGGTTCTAGGTACTATAGAAAAAACATATGGGGCATTTAACCCTTCTCGGATTAAAAAGTGATTCTTCTAAACTCATTTGCATATGACTTTGGAATCATTTTTTTAATGACAATAATAATAATAATTCCTTTATTATATAGCGCAGATTAACGCAGCGCTGCACAGGCTTGTCAAATAACACTGACCCATCATTACCTCACTACTGACAATAGATGATGTCACAGCTTATCTCCTCCCCCTCCCTGTACAATGACCTCTATATAGATAACACTGACCCATCATTACATCACTACTGACAATAGATGATGTCACAGCTTATCTCCTCCCCCTCCCTGTACAATGACCTCTATATAGATAACACTGACTCATCATTACATCACTGCTGACAATATATGATGTCACAGCTCATCTCTTCCTCCCCTATCTCTGAGCATATCTATAAAGCTCTCCGTAGACCTCAATGTGTCATCTCCAGGCTGTTTCTGCCTTTAATCATGAGAGTCCTATAAAGAAAATCACTAAATGCTGTTACTGGAGCTCAGGTAAAATGGCGCCGTTCATATTCATAGGCAGAAGGTAAATAAAAATAAAACCTTTAATGTCAGGGTTGTATTGCGACTTTAAGTACCATCGGTAAATGGGGTCAAATTTTAATTCCCAGATTTTTTGTGACCAGGTTATCTAACGTATCACATGATTACTTGTCAATCAGCAGGGGTCACGGGCGAAATTGGTGTGTAACCCCCGCGGCGATACCTAATATGTCTGTGATTTTTACTGTTTGTTATGTTTTATATCCGTTCTAGGGAAAGGGGGGTGATTTGAACTTTTAATATTTTATTAATTTTTTTTATTTTTTAAACTTTTTTTTTCCACTATTTTTTAGACCATCTAGGGTACATTAACCCTAGATGGTCAGATCGCTCCTACCATATACTGCAATACTACAGTATTGCAATATATGGCATTTTTGCAGGTCATACATTACAATGAGCCACTGGCTCATTGTAACGAACCTGCCTAAACCATGTAGCCTCTTGTCAAAAGAAGACCCGAGGCTACCATGGTAACCGATCGCCGCCCCCTGATGACGTTCCGGGGCGTGGCGATCGAAAAAAAGATGGCGGCGCCCGCGCGCCGCCATCTTTTAAACGCCGCCGGCGACTTTGCCGGTGGCGTTTAGAGGGTTAATAGCCGCGATCGGTGCAAGCACCGACCGCGGTTATTAGCGGTGGGGGTTTTGTGCAAAATGCAAAAACCCCCACCTCTGTATGAAGAGGACTCAGCCCGTGAGCCCTCTTCATACATCCCTTATACCTCTGCGCCGTAGAGCTACGGCGCAGAGCGTTAAGGGGTTGAAGGGGTATTCCAGGAATAAGAATAATTCATAGTATAATGGGCCATTGCAAGCCAATATGTAATTTTTTGTAAATCATAAAAGTAAACTATTTAAGCTCCATTTAGTGATTAATGACATTGCAGCACTTTTACTAAGTGCTTTGCGCCGCCTCTATATAGATAACACTGACCCATCATTACATCACTACCAACAAAAAATGATGTCACAGCTTATCTCCTCCCCCTCCCTGTACAATGACCTCTATATAGATAACACTGACCCATCATTACATCACTACTGGCAATAGATGATGTCACAGCTCATCTCCTCCTCCTCCCTGTACAATGACCTCTATATAGATAACACTGACCCATCATTACATCACTACTGACAATAGATGATGTCACAGCTCATCTCCTCCTCCTCCCTGTACAATGACCTCTATATAGATAACACTGACCCATCATTACATCACTACTGACAATCGATGATGTCACAGTTATCTCCTCCCCCTCCCTGTACAATGGCCTCTATATAGATAACACTGACCCATCATTACATCACTACTGACAATAGATGATGTCACAGCTTATCTCCTCCCCTCCCTGTTATCTCTACCTGGACACATCCGTTCTTGCTATGCCCTATCCCGTGTATAGGGCCTAACTTTAGTTTGTGGGGAAAACCCCCATCAATGAAACCTACCATTTGGAAATAGTCGTTCTGAACCACACATACCTGCACATAAGTGTGGCTGAGGTGATGCAGGAACATATTTCTGTTAAGCATATAATCCGGCCATTTTGTTATAAAAAATAGATTCTAATATTTCCTCATCAACCACTCAACGCTCTGTGTGTCATAGTGCTTGGGCATTAGCGTGCTGTCCCCGCTTATCCTCACCCTCCCTTCCTCGCTCCTGAGAGCCGGTGACGTCACCGAGCCCTCAGGATCATTAGGGCATGTGCATCGCTGGCTTGCAAAGTGCACCCACAGACTTCTGTGATAGTACACGCAGCCGCCCTGTGAGCCGGAGGGTGCGCTTTGCAAACCAGACTATAAGCTTAACCAAAATATGTTCCATATTTGGATGGGGCAATGGTTAAAGGGGCACATTCTGTTGGGTTAACCAGCGTTTAATAGGGACTGCATCAATAGGGACAAGTTAGGGCTGGAGTAATTGTTAGGGAGACACTTCCTGACTTGGGCAACTTGTAAGTAGGCCACTTTTTGTCTGGGATAACAGCTAAGTAGGCCACCTTTTCTGTGGGGTGACAGTTATGTAGGCCTATTTAACTGTCAACCCAGCCAAAAAAGTATCTTACTTAATTGTCACCCTGGCCAAAAAGAGGCCTACTTAAGTAGGCCACTTTTTGACCGTGGTTCTATTGAAGTAGGACACTTTTTGACTGAAGTAACTGTTAAGTAGGACACTTTTTGGCCAGGGCAATGGGATACTTTTTGACTAGGGTACAATGACTTGGAACTTTCCAGTACTAACTGAATATCCAAGCTTATTATCCTTAATAACTAGTACACCTTTCCAGGCTGTAGGGCATTATAGGTCAACGCATTCAGAATATGCTTCCCCTATTCAATTTACAGAGAGTATGTCAGGGTCATATCATGTCTTTGTGCATGGAAAATAACAAATATATTATATAATAATACTAATAATAAAATATCTATGTTTAGAACGACAATGGTGATCAAAGAGCACCAAATGGAGAATCCCCATGTCCTCCCTCTAGCCCTGAGCTATTTTTAAGAAAATAGCTATAAAAAAAAAAAAAGTTCAACTCGCGTGAGTGACAACCACTTAACAAGAAAGGAAACAAGGACCTTTCTTCAGTCTACGGGAGAAGTAACCCATTTGGATGTTCCCTATCTTCCGCTTGATTCTCAGATCATCCTTGTAGAACTCTTCAAGTGCTATGCTGTTTGATGCGAGAGCAGAACATTACCAGGCCATATTGCTTTGGGCGTCATTGTCAAGGTGACACAGAAGCTCCAAGGTTTGGGTGTTGTTTGATGAATCATCGGGGACTTCATGACTACCCGCCTGTAGTTCCTTTGGTATCCTCCACACCGCCGCACAAGACGTGACTTTGCTGTCTGAAGCTGAAAACGAGAAAGTAAAAAAATAAATAAATAAAAAAAAAAAATCGTAGATCAGTAGATGTAGCGCACACTTGGAACGGCCGCGCTCGCACAAAGCGCAGGAGCCGGGCACAGCTGTTGCTTGAAATATTTAAGGCCTTATTTTTTTAATAAGCGGCAGAATGCAGAGAGGAGATAGAGGGGAAAAGCCTGGAGTCGCCAATCACTTCTGTGCAGAACTCGTAATTTGCATATGTTTAACCCAGTTTCTCCATGTTCTGAAACCAGTGCTCATGTCTTGATGAAAATTTAATTCTTATGGGGGGGGTGATCGGGAAACAGAATTCCCAACCATCATCCTCATTTTTGTTATGCAAATGAACCCGGATGCTAAATTGGCTCTTGTCAAGCAAATGGTTTGGAGAAGACTTATAACTCAATTACTACCTGTGCAGTAAAAGAAATGAAAAGGCATATACACTCACTGTAATACAGCGCGTGACCCTGTGCTCAGAGGTGTACTGACACAGCACATGATGAAAAGTGATCTCCATAGAACAAGAAGTTTCAGAACACTGTAAAGCCCTAGGGCCAACAAAGATATTAAACTCACTAAACTACTAGCCCCCTCAATCGGTATATGGAAGGTTCTTTCTAGAATTTTTTCATTTTTGTTAAAGTTCACCAATAAAAAAAAAAAAATAACCTCAAATGTCATATGCAAATGAGTTGAGAGGAGTCACTTTTTGCCACAGACAAGTCACTTTTAGAAAACGGTGGTAATGAGTCACTTCTATAACGCCTAGAAACATGAATTGGTGTTATATAAAAGATAAAAATCGAAACTTTCAAGTTGACTGCGGGTAGGTATGCTACAGAACATGAAACACAGTCTGTTGAGGTCATGATCTTTACATGCAGCTCACATGTCTTTAACTGTCTGTGAATGCAGTTCCAAAGATAAGATTCTAATCATTAATATGATACCAGAAGCACGGTTCTAGGTACTATAGAACAAAACATATGGGGCATTTAACCCTTCTCGGATTAAAAAGTGATTCTTCTAAACTCATTTGCATATGACTTTGGAATCATTTTTTTAATGACAATAATAATAATAATTCCTTTATTTATATAGCACAGATTACGCAGCGCTGCACAGAGCTTGTCAAATCACTCCCTGTCCCCAATGGGGCTCACAATCTAATCAGCCTACCACTATGGTTTGGAGTGTTGGAGGAAACCAGAGGACCTGGAGGAAACCCACACAAACACAGAGAGAACAAATAAACTCTTTGCAGATCTCGACCCTGGGACTCTGGTGCTGCAAGGCTGTAATGCTAACCACTAAGCCACCCTGCTGCCCTCAATCATTAAATTGAATATATTTAAAGGGCACTTGTCAGCAGTTTATATTCCCAGATTGTAGCTGGACTTGGAGCACTCTTGTGCACTGGAGTGTGAGATCTCCCCCCAACAAGGAGTCACTGCTATAGCAGGATTCTGTTTGTATACTAAAGTGGCCACTCAAAGCAGAGAAGAAGTGTTGTGATCAGTGAAGAGATCTCACACACCAGTGCACCAGAGTTCTCTTAATCCAGCTACAATCTTGGAATACAAAACATACAAAGGTATGGTTACACACAACTCAAGGGACAATACCTAGTACTGTCTGCTGTTTTCTTTGGTCCGAACTGCTGAAATATTTCCTTTAAGGGAAATCTATCATCTCATATAACCTGTAGTAACATTACTACTCCCTTGTACATTTCATCCCAGGGATTGCAGGTCCAGCTTCCGTCCCAGAAGCACTTCTAACCCACCTACCTCATCCTTCAGCACTCCCCCTTCCCGAATGACCTTATGGTTCTCGGGCAAAAATTTGTGGTCACCAGTTAAAGGACATCTATCACCAGGCTGAAGGATTGTAAACCAAGCACCCTGATATACTGGTGTCTGCCCCTTGTTTTTACTATAAAAGGCTTTTAAAATTATGCAAATGAGTCAGAGGGAGATGTTAATGCAGCCTGGAGCCCCTCAGGCTCATTTGCAAAAAAAAACAAAACAAGGGTTTATGAAGCTTAAAGAAGAGCAAATCCTGCCAAAGGGGGCATACACCAGTATGTCAGTGCTTGGTTTACAATCCCTCATCCTGGTAGTAGATGACCTTTAAGTGATGTAAAACCTAGTGATCAGTTCGCTTTAATGTTAATAATTTTAAGGACTTCTGTGCTTTATGTACATTTTGGAAATGGGAACATGACCAATGTAATTGTATAAAGTCATAAGGACTTAGCATATTTCATTTATCATTCGGGTGAGCCACAAACCTCATCAGCAAAGTCTTCTTCTCAGCTACCAGTCTCTCATGTTGGGTGATGAGACACATCCATTAGGCCCCTTCCACACTTGCGTTGCAGATCACGTCAGAGTTTGATCAGGGTGCGATCAGGGTTTGGTCAGTGAAAAACGCACATTTTGCATCAGAGTGCAATCAGTTTTCAGTCAGAGTTTGTTCAGTGTCTCAGTTTTTCACACACGTTTTTGATGCAATTGCAATGCAATTTCAATGCGTTTTTCATGCGCAGAAATTGCGCGTGAAATGGACTCAGGACTGAGCTCTATCTTTTCTATGGCAATTGCTGCGTGAAAAACACATTGTACTTGCATTGCACTTGCAAGTGTCTCAGAGTGCAATGCGTTTTTGATGCATCTCCATAGACTTGTATGGTGCGTTTTTCACGCGCGTGACTTGCAAAAGTAGAGCATGTTGAGATTTAAACGCGCGTAAAAAAAAAACGTGCGTGTGTGCGTGAAAAAAATGCAAGTCTGAAAAGACCCATTGATTACAATGGGTCAGAGTGCAATGCAAGTTCTGCGCGTCAAAACCACGCGCAGAAAACGCGCATGAAAAACGCAAGTGTGAAAGGGGCCTTAGACAACCTCCACCCAACACTGTGCACCCTCTAGTATCCGGGAAATCTGGTAGCACAATGCACTTTATCATCAAGTTGAACCTAAAGTGGTTTTCCCTCATTCCTTGTAGGGTATTTAGAGGGTGGATCTATCAGTCCGTTAAGAGCTGACATTATCCCATGTGCTGCTGCAGTCTTTCAATGCCTACATCACATCTTTTCATCTATATATGCTAATTCTTCATTACGAGATCGTGTAAGGACCCACCCTTGAGGGGGCGTCCACACGTGTTTCAGATGCAGTTTTTGATGCCCAAACCAGGAGTAGAGTACAAATACAGGAGGAGGAGGCACTTCTTAATTATAAGTCCTCACCCATTATGATCCACCCCTGCTTTTGGCTTCAAAAACTGCATCTGAAAACCTGATGTGGATGCACACCCTCAGTGAAGGGGAACATTAACACACAGTAGACAATTTTTTCATATACTTCTTAAAGGAACAGTATAACGCAGAGCTAAAAGTGTAAATGATTATTTCTTGCTAATTCAAGTATCTACTGAGGCTTTGTTCACACGTGGAGTTGGAATTGCATTTTGAAACACACTTCTAATTCCAG
Source organism: Engystomops pustulosus (assembly GCA_019512145.1). Lineage (NCBI taxonomy): Eukaryota > Metazoa > Chordata > Amphibia > Anura > Leptodactylidae > Engystomops > Engystomops pustulosus. The sequence goes on from CM033643.1 coordinate 19,984,559, forward strand.
ATTACACACAAACGTATGCGATCGGGAGCAAGTGTTTCGTATGTAACTAACTCAACGCATGTGTTGCTTATCCTGATCGCATGAATGTAGGTCTGAAAGCATATGCAATCAGGATTAACTCCTCCCTGTAGCTTTGAATTGCATTTCCAGACACAATTCAAACGCCACATTTGAATGTGGCCCGATGCGCATACGTCAGCACATCTAACATGTCCCCTATGGGAACACAAAGCAGCGTTTCCCAGTTCCCCACACGTAAATATTGGAAAATCTATGTTGGGTTTATATGCTGCGGGGGTCATTTCCATATAGATATTTCCCAGAATGCGCTAGCAGTCCCTTTCTCTCATGTAATGCATGAGACAAAACAAAAAAAAAAACAACACAACTTCCATAGTGTCCCCAGAGTCACTAACAAGTATCACACCGGTGATGAGCATGATGCACGTCCCCCACTGCCCCAATCATACATCTGCTCCGTATTCGATCTCTTGTCACCCATGTTCCACCCATCTTTCCTCGAACTATCAATATGTGACTTTTCTTCTTCATTCATCACCGGCCTACATGTAGCGATTTATCCGTCATAAAAAATCCCCTTGTGTGGCGAGCCGCCAACTACGCTCCATCCGTGGCCGGCGTTGAGCGCTCCAGTCACGTACGTTATAATAATGCTGAAAATTATAATTATGAAAAATGCTTATTGCTGGCTCCCACCATGAATTAGGAATAGGAAGTGGAAGATTTGGACAAACATACAGTGGTAGGCTGCCCCCCCCCCTTTATTTCTCTCGCTCTGGCAGAAAGGATTAAAGGGTTTTGTGTTGAATATTCTACATGAAGAATATGCTGGATAACCGGCCTGGATTCTGATTATAGCTGTGCGGGGACTCGTTAGCTGGCATTACCACTCACAGCTGTTCAATCATCCGCCTTTTGTTCCTTACAGCCCCTCATGCTGGGTAACCCTATGACTGCCAGACGCCGCTCCACTCAATGCATTCGTGGTCTGGAGCTCTTGCCGAGCCGGCGGGGGTGGCGGAATGCAAGAGCTAAGCAATTTTCTGTCAATGCTGTCTAATCTTATCCACATTACAGCAGTGAGGGGTGGATGGCGGAGCGCCACTCCGCTCTATACAAAGAGCAGGTACAACATACAGCACATTCCTAGTTACTGCGTCTAGACTGGTGCCGGTAAAGGAAAAAAAAAAAAAAAAGAATATATTATAATGGCCGAAAGGATTTCAATACTGGTGTGAAAACGATTTACGAAATGATTGTTGCCTGTCACCGATATATCGGATGGTGAGGAAATCATTGACATCTACAACAGAAGATCTAAAAGGGTTAACCACCTGATCCCCTATTTATCACAAAGAATAGAAAAGTCACTGTAGAGGAGTGTAGGAAGAGAAACAATAGTAATACGGGCACATTTTTGTGTCAGAGATACCTCCAAAATGACTAGACCCATAAGGTCGCCAGATATTGAAGCTTCAATCTCATTCACATATTTGCTTTTTGTATGTTATGTTAGACAATTTTTCCCCTACAACAATAATTTGGGCTATAAAGGGATAAATATGGGAAAAAGCTATGCTCAGTGATATAGAGGCTTATAGGAGTTGCAGAAGGCACTGACAGGACTCCTAGGAGAGATCGTAAGAGTCCTGATAAGCCACCCACAAGCAGTAATCAGGACCCTCACTGTCATCACTCTGTTTGGGCAGAGTAATCAGGACTCTTACTGTGAGTCACTGTGTGTGGGTGGGGTAATAAGGACACTCACCCTTGTAGACGATTTATCACTGATTCTATGGCCACCATCATATATACATAGTTTATTATAAGATGAAGGGGGAAATTGAGAGAAAATATAAAAAGATTACCGTATTTTCCGGACTATAAGGCACACATAAAAGCCTTGGATTTCCTTGGAAATCCAAAGTGCGCCTTATAGTCCGGTGCGCCCTATAGGATGGCAGCGGACCATACTTACATAGGTCCCCGCTACCGGAGACAGCAGATTCTCCAGCGGGAACTGCAGACCACGCGGCACGAAAACTTCTGCCGTTCGGTCTGCAGTTCCCGCTGGAGATCTGCTGTCTCCGGTAGCGGGGACCTATGTAAGTATGCAATTCTCCACCTCCCCCTCACCTTCCCCGCGTTCCGCGTCTCGTCGTCGCGTCTCGTCCCTTCGGGTCTCCGCTCCGCCCCCGGATCCTGCGCCTTATAGTCCGATGCGCCTTATATATGGAATTATTACATATATAAGGCGCATCGGACTGATGCGCCTTATATTCCGGTGCGCCTAATGGCCCGGAAAATACGGTAAGCATGTAGTCGGGCGGGCATACGTCTGGATACGCTGGAGAGGAGGAGGGGTGACTCCTTCCTTCTCCATTGAGATGCACAGCGTACAGCTGTGCACAAGGGGAAAGATAGGACATGTTGTATCTTTTCCTCGTGTATGCAGCGGTACGGTGCCGCACATGTGTATCGTGCGGCCATTTCCGTCTATGGGGGACGTAGGAGGATTGGAAAATCTGCAGTTTTATTTTCATACTGTTGTTCTTTACCTTATTTAAGGTGTTGCAATGATTATGGAGATACCAACTACATATAGATTTTTCTGTTTTATAGCATTTTCATTAAAAAAAATGGTTTTATTTTGTTGCTACAGTGTTGGTTTTCCAAACTTTATAGAAGCCCAGGGGGTCTTTTTGAAAGCCCCAATCACCATGGCAACTATTGGCACCCCACTGTCGTAGTATGGGGGTGTCAATGACAAAGAAAAGTCATTCCTTCTGCTTACTATTTAGAATATATTAAAGGGGTATTCTGGGAATATGAAAGTCTGATACAAAAAACCATAAAGATATAAATAAATGAATGCAACAAAACTCAATGTCATTAATCACAAAATGGAGCTTAAATAGTTTGCTTTTATGATTCACAAAATTCTATGGGACTTCTAAAGTACATGGAGTTATCTCCAATATGGCCACCACAGGATACAACAACTCTCATGAGCCCTCAGTTCACAGAAACGGGGTGAGATGTAACGGAATTGGGTCAAGTAGGGAGATGTGAGCTTGAAATGTATGGGCGTTTGCAAAATTTCGAATAACTTATTACATATTAGTTTATATTTTAAGCTTGTTCCTGGAATACCCACTTACTGCAGCCGATTTAATTACGGTGGACACTCGCCTTGACCCCTCTTCTTGTAGACTCAACCATCAACCACCCAGGTCACCCTTCTTCCCCACAAATGGCTAATACACCAATAACAGAGGTCCCTATGCAAGAACCATATGTGGCTGGAATTCTACAAGCCGATTTTGACACATTTTTTTTGTGTCCAACCAAATAATAAATAATTCTGAAAGGAAACAAATTTAGTGTGTATGGGGCTCAAAAACTGCTTAAATTATTTACTAGAAACTGCATGTGTCAGTGCCAACCTATAGAGAAGGCTCTTTGATTAACAACTTTTAACATGGTTGATGGGTCATTGACTGGTGGGGGTCTTTCTCCAAGCATCATCATTAATCAGTTGATTGCAGGGATAAGGACTGAGCAGCAGTGATTAGACTATATTTATGCCTCTGTATTTGTAGACGGCATACTGCATAGTTGGGTCCATTGTAGGACGTGCCTTGCCATCAGTTGATCTGCTGGGTTGTCCAAAGACAGAATAATCCAAAGATACTATTAACAACCTATAAATTCTAGGAAAAGCTCTTCAATGGTAACTACCACCAGGATAATGGACTGTATGCAAATAACTCTCAAATACTCTCATCAGATTACAATTGCGTACTTTACTATATCTAGTTATGGTATATCACAGCACATAATCTGTCTGTTACCCTATTATGATGTCATGGCAGTTTACCTTATAGAAATATAGTTGTGATGTCACAGCAGCTTTCCTTAATAAAAATCTAGTAATGAGGTCACAGACACTTGCATGACCTAAATAGCGTTATGATATCACAGTTGAGTTACTAGACTAAAACCAGTAGTGATGTCATAGCAGCTCATCAGAATGAAATCTACTCATGAGGTCACAACGGGTTACTTAACAGTAACACATTTGTGAGGTCATCAACGATGGTACAGTAGTTTACCCTATCGTAGAGTCACAGCCACTTACCTGATAGGAAAACCAAAATAAGTGGAAGGAGGTATCTTGGACTGAGATTCATGAAGCCAACTTAGATTGGTAAAACAGTAGCCATAGGTACTGACCAAAAGGAGGCCACTTATAGGATGTATATATATTTATAGATTAGGGTACCTTATATACAGAACCAAGACGTTTTATTAGTCAGATTCTAGTTTAGCCAACAAAATACTAGATTTTTTAGCCCTTTCTTCCTTATTTGTATTTTATCCATACTTGTGTGTACTTCAGAAGATTAACTTCATGACAAACTAATTTTATGTGCAACTGCTACAGAATATTACTGGCCATAACGGGGTTAGGCCAAAGTGGGCACCTGCTGTAAACCTGAGGTCACTGCTACAGCCTATTACTGGCTAGAGCAGGGTTAGGCAAAAGTGGGCACCTGCTGTAGACATGAGGTCACTGCTGCAGCCTATTATTGATCATAGCCGGGTAAGGCTGGAGTTTGCCCTGCTGTAGACATGAGGTCACTGCTGCGGCCTATTATTGATCATAGCCGGGTAAGGCTGGAGTGTGCCCTGCTGTAGACATGAGGTCACTGCTGCAGCCTATTATTGATCATAGCCGGGTAAGGCTGGAGTGTAACCTGCTGTAGACATGAGGTCACTGCTGCGGCCTAATACTGGCCATAGCAGGGTGAGGCCAAAGTGGGCACCTGCTGTAGACATGAGGTCACTGCTAAAGACCATTAATGGCCATAGCGGGGTTAGCCAAAGTGGGCACCCGCTGTAGACATGAGATCACTGCTGCAGAGTATTATTGATCATAGCCGGGTGAGGCTAGAGTGTGCCCTGCTGCTGTGGCCTATTACTGGCTAGAGAGGGGTTAGCCAAAAAGGGCACCTGCTGTAGACATGAGGTCACTGCTGCAGCCTATTATTGATCACAGCGGGATGAGGCCGGAGTGTAACCTGCTGTAGACATGAGGTCACTGCTGCAGCCTATTATTGATCACAGAGGGATGAGGCCAGATTGTGCCCTGCTGTAGACATGAGGTCACTGCTGCAGCCTATTACTGGCCATAGCGGGGTGAGGCCAAAGTGGGCACCTGCTGTAGACATGAGGTCACTACTGCAGCTTTGAATACAATGGTATTAATGGGAGGTGCCCTGCTGAATTGGAGGGGAAGGCAAGTATAGGCTTGATGATGTTTTATGGCCCCTTCCAGTACAGTACAATACATTTCTAATTCCAAGAAGCCACATGTTCCCCCATCCACCAGCTTTAGAGAAAAAAGAACACGATAAACCCTAAACTTCCCAGGAACCCATTGTACTCGGTAATTTGCATGTTCCCTCACTCCAATCCTTAGGCACCTTTGCTTTCCCTCTAGGGTATTAAGCAGTGTGCAGATGTATATTGCTATATAATAACGTGAAGAAAACCTCTATTGTGTGCGCTCTCATTAACGTCTCCGTGCGGCCGCCCTGGATGAAACCTGCACAATTACGCGGAGCCAAGGACCAGACTCATCGCGGGATGCGTAGCACGTGTGCAGAGTGGATATTTTCACCATAGGATAGCTGGTTATTAAGGACGGTCGTCTTCGTGCTCGAGACAAGGTCATGAGCCGTAGCTGGTAATTTATGGGCATCTCGAGCGCTGATCCTAGTGGGAGCGTCTTACGTACAGGTATGTGTAATTGTGACTCCAGCTGTACGTTGCGACTGTGCATCAGCTGGGGAAGATGAAAGCATTGTTATGATGGAAAATACTTACGCTCAATGTATATCAGGCGACCTTTCCTTATGTGGCTATGCCCTCCCCCCTCTTCCCCAACATCTCTTCACCCACCCGTCTGTAACCTTGAAATTTCGACTTGCAATGCATCCTACATCCCAGTGCCTGCAGACATCCACACTGGAGCCGTAAGGAGCAGAGGCGAGTCTTTGATGTGCTATGGCGGTGCGTGGCCAGCTGGCTGCGGTTAATCTGTTGCCCAGGGAACATCAAGTGAAGTGTATACTTCCTGATACAGCACAGGAGGCCCTCCCGCGCCATCGCCACACGGCATCTCGCTGTGAGGAGCTCAAGTGCTGGAACTGCTATAGCTGCAGCACAGCTGGTGCCCATTAATGCTCCCTGTGTGACTGGAACAGGCAGCCAGCTTTAAAAAGCTCATTCTTTTCCATTGACAAACCAAGGGGCTTATTATTCCCCCCCCCCTCCCCCAAGACCCCCCCCTCTTTCCTTGTAATGAGCAGCAAACCCCACGCCTGGCGGATTGAAATAGCGAAATGCAAAGGATTTCGTGATTGCTTGAATTTTTTTTTTCCCCGTTCTCATCAGCAAAACACAACAATCACTAAAATGAGATGTGGAAGAATTTATAGCAGAGGAAATTTGGTAACCGGGATTTAATGTGGATTATGTGTAGTGCAAGGGGACCATTATTTACGCACTGCTGCTAATTCACATCATCAGGCCTCTTCCAAGCATGAGATTCATACCTCCAGTCTGCGCAGGAATTAAAACACCTCGTCTCAGGATGCTGCCACCTCCCCGGGCATGAGCCAAAATATACCTGGAACACAGGGGCGCTTCTTCATAAAAATGGCAGCCTCGCTTGGCGCTCCGATACTAAATAAGATAAATCGATCCTTCCAGACCAGCCTATAAAATTTCTGTGCAAAGTCTTGAAAGAAATAACATGTATGTTGGTCTTTAAAAGAGTGTTGGAATCCACTATAGTTCAAGGGGGTTACCATGAAAAATGTATTATTATATAAGCACACTTAACAGGGCATAATAAAATAATAAGTTCCACCGATTCCCCACAGACTTTACACTTTGCTTTACCGATTCCCTACAGGAAGTACATCCTAGACCAATGATTGGCCAACTGTGCATTTCCTGTGCATCAAACGTCAAGTGGTAGAAGAGAAGGAAAAAAAATATATCAGGGTGATAACTATTAACTCTATTTTACGCCTCATTATCGTAAATACCAAATTTTATGAGCACAAAACAGGGAAAGGCTCAGATTTTATTACAGTTGATTATACCCTAATTTCAAGATAAATTTTGAGCGGTCTAACTACAGCACAGTGATGCTCTGGTAACAACCCCAGATCCCTTCTGGACCAATAGAATAATTTTACAAGTTGATTTCAGAAGAAGGCCAGGGATAAGAAATATAGAAAGATTACCACAGTCTTCCACGCTGGATCTATGAGTAAGTGTCCCTGGTTTAGCTTGATTTTCCATTAAAATATTAGTGTTCAGAAGGGTAGTCAAACAGGTTCACACACCCCTTTAAATCACTGGAATCTGATCCTGTGCCTGATCCGTTCTGTTTCAAGATATTTCTAGCGTTGCTTTCAAGGACCAGAAACATTTGAACAAAGAACCCGTAAAGGCTGTAGAATATCAACACAACAGGTTTTGTAGGTCAATGGCTTAGATTTTGGTCTGATCACCTAGTTAAGAAAGGTGTCCATCGCTATGGGCTGCTAATTATGCACACCCCTGCCCCTCCCTCTGCCATGCCTCTCGCCTGATGTCACCTTGCTCTCCCAAGCTCCCAGCTGTGCGGGGACGTGCAGAATTAGAAGCCCGGAGAGCCGGACATCTTGCCCCATGCTCCGTGCTGCTAATTATAACTTTCTTTTCTAGGTGATCCCAGCATGTTAGGGCTATTGATTGACAGTGCCGGGATCAAGATGAAGAGGTGCGGAAGTAAGTGTTTCTATTCTATTTTTTGGGGGTTTTTTTGAGCGGTTGATTTTCTTTTATAAAGAAGACATTCCTCTAGTACTGTATAGGTTATCAATATATCAATATCAGGTAGCACTGTGAATCAGTGGTTAGCATTACAGCCTTGCAGCGCTGGTGACCTGGGTTCAAGTCCCATCTGCAAAGAGTTTGTATGTTCTCTCCGTGTTTATATGGGTTTCCTCCGGGTCCTCCAGTTTCCTCCCACACTCCAAATACATACTGGTAGGTTGATTAGATTGTGAGCCCCATGGGGACAGGGACCGATTTGGGAAGCTCTGTGCAGCTCTGCGTAATCTGTGTGCGCTATATAAATAAAGGAATTATTATTATTAAAATATCAGATCGTCTGGAATCCAAAATTCTGAACCCGCTGATTAGCCGATCCCAAAAGCTGTGGATCCCTGGCTTGTGGGAAGTACATAGCTCCATTCACTATGTTGTAGCTATGTTATTTCCTTTTTGTATCCTTGTGGTCTAATCACTTCTTACTTACTTCAGCAGCCAAAATCATCAAAAATAGATTATTATATGTCATTAATATATGGTTATATTTACGGACATCTCTCTGTCGCATGCACATTAAATAGAACATTTCCAGCATTTCCAGCACAAAGTCTAATATCCATGAAACTAGCAGCAGCAAATTATTAGATTTTATAAGACATTTGCCCTTGTAGGGCAAGTTATAATGCGGAGATATGTGGCTATTAAGAGTCTCTTTTACTGTAGAAGTTTTATGGGTCTCGAAAAAATAAAAAACAGGACTTGTAAAAGTTGCAATTTAATGAGTTATATAGGAACCTGCTTCAGCTACATTTCTGTAAAAGAGAGCCCCGAAGTCAACAAGCTCGGCATTCTGCTGACACGCTGAAAAAAGTGAAGGAAACTTTCCGTGCAGCATCTCTAGTTAACTGGGGAATCTATGCTACGAGGGCAGTGATCTACCAAAAAATCTTTCAAAATATTTTTGGAGCATTTAGAATGTCGAAAATATGACACACTCTTCAGCCAGATCTAGAGCTAAAATCTACCAACAGTTGGCTGTCACACATACCGATACTTCGAAAGCTTGACCTCCACCGTACCCAATCCTGACAATGACAAGATGGCACCAGCACTACAAAAGGCAAGAACGTCAACATGTCCAGATCCATCAACAAAATATCAAATCCATTAACGTTTACCGAATGTATAGAATTAGAAAGTCAGGGGCGGATTAAGACTGCCGGGGGTCCTGGGCTGTATGAATATTATTGCCCCTTCAAGTCAGGAATCACTTTATCATATGGTACTAGGATCAAGATTCATGGACAATAGAGTAGGTCCTGAGTAGGTCTTGAGTAGGTCCTGAAATGACTCTTGTGTACATGTGTATTAAGAGAAGGAACAGATGTACAAGGGTTTCACGGGTGAAGGACCTTCTCAGTATAAAATTTGGTGGGTTGTTTGGGTAGTCATGGGCTACCATCCAATAGTCCGTAAGGACCACTGAATACTGCTGACTACAAGATCTGCTGTTTTTGGATATACTCTTAACTTTTGCCAATTTTTGGTGTTTCTAACTTCAAAAAACTCGCTCATTGGCTAGTTTCATGTATGTCTTTTTCATTAGTTGAGCAGATCTATTTGGAGATTTGGATACTCAGTACAAATCTGCCCTTTTTCAGCCACCGAATAGAAGTCAAAACTTTTCTGCTTTGCTTTAGTAAAATCCCCAAGGATAAAAAAAAAACAAAAGAAAAAATAACAAAACAAGAAGGTTTGAGAAAAATTGCAACATTAGTTTTGGCAGACTAGATTCGGACGCAAACCGAATCTGGCAAAGTTTTATCGAATTAATGGAAATCTACCACCAGGATTCAATAATATAAACCAAGTACACTTACATGCTGATGTGTGCCCCCTTAGGCAGAATTAGCCCTTTTTTTTAAGTTTTTTAGGATCTCATTTTGGGAAAAAACTTCTTTTAAAAGTGAGCAAATGAGCCTGAGGGGCACTTACTGCCCGCCACAGCCAGAGAGCCAGTGATGACGCACATGAGGGGCAGGGGAGGGGAGAGGGGCAATCAGCCGGCTAAGAGGAGAGCATGAATACGAGACGTCAGAGCCCAGAGGGGCTCTGTTGACGCTCCCCAGAGCTCCACAGGATTATTTTAAAAGTTGTACTTCGGCAAAATGAGGACATAAAAGAAACTTAAAGTCAAGCGGATCCTGACCAAGGGGGCACACCCCAATATGTAAGCATATTTGCCTTATATTGCTGGATCCTGGTGGTAGATTTCCTTTAAAGCTTGGATGATATCTGCAGATATTCAATGTAAAAAAAAAAAATTTCAACAAACAAAAAGAGATGATGTGTACGAAGGACAAAATTTTATTAATACAAAAATTACATCACAAAATACATTAAAAGCATTAAGCATTAATGCTTTTAATGTATTTTGTGATGTAATTTTTCCATTTATAAAATGTTGTCCTCCATACACATCATCTTCTCCTTTTGTTTGTTGAATACTATTGCACTGATTTGTGGACCAAACTTTATGTCCAACTAACCCTACTCTTTTCTATATACGATACAAAATTTCACCAACTCTATGCCATGAGTTTCTATGGGGAGTGAAAACACTACTACGGTAAAAAAGCCAACATGGATGGTCTATTGCAGTGCCGCCTCCTATTTTATTCACTTGGCTTTGTTGGGTGGTGACCAAAGAATATGTCTACAATTTGCATTGCTGGGGGGTGGGGTTCGGTTGTCTGGCTAGTAAATTTCTTAGGGAAAAAAAGGTTCAGAATAATACAAAATAAATTAGACACCAATTCCACTGTTGATTCCATTCCAACATTTTCAGGACTGGCCGACAAGTCCGGGGCTGTGGAATTGGTGAGCTAAATCTCTGACTCCAGCTCAATCAAAATGGTACTGACTTCGCATTCCTGTTTTCCTGGTCACTCTAGACATGTCTGAATGTGGGCATTCGTTCTCAGTGGTTATACCACTAATTTGTAGCAGAGGAGCTTGACTCCTGAGCATTTCAACTAAAAGAGGGGTTGGGGTGCACAAGCCAAGCCGACAGGCCACAAGTAGCCTGTCAAGCCATGAGTTGTGGTCCGCACTGTGCTGACAGAGTCCAATGAACAATTTCATAACTGATGTAACATTACTGATGGAAGAATACATTGGTGCAGGAGGTTGGGGAGCAGTGAGTGCAGCTGAGAAGTTCTTATTGCTCCCAGGTCAACTCTGTGTCCTGATTCTGGTCGAGACCAGAACCCAGAGCGCAGCGCCTGCAGGAGGGGACCCAGGAGTGGTAGTACTTTCTGATTATGTGTTTTAACTAATCAGACTTCCTAACACAAATCCTCTGTGTAGTTACAGGGGTTGGGATTGGTTTTCAAAATTTCAAAATACAACTCATGACTTGTCTGTGCTGCTCACTCCTCAGCTCTCAGCCCTTTTGTGCCCCTGTACAGCTCCTCCCTCCCCACAGATGTCAGCTCACCAGGCTGTGAGCTCTTTTTCTTTGAAGGAGCACAAAGGTGGGGGCTGAGCTCTAAAGAGTGAAAAGCACAGACAATTCACTTTTTTTTTTAAGTGCAGCCAAACCAAAGCTGAACCCGTGATTCAAATATTTAAAACAGTACAACTTAAGCCATAACATAAGTGTAACATTTTATTATAAGTAAGACTTTCTTATATAAGTATTCCCAGAAGAAGTTTGTCACCCAGGTATTCCCAGTCTGTAAGTCAAGAAGTCAGAGACAATTACACTTTTCGCTACATTGTAGTATTACTTGACATGTGTCAGAGACTATAGGTAACCATTATGATACTGGTAAAATCTTTATAACTATGGGCTTGTAGGTCAGATTCTAACGCTGAGGAATGATGTCTTGTCAGAGATTACATGTTAGAGGGACAGATTATAGAGAGAGTAAGGAGACATTAGCCTTGGGGGTGACACTATGACTCCTATTTGATAGTCATTCACCATCAGAACGCCACCTATGTCCAAAATCAATGCCCACAATTCACAGAAGTTTGTAAACACTACATTTATATGGCACCAATTTTAACTCTTACATCAAAACTTTTGTGATACATGACTTGGATGAAAATTCGGCTGGTATAGTTGCTTCTCAGGATTGCCAAACCAAACCCAAAGGGGCTAGTCATGAAAAGTACCTGATCGGTGGGGTTTCAGCTGTTGGTACCCCAACCTTAATCTCAATAAGGCTCCTGTATCCCCAATTTGAATTACATGGCCAATGCTGCAACCTTTCAAAAGTAGGACATCAAGACGTACTAGAGGTGCAACTCTTATTCACTTCTAGAAGAGCTGTGCACAATGGAACAGCCGTATGTTGGGTGTTGCACCTCCCATCATACGGCTGTAAACAACATTTCACCACCGTTTCCCAACCCCAATACTCCAGCCTAAGACCACCCATTTTCCAGTAGAGAGCCTTATTAGCATAGCTTTAGGGTAGCTTCAGAACCCAATATGCTAAATAGCCTGCCATCAGATAGTCTAGCTCAGGAACAGTGGTGGATGGCTCAACTAAACTGTGAAATCTGGGACATATTGCTTTTCGTACCACATTGAGAAAGTATAGTCTATCCCACAGTGTGTCCACTGGCTGCTTCTCCAAGAATAATGTCCATCAGCCACAATAAGCCACGTGAATATCAGGGAACCTATTGCTCAGGCAAAGCAACATAAAGATCAAGACGAAAGGTCAGGAAACCAGTGGACTGAAGTACAACATCAGGAATAATCCCAGTGAATATAAGGGAACCTATTGCTCAAGGCAGCTCAACATAAAAATCAAGCAGGTCAGGGAAGCAAAGGACATTAGAACCAAGCCAAGTGAATATCAGGGAACCTATTGCTCAAGGTAGTGCAACATAAAGATCAAGCAGGTCAGGGAAGCAGTGGACACTAGAGCAAAGTCAAGTGAATATAGGGGAACCTATTGCTCAAGGCAGTGCAACAGGTCAAGCAGGTCAGGGAAGCAAAGGACATTAGAACCAAGCCAAGTGAATATCAGGTAACCTATTGCTCCGGCAGTGCAACATAAAGATCAAACAGGTCAGGGAAGCAGAAGACATTAGGGCCAAGCCAAGTGAATATCAAGGAACCTATTGTTTTGGAAGCGTAACATAGAGATCAAACAGAAGGTCAAGGTAGCAGCGGACTGAAATACAGCATCAGGAACTATTACTAAGGAACTATTATCCTTAAATAGCAAGACTTGATGTCATCATCAACAGAGGCAGCCTGGTGTTGCATATCCACAGGGAGCATGGCACAAAAGATACACAAAGGCACAACTTGCAACAGCTAGGAATGGTTGAGTAATGCACATTAATGAAAAGTAGCAGAGCAGTGAAGGATTTTCTGAAAAGACTTGAAACAAATGGCAGCCTGTCAGGACTGGAGAAGATGGTGCGGCAGGTGGTAAACATGACGCTGAGATGGTGCGTGATGGTTCAAAGAGATAATAGTACCCACTGCTGTCTTTTGGCAATTGAGGAAAATATATACAACGAATGGGGGGTATAGTCTACATGTCCAGGTCTACTACACGCATCCACAATCCGCCCGAATATTTAGTGTGAAATAATATAATTACAGACATACTAACAAGTGTAAGGATAAGAACAATAATAGGAATCCTATGACAACCCACAGAGTCTAGGTATGTGCTTGAGCAGATTGCTGAGAGGCATAACACGACTTCAGAGGGCGAACAGCTATTCTTTGATTAAATCTTAAAAAGTGTGTGAACCTTTAATGAATGATGTTCAATCAACCCGAAACAAGGGGAAAACATAGGACCGATACATATTAGCCCCCAATGACAGCCCTTGAAATCCAAGTCTTACTAAAATATTCTCCTCTCCTGCTATAATTAATTTCTGCTTCTCAACAGGAGATGCCATCTCTATGATCCAGGCAATCTGGATTCCCATTAATTGGGGAACAGGTCTGAATGAATTCCTGACATTGTTTTTCTGGAGAGCAAATTCTAACACTGCGATATAATTACATACTGCTAGATTTGAAGATGAAATTACACGGGCGCTGTACAATATATTCCGATGGGGGAATTACGTGACTTCAAAAATCCCAATGTATCCGGCACATTGGCTAAATTTAGTCATCCAAGATCATCCATATTGCTAACTGCTGCTCCTATGGCTTGCTACCTCTACATAACTTGGCACAGCAGGTAGCTAAAAATAATAATACAAAAAACTGCACAAAACCCTATACTCAGCATTAGCACCCCTTCTCCGTTTCAATAACTCTTTGTTCTCGAGCCAAATTTTCTCCATTCCAACCATTGACTTTGTAGATGAGCCCTTTGTGCAGCTCATTATATCAAATGCTTTTCAAAAAATCCACTTAAATTATATCCATGGGTTCTCCTTTGTCTATCGGCTTGACAATATGTTCAAAGATCTCCAGTGGATATGTCAGTCGTGATCTCGCTTTCAGAAATTCTAACTTGTACATTTCTAGGTGTTTCAAAATTTTGATCCCTGTCAAGGTCTGTCCCGTCTTCCCTCCCTGACGCACGATATTACTAAGCTCATACCTGGCAGGTCTCACTAGTAGGCAGAGAATGAGTGTACGTGATAGAGATCCTAAAACGAGGCTCGAAAGATTTCTTTTATTTTTGTTGAGACTTCCCAAAAAGGAAGAAGATCAAATGACAATGACTCCTAACACCGATGTTGGTGATGGATAACCTATGACACGCTGAGATGTTTTTGCTGAAACACAACAAGCTGACGGCATCCGGAGGCAGGGCAACTATCCTGCTGACGGTGCGACCAGAATGGCGGCCAACTTACCAGTAAAACAAGAGTTCCCCCTAAATTGATTGCGGACTTGCACCCAGACAACGGTGTCCCACAGTTGCCGTGTAAGAGGCGGACTACAGAAGCCAAGTATGCTCCTCACACCAAGGCCATTATTTTAAAGGGAACCTGTAACCGGGAATCTTTGTTTACCCTCCCTCACGTCCCCTACAGACAATTAATAGCACATCCCCAAACAGTTTTTATAAAAAGTATGTCCTCTGTGGATCAAATTATAACTTATATTAAAATTTACCTGGCTCCCTGCCAGCTGTGTCCCTGGGGCATGTTCATCATGGAGCCCCTTCTCTGTAAAACACTCTTCTTCGTTCAGTTTGAAATTAAAATCTTTCCTCCTCCCAGTCACTGCTTTCCTCAACTTGCAGATAGCAGTGAAGAAAGCCGGACGCCTCCACTGCTATCTGCGCATGCGCTGCATCGCCCAACAGTGAGCCAGACATGCAACCTCCATAGTGGGTTGCATACTCGGCTCAATGCCTAGCAGCCCTACAAGCAGGACAGTGCAAGGTTGCTTGGCAGTGAGCAGTTTATGCAACACGCTATGGAGGTTGCGTGCATGGCTCACTGTCTAACAATGCAGCGCATGTGGAGATAGCAGTGGAGAAGTTCCAGCTGTCACCACTGCTGGCAGGGAAAGAAGTGACTGGGAGGAGGGTGAAGGCAGGGTGTTTACAGAGAAAGGGCGTGGGACTGGGCTCTATGATGAACACGCCCCAGAGACACAGCTGGCAGGGAGTCAGGTAAACTTTATATAAGTTATAATTTCATCCAAAATGGACTTTAAAAAAAAAAAAACTTTGTGGATGTGCTATTAATTGTCTGTGGGGGCATCGGGGAGGCTAAAAAATGGGTGCCTGACAAGTTACCCTTTAAAGGGTACCGGTCAGGAAGGTAATTTTTCCATGAAGACAGTTTCCAATAGTTACTGGTACATTGATTTAAAAAATGCCTTTGTTGTGCATATGAACAATTCCACTGTTTTTTTATAGTTTTTTTTTATTACTTCGCTCCCTGCCAGCAGCGTGTGGCGAGTCCTGGAGGCAGTTCAAAAAAGAATTGCTTGCGGAGGAGAGCTGATGTAAGATGGGGGATGAACAGGGGAGAGGATGAAGGAGGGCATTGAGTGAGGAAGAGGTCTTGAGGAGAAGTCGTTTGAACTGCCCACCCCTGGTACTCACCACACAGTGCTGGCAGGGAGCCAGTTGATGTTAGTCAATTAGTGTAATTGTTTAGATGCACAAAAAAGGAATTTTTTAAAATCAACATGCCAGAGGCTTTTGGAATCTGTCATCATGTGAAAAGGACCTTCTTCATGACAGGTTCCCTTTATCGCAGCTACCAAAATCTCACCCTGCCGCCAGTGTACCCACCACAGATATGCCTCAGATATATATGGGAGGGGGGGGACCTTTTTGTTATTATAGCTCACAAAAATATGAATTATTCTTGAAGTGACACCACCCGAGTCATGCTCGGCTTTTACAAGTTATGACACACCAAAGTGCTTCTTTTTCCTGCATTTGAAATCCTGTTATCATGTGGAACCTTAGTTAACTGCAACGCCAAGCCAGACTATAGGTAATGTCATTGAGGACAATCTTTTTGTTCTGCTTTTATTGATTTTTTTTTTTAATGCTACAGAAAAGTGCAGTAGAAACAGTAAAAATCCACAGTTGGATACAGGCATCTATACAAGTTCTATGTATACAATAGGAAGAAGAGTCAAGGATACTGTATGTAACGAGTAATAGCATACTACGTAATGGCTTGACAGAGGACAGGGTTTAAAAACAACAGATCTCTAACATAAGTAACCTTGAATGCAGTGTTAGTCGATTCATATATACTGTTAGTGGTGAGAGTGCAAGCTACAAGCACTACCACATCAGGATAAGAAGAAAAAAACCTATAAAACTATAAAAACTATTTTAAAAAAATGAAACTTCTACCCCTCCGATAGTTTCTTGTAGCATAACTGAAATCGGAAGTTGTGTAGACATCGAAAATGTCCCTGGATATTTTTACTGGCCCTCTACAGATGTAATATATCATCTATGTAGCGCCATCAGCAGTTCAGAGTGGTAAAATATAGAAAGAACCCAAGTCTACAACACTAAGATTGTCCTTTTTACACTTTTTTGTGTTCCATTTTCCTAGTTGAAGTGAATCAAAACAATAAATTTGTTGTATTTTCCGTACAACAAATACTGAGCACACCCTCTAAAAATTACAAAAAAAAGAAAAGAAGATAAAGGATGAAGGACTGGAAGATTAAAACAGAATGTGGAAAATAAAGCCCATCCCACTGACTAACCACTTACGTGCATTAAAATCCAATAACATTTACAGTCATATAACTCACAGGTTCTTAAAGGGAACATTTCACCAGGGACCTCATTTTCACTAAAGACAGGTTGCAGAAGCACATTACAGCTGGATTGCAAATATGTCATTCTGCCTTTTCTAGGTATTTGCATTGCAATATAATTGTATGTTCTAACTTACCTTGCATCCTGACAGAATCCTCTGGTGAGTCCCAGGGGTTGGGCTTTGGTTTGTATGTACTTTAAAAAACAACATGTGACTTGTCTGTGCTGCTCACTCTTCAGCTCTCAGCCCCCTCCCTTCTGCTCCTGTATAACTCTTCCCACCTGCTCCTTTACTCACGCAGGAACAGAGCTCACAGCCTGATGAGATGACATCAGTGGGGGAGGAAGAATTGTACAGGATCTAAAGAGTGAGGAGCACACTCACCTGTTTTTCTTTTAAATACATCCAAACCAAAGCAAATCCTGGGACTGGGATTACAATTATATTGTAATGCAAATGCTTACATAAGACATATATGCAATGCAGGTGTCATGGGCTTCTGCAACCTGTCTTTAGTGAAAATGAGGTCCTTCTTTTAGCTTCTTCTGCCCTTGTTTTTATATAAAAAATGCTTCAAAATGATGCAAATGAGCTCAGTAAACACCTATGAAGCCTGGTGCCCTTCAAGCTCATTTGCATGCCTTTTAAAGCCCTTTTTTTGTAAAAACCTGAGGTTTACAATCCTTCATCCTGGTGGTAGATTTACTTTAACACCTGGAATCATGGGAACCATCTAATATGGCAGGATTGCTTAATAAATAGATTAAGTTTTTGACATCTTCTGTAACAAGAGATGGGAATGCTTCATCGTATTTTTTTTTGTTCCTAGAGTATAGAATAAGCTGACAACAAACTCTAGAAGGACAGCTAGACGTCTGAAGGTTTACCTTGCCATCATCATTCAAACCTTGTGAAAACTATAATATTTCAGTTTAACAAAAGATTTTGCCATCACAGAGAAAATGTACTAAGTAGTGAAGAAACAATATGATATCTAACCGATCTGTAAAATCTCATACCTGTGACAGCCAACTATTAAGCCACCAGCTCAGGACACGTTTATGAAGGCCTGGGAGAAGACTACAATTTTTTAATAATAGGGGTTGTGGGGCCAAGTCTGGAGTAAAATGGGATATATTGTACAGGTCCACAGTATTATGTGTGTCAAATGACTGAACAGAAAAACAGAGGCCTCTATCTAGGCCGGAAAATCAATGAAATGTTCTTCTTTTACCTTTTGGGACCTAGTATGAATAATAGGTTGGATAAGTCACATAAAAATGGGTCATAATATACAGTTTATAATTGTTGGTGCTATATAGTATTGTGCTACAAAGCAAATGACACCACATTAGATAAGTTACCAATATACATCTATTAGTATATCAAGTATATTTCTTGATATGTAAAGTGAAGCCTCCTGTCTTTTACTTCATCAGCCAGACATTCCTGTCCATAAGATGGCCGCAGATGGAGGGTCATGTGATTTCTATATGTCCATGAACAATCACCCAACCAAAACCTGTTTGGGACCCCAAACCAGCTATGGTGGAGGGTCCAAAACTGACCTTTTTAAGGTCTTTACATGTAAAAAAAAAATTATTAAAAAATAAACTTTCAAACTTAAAGGGAACCTGTCATCAGAAATTGACCTAATAAACCAGTACCAATATGTAGTCTAGAAGCTTTACACTTTCCACACCATATTGAAAGGCCATCATAGTGTCTCTATCAACCCAAAATTAAAAATCAACTTTGAATTGAAATGTATATTGGTTGCATAAAGTCAAGGAGGCGGAGAGTTTATCACTGATTTCAATCTCTCCCTGACTCTGAACGGCTTGTCCCCTGGAATTTGCACTTTGCACCGGACTTCTGGAGATCTGGTTAGTGATGTCTCCGGGTGCAGGACCATTAATTACAGTGAAGGGGGATTTCTGAGACAGGGAAAGCTTGAATTCAGTGTTCAAGTCTCCCCCTCCATGACTTTATACAACCAATTTACATCTCACTTCAAAGTTGATTTTCTGGATGATGATGCCACCACACTGGACCATTATAGAAACAGGATCTGGAAGGTGTTTAGCTGCTTGACAACATCCTGGTAGTGGTTTAATAGGTCAATTTCTTCTGACAGGTTCCCTTTAACTAGATGCGAGTCTGATAAGGCACATCGGACTCTCATGAGAAGATCTTGCGCCAAAGCCACCTCTTGTGATTGGGACAGTATCCCAGCTTTACTGCGCATGAGCTGTACCTATGGTGTTTGCACAGTGAAGCTGCGGTGTAATGCACTTGCTAAAAAGTACAAGCACCGAGGGACAAGGGGAGTATTAAGTATGTTTTTTTTCGTTCACAAGGAAAAAAAAATCATAATGGGACACTAAACCCCCAGTCCTAAGGACTTGTGGGTGGTTTAGTGTCCAAAATTGCCATGACGATATAATCTTATATTCATGAACACTATCATAAGGTCCTGGCAGGGCGATTGTTCATGGACAGTTAGAGATCAAATGACCCTTCATCTGCAGCCATTTTATGGACAGGAATATCTGGCTGATAAGGTAAAAGACAGGAGGCTTAATTTTACATATCAAGAAAGAGGAGAAAAACTTTTAATAGATGTACCGTATATACTCATGTATAAAAAAGACATGAAAAGACAGAAGAAGCCGCGCCGAGCATCTGAGGTGCCGGAAGTTCATTTTTTCAAGTGCTGGGCAAACTGGACTGGCTACTAAAGGGGGCTGGCTGGCTTTATACTAAGGGGGCTGGCTGTATACTACGGGGGAAGGCTGTATACTACATGGGGCTGGCTGGTTGTATGCTACTGGGGGCTGGCTGGCTGTATACTACTGGGGGCTTGCTAGCTATATACTGGGAGGTGGGGCCAATGCATTTCCCACCCTCGGCTTATACTTGAGTCAATAGGTTTTCCCAGTTTTTGGCAGTAAAATATAAGTCATATTGGTCAATTACCTTATACCTTGCCCCACACACATTACAAAAATCATGCGGTAAAGTGGCCAACCCCTTTAAAATATTTGTATTAGCAACCTCAAGATATTGCCATCAGAGGACATGAATATTGAACAAATGCTGTATAGTAGTTATAATAAATCCATACAAATGTTAACAAAAAATGAATGAAATATTTAAAATCTGAAATAATATTGCATCAAAGAAACATAAAAAATAAATGAAGACATGAATTTGGCCGGTGAAGGAATGCGTTACTACTAGAGATGAGCGAACACTAAAATGCTCGGGTACTCGTTATTCGAGACGAACTTTTCCCGATGCTCGAGTGCTCGTCTCGAATAACGAACCCCATTGAAGTCAATGGGAGACTCGAGCATTTTTCAAGGGGACCAAGGCTCTGCACAGGGAAGCTTGGCCAAACACCTGGGAACCTCAGAAAAGGATGGAAACACCACGGAAATGGACAGGAAACAGCAGGGGCAGCATGCATGGATGCCTCTGAGGCTGCTTAAACGCACCATTATGCCAAAATTATGGGCAACAGCATGGCCATGACAGAGTGACAGAATGAAGCTAGATAGCATCTAAAACATCCAATAATTGACCCTGACACTATAGGGGACGGCATGCAGAGGCAGCGGCAGCAGGCTAGAGAGTGTCATGGCGACATACCCTAAATGGACTCAGGCTTCAAACCAATGGGTGGCAGAGAGGAACCAAAGGAGGTGAGCAAGAAGCGCTCAAATAATATCGGTACATGATAAAAGTTTGCCAGTATATTTTGTGGATTACACAGCAGGGTGGCGACAAAGTTAACATGGAAGCCATGAAAACAACCCAAAATTCTGCCTGACACAGCTCGTTTGATAAGGGGACCATGTATGGAGGCAGTGAACTAGTAGTAGATTAAAGGTGCTGCAGTTAAAACTATGTTAGTTGGATCTTGGCATGGAGCTGGCGCTCCGCTGCCAGGCGAGCTTTCGCCAATCCAAGCCCCTGTCTATAGGCTACTCCCCAAACAGCACTTCTAAGAACCTTTTGTATAAGATCAAGTGTAGTAGCGTTCTTATAAGTTTATGTACAGTCTTACAGAAGCACTTTTTTTTGTTTCTCCTGGTTTGAGGCGTCGTCTGATTCTCATTGTTTAATTTCCTAAATACTCCGTTCTGGAATGATCTACAGTCCTTTTGGCATTTCACCTTCCTCAACTGAATAATTTATCCTAGTCAGTGGGATATTAAATCCAGCCTGCCTCATGAATACCGAGGTGAAATATTCTTTCAGGCTGTTGGCAAAATTGACCTCATCTGTCACAAAACTTCTTCGGCACTCGCTAGGGCCATCTCGCTCCTTGTCTACACCAAGAGTTTCCTCGTCATTATTCAGTGGCTATTCGAGGCTCTCATATAACCTTATTGGAAAGGAACGGATACAAACCCATTAAAAGCTCAAAGAGAATTCCTTATATTAAAAAGCTTGCCGACGTATTAAATAACGCAAAAATAATAAATAAGAAATGATTGAAGTGTAAACTTTGCCTAAATAATACTTAAATTGGTAAATCTGTACATATAGTTACATATATACTCGAGTATAAGCCGAGACCCCTAATTTTACCATCAAAAACTGGGAAAACCTATTGACTCGAGTATAAGCCGAGGGTGGGAAATGCATTGGTCACAGACCCCTCAGTATGTAGCCAGCCTGCCCCCAGTAGTATACAGCCTGCCCCCAGTAGTATACAGCAGCCCCCAGTAGTATACAGCCTGCCCCCAGTAGTATACAGCCTGCCCCCAGTAGTATACAGCCTGCCCCCAGTAGTATACAGCCAGTCCCCAGTAGTATACAGCCAGTCCCCAGTAGTATAAAGCACTGCCCCCAGTATTATACAGCCTGTCCCCAGTAGTATACAGCTTGCCCCCAGTAGTATACAGCACTGCCCCCAGTAGTATACAGCACTGCCCCCAGTAGTATACAGCACTGCCCCCAGTAGTATACAGCCTGCTCAGCATTAAAAAAAACAAAAAACAAAAAATGATATACTCCGTGCTGGGCGCCGCCATTGTTCTCCCCCCGATGGCGCCTAGTATGACGCGCCGCTGCTGACGTCATACTAGGCACCCCCTGGGAGAAAAACATAGCGGCGCCCGGCACAAAGTTAGAGAAGACAGAAGACAGACACGGAAGCCAGAAGAGGACCCGTGCAAACATCGGGGCAGCAGCGCTGCAGGTTGGGGCCACCGGATTGTGAGTATATAAGTTTATAATTTTTTAAATATTTTTTAAGTATATGTATGTGTGTATTGACTCGTGTATAAGCCGAGGGGACGTTTTTCAGCACATTTTTTGTGCTGAAAAACTCGGCTTATACACGAGTATATACGGTAGTTTATATGGTTGAAAAATTACACTTGTCCATCAAGTTCAACCAAGGAAGGGAAGGGATTGGATGAGGAAGGGATTTAGGGGAAACAATTCTATATAACATAACCATCAATGTTATTTAGGTGTAAAAAGGCATCTAGACCCTGCTTGAAGCTCTCTGCTGTCCCTGCTGTGACCAGCGCCTGAGGCAGGCTATTCCACAGATTGACAGTTCTCACAGTAGAAGAAGCCTTATCACTTCTGGTGACTAAGCCTTGCTTTCTCCCAATACAGATTTGATTTCAATTGGAACAACTTTCCACAATACTTTTTGGGTGGGCCATTCATATATTTATAGAAAATAATCATACTCCATCTTAGTGGTCTCTTTCTGAGACTAAATAAATCTAGTTGTTTTAATCTTTCCTCATAACCGAGGCCCTCCATACCCCTTATAATTTTTGTTGCTCTTCATGCCTGCGTCCACAGGCACTTTCTGTCCAGCAGCAGCGTGTAGAGGAGACAGCAGCACCTCTTCAGATAGCAGAGCTGAGTGTGTCATTGTGTCTGATATCCATCTCATGACTCTTTTTCTAGTAGAATCTTCATGAAAGTGTAGCTAAACCCTGTCACAGGCACTGGTGTCAGCCACTGCCGCTGCAATAGTATTGTGTGTGCCGGCAGCCGGGACACACTCAGCTGCGGATGCCGACAGAGCTGTGCACCGCACGGTCCTGCTGCTGACCGACAGCTGGAAAGTTAAGTTTAGAGTAACAAAGCGGGGGTCCGGCTCCATAACGGGGCGGGGGTCTGGCTCCATAACTTCCATAACGGGGCGGGGGGTTGCCTATATACTGGGGCTCAGGGGCTGCTGGCTATATACTCGGGCAGGGGCTGGCAGGCTATATACTACTGGGGGCAGGCTCGCTATATTCTACTGGGGGCAGGCTCGCTATATTCTACTGGGGGCAGGCTTGCTATATTCTACTGGGGGCAGGCTCGCTATATTCTACTGGGGGCTGGTGGCTACATACTACAGGGGCTGGCTATGTACTACTGGGGGGCTGCTGGCTACATACTACAGGGGGCAGGCTGGCTATATACTACTATTGGCTGGCTATATACTACTGGGGGTCTGCTGGCTATATACTACTGGGAGCTTTCTGGCTATTCACTGGGGGGCTGTGACCAATGTATTTCCCACCCTCGGCCTATATTCGGGTCAATAGGTTATCCCAGTTTTTGTGGTAAAATTAGGGGCCTCTGCCTATACTTGGGTCGGCTTATACTCGAGTATATACAAGTATTTATGAGAAGAATCTAACTATTTATGGTCATATCTAGGGGCAACCAAATTATAAATACCGGGATTGAGAGAGACAGTTTGGGATTATATCTGTGAAATGCTGTATTTTTGTTAAGGATCTTGTCTTCACGGGAATACCCCTTAAAGGGGTTAAATAATACTGTACAGACATAAATCTTAACAATAACTTGTCATCTGACTGATCCATAGGTCTAAATATGCATACAAGCAATCTACCACCACTAGGGGCAGATGAATTGCTAATTTCTCATTATTATCATGATTATTATTTATCTATTTATTATACAGCCATTTTTTTTAGCGTTCCACAATTCGCTCATGTATACAGTTTAGGAATAATCCAAATTAATACAATTCATCATCTGCAGTTTCATTACAATGTAAATTAGATCGACTTACTCTTGCTGTAGCAGGTTGCGAGCACGTTTTTGTCTGCTGGGCTCGCGCAGATTTGCCAGATTTCCCCCGCATGGTGCAGTAGCACATTCTTATTGAT
Source organism: Engystomops pustulosus (assembly GCA_019512145.1). Lineage (NCBI taxonomy): Eukaryota > Metazoa > Chordata > Amphibia > Anura > Leptodactylidae > Engystomops > Engystomops pustulosus. The sequence continues at coordinate 20,008,903 of CM033643.1, forward strand.
GATATTATTCTCATCGTCAAAGTCTATAACGTGAATCTAGACATATGGAAGAATAAATTTATGAGCCTCCCCCATCAGAAAAAAAAAAACACAAAGCAAAAAACAAAACAGATGAACATAGAAAGTGAATTCATTAATTTGTACCAACTGGGAAAGTGATGAAAATGCATAAAAGAAATAACGTCTAACAATACATAAGAATTAAAGAGAGAAAAAAAATGTCAAATACAGACGGTTCGCTACTTAAGAATACCCGACTTACAGACGACCCCTAGTTACAAACGGACCTCTGGATATTGGTAATTTATTGTACTTTAGTCCTAGGCTACAATGAGCAGCTATAACAGTTATCACAGGTGTCTGTAATGAAGCTTTATTATTAATCCTGGTTCTTATGACAATCCAACATTATTAAAATTCAATTGTCACAGAGACCAAAATAAAGTTTGTTTGGAGTTACAATATAAAATATACAGTTCCGACTTACATACATACATAATTCAACTTAAGAACAAACCTACAGAACCGATCTTGTACGTAACCCGGGGACTGCCTGTACAACAAATTATCTGACGAGTAGAACAAAATATTGTACATTTATTGAATTTGTAAAGGTGCTGCTAAAAGAATAAATGCAAACATCTCACTTTTTTTTTATTCGAATGAACACATTGGGGCTCATTTACTAAGGGTCCCAATCTCTCATTTTCGTCGGGTTTCCTGAATTTTTCCAATTTGCGCCAAATTGCCCCGGGATTTTGGCGCACGCGATCGGATTGTGACGCATCGGTGCCGGCTTTCACGCGACAGAAATCGGGGGAAGTGGCCGCCGGAAAACCCGACGGATTCGGAAAAACCGCGGCATTTAAAAAAAAAAAAAGTGTCACAAGAATATCACTCACATACACCGGATCGAAGCAGGTGAACTCCGACGGACTGAAGCGCAGCAGCGACACCTGTTGGACATCGGGCGCACAACCTTAGTGAATCCCGGCAGAACCCGAATCAGTGTCGGAGAACACGCCGCTGGATCGCGACTGGACCGGGGAAGTAAATTTGCCCAATGATGTTCTGTATCATCAGGAAATGTGGAAAATCTCTTAGGGTAGTGGTGGCAAAAGAGAAAACAAGAGCAAAAAATTCTTACTCTGCTCTGACTCTAAAGGGGCTGTGTGACTACCATTTTTGGCACCTGCGCGGGGGTCCCGCCTCTGTCAGTCCATGGCCTCCACAGAACAATAGAGAAATTAGTGTCCTGTGGTCTGAAGGCATAAAGGATTGGCCAAAGCAGGTCCCAAGACGGAGCACTCCCTGTTGTCCACTTTCACAGGGATAGAATATCATTGCCAATGAAGGTTGAGTGGGAGGTAGAGATGAGCGGATCTGCTGTTCCCGATAGGTGGCGTGACCTAGACATATTGCCGGCTTGGTGGCCAAACAGCAAGTTAATGCTCAAAGCAATTAGCAATGGCTATAATTGGCCAGAGGGAGTACCTGAACGGGAACGGCAGGTCCGCTCATCTCTAGTGGGAAGTTTTGGGTGATGAGAATAGGCATGGAACGGTACATCTTGAAGCCACTCACATGGAGCACAAAGTTGCTCATTTGCATACAGATAAAAATGGAAATGTCTCTACATTCTGGCCACAGATTCTCTTAAAGGAAACCAACCATTTAAAAATGCCCATTCTGACCCACAAATACCCTTAGGACTGGTCAGGATGAGCTGATGGAGGAAAATGGGTTGAATAGTGCCAGAAACCACTCGTTGCTACAGCAATTCTTATTTTATGCTAAGTAGCCATTGGCGGTGTCCCTCACACAGCGCGCACCGCGATCCGGCTGTAGCATAACTGTGCACGCACTTTGCTTGTGGCATCGCCGCTCCCTTCACCAATTTTTGCGCACTCGAGAGCCGCACACTAGCGCATGTGCATCATCATCTTAGATCGCAAAGCGGCAGTCTTGCAGGGCGGATGTGCGAACTACCGCCGAAGCCTCCTAGTATCACGAGGCTTCCTACAGTAGATCGTTGAGGTTGAGTTTACATAAAAATACCTATGCTCGCCACTCCCACCAACGAAAGGGGGGCCACTCCACTGACACCAATGTTAATAAATCTTTTATTTCACTTGAACCCCTGACACCAATGTTTTAAATATATGCGTTAGTGTGCCCGAGAGCTCGGTGACGTCACTGGCTCTCAGGCACGCGAAAATCAGTGAAGAGAGCGGCGATGATGCACGCAAAGTGCGTGCACAGTTATGCTACACCCGGATCGGGGTGCATGCTGTGTGAGGGACACAGATGCGTCGATGGCTAATTAGCATAATATAAGAATCGCTTTTACAACGAAAAGAGCGCTCTCTGGCACTATTCAAGCCATCTTCCTGCATCAGCTGTCTAAAGGTATTTGTGGGTCAAAATGGGCATTTTTAAATGGCAGGTCTAAATGGCGCATATAATAAATAATGATAAGCAAAGGGGGGTCTTCCATCATTGTTAATCATTTGATTGAAGAGGCCAAAGCATTAGAGGATTATTAGAACTGTTTCGGTGCAAACCATGTAGAGCGCTGTATTTGGTATTGCAGCTATGGTAATGCTATTCGTTTAATTGGAGTTTAACTGAGCCAGGGCCATGTGACAATAAAAGTTCTAAAATCTGTGTATGGCCAATGTAATGATAAATGTCACACTTATTCTTATAACTATCACACTATTTACTGATACGAAATGTTGTGTCTATTTGTTTACACAGTGGCTTCTGTTACATTCCTGTGATGTGACATCATCTAAGGTCCTATACCCTTTACATTTGCAAAATGTACCCCATGTCAAATTGTTAACCCGGTTTCCTTCAAGGTTACTCTTCCAGCAGGGTGTCGCCTTCCATAAGAGTCTCCTGAAGCGCTATGTTGAGCCTGTTTTGCCTCTTCCTGACCCTCCTTCTCCATCTAGTGTGGAGGGGAATCTGGAGTTTGAGGTGGAAAAGGTCTTGAATTCCAGATGGGTAGGTAACTCCCTGCAGTACCTGGTCCACTGGAAAGGTTTTGGTCCTGGGGATAGGTCTTGGTTCCGGCTAGAGATGTTCATGCTCCGCGGTTACTCAGGTTGTTTCATCAGGCCTATCCTCAGAAGCCATCTTTGCGATCTAGGGTTCCGAAGGCCCCCTGTCAGGGGGGGGGGTACTGTCAGCTTCGCTGGAGAGAATGCTGGTACTTCTGGTTCTTCTGGTGGTGCTAGTCATCTAAGGTCCTATACCCTTTACATTTGCAAAATGTACCCCATGTTTATATCTGATCACATGAAATCACACCATGTCTCCATGGAGGGATGAAGCAAAGTAAAGTCCATAGAGGCTGCTGTGATTTCATGTGATCAGATACATACATAGGGTTGCAAATGTAAAAGGTATCAGTGTCAGGTTCGCTGGAGAGAATGCTGGTACTTCTAGTTCTTCTGGTGGTGCTAGCAGTGTTCTCCAACCTTCCGGCGTGTCCGCGCAAACTCCTCCCCTCGTCCCGGGCAGCGGCTGCTAAGATCTCGCGCTATCTAGGAGTGGTGTTCTGAACTGCTGACTTGTGGTACCTCTGCATGGTGCCTGCTATTGTGCTTGGTTATTCTGCACCATGAGGGGTTAATTCTCAGTAGTTGTCCAGCTCCTATCAGGTTCTGGAGGTGGGGTTCTGGCTGCATAAATTGCAGACTCACTAGTCACCTGTGCCAGTGTTTGAAATCCCTTCTCCACTCGCTCTCAGCATTAGGTTTGTCTTGCTCTGTATCTGTATCTGTATCGATGTTGACCTCGGCTCATTTTTGACATTGACTCTTTGCCTACTGATTTTGCTATTGACGTACCCTCTTGTTGTGACTCCGGCTAGTTAACCATTCTTATGTGTTTTATGTTTGTCAGTCTGTTTGTGTTTCCCTTCCCACACTTAGCAGTGTATTTCGAGTCTTCAAGGAGTCGCCCAACGGTTTAGCGTGGGGGGGCTATAGGAAGGGACAGGGGTTGGGACAAGCTCCGGGCACACTATCCCCTGTCTTTTGTGTTTCCCAATCCTAACAATCAGACCTTAGATGACATCACCCTGGTGACATGACATGAACTGCTGGATAGTAAGGAGGCATGAGGCATGTGGAGTAGATGGGAGGGGCCGACCGAGCAGGTCATGCCCCCTCTGATGACAGGTATTTAAGATAAAGTTGATTTATGGGAGTGGTTATAATAGAGAGGGAAACCATTTTTAGCTATAAAAAGCGTGTCAATTAGTTAATAGGGCTTTATGGGAACCTGTCTCTAGCTATATTTGTGAAGAAGTGGTGACAGGTTCCCTTTAAGTTCTGTGTTAGTCAGCTGACCTGGTTATCGAATCGCAGAGATTGTGTCCCAACGAGAAATCGGATAGCATCTGTTTCTGCCGTCTGTGCAGTAAGAGCTCGAGCCTAAAAACAGGAAAGAAATAGTCAATATAACAAGTAAAGGACAGAAAATGCACAATGCATATAAGGTTTTTTTGCAGACAATGGTGTAGATTTATCAAGCTGTCTGAAAGTCAGAATATTTCTAGTTAATCACAGCTCCCTTTTAAAATATTCATGAGCACTGGTAAAATGAAAGCTGAGCTGTGATTGGTTGCCATGGGCAACTAGAAATATTCTGACTTTCAGACAGCTTGATAAATCTGCCCCATATTTTTGCCTTTGTACAAATCACTGTTCAGACCACACATGGAATATTGTGTACAGTTTTGGGCACCAGTGTATAAAAATACATAGTAGAACTGGATCGGTTGAAGAGGAGAGCAACCAAGATTATTAGGGGAATGAGGGGACTAGAATACAATGACAGATTACAAAATATGGGGTTATTCAGTTTAGAAAAAAAAGGGGAGACATTATTACAATGTACAAATACCTGAAAGGACAGTACAAGGATCTCTCCAAAGATCTTTTTATACTTCGACCTGTGACCAGAACAAAGGGGCATCCTCTACGCCTAGATGAGAAGCAGTTCTACCATTGCCATAGAAAAAGGTTCATTACTCTAAGGCTATATGCACACAACTGTATGGAGGCTGACATATATGCATATGGGACTCTGCTGCAGGAGGTTATTATGGCGGACTCTATGTGCATGTTCAAGAGAGGCCTAGATAACTTTCTGGAGAGGAAAAATATCAAGAGTTATGAGAAAAAAAAACATTGTTAGATTTTTAAAGGTTTGACTTGATGGACTTGTGCTTTTTTACAGCCTTATTTACTATGATACTATGAATTCTTTTTATGTCTGTATTGAGATGCATTTAGCATAGTGCACCATTAACTTGACTTAACTGACATTACTTAACAATACTTTCATAATTAGAAAATTATCTTGTTAAAATAAAGGAAATGGTAACATCTGTTTTTGCAGACTTTCTATAAAACATATTTGTATATTTGCTGCATGATTCAATTTGTTTTTCATTGCTTTCTTCTAAAAAGCTGCTTTTCTGATCAAAGTCTGATTACAGACAATATTTACTTCAAAAGTGAATTGTCAATCTCCAGTATTTTATGTTTGGTCCAGGGGTCTTTACTATTATACATCTACTCTGGGAGTCTCCATTGTTATAAAATTTCTTTCTGCGTCTCCAGTAGTATAAGTCTACCTAGGGGTCTCCCCTATTATAAGTCTCCTGTGAGGGTTTTCTGTATTAAAGGTCGGCTCTAGGGGTCTCTGGTATTATAGGTCTGCTCTAAGGAGGTTCTGCATTATTAGAAATCTACTCTAGGGTTCTCTAGCATTACCTGTCTGCTCTGGGCGTCTCCAGTAGTGATAAGCAGACCGGAACTGCAAAGCTTGGGTCCATACCGAATTTCAAGATATTCGCCAACCACAGACACAGAGGGGGATATTTATCAGGACCTTGAAATAATCGCAAATGCTAGCTTATTGCTAGCTTTTGCGATTATTTGCCGCAATCCGGGGGGGCACGGACGGCCGAGCGGAGTGCGCGGACGGACGGGAGTGGGCCGGCATGGGGCATTACTGTCCCCGCAGCGGCGGGGCTATCATGTGCTGGCGCATAAGCCTTAAAGGAAACCTACCACTTTAAAATTGTACTTCTAAGCATCAAATATCGTGCACCAGCTCAGGGTGAGCTGTTGCCGGAGCATATCTTCATGCTTTTTAACACTTTTTTAATCTTTATAATATAAGCAGCTTCGGCGCACGGTGATACGCGCTCGGCGCACCATGCGCGCGACCGTGAGTGCTCCTGAATAGTAAGTGCCTTTAACACAGTCCATATCTGGGTCTGTGTTCTGAAAAGTGTGTGAAATTGCTTGATTAACTGCCTAAGCAGCCATTCAAGCAGCTTACATCCCCCATAACAAGCACAGGTAGGGTCACCCATCCAGATGCCATTACACACACAAGATAGCTAGGGAGAGCTTGTGACTGGTCATAGGGTCAGTCAGCTAGGCTTGGACTTCTGAACCAGCAGCAACTGCCCTGGCCAGGGCACTGAGATGTACAGAAGAGACTCCTATTATTAGGGACAGGTGCAATTCTGAAATAATTGTCCTTATAAGGGCACTGTGAAGAATTACATAAGTGCAGGGATATTCTCTATACAGTAGTATGGCAGTATATGATAGGATCGTACAGACAACCTAGGGTTAAAGTACCCTAGGGAGTCTGAAAAATAGTAAATATAAAAATAAAAAAAGTTTTAAAAAAAAAGAATTATAATAAAAAACCCCTAAAAACTCAAATCACCTCCCTTTCCCTAGAACTGATCTAAATATAAATAAACAGTAAAAATCATAAACACTTTAGGTATCGCCGCGTCTGAAAATGCCCGATCTATCAAAAAATGATAACAGTTTTTCACTGCGTTTAATCCCGTAACGGAAAATCGCGTCCAAAGTCAAAAATGGCACTTTTTTGTAAATTTTTTAAAAATTTAAAATTCTATAAAAAGTGATCACAAGGTCGTACAGTTCTAAAATCGATAACATTGTAAACGTCATCAAAATCCGCAAAAACTACACCATCCACAGCTCTGTACACCAAAGTATAAAAAAGTTATTAGCGCCAGAAGATGGCAAAATCCCCCTAAATGTTTTTGTACAGGAGGTTTTATTTTTTTTAAATGTATGATAACTTTATAAAACCTATATAAATTTGGTATCCCCATAATCGTACCGACCCAAAGAATAAAGTAGACATGTTATTTGGGATGCACAGTGAAATCCGTAAGATCCAAGCCCATAAGAAAACGGCACAAATGCATTTTTTTACCAATTTCACTGCATTTGGAATTTTTTTACCGCTTCCCAGTACACGCCATGGAATAATAAATACCATCTCTATGAAGTGTAATTTGTTAAGCAGAAAACAAGAACACAGCTCTGGACATGGAAAAATAAAAAAGTTAGGGATTTTTGATCATGTGGAGTGAAAAATGAAAATGAAAAAACAAAAAAGGGCCAGGTCCTGAAAGGGTTAACACATGGTTCAGAAAAGTGTGAATACCATTTATCAAATAGATTGATTTTTGGTTACTAAACGGCAACAATTACTACAATTGTGCTGCATCTCCAATACAGAGAAGGAGAAGCGTTATATATTGATTCTGGTGTTGGGAGTACTCCATGCTGAAGGTCTCTCTTCAAGTCGGGGATCCAGCAGCGTGGCCACTGGAAAAACCTATTGGAAAAGCCTAGCCCTTCCTCTCACTGCCATACAAGATGCAATGGGAAACATTGGAACCTTCCTGTTAGGCTACATGCACACTGCCGTTGCCCGCCATACCATAGCATGGCGGGCACATGGCAACGCGCGGGGAGAGGAAGAGGAGATGCATGGTGCATGGCGCCATAATACGGGAAAAGATAGGACATGTCCTATCTTTTCCCGGGGTACGGTGCCGCAATGGGAAAAACTAGGCTTCTTTTCTTACTGCCACAAAATAGGGCTATTGTGTAGTTTTTCCTATGATCCATAGTGGTATTCTTTACCTTCTTTGGGTGGTGTGTGGTCTTTTGCCCAGACCGATGAGATTCAGCATGGCCTGCTGCGTTTCTGTGATTCCTGCCTCGGGCCCAGCTGCCACTAAATTAACACAGTGGCCAGTTTTAGAGAAGTAACATCCCTGTCTAGATTACATATAGAAATAAACAGTAAAAATAATACACGTTAGGTATTGTAACCTCCCAAAATGCGTGTTCTGTCAAAATATAAAAAAGATGAATCCCGACCGTGAACTCCGTAAAGGAAAATAGCACCCACCTGCCCGAATTGCCACTTTTTCACTATTTTTCCATCCATGAATATTTGAATAAAAAAGTGATCATATAGTCATATAAGTCCCAAATTGATCAAACGCTAGTACATACTGTAAAAAATGACACCTTAGACAGGTCTGTACACCAAAAGAAATCGGATAGCATCTGTTTCTGCCGTCTGTGCAGTAAGAGCTCGGGCCTAAAAACAGGAAAGAAATAGTCAATATAACAAGTAAAGAACAATAAACGCACAATGCATATAAGGGTTTTTTTGCAGACAATAATCCATATTATGTGCATACCATAAACACATATAATGCGTGGTTTATGCATGTCATAGGACACTTTATATAATTCTGTTCAGATTCTGGATAGTTTGACTGGTCATGTGATCTCTTCTGGACCAGATTAGACTACTTCCTGTGATGTCATGTCCACAGCTGTGCAAGGATAGGTGCAAATGATTTGGGGAGGAAGCGCTGGGAGAGAATGCTGTGTACTTCTAGTTCTTGGGGTGCTAGCAGTGCTCTCCAACCTTCACCGGCGTGTCCGCGCAAACTCCTCCCCTCGCCCGGGCACGGCCTGCTAAGATTTCCGCGCTATCTATGAGTGGTGTTCTGACCTGCGTGACTTGTGGTACCTCTGCATGGTTGGCCTGCTATGTGCTTGGTTAATTCGCACCCTGATGGGTAATTCTCAGTAGTTGTCCAGTCATCAGGTTCTGGAGTTGGGTTCTGCTGATAAATTGCAGACTCACGTCACCTGTGCCAGTGTTTGAATCCTCTCACGCCTTCAGCATAGTAGGTTGTCTTTGCTCTGTATCTGTATCTGTAATCGATTTGATCGGCTCAGTTTGGACATTGCTCTTGTGCACTGATTTTGCTATTGACGTACCCTTTGTGTGATATCCGGCTAGTAACCTTCTTATGTGTATTAGTTTTGTCAGTCTGTTTGTGTTTACTCCTCCTCACACTTAGCAGTGTATTCGAGTCTTCAAGGAGTGCTCCCAACGGTTTAAGCGTGGGGGGGCTAAGGACAGAGTACAGGGGTGTGGGACAACTCCAGGCACCACTATCCCTGTCTTTGTGTTTCCTCCCAATACCTACAGAAACACTGGCCGCACATAGGTCATGCATTCCTGTAATCAGACCCGCACCTTCTTCCTCCCATGAGCTTTGTCAGCTGTGTCGCTCAGAGTCCAGACCCTAAATCAGCTTGTTTCAGGATATAGCTTCCCGCTCCAAGTTAGAAGTTCTATGCAGTAATCACAGGCAGAACCACCGCAGGATCCACTGCCCACCATGCACTAACCTAGGTTCCGCTCCTGAATTGTTTTTTGGTGACCGTAGAAAATTTTTTTTCATTCGGGAGGGCTGTAAACTTTATTTTTCTTTACGTCCTCATTCTTTCGGCACACGAGACACAAGGGTGGGCGTGGTAATTTCCCGTTGCGTGGGATTCCGACAAAATTGGCCTTTTCTCTCACACCTGACTCTCCCATCCGTTCTTTCTCTTTGACGCTTTTTTTTCTGCTTTAGGCCGGATTTATGACGACCTGACCGCCGGGCACGGGCAGTTTACCACCTTAGATCTCTGCGTCGGGAAAACGGACAGACAGAAGATTATTGTGCCCAGTTCAGACAGTAGTGAATGACTCGGTCAAATGGAATTACTGCCGCCCTAAAAACCAATGAGTCCGGAACTGGGGACTTTTGTCAGAACCGAGTGACAGGACTTCAGTCCTTAGCTATGCCGAGCCCAGAGGCATTAGTGATGTCTATGAACTGGCAGTCACGAGTGATCGTCGCCTAACGAGCCAGGCTATCACCTCGGGTGCACTCTGACTGTCAGCCAGGAGCCAGTCCGTCTCCCAGGTAATCCAGATTGTATCATGGAGCTGGATAGCATCTTCCCTGCACATGCGGAAGCAACATTCGAACTAAGACGCCGCCCTTTGTTCTACTGGGAGAGTCCTGAACTCATCAGATACACACCATGTTACCAAGAGGCAGCAGCAGGAAACTGTGCGCTACCTACAGCGTAGTCGGGTGGACTGCTTGAGGCTCCAGGTACTCCCAATCGTGTCAGATTATTTACTTGACGGTTTCGTTCAGTCTGTTTCCTCGCACTGGTCGCGCCTTTTGGAGTTCAGGTGCTGCATCTAATTTAATTTGATTATATTTTTGTCTCGCATTTGCATGTCATGATTCCTTTGTCCACTCCATTCCAGATGTCGGTGCGGATTTGACCTTACAGGCCTGGTTTGATTAATTCCGAACCCGCAGATAAAACCTTAGGTAGAGATGCATGTGATGGTGTCTCTTCCTAGTTATGGAAAACTTGTCTGAAACTGATCATTCTTGGTCTACCCTTGGATCCGGATCCATAATCCGTAATTAATGTGGGAAACTTCTGAGCGTTCAATGGGTCCTCACTGAAGGATCACCTGACCAAGGTTCATTATATGTACTAGGTTTTTGCGGAAGATCGATGTCTTCCCAGGTTTCTTCTTATTCTCACATGTGTTTTTCAAACCCTTGTCCAAGTCCTTCCTCCTCCTCACAAGGGTAGTTTGATTGTAAAAATTGACACTTCTTTCTGTCAGGATTCCTAACAGGGGCGTATTATAATCTTCATTACCATGAACGGGAGTCACGAGGTTATATTGATGAGAGTTTGGCAATCGGACATATCCGTCCCTTCGGAGATCGCCCACTGGGCCGGGTTCTTTTGGTGTAGAGAAAAAAGATGGGGGTTTACGGCCGTTTATGAGTTTCCGACAATTAAATAAGATAACGGTAAAAAACTCAGGTCCTCTCCCGTGATCCCGGATGTCTTAAATCAGGTTTCTGGGGCCCAAGTTGTCTCTAAATTAGATCTCACGAGGGGCTTATACCTGATTCGGATCCGAGAAGGGATGAGTGGAAAACCAACGATTTAATAAACCTTTGGAGACAACTTGAATTACCTGGTTATCCCTTGGGTTGAAGTAATGCCCAAATAACACCCACGGTTTTTCAGGGTTTAATAAACCATTTTCATGATTACATCGGTGTTTTATGGGTGTATCTAGAACATACTTGATTTCTCGCCTGATATGCGCTCTCCACCAGCAACCATCTCCGTCAAGTACTACCAGGTTACGCAAACCCACTTGCGCTAAAATGGAAAAGTGTGTTTTTTTGTGTCCCAAAAGTTTCCTTTTTAGGTTATGTTGTTACTACCCTCTGGATGTACAGCTGGATACCGATTAAGGTTCAGCGCTTCAGGACCTGGGGTCGGCCTACCAATCTTAAGGCCTTACAACGTTTTTTGGGTTTCGCTAACTATGTATCGGAACTATTAATAAAACTTTATCTCCGGTGATCGACCAAACCCCCACGGATCTAACTCGTAAGGGTGTTGATCCAAATAATTGGTCCCCGGGCGCTTTGCCTCGTTGAAACTCTAATAAAGTGGCATTCTTCGTCGCCCCAGTTTGCTGTTCAACCTGACTCTCTCAGCCATTTTGTTGTAGAGTTAGATGGCCTCCAGGTTGGGTAGGTTGCAGGGTTGTCTCACTGGGTCCTCCACTTCTCACCAAGACTCAGACTCCTGGGCATATATTCTCTAGAAGTTTCTTCTTGTGAGAGGAATTATGATACTTGGTATCGAGAGCTCTCTGCCAGTTAAGTGTGGCCTTTTTAAGCTCTGGCGACACGTTTTGGCAGGGAGCTTCTTCATTCCGATAAACTGTGATCCTGTCATAGAAATAGTAATTGGGCTTACGCTAGCGCTTTGAAATCCGTCAGGCTAGGTGGCCTTGTTTTTTCTCTCGCTTTAATTTTAGGGTCACCTACCGACCGGGGTCACAAAAATGTGAAGGCTGAGGCCTTGTCCCGTAGCTGTCGGACTCCTGAGCTTCCAAGGACTTACGGCATCAACTTTTGTCTTCATGTGTTGTTGGCAGCTTTCCTCACTCAACTCTCCTCGCAAATTTAGGCGAGGACAAAAATCTGCACCCAAAGATCTTCCGGAAGGCCAAATTATTGGTTCCTCTTCTTGTCGTTTGAGAGTGTTGGAGGTAGACCCATTGCTGTATTGGCGGTCTCCGGAAATCGGAGTACCTTGGACTCTTAAGAGAAGTTACTGGTGGCCTCACATGACTAATGCATGGCACGCATTTGTCCAGCCTGTCAGCTCGTGCGCAGGAGACCTCCAGTAGACGTCCCGAGGGGCCTGCTTCTTCCGCTTCCAGTTTCCCCATGCCATGGTCTAATCGCTATGGAGTTGTGCACTGATCTGCCCAGCATCTCAAGGTTACGTGAATTGGGTGGTAGTGTACCGTTTCTCTAAGATGGGACACCTTTGTTCCATTAAAAAGTTACCTTCAGACTGGAGTTGGCGAATGGTTATTACAAGATATGGTACGCCTCATGGTGATACAGATGATGATTGTGCAGATGGGGCGTACAATTGTTTCCAAATTTTGGCGAGCATTTTGTTCTTTTAAAACGGAAAGTTAATTGTCATTCTCTCGGCATTTCACCCTGGACTTAATGGTCCAGTAACAGATGAACAGGAGATGATTCAATATCGTGCGACTCTTTTGTCTCGGACGTCAGGACCATGGGTGAATTCACTTCCGTGGCAACATTTGCTATTAATATCATGTAGTTTTCCACTCAGTTTTCCCTGTTTCTGCCATTATGGTTTTTCATCCTCGTTTCTCCGTTCATCTGTGCCTGTCTTACATTTTACTCGGTGAAGCTATTAACAATACTCAAGTTGCGACGCTTGGTCAACCAAGTTCAGCAAAATATTCAGAGGGCACAAATGGTCCACCAGCTCAGAAAGGCGCAAGTAACTCCGATATGTTTGGGTGGGGGATAAAGTGTGTTATCACAAAAAATCTTAATGAAGCCCTCTTGAAGTTTGCGCCCCAGGTTCGTTGGTCCTTTGTTTGTTATCAATTGGTTAACCACCGGTTTCCTCAAGTTAGAACTCTTCCGCAGGGTGTGCCGTCGCAAAGATCTCCTGACGATATGTTTGAATGTTTTTTGCCTCTTGCCTGACCCTCCTTCTTCCATCTAGTGTGGAGGGGAATCGGGAGTTTGGGTGGAAAAGGTCTTGAATTTCCCGAGGGTGGTAACTCCTGCAGTACCTGGTCCACGGAATTTGGTCCTGGGGATAGTCTTGGTTCCGGCTAGAGATGTTCATGCTCCGGGTTACTCGCGTTTTTCATCAATGCACTATCTCCAGAAGCCAATCTTTGCTATCTAGGGTCCGAAGGCCCCGTCAGTGGGGGGGGTACTGTCAGCTTCGACTGGAGAGAAGCTGTATTCCTGGTTTCTTCTGGTGGGGCTACAGGTTGTCTCCAAACTCCAGCGCGTGTTCCGGCAACTCCTCCTCTCGTCCCGGGCAGCGGCTGCTAAGATCTCGCGCTGTCTAGGAGTGGGGTTCTGAACTGCTGACTTGTGGTACTCTGCATGGTGCACTGCTTTGTGCCTTGGTTATTCGGACACCATGAGGGGTTAATTCTCAGTGTTGTCCAACTCCATCAGGTTCTGGAGTGGGTCTGCTGGCAACATGCAGACTCACTAGTCACCTGTGCCAGTGTTGAATCCCTTCTCCACTCGCGTCTAGACATAGGGTTGTCTGTGCTCTGTATCTGTATCGTATCGTTGTTGCCTCGCTCATTTTTTACATTGACTCTGTGGCTGACTGATTTTGCTTGACGTACCCTTGTGTTGGACTCCGGCTAGTTACCATTTTTTGTGTTTATGTTTGTCAGTCTGGTGTGTTTTCCCTTCCCCACTACATGTATTCGAGTCGTCAGTAGTTCGCCACAGCGGTTTAGCGTGGGGGGGTATGGAAGGGACAGGGGGGAAAAGCTCCGGCACCACTATCCCCTGTCTTTGGTGTCTGCCACTCCTAACAACGGACCTAGATGACATCACCTGGTGACCGACATGAACTGCTGGTAGAAGGAGGCAGAGGATGTGGAGTGAGATGGGAGGGGCCGACCGATGCAGGTCATGGCCCCCTCTGATGACAGGTATTTAGATAAAGTTTGATTTATGGGAGTGGTTATATAGAGAGGAAACCATTTTTAGCTATAACCAACGGTCAATAGTTTAACTAGGGCTTATGGGAAACTGTCTCTAGCATACTTGTGTGAAGAGTGGTGACAGGTCCCTAGTTCTGGTTAGTCAGCTGACCGTGTTATCGAATCGCAGAGATTGTGTCCCACGAGAAATCAGGATAGCATCTGTTCTGGCCGTCTGTGTCATAAAGCTCTCGAGCCTAAAACAGGAAAGAATAGTCCATATAACAAGTAAAGGACAGAAAATGCACAATGCTATAGGTTTTTTTGCGACAATCGGTGTAAGATTTATAAAGTGTGTGAAAGTCCAGAAATCTAGTTCCCATGGCAACCAATCACACGTCAGTTCATTTTACCAGTGCCTATGAATATTTTAGAAGAGGCTGTATTGGTTTGCATGGGCAACTAGAAATATTCTGACTTTAGACCGCTTGAAAATCTGCCCAATAGTCCAATATTATTGCGACCACTAAACAACCATAATGCTGTTGTTTATTCGCTGTCTAGGACACTTTATATAATGCTGTTTCAGATTCCGGATATGTTTGACGGTACATGGTGGACTCTTTGGACAGATTTGGACTACTTCCGTGATGTCATGTCCCAGCTGTGCAAGGCTAGGTGCACAATGATTTGGGAGGAAGCTCTCCTGCACTGTGGTGGGGTTGAATTGAGCATGTCAACTTTCCCATGTCCACTCATGTATTCAACCAAGGCGTGAGAAAGGAAAAGCTGACATGATGATACTTTTAGGCTGTCTGGCATCCAGTGCAGCTTTGGCACGTATCTGCTTGATCCACAAATTGATTCGGGGTTGGTGCTGAGGGAACGTACAGCTACCGCTGGTACAGAGGAATGATGCATATACTCTGCTGACAGAGAGCTTGGAAAGAAGAGGCCTCTCCTCTGAACACAGCTGCTCTGCAATTCTTCATGGGAAATGTAGTTTCAGCATGTAAACAAACACAGCAGGGATCATTAGAAAAAGGTAATAACTTTTTTATCCAGAAATATACTAAATTTGTGCATTGGTCGGATTTTCAATATGTTAATGTCACACCTGAAACACAACCCCGTTGCCTAAGACATTGCACAACCTCCCTGATAGTTGCAAGCTTTTTGTGTGTAAAATCTTATTTTGTTTGTTATAACGGGATAAATACATTAATAGCCCTACATACTCTGGACAGGTCGAGTAGTCTGTGCAGAATTGTACTAAGAGCTTTCCCTCTGCATCAACGTCTTTCAGGTAATCATGTAAGTGTGGGAACAGTACATTAAATCGGGTAAGCGATGTATAAAAGGTAAGATCATAGGTTCTCCATTGGTCTGGCTCTGCGATGTTCACAGTGGATCCCAATGTTTCCCACTTGCGAGTATGCAGCGGGTCGCTGGTGAGTTACTATTTCATCCAATGGAAACGTCGATCGCAGCCTTTGGTTCCCTTTACTCCGTAGTGGGTCCGTTATAAGATAAGAAGGGATACGGAAAAAATAGTGCGCAGAGGCTTCCTATGTATTAGTGAAGACAATGTTTTAATATTATACTCACAAAAGTAGATTAAAAACAGGCCTTAAAATAATTGTGGTGCAATCGTTCGCGTCAATACCCGACTCAAGTTTAGCCCGAGTACGGCTTCTTCCGGGGTGGCGTCGTGCACAAGTTATCGATTTTTATGATACTTGTGCACGTGGCCAACCCGGAAGAAGCCGCTACTGGCGCAACGTGAGTGGGTATGTGCGTTGGGTGGGCAATGCTAGATGGAGGTTTGTCTTGCCATTTAGGGGATGTTACGTCTTTGGTGTCAAAGAAGAAGGGCATCCTTGAACTGGACTGAGTGAAAAGATCGGGCTGTTGTGAATATCCACTTGATATTGCTTGTTTTAAATCGACTCGTTGCTCGCGAAATTTAAGGACATCTTGGTCGGAAACAAAAGACCACATTTTAAAGCTATGACTTACGTGGCACATCCTTGGTGTAAGATAAGGATTTGATTTGACCACTACACAGTGAATGGCGCAGTCTGGTTCCTGTTTCATTCTCTATTCATCAGAAGCTAAAAACATCTATGATGGTGCTTGGTGTTGGACCATCGACATTCTGACATCTATCCCAATCTTTTAACTCATACAAACGGTTAAAAGGGGTTGGCCATTATTAAAAAAATACTTTACTAAGGCAAGAACAAGACACACATATTGTACATATCATGGTAAAGAATGTATAAAGCTGCCAAAACTGGCGAGTTTTGTGTCCTGCTGCCCTCCGGAGGATGGAGAGGGCCATTCAGTCATTACTGTCTGCACGCCCTCTCCATTATAACAATTCTCACAGCAGTGGTTGGACCCCCCCCCCCCAATCCACCGGAAGGCGCCAGGAAACTGGATGTCACAGGAAGTCCAGCAGCTTTACAGAAACTTTAGCAGGGTAAGTACTATGTGGGTGACCATATTAGGATCTTGTACTTACCACAGTAACAGTTTTCAATAGTGGCCAAACCCTTTAAGTTAAAACTGTGGCTAATAAATCCACAGATGGTGAGGTATCATGTTGAAACTTAGCTTGAATTTTCCCACAAGATTTTTGGATTAGGTTTGCAATGTAATTTGGATAATGGTTTTAAGACCACCGTCCATATTGTAACAGCAATGCAGAATCTGTAGACAAATCCATACAAGTGTCACTTTTTAAGGGGGTCAAGCACTATGATTTTTATCTATACGAAATAAATAAAGTTATAAAAAATAAAAAACTTTTTGAAAAAAGCTATACAAAATAAATGCAGATTTTTACTATCTAATGGAGTGCTTTTCCATGTTTGCGTTTTGGGCACCTGCTTTGGGGCGTAGTTCCGTGTACCTTTATTACTGTGGAGTGACAGGACTAATCAATGTCACATTTTACTGATTTAAAAAAAAAAAAAAAAAAAAATTTTTTAGCTTCTGAACATTGTACTAGTATTTGACACATAGAAAAAGAGAGAGGAGACAGATCAGAGATGAGATCCATGAAATGGATATAACCCACAGTGACACTCTGCTAACTCCGTTATAACACACAGTGGGGGTCATTTACTAAGGGCCCGATTCGCGTTTTCCCGACGTGTTACCCGAATATTTTCGATTTGTGCCGATTTTCCCTGAATTGCCCCGGGATTTTGGCTCACGCGATCGGATTTTGGCGCATCGGCGCCGGCATGCACGTGACGGAAATCGGGGGGCGTGGCCGAACGGAAACCCAACGGATTCAGAAAAACCGCCGCCGTGTTTGTAACCCGGGGAATGCCTGTATTGTTAATAAATCCACAGATGGTGAGGAATCATGTTGAAACTTAGTTTGCATTTTCCACAAGGTTTTTGAATTAGGTTTGGATAATGGTTTTAGGACCACCGTCCATAGTGCAACGGCAATGCAGAATCCATACAAGTGTCACTTTTTAAGGGGGTTAAGCACTATGATTTTTATCTATACGAAATAAATAAAATTGCAAAAAATAAAAACTTTTCAAAAAAATCTATACAAAATAAATGCAGATTTTTACTATCTAATGGAGTGCTTTTCAAAGTTTGCGTTTTGGGCACCTGCTTTTGGGCGTAGTTCCGTGTACCTCTATTACTGTGGAGTGACAGGACTAATCAATGTCACATTTTACTGATTTTTAAAAAATAAATAAAAATTAGTTTTTGCTTCTGAACATTGTACTAGTATTTGACACATAGAAAAAGAGAGAGGAGACAGATCAGAGATGAGATCCATGAGATGGATATAACCCACAGTGACACTCTGCTAACTCCGTTATAACACACAGTGAGTTCTGCTATAATCTTGTGGATTGTAGACTAAATCTCTGCAAACTGCTGCTTGCTGGCAGGAAGTATCTGTAAGTATCTATGTGTGAGCTTGTCTTATAATGGAGGGGGAAGGGCACACAGATCACACAGCATCGAGCAGACAGGAGAAGCAATTCATGAGAAGAATCTGTTCTGCCTGACCATAAAAATATGAAGATTTACGGTCGGATCCAGTGGCAACAGAAATTGTATATAGCGGGACTGATAACGGGGATTATATGGTATCTGTGAAATGCTTTATTTTGGTTAATAACAGTGAAGAGAATGGGGCAGATTTACTTACCCGGTCCATTTGCGATCCAGCGGCACGTTCTCTGCCCTGGATTCGGGTCCGCCCGGGATTTATTAAGGTAGTTCCTCAGCTGTCCACCCGGGGCAATTCAGGGGAAATCGGCGCAAATAGGAAATATTCGGGTAACACGTCGGGAAAACGCGAATCGGGCCCTTAGTAAATGACCCTCAATGTGTTATTTTGTTATCCTGCGTATAATTTAAGAATCTAGTTTTCGTGGGAATACCCCTTTTTCGTTGAGTACATTTTGACTCTACCACCAGTGGGTGAGCTCTATCACCATCATCACCGCTCAGTACTGTACTTCCTATATACCTGCCGCACCCATTATAAACAAGGATTTTATAAAGAAAACTTCTTCTCCTGCAGTGAAAAAGGTTCTATTAAAAACTGATTAACCCCATTTTAATTGCTATTTCATGTAAATATACAGAGCTTGGCAACAATATAAGAAGAAACATACGCTCCATTACTGATGTTATTCCTACAATTAAAGATTTCGGCATAGAAAAACATAATCACAGGATGCAGGATTTTCGCGGCTCTCCAGAGAGTTACTTCCAATTTAATATTTCCCTTTGTAGTGGGTTTTCTTTTTTAGGTTTAATTAACAAACATTTCTCCAAACATCCCCAGTCTGACACCCCTCCTCCATCATACGCCTCCTTCATATAAGTTCTATTGGTAAATGCAACGCTGCTGAGGTTATAGAGCAAAGGAGGCAAGTAGACTATAGGGGAGTCTACCAGGTCATTCACAAGGGGATGTGCCAGCACAGGAAAGGGGTAGGGCAGTGGTGGCGAACCTATGGCACAGGTGCCAGAGGCGGCACTCGGAGCCCTCTCTGTGGGCACCCAAGCCATCACCCCGGAATAGAGTTCACCAGACAGGGCTCAAAGAATGCTGGCCCAACAATTCTTCCTGTACATGGGGACCCTAGAGAGAAGCTGCAATAGTCCAAATGTGCCCTCCTCCATTCAACTGTCATGGTTTACTCAGCAATAAATTACTGCCTCAATTGCTGAGGCACTATAGAACTTTGCCTTAAATAAGTGGCGTTGGGTTGAAGTTTGGGCACTCGTGAACTAAAAGGTTTACCATCACTGGGGTAGGGTTTAAAATCAATGACTTCCGACAACTGGTCACAAAATCATATTGGTGTTCATATCAAGACAGACTAAGGGTAGCCATGGGAGCTGGCTATGAATTTTATTTAAAACGGTTTTATGAACAACATGGGCAACCACTTAAAGGTGGCCGTAAGCATTACATGAAAGCAAATGGAGTCATACAGTTTTTGGTTTCATGCTTGATGTTAAGGGGTCTGCCTTACAAGGCAAACAAGAGGCAACGTTTTCCTTATCCCGCCCTGGTAAACCTATTAGCATATTTCCCAGAATCCTCCAGTGGAGCAGGAATGGATGTAACATATCTCCACATACCTGCAGAAACAGCTTTTAATGGCAACATATTGATGAACATGTACAATCACACCAATTAAATGCTGCATATTAAAATATACTTGCATTGCCCTGCCTCCTTGTTCCTGATTGACAGGCTATAATATTCTGCAGTAAATAGAGCTATGTTACCTCATTGGTCACTTCTGTGACCAGGATGACATCATCTTGGGTCCTGTTACATTTGCAACATCTATGTATATATCTGATCACATGAAATCACAGCAGTCTCCGTTTTCTAGCAATGTATAATTAAGCTTTTATTAGACAAAAGAAAAATAAATGAAAAAAAACTGATGTATATTTCCCTAAAAAATAAGCCAGGGTTCCATAAGAAGTGATAATACAGTAACATATGTAAAATGCAAATAAAGAGAAGCTTGTAGTAAAATAGCTTCATATTCCTCTGCCTGATTGAAGAAGCACTTGTGTGTGGGTCCGTCTGCCAGGAGCTGATCTCGAGGGTTTTTGTCTTGCTGTTGGGAGTCCTCATGTTCAGCTGCTATTGACAGGGGGCCCTTAGTGGAAGTGTGGCTTCAAGGAACACTAAACAGAAGAGTTTACACTCAAGTCTGTGATGGGCCTCCGTAGATAGTCCAGTGTCATCCAGTTCAGCGATTTACATTTCCCTCATTTGTCATCTATATTAAAGGTGTATGCACTGGTGGGACCACCTTGAGATCCAATTTATAAATGTTGAACACTCAAAAGTTATTCTGGACCTCTGATCCAATTACATGATGGTAAAGTGTGCATGTGTTCTAGTAGGTAGAGGGAAGTGAGTGTTGTATTTTCTGTGAGAGAGAAACAACCAACATGACTGATCCTTCCTTCACTCAACATGTTTCATCAGAGAGAAAGTGGAGACACCACCAGTCCATCCGGAACTGGAAACTTTATTTGGCCCGTATTCTATATAACTTGGTACTGAACTTAAGTTAAGTAAGTACTTAATACAATTGGAAAATAAGAGTTCTCCTTACAGATACCTTTGAGTCCACTTAAGCCAATTAAGGCCGCCTTGCAGGTGTGTGGAGACTTCTAGCCATTGATGCTCCACAAGGGGATTCTGGAGCAAAATGTGCAAATACATTGTCCAGAATGGGAGAAGTAAACATTGCCTCTTAGCTACCTTGTAAGACAGCCCCCTTGAGGCTTTTGGGAAGCCTAATAACATGAAGCAGGATTAAAGCCAAACCAGTATATCTATTCTAGAAGGAACAGATTCTCAACTGTAGACAGCACTGTTTTGATGTGGCTGCATCTCTTCAGTACAGTGTAGGGAACTGGTTTAGTTGAGTAAGAGGCTTGAATATGGTAAGTGAGTAAAAGCTACACTTACGGAGACTTTGCCAATTAAATTGGCCTTGTATGCATGTGGAGGCTTATAGCAATTGATGCTCCAGTAGGGAATTTCGGGGGAAACATGTAAGTACATTTTCAAGGATGGGATAAGGAAAACATTGCCTATAGCTACCTTGTAAGGCAGCTCCCTTAACATCAAGCATGATTTTAAGAAAGCCTAAGAGCATGATGCGGGATTAAAGCCAAACCAGTATATCTATTACAAAAGGAACAGATTCCAAAATCTGATTTGCATATTTCCCAGAATACCCTAGTGGAGCATCAATGGTTCCAAGTTTCCACACCCCTACAAAGCGGCCTTAGTTGGAAAAGTCTTCGTAAGGAGAACTCTTACTACTTGAGCATAGGCAAGAGCTGCTCTCTCAGCTAAACCAGTTCCCTACACTGTCCTGATGAGATGTAACCAAGTCAAAACTGTGCTGTCTAGAGTTGGAAATCTGTTCCTTCTGTTCCTATAGATATCCTGGTTTGTCTTTAAAACCACACCATGACATTGAGCTTCATAAGGGGGTTGCCTTTCAAGATAGCAAAAGGCATATTTACCAAAACCTAATAGCCACACCCATGGTGCACTGAAATGTTAATTTGCATGAATATTTTTTTTTTAAGAAAAAGACTTGCTTATGATGCAGGATACTTCAACTAAAGGCCAAATATTTGGTTTATATGCGACGCACCTAAGGGAATCTTGACCATGAATAGCAGATAGTGTTAGGTATTGACCCTGGCAATCTGTGTAATCATAACTTTGTGTTGTTAGAAGCAGGACTGTGAAAAATGTATTTATATTCCAAGAATATAGTGGGACTTGAAGCACTGAGGTGCAATCCCATTTGAGATTTCTTCTCTGAAAACAGCACAGTCCTTCCCGTAGTAAGTGCAGTATCAGGCTTCTGGTTAGGATTTACAGCAGAGGGGAAGGGTTGAGGAGCAGTTTGAATGCAGAGATCAAAGAACAGAGCAGTCAGTGGAGACTCCCCCAGCTACGGTAATGGAATATAAATCATCTTTCACAGTCCTGCTTCTACTAATAACATCTTATATATAAAGCTGAGTGTGTATGTATGTATGTCCGCTAAAGGAATCCGTACCGTTGCGCTTACAATCACCAAATTTTGCACAGTCGTTGCCTGTGACTCAGGGAACGTCACAGACCAGGTTTTGAGACGAAATTTTCATACCGCCCTTTCCAAAATCCACTTATTACCCACCATATACAGGAGCCATTGTCTGGTGTTACAACAGACCTAACTGGACACCCTGCCCGGGCTCGCCCACCTCAAGATGATACCGGGCACCCACTTGCGAAGGCGCAAATTTACTTGCCGAGCACTAGTGGCAGCAGCACGCAGGCGTCATTTTTAGACAGACGTGTATTACGAATGCGTGACTGGCAGTGCGCAGGCAGAGTCGTTGCTCTGGGAGCGCAACCAACTTTATTTAACAACAGATCGTCAGCTGGGAACAGGAGAAGAGCTGACGGAAGCCGTTAGTGAGTCAAAATAGATCATGATGTAACGCATAAGGGAGTAGTGACAGGGCAGTGACTAGTAGGATCGAGAGGCGACGATGCACCTGTATCTATGGGCTGGAGTAGTTCCGGTAGAGGTACTCCTACGTACTTAGGTGGATATGTTATATATAGCAGCAGTATGGGGTGTGACTGGAGAATTTGCCATCTTGCTGACATAAGGGACCGGACTCCTGTTACTTTGTATTAAAAACTTATCAAAATTGTTATACAATAATCCTATGAATGCAGTTTTTCTGTTGTGTCTGGGTTATAGTCAGATTGTACTCAAGAGCTGTAATCATAATTCTGCAGGTAATTCTGTAATTTTCTTATGATGGAGGGCACTATTTCTTCTTACACATTGCTGTACAGTCCCTTTATATATAAACTACAACTCCAGAAGCAAATAGTCAAAGCAGAAAATGGGTTAGGAAAATGGGTAAGGGGGGCAGAGAAAATGAGATAGCAAGGAATTCTTGGGAGGGTTGGCTCTGACGGCTGCAGAATTAGTTGTGGGCTGAATCAGTTCTGCAAGTTCTGTGATTTAGTTCTCAGTGCTGGGAATTGCCGACTCTCTAACCAATTAGCCAGTTAGGCGGGGAGAGGGCAAGTGCGGTATTGGCCGTGGGGCGCCTGTGAGCTGTCTATCAGTCTGCACCCATTTAGGCGCCAGGTAGACCTGGCGTAGAGATAGAAGAGGCCCCAGCGGGCGTTGAGCATTAATGCCTTCTCTGCCGGCCAATGGGATTATAAGGAGACACAGAGCCTCTGATAAATTGGTGCGATGCCGGGACAAGAATCATACGTGTGCACAATTAGAGCCAGTGTATGATAAATCTGATGCCCATGATTTTTAATTGACTGTCCCCTACTTAAGGACACCCGGATTACTAAACAAACGACCCCTAGTTAAGACGGACCCCTCTACCTCGAGGGACCGCTGGTGAAGCTTCTCTGGATGTTACGATAGTCCTAGAATGCAATGATCAGCGTGAGGTGTCTGTAATGAAGCTTTAGTGATATAATCATTGGTCCCATTTCAGCAAAAAAAATTTCAAAACGCCCATGTAACGGGACAAAAAAAATTGTGTTCGATCTACACTGATCAACTATACAGTTTTGACTTACATCAAATTCAAACTTATAAGAACAAACCTATGAGACCCTATCTTGTAGTAACTACGGGGACTGCTGGATATGATCGATCTCAAAGTCCAGGTCAATACTGTGCATACAATGTTCTGAGCGCAAAGGAGATGATACAGTACCGCCCACAATGATATTAAGATGCGTTATAGTACAAGGAAACACAAAATTTACGGGCTCATATACCAGGCAAACTTTCATGTCACACAGCCAAAGCAACAATACAAGGGTCACGTGGGAAGAAGGGGATAGGCGAGGGGAGATCACAGGCCCAGCTTTATTGAAAGAAGACACAAAACAAGAGGGAGAGAGGGGCCTTATATGAACACTCCGTCATAAACTAATTATTGAATTTATAAATGTTCAGTGACCGAAGGGGGGAGCACCTGCTCTAGGTTCAAGCGCAAGGATTAGGAATAGAATAAAAATGGGTCATGCCTCCTCCTTCAGGCCCTGCACCATGTTACTTATTCAATGAATAGCTTTGGGGACTAATACTTGTTATTCCCTGACATACTGGCTGTCACGGTTGTTGTTAGTCCATCGCTGCGGTCGGGACCAACCTTACTGCAATTCCTGGACAGACGTTCCATAGTATAAATGAGACGATCAGTTCATAAAGATCCAGGCTGTTGCATACCATACAGTTGTCCCATCCTGGAGTAGATATTAGAACACAATATATAAACACAGCTGGTTGTTCCCACTGGACAGTGTACAAATGGGCCACTCCCAAAAAAAGGTGTTGAGTAGTGTCTCCTCCTCCTTGTAGGTTAGTGTGTGGAAGTTAATGGGTCTGACACAAAGTGCAGGTGTACATGAATGACTGGAAAGGCAGCCCCTGATGGCTTTCAGTGACAAGACTGTGCCTGGTCAAACCGTTGCATGACACCTCCATATAGAGTTCATGGAATGTCTCAAGAGCACGTGGAACATACTCAAAGCAACTAATGAATTTGTGGATGTCTTAGGCTCCACAAATCGAGGTTAAGGCCCGCCCCCAAATGGTGCACTTGATAAATCTTGCCATAGTACAGGGTTGAGGAGGAGTCTATGATAAACTTGAGGGCAGAGAGGAGAAATGTAGTTCTGCAGGATACTGACTAGGATGCCGGGGTTCTGATGGGGAACAAGGGAGATCTTCTTAGAAACATTATGTGAAGGGGACACTGACATCATAGTGGGCACAAAAGCTCCCCCTACACACAAGAGTTTCACATGCCTCCCCATCCAGGGTAAGGGTGAGCAGTGGCCCCTTCCTCAGCATTCAGAAATCTGTCAGTTTCTTGTCTTAACAATTATGTTCTACAGAGGTACAGCCAGGGGAGACAGCTACTGCTGGGACAGGCCTAAAACTGAGAGGGATGCCCAAGAAACTGGAGTGGACATCGTAATGAAAGTAGATTGTTTTGCATCCCATTGAGCTATTGATTAGAACAGAGGTAGGGGCCATCAGATGGGTGGATCATCTGGTCAAAGCCATTGAAGTCTCTCTGCACTCAGAAACATGATTGTCTGGTGGTGGTGGGTACTTCAGTATGACCTACATGGTGCACTGACTCTTTAGGTGATGTCTAAACCTTTCAGATTGTTTGTAGCCTGTTACATTTCACACATGGTCTGACAACAATGCACCTTAGAGCAGGGATGTCAAACTCATTTTCTCAGGGGGGCTACATCAGCCTAGTGGTTGCCTTAGCGCGATGGCACACATGGCGTTTTTGGCCCGTTTTTTAAGCAGTCCGTCAAAAACCCATTAATCTGACCATGTGACCAGCCTCATTTACATAAATAAGAAAAAGATTAAGGTTACAAATGATTAATGTATGAATGACTAGAGTAAGATAAAGGTTGGGATGGATCCTGTAGTGCTCAACAGTAGAGGTGACGAAATCGTGTGAAGAGAACTGATGACAGGCTCCTTTAAAGTGGCCCGTTTAATAAAATCAGCCATTTGAGGACAACCATAAAGCTGACTATGCCAGCAGCACACTGTCTCCCCAGAAGGCCTATTATTACAGTAGGCCACACCATCCCCACAGTAGCCACTGCACCCAGCAATCACTGTAACACAGTAGTCAACAGTACCCCCCCCCCCCAGCGTCACAGGGGACCCCATTAGAACAATGCTCTCCAGATAGCCACTGTCCCCTAGTAGACGCAATGACCCTCAGTAGTCCACACGGCATTGACTTCTACTGTATGTTCCCCTCTCGCCTATTCCTATACCCCCCCAGCTACAGTAATTATGTTTCTTCAATGAACTATTTAACTATTACTGTTCTGGTTGGACTGTTGACCAGTAGACGGTCAATCCTTTGTGTGATCCGAGGACCACGGTCAGGTGATAGACCTTAACGCAATTAGAATTAAAAGGGATCAAAGGGTGTACAGTCCAAAAAAAGTTACAATGAAAACATCTACCCCACAGATGCACCTTAAATCATGTATAGATTTAAAAAATCTAGCACAACATTAAAACCTATAAATTATTCGTATACTGTTGAGCGTAACAGTTGCAAAGAAGAAAAGTGGAGGGCCTCTTTGGTGGGGGCTAGTGAAAGATAAAAACAGAGCCACTATTGAGTATAAATACGTCACGAGGGAGTACAATTTGTTTAACACATTAAAACTAGCACTATTTAAAGCGTGTATATGGAAATCTATCTAATCTATCAAATCAGACGGAAAAACCTACTAAATCAAGCATGACAACCAGGGGACACTTTCTCATACATTCCTGCACCAGGACTGTGATATTTTATATTGGTTATCCATGGCCTCTTTCTTCTAATCACCTTATCCTAATGGACTAAAGGCTCGGGGGGGACATTACAGAGACCCTCTGTGCTGTTGCTTCACAGTTGTCTCCTCTGCTCCCTCAGCACCTCCTGCCCCCTCCTCAAAGAAGCAGAGAAGGTTTCAGCACCACAGTGGGTGGGGGAAGTTCTTCACTGCACAGCCTGTGAATCTGCCAGCATCGAGAGGCTCCTGTAACACCCACATGGCGCCCTTAGGCTTATTGCATATTTTAAAAACTTGATTTTTAGAGTAAGAATGCCGGTGGTGGAACAAATAGCCCCCTCCCCCAAGATAAGATACCTGGACACATCTTTGTAGATGGAAAAAAAAAAACAATCTGTTCTTTTTTTGGAGCGGTTTTCATGTAAGAGGGACTGTGGGGGAGATGTATCAGGAGTGTCTGAGAAAAGTCTAGTTGACCAGGAAACCAAAAGAGCTTCGGCTTTCATTTTAAAAACAGCTGCTTGAAAAGGAAAGAGACATTGATCGTTGCCATGCAACCGATCAGAGGTCATCTTCCTTTTTCAAGCAGATGTTTTAAAATGCAAGCCGAGCTTGATGTTTACATGGCAACGAGAACAGTTTCTACCTCAGACGTTATAATAAAGCCTGTATATCAAATCTCCCCTGTGTATGTAAAACCGAGGAAAATCTCCCCTATGATGTATAAAAGAGGTAAATTCCCCTTGTATGTCTTACAGAGTTTATATAAATCTCCCCCGTGGATGTATATGTGCTTATATGTAAACCTGCGCGCGTCTGCCTTTGATCTGTCTGTGTGGCAGACGCTCTCCTTCTCCTATTCAGGTTCACATTGCTCTCCCGATGCTTCACCAGGACTATTACCTCAGATTATGAGGGACATGCTTGTTAGCGTCTCGCTATATCAAAAATACACGTCAATGTGGATCAGCTGCTTTCTAAGCAATATTTTCCCTGGATTCATTAGGGAAAAAGCTAAATTATTTCAGGTGGTTTATGATCTCATTTTTACCTATGAGATTAATTCTATAACACTCGGTGTAATTATCAGTCCCATAACTAAGCTTGTAATAAAATACCCCTCTACACGCATGATTTGAGTGTGGAGTGAGTGGAGTGTAAGATGGGCCAGACGAGTTCTATGCATTAGAGTCGGGGATGGCGGCTTTTTTTAGATTCGCATGTCAGTTTTTCATGTCTTGTTTACTCCCGATTCCCTCGACCAGTATATAGGGACTAAAATTTGGATGGGTTTTTATCTATAAAGTCATCAAACTTTTCAGGAAAAAGGTTTTTGGGTGATAATGTCTGCACAGATCCCTAATTGCAGGCTTTGCGTTCTCTTGAAATGAAAAGGATAAAGATAAACGATGAATTTTCTGTCATTTTGTGCCCAACGTGGGGTTGCGTTGCTTATATTTTGAATTTCGGTCTCCTCTGTGACGGTAAAGGGATGGTTTGACGCCCGAGCTGGTGTATATTGTTATTGATTTTATCCAGGTCGTAGTTACATAATTTAATGCTCGAGTGAGGACTGAAAATTTTTATATATCATACTATATAGTATACTGTATAGATGAATGAAAAACAGGGAAGTCTGTTGCCTTGGGTAGTACGTCTAGGCTCTGGGGATGGCCACCAATTTACAGAGTAAAAAAAATGCTATCTAACTATTTGCCTGTGTACACTTATCTTATAAAAGTATGAGTACCAGATCCTGTGGGACTTCAACCCTAAGGGGCCATTTACTAAAAACAACTGCAGTCTGTACTGACGTGCAGTGTCCAGTGTAGTGTGCAGGGGGCGCCAGATTCAGGATTTCTAATGCCCGTTCTTCCTGAAATGGCGACCCTGCACGCTCCGACAGAGTGCACCATTTTTTTGGAGGGTTGTTGACACATTCTGTAGGACTTTGCATATTAAATCTGGTGACCGGCCGACTGTTCACGGAACGCACCTGCAGTGCGAAATTTCTGGTCTCCTGAAGAAATAAAGCTGCCGCAAAGGGGTCTGTGTGCACGGACACTTTTAAATCCCTGTGCAGCAGTTTGACTCGTAAAGTGCCCCTAAGGGTGGTGGCACAAGTGCCGTTTGCGTTTAATTTAAGCAAAACACCGGCGGCTCTGTAGAAACGCCGATGCGATCGGGCCGCGCCGCCAACGGTGGGTGCGGCTTGTCGCAATGCAAACTCAGAAAAAGCAGCACTTAGACATCACCTCAGCATCTTGTTTAAAGGGACCCCAGGCCGATCAAAAGAAGTTTGGAAGAACATTAATTGGAGAAGAGGAAAAGACACTGGGGGACCGGATCCCTTCCGGATGAAATGAAGGTATCTGAAGGATGGTGGTGGATCTATGATAGGAATTTATTAGTTGACATAGCTGTGTTTGGCCAAGCTACGGTTTCGCTGTGCGTCTTTGTACCTTCTTGGCTGCGTCTCAGTTCGTAAAGTTTACAGGTTCACAGCAGCTAACTTCCAGAAATAACGAAAATGGATTCAAAGCAGCTACAACAAGGAAACATGAAAAGTGCATGCCTTTTCAAATATTACAAAAGCATCAGAACGGCACCAGTGTACCGACACCCTGAAAAACCATTTGGCACATTTCAGATTACTGAAAGAAGTATAGCAGTCAATGGGGCCACATTTATTCCCAGGCACATTCGCGATCCAGCGGCGCGTTTCTCTGCGGTGGATTCGGGTCGGCCGGGATTTAGAAGGCAGTTCCTCCGCCGTCCAGGTGGGCTGCTGACGCTGAAAATCTTCTGAAACGCGCCGGAATGCACCACCTCGGACCAGGTGAAGGTTAAGCGCTTCGCAAGCGACATTTTCGGGGTTTTAAATTGCGGCCGGTTTTTCGAATACGTCGGGTGTAAGTTCGGCCACCACCCCGATTTCGTAGCGCGCATTGCGGCGCCGATGCGGCCACAAGCGATCGACACGGCGCCAAAAAACCCAGGGGCAATAAGGTACAATCGGCTCAAATCGGAAAATTCGGGTAACACGTCGGGAAAACGCGAATCGGGCCATTAGTAATGACCACCCCCTATGTCTTTGCATCACCCGAATATGCACTGTCCATAATAGAAAAGCGACACCACTGGGAAAACCCCCAACCACTGGATGCTGCTGTTCTCTCCTTTCCCTAAATTCATTGGAGAGGATAATTTCACAGGCAAAGGTCCCACTGTAGTGGGATATGTCTGACATATGGCAAGGACACGTCGGGGGGAATCTGCCCAATGCGTCCTTACCACGGATGGCAAAAATTGTGAACCCAGCCTTAGCACAGCTTGGAGCATAGTGGAGAATGGAAATTTCGTATTATGCAGAGGGCAGCATGGTGCAGCACGGGGACTTAGTGGGTTTTAGCAGTACAGCCTTGAGCCGCCTGGAGCCCCTGGGTCTGAGAGTCGCACCCAGGTCAACATCTGCAAGATTGTGTTTGCGTGGTTTCCTCGGGTCCTTTGGTTTCCTCCCGCAGAAAGAAAACATAATGTGAGGTTGTTAGATGTGAGCCCCATAGGGACAGGACCATTTGACTGCTTGGTGCAGCGTCTGCCTATTCTCGTGTGCGCTATAACTAAAGAATTATTATTTGGTGATAATAAGGATAGGCTGAAGCTCGTCAAAGGAGGCAAAGGACACAGGTCCATATAATGCAGAGACCTGTCTTATGGAAAACAATTAGTGAAAAGTGGCCAAACCCTTAAGGAGCAGGTGTTGTCTTCCCTGACCATGGGGAAAAAAAAATTGACTTTGATGTAGCTACTATAGGGGCCATACAGAACCTACTGGGGCACATTTAGTATATTCCTGCAGGAGTTCACAACCGAAAGTGCGTTGTCCGACGAATGCACTGTGCCGCGTTTACGAGGATTGTGCGCCCAAATCTGCATGTGTCGCTTCCCCACTCAGGTCCAATCAGAGTTCACCTTCTTCTTCCTGGAGTGCATTTTACAAGTGCTTGATATTGCGTCACAATTTGGAAAAGATTAAATCCCACGCTCGTCCGATCAGTGGATCATCGGTTGGCACACAACCCTAATTTGTGGTCACATGGAGGCAAGCGCAGCGCGGAAATAAAACATTTGTCGCCACATCCCAGCGCAGGACACTTTAAATACATGTGCAAGCCGGTAATCCCCATAAAAATTAAAGAATTGTATTAGCAGTTCATCGTGGTTTCCTCTTCTTTCCCCGGTTGGGGAATATCTTTGCCTTCTATCCACATAAATAAAAATGCAAAGTATAACAAAAGTGAGCAGATGGTTGTGCAGATTTCTCTGTCAATCTTAAGATTTCGTTTTCAGATACTGAACACCCAAACTTAAATCGACGGTGGTCCATTAGGGTTGTGGCTCAAAAAGCGGACCCAACGGTAGCTGTGACATTCTTATGCTATATGCAGACCATGGTGCTAGCGTGCACAGAGTATTACTGTCGTATTCAGTTATTACTTTTTTGGATGTGAAGGGCATCTCTGTAGCGTTAAAATGGCAATTCCACAAAAAAAAAAAAAACCCTACAAAAGGCGGCTTGTGATCAATATTGTGAAGCGCCAGCGTGTGCGGGACCCCTGCCCGAGTCTGTGTTTGTGGTGTCGGCTGGAGATTGCGGATGCGAATAATCCCGTGGAAATCAAGGATTACTTGCACTCATATTGCCCTTTGCTCCAGCAGAAACCCCGTGACCGTTTAAGAGAGCTTGCTCATGTTAGGTACTGTGTCAGAGAAGCATCATCTATTTTTCTATCGTGAAAACACTTGTTGATTAAGTAGAGTGATACGGTGGGAGTGTTTGGGCTGGCGGAGAGGTCAGGGATGTGCCGGCGAATGATGAATGGCTGCTTTCCTTGATTAAATTGCAGAAACAGACTAATATTTGAGATGCTTGTAGGGTTATTGCGATCCCAAATAAGTTTCATGTGATGGTTTTCAATGTTTTCTTTCATGATGTTTTCTCGCTCTCCGCTACTTTCATATTTGGCCTCGTCGGATCACTTGCCATTATCTTATTTAATTTTTTGTGTTTTATTAGGACACACGGGGAAGCGATGAGATGCAGGAGAAGGGTAGATTATTAAAGCACATTTGTGTAACGCTGAAAAAAATGTTC
Source organism: Engystomops pustulosus (assembly GCA_019512145.1). Taxonomy (NCBI): domain Eukaryota; kingdom Metazoa; phylum Chordata; class Amphibia; order Anura; family Leptodactylidae; genus Engystomops; species Engystomops pustulosus. Next base: position 20,040,798 of record CM033643.1, read on the forward strand.
AGAATAGAGAGACGAGTTTTAAAGTGTGTGGAAACATTTGAAAAGCATTGTATGTCCTTAGTGCAGATGATCCTTATGATCCTTATTATTTTACCTCTATCTTCGTCCTATTTAAGCGTTTGTGTTATCAGCTTTCTGTCAGTAAACCACACAGCTCCCTACAATAAATTATACGGCTTCTATAACAACTATCTACACCCCCGTAAATTTGGATTTTTCGGGACTAAAGGCGCCCACGGGCATTATAAGGAGCACCGGCATCAAATGCATGCTTACTAAAAAGTCGACTAGGCTCATATCTTTATTATAAGGCGCACGGTGTAATAAGCGCACCCATGATTATAAGGATGAATGACACAGCAGGTGGCAGGACCTGTGCACAGTTCAAGGCAGTGTTGCTGTAAGTATAAAATGCGCATGAAACTATAAGGCGCACCTTTGATTTCTGAGGAAATCAAAGGATTTTTTGTGCGCCTAATAGTCTGAAAAATATGGCAAATAAACTATATGAGACTCCTATATAACTTATATATACACCACCACACACAACCATAATACTATTACAATCCTAGGTTAAATAATAAAACTTGTTAATGCCCTTACCATCGTTCCCACAATGCGCGCAACCTCATTCCCTTTCCCTTGGTTTGTCAGGGTGGGTAGGAGGTGTACCAAGATTGGCGGCGCTCTGATGCAGGCGGTGCCGGGACATCACACGGACCACCAGTTGGCAGGGCGGCCATCTGTTGAAACTCTGATCGTTTAGGCAGTTAAGGAAACTTATTGTTCCCTCACTGCCCATAGGATGTATTCGGGGCAGGTCTTTGGGGTATGAATGGGCCAGGCCCGGACCCACTGTGGCAAGTCTTTGCGGTTCATATCGCCACATTTGGTGGGGGTCCCTCAAGGGGCAAAGTGGGGGTAGGGGCCGCGAGGCCCCCCCCCCAATAATCCGGCCCTGAAAATATGCTACTGGCCGGTAGGCTTTGAAGGATATTTATGAGTGCAAACCTGCTGCCATTTGAGTTGAGAGCACAGCTGATGCGGCGGTGGGGTTGATGGTCACGAGGGGGACAGGACCCAGGCAAACCTCAGGAGGTGGGGTCGTGGGTCGTCCGCAATTTCAATTATTTCTTCGTAGCCAAGAGGCGCTCGGGTGACAAGACTGTGGGGTCTTCCAGCTATTGGCGTGTCTCCTAGATTGTTAGGGTTCCCAAAAGGTGCTACCTTAGGACTTAGTATGAATAAATGCTCGTCTTCAATCATGGGTTCAGATTCTCAGGGGAAAATGGTACATATGGGCTTGTCTTATTAAGGGGGATCTGGGTTAAGGTTTTGTGCATGCAGGTTTGAGCATCGCGTCGTTACTGCTCCATTTCAATAGACAGGGGAATGTGATGTCGAAAACTGCACAGTAGCGAAGAGGGTGAGAGGGGGCGCGGAGCCGGTGGGAGCGGGAGGGGGGGGGGGGGGCACTGAATGGAAGTGTGCCACTGGTACCTCTTAGTATATTGGGCTCAATCTACGCGAGTCGGACACAGAGGCTCTGTACTAGCGGAGATTTTGCTACAGTGTCTGGTCCGAAGATCCCACCCTTCCACACTGACAAAGTGAGTGTGAGGCTCACGGGAGAAAATGGTGGGGGATGGCCAGAGATGTATGTGACTTCTCCCCAGACAAGTAAAGAGAAAGGGTATAATGAATTTCTGACGATTGTCTGTAGTGGGGGTAGCTCAATACTTATAAACATCTTAATAAGCAGGAAGTGAGGAACGAGAAGTGTCACACCAAACAGTGCTAGTGAGCAGAGGAGGGTGATACAAAAGCCGATGACAGAGGGCGTAGGTGTTAGACCCTTGGCTTATTAGCATAAATTTTAAAAGTGATATTAGAGGGGGAAGGAGGCATGGATAAACAAATATTACATTCGATTACCCAGATCACGGGTGGGGCAGGGATCTATGAGGAAGTGCCCCGGTTTATCATGATGAATTGATGGGTGGTCCTTACGAAGATCTCATGCCTTTGGCAGTGGTTCTAGTGCATGGACCCAAGTCTAGCTAGATATAACTACTATCGGTGACAAAGTGTTACTGCACAGGACAGGTGCGCTTATCCAGATCATATATATAGATAGATAGAGAGTTGAGATATATATACGAGGCGGTCTCGCCTACTTATGGACACCATGACTATACTGACAACAGAGAGTTAACAGACAACCCCTGTGGACTCTATGGTGCAAGCTCTCTGGATGTTTACATATAGTCACAGATGCAATGATCAGCTGTACAGGTGTCCTGTCATGAAGATTTATTGATATCCTGGTACCCGATTACAGCAAAGAATTGTTTTAAAACTCCCAATGTCACTGGGGCCAAAATTTTTTTGTTCTGGATCTACAATTCTAAAAATACAGTTTCGATTACAATTCAACTAAGAACAAACCTCCGGACCCTATTTGTACGTAACCCGGGGGGGACTGCCTTGTATATATATATTATACTAGTATGTAGTAGTAGATACATGCGGCGGTGACCTGTGTTCCCACACGGTTGCACGTATGGAGGGCCATGGTTTCTCTCGTGCCAGGACTGATAAAATGGGATCCATGATGTACTGTGACCGGAGCATACTAGAGTGCTTTTAGCTATTTTTTTTTCCTCCATAGTCTGTCATCCGACAAAAGAACGATTTCTTCTGACGAACCGCGGTGATTAACATGCAAAATGAAAGGAACTCAATACCACATCGTTAAAGTCTTAGATTCACACTTGATGGTAATGTGGTATGAGACGGTATGGCAGCTCATTGATCGCCAGAGACTGCAGTCTCTTCATATTTTCAAGGTATTAGCACATAGTTTTTGAGGCCTGAATGAAGGGACACCTAATAAATCCTGCTGGTTTATCCTGGTTTAGTCACACGTTTTTCCTTGCCTACTGTTCTTCTGATTTATTTTGTTGGGTCGTGTGTATTTGATATAATTATCAGTTCTTCTGGGACCCCATGATTAAAGGAAATCTACCATTCGGAACCTACATGATTAAAACTGGGACAGTACTCTAGATCCAGGCACGGCTGTGGTAATCTTCTGAGTATGTTTTGTCCTTCTTCGTAAAATCAGCTTGTTTTAAAATTATTGCTAATGAGCCGTTGCTGATACTCTCATTGATCGCGCATGAACATAAAGGCATTTAGCTTTTATGTTGTCACCCACCTTGCACGGAGTAACTTGCCCTGGGACATCATGAGAATATAAACTTGTTAGCTTTTTATCCGCATTTGTACCCCATAAGTTCATTTGGTCTATTTATTAAATTATTTATTCATTGACTTGGACCTATTGTCCCCGACTTGCCTTAGGTAGCGGAGGCAGTTGCCCATCTGTCCTTGAATCCTTTCCCTGATATTAGTTTCTACTGTTTATACATAGATTCAACCATCCATGATATCATCCCACTTGATACTTTGGTGATTATATTGAATATATGATCGCATGATTTACTGTCTTTTTAGTGACCCCTCTATCTTAATTTCTTGAAAAATCATGAAAAACAAGATGGGCTAATTGGCAAAATGCCACCGAAAATCCTATGCAATTCCAATACTAATGGTTCCATCAGGATTTACTTGTGTCATCATTAAGGGCCCTCAAGGTCTTACTGTTGTGTCAGCATAAAAGGAGTCTAGGAATGTTTGTGGTCCATCATATGAGGGATACATCGTTTACTGGTCAGTATATATGGGTCAGCTCCCCATCTACTTAAAGGAACCATTACCAGGGACCTCATTTTCACTAAAGACAGATTGTAAAAGCCATGACACCTGCAGTGCACACGATGCCTCTCTTGCTTTCGTATGAATTTGCAGTTACAAGTATAATTTGTGTTATAACTGCTCTTGCATCTGAAACATACTGGGGCAGTCAAAGGGGGGACTTGGTTGGATGCATTTTCAAAAAAACAACATCGACTCTTGTAGCTCAATGTCTGTATGCCCTGTACACATGACCCTCCCCCACTGATGGTCAGGTGACCAGGTACTGGGTGGAGCCATCTGAGAAGGAGCAGGAGGTGGAGCTAGACAGGGCACAAAGGTGGGGCCAAGTCTGAGGATGAGTAACACAGGACAAGGCACCATCGTTGTTTTTTGAAAATGCACTAAACCCCAAAGTCCAGCCCCTGTGACTACCAGGATTGTCAGGGTGAGGGAAGGTAAGTTATAACAACAATCATATTGTAATGCAAATAACATAGAAAAGGCGAGAGAGGCAGATTGCACTGCAGGGTTAAATAGCTTCTGCAACCTGTCTTAGTGAAAATGATGGGTCCCTGGTGAACGGTTCCCTTAAAAGTCGCGTGCTATGAAGAACCATAAGGTCTATTGTCGAATACACGAGGGTCCCATCAGGGTCGTCATTGTCTAGATTATATGAGGGTACATCAGAATATACTTGGCGGATTCATATTTGGGTCAGTCCAATCTACTTGTGTCCGCCTATATCAGGTCCTCAGGATCTCCTTTTAGGAATCATATGAGGCTCAGCCCGAGCTTCTCTTTTTGCTGTCATAGATGTTCCATCAGATTCTACTTTGGGAAGCATATATTGGGGTCTGAAGTACCACACTGGTGGCCATTTATGAGGGTCCAAAGGATCTACCTCATCAATTATTGAGGTTCATCAGGATTCACTCTTCTAATAATCCTATATGATGTAGTGATCTGAGGCTTCCCATGGTAACGTCCCATGGTTTGTGTGTGGGTTTCCCGTCAAAAATTCACCCATCAGAGATAAAGCCCACTTTTTTTGATGACAATAACATCCGTTTTGGAGAGGGCACTCTTACAAGTGTATGAAACATGACTGGTGAACAAAAGGGTTTAGTTATATTGTAGACGATTTCCATCAAATAGACGAAAATTAATGGTGGCGTCACGTGGCTTTGTAATAGGCAAGTGTTTTTTTTATTTTTTAACCGTTGAACTAGGTGTGTATGTTGCATTATATTTTGTATATATGTGTTTATTCATGGGTACTTGGGCTCCATAGAAATATGTTCTGGTTATTCCCAGGACATGAGTGTTCTGTGGGTTTCTTTGCCTTTTGAGTGGATGTTGTTTCCACCTTGCATTGTTGTATCTACAGTGAATGGCGGTTAAGTTTTGCTGATACATCTAATGTTTTTGAGTTTTGAAATCTTTTTTTTTTTTATTATTAAGTAGAATTCTAAGCGTTGACTGGAGTCCCTTTGTATCTGTGTACTAGTGTTTTGTTGTGCGTCTTGTCCATAGGAGCGTGTATAGCTGTTGATCAATAATATAGTCAAATTAGTTGTGTTCTATTGTGACCTTGATTACTATGACGTTATTGTTATGTATTGCTGCCTAAGTTTGTATGGATATGTATATAATTTACGCACATATATTTTTTAAAAAGAATTAAACTAATGAATAACTCGCTACCATGTTCCCTGCATCTCCTCTCCTCTTCTTGCCACAGTAACAGAGCATGGACGCGCTCTGTTGCTGCGCACACTATGTGCGGATTGTCGCTGCTGCGTTATAGTTGTGCGGGGCGGGCAAGTAGAGTGCTGGGACGTCGTTCCACACACTGTACTAGTGAATAGAAGACGGAAGGTGAGATGTAAGTTGTTACACACTAAGGGGCTGCAGGGTATTCCTGAACTAGGAGGCTGGCAGGGTAGTATCTGAATAGGAAGGGCTTGCAGGGAATTCATGAATGGGGGGGGGGCAGGGATTATCCGAATTTTCTTTTACTCTTCATGGGGGGGGATGCGGGGGGGGGTGCTGAAGGGGATTTCATGAATGGGGGTGGGCTGGCCGGGGGTGAGGGCATTTCATGAATGGCGGGGGTCTGCAGGGCATTTCATGCATATAGGGGGGCTGAGAGGCTTTCATGGAATAGGGGGGTGGCAGGGCTTTTCATGAACATGGGGGGGGGGTGCGAGGGGCTCTTTCATGAAGGGGGGGGGGGCTGCAGGGCTATTGTCCGAAAGAATGGATGGGGATGGCTAGGGCAGGGCATTTCATGGACTGGGGCGGATGAGGATCAGGGCATTTCATGCAATGGGGGGGTGAGGGGCATTTCACTGAAGGGGAGGGGCATGCAGGGCATTTCATGAAGGGGGGTGCAGGGCATTACATGAATGGGGGGCTGCAAGGCATTTCGAAGGGGGGGCTTGCAGGCAGGGCGGTTTGATGAATGGGGGACGCAGGGCGCATTTCATGAATTGGGGGCGCGGGCCTTCATGGAATGGGGGGCGTCAAGACATTTCATGAATGGGGGGCTTCAGGGCATTGAAGTGAATGTGGGGGGGCTCTGCAGGGCATTTATGACATGTGGGGGCTTCAGCGGCATTAATGAATTCGGGGGGCTTCAGGGCATTTTATGAATGTGGGGGCTTCAGGCGGCATTTAATGAGTGGGGCTGCAGGGCATTTTAGATGTGGGGGATGGCAGGGCAATTTGACATAAGGTGGGCTGCAGGGCTTCATGAAATGTGGGGGCTTCCGGCATTTAATGCAATGTGTGGGGTTCAGGAGCATTCATTAAACTGGAAAGGCGGGAAGAACGGGCTGCAGGGCATTTAATGAATGGGGGGGCTGAGGGCATTTATGAGTGAGGGTGTTTTTTTTTGAAGTGGGGCTGCAGGGACATTTATGAATGTGGGGGATGGGGGCATGTTGATGGAATGTTGGGGTGCAGGTGCATTTTATGACTGTGGGGGTGCAGGGCATTGTTATAGATGTACTCTGGAGTATATATAAATTATCTGATTATTATAGAAAAACTTCAGGTTTTTCATTTGACTGGTCTGCAAGAGCACATGGTAACAATTTTATGCAGTACGCCAATGTAGCACACGCATAGTGGCTGCGAGCTCCGGGAGGCTCCACCCCTCGGCCCATCAAACAGGTATGTGCAATATGGCTTTGGTCTTAATGATGTACATTCTTCCAGGCCCTGATTATTAGTTCACCTGTTAGGACTCTAATAAATTCACTTTGGTGCTTATGTAAAAAAATATAAATAAGACTAGGCCTTCTACCTAAAGGACCCGATCTTACAGACAATCCCTAGTTACAGACGGACCCCTCTGTCCACTGTGAATCTCTCTGGATGCTGTCTATAGATCGCCAGGCTGCAATGATCAGAGTGAAAGATGTCTGTAATAAGTTTTAATGTATAAGTCCTTGCATTACAGCAAATATAAATCAATTGTCACTGGGACAAAAAAAAAAATCGGTGAGCAACAACCCATTAACATCAGTTACTTACTCATACCAAATTAATAGAAACAGAGACGAATGGAAACTATATGTATGTACTGCCTGTTAAAAACGAAGGAGCGCTGATAAATGTCCCCCTGTGGGAAAACTGGTGTATAGAAGCCCTGGCGAACCCCAGCACAGTTATAATTTTAGTCACCGGGCCGGACGCCCAGTGGCGGCAGGGAGTGTGGGCCCCCGTGGGCGGGCCAAGTAGTGGGCAAGTGCCAAGTGGGTCACGGGAGGGAAGGGAAAGTCCGTTTGACGAATAGAGGGCCGTAATCTTTTCTCAAAAATTAATCAAAACCAACATCCAATTTCCTAGTAGATTTATCGTTTACAAATCCCCCGTGGAATGGCCACTTACATAGGGTAGGGTTATGAAATGAATGTCTTTTGAATTACAAAAAAAACAAAACCTTTTGGCGATTTGACCACTAAGACACTGTTAGAAAGACGAGAGAACCAATGGGTTCTGAAACAGAAGACGAACATTCAACCTGTTGGACGCGACTCAACAAAGAACAGAAAGGTAAGCATCCTGTGTGCAACAGCTCCTCCATGTTTGTTAGGGTTTTTTTTTTAGCACGCGCCGCCTGAGGCTATAATTCTGCAAGAACATTAATTTGATAGTAATAATAGTAGAGCTGGATTGAGTTTCATACGTGCAGGCGTTCCCTCTCATGGAGCTGCGGTTGGTTTACAGCAAATCTGTTGTATTATAAGTACTTGGCCTTTTTGTTAATCATACTATCTTACTCTAAACAGGCAAAATTTGGGATTGATTTTTTTTATAATAAAACTGTTTGCACTCGGTGACTTGAGAAAGTACAGGTATATTTTGAATTGTAGAAGTAGAGCATATTGAGACAAATAAAGGGAACATGAAAAAATAGAAAACTGCCACTCCTACAACCCGCAACATAAAAAAAGAGCGAGTTCCTTATCTCTTGAATTGATTCCTATTTGTTCTGTATTCAAAAATTTCTAATTTTTTGTAGGTGAAAACATAATTTCTGCAACACTCCCACACTAGTAAGCACAATTTTAAGAGGCACTGCCTTTCCAAGGCCATGGGGCCAGCTTTCAAGGCTATGGGGCAGCCGCCTTTCCAAGCGCATGGGAGGGCCGACGCGCCTTTCCAAGTGATGGGGCCCGCGCTTTGTCCAAAGCGCCATGGGGCCGGCGCTTCCAAGCGCGATGGGCCGCGCCGTTCAAGCGCATTGGGGCGAGCCTTTCCAAGCGCTGGGCGCGAGCTTTCCAGCACAGGGGCGTGACCCAGAGAGAAACAAAATGAAGATATTTTTTGCTAATTTATTAATCAATAAACCACTAAAATATAATTGGTCATGAGTATCAGGACTATTCTGTGGAACACATATGGTATTTAACGCAATGCTGTCAATTTTTTTTCTGATCCTTTAGAGATTTACTCCTCATGGAGTCCCATCGTTTTAATTAAACTGGTGGACATTGAATTCAGCAAAGGCAACAACCTGTATGTCTGAAGACCTCCTGCTCACAGTGCATGTCAGAGCAATGAGAATCATGGGAGGTTACGGAAATGCCAAGGAGCTCAGGAGACAGAATTGTGTGCACAGGCACATATCTGGCTAGGGTCACTCTAAAGAAATTCACGCACTCAAGGTTCCTAAGAGCACAGTGGCCATCATAATCTTTAAATGGAAGTAAGTGTGGGACGACCATGACTTTCTCGACTGGCCCCTCCAACCAAAGTAAGCAATTGTGGGGAGAAAGAAACCCTGGTGAAGAGGTAAAGAAGAACCCCAAGATCACTGTAGATGAGCTCGGATGCAGTAGGGAGATGGAATCACTATCACCGCCGCTCCACCAGTGGGGCTTTTGGAAAGAGTGTGAGACAAAAGCCTCTCCTCAGTTTGAAAGACAAAGATTGAAATTTTTGTTTGGGGTTAATCTAGCAGTATATGTGGAGAAAACCAGACGCTGCTCCATCACCTCCCAAATACAATCTAGCAGTGAGATGTGGCTGCAGCATCATGTTATGGGGGCAGATACAGGACCACTGGTTGTAATGTGAAGGAAGATGAATGTGGCCAATTACAGCGAATCTGGAGAATACCTCTTCTAGAGTGCTTCTGGACCTCACACTGGCCCAAGATTCATCTCCAACAGGACAATGACCCTAAGCACGCAGCTAAAATAAACAAAGCAGAGGCTTCTGAAAAACTCTGTGCCCATTCCGTATACAGACAGAGCCCTGACCTCAACCCAATGCGCTATCTGGAGAGACTGAAATGGTTTGCACCAATTTGGTTTACCTTTAAAGCTGGGAGCATGAGGTATGAATTCATGCTTGTCGCTTGACGTCATATCCTGCTCCAAGCTCGGGGGGAGACGAGCAGGGACTAATTAGCAGCCTGGAGCTCTGGACCTCTTGTTCCGCACTCCATGCTGCTAATTAAAAGTTCTTTTCTAGGTTGTCCGGTGTGTCAAGTTGGTAGAGTGCCGGAATCAAGGTGAAGTGTAGCAGGGGTGAGGATTAATAGGCTGCTAGCTATATATGGGGACTGGGCTGGCTAGCGATATACTTGGGGCATGGCTGGCTACGCTATATATAGGGGGATGGGCTGGCTGCTTAATATAGGGGATGCTGACTAGATATATACAGGGGCATTCTAGCTGCTTTTATAGGGGCATGGGTCTGGCATATATACTAGGGGCATGGGCTTGATAGCATATATACTAGGGGGCATGGGTGGCTAGCTATAACTAGGGGGCATGGGCTGGCAGCTATATACTAGGGGGCATGGGCTGGCTTAGTCATATATACTAGGGGGCATGGGTGGCTAGCTATATACTAGGGGCATGGGCTGGCTAGAGTATACTAGGGCTGGTGGCTAGTTATACTAGGGATGGGCTGGCTAGCTCTATACTAGGGGGCATGGCTGAGCCTCTATAACTAGGGGGCCTGGGCTGGCTAATGCTCTACTAGGGGGCATTGGCTGGCTAGCCTACTAGGGGGCATGGGCTGGCTAGCTCTATACTAGGGGGCATGGGTGGCTAGCTATACTAGGGGCATGGCGGGCTAGCTATATACTGGGGCATGGGCTGGCTAGCTATATATAGGGGGCATGGGCTGGACTAGGCTATATACTATGGGGGGGGCGCATGGGCTGGCTAGCATTACTCGGGGGGGTGGGGGGCATGGGCGGCTAGCTATAACTCGGGGGGGGGGAAGGATGGCTAGTATACCGGGGGGGGGCATGGGATGGCAGCTAATATCGGGGGGGGGGGCATGGGCTGGCTAGCTATATACTCGGGGGGGGGGGCATGGGCTGGCTAGCTATATACTCGGGGGGGCATGGGCTGGCTAGCTATATCTCGGGGGGGGGGGCATGGGCTGGCTGCTATATACTCGGGGGGGGGCATGGTGGCTGCTATATACTCGGGTATGGGTTGTAGTAAGGCAATGCAGGTAAGCTTAGTGGGATATACATCTAGTTAGGGTATTGCTGTGTGTACGGGGACGAGTTCCTCTTTATAATACCATAGGGACTTTCTGTTTTTTCGGTTTTGGGATTCTTTATGACTTGTGGCTTGTATAGAATGCAGCATTATATTCCCTGCTCCGCCTGGAAGATGTCTAACCCAATCGCTGCAGCTGTGTGTGCACCCAGCATGTGGATCGGCCTTGCGAGTGTAATATTCTGCCGCGTTTGCTCTTGCGTGTCAGTTTTTGACGTGCAGTATTAGGCTGTGCAGAGTAGATTGCGGCTGCTCCCCAATGCTTCAAGTCGATACATACTGTCTAGTAGGGTTCAGACAGCTTTGTGTTTTCTGATCAGAGGTGATGTACAAGGAGTGGGAGGGTGAAAAGGTGAGCTTGACAAGCCGTGTTGTGAGACAGCCGTGCTACCTCCTTTCCCATTTTATATTTTTTAGCTGTAATCTCTCTAAGCCTGCCAGTTGAAAACCCACAGAATCCATTCCTTAAAGGATAAAATTTCCTGATCCTGAATATTATGTATTTTATGTGTGGCCTTGGCTACACAAATTTATTATTTATATTTAAGACAACCCTGTTCACCATAAAGAGTAGGGATCAGGGATTTCAATGTTCTAATCCAGTAATCTAGTCCATTGCATCCAAAATGTTATTTTAGATTTAGGACTGTTTCCCCCTGCCATGTGTTGGCCATATTTAAGTGCTAAGTCTAAATGAGCTTATCTAAATGTTGCAGACTCTTAACATCAAGGATGATTAAGCTAGAACTAATGCCATGATGCGACGAGAAAAATCAAAGCAAGAGTATATCCATTTTCAAAGGAACGATCCCCCAATTGTAGACAGTCATTGTTTATTTTCTTTGCCTCTCGTCAGTAGAGTGTAGGGAAAACGGTTTAGCTGAGGTGAGGGGAGCACAATGGCTGGAGTCTAACACACCACATGCCTTAATTAGCAAGTCTCGTACAGAGAGCTCTTAATTTCCAACCATAGTGAAAAGTTTTTAAACTCCGCTAAACCAATTCCCTACACTATACTGACGAGATGGAAGGGCATTGAAAGTGGCACTGCCTATAGTGGGAATCTGTTCCTTTGGAATAGATAAACTGGTTGGCTTTAAAAACTATCCCAGAAAACCCAATGGAGCGACAAGGGCTGTAGCCTCCCCACGTTGCAGAGCGGCCTTAAATGGCAAAGTCTCCATGAAGGAGAACTTTTACTTTTTGACTCTGAACCCTACTTAACATATAGAATTAAGTAACAGAGTAAGGTGGGTAGCCAAACTGCTTAGGTCAGAGGCCATGTTCTGTCTATAGATACTCTTCTGGTTTGTAATGATTTGAAATAAACTGAGATTGATGTTTTTATTTCTATGTTGGGTGTTGGATTACTTACTTCTAATATGTTGAACTGCTACCCCTGGAGAGATCTGTGCACTAAGGCATGTCGCATACCAGTTATGAACATGGAGGACTGCAGCCTTGGTTACTTTGTGTACTAGCTGCAGCTCCGGGCATGGACTAGGATAGTATTACTGTGATGGCGTCGCTGCAGCTCGTTCCAGTGACTGGACGTCGCGTGCCTCGTTCCAGTGACGGACGTCGCTGGCTGCTGTCCCCTGACTGCGTCCGCTGCCTCGCTGAGGCGCCTGGCGTTCCACTGACTGCCGTCGCTGGCGCCTCGTTCCAGTGAATGGCCGTCGCTGGCTGCTCGTTCCACACTGACTGGCCGTCGCTGGCTGCCTATTCCGTGACTGGCCGCGCTGGCTGCTCGTTCCAGTGACTTGGCACATCGCTGGCTGCCCCGTTCCACTGACTGGCCGTCGATGGCTGCCGTTCAACGACTGGCCGTCGTGGCTGCCTAGTCGTTCCACTGATGGCTCCGGTTCGCTGGCAGCCTCGGTTCCATGACTGGCGCGACTGGCTGCCTGTTGCCACTGCTCTGGGCCGTCGATGGCCGGCCTCGTTCCACTGACTGGCCGTCGCTGGCTGCCTCTTCACTGACCTGGCCGTCGCTGGCTGTGTCGTTCCAGTGACTGGCCGTCGCTGGCTGGCCTCGTTTCAGCTGGACTGGCCGTCGTGGCTGCCCTGTTCCACTGACTGGCCCGTGGCGTCGGCTGCCTCCGTTCCACTGAACTGGCCGTCGCTGGCTGCCTCGTTCCACTGATGGCAGCGTGGCTGCCTCGTCACGATGGCCGTGGGTCGCGTGTCGCTTCGTTCACTGACTGGCCGTCGCTGGCTGCCCTCGTTCCAGTGAATGTCTCTGGCCGACTGTCACTTGTCTATGGGAGAGTTATTCAGAAGTGTCTGAGAGCGAACTGCTCTAGTTGCCCATGGCAACCATTCAGAGCTCAAGTTTCATTTGTCACAGCGGTTTATAAAAGTACTGCGATCGTGGATTGGTTTCTATGGGCAGCTGGAAGACCACCGTCGATTTAAGTTTTGGGTGTTCAGTAACTGAAAACGAAATCTTAGATTGACAGGAGATATCACAACCATCTGCTCACTTTTGTTAGACTTTGCATTTTTTGGGGATTACACGGCTTGCACATGTATTTAAGAAGTGTCTGCGCTGGGATTGTGGCGCACAAAATGTTTTTTTTGCCGCAGCTGCGCTTGCATCCATGTGACACAAATTAGGGTGTGTGCCAACAGATGATCCGACTGATTCGGACTGAGCGTGGGATTTAACTTTCAAATTGTGACGCAAGATCAAGCACTTATATGCACCAGGAAGAAGAAGGTGAACTCTGTTGGACCTGAGTGGGGAAGCGACACATGCAGGATATTGGGCGCACAATCCTAGTAAATCGCGGCACAGTGCATTATCGTCGGACAACGCACTTTCGGTGAACTCCTGCAGGAATATACGTAAATGTGCCCCAGTATGTCTGTAGTGCCACCTATAGGTAGCTAACATCAAAGTCAATTTTTTTTCCCCATGGTCAGGGAAGAAAAAATCCTTATCCTTAAAGGGGTTGGCCACTTTTCACTAAATTGTTCCATAAGACAGGTCTCTGCATGTATATGGACCTGTGTCTTTGCCTCCTTTGAGAGCTTCAGCCTATCTTATTATCACCATAATAATAATTCTTTATTTATATAGCGCACACAGAATATGCAGCGCTGCACAAAGCATGTCAAATTGGTCCCTGTCCCTATGGGGCTCACAATCTAAACAACCTAACAGTATGTTTTCTGCGGGAGGAAACCAAAGGACCCGAGGAAACCCACGCAAACACATCTTTGCAGATGTTGACCTGGGTGCGACAAGAACCCAGGACTCCAGCGCTGCAAGGCTGTAATGCTACCCACTAAGTCACCGTGCTGCACCATGCTGCCCTCTGCATATATACAAAATTTCCATTCTCACTATGCTCCAAGCTGTGCTAAGGCTGGGTTCACAATTTTTGCCATACGTGGTAAGGACGCATGGGGCAGATTCCCGACGTGTCCTTGCGACATATGGCACAGACATATCCCACTCAAGCATTAATCATAGTGATGATCACAATGGATGGTTGATCTAGTCTAACAGTAGAAAGGTAAGATCAGGAAGAGTTCAAGGAACAATGGTCAAGCATCCGTCCCTAGCAGAGATCGGGGGACAAATAGTCAAGTCACGACTACGATAATTTAATATAACCAAATGAACTTATTGTTGAACAAAATGGGATAGAAAAGCTAACAATTTATATCTCAGAGAAATGCAGAAAGAAAAAAATGAATGTCAGGGCAAGTACTCGGCAAGGGGGTGACACTATAAAAAGCTAAATGCTTAAGTTCATGCGCATCAAGAGTAATCAGGCACTGGCTCTTTAGGCATAATTTTTAAAAGCTGATTTTAGAAGTAAAGGTAACAAATATCATAAGATTACCACAGTCCCCCCGGTGCATGAACTATGAGTAACTGTCCCTGGTTTATCATGTATGGCATCCGATGGTAGTTTCCTTTAATGGGGTCCAGAAGAACTGATAATATATTCAATACACACGACCCAACAAAAATAATCAAAGACAGTAGGCAAAGATAAACGTGACTAAACCATGGATAAACCAGCAGGATTTATTTGTTCCGTTCATTAGCCTCAGAAAAACATATGTGCGAATACCGGAAAAATATGAAGAGACTCAGTCTCTGGGCTATCACTATGCAACCTTCCCATACCGGCTCATACAAAGTTTCCAGCCAATGTGCTCTAAAGACTGTAAGCAGTGTGTTGAGTTCTTTTCATTTGCATGTTTAATCACCGCGGTCGTCAGAGAAATTCGAACTTTGGCAGGAATGCAGACCTAGGAGGAAAGAAAAAATAGCAAAATGCAATCTAGTAAGGGCTCCGGTCACATTAGCATGAGCATCCATGGACCCATTATTATCATCCCTGCAGAGGAAAAACCATGGCCTCCCATAGTTTACCACCGTGTGGGAAACACAGTACCGCCATGGTTCTACTACTACATTACTAGGTCTAATATATAATACAGGCATCCCGGGTTGTGCAAGA
The DNA here is from genome assembly GCA_019512145.1 of Engystomops pustulosus. NCBI lineage: Eukaryota > Metazoa > Chordata > Amphibia > Anura > Leptodactylidae > Engystomops > Engystomops pustulosus. The sequence continues at coordinate 20,056,081 of CM033643.1, forward strand.
TAAGTCCGGAGGTTTGTTTCTAAAGTTGAGTGTAATCGAAACTGTATTTTTTAGAATTGTAGATCCAACAAAAAATTATGATCCCTCAGGGACAATTGGATTTAAAAACATGTTTTGCTGTAATGGGAACCCAAAGATTATCAATAACTCTTCATACGACACCTACAGCTGACATTGCAGTCTGACTAGACACATCCAGAGAAGCTTCCACCAGAGTCACGGGGGTCTTGTCTGAACTGATCTGTTGTCGTAAGTCAGGTGTCCCATAATATGGGACCCCCTGTATAATATATCTACTCTCGATCTACTACTAGAAATGATCCTGATGAAGGCACCTGTCCTGTGCAGTACACTTATTCACCGATTGGGGATCATATCTAGCAATAGACTTTTGGGTCCATGCACTTACCCACGGCCAAGGCCATAGGTCTTCTAAGGATCCACCATCAATTCACATGATAACCATGGGCACTTACTCATAGATCCCTGCCGAACCGTGACTGTGTATCGTAGGGTATATTTGGTTATCCATGCCTCCTTCCATCTAAGTATCAACTTTAAAATTATGCTAATACCAAGGGTCTAATCTACCCTAACCCCTCTGTCACCTGGCGTAAATCCCCTCCGCCTGCTCACGTGCACTTGTGGGTGATGAGCACGGTCCTGCTGTATTCGCACGCTATTTAAAAGATGTGAGGGGCGTACCCCCATCAACAGACAGCGGCAGATTCATTATACCTTCCTCGTTACCTGTGTCGGGGGAGAAGGCCCATACAGCGCGCCACCCCCACCAGTTACCCTAAACCTCACATCACTGGGCAGGGGAAGGTGGGAAGCTTCGACGACACCTGTGCAAAATCTCCGCTAGTCCAGAGCAGACTGTGGGTCCGAACTCGCGAGAGTGACCCAATAACTAAGAGGCCAGTGCCAAGCACGGCCGGCAGTGTCTATCTACTCTGCAAGTTGACGAGCACTCCCCTCTACTGAATGAAGCAGTAAGACGCAATGCTCAACCCACAGGCAACCTGGACCAACCCCCTGAAGAAGAGCAGGCCCATCGGTACCAAGTTGCCCTGAGAACTGGAAACCCATGATTGAAGACAGCATTGGAGTCAATGAGCCGAAGGTAGCACCTGGTGGGAACTCCATAACAACTAGGACACCCAATGAGCTGGAAGCGCCCAGTTCGTCACCGGAGCGCCTCATGGCAACAGAATAAATGAAATATGCACGACCCCCAACGACCCCACCTCTGAGGGTTAGCCGAGCCTGTCCCCGTGACATCACCCGCAGGGGCAGCTCACTTCAAAGGGCAAAGTGTGCATATATAATTATCCGTCAAAGCCGACCGGCTCAGTAGCAGATTTTCAGGCCGGATTATAGGGGGGGGGGCCTCGCGGCCCCTACCACTTTGCCCTTGAAAGGGACCCCCACCAAATGTGGGCGATATGCACAACCGCAAGAATTGCCCACAATGGGTCCGGGCCGCCCAGGTCATAACCCAAAAGAACCTGCCCCGAATACGGTCTATGGCAGGAGATGAACAAGAGTTTGCGCTCACTGCCTAACGATCAGATTCAAACAAGATGGCGCGCCCCTGCCACGGTGGTGCAGCGTGTGAGCACGCCCGCCTGCAGCGAGCGCCGCCATCTTGGTACACCGCCAAAGAACCACCCCGGACCCCAAGGGAAGGAAGGAGGTTGGCGCGCATTGGGGTAACGATGGGGGCGATACAATTTTATTATTTAATAACCTAGGATGTGTTTATATAGTTATTACTGGTGGTTGGTTTGTATGCTTGTGAGATGATATAATGGTTAATCTAGGAGTCTCTATATAGTTAGTTGCCTATATTTTCAACTATTAGGCATATATCAAAATCCTTGATTATTCTCCGCAGAAATCAAAGGTGCCGCCTTATAGTTCAGGGCGCATTTTATACTTGACAGACAACAGCGCCTTGACTGTGCACAGTCCTGCCACTGTGCTGGTCATTCTCCTTAAATCAAGGTGCAGCCTATTAACCCGAGCGCCTTATTAAGAATATGGAGCTAGAGTTTTAGCAGGCATTTATTGACGGGTCCTTATAATCCGGTGCGTCCTTATAGTCCGAAAAATACAAATTTTCGGGGTGTACATAGATTGCTTTTATCGAGAAGACTGTAATTATAGTTTTGTAGGTAGTCTTGTGTTTACGGGTCAGAAAGCTGATATAACGACCAACCTTGCTTAAATAAGAAAAAAAATATGAGAGGAGATATATTATCAAGGATCATAGGATCATCCTGCACTAGACATATCAAATGTCTTTTCCAAAGTTACCCATCCCTTTAATCTCTCTCTTCTATTGCTACATAGTTTTCAGTTACACAAAATGTGCTGTTTAATCTACTCCATTACTCCTTCATCCAGCGCTCTCCCTTCCGTGATGTCTATAAAACCAAGAAATAGTTAAAATAGGAAGATGACACAAGTGTCCGACGAGGCAAATTTAAGATGTGAGCGGAGAGCCTTGAGAAAACTCATTGAGATAAAAACAAAAAAAAACAAAAACACAAAAAAAAAACAAAAAAAAAAAAAAAAAAAGCCCCCCCCCCCCCCCCCCCCCCCCCCCCCCCCCCCCCCCACCCCCCCCCCCCCCCCCCCACCCCCCCCCCCCCCCCGCCCCCCCCCCCCCCCCCCCCCCCCCCCCCCCCCCCCCCCCGCCCCCCCCACCCCACCCCCCCCCCCCCCACCCCACCCCCCCCCCCCCCCCCCCCCCCCCCCCACCCCCCCCCCCCCGCACCCCCACAAACAAAACAAAAACACAAAAAAATTTTTTATCTGATGGTGGAGGTGTTGAGTGGGGAGGGTTGGGGGGGTTTGTTGTGTTTGGCAGAGGGGGGTTGGGGGGTTGTGGGGTGGGAATGGATTTTGTTCTTTTTTTGTTCGTTGTTTTTTTGTTGTTTTTTTCCCCCCCCCCCCCCTCCCCCACCCCCCCCCCCCCCCCCCCCCCCCCCTCCCCCCCCCGCCCCCGCCCCCCCCCCCCCCCCCCCCCCCCCCCCCCCCCCCCCACCCCCCTCCCCCCCCCCCCCCCGTACCCCCCCCCCCCGCCCCCCCCCCCCCCCCCCGACTCCCCCCCCCCCCCCCCCACCCCGCCCCCCCCCCCCCCCCCCCCCCCCCCCCCCCACCCCCCCCCCCCCCCCCCCCCCCCCCACCCCCCCCCCCCCCCACCCCCCCCCCCCCCCCCATCAACCTGAAAATTTAATTTGGGATCCGCAATAACCCTACCAGCATCTCAAATATTAGTCTGTTATGGCAATTAATCAAGGACAGAAGCCATTCATCAATTCGCCGTGCACCCTGACCTCTCCGCAGCCGCACACTCAACGACCGTATCAGATCACTTAATCACAAGTGTTTTCACCAGAGAAAATAGATAGATACTTCTCAGACAAATAAATCGATGACATGCTCCTCTTAACGGTCCTGTGTCTGCTGGAGACAAAGGGCAGGGATGATGCAAGTAATCTTGATTTCCGCTTTATTATTTCGCTCCGCCGCTCCACCGACACCACACACAGCCGCGGCGAGGGTCCCGCACACTGGCGGCTGCTTCAATATTGATCACAAGCCCGCCTTTGTAGGGTTTTTGTTTTTTTTTGGGGAAATTGCCGAGGGAAAGCTACAGAGATGCCTTCACATCAAAAAGTAAGAACTGAGACACCTGTAATCCTGTGCACGCTAGCACCATGGTTCTGCATATAGAATAAGATTCACAGCTCCGGGGTCCCGCTTTTGAGCCACAACCCCTAATGGCCACCGTCGATGTAAGTGTTTGGGGTTCGTAACGAAAACGAATCGTAGATTGACCGGAGAGCCACCAACTCGCTCACTTTGTTAGACGGTCATTTATGGGATAGAATCCAAAGATATTCCCAAACCGGGAAAGAGAGGAACCACTAATGAGTGGGAAAAATATAAAAATTCCTTTATTTTAATGGGATTAACACGGCGTGCAGATGTATTTAAGAAGTTTCTGCGCGGATTTGTGGCGCACAAATGTGTTTTTTTGCCGCAGCTGCGCTTGCATCCATGTACACAAATTAGGGGTGTGTGCCCACAGATGATCCCGACTGATTCGCACTGAGCGGGGATTTAACTTTTCAAATTTGTGACGGCAAGAATCAACACTTCTATGCAACAGGAAGAAGAAGGTAGAACCTGTTGGACCGAGTGGGGAAGCGACACATGCAGGATTAGTGGGGCGCACATCTAGTAAATCGGGCACAGTGCATTTCTTCGACAACGCACTTTTGTCGGTGAACTCCTGCAGGAATATACTAAATTCCCCAGTATGTCTGTAGTGCCACTATAGGTAGCTAACATCAAAGCAATTTTTTTTCCCCAGGTCAGGGAAGAAAACAAATCCTTATCCTTAAAGCGGGTGCTGCGCCACTTTTCACTAAATTAGTTTCCATAGAACAGTGCGTCTCTGCATGTATAGGACCTGGTCTTTGCCTCCATTTGAGAGCTTCAGCTCTTCTTATTCAACTAGAAAAAGTCTATTTTATAAGCGCCACAGATATGCAGCGCTGCAAAACGTCATGTTCAAATTGGTCCCGGTCCCATGGCCTCACAATTAAACAACCAACAGTATTTTTCTGCGGGAGGAAACCAAATGACCCTAGGGGGAAACCCACCAAACACAATCGTTGCAATGTTGACCGGGGGCGACAAGAACCCAGGGACTCCCAGCGCGGCAAGGCGTAATGCACCCACGAAGTCACCGTCTCAACATGCTGCCCTCTGCATATATAACGAAATTGCATTCACTATGCGCCAAGCGGTAGCGAAGCCGGTTCCCATTTGTTTTGCCATACTGTAAGGACGCCTGGGCAGAGCAGATTCCCGACGTGTCCTTGCGACATATGGCACAGACATATCCCACTACAGTGGGACACTTTGCCCTGTGACTTATCCTCTCCAATGAATTTAGGGAAAGGAGAGAACAGCAGCAGCCAGTGGTTGGGGGGTTTCCCAGTGATGTCGCTGTCCTTATATGGACAGTGGCATATTCGGGGGATGCAAAGACATAGGGGGTCATTTACTAAGGGCCCGATTCGCGTTTTCCCTGGAACGAGGCAGCCAGCGACGGCCAGTCAGTGGAACGAGGCAGCCAGCGACGGCCAGTCAGTGGAACGAGGCAGCCAGCGACGGCCAGTCAGTGGAACGAGGCAGCCAGCGACGGCCAGTCACTGGAACGAGGCTGCCAGCGACGGCCAGTCAGTGGAACGAGGCAGCCAGCGACGGCCAGTCAGTGGAACGGGGCAGCCAGCGACGGCCAGTCAGTGGAACGGGGCAGCCAGCGATGGCCAGTCACTGGAACGAGGCAGCCAGCGACGGCCAGTCACTGGAACGAGGCAGCCAGCGACGGCCAGTCACTGGAACGAGGCAGCCAGCGACGGCCAGTCAGTGGAACGAGGCAGCCAGCGACGGCCAGTCACTGGAACGAGGCTGCCAGCGACAGCCAGTCACAGTTAATTACTATCCTAGTCAATGCCCGGAGCTGCAGCTAGTACACAATAAGTATCCAAGGCTGCAGTCTCCATGTTCATAACTGGTAGTCGACATGGCCTTAGTGCACAGATCATCTCCAGGGGTATGCAGTTCAACAAATGTAGAAAGTAGTATCCAACACCCCAGTAACATAGAAATAAAAACAATCAATCTCAGTTTATTTCAAATCATTACAAACCAGAAGATGTATCATATAGACAGAACAGTGGCCTCTGACCTAAGCATTTTGGCTAACCCACCTTACTCGTTGACTTAATTCTATATGTTAAGTATGGTTCAGAGTCAAAAAGTAAAAGTTCTCCTTATGGAGACTTTGCCATTTAAGGCCGCCTTGCAAGCGTGTGGAGGCGTACAGCCCTTGTCGCTCCATTGGGGTTTCTGGGAATATGTTTAAAGCCAAACCAGTTTATCTATTCCAAAAGGAACAGATTCCCAGCTATAGGCAGTGCCACTTCAATGCCCTTCCATCTCGTCAGTATAGTGTAGGGAATTGGTTTAGCGGAGTTAAAAACTTTTCACTATGGTTGGAAATTAAGAGCTCTCTGTACGGAGACTTTGCTAATTAAGGCATGTGGGTGTGTTGAGACTTCCAGCCATTGATGCTCCCCTCACTCAGCTAAACCAGTTCCCTACACTCTACTGACGAGATGCAAAGAAAATAAAACAATGCTGTCTACAATTGGGGGATCTGTTCCTTTGAAAATGGATATACTGCTTTGGATTTTTCTCGCATCATGGCATTAGGCTTCCTATAAGTCATCCTTGATGTTAAGGAGTCTGCCTAACAAGGTTTAGATAAGCTCATTTAGACTTAGCCCTTTAAATATGGCCAACACAGTGAGCAATGGGGAAACAGTCCTAAAATCTAAAATACCATTTTTGGATGCAATGGACTAGATTACTGGATTAGAACATTGAATCCCTGATCCCTACTCTTTATGTGAACAGGGTTGTCTTAAATATAAAATATTATAATTTTGTAGCCAAGGCCACACATAAAATACATAATATTCAGGGATCAGGAAGATTTTAATCCTTTAAGGAATGGATTCTGTGGGTTTTCAACTGGCAGGCCTTAGAGATTTACAGCTAAAAAATATATAAAATGGGGAAAAGGAGGTAGCACAGGCTGTCTCACAACACGGCTTGTCAAAGCCTCACACTTTTTCACCCTCCCACTCCTTGTACATCAGCCTCTGATCAGAAAAACAAAAGCTGTCTGAACCCTACTGAGACACGTAAGTGGTATCAGACTTGAAGCATTGGGGAGCAGCCTGCAATCCTACTGCACAGCCTAAGACTGCACGTCAAAAACATGACACGCTAAGAGCAAACGCTGGCAGAATATTAACTCGCAGAGGCCGATGCCACATGCTGGTGCACACACAGCTGCAGCGAGTGGGTTAGACATCTTCCAGGCATGAGCAGGGAATAATAATGCTGCAGTCTATACAAGCCACAAGTCATAAAGAATCCCAAAACCGAAAAAACAGAAAGTCCCTATAGTATTATAAAGAGGAACTCGTCCCCGTACACACTGCAAATACCCTACAATAATTTATGTATGTCACCCTAAGCTTACCTGCATTGCCTTACTACAACCCAGCCAGCCCATGCCCCCCGAGTATATAGCTAGCCAGCCCATGCCCCGAGTATATAGCTAGCCAGCCCACGCCCCCGAGTATATAGCTAGCCAGCCCACGCCCCCTAGTATATAGCTAGCCAGCCCATGCCCCCCCGAGTATATAGCTAGCCAGCCCATGCCCCGAGTATATAGCTAGCCAGCCCATGCCCACTAGTATATAAGCTAGCCGCCCATGTCCCAACGTATTAGTATAGTCAGCCAGCCATGCCCCCCTAGTATATAGCTTAGCCAGCCCCATGCCCCCTATATATAGCTAGCCATCCCATGCCCCCGAGCTAAATATATAGCTAGCCTCCCATTCCCCCTAGTATAAGCTAGCACCCATGCCCCCTAGTATAAGCTAGCCACCCATGCCCCCTAGTATATAGCTTATACCATCCCATGCCCCCTAGTATAGATCTAAGCCAGCCCCATGCCCCCTAGTATATAGCTAGCCAGCCCATGCCCCCTAGTATATAGAGCCACCATGCCCCTAGTATCCTAGCCAGCCCTGCCCCCTAGTATATAGCTAGCCAGCCCATGCCCCCTAGTATATAGCTAGCCAGCCCATGCCCCCTAGTATATAGCTAGCCATCCCATGCCCCCTAGTATATAGCTAGCCAGCCCATGCCCCCTAGTATATAGCTAGCCAGACCATGCCCCCTAGTATATAGCTAGCCATCCCATGCCCCCTAGTATAACATAGCTAATCACCATGCCCCCTAGTATTAGCCTAGCACCCATGCCCCCTAGTATATATAGCTAGCCAGCCCATGCCCCCTAGTATATATAGCTAGCCAGCCCATGCCCCCAAGTATATAGCTAGCCAGCCCATGCCCCCCAGTATATAGCTAGCAGCCTATTAATACTCACCCCTGCTACACTTCACCTTGATTCCGGCACTCTACAACTTGACACGCGGGACAACCTAGAAAATAAACTTTTAATTAGCAGCATGGAGTGCGGGAACAAGGTGTCCAGAGCTCCAGGCTGCTAATTAAGTCCCTGCTCGTCACTCTCCCGAGCTTGGAGCAGGAGATGACGTCACGCGACAGGCATGAATTCATACCTCATGCTCCCAGCTTTAAAGTATTAAACCAAATTGGTGCAAACCATTTTCAAGTCTCTCCAGAGATGCGCAATTGGGTTGAGGTCAGGGCTCTGTCTGTATGACGGGAATGGGCACAGAGTTGTTCAGAAGCCTCTGCTTTGTTATTTTAGCTGCGTGCTTAGGGTCATTGTCCTGTTGGAAGATGAATCTTGGGCCAAGTGTGAGGTCCAGAGCACTCTAGAAGAGGTATTCATCCAGGATATCTCTGTACTTGGCCACATTCATCTTTCCTTCAATTACAACCAGTGGTCCTGTATCTGCCCCCATAACATGATGCTGCAGCCACATCTCACTGCTAGGATTGTATTTGGGAGGTGATGAGCAGCGTCTGGTTTTCTCCACATATACTGCTTAGAATTAACACCAAAAAGTTCAATCTTTGTCTCTTCAAACTGAGGAGAGGCTTTTGTCTGCACACTCTTCCATAAAGCCCCAACTGGTGGAGGCGGCAGTGATAGTGACTTCCATCTCCCTACTGCATCTCGGAGCTCATCTACAGTGATCTTGGGGTTCTTCTTTACCTCTCTCACCAAGGTTCTTCCCCCACAATTGCTTACTTTGGTTGGAGGGCCAGGTCGAGGAAGAGTCATGGTCGTCCCACACTTCTTCCATTTAAGGATTATGGAGGCCACTGTGCTCTTAGGAACCTTGAGTGCTGTAGAATTTCTTTAGTGACCTTAGCCAGATATGTGCCTTGCCACAATTCTGTCTCTGAGCTCCTTGGGCAGTTCCTTAAACCTCATGATTCTCATGTGCTCTGACATGCACTGTGAGCAGTGAGGTCTTAGACAGACAGGTGTGTGCCTTTGCTAATCAAGTCCAACCAGTTTAATTAAAAACAGATGGACTCCAATGAAGGAGTAGAATCATCTAAAGGAGGATCAGAAAAAAATGGACAGCATGTGCGTTAAATACCAGTATGTGTCACAGCAAATAGTCTGAATACTTATGACCAAGTTATATTTTAGTTTTTATTGATTAATAAATTAGCAAAAAATATCTTCATTTCTGTTTCTCTCCTGGGCACGGCCCCATGTGCTTGGAAAGGCGCGGCCCCATGCGCTTGGAAAGGCGCGGCCCCATGCGCTTGGAAAGGCGCGGCCCCATGCGCTTGGAAAGGCGCGGCCCCATGCGCTTGGAAAGGCGCGGCCCCATGCGCTTGGAAAGGCGCGGCCCCATGCGCTTGGAAAGGCGCGGCCCCATGCGCTTGGAAAGGCGCGGCCCCATGCGCTTGGAAAGGCGCGGCCCCATGCGCTTGGAAAGGCGCGGCCCCATGCGCTTGGAAAGGCGCGGCCCCATGTCTCTCCTCCCCTTCCACCCAAGTATCTAGGCTAGCCAGCCCATGCCCACCTAGTATAATACTAGCAGCCTATTAATCTCACCCCTGCTAACACTTCACCTTGATTCCGGCACTCTACACTTACAACGCGGGAACAAGCCTAGAAATAAACTTTTAATTAGCACTGGAGTCGGGAACAGTGTGTCCCAGAGCCCAGGCTGGCTAATTATGCAAGTCCCTGCTCGTCCTCTCCCGAGCTTGGGAGCAGGAGATGCACGGTCACGCGACAGGCATGAATTCTACCGTCATGCTCCCACTTTAAAGTATTAAGGCATTCAGAAGAGTAGTAAACCAAATTGGTGCAACCTTTTTCAAGTCTCTCCAGAGATGCGCAATTTGGGTTGGGTCAGGGCCTGTCTGATGACGTGAATGGCACAATGAGTGTTCAGGAGCCTCTGCTTTGTTTATTTTAGCTTGTGTGCTTAGGGTCACTTGTCCTGTTGGAAGATGAATCCTGGGCCAAATTGAGTTCCGAGCACTCAAGAAGAGGTCTTCCATCCAGGCATACTCTGTACTTGGCCGCATTCATCTTTTCCTTCAATTACAACCAGTGGCTGGCCCTGTCCCTTCCCCACTAACGACTATGCTGCAGACACACATCTCCTGCTAGATTGTTTTGGAGGTGATGAGCAGCGTCTGGTTTCTCCACATATACCGCTTAGAATTCACACCAAAAAGTTCAAATCTTTGTTTCTTCTTTCAACCAAGAATCTTATTTCTCATGTCTGGGATTCCTCATGTCTTTTTCTTATATACAAGCTGTCACCTGAGAGAGCTTTTGTCTGCACCCTCTGTCCATAAACGCCCCACTGGTGAGCGCGTCATGTGATAGTTGACTCTTCCATCTCCCTACTGCAATCTCGGAGCTCATCTACTTGATCTTGGGGTTTCTTCTTTAACCTCTCTCACCAAGGTTCCTGTGCCCTCCCAATTGCTTACTTTGGTTTGGAGGGCCAGTCGAGGAAGAGTTATGGTCTCCCCACTTCTTTCCTTAAGGATTACTAGGCCACTGGCTCTTGAGGAACCTTGAGTGCTGTATAATTTCTTTTGTGACTTAGCCAGATAGTGTGCCTGCACTTCTGGTCCTCTGAGCTCCTTGGGGCATTTCCCTTAAACCTCATGATTCCATGTGCAGCTGACATGCCTGTGAGGCAAGTGCAGGTCTTAGACAGACAGGTTGTTGCCTTTCCTATCATTGTGTCAACCAGTTTTGTAATTTAAACACAGATGGGACTCCAATGAAGGTAGTACGAATCATCTAATCAGGAGGATCAGAAAAAATGGACAGCAATTGCGTTAATACCAGATTTGTCAAGCAAATATTCTGAATACTTATGAACCAAGTGATATTTTCTGTTTTTATTGATTAATAAATTGCAAAAATATCTACATTCTGTTTTCTCTCTGGCTATAGAAGTACAGTACGAGCAAAAAAAAGGGTATTTTTTTTTAATCTTACAATTGGCTGGCAATGAAAAACATAAATGAAAATTTTTCCGTCCTACTATAGTACCCTTTCAAATGTGCCGGAATCTGATCCTTGTTCATTAGGACACCCTCTTTAAGGCTAAACGTGTCGACACGTGCGTGCCTCGGGCCCTAATACATTTGCAGTAATTTGATGTGCTTGGAAAGTACGGCCCATGCGCTTTGGAAAGGCACGCCCCATGGCGCTGGAAAGGCACGGCCCCATGCGCTTGTGACATGGCACGGCCCCCATGTGCGCTGGAAAGGCACGGCCCCATGCTGCTTGAAAGTGCACGGCCCCATGCGCTTGGAAAGGCCGGCCCCCATGCGCTAGTGGAAAGGCACGGCCCATGCCGCTCCGGAAACTGTGAATATAAGATGGGGAGTGTTGGCAGAAATTATAGTTCACCTACAAAAAATTTTAACATTTTGAATACGAGACAAAATACAAACAATTCAAGAGAATAAGGGACTCGTCTTCTTCTTGGGGTTGTAGGAGGGGCATGTTCTATTTTTACTGTTCCTTTAATTTCTCAATATTCTCTACTTCTACATTCATAAATTACATTAATTATCTCAAGTCAACCGAGTGCAAAAAGTTTTATTTATAAAAAAATCTCTCCTCCCCTTCCACCCAAGTATCTAGGCTAGCCAGCCCATGCCCACCTAGTATAATACTAGCAGCCTATTAATCTCACCCCTGCTAACACTTCACCTTGATTCCGGCACTCTACAACTTACACGCGGGACAAGCCTAGAAAATAAACTTTTAACTTAGCACTGGAGTGTCGGGAACAATGTGTCCAGAGCTCCAGGCTGTCTAATTATGCAGTTCCCTGCTCGTCCTCTCCCGAGCTTGGAGCAGGAGTGACGGTCACGCGACAGGCATGAATCATACCTCATGCTCCCCATGCTTTACAAGTATTAAGGCATTCACGAAGAGTAGTAAACCAAATTGGTGCACCCTTTTCAAGTCTCTCCAGAGATGCGCAATTGGGTTGGGTCAGGGCTCTGTCTTGATGACGGAATGTCACACAGAGTTGTTCAGTAAGCCTCTGCTTTGTTATTTTAGCTTGTGTGCTTAGGGCTTGTCCTGGTGGAAGATGAATCCTTGGGCCAAATTGAGTTCCCGAGCACCAAGAAGAGGTCTTCCATCCAGGCATCTCTGTACTTGGCCGCATTCATCTTCTTCCTTCAATTACAACCAGTGGCTGGCCCTGTCCCTTCCCCTAACCATGATGCTGCAACCCACATCTCACTGCTAGTATTGTCTTTGGAGGTGATGACAGCGTCTGGTTTCTCCAATATACCTGCTTAGAATACACACCAAAAAGTTCAATCTTTGTTCTCATCTCAACAGAGAATCTTATTTCTCATAGCTGGGATTCCTTCATGTCTTTTCTTATATACAGCTGCCCTGCGAGGCTTTTGTCTGCACACCTCTTCCATAACGCCCCAATGGTGGAGGCGTCAGTGATAGTGACTCTCCAATCTCCTACGCATCTCGGAGCTCATCTACACTGATCTTGGGTTTCTTCTTTAAACCTCTCTCACACTCAAGGTTCTGGGCCCCCACAATTCTTACTTTGTTGGAGGGCCAGGTCGAGGAAGAGTTATGGTCGTCCCACACTTCTTCCTTTAAGGATTATGGAGGCCACTGTGCTCTTAGGAACCTTGAGTGCTGTATAATTTCTTTGTGTGACTTAGCCATATATGTGCCCTTGGCACAATTCTGTCTCTGAGCTCCTTTGGGCATTTCCCTTAAACCTCATGATTCACATGTGCCTGACATGCACTGTGAGCAGGTGCGGTCTTAGACAGACAGGTGTGTGCCTTTCCTACTCAAGTCCACCATTTTAATTAAACAATGGGACTCCAATGAAGTAGTATGAATCATCTAAAGGAGGATCAAAAAAATGGACACAATTGCGTTAATACCAGATGGTTGTCACAGCAAATATTCTGAATACTTATGAGGCCAAGTGATATTTTGTTTTTTATTTGATTAATAAATTACGCAAAAATATCTACATTTCTGTTTCTCTTCTGGGCTATAGAAGTACAGTAACGAGCAAAAAAAAGGATTTTTTTTTTAATCTTACCAATTGGCTGCAATGAAACAATAAATGAAAATTTTCCGTACCTACTATATACCCTTTAAATTGCCGGAATCTGATCCTGTTTCATAGGAAACCCTCTTTAAGGCACGGTCACACGTGCGTGCCTCGGGCCTAATACATTTGCAGTGAAATTGCATGTGCTTGGAAAGGTACGGCCCCATGCGCTTGGAAAGGCACTGTCCCCATGGCGCTGGAAAGGCACGGCCCCATGCGCTTGGAAGGCACGGCCCCATGTCGCTGGAAAGGCACGGCCCCATGCGCTTGAAAGGCACGGCCCCATGCGCTGGAAAGGCACGGCCCCCATGCGCTTGGAAAGGCACGGCCCCGATGCCGCTCGGAAACTGTGAATATAAGATGGGGAGTGTTTGCGAAATTATGTCACGCTACAACAAATTTTTAACATTTTGAATACTGACAAAATACAACATTCAAGAAGAATAAGGGACTCGTCTTCTTCTTGTGGGGTTGTAGGAGCACTGTGTTCTACTATTTTTGAAGGACTGTTTCTGTGTAAATTTCTCATATTCTCGTGTAGCTTCTACATTCATAAATTACATTAATTATCTCAAGTCAACCGAGTGCAAAAAGTTTTATTTATAAAAAAAAATAAATCCCAAATTTTAGCCTGTTAGAGTAAGATAGTAGATTACAGAAAAGGCCAAGTTACTTATAATACAACAGATTTGCTGATAACCGCAGAATCCATGAGAGGGAACGCCTGCACGGATGAAAGTCAAATCCAGCTCTACTATTTTACTACAAATTAAATGTTCTCTGCAGAATTATATAGCCCTCAAAGGCGCAGTGCTAAAAAAAAAACCCTAACAAACATATGGAGGCTGTGCACACGGATGCTTACCTTTCTGTTTTGTGATTTAGCGCTCCACAGGTTGAATGTTCGTCTTCTTGGTTCAGAACACTTTGGTTTCTAGATACTTTTCTAAAGTTTCTTAGTGTCAAATCAGCCAAAAGTTTTGTTTTTTTTTAATTCAAAGACATTCATTTCATAACCCTACAAATATGTAAGGTCCAGTTCACACGGAGGATTTTGTAAAAGGATAAAATTTACTTAGGAAATTGGATTTGGGTTTTTATTTAAGGATTTTGAGAAAAGATTCTGCACCTCTATTCGTCAAACGGACTTTCCCCCGATGAATCCACTTGCGCACTCGTGGCCCGCCACGGGGGCCCGCGCGGTGATAATAATTATAATTGCTGGTGGTTCGCCAGGGCTTCTACACCAGTTTTTCCCACAGGGGGACATTTATCAGCGCTTCTGTCTTTTTACAGGCAGTACATACAGTATAGGTTCCATTCGTTTGTTCTTAAGTTGAATTTGTATGTAAGTTAGAACTGTATAGTTAATGATTGTTGCTCCAGATTTTTTTTTTGTCCCAGTGACATTTGGATTTATTTTGCTGTAATGGGAACAAGGATTATAAATAAAACTTCATTACAGACATCTTACAGCTGATCATTGCAGCCTGGGACTATAGGAAAGCATCCAGAGAGATCACAGTGGACAGAGGGGTCCGTCTGTAACTAGGGATAGTCTGTAAGTCGGGTGTCCTTAGGTCGAGGCCTGTCTGTATTTATATTTTTTACATAAGACAGCAAAACTGGAATCTTATTAGGTCCTAACAAGTGAACTAAATAATCAGGGCTGGGAGAGAATGTCATCATTAAGACCAAAGCCATATTCACAACCTAGTGTGATGGGCTGAGAGGTGGAGCCTCCCGTATGCTGCAGTCACTATTGGTGGCTGTAAATTTTCATGTGCTCTTGCTAGACCAGCAGAATGAAAAACTGAAGTGTTTCTTATAATAATCAGATAATTTATATATACTCGAGTACATTCATAAAATGCCCTGCAGCCCCCACATTCATAAAATGCCCTGCAGCCCCCACATTCATAAAATGCCCTGCAGCCCCCACATTCATAAAAGCCCCCTGCATGCCCCCACATCAAAAATGCCCTGCACCCCCCATTCAATAAAATGCCCTTAGCCCCTCATCATTAAATCCCTGCAGCCCTCCTTCCATTTATAAATTCCCTTACGCCCCCACATTCATTAATGCCCTGACGGCCCCCACTTCATAAAATGGCCCTCAGGTCCCCCCACATTCATAAAATGCCCTGCAGCCCCCACATTCATAAAATGCCCTGCAGCCCCACATTCATTAAATGCCCTGAAGCCCCCACATTCATAAAATGCCCTGAAGCCCCCACATTCATTAAATGCCCTGAACCCCCACATTCATAAATGCCCTGCAAGCCGCACCCACATCATAAATGCCCCTGAAGCCCCCACATTTCATGAAATGTCTTGCAGCCCCCAATTCATGAAATGCCCGCAGGACCCCCCCCAGATTCATGAAATGCCTGCAGCAGCAGACCCCCATTCATGAATGCCCTGCACGCGCCCCCACCCCATGTCATGACTGCCTTGCAGCCCAGCCCCCCATTCATGAAATGTCCCGTTCAGCCCCCCATTCATTAAATGCCCTTGGGGGGGGGTCCAAAAAACAAAAAAAAAATCCCCCCATTCATGATGCCCTGCAGCCCCCCATTCATGAATGCCCTGCAGCCCCCCCATTCATGAAATCCCTGCAGCCCCCCCAATTCATGACATGCCCTGCAGGTGCCCCCCCCCCACATAACCTTCTGCCATGGACCCCTTCATAAAGACCGCTGCATAGTCCCCCCTATTCATGAAAGCCTCTGCAGCCCACTCATACCTCACCATTTCATGAAATGAACCCCTATCAGCACCCTTAGCCATCTGAATGCCGCCCCCTATTCAGAGGCTAGCCATAAAATGCCCTGGCACATCATCCGAGACCCCATCAGAAGCATCCCCCCTTCATGAAAGCCATGCAGCCCATCAATAAGCCCCTCGCCCCATTTCATGAAAGCCTCATCCCCTTTAGCCTCAGCCCCCCCTTCATACCGCACCCCATTAATGCCCTGACCACATGAATCCCTGCAGCCCTCCCTTCCATGAATACCCTGCAGCCCTCCTATTCGCATACCTGCCTTGTGTTAAAACTTACATACTCACCTTTTCCTTCTTCTATGCACTAGTAACAGAGTGGCAGCACGTCCAGCACTCTGCCCGCCCAGTGCACACTATGACCGCAGCAGGCGACACATCCTGCATCATAGTGTGCGCCAGCGACAGAACGCGTCCATGCTCTTTTTACTTGTGCAGAAAGAAAGGAGAAGTAGATGCAGTGGAAGGCATGGTAGTGCGAGGGGTTGTAATGTCAATTATTCTTTTTAAAATCGTGCTACCAGGTTCACACAAAGTTAACATATATGCTGGTATTATTAAATCCGATACAACTTAGGAAGTGCAAATACGTAATACAATAACGTATAGTTCAAGGTCAACAATAGGAACTACAATATTTGACTATATATTGAGCCAGCTAGACACTCTAGTGAGCAGGGCCAGAGAAAAACAACTAGTACACAGATAACAAAGGGACTCAAGTCACGACTTAGAATTCTACTTATAATAAAAAAAAAAAGTTTTTAAAAACTAATCACAATGATATGTATACAGAAACTTCACCGCCATCACTGTAGATATACAATGCAAATTGTGGAAAACATCCACAGTCAAAGGAAAGAAACCCACAGAACACCTCATGTCCTGGGAAACGATTACAGAACTATTTTCTATGGGTACCCAGTACCCCGGAATAAAACACATTAATATACAAAAATCTAATTCAATACATACAAACATATTCAACTAGCGTTAAAACATAAACCAAAACACTTGCTATTACAAACGGCCACAGTGAACAGCCAACCATAGAATTTTGTCCATATTGATGGAATCGATTACGATAAAATAAACTAAAACCCTTTGTTCACCAGCATTTCATCACACTTAGAGTCCCTTCCAAAACGGATGTTTATTTATCATAAAAAAATGGGGCTTTTATATCTGATGGGTGAATTTTTACGGGGACACCCCCACAACACCATGGACTTTTACTATATGGAAGGCCTCAGAGGGTCCTGACATCATAGTAATTAAGAGAATGAATCCTGATGGACCCCTCAAATATTGATGAGATAAATTCCTGTATGGACCCTCTATAATGTACACAATTAGATTGGTTACTGCCCCCCATAATGCTTCCCCAAAGTATATCCTGATGGAACATCATATGAACCGCAAAAGAAGACTGGGGACTGAGAGCCTCATAATGAGTCCTAAAAGGAGATACTGATTGCCCTGATAATGAGGGACACAAGTAGATTGGAACTGACCCAAATATATCCCAAAAGTATATTCTGATGGACCCTCTATAAATAAGACCAAATGAGACCCTGATGACCCTCGGTAATTCAAGACAATTATCCTTATGGTTCTTCATATCACGGACTTTACGGGCACCTGTCACCAGGGACCCTCAATCATTTTCACTAAGACAAGGTTGCAGAAGCTTATAACCTCAGTGCAAATCTGCCTCTCTGCCTTTTCTATGTATTATGCATTATCAATATGATTGTGTGTTATAACTTATCCTTTTCACACTGACAAAATCCTGGGTAGTTCACAGGGGCTGGACTTTGGTTTAGGATGCATTTCAAAAAACAACATGTGCCTTGGTCTGTGTTACTCCACGTCTCCTCAGATCTTGGCCCCACCTTGGCTCCTTCTTAGCTCCACCTCCTGCTCCTTCTCATAGGTCACAGCCTGGTCTCTGATCATCATTGGGGAGGGACATGCTGTACAGGAGCACAAACATTGAGAACAAGTCAGATTTGTTTTTTTTGAAATGCATCCAAACCAAAGTCCAGCCCCTTTGACTGCCCCAGGATTTTTGTCAGGATTCAAGGCAAGTTAAACACACATTATATTGTACTGCAATTTTCATAGAACAGGCAGAGAGGCATCTGTGCACTGCAGGTGTCATGGATGGGCTTTTTACAATCTTCTTTAGTGAAATGAGGTCCTGGTGACAGGTTCCCTGTTAAGTAGATCACTTTGGGACTGACCCCATATAATGGACACAAGTATACTGATGGTCCTCATATGATGGCACAAGAAAATCCTATGGACCTTTATATGAGGAACAACATACCCTTGATGGGCCCTTATATGATGGACACAAGTAGATCCTGATGGACCATTATTATTGGAATTGCAATAGGATTTTCGGGGCATTTTGCACAATATGCCCATGCTTGTTGTTCATGATTTTTCAAGAAATTAGAGATAGAGGGTACTAAAAATACAGTAGATATCATGCATCATATATATCATATAATCAGCAGTAATCATAGTGGGATGATAATCATGGATGGTTGAATCTATGTATAACAGTAGAAAGGCTAAGATCAGGGAAGGAGTTCAGGAACAGATGGGCAAGCAGTCCTACCTAAAGCAGAGATCGGGGGACAAGATAGGTCAAAGTCAATGAATAAATAATTTAATAATAGACCAAATGAACTTATGGGGTACAAAATGGGATAGAAAAGCTACAATTTTATATTCTCATGAATGTCCAGGGGCAAGTACTCGGGCAAGGGGGTGACACTATAAAAAGCTAAATGCCTTAGTTCATGCGCATCAAGAGAGTAATCAGGCAACTGGCTCATTAGCATAATTTTAAAAGCTGATTTTAGAAGAAAGGATAACAAATATCAGAAGATTACCACAGTCCCGGTGCCTGGATCTATGAGTAACTGTCCCTGGTTTATCATGATGGATTCCGATGGTAGATTTCCTTTAATGGGGTCCCAGAAGAACTGATAATATATTCAATACACAACGACCCAACAAAAATAAATCAGAAGAAAGTAGGCAAAGGATAAAACGTTGACTAAACCAATGGATAAACCAGCAGGATTTATTTGTTCCTTTCATTAGGCCTCAGAAAAACATATGTGCTAATACCTTGAAAAATATGAAGAGACTCAGTCTCTGGGCGATCACATGAGACTTCCCATACCGGCTCATACAACAGTTTACCAAGTCAAGTGTGACATCTAAAGACTTTAAGCAGATGTGATTGAGTTCTTTCATTTGCATGTTAATCACCGCGGTCGTCAGAGAAATTCGGATCTTTTGGCAGGAATGCAGACTAGGAGGAAAAAAAAATAAGCTAAAATGCAATCTAGTAGGCTCCGGTCACATTAGCATCATGGATCCCATTATTATCAGTCACTGCAGAGAGAAAAACCATGGCCCTCCATAGTGTACACCGTGTGGGGAAACACAGGTAACCGCCGATGTTCTACTACTAGCATTACTAGGTATATATATATATACAGGCAGTCCCCGGGTTACGTACAAGATAGGGTCCGGAGGTTTGTTCTTAAGTTGAATTGTAAGTCGAAACTGTATATTTTAGAATTGTAGATCCAGACAAAAAAAATTTTGGCCCCAGTGACAATTGGAGTTTAAACATTTTTTGCTGTAATGGGACCAAGGATTATCAATAAATCTTCATTACAGACACCTTACAGCTGATCATTGCAGTCTGGGACTATAGTAACATCCAGAGAGCTTCACCAGAGGTCACAGGGGTCTGTCTGTAACTATCTGTTGTCAGTAAGTCAGGTGTCCATAAGTAGGGGACCGCCTGTATATATATCTAACTCTCTATCTATCTATATATATGATCCTGATGAAGGCACCTGTCCTGTGCAGTAACACTTATTCACCGATAGATGATTTCATATCTAGCATAGACTTTGGGTCCATGCAACTATAACCACTGCCAAAGGCCATGAGATCTTCTAAGGATCCACCATCAAATTCATCATGATAAACCAGGGGCACTTACTCATAGATCCCTGCACCGTGACTGTGGTAATCGTATGGTAATATTTGTTATCCATGGCCTCCTTCCCTCTAATATCAACTTTTAAAATTATGCTAATAAGTCCAAGGGTCTACCCTAGCCCCTCTGTCATCTGGCTTTATAGATCACCCTCCTCCTGCTCACTTAGCACTTTTGGTGTGAGCACTTCCTGCTGTATTCTCACTTCTATTTAAAAGATTTGAGGGGCTTACCCCCATCAACAGACATCGGCAGAAATTCATTATACCTTCTCTTTTACTTTTCTGGTGGAGAAGTCACATACATCTCGCCATCCCCACCAGTTTCCCTGAGCCTCACATCACTTGTCAGGTGGGAAGTGGGATCTTCGACAGACACTGTAGCAGAAATCTCCGCTAGTACAGAGCAGATCTGTGGTCCGAACTCGCGTAGATTGAGCCCAATATACTAAGAGGCCAGTGCCAGCACTTCCATTCAGTGTCTATCTACTCTGCAATTTTCGACACTCCCCTTCTATTGAATGGAGCAGTAAGACGCATGCTCAAACCTGCATGCAAACCTTAACCCAACCCCCTTAATAAGAGCAAGCCCATATGTACCAATTTTCCCCTGAGAATCTGAAACCCATGATTGAAGACGAGCATTTATTCAATATAGTCCTAAGGTGAGCAGCCTTTTGGGAACTCCATAACAAGCTAGGACACGCCAATGAGCTGGAAGCGCCCCAGTCTGTCACCGGAGCGCCTCTTGGCTACGAAGAATAATGAAATATGCACGACCCCAACGACCCCACTCTCTGAGGTTTAGCCTGGTCCTGTCCCCGTGACATCACCCGCAGTGTGCAGCTCAACTTCAAATGGCAGAGGTGTGCATATATAATTATCCTTCAAAGCCTACCGGCTCATTAGCATATTTTCAGGGCCGGATTATAGGGGGGGGCCTCGCGGCCCCTACCACTTTGCCCTTGAAGGGACCCCCACCAAATGTGGGCGATATGCAACCGCAAGAATTGCCCACAGTGGGTCCGGGCTGCCCAGGTCATACCCAAAAGACCTGCCCCGAATACAGTCTATGGCAGTGAGGGAACAATAAGTTTCCTTCACTGCCCTAAACGATCAGAGTTTCAACAAGATGGCGCCGCCCTGCCACTGGTGGTGCAGCGTGTGATGTCACGGCACCGCCTGCAGCAGAGCGCCGCCATCTTGGTACACCTCCAATATCCACCCTGACACCAAGGGAAGGGAAGGAGGTTGGCGCGCATTGGGGGAACGATGGAAGGTGAATACAATTTTATTATTTAACCTAGGATTGTATATAGTTATTATGGGTGTGTGTGTGTGTGTGTGTATATATAGTTATAATAGGAGTCTCTATATAGTTAGTTGCCATATTTTTCAGACTATTAGGCGCACAAAAAATCCTTTGATTTTCTCAGAAATCAAAGGTGCGCCTTATAGTTCAGTGCGCATTTTATACTTACAGACAACAGCTGCCTTGAACTGTGCACAGGTCTGCCACCTGCTGGTCATTCATCCTTATAATCAGGTGCGCCTTATTACCCGATGCGCCTTATATATAAATATATGAGCCTAGACGTTTTAGCAGGCATTTATTGACGGTGCTCCTTATAATCCGGTGCGCCTTATAGTCCGAAAAATACAAATTTTAGGGGGTGTATATAGTTGTTATAGAAGACTGTATATAGTTATTGTAGGGAGCTGTGTGGTTACGGGACAGAAAGCTGATAAACACAAACTGCTTAAATAAGGAAGAAAGATAGAGGTAAAATAATAAAGGATCATAGGATCATCTGCACTAAGGACATACAAATGCTTTTCCAAAGTTTCCACACACTTTAAAATCGTCTCCTCTATTCTGAACATTTTTTCAGCGTTACACAAAATGTGCTTTTAATCTACTCCTTCTCCTTCATCTCAGCGCTTCCCCGTGTGTCTATAAAACACAAGAAAAATTAAAATAAGATAAATGGCAAAGTGATCCGACGAGGCAAATATGAAGTAGCGGAGAGCTGAGAAAACATCATTAAAGAATAACATTGAAAAACCATCAACATGAAACTTTATTTGGGATCGCAATAACCCTACAAGCATCTCAAATATTAGTCTGTTATGCAATTTAATCAAGGAAAGAAGCCATTCAATCAATTCGCCGGCACATCCCTGACCTCTCCGCCAGCCGCACAATCACGACCGTATCAAATCTACTTAATCAACAAGTGTTTTCACCATAGAAAAATAGATAGATGCTTCTCTGACAAATAACATGAGCAAGCTCTCTTTAACGGGTCACTGGGTTTCTGCTGGAGGCAAAGGGCAGGATGAGTGCAAGTAATCTTGATTTCCACGTTATTATTCGCTCCGCATCTCCAGCAGACACCACACACAGACGCGGCGAGGGGTCCCGCACACTGCTGGCTGCTTCAATATTGATCACAAGCCGCCTTTGTAGGTTTTTTTTTTCATATAGTGGAATTGCCTATTTTAAAGCTACAGAGTTGCCTTCACATCAAAAAGTAATAACTAATACTCTGTGTACGCTAGCACCATGGTCTGCATATAGAATAGAGATGTCACAGCTACGTGGGTCCGCTTTTTGAGCCACAACCCCTAATGCGACCACCGTCGATTTAAGTTTTGGGTGTTCAGTAACTGAAAACGAAAACCCCCACCAACATGCAGAATAGGATGGTCAAAACTGTGACAGATTCCTTAGGATTGTAATAGGTTTACACCCACCAAAGGTTCAACGTTGTATTAGTATTATTATTTACAATTCTTTTATTCATTTTTTATTAGCGACTGATTGCAAACTCTGTGCAGAATATGGCATCTGTGTGCATGTACAAGACTATTATTTTATAGCGCACACAGATTCCGCAGAGCTGCTACGAGCTGGCAAATTAGTCATGTCCCCAATGGGGCTCACATTCTAACACCTACAGTATGTTTGGCGTGTGGAAGACAACTGGGAAACCCGGGAGGCGCCCCCCCCCCCCACACGCAAACACGAAGAGAAACATATGATCTTTGACAGATGTTGACCTGCGGTGGGATTTGAATTCAGGAAACCAGCGGCTTGCCAGGGCTGTGGTGCTAAACCACCGAGCCCCCCAAGAATATCAAGATTCAATACACTCGACAGTAGATAACACCACAGCGGCTTCTATTTCCTATGTCCGAGTTAAGATAGATCACGCACAGGAAGCAGGAATACAAATCCCACCTTCCACACCTGTAGATCCGCTAATCGTCAATTACTGTGTCTATATGGGAGAAGTGTGCTTGCGGGATGTAAGAAAAGTTTTTCCAAGACTGAATTTAGGAAATTCTTTACTTGGAGGAAGCAGTGTATCTCTGTGCTCTTTGCATGGCTGCGGAGGAGGGGGGCGATTGATTTATGTGGCTTTACCAGATGTAACGGAGATGCGTCCAGCAGCTGCCTGTGTTACAGTCACTCCAGACACGGGAGCGTGATCAGTAGCAATCCGGGAATGAAGACCCATCCCAAACCATAACAGGGCTATCATAGGAGCAGAAAACACCTATCAACCACCTTACCAAGAAGCTGAGCGAATCATCTATCCTGCACATGTAAAGTGCAACAGAGGCGGGGCCTAATGGCTTACTTTATCGAACTTAGAAGCCCTTAGAGGGGGATAATGTATTTTAAAATCTCTAATGTATTGAACTCATCTATTTACAATATGGGAAGAAAGGAAATAAAATCTCGCGAAAAGTGTTATGTGAAAAATGAGCAGAAAAAAAGAGAGTACATTTAGCCTGGAATTGGAATGAGTCAGTTCAGAGGACTGCAGAAGTGTGTCACTACTTCCATCTTAAGTTCTATAGTAACTAGAATACAATCAATGATGGTGCCATATATTAAAGACAAGAATCTCCTCTTTCAGATCACAATCAGGTCCATGGTTCTGTAATTACAGGCACTAAAGAATTGGGAATTATGAGCTGCAGCTAAATCCCAATTCCTGATCTCTAATCTGTTGGGATATCTGGTTCTGTAGCTCACAGACCCACCACACGGATGTTAAATGAAAGACAAGTTTCTTATTTTACTAGGACAACCAATGTACTGATAACGAAGATAGTAGATCTGAAGCGACACTTCCCGCGGCCTACAACTTGACTCATACCTCATGTGCTCATTTTCATCTCATGTGAACATGGGAATGAGAAGAGTCAGATTCGTCTGACATGGGGGGGGGTAGCGATTTCACCGTAAAAAGGAATATTAGACATGACATTTCATCCCTAACCTCGGGCGAGTAGTTTAATGGGGTAAGTTGAACTTCTGGTAGGAGCTTTGTGCTTGTGCAAGCCTTGTACGAAAAATAAAAATTAAGCGTTGGGCTACGCAGCTTTGGTTATTTTTAATTGATCTTTTTTTTTTTTTCAAACTAAATTGTTATGCGGGGAAAAAAGCATGATAAAAAAAAATAAAAGTTTGTTAAAAAAAAATTCTATAACAAATATTAAAAAATTTCACAGAAACCAAAAAACCCTTAATTCCCCTCGACAGCTGAAGGTAAGAACTACGGTTAGGGCTCGTCTCCTCGTGCACAGCGAGTGGCGCATCTCAGAGGCTACTAGTAACCTGGCCCAATCCATCCTCAGAAACAAAGACTCAAAGGGGGCCATTAACTCCACGTGTGACACCATTAAGGTGAGTAAATGTCCTCCTCCAGCAGCCATGCCATTCTTCTCACATCATTAAATACGCTGCGCAGCACATGGCCGCGCGGGGAAAATGCAGTTATTAAACCCTTCCGGGGGCGTACCTCCAGCAACGAGAGTGGGAGCTTGCCATTATTCCATTAAAAGCTTTTTTAGCGTCTGCGCCAGTCGTCTTTCCCCGCTCAGCTCCAAAACCCCCCACATCTGACCCTTCTAAGCATGACAGATTGGTATGCGGGTGTAACACGTGATATGCACAGCGCGCTCCACGGGAGAGAGCTTAAGTCAGGAATCGTGTGTATGTAATAAACTATGGCGGCCCCCAACACAAGCCGCTGCGGGGCTGATGTGACCGTCGCGAAGATGCCACTTTTGATTAATGTGGGATCAGTGGTTTCATAAAGCCAACCCTCTGCCAACAAGGGGAGCTCACAAGGTCCTCAGCTAAATATTCTGGAATTATCCAGTCTATCTTAAAGGAGATCTACCATCACAATCCTCATGATAAACCAGGGACACTTACTCATACATCCAGAAACCTGACTGTGGTGAATCGTTCTAGATTTGTTATTCTGTGGCTATTCCCTTCTAACTCACTTTTAAAAACTTATGTATGAGTCTAAGGAGCTGTGTGTTTTTCAAAGCCCGCCCTAGTCCTGTTGTGGTTGCTTTACAGGAAGTTACAATAAGCAAGAGCAGAGCCGTGCCAATTGTCACAATGTTTACCGGATACAGAACAGATTTTTACGAGAGCAGACACCGTGAATCGCAGCACTGGGGGTTCTGGAACAAAACCCACAGAGGCCCTCAGACTCATTAAAACATAATTTGACAAAGATGACGTTGAAGGAAAGCGGCCAGGATCACAGAGATAGAAGTAGATTAGATATTAGGGTAAAGGGCAGGACAATTTCAATAAATGCACAAGAATTCTCCCCCCCACAATAAGTTCCTTTAAAGGGCACCATACCACCACAAATTACCAATAAAGGATAGATAGGGGGTGGTAGGTGGATCAATGGAATGAGGATAGCCCTTTTAAGGTAATCCTCACGTCCTGCACTTTTTTGATACCTTTTATTAGATTATATATTCAAATTATTATGCGGCTATGGGGCGCGGGTAGTAGCCAGCATTGAGATTAGGGCGGCTACTCCAAGCACCGCGTAGCTCTTTTCCCCTCGACTCACCCATCTCGGCGCGCAGCTACGTGGCCCTCGGTCCGGCGATACTGCCGTTGCGATGATGCAGAAGAGCAGGCCCGCGCCTGCGCGTCACTGCTCCGAAACAGGCGTGGGGTTGTTTTATGTGAATGCGCAAGACGGCAGGGATCGCTGGACGGGGAGCGCAGCTACGCGCCGAAGAGGGGGTGGAGGGGTTAAAAGTGGCTCCCGGCGTGAGGAGTAGCGCCTCGTGTAAACTCAGATGCGGCTACTCACGCCCAGTGCCGATAAGTAAATTTGAATATATATCTAAAATAAGTTATCAAAAAGGGTGGGGACGTGAGGTTAGCCTTAAAAGGGCTATCCTCACGTACCATGATCCACCTACACCCCCCCACTCTACCTTTATAGGTAGATTGTGGTGGTAGGGTTTCCTAAAGCGAACCCTTCACAGGGACATACTTTTCCACTAAACACAGGTGTAGAAGCTTACAGCTGGATTACAAATATGTGTTTATTCTTCAAAGCATCTTACATTACAATATCATTGGTGTGATAACTACTTGCACCCTGACAGGAAAATCTGGTAGCCCAGGCGTTGGGCTTTGGTTTGTATGTATTCAAAAAACACGTGACTTGTCTCTGCTGCTTCACTCTCAGCGATCATCCCACACCATTGGGCTCCTATACAGCTCCTATCTCCTGCTCCTTCACAGAGCTACAGCGGGTGAGAGACATCAGTGTAGAGGGAGGATGTACGGAGCACAAAGGTGGGGGGGGGGGGGGGCTGAGAGCCAAAGCCGTCTGCAGTAAGCACAGACCAAGTCACATGTTTTTTTGAAATGCATCAAAACAAAAGCCCAGCCCTCGGAACTACACAGGGATTCAGTCGGGTACAAGGCACAAGGTAAGTTATAACAATTATAGTTTAATGCAGATGCTTAGAGAAGACAGAAGGGACATATTGCAATGCAGCTGTAATGGGCTTTGTAACCTGTCTTAATGAAAAATTATGTACTGGTGACAGGTTCCCTTAGAAATCTCTGAAACGAGCCAAACCTTCTATAGTAATCATACGATACTAACAAGAAAATGAGCAGCAAAGAAAAGTCAATCAAAGTAGCACACGAGCAGTAATGATGTATGTTAATTCAATCGTAACGCAGAAAACGCGGCACGGCCTGCGGGATTAGAAGTATGAGCGATTAAAACGCAGCGGGGTAAGAGCACACAGGCAAGACGGAGGAGGAAAAATAGGGCAGAGAACAAATTAAATGGATGATGTTTTACACAGCGTGAGCCCCGCATAATACAGCCAAATTCTAGGTCCACTGTATAACCCAGACGCACTCGAAACTTCCATGCTTATTATTTATGGCTCTCTTATACATACTGGAGGGTTATAGCCTCTGCAGAAGAGCTCATCTCCACACCGGCTGTGGCAAAAAAAAAAAACCAAAAAAAAAAAAACGTGCGGGTATAAAGAAATAAACAAATTAAAAAGCCACCCAAAATATACCTACAATAAATAAATAATAGACGTATATAACTCGTATAAGCCGACCGAGTATAAGCCGAGACCCCTAATTCAACACAAAAAAAATGGGAAAAACTATGACTCGAGTATAAAGCCGAGGGTGGAAATGCCTTGGGACCGCCTCCAAGTTATATAGTCTGCCAGACCCTGAGATCAGCGCCAAACCCTGTAGCATACAGCATGCCAGCCCCTTGTATAGGAAAAAAAAATAAAACTGTACTCATCTTTACGACGTCCCCATAGGTAATCTCTGTCTCAGACAGGAAGAGGACCTATGGGTACGTCAGAAGGTGAGTTTTGTCTTTATGTTTTTAGTTGTATCGGTATAAGCGAGTTAGTTGGGTTTTGAGCACAAATTTTGTGCTGAAAAACTCGGCTTATACTCGAGAGATAGGTATGTTTAAAAATAAAAAAAACACACAACTACACTGCAATCCCTTCCCGTTATTGAATGTATAGCTATTGCTCTCCTTTATTCTTCAAAACTGCATTACTCTGGAATCCTGACAAATACTTAAAAGTGTGCACTCTAAGGGTTCCTAAAAAAAAAAATTGTTTTGGCACTGCTGAGGGCTGACAAACAATGTCCAATGATCCTGTATCCTGCTGCTGGCCTCATTCCTAGCTGCGATTACGCTGGTATATCCAATCATCCTTCTTATAAAAATTATATTCAGCTATTCGTAAAGATGGCAGCTTTCCTTGTGTGACCAGGGCACTGATGTAGAGACATGAGGGAACTTCACAGTGAATCAGGACAGCATGTTCGTAAAATGGACGACCTGAAGGCATGTGATGAGTCACATGCTTTTAAACATCACTCATGATCCAAATTTCTGTGCACGCCTCTACTCAGCCACTGCCACAAGCCTTCTCTTGTCTTGATAGTGTTCTATATGAATTTCCCATGGTTACCAGGAGATGGAAATGGAGTTTAGCCTGGAGGACAAGTTCCAGACTCTTATAGAGCTAAAATACCCGCAGATAGCTAATTAGAGTAGATTACTTGCTTATTTTAGTTTAGTGCAAAGTAGGCCAAAAGTTTCTACTTTACAGTTTGAACTTAAAAGTGTAACTTTCTTTCATAAGGATTTATACAAATGACAATGTGATTCTCTTTTGAAAAAGAAACAAACAATGTTACATTGGATCGCTCGGCCCTTTTCTTTACACTTATGGGCATTTTTTCTGTTTATGCTACGTGTCAGAACTTCTCAGCAGCAAGCAAGTGGGCGGAGACTAACTATTCCGGCTTGCATAAGCCAAGCAGAGTCTGTTATAAGCTGCCCTCGTATTGAAAGTGTGCTTTTTAAAGGGTTTCCAGTCATATAGAGAGAAAAAGGGAGGGTATGAAAGTCCTTTCTCCAATTCCTAATTTGATGTGCAATTTGCGGTGCGCCGCAATCTTCCGATTCCTGCCTTATATGTGGTGTTGGGCCATCACTTTATGCTTCGGAAGGACGGTCAGGTGGAACACGGATGATAGTCTACTGAATAGATTGGTAGAATTTGTATTATGGCTAGAAAAAAAAGGTAGCTATAAGAAAATGAGAGGCCATAATTCTTTTAAGAAATGAAGGTCGTCCGTCCGAAAAATTGGGAAAAATTTGAAAGTGTCCCCAAGTGGCTGACATGATGACCACCCCAGGAGAGGAAGACCAAGTGTTACTTGTGCGGAGGACAAGTTCATCCGATTCACAGCCTCAGAAATCGCAGGGTAACGCCGCTCAGACTTAGAGGACAGGTCACTGCCGCACAGAGGTCTAGCAGCAGCAGGGGGCGTCGGGGTTTATTCAAAATTGCATGGTTACACGAATTTCAGCAGCTGCTATTCCATATAGTTTGCGTTCAGTGGGGACAATATTTATTTTCAAAAATATTCCAAACGCCTCTCGACCATTGGGGTGCCCACAGAATCAGAATCTATCAACGTAAACTTAATAAAGTTCTGGCACACCAATCGTAGAACTGCAAGCGGGAGTAGGTTTTATTGACACAAATTGTGAAACGTTTTTGCGGCTGTACCACAGCCTTTTGCAAATGCATGGAGCGGCTGGTTAGACAGGAACGAGTAGATGACCGGAGGACGGCCCAACAGCGCCTGCAGAAGACTGACCCAAGTCCTCAGCTGTAAGAGACGGGGGCCCCCCCCCCAAACCTGTGATGCTATGGGTGGTGTGGGATGGCAGGCACGTTACAATGCTGTGACACGGATCTACTGGTTCACAGAGAACGGATGTTCATTGATTGGGAGGGTTAGCGCAGGGGCCTGGCTAATGACAGTTGGAGACTGCGCTTTCATGCACTGAGGCCCCGTCCTAAGCGTAAGGGCCACCTTAGGGACTGACACACAAAAAACCTGTATGGGGGTTCCCTAAGGAGTAAAATCATGCCCCGCGGTCATTTCCATAATTTTTTTTAAGCTTTTTTTTTTTTTTTTTTTTTAAGCTAAAAGCGAGCAGATCCTTCAAGAGGGATCTGCCAGGATGTGCTTGGCTTCTAATCTTATCTGGAGTCGAGTGTCGATAGACATTTATAACTTACGTAGAGTCTGTAACTTCAGATAAAAATCCATATTAACAACATATCTAATATACATCTCACTATAGAGTAGTAATGAAACTATATGTATGTGACGATACATGTCAGTAATGATAATATTACATCCGAAGTATGGAGCAAGGAAAACTGTATGACGTCGAGGGTAGGCTTAGGACCCTTTGGGCCTCCTCTCGCTGGATACAAGTGAATATGATTGGGATGGAGAGGTTGCGGGGTTCTGCAGAAATCCTGTAGTCTGTAAGTTGCTGCTGCTGTGTAGGCCAAAGCAGCGTTGCTGTTGTCGTAGAGACCAAGGGACATCCTTATTAGTGCAAATACCCAGTAGGGGGGCAATGTGTGGCTCCACAGCGAGGATGGTTCCACCTTTACACGAACCACCGCAGGTCTCGACATAGAAATAGGATTCGTCATAAGGACGCACACATCCGCAAGATGAGGTTTTCGCAATACCAATCTTGTTATCTGTTGATACACATTTTATACTTTAGATAGACAATAGATTTACCATGTATGGTAAGTTTAACCCAGCAAGCCCGCGCTGCTGTATACCCCACCCGCTACTTACAAGGAGCTGACTTGAGGGCCCAGGAAGGTCTGCTCTACCGAGTTGGCGGTGTGAGGACCTGTTTTCTTCATGGCGGCTTGTTCTCCCGGAAGCGGCAGGCATCAGTTCCCTCCGCATCCCCCTTTAAACGAGGAAATCAACTATTCACATCCATCATGGCGGCCACTTACGGTTTTTACAGATATAAAGCATTGCATACATGGTAACTCTAGCTACAGGTGTCATATGCGGAATGGCGCTTGACCAAGGCGAACCTTACACATAAAGGGAAAAAAGTATGAATGTGAAAGGGGAAACCAAAAGAAAGGAACCAGACGAGACTCCACAGCTGAAGTAGCGGGGAGTAGCCGTGCGGCCATATATAATAGTTGTTAACATATTTTGGAAAGTTTTCTCAATTCTACAGCTCTTAAAAAACTTCTATGGAAAAAAAAAAATAGGATGTGCCGATGCACCGCCCCTGGTCCATGGATTGTGTCACGGGTACCGCATTTCAATCTCCTTGAAGTAGTATGAGCTGACATACCTAGATAGGAATACGGACACAGGAGTGGGGTGGGTGGTTTTTGTAACTATGCCGATACTTGTGGGATGGGCAGGACTTTTGACTCACAGTCTTGATAGTATCAAGAGGAATAATGTTAGGTCCTTTCACAATGCGTTTTCACGCGCTTTTTCTGCGTGTGCTTTGAGCGCAGCACTTGCATTGCACTCTGGACCCCTTGTAACCAATGGGTTTTTAGACTTGCAAAAAAGTAGGCATGTCGAGGATTTTAAACGCGCGTTAAAAAAAATGCAAGTCACGGGCGTGAAAAACGCACCATACCAAGGTATATCGGAGATGCGCAAAAAAAGCATTGCCACTCTGAGACACATGCAAGTGAAATGCGTATTTCATGCATCAATTGCCATAGAACAGATAGGATGAGCTTGAAGTCCTTCACGCGCCAATTACCTGCGCTGAAAAACGCATTGTGAAATTGCATTGAAAACGCGCATGAAAACTGAGACACTGAACAAAACTCTGACTGAAACTGATGCACTCTGATTGCAAAAGGCGTTTTTCACTGACCAAACCCTGATCGCACCCTGATCTAACTTGAGTGATCTGCCAACGCAAGTGTGGAAGGGGCTTAGAGACAAAAACCAAAATATCCACCAGGGTCAGCCCGAGGGAAATATTAGACTAGCTTCTTTTGGGGTTGAAATTTTAGCAAACGAAACAGGCAAGTATATACCCTCTAGGGTCACAATTATTAAAGTTAATGTCATTGCTTGCTGTGAGG
The DNA here is from genome assembly GCA_019512145.1 of Engystomops pustulosus. Classification (NCBI taxonomy): domain Eukaryota; kingdom Metazoa; phylum Chordata; class Amphibia; order Anura; family Leptodactylidae; genus Engystomops; species Engystomops pustulosus. The sequence goes on from CM033643.1 coordinate 20,087,937, forward strand.
TCACGGACTACAAGGAGCAGGACTCTGGACTTCTGTGTCCTGCGGACTTATGGAGAGGCCATGCAGTCATTACTGTATGCCCGCCCCCTCTGTGGTAACCAACCCTTATCAGTGGTTGGAGGGGCGTGGGGGAAACCATGGGCACACCCATCTAACCACTATATTGGAATGGTACCATAGAGGCGGCGTGCACACCGGCAACGATGCTAGTCCTCCCATAGCCAGAAAGCAGCAGGACACAAGACCTCACAGGAAGTCCTGAGTCCTGCAAGCCTGGGAGAATGTGAACCTGAGGCTCTCCCAGTCACAAACAGGAATGATGTATAATATGGGTGACCCTAATAAGGCGTATACTTGCCGCTGTTAAAGGATTGGCCTCTTGTACAAAACTTCAAGTTCCCTAGGCAAAATAAACCTGAGCTTCCCTATTAAACATACATATAGGATTTTCAGGATTCTTCCTAAATAAAGCTTCCCTGAAAGTATCTTTAGTGAACTCACGCTTAGATAGAAGTTTTCCTGTGAAAGTAGAATTTGTGCGGGCTCCGTGACAGGTTGTATAAGGGAAATTTTGTGACAGAAACTTTCCGGCGCATATAAAGATTGGGCGTAGTGTATCCCAGTTGACCAAGTAGAGACAGAGCTGCTGAATTTCTTATAGGATCAGCTTGGGAGGCCAGACTGGTCGCCACCAATCACTTTATCCCTGTCACTCATTAATATTACACTTCATTCTCACAAAGGAAGCTGAAGAACCCAGCACCAAAGTTATATTCTTAAGAGACATTCCCTAGTTGTAACATTCACCAAAACATCATTCATTAACTAACGCTTTGTTAAGATAGATCCCCAAATTCAGACGTCACATCTTACAGAGGTTCTATTCTGCTTCAGAGGATCACCCCCACGATAAAACCGTCAATTGTGCAAGTATAATTAATAATGAATCCTTTATTATATACCGCACACAGATAACGAGGGGCTACACAGAACTTACCAAATCAGTCCCTGTACCAAATGGTGGCTCATAATGTATCAACCTACCGTATGTTTTTTAGTGTGGTAGGAAAACCGGCCGGACCCAGGAGGAAACCCATCAAACTAGAGAGAACCATACAAACTCTTTGCAGGTGTTGAGCCTGGGACTGAACCCAGGACCCCAGCGTGCCAAAGCTGTAATGCTAACCCCTGAGCCCCCATTAGGGCCCTTATCAGATTATTGATATTACCAGTCACAGTATAATAGGAGAAAATTCAGTCTTTTCTGCAAAAATAAATGAAAAATTCTGAATGCACACGGTGCACAGGTATGTGGAACCGGGTTTGTCATGCTCCCCGTTTTGGCCCTTGAAACCCAATATCGCATAGCAAGAAGGAAGCGAGTGCACCACGTGATATGGCTCCGCCCCTGATGCTGCAAAAATTACAAATATATTTGCCCGACTTGGCAGTTGGTATAAAAGAAGAAGTGTAACCCCTCCTTCACAAATAAACCAACCATAGTCAGGGGCACATTATTAGGCTTTCCAGACTTATCTTTACTGATTCCCGTGTTGTCATTGTAAGAAAACCTTGGATTTTCTCTTTATGCATATTAGCTTCTCAGTTTGCACGGCGGCGGAGCTTTATCTAAGTAATTTGCATTAGAAGAAAAACAGAATTTTCTTAAAATGGCAGGTAGCGTGGAACCAAGAAAGGGAACTCTAACAATCTATAAATGCACTTGCACAATGTGTTTATTTTGGGAACTATAAGGCGCACAAAAATCCTATTATTTCTCGAAATCGCACTTTAAGAACAACAGCTGCCTTGAACTGTTGACAGGTCTGCCACCTGCATCGTCATTCATCCTATTATCAGTGCCGCCTTATATATGAACAGACGTTTTAGGCATTATTGGATGGTTTGCGCCTTCTAGTCTGAAAAAAATACTTGTCTTATCAGGTGATTTGGGAGGTGGCTGAAACTGCCAGCTAGGTCATGCATTATACTACTAATTGATGTCCATCACCCATATAAAATACCAAATTCAAAAAAAGTAAGTACGCTGTGCGACACTTGCGGGATAAATGAATACCTTTTAAAATGTCCCCCTCCTTTATACCGGTCGAGTCCATGCACCGTTTCATGCGGATTGGATAATGGCAGACTTTACAACTTTGAGGGCGCGTCCAACGTTCAGTTTCTCAGATGCAGTTGTGTCCCAAACAGCAGGGAGTAGAAATGGAGGAGGAGGAGCAGCAATTTCTAAGATAATCCTCACCATTATGATCCATCTATGTTTGGATTCCAAAACGGTTAAACGATGACCCTCCATCTGCCGGTAATTTTTGGTCACGATTTACTGGCTGATGAGTGGTAAAGACCGGAACGGTTAACTTTATGATGAAAAAACCGGAGCAGAAACCAGCAATAGATGTATATTGGTAAAATCCATCCAATCTGCCCCGCCACATTACAAAAAATAAATGGTTATACAGGCAGTCTGGGTTACAACAAGATAGGGTTTGAGGTTTGTTTTAGTTGAATTGTATGCAAGTCGAAACTGATAGTTTAGAATGTAGATCCAGACCAAAAAATTTTGGCCCCAGTGACCAATTGGAAGTTTAAACATTTTTGATGTAATTGGGGTCCAAGCAATTGTCAATAAAGCTTCATACAGACACATTACAGCTGACATGCGTCTGGGACTCTAGTAACATCCAGAGAGCTTCACAGAGTCAGAGGGGTCTGCTGTAACTATGGGTGTCTGTAGTCGGGGTCCTTAAGTGGGGACGCCCTGTAAGGCCAACGCCTTTAACACAGCTACGGTACCGCCCGCTTGCTTTGGCAGCGGGACAGGAGGCAGTGGATATGCAAGGGCTCTTATTTTATCACAAACCTTGAGACAAAGTATGAGTAGAAAAAGTGCCTAATAAGAAGAGAAGAGCCATTGTTCTATTGAATAGTTATTTATTTTATCAAAGGCCCATTAGGTATATTCAATTATTTTGCGCCAAACAAAACCAGGAGAACAATCAGAGAGGAGAAAGTCTTTCCAATGGGTGCAGATGAAAGAAGACAGTGTGCAGGGTATAATAGAAAGTCCTGTTATGGGTGTCACCACTCCTGGTTTTGGCTCATAACTGGAAAATGGGCCAATATATATATATAGATATATATACAACACCACAAACCCACACACACTCTTACATAGTACAAGATTCACATCTTTAGACCCGAAAAGATTTAAACATTCCGTAGGATTGTCCAAAATATTAGGGTCCATAAGCACCACCACTATATAGCAATGATTCGCAAAGAGTGCGGTTCTCTCCACTTATAGGCGGGACCACACAATCTTACTTGTAACCTTTCCCTCAAGGGACTGAGTTGCTATTAAACCACAGAACCAGGCATGGGCTACAAAGTGTACAGCGAATGAATCAGCAGAAGTGGTCACATAAATAAAGATGTGCTGGTCACGCTAACAGCAATCCGCCATATCAATTGCTATAACTCTGATAGGTAGGCTGTCAACTTACAGGGGACCCTGTTCATCAGGAGCCCTTTTCTGGCTCCCCATGTCATTAGAAATAGAGTGCACATTGCCAAAGAGTTTTTATAGGTCCCTTGGTCCCAATGGGAGTGGGCAGTGAGGAGCACCCAACCCCTCCCCGGGAACTGCTCTGTCATGCATCGATCGCTGATCACGCTTCACAGCGTTATGCTCGGGTTGGCGTAGGCAGTGACGCGCCGGGCAGGTACCCAAACTCGTAGCAAGGGTCGTGTGGGAAATGCGGCAATAGATGGAGCGGAGACAGGGGGGTGGTGGTGCAACTTACATCTGCATATGGTCACACACAGGCAAAAAAAAGCAGTCGGAAGAAGAGGACGAAGCCGGGCCTGTATAAATGATGATTCTTGACTGGGGGAGGGGAATCAACGGAGGGCGGAGATAGGAGGGACATGGGAGGTTTTTTTATTATTGGAAAGACACATGGCAGAACGTTTACTCGAGGGGGGGGGGACGCTCCATCATGGCCTCCCATGGGACAAGGACAATGCGCTCCAGCCAGCCTAGGTAAACGGTCAGCAAAACTTAACCTAATAAACCACTACCAGTATTTATCAAAAAGCTTAACTATTCCGGTCAGGGTTCTTGCAAGGCCAACGCGGATGCATCACAAAGAAACACCCCACTTTGATTGTAAGATGTAAATGGTTGTATAAAGGCAGAGATGGAGAGTTTAACACCGAAGCCAAGGTCTCCCCATCCCAGAAGTTCCCCTTGCTGTGAGACAATTATCACTATGCTTCAGGAGGCAAACTAGAGATTGTCCCTGGATACAAAAGCTTCAATATAATGGAGGGGGATTTCTTAGGTGGGGAGAGTTGAATTCAGTGCAAATTCTCTGCCTCTGTGACTAATGCAATTAAATTTAACATATGATATGTAAAGGTGATTTTGGATGATGCCATTGTGCTGGACATAACTGAAACTTGATAGGGGGTGCGATGGGTTAAGGTGCCGACCAAAATTTGCTATATTTTATTTATGGCAATTTTTTGACAGGTCCCTTAACAACAGTCAAAGGGGGTTGTCAAAAATAAGAAAAAACATGGCTGGCCTCTAAGAACTGCATTCACCAGTCCTGTGGTGTGTGTGTGCTATTGAGCTCGGTCCAGTCACTTGAGGAAGGTAAGTGTATGGTATTATAGCTAATCCTAAGCAGACAATTCCCCACTATTCGGGTAGCAGACGTACCTGAAGTTGATCAAACTGCAAGCCTGGCATAGTCAGTTTCTTCTTATCGTATGAACACAAGGGTTGTACAGTTGAGTGCTACAGAGATGAGATTGTCCTGGTCTCCTCTAGAGGCAGCCAGGCATCATTTCTCTGTCCATCTCACTCATGTTGAGGAGCCGTGAACGGGATCTCACTTACGGCAAACACACTGTGAATTGGGAGAATGGCTTAGGGGAATTGGGGCACTTCCCACTGATGCTCCACTGGAATCAAGGGGCTTGTTCCCCATAAAGGACGCTGACAGCAGCAGGGTCTGGGTGGTGCCAGTATATGAGTTAGGGGGCTGGGCTCCGTTCAGGGGCGCTTGGTGCGGCATTTGGGTTACTAACAGCGATGAATGTGGATGAAGTGTGAATGAAAGAATCAAAAAAGTCTGCGGGTGGAGCATTGGTATTGCCGTTATCTGAAGAAGAAGTTGCTCACGCGGGACTGGCTGGACAACTTGTGTTTGAGCTAGCACATTACTCATCTCCATTCCCAAAATGGAGATTTAAACCATCTGAGATTCAAAGCCGTCTGGACAAAAAACGACTGCTGGGGAATTAGATGGCTGAAGATGGACAGACTGGGATGTGGTCTCCTCTGCTGGAGGAGGATTGTTGGCCGGAGTGACCAGTTTCTTCCTTGTGTTCTCTTGGGCCGTCACATCCACATTCTGCTTTTATACAGGAGTCGGAATAAAAGTCACTGCTGACAGCAAAGTATTGCTCCAGAGGCCTCAGGGCTGAAATTCAAGCTCCGTATTATTCTTACTGGTCTAAATGGTTCACTGGTCTTCACTAAAGTATCGTGCTTTCTATTTCATCCACAATGTCCTGTAAGCAGCCAACGGCTCAGCGGCCCTCCGATGATGTTGGGGAGAGTCCGAGATGATGCCGCCTCATCCATTGCTCATTTAATTCTGTCAGCAAGTGCCCGATCTTCGGAGATGGTGACATTTCTCCATCCAAAAAGTGTAGGCATCCAAGATCAATGGTTTCATCTGCGGAGAATTCCTCTTGCTCTCCAGAGGGATTGGTTGTGGGAGCCCAACAACGGTGGAGTCGATTCCGCTACAAGTCGGAGGAGTCAGCTCATTTCAGGGTGGTGTCAGGCCTTCCATAGTTCCTGTCATAAACAAAGAGCAGAACATGTGACTAACAGTGTTAGGGACAGAGCACATCTAATAAAGCTGGGAGCAGAACATATGGACATACAGTGTCCTATGACCCATTTCAATACAATTAAAGGAAATATGTATCGAAATCCATCATGATAAACCAGGGACACTCTCTAGATCCAGGCACCGGGATGTGTGTAAAATGATGAATATTTTTATCCATGGTCTTCCTTCCTTCTAAAACTAGTTTTAGAATGATTGCCAAAAATTTTTGGGGAGCACGAAGGATTCTCATTGCCCGTCCATGCTGCCAATTCACAGGCTGTTGCACTGTGCAAGGAGCACTTCCCCCTTCAACTGTGTGTTACTGAAAATATGTTCTGTGAGAGGTTACATCAGGCACGGGAGAAGGGAAGTGTGAGGCAGAGCAGGGGACGGGAGACAGTGTTTTGTTGTAACAGACTTTGAAGCTGCAGCACAGGAGGGAGCTCGGATAAACCCCAGGAGCCTTCAGCTTAATCAGGATAATTGTACAAGTTGAGAACAATCACATGCATGCATCTACAGTGAAGGAAATATATTATTCGACCCTGGCTGATTTTGTAAGTTTGGCCCACTGACAAAAAGAGGAGAATATCAAAAATAAAACAGTAAATCAATTGTAAAATTATACGAGGGGAAAATTATCAATGCTCGTGTGCGTTGTCGGCAGGGAAAATATTGAAACATTTTGCAGTCAGTACAGGCAAGGAATTTGCAATTAAAGTTGCGAATAAGCAAGGGGGCGAGTAGAGGGGAAGAGTAACGGGCCGGTGGAGGGGCAGGCAGGGGTGGGGGGTATTCCTCCCCATGCATGGGATCTTATGAAAACTACACCTGATCAGACCTGGCGTGTTTGTTGGCCCACCCGACAGATTTAAATCACAGAGCCTAGCCTATTGATGTATGGGACGCAACAAAGGGGACGTGGCCCCGCTATCATACACCAAGGCAGGAGTGCAAGGGCATATGATAATCACGTTTAAATATTTATTTGCGTACAACGTCAGCACATTACAATATCAGTGCTGCTACTCAATGGCCGACAGACAGGGAAGTTTCTGCATAATACATGTGTAGGCACTGCGATAGAGCCAGCACATTGGCACAAGGGCCTACATGTACTTGAACATTGTTGTGTATGTGACCTCATGTATTTTCAATGGGTCATACCACACAGGTGTGTTGTGTGTTGCGGTGTGTGTGTGGGGTGTGTGTGTGTGTGGGTGAGTCACTCGCTCTGTCTCCAAGTCCTATTCTCACTGATTTGTGAACAATATCCTACTGTCATGGCGCGGGAGTGGGGACCTCAAGGTTGACAATGTACATGTTACATTGCAGGTTACCCTTATAGTGGCATCACGATTATCTATTGATCCTTATGTGTTCGATTCCCTACTGGAAAGCAATGGCAAGGAACTGGAAAAGAGCAGGGTTAATGTGGCATGGAGTCTTACTCCAATTATAGCCTCCACAGGAGGAGTCCATTCACTGCAGAAAGCAGAGATGTTCACAATGGAGAAGACGTTGCATTGAAAGTAAAGATACCACGTAGCCTGCTATGCAATGACCATAACCGGACTGCGTACCAGAACCATAATCATTCTACATCACACAGCATTACGTTGAAAACAAGGGTGACGGTACAAACCCCACAACAGACCTACCTGATACCCTGCACCGGGCTCGCCCACCTCAGATGATACCGGCCCACCCCCTGCGCAGGCGCAAATACTTGCCGAGCCCTAGGCCGCAGACGCAGGCGTCACTTTTTAGACGGACGTTGTATACGCATGCGTGGACTGGCAGTGCGCAAGTGCAGTAGTTGCTCTGTGGAGCGCACCAATTTATTTCCAAGATCGACAGTTGGGGGACGGAAGCAGAGCTGTTACCGGGAGCCGTAGTGGTCACATAGACTTATTGAATAACGCATAAGGGAGTTATTGGACAGTGCAGTGACTAGATAGATAGGATGGAGGACGATGCCACCTGATCTAGTGGGTTGGAGTTCCGGTAGGTACTGCTACTTACCTTAGTGCTATGGTTATATTATAGCAGCAGGAGTGATGGGTGCCTGGGAAATTGCCATCGTGCTGAAATAGGGACTGGACCTCCTGTTACTTTGTATAAAAATCTTTATCAAATTGTGATACAATAATCCATGAATCAGTTTCTTTGTTGTGCTCTGGGTTATAGTCAGCATTGTATCAGAGCTTTGTAATCATAATTATGCAGGTAGTTCTGTAATTTTTATGATGGAGGGGGAGAACTTATTTATTCTTACAATTGCTGTACAGTCACGTATATATAAACTACAAACTCCTGAATGCAAATAGTCAAAGCGAGAGAAATGGCGTAATGGGGCAGAAAATGAGATAGCAAGGAATTTCTGGGATGGGTTGGATCTGAAGCGCGCAGAATAGTGTGGCTGTGTGAAATCAGTTCTGCAAAGTTCTGTGAAAATTAGTCTCAGTGATGGGGATTGCGACTTCTCTAACCAATAGCCAGTTAGGCGGCGGAAGGGGGGAGAGGGCAGGGCTGGATGTGCAGTGGGCGCCTTGAGCTGTCTATAGTCTGCACCATTTAGGGCGCCAGGTCAGGACTGGCGTAGAAGAGCCCAGCGGCGTTGAGCAATAATGATCGTCTCTGCCGGCCAATTTTGGGATTATCAAGGAGAAAGGAGCCTCCTGATAAATTGGTGCGTTGCATGGACAGATCATACGTTGGCAACACTAAGCCAGTGTATGATAATCTGCCCCATGGATTTTTAAATTGACGGTCCCCTACTTAAGGACACCCGACTTACAAACGACCCCTAGTTAAGACGGACCCCTCTATCCTCTGGGACCTCTGGTGAGCTCTTGGATGTGTACTTTAGTCCAAGATGCAATGATCAGCTGTAAAGGTGTCTGTAATGAGCTTTATTGATTATCATTGGTCCCATTTCAGCAAAAAAAATTTCAAACTCCACTTGTCACTGGGACAAAAAAAAAATTGTGTCTCGATCTACAATGATAAAAATACAGTTTTGACTTAAATACAACTTCAAATTAAGAAAAACCTATGGACCCTATCTTGTATGTAACCCGGGGACTGCGTATTGATCTATATCACCGTCCAGGTCAATCTGTGACCTACAATGTTCTGAACGCAAGAGATGAAGACAGCCCACATGATTAAGAGCGTTTGCGTCATTAGTATTACAGGGGAAAACAAATTACGGGCTACATACCAGCAAACTTCTCATGTAACACAGCTAAGCATACATCAAGTCAGTGGGAAGAAGGGGATAGGGAGGGGCGAGAGGGGAGATCCCAGCCCCAAGCTTTATGAAAGACAGACACAACACGAGGCGAGAGGGGCTTATTATGAACACTCCAGTAATAACTATTCATTGAATTATACCTTGCTCCGGACCCTGAAAGGGGAACAGACTTAGGTTCCAGCAAGGATCTAGGAATAGAATAAAAATGAGTCATGCTCTTTCCCTTCAGGCCCTCTAATGATTATTCAATGAAATAGCTTTGATATACTTTTTTCACTGACATAAGGCTGTCACGGTTGTGGGAGTCCATCGCCATGGTGGGTGACCACCACTGCAATTCCTGACAGACGTTTCCCATTCGTATATTATGAGACGATAAGTCATAAAGATCCAGGATTTTTTGCATAGCCCATAACAGTGTCCCATCGGAGTAGACTACTCAGACACAATAACAAGGCATGGTTGTTGCCAAGGACATGTACAAATGGGCACTCCCAAAAAAAGTGTAACGTAGTCTCCTCCTCGGTAGGTTAGTGTGGGGAAGTATGGGTCTGCCACAGTTGCGGTGTACATGAATGAGGAAAGGCACGCCCCGATGGTTTCCCTGACAAGTACTTGTGCTCTGGTCAACCAGTTGTGACACCTCCATATCGAGTCATCGTCTGCAATAGCACGGAAATTACTTCACCAGCAACTCTGACTTTGTGGATTGTCTTAGGCTACACAATCGAGGTTTAGCCCGCCAAATGGTGCACTGTGTAATCTTGCCATAGTCCAGGGGGTGAGGGGAGTCTATGATATAACTGAGGGGCAGCAGACATTGTAAGTTCTGCAGGTTCCACTGACTAGGATGCAGGGTATGATGGGACAAGGGAGATCTTTTATGAAACCTTATATGAGAAGGGGACACTGCATCCATAGATGTGCACAAGTCCCCTACAATAGAGAGTTTCACATGACCTACCCATACAGGGTAAGCGGTGGAGCAGTCGGCCCTTCCCTCCAGGCATTTAGAATCTGTCAGTCAGTTTATTGTCGTAACAATTTATGTTTCTTACAGAGGTACGCCAGGGGAGGGACAGCTATGCTGGGATACGCCCGGCTAAATGAGGAGGATAGCAAAGACCTGGTGGACACGGGTAATGAAAGTAGGTTTTGCACCCATGAGCTGATTGTGATTTAGAACAGAAAGAGTATGGGCATACAGTTGGGCTCCACTGGTCAAGCAATGAAGTCCTCTTGCATCAGAACACTGATTTTCTGTTTGGGTGTTGTACTCAGTCATTACCTACCTGTGCCACTACTCTTTATGGGGAGGTCTAAAAACTTTCAGATTTGTTTGTAGCCGTTATACATCTCACACATGGCTGACAACAGGCACCTTAGAGCCTGGATGGTCAAACTCATTTTCTAGGGGGGCTACATCAGCATAGTGGTTGCCTTAGCGAGATGGCAACATGGGTTTTTGGCCGTTTTTTAAGCAGTCCGTCAAAAACCCATTAATCTGACCATGTGACCAGCCTCATTTACATAATAAAGAAAAGATAATTTTACAGATTAATGTATGAAGGACTAGATAAAGGTTGTGATGGGATCCTGTGAGCATGACTAAAAGGTAGAGGTGACAGAAATAGTGACGGAGACTGATGAACAGGCGTCTTTAATGTGGCCGTTTTAACTACAATCAGCCATTTGAGGAACAACATAACGTGAAATCTGCCACGCAGCAACACTGTTCCCCAGAAGTCCCATTTCTTACAGAGCCACACAGTCCCAACAGTAGCCATGCACCTAGCAATCACTGAACCACAGTAGTCACAGTACACCCCCCCACCAGCAGTCACAGGGACCCAGTGGCACAAGCTCTCCAGTAGCCACTGTCCCCTAGTTAGAGACGCACTGACTCAGTAGTCACACTGCATATGACTTCTACTGTATGTCCCATCTAGCTTATTCTATACCCCCATCTACAGTAATATGGTTCCTTCATGAACTGTATTAACTTTAGTTATGCTTGATGTTGACCAGTAGAAGAGGCCATTCCTTTGTGTCGACGTGGCCCAAGGTCATGTGATTAGAGCCCTTTAACGCAATAGAATTAAAGTGATCAAAGGGTTGTACAGTCCAAAAATTTAACAATTGAAACATATTTACCACACGATGACACCTTAAATCATGAATAGATTTTAAAAAGCTATCCCAACATATAAAAACCATAAATAGATATGTGAGCGTTTACAGTGAAAAGAAGAAGTGGAGTGTCCCTTTGGGGTGCATAGTGCAAGCATAAAACAGGAGCCCCAGCATTGAGATAAATACTGTATAGGGAGTAGTACAATGTTGGTTACAGAAAACCTAGCACTCATAAGCTGTGTATATGGAAATATATCAAATTATCAAAAATCAGTACGGAAAAACCATACTAAATCAAGCATGGACAACCAGGACACTTTTGATCATATCAACTGCCACCATGACTAGTGATAATTTTATAGTGTTATCCATGCCTCTTTCTTCTATTCACCTATATTAGAATGAGCCTAAAAGGCTATGTGAGGGCATTTCAGAGCCCCTCTGTGATGTCGCTTCACAAGTTGTCTCCTCTCTCCCTCAGACCTCCCCTCCTCACAGCAGCAGAGAAGGTTTCAGCACCCTCAGTGGGTGGGGGAAGTCTGCACCGACCGTGAATTGCAGCATCGAGAGGACTACTGGGAACACCCAGGACGGCACTCTAGGTAATTAGCATAATTTTAAAACTGATTTTAGAGTAGAATCGGTTGGAGGATAAACAATAGAGATTAGATACCTTGGACACATCTTTGTCTATGGGAAAATAAAAACATCTGTCTTTTTTGGAGACGGCTTAGCACTGGGGAGATTACAAGTTGAACTATAAAACTGCTTATAGGTTGCCTCTGAACTCACAGAGCTCGGTATTTAAAAAAACATGCTCTTAGATTTAGATAACGGGAGAGGACTTGAGTCAGGATGTGTACTGGAAGGTAAATCACTGTGTCATCTTGCTTAACTTCAAGAGCTCGGCTTTCTATTAAAAAAGACGCTGAAAAGGAGAGACTTGATGGTTGCCACTGGGCAACTGAACAGTTTTACCTCACGACGCTCTAAATATCGTAATTCTACTGTGTACAGAGGTATAAACTCCTGTAGATAAGAGGTATAAATCTCCCACTTGTGTATGTATATACAGAGGTATCAACATCTCCCCGGTGTATGGATTGTGCTAAGTAACATGCCGCTGTTGCTTTGCTCTGTCTGTGTGTGGCAGACGCTCTCTCATCCTATTCAGATGTCACATTGCTCTCCCGATGCTTCACCGGACTAATTAAGCTCCAGATATTGAGACTGACTTGTTAGGGTCTCGCTATATATAAATACACACGCTCAATTTTTTGTGGAAGCTTGCTTCTAAGCAATTTTTTCCCGGATGGATTCAGAGGGACAAGCTTAATTATTTCAGGTGGTTTATTAGCATCTTCATTTTACCTATGAGATTAATTTCTATAACACCTAGGGTTGAATTTTATCAGTCCATAACTAGAATGGGTAATAAATAACCCCTACACGCCATGTGAGTGTGGCGCGGAGTGAGGAGCTGTAAAGATGCCAGACGCTCTAGGCATGAGAGTCGAGGGATGGCGGCTTTTTTTAGATTCGCATTTCATTGTGTTCAATGTCTTGTTTACTCCCGATTCCCTCCGTGACCCGTATCTTGAGGGACTAAATGTGGATGGGTTCTTATCTAGTAAAGTCAACTTTCAGGAAAGTGTTCTGGTGATAAAATGTCGCACCCAGTTCCCTTAATTGCGCGTTTTGCGTTTCTTTGGAAAGATAAAACTATGAAATTTTCTGTCTTTTGTGCCCCCATTGGTGGGGTTGCGTTTTGCTATATTTCTTAATTTCAGGTCTTCTCTGTGTGCGGTAGGGACGGGTTTGACGACGAGGCATGTATATTTTGTTATTGATTTTAAGTCCTAGGTAGTATTACATCATTTAAAGTGCTCGAGGTGAGGGACCTGAACAATTGTTTCATACTTAATCATCACTATTATACTGTATAGCATGAACAAACGGAGGGGGGCTAAGTCGTGCCGAGGTAGTTTAGTAGTACTCTAGGTCATGGGACTGAGCGGCCCACCCTTTACAGGCTATAAAAAAATGCTTATCTAATAATGCCTGTATGTGACACTTATTTATCACAGTATGAGTACACAGATCCTGTGAACTTAACCTAAGGGCCAATTTAAAACACTGAGTCTGTACTAACTGATAGTACTTGTTTGGGCGCCGACACGGATTTCTATCCGTTTCAGATCTGCGCCTGCTCATCGTTCCAGACCGACAAGGCTGCATGTTTCTGTTGTGTGTGGACGGGGGGTCAGTGACGTCGATTTCATACTTGCCCGTATGACGTTCTGATCATGGCCCCCAACTGCTGAGAGGAAAACATTTGGAGACCGGCGGGTGAAGCAACTTCTGCGGGAAGCTGCCATTAAATGGCCGGTCCGATGTCACCCGGCACGCACCCTTCAGTGCAGAAATTTCTGTCTCATGAAGAATAGCAGTGGCCCGCCCAAGGGGTCCTGGTGCAATTGTGGCACGGACATTTTTAATACCTGCCAACGTTTGAACTAGTTACAATGTAGCCCTAAGGGGGGTGCGTGGGCACACGTGCCGTTGTCGTTAATTTAATGCAAACACCACGGGGTGCCTGTAGAAAACGCCGATGCGACGGGCCGCGGGCCATGCCCCGGTGGGCGGGCCTTGTCTGCGGTATTGCAAACTCACAAGCGCACGTCGAATCACCTCAGCATATTGTCTAAGACCAGGCCTGACCAAAGAATTTGGGAAGACGAACCAGTAAATGGAGCAGAAGAGGAAAAAGACCTGAGGGACATTGTCTCCAATAGATCGGAATGCCGGAAACTGTACTTGAAGATCGGGGGGATCTATGATAGGAATTTATTATAGTTGACATTGAGGTTTGGCCAGGCGGCTACACGTGTTCGCTGTGCGTCTTTGTCTTCTTGCTGCGTTCTCAGTTGTAAGTTTACATTTAACAGCAAGTTACACTTCCAGAAATGTTAACGAAAATGGATTCAAAGCAGCTACAACACAATGGAAAACATGTAAAAGTGCATTGACCTTTTTCAATATATTTAAAAACGCATCATGAACGGCACATGTGACCGCACCCTGAAAACCATTTGGCAAATAGATTTACTGAAGCGAGTTATAGCAGTCATGGGTCACTTATTAAGGGCCGCATTCGCTTTCCAGCGTCGGTTCTCGCGTGTTGACGGTGCTCCGCCGGGTACTGCTTGAGACCCAGGATGTTCGCACCGCGTCAGGTTGGCGACTCGGCTGCCGTGAAAAGCGATCGAACGGGCGGGCCGCACCCCCTCGGAAACCGACGTAGGAAAAACCGACCCGCATTTCAAGCGAACTCGATTAAAGTCGGCTGGTCCGAAATGGCTTCTTCACTCGTTCGAGCCAGGGCCCGATTTCCGGTCGCGGGTCGCATGCCGCGCAAGCCAGCGCCACATGCTGCGATCCGTGCGTCCCAAAGACCAGGCCATCAGGAACAATCTGTAGCTCCAAATCCGGAATTCGGGTACACTCGGCAGAGAACCGCTGATCGGATGTGCCGGGTTAAGTAAATGCCCCCTATGTCTTTTGCATCCCCACAATATGCCACTGTCCATATAAGGACAGCGAAAATTCACTGGGAAACCCCCACCCACTGCGCTGCTGTGTTCTCTCCTTTCCTAAATTCATTGGAGAGCGGTAAGTCACGTGCAAAGTGTCCCATGGAGTGGGTATGTCTGTGCCAGTTGTCGCGAAGGACACGTCGGGACTCTGTCCATGCGTCCTTACAGTATGGGCAAACAAATTGTGGAACCCTTCAGCTACACAGTTGGACGCATAGGAGATGGACATTTTCGTTATATATGCAGAGGGCAGCATTCCAGTTGAGACCTGGTTGACTAGGTCGCCCCTGGGTGCATTAGCATTGCTTAACTGCGCGCAAGACGGGAAAAAGTCTGGACGTCTGTGGTCGACCCCACGGTCAAATCTGCAAACATATGTGTGTTGAGTGGGGTTTCACGGCCTAGGGGTCATTAGTTTCCTCACGCGACGCAGACACAAATACGTTAGGTTGTGTTGTTAGTATTGTGAGCCCATAGGGACCGGGACCAAGTTTGACTAGATATTTGCAGCGATGCATAGTCTTGTAAGAGAGCGCTTATAATAAGAATGACTTATTATTTGGCATGATAATAAGATAGGCTGAAAGACTTCAAAGGAGGCCAAAGACCAGGGTCCATATACATGCAGAGACCATGTATAGGAAACTATTAGTGAAAAGTGGACCCCACCCTTTAGAAGATAGAGCATTTTTATTCTCCTGACCATGGGGAAAAAAAATTGCTCTGAGTTAGCTACCTATAGGTGAGACACTACAGACATACTGGGGAACATTTAGTATATTATGCCGGAGTTCACCGAAAAGTGCGTTGTGCGAAATAATGCACCTTGTGCCCGCATTCTGTTACAGATGTGCAGCCACCACATATATCCTGCATGTGCGCTTCCCCACTCGGTCCAACAGGTTCTACCTTCTTCTTCCTGTTGCATAGAAGTGTTGATTCTTGCCGTCACAAATTTGAAAAGTTAAATCCCCGCTCAGTGCGAATCAGTCGGGATCATCTGTGGGCACACACCCCTAATTTGTGTACATGGATGCAAGCGCAGCTGCGGCAAAAAAACACATTTGTGCGCCACAAATCCGCGCAGAAACTTCTTAAATACATCTGCACGCCGTGTTAATCCCATTAAAATAAAGGAATTTTTATATTTTTCCCACTCATTAGTGGTTCCTCTCTTTCCCGGTTTGGGAATATCTTTGGATTCTATCCCATAAATGACCGTCTAACAAAGTGAGCGAGTTGGTGGCTCTCCGGTCAATCTACGATTCGTTTTCGTTACGAACCCCAAACACTTACATCGACGGTGGCCTTATATGATGGACACAAGTAGATCCTGATGGACCATTATTATTGGATTTGCAATAGGATTTTTGGGGCATTTTGCACAATATGCCCATGCTTGTTGTTCATGATTTTTCAAGAAATTAGAGATAGAGGGTACTAAAAATACAGTAGATATCATGCATCATATATATCATATAATCAGCAGTAATCATAGTGGGACGATAATCATGGATGGTTGAATCTATGTATAACAGTAGAAAGGCTAAGATCAGGGAAGGAGTTCAGGAACAGATGGGCAAGCGGTCCTGCCTAAAGCAGAGATCGGGGGACAAGATAGGTCAATGTCAATGAATAAATAATTTAATAATAGACCAAATGAACTTATGGGGTACAAAATGGGATAGAAAAGCTACAATTTTATATTCTCATGAATGTCCAGGGGCAAGTACTCGGGCAAGGGGGTGACACTATAAAAAGCTAAATGCCTTAGTTCATGCGCATCAAGAGAGTAATCAGGCAAAGGGCTCATTAGCATAATTTTAAAAGCTGATTTTAGAAGAAAGGATAACAAATATAAGAAGATTACCACGGTCCCGGTGCCTAGATCTAGGAGTAACTGTCCCTGGTTTATCATGATGGATTCCGATGGTAGGTTTCCTTTAATGGGGTCCCAGAAGAACTGATAATATAATCAATACACAATGACCCAACAAAAATAAATCAGAAGAAAGTAGGCAATGGATATAACGTTGACTAAACCAACGGATAAACCAGCAGGATTTATTTGTTCCTTTCATTAGGCCTCAGAAAAACATATGTGCTAATACCTTGAAAAATATGAAGAGACTCAGTCTCTGGGCGATCACATGAGACTTCCCATACCGGCTCATACAACAGTTTACCAAGTCAAGTGTGACATCTAAAGACTTTAAGCAGATGTGATTGAGTTCTTTCATTTGCATGTTAATCACCGCGGTCGTCAGAGAAATTCGGATCTTTTGGCAGGAATGCAGACTAGGAGGAAAAAAAAATAAGCTAAAATGCAATCTAGTAGGCTCCGGTCACATTAGCATCATGGATCCCATTATTATCAGTCACTGCAGAGAGAAAAACCATGGCCCTCCATAGTGTACACCGTGTGGGGAAACACAGGTAACCGCCGATGTTCTACTACTAGCATTACTAGGTATATATATATATACAGGCAGTCCCCGGGTTACGTACAAGATAGGGTCCGGAGGTTTGTTCTTAAGTTGAATTGTAAGTCGAAACTGTATATTTTAGAATTGTAGATCCAGACAAAAAAAATTTTGGCCCCAGTGACAATTGGAGTTTAAACATTTTTTGCTGTAATGGGACCAAGGATTATCAATAAATCTTCATTACAGACACCTTACAGCTGATCATTGCAGTCTGGGACTATAGTAACATCCAGAGAGCTTCACCAGAGGTCACAGGGGTCTGTCTGTAACTATCTGTTGTCAGTAAGTCAGGTGTCCATAAGTAGGGGACCGCCTGTATATATATCTAACTCTCTATCTATCTATATATATGATCCTGATGAAGGCACCTGTCCTGTGCAGTAACACTTATTCACCGATAGATGATTTCATATCTAGCATAGACTTTGGGTCCATGCAACTATAACCACTGCCAAAGGCCATGAGATCTTCTAAGGATCCACCATCAAATTCATCATGATAAACCAGGGGCACTTACTCATAGATCCCTGCACCGTGACTGTGGTAATCGTATGGTAATATTTGTTATCCATGGCCTCCTTCCCTCTAATATCAACTTTTAAAATTATGCTAATAAGTCCAAGGGTCTACCCTAGCCCCTCTGTCATCTGGCTTTATAGATCACCCTCCTCCTGCTCACTTAGCACTTTTGGTGTGAGCACTTCCTGCTGTATTCTCACTTCTATTTAAAAGATTTGAGGGGCTTACCCCCATCAACAGACATCGGCAGAAATTCATTATACCTTCTCTTTTACTTTTCTGGTGGAGAAGTCACATACATCTCGCCATCCCCACCAGTTTCCCTGAGCCTCACATCACTTGTCAGGTGGGAAGTGGGATCTTCGACAGACACTGTAGCAGAAATCTCCGCTAGTACAGAGCAGATCTGTGGTCCGAACTCGCGTAGATTGAGCCCAATATACTAAGAGGCCAGTGCCAGCACTTCCATTCAGTGTCTATCTACTCTGCAATTTTCGACACTCCCCTTCTATTGAATGGAGCAGTAAGACGCATGCTCAAACCTGCATGCAAACCTTAACCCAACCCCCTTAATAAGAGCAAGCCCATATGTACCAATTTTCCCCTGAGAATCTGAAACCCATGATTGAAGACGAGCATTTATTCAATATAGTCCTAAGGTGAGCAGCCTTTTGGGAACTCCATAACAAGCTACGACACGCCAATGAGCTGGAAGCGCCCCAGTCTGTCACCGGAGCGCCTCTTGGCTACGAAGAATAATGAAATATGCACGACCCCAACGACCCCACTCTCTGAGGTTTAGCCTGGTCCTGTCCCTGTGACATCACCCGCAGTGTGCAGCTCAACTTCAAATGGCAGAGGTGTGCATATATAATTATCCTTCAAAGCCTCCGGCTCATTAGCATATTTTCAGGGCCGGATTATAGGGGGGGTCCTCGCGGCCCCCACCACTTTGCCCTTGAAGGGACCCCCACCAAATGTGGGCGATATGCAACCGCAAGAATTGCCCACAGTGGGTCCGGGCTGCCCAGGCCATACCCAAAAGACCTGCCCCGAATACAGTCTATGGCAGTGAGGGAACAATAAGTTTCCTTCACTGCCCTAAACGATCAGAGTTTCAACAAGATGGCGCCGCCCTGCCACTGGTGGTGCAGCGTGTGATGTCACGGCACCGCCTGCAGCAGAGCGCCGCCATCTTGGTACACCTCCAATATCCACCCTGACACCAAGGGAAGGGAAGGAGGTTGGCGCGCATTGGGGGAACGATGGAAGGTGAATACAATTTTATTATTTAACCTAGGATTGTATATAGTTATTATGGGTGTGTGTGTGTGTGTGTGTATATATAGTTATAATAGGAGTCTCTATATAGTTAGTTGCCATATTTTTCAGACTATTAGGCGCACAAAAAATCCTTTGATTTTCTCAGAAATCAAAGGTGCGCCTTATAGTTCAGTGCGCATTTTATACTTACAGACAACAGCTGCCTTGAACTGTGCACAGGTCTGCCACCTGCTGGTCATTCATCCTTATAATCAGGTGCACCTTATTACCCGATGCGCCTTATATATAAATATATGAGCCTAGACGTTTTAGCAGGCATTTATTGACGGTGCGCCTTATAATCCGGTGCGCCTTATAGTCCGAAAAATACAAATTTTAGGGGGTGTATATAGTTGTTATAGAAGACTGTATATAGTTATTGTAGGGAGCTGTGTGGTTACGGGACAGAAAGCTGATATACACAAACTGCTTAAATAAGGAAGAAAGATAGAGGTAAAATAATAAAGGATCATAGGATCATCTGCACTAAGGACATACAAATGCTTTTCCAAAGTTTCCACACACTTTAAAATCGTCTCCTCTATTCTGAACATTTTTTCAGTGTTACACAAAAATGTGCTTTTAATCTACTCCTTCTCCTCCATCTCAGCGCTTCCCCGTGTGTCTATAAAACACAAGAAAAATTAAAATAAGATAAATGACAAAGTGATCCGACGAGGCAAATATGAAGTAGCGGAGAGCTGAGAAAACATCATTAAAGAATAACATTGAAAAACCATCAACATGAAACTTTATTTGGGATCGCAATAACCCTACAAGCATCTCAAATATTAGTCTGTTATGCAATTTAATCAAGGAAAGAAGCCATTCAATCAATTCGCCGGCACATCCCTGACCTCTCCGCCAGCCGCACAATCACGACCGTATCAAATCTACTTAATCAACAAGTGTTTTCACCATAGAAAAATAGATAGATGCTTCTCTGACAAATAACATGAGCAAGCTCTCTTTAACGGGTCACTGGGTTTCTGCTGGAGGCAAAGGGCAGGATGAGTGCAAGTAATCTTGATTTCCACGTTATTATTCGCTCCGCATCTCCAGCAGACACCACACACAGACGCGGCGAGGGGTCCCGCACACTGCTGGCTGCTTCAATATTGATCACAAGCCGCCTTTGTAGGTTTTTTTTTTCATATAGTGGAATTGCCTATTTTAAAGCTACAGAGTTGCCTTCACATCAAAAAGTAATAACTAATACTCTGTGTACGCTAGCACCATGGTCTGCATATAGAATAGAGATGTCACAGCTACGTGGGTCCGCTTTTTGAGCCACAACCCCTAATGCGACCACCGTCGATTTAAGTTTTGGGTGTTCAGTAACTGAAAACGAAAATTGATCACAAGCCGCCTTTGTAGGGTTTTTTTTTTTTTTTGTGGAATTGCCTATTTTAAAGCTACAGAGATGCCTTCACATCAAAAAAGTAATAACTGATACTACATGTAATACTCTGTGCACGCTAGCACCATGGTCTGCATATAGAATAGAGATGTCACAGCTACGTGGGTCCGCTTTTTGAGCCACAACCCCTAATGGACCACCGTCGATTTAAGTTTTGGGTGTTCAGTAACTGAAAACGAAAGACCACCGTCGATTTAAGTTTTGGGTGTTCAGTAACTGAAAACGAAATCTTAGATTGACAGGAGATATCACAACCATCTGCTCACTTTTGTTAGACTTTGCATTTTTTGGGGATTACACGGCTTGCACATGTATTTAAGAAGTGTCTGCGCTGGGATTGTGGCGCACAAAATGTTTTTTTTGCCGCAGCTGCGCTTGCATCCATGTGACACAAATTAGGGTGTGTGCCAACAGATGATCCGACTGATTCGGACTGAGCGTGGGATTTAACTTTCAAATTGTGACGCAAGATCAAGCACTTATATGCACCAGGAAGAAGAAGGTGAACTCTGTTGGACCTGAGTGGGGAAGCGACACATGCAGGATATTGGGCGCACAATCCTAGTAAATCGCGGCACAGTGCATTATCGTCGGACAACGCACTTTCGGTGAACTCCTGCAGGAATATACGTAAATGTGCCCCAGTATGTCTGTAGTGCCACCTATAGGTAGCTAACATCAAAGTCAATTTTTTTTCCCCATGGTCAGGGAAGAAAAAATCCTTATCCTTAAAGGGGTTGGCCACTTTTCACTAAATTGTTCCATAAGACAGGTCTCTGCATGTATATGGACCTGTGTCTTTGCCTCCTTTGAGAGCTTCAGCCTATCTTATTATCACCATAATAATAATTCTTTATTTATATAGCGCACACAGAATATGCAGCGCTGCACAAAGCATGTCAAATTGGTCCCTGTCCCTATGGGGCTCACAATCTAAACAACCTAACAGTATGTTTTCTGCGGGAGGAAACCAAAGGACCCGAGGAAACCCACGCAAACACATCTTTGCAGATGTTGACCTGGGTGCGACAAGAACCCAGGACTCCAGCGCTGCAAGGCTGTAATGCTACCCACTAAGTCACCGTGCTGCACCATGCTGCCCTCTGCATATATACAAAATTTCCATTCTCACTATGCTCCAAGCTGTGCTAAGGCTGGGTTCACAATTTTTGCCATACGTGGTAAGGACGCATGGGGCAGATTCCCGACGTGTCCTTGCGACATATGGCACAGACATATCCCACAATGGTGCCCCAGTATGTCTGTAGTGCCACCTATAGGTAGCTAACATCAAGTCAATTTTTTTTCCCCATGGTCAGGGGAGAAAAAATCCTTATCCTTTAAAGGGGTGTGGCCACTTTTCACTAAATTGTTTCCATAGAACAGGTGCTCTCTGCATGTATAGGACCCTGTGTCTTTGCCTCCTTTGACGCTTCAGCTACCTTCTTATTCAACTAATAATAAGTCTTTTTATATAGCGCCACAGACTATGCAGCGCTGCAACAAGCTGTTCAAATTGGTCCCTGGTCCCCATGGCGGCTCACAATACTAAAACAACCTAACAGTATGTTTTCTGCGGGGAGGAAACAAAGGGACCCGAGGAAGAACACACGTGACCAAAAACCAAGCGATCCCTCTACACCCCCTGTGTACAGTCCATGTCTCCCAGCACTGAGAGGTGAGACTGTAACGCGGATAACGCACAATAAAGGCCGTGGCACCCGCACGGACTACAATAGACTCCAGACAGGCAGAAAGACTGCACAAGGAGCAAAGGCTGAATAAATAGATAAAAGTAGATACCAACTAAGTCACCGGTAAGCTACGGAGTATTGCCACCATGCTGACCCTCATGCAAATATAACAAAAGAAACGGCAGATATATCGAGGGAAATGAACAATAGTCACAATTTGTCTCACTTAGGTGCATCCAAGCGTGCATAAGGCTGGAGTTCACAATTTTTGCACATAACCGTCGTAGCCGGGTTCAAGGACGCATGGGACAGCATTCCCGACGTGTCCCTTGCGCACTATGGAGCACACGACCACTCGCCCACTACAGTGTTTGGACACTGTTTTTTTCGGTTTGACTGATGACTATATCCTCTCACATATGTGAAATTTAGGGAAGGCTTAGTTGAAACAGCAGCAGTCCGTGGGGTGGCGCAGAATGGAAACTATCCATCCAGTGAATGTGATATGTCCGAAACGGTCCTAGTAATTATGGACAGTGGCATATTTGGCGGGATGCAAAGAAAAGGGCAAAATTTACTTACGGCCATTCGACGATCCAGCGCGCGCGTTCTCTGCTCGGGATTCGGAGTCTTTTGCTCCTCTTACGTTCCGGCGGATTTAAGAAGGTAGGTTCCTCCGCCGTCCACCAGGTGGCGTGCTGCGCTGAAAGTATTTCATCGCGCCGGAATGCACCACCTTCGGACCAGGTGAAGGGAAGCGATCCCCAAGCGACCAACTTTTTTCGTGGTTTTTTTGAAAAGGAGGAGCTGCGGTGGTTCAGATACGGTAGGGTTTTGTTCGGCCACTAGCCCAGGGAAGATGTCTGCTCGCGCGCATGCCGGCGCCTGTTATGCGCCACAATCCGATTGCGTTGCGCCACAATCACGGGGCCAATTTCAGCGTGCAATCGAGCGACAAAAAGGAAATGATTCGCGGTTAACACGTCGGGAAAACGCGAATCGGGCCCTTAGTAAATGACCCCCATAGACTGCTATACTTCTTTCAGTAAATCTGATTTGCCAAATGGTTTTCAGGGTGCGGTCACATGGTGCCGTTCATGATGCGTTTTTAAATATATTGAAAAGGCATGCACTTTTACATGTTTACCATGTGTTTAGCTGCTTTGAATCCATTTTTCGTTATTTCTGGAAGTGTAAGCTGCTGTGAAAATGTAAACTTACGAACTGAGAACGCAGCAAGAAGGGACAAAGAGCGCACAGCGAAACCGTAGCCTTGGCCAAAACACATCAATGTCAGACTAATAAATTCCTATCATAGATCCACCAACATCTTCAGATACATTCATTTCATCCGGAATGGGACAATGGTCCACCAGTGTCTTTTCCTCTTCTCCAATTTACTGGTTCTTCCAAATTCTTTGGATTCAGGCCTGGGTCCTTTAACAAGATGCTGAGGGTGATATCAGACGTGCTGCTTTGTCTGAGTTTGCAAACGCAGACAAAGCCGCACCCACCGGCGCAGCCCGCGGCCCGATCGCATCAGCGTTTCTACAGGAGCCGCCGGTGTTTTGCATTAAATTAACGCAAACGGCACGTGTGCCACCACCCTTAGGGGTACATTTACTAGTGCAAACTGTTGGACAGGTATTTAAAAAGTGTCCGTGCCACACAGGACCCCTTTGCGGCAGCTGTATTCTTCATGAGACAGAAATTTCTGCACTGAAGGGTGCGTTCCGGTGAACAGTCGGACCGTGCACCAGATTTAATATGCAAAGTCCTACAGAAGTGTGTCACAAGCCCTCCAAAAAAAATGGTGCACTCTGTCGGAGCAGTGCAGGGGGCGCCAGATTCATGAAGAACGGGCATTAGAAATCCTGAATCTGGCGCCCCCTGCACACTACACATGGAAACTGCACGTAGTACAGACTGCAGTGTTTTTAGTAAATGTGCCCCTTAGGGTTGAAGTTCACAGGATCTGTGTACTCATACTGTGATAAGATAAGCGTACACAGGGCATTTATTAGATAAGCATTTTTTATTAAGTGTAAATTGGTGGCCATCCCCAGAGCCTAGACGTACTACCCAAGGCACAGACTTCCCTGTTTTCATCTATACAGTATAGATAGTAGTATGATAATATAAAATTTTCAGTCCCTCAACTCGAGCATTAAATTATAGTAACTACGACCTGGATAAAATCAATAACAAAATATACAGCCTCGGGCGTCAAAACCCATCCCTTACCGTCACAGAGGAGACACTGAAATTAAAAATATAGCAACGCAAACCCCACAAGTGGGGCACAAAATGACAGAAAATTTCATAGTTTATCTTTCCAAAGAGAACGCAAAGCCTGCAATTAGGGAATCTGGTGCCGACATTTAATCACCCAAAACTTTCCTGAAAAGTTTGACTTTACTAGATAAGAAACCCATCCAAATTTTAGTCCCATAGATACGGGTCCGGAGGGAATCGGGAGTAAACAAGACATTGAAAACAATGAAATTGTGAATCTAAAAAAAGCCGCCATCCCCGACTCTAATGCATAGAAGCGTCTGGCATCTTTACAGCTCCACTCCGACGCCACACTCAAATCATGGCGTGTAGCGGGGTATTTTATTACAGGCTTAGTTATGGGACTGATAAAATTACACCCTAGGTGTTATAGAATTAATCTCATAGGTAAAAATGAAGATGCTAATAAACCACCTGAAATAATTTAGCTTTCCCTACATGAATCCAGGGAAAATAATTGCTTAGAAAGCAGCTGATCCACATTGAGCTGTGTATTTTGATATAGCGAGACGCCTAACAAGCAGGTCTCATAATCTGGAGGTAATTAGTCCTGGTGAAGCATCGGGAGAGCAATGTGACATGAATAGGATGAGGAGAGCGTCTGCCACAAAGACAGAGCAAAGGCAGACAGCGTGCAGGTTACATATAGCACATATACATACACAGGGGAGATTTATACCTCTGTATATACATACACAGGGGGAGATTTATATACAGGATTTATTAGAAGCGTCTGAGGTAAAACTGTTCCAGTTGCCCATGGCAACCAATCAGAGGTCATCTTCCTTTTTCAAGCAGCTGTTTTTAAAATGAAAGCCGAGCTCTGATTGGTTTCCATGGGCAAGTAGAACAGTTTTACCTCAGACACTCCTGATAAATCTCCCCCACAGTCTCTAAAGACCTCCTCCAAGAAGAATGTTTTAACCCCTTGGTTGCAGAGGCCCTATTCTGTTTTTGTGTTTCAATTTTTTGCTTCCGTCTCCAAAAAAAAGACAGATTTTTTTAAAATTTTTCCATATACAAAGATGTGTCAAAGGTAATCTTATCTTATATGTGTTATCCACCGCATTCTTACTTCTAAAATCAAGTTTTTAAATTATGCTAATTAGCCTAGAGGGCTCCTGGGGGTGTTCCCAGAGCCTCTCGATGCTGCAGATTCACAGGCTGTGCAGTGAGAACTTCCCCCACCCACTGTGTGCTGAAACCTTCTCTGCTGCTGTGAGGGAGGGGGGAGGTGCTGAGGGAGCAGAGGAGACAGACTGTGAAGCAACAGCACAGAGAGGCTCTGATAATGCCCACAGAGCCTTTTAGGCTCATTAGAATAAGGTGATTAAAAGGAAGGAGGCCATGGATAACAAATATAAAATTATCACAGTCATGGTGCCAGGATGTATGAGAAAGTGTCCCTGGTTGTCCATGCTTGATTTAGTAGGTTTTTCCGTACTGATTTGATAGATTTAGATATATTTCCATATACACAGCTGTATAGCTGCTAGTTTTCTGCGTAACAAATTGTACCCCCTACTAACAGTATTTAATATTCAATGCTGGGCTCTGTTTTTATGACTTTCACTATGCACTCCAAAGAACACCTCTACTTTCTTCTTTGCATCTGTACGATCACAGTACCGTATTTTCCAGGCCATTAGGCGCACCGGACTATAAGGCGCATCAGTACTAAACGCCTTATATATGGAATAATTCCATATATAAGGTGCACCGGACTATAAGGCGCAGGGTCCGGGGGCGTGGCGGAGGTCCGGGGGTGTGGCAGAGCGGAGACCGACCGGAGTGGAGACCGACCGGAGCGGTCCCCGCTACCGGAGACAGAAGATCTCCAGCGGGAACTGCAGACCACGCGGCAGAAGTTGGTTCGTGCTATGGCGCCTGTTGTTCGTGCCGCGTGGTCTGCAGTTCCCACTGGAGATTTGCTGTCTCCGGTCTCCGGTAGCGGGGACCTATGTAAGTAGGGTCCGCTGCCCTCCTCCATACATAGGGCGCACCGGACTATAAGGCGCACTTTGGATTTCTAAGGAAATCCTAGGTTTTTATGTGCGCCTTATAGTCCGGAAAATACGGTAATACCATATTTACAGGTTTTATTAGGTTGTAATAGAATTTAAATCTATTACATGATTTAAGGTGTCATCTGTGGGGTAAGATGTTTTCATTGGTAAATTTTTTTGGACTGTACAACCCTTTGATCACTTCTAATTGCGTTAAGGGCTCTTTCACATGAAAGGTGGCTCGATCACACAAAGGATGGCCCGTCTACTGGTCAAACAGCCAAGCCAGAACAGTAATAGTTAATACAGTTCAGTGAAGGAAACATAATTACTGTAGATGGGGGGGATATAGGAATAAGGCTACATTCACACGACTGGTGCCCGCCGTACCGTAGCACGGCGGGCACACGGCAGCGTGCGGGGAGAGGAGGAGGGGGAGAGCGCTGCTCACCCCCGCCCCTCTCCATATGGATATATGGCGCACGGCGCCGTATGCCCTGAAAAAATAGGACATGTCCTATTTTTTCACGGGGCACGGAGCAGTACGGTGCCGCACATGTGCGGCACTGTACCGCTCCCGTAGGGCGCCGCACGCCCATTTCCGTCTATGGGGGACGTATATCGGCCGTTTATACGTCCCCCTTGCGGTCGTGTGAATGCAGCCTAAGGGAGAGGGGAAGAGGAGGTAGAAGTCATATGCAGACAGAAACCCAGACAGTGAATGAATGAAATGCCAAATGCCTATTCCCCCATGATATTTTCCTTCTTGGGACACAAAAAGTTCTGCTTAGCATTTATACTCGAGTATAAGTGGACCAGAACATAAGCAGAGGTACCTAATTTTACAAAAAAAACAAAAACTGGGAAACCTATTGACTCGTGTATAAGCCTAGGGCACAGTTTGCAGACACAAGGCCCACGGGCCATTTCCAACCCATGGCCTTGTGTTATCTGGCCCAGATCTTGTGTCTCTGACCCTGATCTTCTTCCTTGAGCTTTTATTCACTGAGCTTTCATCACATAATGCGTGCCGGTTTCAGACCCGGCTCGTGCAGTGGACAAAAGAAGATGGCTGCAGGCACTGCTTCGTGGGAGTGTGTTTTTTCTCACACTGGGACACGGAAGGGGCAGTGGGTGCTGGGGGCATAGCGAGTCCTGCAGGGGAAGTGTGCCTAGTGGGGCACTGTTACTGCTGGTGGGGGCAGTGGGGCTCCTGGGGGGTAGTGGGGCTCCTGGGGGAGCACTGTTGCTAATGGAGTACTGTGAATGCTGGTGGCAGTGGCTACTGGGGGGGGAAGTGTGACTACTGAGGGTCAGTGTGGCTACTAGGGGGACAGTGGCTACTGGAGAGCAGTGTTGCTAATGGGGTCCCTGTGACTGCTGGGGGGGGGGGGGTACTGTGACTACTGTGGTACAGTGATTGCTGGGTGCAGTGGCTACTGTGGGACTGTGTGGCTACTGTAAGAAATAGGACTTCTGGGGAGACAGTGTGGCTGCTGGCAGAGTTCAGCTTTATGGTTGCCCTCAAATGGCTGATTGTAATTAAAATGGCATTCGACCAGGTCTCTGTCACTAGTCCTGTCACCTCTACCTGTTGAAGCAGCTCACAAGGATCCCATCCCAGCCTTTATCTAGTTATTTCATACATTAATCATTGTAAAATCATCTTTTCTTTATTATGTAAATGAGACTGGTCACATGGTCAGATAAATTGTTTTTTTAACACAAGCGTCTTTTGACGGACTGCTTAAAAAAGGACCAAAAACGCCATGTGTGCCATCACCCTAAGGCAGTGGTGGCGAACCTATGACACGGGTGCCAGAGGTGGCACTCAGAGCCCTCTCTATGGGCACCCGCCCCATCACCCCAGTGGAGAGTTCGCCAGACAGGACTCAAGGACTCTTTCAGTCCCAGGCAGCCCAGGACCCTAGAAGGAAGCTACAATAATAATCCAAACTTCTACTCCTTCCTTCTACTGTATTGTGTCCTCAGGTGCCTATACAATTTAAACATGTGACAGAGCAGAGAGTAATAAGTTACTGCTTAAATTGTCGCATCGGCACTCTGCAAAAAATACATGGGTTTTGGTTGTAGTTTGGGCACTCGTTGTCTAAAAGGTTTGCCATCACTGCCCTAAGGCAACCAGAAGGCTGATGTAGCCCCCCTGAGAAAATGAGTTTGACATCCCTGGCCTAAGGTTGGACAATGCATTGTTGCCAGACCATGTGTGAAATGTAACAGGCTACAAACAATCTGAAAGGTTTATACATCACCATAAAGAGTCAGTGCACCATGTAGGTAATGACTGAAGTACAACACCCACAACCAAGAAAAGCAGTGTTCTGAGTGCAGAGAGGACTTCAATGGCTTTGACCAGATGGAGCCACAATCTGTATGGCCCATACTCTTCTGTTCTAAATCAATAGCTCATGGGATGCAAAACAACTACTTTCATTACCGATGTCCACCAGTTTCTTTGCTATCCTCCTCAGTTTAGCCTGTCCCAGCAGTAGCTGTCTCCCCTGGCTTACCTCTGTAAGAACATAAATTGTTAAGACAAGAAACTGGACAGATTCTAAATGCTGGAGGGAAGGGGCCACTGCTCCACCCTTACCCTGGATGGGGAGGTCATGTGAAACTCTCTGTGTGTAGCTACTAGGGGAGCTTTGTCTGTGCACATCTGTGGATGCAGTAGTCCCCTTCACATAATGGTTTCTAAGAAGATCTCCCTTGTTCCCCATCAGACCCTGCATCCTAGTCAGTGATCCTGCAGAACTTACAATGTCTCTCTGCCCCTCAAGTTATATCATAGACTCCTCCTCAACCCCTGGTACTATGGCAAGATTATCAAAGTGCACCATTTGGCGGGCCTTAACCTCGATTTGTGGTAGCCTAAGACAATCCACAAAGTCATTAAAGTTGCTGTTGAGTATGTTCCAGTGCTCATTGCAGACACTATGAACTCTATATGGAGGTGTCATGCAACGGGTTGACCAGGCACAAGTACTTGTCATGGAAAGCCATCAGGGGCTTGCCTTTCCAGTCATTCATGTACACCTGCAACTTGTGTCAGACCCATTACTTCCCCACACTAACCTACAAGGAGGAGGAGACTACTTTACACCTTTTTTGGGAGTGCCCATTTGTACAATGTCCATTGGAACAACCATGCTGTGTTATATTGTGTTCTATAGTCTACTCCAGGATGGGACACTGTTATGGCTATGCAGAAAGCCTGGATCTTTATGAACTTATCGTCTCATTTATACGATGGAAACGTCTGTCCAGGAATTGCAGTAGGTTGGTCCACAGCATGCGGATGGACTACAACAACCGTGACAGCCAGTATGTCAGTGAAGAAAAGTATTAGTCAAAGCTAATTCATTGAATAATACATGGTGCAGGGCCTGAAGGGAGGAGCATGACACATTTTTATTCTATTCCTAGATCCTTGCTGGAACCTAGAGTCATGTTCCCCCCTTCAGGTCCTGAACAAGGTATAATTCAATGAATTAGTTATGACTTGAGTGTTAATTTAAGCCCCTCTCCCTCTTGTTGTGTCTGTCTTTCAATAAAGCTTGGGGCCTGTGATCTCCCCTCCCTATCCCCTTCTTCCCACGTGACTTGTATTGTATGCTTTGCTGTGTGACATGAGAAGGTTTGCTGGTATATTAGCCCGTAATTTGTGTTTCCTTGTAATACTATGAACGCATCTTAATCATTGTGGGCGGTACTTCAGTCTCCTTTGCGTCTCAGAACATTGTATGCACAGTATTGACCTGGACTGTGATATAGATCATATACAGGCAGTCCCCGGGTTACATACAAGATAGGGTCCATAGGTTTGTTCTTAAGTTGAATTTGTATGTAAGTCAAAACTGTATATTTTATCATTGTAGATCGAGACACAATTTTTTTTGTCCCAGTGACAATTGGAGTTTGAAATTTTTTTTTGCTGAAATGGGACCAATGATTATCAATAAAGCTTCATTACAGACACCTTACAGCTGATCATTGCAGTCTGGGACTATAGTAACATCCAGAGAGCTTCACCAGAGGTCCCAGAGGGTAGAGGGGTCCGTCTTTAACTAGGGGTCGTTTGTAAGTCGGGTGTCCTTAAGTAGGGGACAGTCAAATAAAAAACTCCATGGGGCAGATTTATCATACACTGGCTCTAATTGTGCCAACGTATGATTCTGTCCCGGCACGCACCAGATTTATCAGGAGGCTCTGTTCTCCTTATAAATCCCATTGGCCGGCAGAGAAGAGCATTAATGCTCAACGCCGCTGGGGCTCTTCTACGCCAGGTCTGACCTGGCGCCTAAATGGGTGCAGACTATAGACAGCTCAAAGGCGCCCCACTGCACAATACAGCACTGCCCTCTCCCCGCCTAACTGGCTAATTGGTTAGAGAAGTCGCAATTCCCAGCACTGAGACTAAATCACAGAACTTGCAGAACTGATTTCAGCCCACACTAATTCTGCAGCCTTCAGAGCCAACCTCTCCCAGAATTCCTTGCTATCTCATTTTCTGCCCCACTTACCCATTTTCTGCTTTGACTATTTGCATTCTGGGAGTTGTAGTTTATATATAAGGGACTGTACAGCAATGTGTAGGAAGAAATAAGTGTCTCCTCCATCATAAGAAAATTACAGAATTACCTGCAGAATTATGATTACAGCTCTTGAGTACAATGCTGACTATAACCCAGACACAACAGAAGAAATTGATTCATGGATTATTGTATAACAATTTGATAAAGATTTTTAATACAAAGTAACAGAAGGTCCGGGTCCTTTATGTCTGCAAGATGGCAAATTCTCCAACCACCGCATCACTGCTGCTATAATATAAACATATCCACCTAAGGTAAGTAGCAGTACCTACCTGAAACTCCAGCCCATAGATAACAGGTGCATCGTCCTCCATCACGATCCTACTAGTCACTGCACTGTCAATAACTCCCTTATGCGTTACATTCAATGATCTATTTTGACTCACTACGGCTCCCGTACAAGCTCTTCTTCCTGGTTCCCAAGCTGACGATCTTTGTAAATAAAGTTGGTTGCGCTCCACAGAGCAACTACTGCACTTGCGCACTGCAAGTCACGCATGCGTATACACGTCTGTCTAAAAATTGACGCCTGCGTGCTGCTGCCCTAGGGCTCGGCAAGTATTTGCGCCTGCGCAGTGGGTGCCGGTATCATCTGAGGTGGGCGAGCCCGGTGCAGGGTGTCAGGTAGGTCTGTTGTGGGGGTTTGTACACGTCACCCTTGTTGTCACGTATGCTGTGTGATGTATATGGGTTATGGTTCTGTGTACGTCAGTCCGGTTAGTGTAATTGCATAGCAATGCTACTGTGGTATGATTTACTTTCAATGCAACGTCTTCTCCATTGTGAACATCTCTGCTTTCTGTCAGTGAATGGAATCCGCCTGTGAGGCTGATAATTGAGTAAGACTCCATGCACATTACCCTGCTCTTTCCAGTTACTTGCCATTGCTTCCAGTAGGGAATACTGAGACACATAGGATCAATAGATAATCGTGATGCCACTATAAAGGGTAACCTGCATGTGAACATGTACATTGTCAACCTGTGAGGTCCACTCCCGCGCCAATGACAGTAGGAATATTGTTCACAAATCAGTGAGGAATAGGACTTGGAGACAGAGCAGTTGACACACACACACACACACACACACACACACACACACACACACACACACACCTGTGTGTATGAGCCCATTGAAATACATGAGGTCACATACACAAACAATGTTCATGTACATGTAGCCTTGTGCCAATGTGCTGGATCTAGCGCAGTGCATACACATGTATGATGCAAGGACTCCCTGTCTGCCAGTTGAGTAGCAGCACTGATATTGTATGTGCTGACGTTGTACGCAAATAAATATATGAAAAGTGATTTATCATATGCTGGCACTCCTGCTTTGGTGTATGATAGCGGCCACGTCCCCTTTGTTGCGTCCCATACATCAATAGGCTTAGGCCTCTTGATGTATCTGTCGGGTGGCAAGCAAAACTACGCCAGGTCTGATCAGGTGTAGTTTTCATAAGATACCAGGCATGGGGAGGGAACACCCCCCACCCCCATGCCTGCCCGCTCCACCGGCCGTTACTCCCCTCTACGCCCCCTTGCTTATTCGCAACTTTAATTGCAAATTCTTGCACTGCAAAAATGTTTCAATTATTTCACTGCCAGAAAACTGGCAAAGAGGCAGTGATAAATTTCCCCCGTATAATTTATACAATGTGATTTACTGGATTTTATTTTTGATATTCTCTCTTTTTGTCAGTGGGCAAACTTACAAAATCAGCCAGGGATCGAATAATTATTTCCTTCACTGTAGATGCAGGCACTGTGATTGTTATCAACTTTTACAATTATCCTGATGAAGCCGAAGGGCTCCTGGGGGTGTTATCCGAGCTCCTCTGTGCTGCAGCTTCAAAGGCTGTTACACTGTCTCCCCCTCTGCTCATGCTCAGCACTTTCCCTTCTCCCTGTGCCTGATGTAATCTCTCACAGAACAAGTAGTTTCAGTACACAGTGGAAGGGGGAAGTGCTCCTTGCACAGTGCAACAGCCTGTGAATTGGCAGCATGGATGGGCAATGGGATCCTTCGGGCTCATTGGCATCATTCTAAAAGTAGTTTTTAGAAGGAAGGAGACCATGGATAACAAATATAAGCAGTTTACCACAGTCCCGGTGCCTGGATCTATGAGTAAGTGTCCCTGGTTTATCATGATGGATTTCGATTACATATTTCCTTTATTGATGATATGGGGATCATAGGACACAGTATGATCATATGTTCTGCTCCCTCTTTATTAGATGTGCTCTGTCTCTAACATCTGTTTAGTCACATGTTCTGCTCTTTGTTTATGAACAGGAACTATGGAAAACCCTGATACCAGCCCTGAAAATGAGCTGACGTCCTCCGACATTGTAGCGGAATCAGACTCCACCGTTGTTGGGCTCCCACAGACCAATCCCTCTGGAGAGCAAGAGGAAATTCTCCTGCAGGATGAAACCATTGATCTTGATGCCGACACTTTTGGATTGGAGGAAAATGTCACCCTCTCCGAAGAGTCGGGCAACTTGCTGGACAGAATTAATGAGCAAATGATGGAGAGCGTCATCATCTCGGACTCTCCCAACATCAGCGAAGATGACGCTGGAGACGTTGGCTGCTTACAGGACATTGTGGATGAAATAGAAAGCAGCGATACTTTAGGAAGAGAAACCAGTGAACATGTAGACAGTAAGAATAATACGGAGCTTGACGTCAGCCCTGAGGCCTCTGGAGCAGAGACATTGACTGTCAGCAGTGACTTTATCCAGCCTCAGGTAGAAAAGCAGATTGTGGATGTGACGGCCCAAGGAGAACACAAGGAAGAACTGGTCACTCCGGCCACCAAGTCCTCTCCAGCAGAGGAGACCATCCCAGTCTGTACCATCTTCAGCCAGTCTAATTCCCAGCAGTCGTTTTTGGTCCATGACGGCTTTGAATCTCAGATGGTCAAATCTCCCAGTTTCGGAATGGAGATGAGAAATGCTGCTAAGTCTCAAACACAAGTTGTCCAGCCAAGTCCCAGCTTGAGCAACTTCTTCTCGGATAACGGCAATACCAATTCTCCAGCCGCAGACTTTTTTGATTCCTTCACCACTTCATCCACATTCATCTCTGTTAGTAACCCAAATGCAGCACCAAGCGCCCCTGAACGGAGCCCTGCTCCCATAACTCCAGATACTGGCACCACCCAGGACCCTGCTGCTGTCAGCTTCTTTATGGGGAACAAGCCCCTTGATTCCAGTGGAGCATCAGTGGAAGTGCCCCAATCCCCTAAGCCATTCTCCCAAATTCACAGTGTGTTTGCTGGAAGTGATGATCCCTTTGCCACGGCTCTTAACATGAGTGAGATGGACAGGAGAAATGATGCCTGGCTGCCCTCAGAGGAGACCAGGAACATACTCATCTCTGTAGCTACTCAACAGTACAACCCTGTGTTTATCGATAAGGAGAAACTGACAATGCCAGGCTTGCAGTTTGATAACATTCAGGTACGTCTTCTACCGAATAGTGGGGATAATTGTGCTGCTTAGGATTAGCGATAATATACTATAGCACCTTACCTCCTCAAAGTGACTGGGACCGAGCATCAATATCACACACACCACAAGGACTGGTGAGATGCTGTTCTTAGGAGGCAGCCATGTTTTTCTTATTTTTGACAACCCCTTTTACTGTTGTTAAAGGGAACCTGTCAGCAAAAATTGACATAAATAAAATATGAGCAAAATTTTGTCAAGCAGCTTAACCATCCACCATCCAGATCAAGTTTCAGTTATGTTCCAGCACAATGGCATCATCCAGAAAATCACCTTTACATATCATATGTAAATTTGTTGCATTAAGTCACAGAGGCAGAGAATTTTGCACTGAAGTCAAGCTCTCCCCACCTCAGAAAGTCCCCTCCATTATAATTGAAGCTTTTGTATCCAGGGACATCTCTAGTTTGCTCTCCTGAAGCATAGTGTATAATGTGTATCACAGCAGAGGGGGACATTCTGGGATGGAGAGACCTTGGCTTCGGTGTTAAACTCTCCATCTCCTTGCCTTTATACAACCAATTTACATCTTACATCAAAGTTGGTTTTCTTTGTGATGCCATCGCGTTAGGCCTTGCAAGAACCCTGATCCGGAATATGTTAAGCTGTTTGATAACATACTGGTAGTGGTTTATTAGGTTAATTTTTGCTGACCGTTTACCTAGCTGGCTGGAGCGCATTGTCCCTTGTCCCATGGGAGTGGCCAGTGAGGAGCGGTCCCCCCCACCCTCGGGGAAACCGTTCTGCCATGGGTCTGTTCCAAATATAAAAAAACCTCCCATGTCCCTCATATCTCCCCCTCCTTTGATTCCCCCAGTCAAGAGATCATACATTTATACATGCC
This sequence comes from Engystomops pustulosus, assembly GCA_019512145.1. NCBI lineage: Eukaryota > Metazoa > Chordata > Amphibia > Anura > Leptodactylidae > Engystomops > Engystomops pustulosus. The sequence continues at coordinate 20,123,579 of CM033643.1, forward strand.
GCTTCGTCCTCTTCTTGCCGAATGCGTTTTTTTGCCTGTGTGTGAACATATGCAGATGAAGTGCAGCCAGCCACCCTGTCTCCGCATCCATCTATTGCGCATGCGCCACACTACCCTTGCTACAGAGTTGGGTACCTGCCGGCGCTTCACTGCCTAACGCCGAGCATAACGCTAGTGAGCGTGATCAGCGATCGATGCATGACAGAGCAGTTTCCCGAGGGTGGGTGGGGGGTGCTCCTCACTGGCCACTCCCATGGGACCAGGGACACTATAAAAACTCTTTGGCAATGTGCACTCTATTTTCTATGGGGACATGGGGGAGCCAGAAAAAGGGCTCCTGATGACAGGTCCCCTGTAAGTTGAGCAGCCTACATACAGAGTTAGAGCAATTGGATATTGGCGGATGTGCTGTTAGCGTGACCAGCACATCTTTATTTATGTGACCACTTCTGCTGATTCATTCTCTGTACACTTTGTAGGCCCATGCCTGGTTCTGTGGTTTATAGCAGCTCAGTCCCTTGGAGGGGAAAGGGTTACAAGTAATATGTGTGTGTCCCGCTATAAGTGGAGAGAACCGCAATTGTCGAATCATTGCTATATAGTGGTGGTGCTTATGGACCTGATATTTTAGGACAATCCTAAGGAATGTTTAATCTTTTCGAGGTCTAAAGATGTGAATCTTGTACTATGTATAAGTGTGTGTGTGTGTGTGTGTGTGTATATATATATATATATATATATTGGCCCATTTCCAGTTATGAGCCAAAACCAGGAGTGGTGGATCACCCATAACAGGACTTTCTATTATACCCTGCACACTTCTGCACACCCATTGGAAAGACTTGCTCCTGCTCTGAGTGTTCTCCTGGTTTTGGCGCAAAATAAGTGAATAAATAACCTAATGGGCCTTTGATAAATAACTATGCAATAGAACAAATAGCTCTTCTCTTCTTATTAGGCACTTTTTCTACTCATACTGTGTCTCAAGGTTTTGTGATTAAAAAATAAAGAGCCCATTCATCCACTGCCTCCTGTCCCGCTGCCCAAACAGAGGCGGGCGGTACAGGAGGCTGTGGTTAAAGGCGTTGGCCATTACAGGCGGTCCCCTACTTAAGGACACCCGACTTACAGACAACCCATAGTTACAGACAGACCCCTCTGACCTCTGGTGAAGCTCTCTGGATGTTACTATAGTCCCAGACTGCAATGATCAGCTGTAAGGTGTCTGTAATGAAGCTTTATTGATAATGCTTGGTCCCATTACATCAAAAAATGTTTAAACTCCAATTGTCACTGGGGCCAAAATTTTTTTGGTCTGGATCTACAATTCTAAACTATACAGTTTCGACTTGCATACAAATTCAACTTAAGAACAAACCTCCAGACCCTATCTTGTATGTAACCCAAGGACTGCCTGTATACCATTTATGTTTTTTGTAATGTGTGCGGGGCAGGATATGAGGGATTTTTACCAATATACATCTATTGCTGGTTCTGCTCCGGTTTTTTCATACATAAAGTGAAGCCTCCTGTCATTTACCTTATCAGCCAGTAAATCGTGACCATAAAATGGCTGCAGATGGAGGGTCATGTGTACCGTTTTGGAAGCCAAACATAGGCATGGATCATAATGGGTGAGGATTATCTTTAAGAATTGCTGCTCCTCCTCCATTTCTACTCCACTGCTGGTTTGGGAATCAAAAACTGCATCTGAGAAACTGAACGTGTGGACGCGCCCTCAAAGTTGTAAAAGTCTGCCATTATCCAATCCGCATAGAACGTGCATGGACTCGACAGGTTAAAGGGAGGGGACATTTTAAAGTGTATTCATTTATTTCCGCAAGGTCGAACAGCGGAACTTAACTTTTTTGGAATTGGTATTTTATGGGTGATGGAAATATTTAGTAGTATAGGCATGACCTAGCTGGCAGGTCAGCCACCTCCCAAATCACCTGATAAGTACAGTATTTTTTTCAGACTATAAGGCGCACCATCAATAAATGCCTAAAACGTCTAGGTTCATATATAAGGCGCACCTGATAATAAGGATGAATGACCAGCAGGTGGCAGACCTGTGCACAGTTCAAGGCAGCTGTTGTCTGTAAGTGCGATTTCTGAGAAAATCATAGGATTTTTTGTGCGCCTTATAGTCCGAAAAATAAACCAGCATTGTGCAGTGCAGTTTATAAGATTTGTAGAGTTCCCTTTCTTGGTTCCACGCTACCTGCCATTTTAGAGAAAATTCTGTTTTTCTTCTAATGCAAATTAGCTTAAGATAAAGCTCCGCCCCCGGTGCACGGAGAAGCTAATATGCATAAAGATAAAATCCAAGATTTTCTCTACAATGACAATCACGGGGAATCAGGAAAGATAAGTCTGGAAAGCCTATAATGTGCCCTGCACTATGGTTGGTTTATTTGTGAAGGAGGGGTACACTTTCTCTTTTACCAACTGCCAAGTCGGGCAAATATATTTGTATATTTTTGCGCATCAGGGGGCGGAGCCATGTCACATGGTGCACTCACTTCCTTCTTTCTATGCAGGATATTGGCAAAACCGGGGAGCATAGACATAAACAGGTTCCACAGTACATGTGCAACGTGTGGCATTGAGAATTTTTATTTATTTTTTGGCAAAAAGACTGAATTTTCCTATTATACCTGGTGACTGGTATATCAAGAAATATGATAAAGGGCCCTACATGGTGGCTCAGGGTTAGCATTACAGCTTTGCAGCGCTGGGGTCCTGGGTTCAAGTCCCAGGCTCAACACCTGCAAAGAGTTTGTATGTTCTCTCCGAGTTTGAGTGGGTTTCCTCCGGGTCCTCCGGTTTCCTACCACACTACAAAACATACTGGTAGGTTGATTACATTATGAGCCCCATTGGGGACAGGGACTGATTTGGTAAGTTCTGTGTAGCCCTGCGTTATCTGTGTGCGGTATATAAATAAAGGATTTATTATTATTATTACTGCACAATGCTGGTTTTATCTGTGGGGTGAATCTCTGAGCAGATAGACTCTCTGTAAGATGTGACGTCTGATTTGGTGAATCTTAACAAAGCGTAGAGTTAATTGAATGATGTTTTTGTGAATGTTACATTTAGGGGGAAGGTCTCTTTAAGAATGATAATTTTGGTGGCTGGGTTTTTCAGGCTTCCTGTGAGTAATGAAGTGTAATATTATGAGTGACAGTGATAAAGTGATGGGGGCAGACACTGTCTGGCACTTCCCAAGCTGTTCCTATAGAAATTCAGCAGCTCTGTCTTCTACTGTCACTGGGATACACTACTCCAAGTCTTTATATAGCGCCGGGAAAGTTTCTGTCAGCAAAATTTCCTATACAACCTGTCACGGAGACAGCACAAATTCTACCTTTCACAGGAAAACTTCTACTAAGCTGGAAGTTCAGCATAAAGATACTTTCAGGGGAAGCTTTATTTAGGAAGAAGTCGCTGAAAATCCATATATGTATGTTTAATGGGGAAGGCTCAGGTTTATTTTGCCCTAGGGGAACTTGAAGTTTTGTACACGTGGCCAATGCCTTTAACAGCGCAAGTATTACACCTTAATAGGGTCACCCATATTATACATACATTCCTGTTTGTGACTGGGAGCCTCAGGTCACATGTCTCCCAGGCTGCAGGACTCAGGACTTCCTGTGAGGTCTGGTGTCCTGCTGCTTTCTGGCAGATGGAGAGGACTAGCAGTCGTTACGGTGTGCACGCCGCCTCTATGGTGACCATTCCAATATCAGTGGTTAGATGGGTGTGCCAATGGTTTCCCCACGCCCCTCCAACCACTGATATGGGAGTGGTTACCACAGAGGGGGCGTGCATACAGTAATGACTGCATGGCCTCCTCCATAAGTCCGCAGGACACAGGAAGTCCAGAGTCCTGCTGCCTTGGGAGTCATGTGACCTGCACATCCAAGCAATGAACAGTAAATTTAATATCGGTGACCCTATTAGGGTGTTATACTTGCCTTGTTAAAGTTTTCTAAAATGTGCCAACCCCAAAAGAAGCTAGTCTAATATTCCCTCGGGCTGACCTGGCGGATATTTTGGTTTTGGTCTCTAAGGCCCCTTCCACACTTGCGTTGCAGATCACGTCAGAGTTAGATCAGGGTGCGATCAGGGTTTGGTCAGTGAAAAACGCACATTTTGCATCAGAGTGCAATCAGTTTTCAGTCAGAGTTTGTTCAGTGTCTCAGTTTTTCATGCGCGTTTTCAATGCAATTTCAATGCGTTTTTCACGCGCAGGTAATGCGCGTGAAAGGACTCAGAGCTCAGTCCTATCTTTTCTATGGCAATTGATGCATGAAAAACGCATTGCACTTGCATGTGTCTCAGAGTGCAATGCGTTTTTGATGCATCTCCATAGACTTGTATGGTGCGTTTTTCACGCCCGTGACTTGCATTTTTTTTTAACGCGCGTTTAAATCTCGACATGCTCTACTTTTGCAAGTCTGAAAAGACCCATTGGTTACAAGGGGTCAGAGTGCAATGCAAGTTCTGCGCGTCAAAAGCACACGCAGAAAAAGCGCGTGAAAAACGCAAGTGTGAAAGGGGCCTAACAGTATTCTGCTTGATACTATAAGACTGTAGTCAAAAGTCCTGCCCATCCCCACAAGTATCGGCATAGTTTAAAAACCACCCGCCCAATGTGTCCGTATTCCTATCTAGTATTGCAGCTCAGAACTACTTCAATGAAGTTGAAATGCGGTACCTGACACAATCCATGGACACGGGGGCGGTGCTTCTGCACAATCCTCTTTTTTTTTTTTTCCATTAGAAGTTTTTTAAGCTGTATAATTGATAAAAACTTTACCAAAATATGTTAACACTATGTATGCCGTCACGGGCTACTCCCCGGCTACTTCTGCTGTGGATGTCTCGGTCTTGGTTGTCCTTCTTTTGGTTTCCCCCTTTGCACATTCATACATTTTTCCTTTTTGTTGAAGGTCGCCTTGGTCAGCGCCATTCCGCATATGACACCTGTATTCTAGTGTTGTACCATGTATGCCATGCTTTATATCTGTAGAAACTCAGGTAAGTGGCCGCCATGATGATATGAATAGTGTGATTTCCTCTTTCTAGGGGGATGCAGTGAGGGAACTGATGCTGCGCTTCCTGGGAGAACAAGCCGCCATGAAAAGACAGGTCCTCACCGCCAACTCTGTAGAGCAGACCTTCCTGGGCCTCAAGCAGCTCCTGGTAAGTAGAGGTGGGGGTATACAGCAGCGCAGGGCTTGCTGGGTTAATACTTACCATACATAGTAAATCTATATGTCTATCTATTAGTATATGTGTACAACAGATGAAAAAAGATGTTGTATTGCGGCAAAACTCATCTTGCGGATGTGTGCGGTCCTTAGTGACGAATCCGATTTCTATGTCGAGACTGCGGATGGTTAGGTTCTAATGGTGAACCATCCTCGCTGTGGAGCCACACGTTGCCCCCTACTGGGTATGTTTCACATAATAATTCTTGCCTAGGATGTCCCTGGGTCTCTACGAGACAGCGGTGCTGCTTTTGGCCTACACAGCAGCAGCAACTTACAGACATACAGGATTTCATGCAGAACCCCGCACCTCTCCATGCCCAATCATATTTCATCTTGTATCCAAGCTAGAGGAGGCCCAACAGGGTCCTAGAGCCTCCCTCTAGTCATACAGTTTTCTCCAATAACTTCTTATTTTAATATTATCATTACTTACATGTATCGTCACATACATATAAGGTTTCATTACTACTTAATGATATATATATATATATTTTTTTAATAAGTGGATTTTTATTCTGAATTTACAGGAATACTACAGTAAGTTATATATTTCTATAGGACATCTGACACCAGGATGAAGGATTGTAAGCCAAGCACTCTGGCAGATCCCTCTTGGAGGATCTGCTCGACTTTTAGCTTAAAAAAAAAAAAAAAAAAAAGCTTAAAAAAATTATGGAAATTAACCTGCGGGGCATGATTTTTAACTCCTTAGTGACCACCCATACAGGTTTTTGTGTCAGTCACTAAGGGGCCTTAAGCTAGGACGGGCCCTCAGTGCAGGAAAGCGCAGTGCTCCAACTGTCATATGACAGCCAGGCCCCTGCTCTAACCATCCCGATCAAAATGACATCCGTTCTAACTGTTAACCAGTTAGATCCCGTGGTCACAGCATTGTACGTGCCTGGTCATCCCAGCACCACACTATAGCATCACAGGGTGCCGTTTTCTTACAGCTGAGGACTTGGGTCTGTCTTCTGCAGGCACTGTTGTGCCGTCCTCTCATCTACTCGTTCCTGTCTACCAGCGGCTCCATGCATTTGAAAAAGGCTGTGGTACAGCCGAAAAAACGTTCACAATTTGTTGCAATAAAACCTACTCCTCTTGCATTCTACTATTGGTGTGCCAGAATTTATTAGTTGTACGTTGGAGTAGGATTCTGATTCTGTGCACCCACAATGGTCTGAGGAGTGCGTTTTGGAATATTTTTGAAAAATAAATGATGGTCCCACTAAACGCAAACTTTATGGAATAGCAGCTGCTGAAATTCTGTGGTAACCATGCAATTTTGAATTAAACCCCAACCCCCCTGCTGCTGCTAGACCTCTGTGCGGCAGTGACCTGGTCTCTAGTCTGAGCTGCTGTTACCCTGCGATTTCTGAGGCTAGTGAATCGGATGAACTTGTCCTCCGCAGCAGAGGTAACACTTGGTCTTCCTCTCCTGGGGTGGTCATCATGTCAGCCACTTGGGGACACTTTCAAATGTTTCCCAATTTTTCGGACTGACTGACCTTCATTTCTTAAAGAAATTATGGCCGCTCATTTTCCTTTAATTAGCTGCTTTTTTTTCTAGCCATAATACAAATTCTACCAGTCTATTCAGTAGGACTATCAGCCGGGTATCCACCTGACGTCTGCACAACATAAATGATGGTCCCAACACCATATATAAGGCAAGAAATCGGAGATTGCGGAGCACCGCAAGATTGCACATCAAAGATGGAATTGTAGAAAGGACATTTCATACCCTACCCTTTTCTCATCTAGATTACTGGAAAACCCCTCTAAAGCACAACTTTGCAATATGAGGGCAGCTTATAACAGACTCTGCTTGGCTTGATGGCAAAGACAGGAAGAGTTTAGTCTCCGCCCACTTTGCTGCTGAGAATTTCTGACACGTAGCATAGAACAGAAAAATGCCATAAGTGTAAAGAAAAGGGCGAGCGATACAATGTGAACATTGTTTGGTTTCTTTTTCAAAAGAGGAATCACATATGTCAATTTGGTATAAATCCTTATGAAAGAGAAGTTACACTTTTTAAAGTTCAACTGTAAAGTAGAAAAACTTTTGCCTAACTTTGCACTAAACAAAAATAAGCAAGTAATCTACTCTAATTAGCTATCTGCGGGTATTTAGCTGCTAGAAGAGGTTTGAACTTGTCCCTCCAGGCTAAACTCCATTTGCCATGCCTCCTGGTAACCATGGGAAATCATATAGAACAGCTAGCAAGACAAGAGAAGGCTTGTTGGCAGTGGCTGTAGTAGAGGAGTGCACGAAAATTGGATCATGAGTGATGTTAAAAGCATGTGACTCATCACATGCTTCAGGTCGTCCATTTACAAACATGCTGTCCTGATTCATGTGAATGCCCTCAATGCTCTGACCTCAGTGCCCTGGTCACAACAAGGAAATGCTGCCATCTTTTAGGAATAGCTGAATATAATTTTATAAGAAGGGATGATTGATATACCAGGCTGTATCTCAGGCTAGGAATGAGCCAGCAGCAGGATACTGGTATCGTTGGAATTGTTGTCAGCCTCTCCAGCTGTGCCAAAACTATTTTTTTGTTAGTAACTTTAGAGTTACACTTTAAGTATTTGTCAGGATTCCAGAAGTAATGCAGTTTGAAGGAGAGCAGTGTGTGTTGTGTATGGTTTTTTTTTTTTTGTTTTTTTTTTTTTACATACCGGTATATATTTTTATTTATTTATTGTAGGTATATTTTTGGTGGCTTTTTATTTGTTTATTTCTTTTATACCCCAAGGTTTTTTTTTTGTTTTTTTTTCCACAGACGAGTGTGGAGATGAGCTCTTCTGCAGAGGACTAGAAACCTCCAGTATGTAATAAGGAGAGCCATTAAATATTAAGCAGTGAGTTGCGAGTGCGTCTGGGTATACAGTGACCTGGATTTGCTGTATTAGTGCGGGGCTCACCGCTGTGTATAAACATCATCCATTTATTTGTTCTCTGCCCTATTTTCTCTCCTCCTCTTGCCTGTGTGCTCTGAGCCCCGCTGCGTTTTATGCGCTCATTCATAATCCGCAGGCAGCTGCCGCGTTTTCTGCGTTACGGATTGAAATACAGACATCATTACTGCTCGTGTGCTACTTTGACTTTTCTTTGCTGTCTCATTTTTCTTGTTAGTATTGTAATGATTAACTATAAGAAGGTTTTTGGCTCTTTTCAGGAGAATTTCTTAAAGGGAACCTGTCACCAGGGACATAATTTTCATTTAAGACAGGTTACAGAAGCCCATTACAGCTGCAGTGCAAATATGTCTTTCTGTCTTCTCTAAGCATCTGCATTAAAATATAATTGTTATAACTTACCTTGTACCCTGACAGAATCCTCTGTGTAGTCCCAGGGGCTGGGCTCTTGTTTGGATGCATTTCAAAAAAACATGTGACTTGTCTGTGCTGCAGACTGCTCGGCTCTCGGCCCCCACCTTTTGTGCTCCTGTACAGCTCCTCCCTCTACCACTGATGTCATCTCACCAGGCTGTGAGCTCTGTGAAGGAGCAGGAGATAGGAGCTGTATAGGAGCCCAATGGTGGGGGATGATCGCTGAGGAGTGAGCAGCAGAGACAAGTCACGTGGTTTTTTGAAATGCATACAAACAAAAGCCCAGCCCTTGGGACTACACAGAGGGTTCTGTCAGGGTGCAAGGTAAGTTATAACACACAATTATATTGTAATGTAGATGCTTTGAGAATAAACACATATTTGGAATCCAGCTGTAATGGGCTTCTACAACCTGTGTTTAGTGAAAAGTATGTCCCTGGTGCAGGTTCCCTTTAAAGGAAACTTATTGGGGGGGGGGGAGAATTCTTGTGCAGTATTGAAATTGTCCTTCCTTACCCTAATATCTAATCTACTTCTAATATCTGTGATCCATGGCCTCTTTCCTTCAAAAGTCATCTTTTAAAATTATGTTAATGAGTCTGAGGGGCTCTGTGGGTTGTTTCCAGAACCCCTCAGTGCTGCGGATTCACAGGTGTCTGCTCTCGTAATAAAATCTGTATCTGTATCAGGTAAAAATTGTGACAATTTTGGGCACTGCTCTGCTTATTGTAACTTCCTGTGAAGCAACAGGACAACAGGACTAAGGGTTCTTTGAAAACACACAGCTCCTTAGTCTCATTAGCATAATTTTAAAAGTCGACGTTAGAAGGGAAGAGGCCAAGAATAACAAATATAAGAAGATTACCACAGTCAGGGTGTCTGGATGTATGAGTAAGTGTCCCTGGTTTATCATGATGGATTTTGATGGTAGATTTCCTTTAAGATAGACTGGATAATTCCAGAATATTTAGCTGAGGACCTTGTGAGGCTCCCTTGGTTGGGCAGGAGGTGGTGGCTTATGAAACCACTGATCCCACAGTAATCAAAACGTGGCAGCTTGGCGACGGTCACATCAGGCCCCGCAGCGGCTTGTGGTTGGGGCCGCCATAGTTTATTACATACACAGAGGAGCCTGACGATGAAGCTCTCTCCGTGGAGCGCGCTTGTGCATATCACGTGTTAATCACCCGCAGACGCATCTGTCAGGCTTAGAAGGGTCAATTGTGGGGTTGGAGCTGAGCGGGGAATAGACGACTGGCGCAGACTGCTAAAAAGCTTTTAATGGTAATAATGGAGAAGCTCCGCACTCTCGTTTCTGGAGGTACGTCCCCGGGAAGGGTTAATAAATGCATTTTCCCGCGCCGCGCCAGTGTGCTGTAGCAGCGTAATTTATGATGGAGAAGAATGTCATGGCTGCTGGAGGAGGACATTTTAATCACCTTAATGGTGTCACACGTGGAGTTAATGGCCCCCTTTGAGTCTTTGTTTCTGAGGAGGGATTGGGCGCAGGTACTATTAGCCGCGGAGAGTGCGCCACTCCTGTGCACGAGGAGACGAGCCCTACCGTATTTCTACCTTTCATCTGTGGAGGGGGAATGAGGTTTTTGTTTCTGTGAAATTTTTTATATTTTGTTATGGATTTTTTTAAAAAAAAATGTTATTTTTTTTATCATGCTTTTTCCGCATCAACAAATTTAGTTAAAAAAAAAAAAAAGATCAATAAAAAATAACCAAAGCTCGGAGCACGCTTAATTTTTATTTCGTACAAGGTCTGTGCACACAGCACAAGCTCCTACCAGATTTTACCCCATTAAACTACTCGCCCTGAGGTAGGGGATGAAATGTCATTTCTAATAGTCCTTTTTTAATGTGAAATCTCTACCCAAATGTCAGACAAATATGACTCTTCTCATTCCATTTTCACATGAGATTAAAATGAGCCAAAATGAGGGATGAGTCAAGTTTGGAGGCTGCAGGGGAAGTGTCGCTTCAGATGCTACTATCTTCGGTTATACAGTACATTTGTGTTGTCCTAGTAAAAATAAGAAACTTGTCTTTCATTTAACATCCGGTGTGTGGGTCTGTGAGCTACAGAACCAGAGATCCAAACAGATGAGAGAGTCAGGAATTGGAATTTTATCTGCAGCTCATATTCCCAATGTCTTTAAGTGCCTGTAGATTACAGAACCATGGACCTGATGTGATCTGAAAGAGGAGATTCTTGTCTTTAATATGGCACCAGCATTATGTTGTCTAGGTACTATACAACTGAAGATGGAAGTAGGTACACTACTTCTGCAGCCTCTGAACTTGACTCATTCCACACTAAATGTGACTCTTTTTTTTCTGCTCATTTTCACATAACTTTCGGCGAGATTTTATTTTCTTCCCATAGGTAAATAGATGAGATTTCAATACATGAGAGAATTTTATAAAATACATTTAATCCCCCATCTAAGGGGGCTTCTAGTTCGATAAGGTAAGCCAATTAGGCCCGCCTCTGTTGCACTTACATGTGCATGATATGATGATTCTCTCGCTTTATGGGTAGGTGGGTGTTGATAGGTGTTTCTGCTCCTATGATAGCACTGTTATTGGTTTGGGATGGGTCTTCATTCCCGGATTGCTACTGATCAGCGCTCCCGTGTCCTGGAGTGACTGGTAACACAGCAGCTGCTGGGACGCATCTCCGTTACAGCCGGGTAAAGCCACATAAATCATCGCCCCCCTCCTCCGCAGCCATGTAAAGAGCACAGAGATACACTGCTTCCTCCAAGTAAAGAATTTCCTAAATTCAGTCTTGGAAAACTTTTCTTGCATCCGCAATAACTTCTCCCATTAGTAGACACAGTATATTACTAGATAGCGGATCTACACAGGGGTGGAAGGTGGGATTGTATTCCTGCATTCCTGTGCTGTGATCTAGCTTTACTAGGACATAGGAAATAGAAGCCGCTGTGGTGTTATCTACTGTCGAGTGTATTTAATATTGATATTCTTGGTGGCTCGGTGGTTAGCACCACAGCCTTGCAGCGCTGGTTTCCTGAATTCAAATCCCACCCAGGTCAACATCTGCAAAGAGTTCATATGTTCTCTTCGTGTTTGCGTGGGTCTCCTCCGGGTTCTCCAGTTTCCTTCCACACTCCAAAACATACTGGTAGGTTGATTAGAATGTGAGCCCCATTGGGGACAGGGACTAATTTGGCCAGCTCTGTACAGCGCTGCGGAATCTGTGTGCGCTATAATAATAATAATTCTTGTACAGTGCACACAGATTCCATAGTGCTGCACAGAGTTTGCAAATCAGTCGCTATATAAATAAATGAATAAAAGAATTGTAATAATAATAATAATACAAGGGTGGAACCTTTGGTGGGTGGTAAACCTATTACAATCCTAAAGGGAATCTGTCAGCAGTTTTGACCATACTATTCTGCAGTGTTGGGTATAGATCCCTGGAGCTTTGTGTAATCATTCGGTGTGTTAGTAGAATGCAGGAGTGTGAAAAAAATGCATTTATATTCCAGGATTGTAGCTGAACCAAGTAGTAGGAAAAATTTATCCAGCTCACAGGGACCGAATATAATTCTAAAACTGGCGTCACTTTTATTTCATTGTTACTGGAACATACAGAAATAGTGATAAAACCAACACGTTTCGACAGGTACGGTCTTATCCGTAGTCTGATTGAAACATTAAACACACAAAAATGTAAAATAAGAGGAGATGTGAGTAACGTATCGTGTATTGGCCTAAGCCAAATTAACCCCTTACATAATGAAATGAAGCAGTAACATCAGTGCAAGGCAAATAGTGGTATTAGTCTAATTACACATTAATGTAGAGCACACAGCCCAATGCATTACAATAAATCACAACGTCAAGTAATGAGACTTATATATAGACCATGGGATGTAAAATAATGTTTTGTAACCTTCTGGCTGATAACAAAGACAAAAAGCAGGGGGTTATCTTGTAGCGATGACACTGTGATGCCCTGGGGTGTAACATCTCTTCACTGAGCACAGCACAGCCCCTACACAGCAGTGTGAGGAGCAGATCTCGCAGCAGAGCGCCACAGTTTCCAATTCAAGCTACAATCCTGGAATAGAAAGGCATTTTTCACAGTTGTCTTCTACTAACAACACACACATAAGGCTGCATTCACACACATGTATGGGGGACGTATATACGCCCGATATACGTCCCCCATACACTTCTATGGGCTCACGGAGCGGTGCAGCACACGTGCGGACATGTCCTATCTTTTCCCGTATTACGGCGCCGTGGCCCATAACTTCCTTTGGATAGGGGCGGGGTTGATCGGCGCTCACCTCCTCCCCCCGTGCTGCCGTGTGTCCGCTGTGCTACGGTGCGGCGGGCACACAGCAGTGTGGATGTAGCCTAAAGGTGCGATTTCACACATCTCCAGGGCCAATACAGACAGTCCCCGGGTTACATACAAGATAGGGTCTGTAGGTTTGTTCTTAAGTTGAATTTGTATGTAAGTCGAAACCGTATACTTTATCATTGTAACTCCAGACCAATTTTTTTGGTCTCTGTGGCTACCCCTGATGAAGCCAGCTTGCTGGTGAAACATGTCGGGGGGGCTAAAGTGTATCTCTTTTAATTTGCAGTTAGGTTAGGCTCTGAGCTAGTTCATACATTAGCAACCACAAATAATGATCTATCAGGGAGAGTGTAGCATTCTACCTAGATACTAAACTATCATTGTCCTTCTACGATGTAGAGCTCAGGTCATAATATATGACCAATCAGTATCTGTCTCCAGAGGACTAACAACTACTATGGTTATACTCTGCAATTTATTAATGTTCCTCTAAGATATTCTGATGGTATAAACACGCAGTACTGTAGTGTCTGGCAACAGACAAACAGAGATACATTTACTACCATACCTCAGTAGGAGCTCTCACAGAGATACAAATATACTGCCAAATATAGTAGGGACACCTGTCCTTTGAGCACTACAATACTGATATCCTGGTCATTGTTCGTGGCCTATTCGTCGTTCATAAGAGTTTGGCCCACAACTCATGAACGCTACTTTTGTGACTCAATGAACCTACCCTACTGTGTTTTTAACACACCTTCCTTTTGAGCACTTGGTAGCTAATGCTACTAAACAACATACTCTCTTAACTTTGAGACTAAATAAACGCTAAGTTTTATCATGTGTTAATAATATATCTATTGTCCGGATATGGGTATCTTTGTCTGCCAGTAGCAGTTTTGTATTCTTTCAAGAAAAAATCCCTGCCGTGACATTTGGTCCATCTCTTTATAATAAAATTTATACACGGGCTTGGCCACTGAAAGCGACATATAGTCTTGCGTGTCAGCCCTGAGACTGTTGGTTCACACCCTTGTGTATATTAGTAGCAGCAGAACAGTAAAAAAATGCATTCATACTTCAGGATTGTGGCTTTTCCAAGTGCACTGTGAGTGTGTCCTCACACTGCTGTGCTCTGTGCCCTAGACTGCTGCGCAGCTCCTTACCTCGGGTCTTAGTGACTGCTGTAGTATTCAACAAGAAACCTGTTACAGCGTGTGCTTTAAAATGCTTCAATCGGTTTTCCTGGTAATACAAAGTGTCCTCACACACCGTAGGGGGTTTTCTTGTTGAATACTACAGCAGTCACTTAGAGCAGAGGGAAGGAGCTGTGCAGCAGTATAAGGCACAGAGCACAGCAGTGTGAGGACACTCCCCCATTAAGGTGGGAATAAATAGATCTCCATGGCGTCTTCCTAACCCTGCTCGGTCAGGACTGCTGACAGGCTCCCTGTAATGGCCTCCATCAATGATTTATATACTTTGAGTGTTTTATTAAGTCTGAAAATTCTCAAGTTCTTTTCGAATCTATTATTAAATTACTTTCCGAGCGTATGACAAAATGAAGCCGCCTCGCCCTCCATTATAAATGCAGCGTGCGGCGGCTTTCACCCTCGGTAAAATTTAGGCCATTAACATCTCCGCAAATGAAGGGGGGGGTGCGGTGTTTGTAATATTGTTGGTGTCTAAGCAGCGCCTCACGCTTGGCTTCACTTACCGCCTAATTATACGGACGGCTTTGACAAATGACATCCCTGGCTTTTCTGGCCATCTTTCCTGACCTTGTCATCATTACTGATGACTAGATCCCGGCGCTTCAAGCAAATGAAGCAGCTGAGCGTTTTATTGGCGTCATTTATTAGTAACCATCTCCTCTTCTCTTCCCACAGAATAGTAAGAACTGGCGGGCGGCCGTCGACCTGAGTGGGAGGCTACTCAGTGCCCACGGGCAAGGGTATGGCAAGAGCGGTCAGCCGACTAACCACACCACCGACTCCCTGCAGGTGAGGGCGCTGCTTATGGCTTCAAGTGCAACGCTAATTGTGCAAAGAATAATTGGAGACGTTCCGGAGACTAGATGTCATATTGTTGTAGTATGCGGGGATCTGAATGTATAGCAGAAGCCGCAGCTCTATTGTCTTGCAACCTGTCTCCAGATTTTACCCCATTAAAGGAAATCTACCATACAAACCCAATCATCCAGAGACACTTACTCATAGATCCAGGCCCCATGACTGTGGGAATCTTCTTATATTTGTTATCCATGGCCTCCTTCCTTCTAAAATCAACTTTTATAATTATTGTAATGATGCTGAAGGGTTCTAAGGGTGTTACCAGAGCCCCTCTGTGCTGTAGCTTCACTGGCTGTTACACTGCAGGAACACTTCCCTAATCCCACTGTGTGAGATTACAGCAGGCAGAGGGAAGGGGAGACACTGTAGCAGCCTGTAAAGCTGCAGCCGTGAGGAGCTCTGGTAACGCTCCCACCTGAGTCCTTCAGGCTCATTAGCTACAAAAATTGATTTTAGAAGGAAGAAAGCCATGGATATCAAATATAATGAGATTACCATAGTTACAGCACCTGGATCTATGAGTGTCCCTGTTTTACCAAGGGAGATTTCCTTTATAGGGTATCTACCACCAGGCGGAAGGATTGTATGCAAATGAGCCTGAGGGGCTCCAGGCTCCATAGATGTTAATGGTGCCTGGAGCCCCTCGGGCTCATTTGAATACAGTCTTTCATCCTTTAAATTACCAGCCCCCTCAGCTAGGGTATGAAATGTTGTTGTTTTTTTTTGTTTTTTTTTATAGAATTACCTCTTTTATGTGAAATTTTGCCTGTTTAATTATACAAAAATGTCTTCCAAAATCATGGGAAGAGTCACATTTGCCTTCAACGAGTCAAGTGTAGAGGCTGCAGGGGGAGAGTTACTTCGGAATCCTTGGTCCTTTTGTACCTAGAACCATTAATTTTGTGTTCTATCAAAGAAAAGAATCAGGATTGTGGTTGCTTTCCTTTTATGACAGCTTTACCATATTTTTAAGTGCTATAGAACTGAAGATGGGGACTTCTGAAATGGCTTTCCCAATGCAGCCTCTCAAGTTGACTCATTTGAGGGGGGAAATATGACTCTTCTCAGCTCCTTTTCAAATGAATTCATTCAGAATTCCTTTTTTTTTTTGTGAAGCAGCAGATCAAGTACAGGCTGTCCCCAGTTTACATAAAAGATAGGTTCTATAGGTTGGTACTTATAGAGGACCTATCACCCAAAATTTCGGCACTAGGAGCTAGTGCTTTAACAAATGCCGCAGTGTTAGAAGGATAGCTATCTAACACTGCGGCGGGGTACAATGTTATCATCGGATCGCTCGCAAATCGGTCCACTGTATTCATGAGGGGGCGGTCCGAGGCGCTGCCTCTACCCTGGACCGCCCTGCTCGCTCCATAGGCCGGCAGTGACTCCCACGCGGCAGTCACCGCCCCTAACCACACCCCAATCCCGCCCCCTCATGAATACATCGGACCGTTTTGCGAGCAGTCCGACAATTACACTGTACCCCACCACAGTGTTATATAGCATTAGGAGCTAGTGCCGAAATTTTAGGTAACAGGTCCTCTTTAAGTTGACTTTGTATGTAAGTCGGATCTGGTAATTTTTATAATTGTAACTCCAGACAAAATTATTTTTTTTTTTTGGTCCCTGTGAAAATTGGATTTTTAAATTTTTTTTTGTGCTGCCCTGGAAAGAAGGATTATTAATAAAGCTTCAATACAGACGCCTTACAGCTGATCATTGCAGTCTGGGACTATAGTAACATCCAGAGAGGTCCGTCTGTAACTAGGGGTCGTCTGTAAGTCGGCGACTACCTGTATATGTATTGCTGCTTCATCTGTATTTGTTAGGGACTGATCGAGATGGGCAGCAGGACCCCACTCCACCAGACTTGTCCCCCCTCCCTCTTTCAATCAATCATATGTTGAAACATACCAACTAGATGTTTATTGTCTTTTTATTTTCTGCTCTGCTAAAATATATGGATTAGGGGTAAATGTTCTTTATTTTGTGCTAGACTCTATAGGTAAAGTGACATTGGCGCCACCTGCTGACACTTGTATAACAAGTGACACATGGGTAGGGAGAGAAGTTAGGGCTCCTGTTATATTGGGTTATTTAGCGCCCATGCACTACAGTTCCCATTACCCAGGACTAATGTTACACCTTACAGAGACTTGGTAATATTTGTAATCTGATGTTTTTATTGGTGGCTTGAGCCTATAGACTGTGGTGCCTTATATAGTGAATTCTGTAAAAGATCACATTGATAAATTACTAAATATTATTCTATACATCACCTAAGTAGACATTGATGTGTTTTCCAGCTCTGGTTTCTCCGGCTCTCCTTGCTGGTGAAGCTTGGACTTTTCCAAAATGCTGAAGTGGAGTTCGAACCATTCAAAAACCTTGACCAGCCGGATCTGTACTATGAATATTACCCTCATGTCTATCCGGGGCGCAGAGGTAAGAGGCCTAAGTGCATGCAATCAGTTACATAGGTTGGATCGCTAGTCTTGAACATAACGATATTGAAAAGAAGTCAGATTCATATTCTCTGTTCGGGTGTTGACATGGAGAACATAAAATTATTCTACAATCAAATCCTAAAATTTCAGCTAAATTCCATCTTGCTGGCAAGACAAACAATCGATAGAGTTAAAAACGTTTGCCTAACTCTGCACTAAGCTTAAATGAACATTTCTCGAATTTACTCTCATTAGCTATCTGCAGTGGTTTACCTGCTAGCAGGGGTTTTACCTTGCCGGGTTGCCGTGGGAATCAGGTTGTACTCTGGAGAGGAGTAGAGGGTGGATCTTGTTGGGAGGGGCAATAGGAGAGAATACAAGTCCCAACTATTGCTGGCAGCATGTAAAAAATAATTCCAGGACCTTGAGTGGTGTCACAAGCATGTGACTGATCACATGCTTCAGGTGATCCAATTACAAACCTGCTGCAGTCTGAATGGAAGTCTCTGCATAGCATACTGACCAATGGTATGCAGCCGAGCTGGTTGTCTTCGAAAGTTTGAATGCACAAATAAAGCCAGAGCTCAGGCTCCCCATCAGTTTTTATGAATGGTATCAGATCCTGCACGCACAGCACAGTGTAGATACAGGGAAACCTCTTTACACAGGAAAGTGGTGATCTGCAGATAGGGGGCAGTGTCCATACAGTATAATGGAAGAAAAATATAAAAAAATCTGTGATTGAAAGAAAAAATAATCTTTTATGGAGGGGGTCCTCTTTGAGAGGTGGTCTTCTGGAGAGGTTATAATATATGTGTATATTAGTGTACACATACTGTGATACTGCCATGTGTTCATCTTTTTATTCCTGTGTAGGTGTTTCATAGTATAGTTGGACATGTTTTAGATTACCGTATAATGCAGAGATCCAGTGCTCTGTCTCCCGTGCCTCTCTCTTCATTAGATCTCTGTACAAGCAGTAACACTGATTCTGTGTCCTGATTGGCCAGGCTGTTTGCGCATGGAATGCCCTCAGTGCTCTGGCCTCACTGTCCTTAGGTGATATACCAAAAAGTCCCCACCCACTTCAGGAGAAGCTGAGAGGATTTTACAGATTCAGCTGATAGATATGAGGCTATATCTCAGGATAGGAAGAAGCCCGCAGCTTGATTCTGGTATCGTTGGAATTGTCAAAGGCTCTCTCCAGCTGTGCTCAAACCATTTTTTGTTAAGTAACTTTACAGTTTACACTTTAAACTCTAAAAAAAAAAAGACATGCCGAAAGGAAAAAGTGTAGTAATTTTTTTTCTTCTTTTGACAATTATTTTTAATCTAATCACTTCTGTCCCAATACAATATCACAGGCAGAAAGTGAGGGTGTGATCCAGGATAAAGAACTGACTTCTCCTCAATTTATTTGTTCTGGGTGTACTTGAACATAGGATTACATATGTACAGCCTGAATATCTTCTTATCGTTGCTTTTGAAAAGCTCCCATCAGATGCAGTAGCTCTCAGTAGACTACAATACCTCACGAGAAGGTGTGGGCTGATGTACCCCAGTTGGAACCCCTGTTGATGAGCGGAGCAGCCGGCTGCCTTATTTATCTCTATGGACATGACAGAAATTGCTCAGCGCCATACTCATCTGGGGGAGCGATGAGGGCTCTGACTGGGGTACATCTGACCCCTCGTACTAGTGATCTGTGGGGGTCCCATCAGAAAGTTAGGCCCTATCCTGTGGGAAAACCCCTTTAAGCTCCTAGCCCCCTAAGGTAGGGGATGAATTGTCTTTCTAGAATTCCCGCTAGAAACTTGCTGCTGGTGTCATATTAAAGATGAGAATTTAATCTTTCAGAACCGGGTATACAGGTTGTTAAAGAGAATCAGTCACCAGGTTTTACCCCTCTAAACTAGTAGCCCCTTCAGGTAGGGGATGACATCTCCTTTGTAGAATTCACTCTTTTATGTGAAATCTGACCCATCTTTTTCACATAAGGCTCTGTGACCGAAAGAACCAAAGATACAGACAGCTAAGGACATAGGTGGGAACTGGATCTTAATGTGCAGCTGGCATTTCCTAACTATTTTTTTAGCTGCCTGTAGGTCCATTTCCGTATCTCACTGAACCATAAGCTTGATAGAATCTGAAAAGATGAGATTCTTATCTTTTATATGACATAAAAAGGTGTCACAGGTTCCTAGGTATTAAAATACCAAAGATAAAAGTGCCTGAAGGGACAGTACTCCCCCCTGCTCCCCAACCACTAAACTTGACTCCTCTTAAGTGAAAATGGGATAAGTCATATTTGCCTGACATATTTGGGGGAGACTTTTTATAGGTAAATCATGGGATTCACATAAAAGAGGTAATTCTAGAAAAGACATGTCGTACCCAACCTGAGGGGGCTGCTGGTTTAGTGGGGTAATACCTGGAGACAGGTTCCCCTTAATGCTGGGGCAGAGGTTTATCTCTGATTTCCATATTTCATAGGTTTGGTGTATAGCCGTATATGCTGTGCTTTCTATCCTCCTTGATGGCTGGAAGTGATTTTTCATGGCGGAGATGCTGTGCATTACTCAGGCTCGCAGTGATAGGTGAGAGAGTCTGGATAATGGCAGGAGACCTCTTTCTGTCACTCTGATACTGCAGGGGAAAATCTCCTTCACCTAAAGTGCCCGTCTGGGAGCCATTGCCTTTTCATTTGCATCTTCCTTCCCTTATAATTACTGGTTTTCCCTGTCTGCTTTCTTCCGAGGGCTGCGCAGGAATCGTTTGATTTTCCGCTCTCTCCCCCATTCATGTGCAACCTCCAGCGATTCCTCTTCCTGACAATACAAAGACTCGGCATCCTGCAAGTCGTCTCTCTTCTCACTTCTGACTGTTAGAGGGAATTATCTGGTAGCAATTCTACCTGCATATTCTTACATCATGACTTCATCTGATAATAACCTTATCGGGCCCACAAGGAACACCCTGCACCCCGAAGATAAAAACCTACCTAGTGCACACCCTCCTGCTACCTCACTCACTCGCTATACTATAACAATGAGATGAACCATCTCTTTACCTGTGGGTGTCTACTGTATTATACGGGAGATACCTTCCAACAGTCTTGTAAAAAACCACCAGTTGCCCCCCTGTTCAAACCGTGGATCGGGCCCCACATGACTAAACACTTGTTGCCATCCCCCGTCCTGCACGTCACACCTGATAATATTCATACCCATATAAACAGAGTAGTAGGGCAGCAATCTCCAGTCTTGAGTAACAATTTCTAAATGGTGGTGCTCGCAGCCAGAGGTTCTGATGCCAAAACCCAAGAGCAGACAATCTTCATGGAGGATCTTAACGTTGCGCTTATCATGCTTGGATAACTTGTTGGGATTTAATCTTGAGGTGCTGTGGCTTCCTCCATGAAGACTCGTACCCATATACTCACAGGACCATACTTGTAATATATATATATTTATTAGGGCTTTGTCACACTGCCGTCTGTGGGGCCGTCCATGTGACCCCAAATTTGCGGCCGCATGTACGTCCCCATAGAAGGCAATAGCGGCACGGCCGGGATCTGGTGCCACACATGTATGGCACCGATCCGGGCCGCACACCGCAAAAAGATAGAGCATGCTCTATCTTTCGGCGTGTGTGCGGCCGTGCGCCGCTATTCTCTATGGAGGGAGGAGGGGTCACCTCCTCCTCCTCTCCAGCACACGGTGGTGGTGGTATGCTCGCACGGCGGGCATACCGCGTGTGAATGTACCCTTATTAATACACAGACACAAACATTTAAGGAGACCGGACTTACAGACCACCCATAGTTAAAGATGGACCCCTCTGCCCCCCTTGACCTCTGGTGAAGATCTCTGAATGCTTTACTATAGTCCCAGGCTGCAATAATCCGCTGTAATGTCCCTGTAATGAAGCTTTATTTATAATCCTTGGTCCCATTACAACAAAAAAATGTGTCTACAATTGTCAGTGGGGCAAAAAAAAAAAATTGTATAGAACTACAATTATAAAATATACAGTTTCGACATACCTACAAATTCAACTTAAGAACAAACCTATGGAACCTATCTAATACGTAACCCGCCTGTATGTACTGTCCAGCAGCCGCTGCCTCCCCTCACTGATGAAATGTCCAACACCAGTAGCCCGTAACAGGGAATTCTAGAAAGGATATTTCATACCCTATCCAATGGGGATTAGAGTTACATACAGTCATGGTACCTTTAAAGGGAACCTGTCAGCAGGGACATCCTTTTCACTAAAGCCCATTACACCTTCACTGAAAGTCTTTCTACCTTCTCTAAGCATTTGCTTTACAATTTAATTGTGTGTTATAACTTACCCTCCATCCTGACAGAATCCTCTGTGTAGTCCCAGGGGTTGGGCTTTGGTTTGGATTCATTTAAAAAAACAACATATGACTTGTCTGTGCTGCAGACTGCTCAGCTCTCAGCCCCCACCTCTGTGCTCCTGTACAGCTCCTCCCTCCTGCTCCTTCACAAAGGTCACAGCCTGGTGATCTGACACGCAGTGGGAGGTGGGGGACTTGCATTTAGGAACATGGCCTGTAGAAAAATATGGCACTGTTGAGCAAAACATGTCGAATTTATATAATTGTTTTCTAAATCATTAAATGACGATCGGTAGACTTTCATTACACAAGAGACAGAGAAGGGTAACTTAAAGTTCCATGGCCCCAATTCTAAATCTTTAAAAGGGTCCTACAATGTGACATTTACACCCCTGATATTGGCTGATTGGCAAAAAGTAGTCCTCACACTCACTCCTCTGCCATTGCTTCTTCTGTGTCCTTTATGGCCGACTCCTTATGAGAGTGTGGTAGGAGAATGGTGGAATATGTCCATCGGAGAACAGAATAGTAGAAAAGTGCTTTGTATCTAGACTTTTCCATCAGGTGACATCAGTGTCGGGCGCAGAGCTTAGCATCGAATTCTGTCTGAGATAGGGAGTCGATATATGGATGGGATGTGTATAGCAGTAGTGGGGAATAAGATGGATGACTGACAGCCACATTCATTATGGATAAGAATCTAGGATGGACCAATGACTATTGGCAGCGCCTCTGACGTGACATTGATTAGGGGCTGAATTAGTATTTATGTTGCGTCTTGGAGGTACTTGTCTTAACTGAAGCTGGAATTGTACCTAGAAATTATTTTTAAAAAAACTATTAAAAAAAAATATCGTACTTGCAGATATGTGCTCAATATGGATTGGGGCTGGGTCACTGCGGCTCAGCTGCCATGCAATGAAATAGAAGCTGAGCTGCAGTAACCTAGTTCGACCACTACACAGAGGACGGAGCTGTTCTTCGACTTTGTTCTGTGTTGCCCCTGGTGGTGGAAATAAACAAAATCGGCTGATTGCGGGGCATCCAGCTAAGTTACCTCTGAATGTCTAAGGATAATGAAGGTTGTCCATGAATCTATGTATAAATTTTATTGATCAAAGATCCCATTGCCATCTCCACTATCTAATATGGGAGACTATTGTAAGTGGAGGTAAGCCGGGAATGAGGTTGACAGCAGGTACCTTTTTACATGCACCTGTGTGACATCACATGACCAGGGATATAACGAGCCACACACCTGTGTGACATCACATGACCAGGGATATAACGAGCCACACACCTGTGTGACATCACATGACCAGGTATATGACTAGCCGTGCACCTGTGTGAGATCACATGAGGGATATAACGAGCAGTGCACCTGTGTGACATCCCATGAGGGATATAACGAGCAGTGCACCTGTGTGACATCACATGACAGGATATGGAATTACGCGCACACCTGTTGTGACATCACATGACAGGGATTATAACAAGCGCACAACGTGTAATCACATGACCGGGATATAAGAGCCGACACCTGTGTGACATCACATGACCAGGGATTATAAGAGCCGGCCACCTGTGTGACATCACATGACCAGGGATATAATGAGCCGTTGCACCTGTGGTGACATCACATGACCAGGGATTATAATGAGCGTGCACCTGTGTGACATCAAATGACCAGGGATATAATGAGCCGTTTGCACCTGTGTGACATCACATGACAGGGGGTATAAACAAGCCGCACACCTGTGTGACATCACATGACCAGGGATATAATGAGCCGTGCACCTGTGTGACATCACATGACCAGGGATATAACAAGCCGCACACCTGTGTGACATCACATGACCAGGGATATAATGAGCCGTGCACCTGTGTGACATCACATGACCAGGGGTATAACGAGCCGTGCACCTGTGTGACATCACATGACCAGGGGTATAACGAACCGTACACCTGTGTGACATGACACGACCAGGGACTGGTTTTTATCCATAGGAAGCAATCAATGAAGCTTTCTATACGACAGCAAGCAGAGATCTAGAAAACCGCGTGGATACACAAAGTATGTTGTAAAAATTGGATAACTTTTCGTTACACAAACAATAGCAATTATTTGGTGAAAGTGGACGACCCCTTTTCAGTGTGCCACACGGAGGATGCCCCACTTGGCATAAGGGTAGTATTGGCGGGTGGTAAGGGAGTTTTTTATGTTAGAAAACTTCCATACAAGCCATGATACATTCCCAGAAATTAATTCATTATAAATGGCAAAAAAACTGGCAAAAAATACGGAATCGGCAGTCCCTAGCACCAATATAAACAAAGCCTTAGCCTCTACTTGCTGGGAGCCAGATCTAATCCTTTATATAAATGGAGGGGTTTTTTTTTTTGCTTTTCTGTGCAATTTTCTGTGTTTTGGCTACATTCACACGATGTATGCCCGACGCACCGTAGCATGGTGGGCATACATCAGCGCTGCAGAGAGGAGCAGGGGATGAGCGCTGCTCACCCCCGCCCCTCTCCATAGGAAGATAGGGCGCCGCATCACGGGAAAAGATAGGACCTGTCCTATCTTTTCCCGGGCTACGGAGCGGTACGGTGCCACACGTGTGCTGCATCATACCGCTCCCGTACAGGGCCGTGAGCTCATAGAAGTGTATGGGGGACGTATATCGGCCATACATACGTCCCCCATACATGTGTGTGAATGTAGCCTTTCTGGGCGCCCGTGTGTGGACATGTACGCCTGACCTTTGTCCCCATGAGCTCTTATGGCAGAGCTGTCGTGACACATCTCTGCGTTTTGGATGGCCGGATCGTCACTGCGGGCACTCATTAAGATGAGCTGTGCCGAGGTTATGGCAGGGGTTAGGGCTGCCTCTTCAGTTTTCTTACAAAGCCCCTTGTGTTTTGTAGCGTTTTATCATCGGCCATGTACCTGGGTGAGACGTGTCCTCACCCCACTACATTGTCCTGCAGCCTCCAAATATATTATAGGGGAAAAATGCCCCTTTTTCTGTGTATTTTGTAATAGAAAGAAGCAAAATTGCCTCTCTGACGCGGAGTAAGACAAAAGGCTGAGCTGAGCGTATTCATATTTTATACATGACTTGTCTGAATTGTGAAGTCATCCGCTATTATCACACCTAGGGGCGCCGAAGTGCTTCATCCCGATTTAGTGGAAGCTACAAAATATTACATTACCTCATTCCCCCAATGCCGACATCTACATTCTTTTTCAGGGGCATCATAAACAGGCAGGGTTACCAGAGCCTGGGTTACGTAACAGCCTGGGTTACGTACAAGATAGGTTTGTTCTTAAAATCAATTTGTATGTAAGTCGGATCTGGTATATTTTATAATTTGTAGTCCCAGTGTCAAAATTTTGTGCTGTCCATATGAACAAAGATTATCTATAAAGCTTGATTACAGACACCTTACAGCTGAGCATTGCAGGAATAAAGTATAGCATCCAGAGAGGTCACAGGGGGCAGAGAGGTCCGTCTGTAAGTCGGGTGCCCTTAAAAGGGTTACCCACTTTAAGCACATTCCAGCAAAAAATTGGAATTGTTTGTGTAATGAAAAGTTATACAATGTACTTTGTTTCAATTCTTCATGGTTTTGTAGATCTCTTCTTGCTGTCGTGCAACAGGAAGCTTCATTCTTTACTTCCTGTAAATAAAGACCGGTCCACGGTCATGTGATGTCACACAGGTGCACGGCTCTTTATAACACACAGTTTAATCAAAGCTGTGTGATGCTAATTAGACGTGCACCTGTGTGATATCACATGACCATGGACTGGTGTTTATTTACAGGAAGAAGAGATCGAGAAAACCAAATAATAAATTCCTTTATTTATATAGCGCACACAGATTATGCTGCGCCACACAGACCTTGTCAATTCAGTCCCTGTCCCCAATTTAAGAATTGATACAGAAAGTACAGGTGGTCCCCTACTTAAGAACACCTGACCTACAAACGAACCCCAAGTTAAAGACTGACCCATCTGTCCCCTGTGACTTCTGGTGAAGCTCCCTGGATGTTACTTCAGTCCCAGGCTGCAATGATCAGCTGCAAGAAAAATTTTGACAAAATAAAAAAAGATTTTGTCTGGAGCTACAATTATAAAATATACAGTTCCGACTTGAATACAAATTCAACTTAAGAAAAAACCTATGGAATCTATCTTGTTCATAACCCGGGGACTGCCTCAATAGTAGAAAATTGAATAACTTTTCTTTACACAAGCAATATTAATTATTTGCTGGAATGTACTTAAAGTGGACAGCCCCTTTAAGTCGGGGACCTCCTGTATTATAAAGAATAGCGCCAAACTTGTCTGCAGGCTGTGTGTGTTATTGCAGCTCGGCTTTTTTGAAGCAAGCTGCAATACCACACAATACGTAGACAAGTGTGACGCTATTTTTAGAAGATTTCTAGATTAGCAGCAGGTGGAATAATATCTTGTGCTGTTAGTTCTGTTTAAAAATTATTTATATGACTTTCCAAACTTTCCAATAGTAAAGCACAGGTATAGATAAAATAGGCCAAAGAGAAAAGATATTTGCAGACACCGTACTTTTGACAATATTAATTCTACTTTTTTTGTTTTGTTTCCAATGTCGACTTTAGATCTGTGTCTCCATGGTAACAGACTAAAAACTATCCATGCGCTGTCTGATCCTCCTTCTCATGTCTGTCATCTACTTTCTAAGGCTGCATTCACACGAACGTATGTCCGCAAGCCATGAAGAGGAAGAGGGTTGACCATTCCCCTCTCCATAGAGATGCACTGTGCCATAACACGGGGAAAGATAGGACATGCCCTATCTTTTCCCCATGTACGGAGCGGTACGATGCCGCGAGTGTGCTGCACCGTATCGCTCCATGCGCCTATGGGGGACGTCGTGTGAATATAGCCTAACATAAACAGATCGGACATAAAATCCCCTTTGTGTTACCAAATATGCAGTGATTAGGCAGGTGGTATGTGTTAACTTAACACCATCATACATATGGCAAGCTCTGTGCAGTGCTGCGTAATCTGTGTGCGCTATATAAATAAAGAATTATTATTATTATTATGCATTATCCATACCCAAGGTAATGCACACAAATGCCGCCATCTTCTGTTTATGTGCTCATAATAGGGCAAGCCCCCCCCCCCAATCCCTTTTAGATGTCTTTATACATGTTTCACTAAAGCCTTAATCCCTGATGGCACTCCCACCTCCTCTTATCCATGAGGGAGACATGTGACTTTCTAAAGAGAATTCCAGAGGGCAGGGTGAGGTTGATATTTCTTCATTTAGCCGGGTCTTTCTCAGCCCCTCCTTCTTGAGGGAGTGGTTAATGATGTAGCAGTGCAGTGTCACACACAACCCCTCTCCCTCTCTCCCTTCCAGCAATTCCATACTGTTGTTTTTTTTTAACATTTTTCCATGGAAAGGAAACATTTGGGGATAAGGGCCATGCTTTTTCTTCATAGTTTTCATGTTGTGTCCCTGTCATTATGCTTATTTCCATAGTGCAGTATATGGGAAGCACTGAAGGATAATAAATAAGTGAAATATATTTTGACAGTTCCATGCTTCTTCTAGGCTCGATGGTTCCTTTCTCCATGCGTATTTTACACGCAGAGCTGCGCCAGTACCTTGGTTGTCCTCAGGAGACTCTTGACCGACTACACAGTATGAAGACTATTTGTTTAAAGGTAAAACAAAAAAAGACATTTTTTTTTTTTACAAATTATCTCCTATAATGCTGACTACCAGTCTTGTGGTAGGCTACATGGACTGATCTGTACCCACAGAACCTCTGGTCCAACGTTGGGCCTCTTGCCATTGGTAACACAGGCTACAGCGCTCCCCTGCTCCAATCTAATACTGACCTCACCCGGCTGAGACTGGTTTTGGACTGCAGGGGTTACATGCAGTGACGGGGGGCACCATGCTGGACCGCAGAGGAGGACAGCAGTAAGCGTTGCTTTATATCAGTCCCTGCTCCCTGCCACAACATTTAGAATAATTCTGCACAAGTTGATTAGCACAGTAATCTCTGTGTAGTTAATAGCCGCAGCTCTCCATAGAGTTTGTGGTTGCTGTTCTCGCCTTGGCATGGCGGCTGGTTCTTACTAACATAGCCTGCTGGAGCTGATGTAAAACCTCCAATGGAAGGCGAACAGGAAACTATCAGGGTAAGGATGATACGGACTTACCCTTTAAGAGTTTCCTTTAAGTGGCCAACCCCTTTAAGAGGGTAAAACTATATACAGGTTACTAAAGTTTAAACACTGGTCCCTTTTAGTTAAGGGCAGTTGTTGATTTACTTGTGTATGATTCTTGCAGATTCTAGACAATTTAGAAAAGGGTTTTGCAGAAGATGGAAGCATGATCACCATGACGAGCAGTAACCGGCAGGGTAAGTGTATATGTATCGTAACGCCAGGGGTTAGTGGTCCTGGAGTCTAGAGTGGGTTTATATGATTGTGACACCGCTGTGCTTCTGTGAGTTATCTGTAGCCTTAAATGGTCTCTAACTTTTCACCAAACTTTCCATGAGTCAGTGATGCAGGAGAAGATGAGGAACTTTTTTTTTTTTTTAACAAAATGTATTATTATTATTTTTCAACAATACAAAGAAATCTCAAATATATGAATAGATATAAATACATTTCATATTTATTATTATTATCTTACCGCATATTAAAAACAAAAAATTTAGGATAGGAAAAAAAAAAAGGAAGGGAGGGAAAACCGTCAAGTGGTATGTAAGAGCATCCTAATATGGGCACCATACACTGTATGCAGCAGTCATCAGTTATTAATGTGAGAGGAGAAACTTTTTAATATATCTATCAGAAGAAAGTGTTCTTTCTCCACTTTGGCTTTTTATCATCCTCTTTCATTCCTTACTAATCTGCTTTTCGCCTTGATAATTCTGCTGAATACCAGCTTGCTAGCAACAAGACATAGAGAATCTCTCTGAGCTGTCAGATTACATAGAGGTTCTATGGAGAAAGGATGAGCCCGGGCTGAGTCACAGCAGCTAGATCTTAACTCAAAATTATAGATGAGCGGATCCGAACTATAAGTTTGGCGTCCTTTACGTTTTACGCCAGCTCCGCCTAACCTGGACACGTTGTTTGATGGGCTGCAGAGTAGCCAATCGGGCAGCTTTACGTTCCTAGCAACTAAGCATGGCTGTGTTTGGCCAGGTGTGTCTACAGGGTGTCCACCTAGCCAATCACAGCCTAGTTGATCGGGGCATAAAGCTGCCTGATTGGCTGCTCTGGAGCATATCAAACAACACGTCCAGGTTTGGCGGAGCTGCCGTATGGTGGACAACGATCCAAAAGTTTGGGTCTGCACAGCAGATAAGACATGGCGTCTGAGCTGCTGGAAAATATATACACATGGCACATAATAGCCACAAACAGGGTCACTCCTGATGTATGCACTGCTGATTATGTAAACATGAGGTGCACTTTAAGGCCAACTATACCCAAAATGAGGTTTTAATGCCCTTCACTGCAAGTCCTGCTCGCATGTATGTAGGAAGCTGAGGTCTGGGCTGCCACGTGTAAGGATCTTCAGTGTCTATATCAAGACGCTCCTTGGTGTGTGACATGGGGCTGCAGCAGGTATTTCCCTAGTACAATGGATTCTCTGGAGGATAATTCATCGCTCGCTCGTTGACCCTGCAGAGAAATTTTTTTTTTCTTCCTCTGAGCAATAAATTGATAGATCCCAACCTTCATAGTCACTGTGTGTATTGATGGCAGACACCATCTACCTACGACTGAGCAGAGAGAGGTTTTCTAAGGATAAGCCATCCATGGTAAAATCCTTGAAGAACTCCTTTAAAGAAACACTACAACAGAAAATAAAGAAAAGATATTATTAAACATTATTATGTCAGTGTGCACAGTATGGAGGGTCCATCTTGGTGGTCTACCGTTACTGATTTAGCAACCTGCCTCCCATCTGGAGATTGGCTTCTGGAAATAAGAGAAGAACAAATGTTCTCTAGGGACGTTTATATAACCCTTTGGATCATTGAAGCATAGGATTTTATGCATGCTATCCTACTACTTATGGGGGTCTACAGCTGCAGACATTATGGGGCACATTTACTACAACCAGTACAGTGTGTACTATGTGCAGTTTGCCTGTGTAGTGTGCAGGGGGCGCCAGATTCATGATTTGTGGCTCCTGTTCTTCGTGCTCTTTTTTTTGTCTATGTCTACTTCTGTCTATCTGTGCATGATAAATGTGGCGCACGGGCAGACTGAGCACCGAAACGCCTCTATGTGCAGAAATTTGTGTTGCGTCGGATTTAGTGCAGCCGCGCCACAAATGAGTCTCACGGACACTTCTTGAATACATGTGCAAGCAGTTTGCATATAAAAGAATGTCTAACAAAAAGGTGTGTCCCAGTAAGTATCAGTGCCCACTTGGTCATGATAACTAGCTTTGGAGAAGGCTGGGCTTATCTGAAGCCCGATTGTTGCTTACCTGTACAGTCATGGCCATAAGTTTTGAGAATGACACAAATATTATATTTTCACATGATCTGTTGCCCTCTGGTTTGTCAGACGTTGTTATCACATACAGAAATACAAGTGCAATCATATTATGAGGAACAAAAGCTTTTATTGGCAGTTAGAAGGAGTTACTGCAGCGAGTCAGTATTTGCAGTGTTGCCTCTTCTTCTTCAGGACCTCTGCAATTCTCCCTGGCAGCTCTCAATCACCTTCTGGACCAAATCCTGACTGATAGCCGTCCATTCTTGCACAATCAATGCTTGCATTTTGTCACAATTTGTTGGTTTTGTTTGTCCACCCGTCTCTTGATGATTGACCACAAGTTCTCAATGGGATTAAGATCTGGGGAGTTTCCAGGCCATGGACCCAAAATCTCTATGTTTTGTTTCCCTGAGCCATTTAGTTATCACCTTTGCTTTATGGCAAGGTGCTCCATCATGCTGGAAAAGGCATTGTTGATCACCAAACTGCTCTTGGAGGGTTGGGAGAAGTTGCTCTTGGAGGACATTCTGGTCCCATTCTTTATTCATGGATGTGTTTTTAGACAAGACTGTGAGAGAGCCGATTCCCTTGGCTGAGAAGCCGCCCCACACATGAATGGCTGCAGGAGGCTTTACAGTTGGCATGAGACATCATCTTGTTAATCCCTATCCACCGAATAACCTGATAATTTGGGGAACCCCTTTAAGAGAACTTTAATCCCTCATGATCACTTTGGGTATCAGACCCTTGTCTTGCGGAGTCCGTTCCTCCTTTTGGTGGTCTTGATAATATTACATTGTTTTGTACATTTTGTCTTTTCAAACGGCTTCAGACCTTTTTCCTCCCTTCGTTTTGGTGACTAATGAATATACCCTTTAAACCCTATTTTTGTTGCTAACCAAAACCTATGTTACCCCGTTTTAAAGTTTGTGTTTCTCCGATGCAGAAATCTTTATTACTAGCCCTTTGGACACGACGAGGCCCCGGCTAAGCCGTTTTGTTTTAGACTTATTTTTCTACTACCGTTTCCGACCATTTAAGTTATTTCAGCACAAGGACCTTAATGTTCCTTTTTGTGATTAACTTTTTTCTGTTTCTCCAAAAGCCCCAAAATCCCATCTGAGCTGTTAATGCATTTACTCTTAGGTAGTTTCGCAGATTACAAGATGGTAAAAATTAACCATTTATAATATGGTGCCGTGCCCCCATACGAGCGCGTAATACAGATGGACTGCGGGGAGCCGGAGAGGGCACACAGAATGATAGATCGGAGAGCCAACTACAATAACAGTCTCACCCACTGAGAGTCACAAAATAGATTGGAAGTCATTTTGGAAGACTTGTGGATTCAGAAAATGAGTTCTGGGTCAGCCAAGTATGGAAGGTCAATAAATTCTCTAGGCAAGTATTCCCCTTGTAAACCAGAGGCTTAGCGGAGCTTCAAAATTGAAATCTGCGGTGCATATATCTCCGATGTTTGGTTATAAATTATGAAACATCCTTCCATCCGAGGTCCGGTTTGGCCAGCCGTCACTTAAATCATCCCGCACAACGCATCCCTTAAGAACATAGTAAAGTTTAAATGGCAGGATCGGGGATGGTGGGAGGGGGGGAGGGGTTGGGGTTCGCTGCTTCCAAATATCTCTCTTCTATCTAATTGGGAAAATTGCCTCCTGCACATTAGATGGTTGGAAGGTTTCCTAAAAGATATTTTAATTTACTTGTGATTTATTGAATGAAACATGAGCATTAGCGACTGGGCCGGATGGTAAATCATACAGCAGAGTACAGCACTCCATCTGCATACAAATGACGGGCAGAGGAGGGGAAGCCGGAGCAAGCGGGATGCATGTACAATTCAGAAACCCCAATAGGTTACTGCCAACTCCTGCTTATAATAGAAATGAAAGGGAATCAGTCAACCGTTTTGACCATAATAAACTACAGACAGTACTAGGTATTGTCCCTGGAGAGCTGTGTAACCACACATTATTAAGTTTAGAAAGAAGAAGCAATGAAAGGGGAATTTTTAATCCAGGTTTGGAGCTTCTGCAGGTGCCCTGGGCAGTACTTTCAGCCTGAAGAGCTTTCTGCTTTTTGCAATGACTTTTCCACAGCCCCTCCCCTCTGCTCTGAGTGACTCCCAAAAGCCTGATACAGCTCCTACTCTTAGCAGAGGGGCGTGTCTGTGTAGCCGTGCAGAGAGCAGAAAGCTCTACAGGTTGAAAGACCCGCCCCCACAGCCCTTGCAAGAGCTACAGAGCTGGATTATAATTTCCATTTTCACAGTCCTGTTAGTACTGACATGCACAAAGGTATGGTTACGCTGATCTCCAGGGCATGAGGCCTAAATCATCCTAAAAATCTGAGTGACAAAGAGTCTACAGTTATGGAGGCCGTTATGTCATTTTCCACCCTGCCCTCTCCATCGAAAGTTAGAAATATTACCCAGCTGCCTTACATACCTACAACGACTGAATGCAGATTAGGTCATGGGCCTGGAGTGTCCAGGTGTTTCTGCAACATGCTGTCCCAATCATTTAGACGCCCAGGGGACCCCACATTATTATGATCATCCAACTTCTATGTCCTGTGGATAGTGGATGACTGTATGATATAACCAGAATATCCCATTAAGAAGCTTCATCTGTTTTTTTGCTTTAGGTAAACACTAGAATATCTAGGAGGTCATGGAGTAAGATATCTTGGTATGGAGGCCTTGTAGGCATGTGGAGACTTATAGCCATTGATTTCTAGACTAGGGGATTCTGGGAAATATACAAATAAGTTTTCCAGAATGGCACAAGGAAAACCACGCCTCGTAAGGCAGCCCCCCTTACCATCAAGCATGACTTTTAGGAAGCCTAATAGCATGATGTGGGATAAATGTTAATCCGGCATCATGTCATTAGGCAAAGTCATGCTTGATGGCTGGGGGGGATGCCTTACAAGGTAGCTAAGAGGCGTTTGTTTTCCTTGTCCTATCCTGGAAAATCAAAAATAATTCCAAGAAATGAAAATTCCGTTAAAAATATTTCCAGATCATCCAAATAAGCTGTATGGAGGTGGTAACCCTGGTCCCTTATGAGTGTGTGATGCCCCCTGGCCCTGGATTTTACCCGGGTTGTGGTTTCTTCAGGTGTTTTAGTGCCCGCAGTGCGGTCTATGTGCGGTTTTGCAGAACAATAGGAATAGCAGCTGCTGATGTGTGGCTGGCGTGCACTGTGCTCCGCTCCAGACCTCATTAGGAGCGATGCTTGAAGTGGTGGAGCGTCTTCTGGAGAGACGGGGACATTGTGATGGGAAGGTCATGCTGAAGGAGGGGGCAGCTGAGGGCAGCACCTCTCAGACACATCACGGCACAGCTGGCTGCCTCCGAGCTGATGGCAGCATAATACTCTCCTCTCTCCATAGATTTACAATCAATGTTATTAGAGTTCTTCCTCCTCGCTGTCGGGTGCACACTCGAGATTTCCTCCGATTAAAGCTGGGGGCTGTTAATGATGTCATTTTTTTTTAGTTAGTTTTTTTAAAAAATTTTACATTGTGAAATAATCCGCCACTTTTCACTCCGTCTTTTTCAATTGCCTTCGATCATGAGCTTGTAGCATCGTTGCGGTATTGTACTGTAGTGTAAACGCGGTAAAGAAGTGTTGCCGGCGTGAGACCTGAACGGAAATGAATTTGGTGGTGGTCAACTTCCCCTTGTTATGTGTAGAGTAATCTAAAACTACGTTTTTCATTCAAATCGAGCTGGAGAGAGGGCGAATGTTATGTCAATCAATGTGACAAGATTTTGACAGGGAAGGCAAAAGAATATGAACAAACCCCCCCCCCCTTAATCTTCTCAAAATTGTCACTTTGTGGGGTACACAAGTATTTACTAGGATAGCCTAACAGCAGTGTAACTCTTTGTATTCTTGAGTCTATCTATATACATAACCACGCTGTAAACACAATGGAGATGTATCAAGCTGCCTGTGCGGGGATTCTGAAGCAAACGACTGTCTAAAACTCCTTGCACTTCATACATTAAGGGTTTGAAAATTTTTAGACCCTTCTCGGACTCACACAAAAAAAGGGAGTGGTCTCGGGGGGGAAAAAAGTCTGTGCACCACAAAGTTAAGAGAAATATAGCAAAATACAAATAGGAAACCTACCATTTGATTGGATACATTATGAAGCAAACATACCTTGAGAATGCTGTAGCTACACTGATGCAGGATCATATCTTGGTTAATCCCTGAGCTGAGTGGTGCTGCTGTAAAAACAGTTATACCATTCAGGAACTTGGAAAAGCTGGGTCAATATGGCTGCCACGAGCAACACATTAGACACTGCGCTTGTAATAACAAATAGAGGTTAGTCGAACTGAGCTGGATCACTCATACACAGCATCTGGGGGATGGTGCAGCAATTGATTATTCTGTCTGGCAGAGAGAAAAGTGATTGTATCATCCTCACCTGCAGAGAAAAACGTAGATGCTAGCAGAAGCGCTGAAGTAGCCATACAAGGGACAGAGCTTCATTATCATAATGTTATATCTGTTTTATCAGCAAAACCACTCAGCACACGTATCGACAAAGATATGATCCTGCATCAGTGTAGCTACAGCATTCTCAAGGTATGTTTGCTTCATAATGCATCACATCAAATGGTAGGTTTCCTTTAAGGTGAGGTCACCCGTAGTGCTGTAACTTTTAAAAACTGAATCAAAGCGCACGATTTCTGTGAAAGGACATGTGATCGGTAACCGGCACTAAGCGTGTTGTATTGTTTAAATGCAAGACATCGGGTGCTGGTGACCACATCCTTATTATACTTCTTATATGTGTTATCCTAAACCACAGTCTTCTTTTTATAATTATGCTACTGAGCCAGAAGTACTCTGGGGTGTGTTGCCAGAGACCCTCCATTTTGCAGCTTCACCGACTCCTACATCCCCCCCCTCCCCACGTCTGATGTTATAACACTAAGTGTGAAGGGGTTATGCTCCTGCAATGTAATAGCTTTTGAAGCTGTGGGGCTCTGGTTACACCCCACAGAGCCCTTCTGGCTAATTAGCATGATTCTAAAAGTTGATTTTAGAAGGAAGGAGGCCATGGATAACAAATATAAGAAGGTTACCACAGTCTCGGTGCCTGGATCTATGAGTAAGTGTCCCTGGTTTATCATGATGGATTTTGATGGTAGATTTCCTTTAAATCTGTGCACCAAAAAACTCATTATTGTGAGTACAAATATTACGAATACAACTAATAGGAGGCGCAGAGGAGGCCTCGCCAGTCTTTATACTGCACCAGATTAATCATCCAGCATCAGACACGATGATAGATCTGCCTACGTCTACTCTGCACTGGTCTAATGAGCGACACATTAACCCAACGCAGCCATGAATAGATGTGATTCTTCTTCGCTAATGCTATATCCGCGCCTCTCCAACAGCGCAGTGAATTGAGGCCATTTGTGCCATTGTTCGGGCTTGTGTCCGTGTTTTTATCATTTTTTATCAGGCAGCGCAGGAGTTAAGCCGCTGCCTGCATCCTTACGGGAAGGTAGAAATAGAGGAAAAAGCGAAGTGACAGCGTTGCCTGAGAACATTTGATAAGAGTCGCACTGGCAATTACTTGTAGACACCTGCACCTGCAATGTGCGCGGCCCTGACTCTAGATATAAGCCGGTGTCTAGACATAGCCGGTGGCGGGCGCCTCCTGACCGCTCCATGCCGGCCTGAGGAAGGACCATGCTGCAGTGCACATGTGCTCCCAGTAATTAGCGCTGATTGACAGGAAGCTCGTCAGGCAGAGAATGGGAATATCTGGTTGCTATGGTGGATATGGATCTGGGATATGTTGGTAAACGCTCCCTTATTTGCACTGGGTCACCAGCGGAGACGTTTATAGAATGGATATTACGTTTTCGGAGCAGATGATGAAATATTTTGTACATTTTAGAATTATTACCTGGTTAAAGTTCAGTCGGACCTGTGTTTCCGGTCTTGATTCTGTCTATTAGAGTGCATTCACACATTCCTATAGGCAACATACACAGTCATGGCCATAAGTTTTGAGAATGACCCAAATATTATATTTTCACATGATCTGTTGCCCTCTGGTTTTTATGTGTGTTTGTCAGATGATTTTATCACATACAGAAATACAAGTGCAATCATATTATGGGTAACAAAAGCTTTCATTGTCAGTTAAAATGAGTTACTGCAGCGAGTCAGTATCTGCAGTGTTGTCCCTTCTTCTTCAGGACCTCTGCAATTCTCCCTGGCAGCTCTCAATCACCTTCTGGACCAAATCCTGACTGATAGCCGTCCATTCCTGCACAATCACTGTTGCATTTTGTCACAATTTGTTAGTTTTTGTTTCTCCACCCGTCTCTTGATGATTGACCACAAGTTCTCAATGGGATTAAGATCTGGGGAGTTTCCAGGCCATGGACCCAAAATCTCTATGTTTTGTTCCCTGAGCCATTTAGTTATCACCTTTGCTTTATGGCAAGGTACTCCATCATGCTGGAAAAGGCATTGTTGATCACCAAACTGATCTTGGACGGTTGGGAGAAGTTGCTCTTGGAGGACATTCTGGTCCCATTCTTTATTCATGGATGTGTTTTTAGACAAGACTGTGAGAGAGCCGATTCCCTTGGCTGAGAAGCCGCCCCACACATGAATGGTTGCAGGATGCTTTACAGGTGGCATGAGACAAGACTGGTGGTATCGCTCACCTTGTCTTCTCCGAACAAGCTGTTTTCTAGATGTTCCAAACAATCGGAAAGGGGATTCATCAGAGAACATGACTTTACCCCAGTCCTCAGCAGTCCACTCCATGTACCTTTAGCAGAATATCAGTCTGTCCCTGATGTTTTTTCTGGAGAGAAGTGGCTTCTTTGCTGCCCTCCTGGACACCAGGCCTTGCTCCAAGAGTCTCCGCAATCTCAGTGTGTGCAGATGCACTCACACTTGCTGCCATTCCTGAGCAAGCTCTGCACTGCTGGCAGCCCCATCCCCACGCTGAAACACTTTTAAGAGACGGTCCTGGCGCTTGCTGGTCCTTCTTGGGCGCCCTGGAGCCTTTTTGGTTACAATGGAACCTCTCTCCTTGAATTACTTGATGATGCGATAGATTGGTGACTGAGGTGCAATCTTTCTAGCTGCAATACTCTTCCCTGTTAGGCCAGTTTTGTGCAGTGCAATGATGACTGCATGTGTTTCTTTAGAGATAACCATGGTTAACAGAAGAGAAACAATGATGCCAAGCACCAGACTCCTTTTAACCCCTTAACGCTCTGGTATAAGGAGTGTATGAAGAGGGCTCACGGGCTGAGTCCTCTTCATACAAAGGTGGGGGTTTTTGCATTTTGCAGAAAACCCCCACCGCTAATAACCGCGGTCGGCGCTATTAACCATGTCATTGCCGCCGGCATCTTTATTGCGATCGCCGCGCCCCTGAACGTCATTGGGGGGGCCGCAATCGGTTGCCATGGTAGCCTCGGGTCTTCCTTTGACACGAGGCTACACGGCTTCTGCAGATTCGTTACAATGAGCCAGTGGCTCATTGTAATGAATGTGCTTCAAAAATGCCATATATTGCAATACAGAAGTATTGCAGTATATGGTAGGAACGATCTGACCATCTAGGGTTAATGTACCCTAGATGGTCTAAGAAATAGTGAAAAAAATAAGTTTAAAAAATAAAAAAAAATAATAAAATATTAAAAGTTCAAATCACCCCCCCTTTCCCTAGAACTGATATAAAACATAATAAACAGTAAAAATCACAAACATATTAGGTATCGCCGCGTCCCAAAATGCCCGATCTATCAAAATATAAAAGCAATTACGGCCGGCGGTGACCTCCGAGACGGGAAATGGCGCCCAAATGTCCGAAATGCGACTTTTACACCTTTTTTACATCACACATTTGTTTAATTTTTGAAAATGTATTAAAACACAATAAAACCTATATAAATTTGGTATCACCGCGATCGCACTGAACCAAAGAATAAAGCTGAGCTGTTATTTTGAGTGCACAGTCAAAGTCGAAAAAACTGAGCCCACAAGAATGTGCGGTTTTTTTTCAGTTTTTCCACATTTGGAATTTTTTTTCAGCTTCGCAGTACACGGCATGTTAAAATAAATAACATTACGGGAAAGTAAAATTTGTTACGCACAAAATAAGCCCTCACACAGGTCTGTACACGTAAAAATGAAAAAAAAGTTATGGATTTTTGAAGTTTGAGAGCGAGAAATGACCGGAAAAACCCTCCGTCCTTAAGGGGTTAAAGTGTCCGGTGGTGTGATTCTTACTTAATCCTGACAGATTAATCTCCAGTCCTGTCCTCATCAGCACCCGCACCTGTGTTACTGGAGCCATCACTGACACGATAGTTAGCTGCTCCTTTTAAGGCAGGCCTGCAATGAAGTTGAAATGTGTTTTGGGGAAAAAGTTGATTTTCTAGGCAAATATTGACTTAATTGTTGTTAAGCTGATCACTCTTTATAACATTCTGCAGTATATGCAAATTGCCATTATAAAACCTGATGCAGTAGACTTTGTAAAAATGAACACTTGTATCATTCTCAAAACTTTTGGCCATGACTGTAATAATTATATAGTGGAATTTACTGGTGAACTGCTGGGGTTGGGGGGTTCTGTTGAATGGTACCGTAATTGCCCAATTGTAAAGATGTGGCGGGTATTGCTGTCTGTACGTTGAGACTTGTGTGCCCACGTAAGGAGTGATGGGGACATGGCACATACTGTGGTCCTGGCATTGTGCTTTCTAGCAAGGAATTCCGGATTGGATCCAAACCAATAACATACTGAATGCTAGTTAACTGATGGCATTGTCTCATAGATGGGAACCCACCCCTGATTAGTAAAGCTTTATTCACACTGTATTGGGTTTCTTTTGCCACCAGACAATTATTCCAGCTAGGCGTTTGTGATATTCTTTCCCAGATCAATATAGATTACAGGCGGTCCCCTACTTAAGAACACTCGACTTACATACGACCCCTAGTTACAAACGGACCTCTGGATATTGGTAATTTTATTTTACTTTGGTCCTTGGCTACAATAAACATCTATAACAGTTATCACAGGTGTCTGTAATGAATCTTTAGTGTTAATCCTGATTCTTATGACAACCCAACATTTTTAAAATCCAATTGTCACAGAGACCAAAAAAGTTCTGTCTGGGATTACAATTATAAAATATACAGTTCCGACTTGCATACAAATTCAACTTAAGTACAAACCTACAGAACCGATCTTGTATGTAACCTGGGGACTGCTTGTATTATTCTACAGATTTCTGATATTGGTTGTGATTCTTGTAGTAACAGTAACGCTTTTGTGAACAGATCCCAAAATGCAATATAAACCTCCTCTCATGAAGATGAGCACAGCATGAAAGACCTAGTACACAAAGTGATTGTGGGAAGTGCTGTTCAGAGCTCAGAACCTCGACACACTCACAATCCAGATGGTGAATCCTACCAGAGACGGTGGGTGAAGGAGGAAGCTAAAAGTAGTGAAAAAAAAAAAATACTGGATGCACATACAATAAATAAACTTTTATAACTTTGATTGGATTTTTTCTAAATTGATAAAAATGTTGGTGCTTGAGAAATATTAAATAGAACATGTTATCTATATAGAGGTCATTGTACAGGGAGGGGGAGGGGATAAGCTGTGACATCATCTATTGTCAGTAGTGATGTAATGATGGGTCAGTGTTATCTATATAGAGGTCATTGTACATGGAGGAGGAGATAAGCTGTGACATCATCTATTGTCAGTAATGATGTAATGATGGGTCAGTGTTATCTATATAGAGGTCATTGTACATGGAGGAGGAGATAACTGTGACATCATCTATTGTCAGTAGTGATGTAATGATGGGTCATTGTACAGGGAGGGGAGGAGATAAGCTGTGACATCATCTATTGTCAGTAGTGATTTAATGATGGGTCAGAGTTATCTGTATAGAGGTCATTGTACAGGGAGGGGAAGGAGATAAGCTGTGACATCATCTATTCTCAGTAGTGATGTAATGATGGGTCAGTGTTATCTATATAGAGGTAATTGTACAGGGAGGAGGAGGAGATTAGCTGTGACATCTATTCTCAGTAGTGATGTAATGATGGGTCAGTGTTATCTATATAGAGGTAATTGTACACGGAGGATGAGGAGATAAGCTGTGACATCTATTGTCAGTAGTGATGTAATGATGGGTCAGTGTTATCTATATAGAGGTCATTGTACAGGGAGGGGAGGAGATAAGCTGTGACATCATCTATAGTCAGTAGTGATGTAATGATGGGTCAGTGTTATCTATATAGAGGTCATTGTACAGGGAGGGGGAGGAGATAAGCTGTGACATCATCTATAGTCAGTAGTGATGTAATGATGGGTCAGTGTTATATATATAGAGGTCATTGTACAGGGAGGGGGAGGAGATAAGCTGTGACATCATCTATTGTCAGTAGTGATGTAATGATGGGTCAGTAGTATCTATATAGAGTTAATTGTACAGGGAGGAGGAGGAGATAAGCTGATGTATGTATATACTGAAATTTATGTAACTGTATATATGA
This sequence comes from Engystomops pustulosus, assembly GCA_019512145.1. Classification (NCBI taxonomy): domain Eukaryota; kingdom Metazoa; phylum Chordata; class Amphibia; order Anura; family Leptodactylidae; genus Engystomops; species Engystomops pustulosus. The sequence continues at coordinate 20,164,600 of CM033643.1, forward strand.
AATCTAAGCCCTCCTGATTAGTGTTAGAAACAGGATGATACATTGGGAGGCGTCTTGCCCCCAGAGCTTGCAGTCTAGTGAGCGCTCCCGCAGCACTGGGTGCCGCTGTGTGCAGATGACTGGTCTGCAGGACGTGCTGTAATCTTGTGCAGCAGTTTGTTGCTGGTCCCCTCAGCGCGGGGGAGATTATTGAAGCCTCTTTGATCCTGTAACATTGGCAGATGCTTAGCTGTACGCAGGCTGCCAGCTACAGAACAATGGGGGGATGTAGTGGAGCTCAGCGGTTTCTCTTGGGTTTCACGCTGCCAGGAGGTGACAACTATATGGCTCAGACGCCCCCATCCCTGTCTGCAGCGCCATTACAATACCTCACAAATGCCACCAGCATCCACACATCCCGATTCAGCCTCTTCCTTATACGCATGTTAATCCTTTTTTTTTTTTTCCCCAAATTTTTGTGGTTAGAATTAGTGCCGGGGGGGGGGGGGGGGGATGTTTTGCACGGCTGCATCATTTATGCAGGATTCCTAATCCGTGAACTATCCCAGGCAGTCCCTTAGTGGAAAAACCCAGGGTGAAAAAAAAAATTTAAATTGAGGTTTTTATTTTTTTTTTTATAATTCCCCCCCCACCCTCTATCTCTCCTTTTGTCTTGACTCGCAGCCTACAGAGTATTAAAAAATTCTAGCCTGAAACCCAGCGGTGTTAACAAGGGGGGGGGGGGATCTTTTAAATCAGAATTCATAGGAGGCAATGATTGATGGCTAGAAAGGAGCTGTAATTTATTTGTGCACATTCACGAGCTGATCTTATTTTGCAGCCTCTGTTCAGCTGTGGAGGTCACGTCTGGGCCGGGTGATGTACTCCATGGCAAACTGTCTGCTAATGATGAAGGTACGTGGGCGGCAGCAAACTGCATAGCTACCGTATATACGGGAGAAGAGCAGCCCGGCACCCTCTCCATGGAGCGCTCCCTATCACTTATGTCTATTGTGGAATCACCTGCTCTACTATTCCTACAACTTCTTTAGGGTTTCTAGACTTTATAAGTTAAGACTAAATTTCATTCTTTTATAATATTTTTTTTTTGTAGGTTCAGGTGGAAATTCCAAAATGCTCCCTATAGGCGGATTTCACACACACATGTAGTTGTATTTTTAAACCAAATCCATGGATTGGCTCTAAAAATTGCAAATTGAAGAGACTGATTTCTGGTTTTGTCTTGGAAATTTGCATCAACAACCACACGTGTGACACCGGCCTTAGGCCACGTTCAGAGCTGTACTTATTATTCTTGATATAACAGCAGAACGATTCAGGATAATTTACCATCAAAATCCATAATGATAAACCAGGGACATTACTCATAGATCCAGGCACAGTAACTGTAGTAATCGTCTTATATTTGTTATCCATGGCCTCCTTATTTTCGATCAAGAAGGGCTCTGTGATCATTGCCAAAGCCCCTCCATGCTCTGGCCCCACCCTCCCCCTGCTCCATTAGCATTTCTCCCTCCATCTGCCGGATGTAATCTTACAAAGTGTGCTTCCTGCACACTATAACAGCATGTGAGGCTGGGGAACCCTTCAGGCGCATTAGCATAATTTAAAAAGTTGCTTTTAGATGGAAGGAGACCACGGATAACAAATATAAGATTATTACCACAGTCACTGTGCCTGGATCTATGAGTAAGGTTTCTATGGAATCTATGCCCCTGGTCTATCGTGCTGGATTTTGATAGTAGATTTCCCTTACAGGGAACCTGTCAGCAGAAATTGACCGAATAAACCACTACTATTATGTTATCAAGCAGCTTAACACATTTCAGAACCTGTTTCCTTCATGGCCCAGTGTGGCCGCATCATCCAAAAAAACTACTTTGAAGTGAGAGGTAAATTTGTTGTGTAAAGTCGTGTGGGCGGAGTGTTTAGCACTGAAGTCAAGCTCTCCTCACCTCAGAGTGTCCTGTCTGCTCTAATTGACATTATTTGTCAGAATTCTAGAGAGCCAAGTTTGATTTTTCTGAATAAAAGGGACATTGATAACAATGAACGGGGTATATTCTGAGGCAAGAGAGCTTGACTTGAGTAATACACTCTCCACTTCTGTGACTTTTTATACAACCAATTTTCATCCAATTTCAAATTGGTTCTCTCATTGATGCCACCACGCTGGTCTGTGTAAAGAAAACATGACCTGGAAGGTGTTTAGATGCTGGACAACATACTTGTAGCGGCTTGTTACGTCAATTTCTGCTGACATTTTCCCTTTAAAATGAAGGCTGCCAGTAAATCTTATTGACTTCAATTGAGTCTATTTTTTTTTTTTTTACCGGATGAAATAATCCTGAATCGTTATATGAAAAAACAGGCTTTTTAATTGTGGGACTTTAGTTGCAACAGAGGTTGACCAAAAACAGATTAAAGGGGTTGTCCACAATTACCAAAGTCTACCAGGGTAAGTATAATGCTCTATTAGGGTCACCTGGGTGCCCCTGGTTAATATGGGATTGTACTTATTTTGATAAACTTTGACAATTGTGGCCGACCCCTTTAAAATTTATCACAAAAATAGTGTGTGGCATTGTACAAGGAGGGACACTGGACTCTACGTTAAGAAAATAAATTCATTAATAGTCATCCACATTTTAAAGGGGGTTTTTTTTTCTATTTTTTATTTCTGTAGAGTATGAAATTGCATGTATCTGGTTATTTTATGCATTACCTGAATTTATGGAATTTTATAGCAATTAATACTCCTTTATGACACTGATTTAATGTTTTTTTTTATGCATTTGTTATACAGTCTCCGTTGTGTATAGGGATGCTCCGTATATAATGTCACATATATCTTCCCTATACTGGAATACACACTGGTGGTCTGCTGACAGATAGTAAACCAGGGGCCAGTCCTGACCCCTAATGGTCATCTGTGGTAATGCCACATGTATGTCACAGCTTCCATAATGCTGTGCTCCCAATAGATTTTATGAAATATAAAGCAAGTGTCATTTCAAAATGCTAAATGTATATTACAGGGTGATGGGGATCTTCCTAAATTCACTTCCAGTGTGATATTATAATTGTGAAAATTTTCTAAGATTAAAGACCGAAGCAACCAATCACAAGAAAAATTACATTTTTAGGAGCATCATACAAAATGAAAGCTGTGTCAGGTCATCTGCTACAACCATGTTAGAGATCATATTAAGGATAAGAATCTCATATGTCCGATCACATCAGGCTTGACCTACTGACCTGTAGATACAGGCCATCAAAGACTTAGGGAGAGAACTAGATCTTTAGTTGCAGACTGCATTTCCAACTATGTTTCCTACTGTTTGTATTGGTTTTTCCTGTGTAAGAAAGACCACAATCCTGATTCACTTTGAAAGATAAAATTTCTCTTCTTTAAAATGACAACAGAACTATGGTTCAGATAAGTGCATATCACAGCCTCTAAAAGTGACTCATTTCAAAAAGCACTCTATTTGGCTCAAAGCATATTACTTAGTGTGCAGTAATGAGGTTTTGGCACATATAAACTGCATAAAATGTAGCTCTTTGTCTATTATGGATCAATAATACAGTATTATAGCTACATCAGTATTATATCAGTCTCCCACTGATACCCCCATCCCCCTATATAATGATATATTGGATATCTACCTTGAATCCGCTATAAGAAACCATCGCCCTCTACTAATAATAAACCGATTTCTAGTTTGTATTCTCTGAAAAAAAGTCTAATGTGCCGGTGGTTAGGAGAGGACAAGGAAGCGTCTCCCTCCGGTCTGTGGTAACGTGGAGTCAGGTGGCCGGGGATGTGGTGGGGAGGATGGAGAAAACCTGCTCTAAATGTAGTGATGATTGCATTGTCTCACATTTTATAAGGTTTAGGCCTCGGAATCTGAGGTTAAGCGCTGGAATCTCATCTGCCTGGTGATCAGGATATGCTGGGCTCTGATATATCTATATCCATCCTTATAAGTACATAAGCTGGTATATCTCAAGCAGCTGGGGGTCGTAGGATCTAAGCCTAATTACTAATAATATTATTAGAGGGGTCTATCTCCTCCTGGGGAAGAACCTGCATATACCACATTTACTGTATTATAAACCAGGAAGTTATTTGAAATGTAGCCAGCTCACCCTTTCCTATCCAGTCTACGCCAGGTGCACGAGAAATCGCCCCAAGTCCATGGAACCAAACTTGTAGAAATATAGAGAAAGAAAACTTGTGACTCTCGGCCACGTCGGATACAAATGTGCTTTTCCTCTTGCTTTATTCCATTAAAACGCATGGCGATAAACAACTCAGACATAAGACATTTGTTTGTCGAAACGCGTCGATCTAGACGTTTCATAAGTACCCGCTCTGTATCGCCATGCGTTTTAATGGAATAAAGCAAGAGGAAAAATATTTTCTATCCAACGTGGTGGAGAGTGACGAGTTTTCTTTCTCTATTTTTCTACATTTACTGTATATACTGCAGTGGGAAATGGGCCCAGAGTAGAGATGCTGAAATACAACCATAGCAACATCCACATCCCCTCTTTTCTCCAAAACCTCAATTGGATAACCATAAAATATTATTTCCATGCAGCATATTTTGTGTTGTCTGTGCAGAGGGAGCAGGGGGGATGGAGAGACAGTGTAACAGTCTGTAAATCGAACCAGTCTGCCCATTCTCCTCTGACCTCTGGCATCAACAAGGTATTTCCGCCCACATAACTGCCGCTCACTGGATGTTTTTTCTTTTTCGGACCATTCTCTGTAAACCCTAGAGATGGTTGTGCGTGAAAATCCCAGTAGATCAGCAGTTTCTGAAATACTCAGACCAGCCCTTCTGGCACCAACAACCATGCCACGTTCAAAGGCGCTCAAATCACCTTTCTTCCCCATACTGATGCTCGGTTTGAACTGCAGGAGATTGTCTTGACCATGTCTACATGCCTAAATGCACTGAGTTGCCGCCATGTGATTGGCTGATTAGAAATGAAGTGTTAACGAGCAGTTGGACAGGTGTACCTAATAAAGTGGCCGGTGAGTATATAACTAAATTGTCAGTTTATTTATGGCAGCTGGATCTGAGTGGATGAGGCGCTCCATGCGGTATATTTCCTTAACCCTGTTTAGCCAATGTCCAAATAGGACTTACCTTGTCTCTGAGACAGATGTGCCTCCCATCACTAGTTTGACAGACCCTGGCTAATGTAAGAAATCGCTTACAATCAAAGTTACACTGCATACCCAGATGGTGGCAATCCCTGGTTTAAAGAGAAAAACTGCCATTTGAGACTAGAATTAAACTTTTACGAGACTAAAATGGAATTCTTTGTAACTTATAATTCTAAGTTATAATATATATATAGAGATGAGCTATTATAGACTTGTTGTAAGGAGGGTCAAGTACAGATCCAGTAAATTTCCAAAATACTGCAATACATTAGTTTTGTAGTATATTGTATCAGTGATCAGACTCCCTAGGGTCCAAGTTCCCTGGGGGGGGGGGGGGGGGGGGGGCTAAAAAATTATTAAAACACATATCCATCAACATGTTAGGTATCCCAGCATCCTAAATTTTCAATCTAACAAAATATAAAAATGATTATTGTCACGGGTGCCCCTGCAACACTTATCTCGGGTCGCAGGCGCACCCGTGTTCCTCCGTGTGGCCCGCTGCGCTCGCCTCACGACTTACCTTGCCGGGATCCAGCGGCATCTTGCGCGACTGCTTGCACGTGTACCCACTGCCTAGTGCGCACGCACCGTTTCTGTTACATCAATAATTGGCGCCGGCCAGTTGCCCTTCCTGTTAAATTCCCAGCCCCCTTCCTATGTTCCCTGCCAGATCTTTGTGCCTTACAGCCTTAGGAAAAGTCCTTTGCATTTATAGTGATTTCCCGTTGTGACCCCGCTTCTGTTCCTGACTACGCTCCTCTGCTGCCTTGACCTTTTTGCTACATCCCCGACTCCAATCCCGTGCTGCCTGTCCTGACCTCCTGCCTGTCCTCGACTACGATTTTGCCTAACGTCTGTTAGCTCGCCTTGGCTGCCACTGCGGACAAAGTCACAACTGTGGAACGTCCTGGTGGTACCACACCGCAGCAAGACCTTCCTCCTTTGCAGCGGGCTCTGGTGAAGACCGGGTGCCACTTAGACTCCGGTCCCAGGTGTCGGCTTACACCATCGTCCGGAGGATCCACTACCCCTGGAGCCTGACAATTATCTGATGCAGTGAACCTCATAACAAAAAACTAAAAGTCTGAAAGTAAAACATGAATAGATGTAGCAATGAATCCAAGTTAGCAGATACCTGGCAAAGTAATCCATTTTGTCCACATCAACGCCACTTATCTTATTGGCCACAATCTCATAAAGAAAGTGTTTCTCTTTTCCACGGCCTTTGACCTGTGAGAAAAATACTCTTTATAGACTACTGAACTCTACTACACCACAATGAAGGAAAATAAACATAAATAAAGCTAAAAACAATGGATTACATAGTGCATTTATTCTGGGTCTCTGTATCTGATTGTTACCCAATATGAAGAGGTTTTAATTGATTTATTATTGATTTATTTTTGACTGTATTTGTTATAGGAAATCTACCTTCTGGAGTCTATATTTTTCAATTTCCAAAGGGAAATATCCAATGTGTGGCCCATTCTAGAACATGTTTTATAATGTATTTGAATGCTTTATACTCTTTATATGCAAATTACATGCAGTGATGATGCAGAGAGCTAATTGCTCTCATCATCTTATGGACACAGATAGAGTTGAAGCCCCAACACAGCGGGTGGCGGGGGCGGAGTCAGTGGTGCAAATAAGTATCAGGGCCCAACAGTGTTTTCACCGGAACACCTGTGGGCCAGTCCAACCCTGCTCCCAAGGTGTAAACACATACGCAAGTCCCTCCCCACATCCTTTGAATTGTGTTTCGAAGAGCAATTCAAACGCTACAATGAAATCTGCATTTCTTCTACATGTAATACATTCAGATTCATTGTCAATTTTGTTCTGCTGCAGATTACACAGGGAAGTGGAGAAGAGAGACCTGCTGCACATCCGTAGCAGAAATTTGACATACAGCAGATCATAAACTGGACAACATTTGGACAAATATTTATATACGCACCCCCAAGATAATAAGTTATCTAAAATCTGTCTGTTTTTATACATAAAATTTTGGAAGCATGTATACAGGTAACTATGAAATCACATCAGAGACAATAGGGATCTGACTTACATTGTCATTAAGTTTTTTTCCAAGTATCAGCTCCTTGATAAATATTAAATCATCAGGAATGACCAGGCCATAGTTCTTCATTTCATCCTCTAATTTATTGGAATTAATTAGATGGTCGAACATTTTTAAAGATGCGTCTTCATGCTGAAAATACATTTATATCAGTTGCAGATTTGGTGAAGTTTACAGATACATGTCCCTGCATAACTATAATCATATGTATCATATGAGATCTAAGTTATAAGGGGTATGGAAGAATTATGGTCCTGGTAATTATTTATAACTTGGAAGGATTTATCAGACACTGGCTTTGGCTATAACCAATGTGGGGCGAGAACGCCCTGCACTGGCCCACTGCACGGCCTGGTACACTACCAGGCGTGGAGGTGGCTTAAGAGGGGATAACTCCTGCCCATAAACTATACTGTAGTAGTGTGTTGGACTGTGATTATATCATACAGAAAGGGACGGAGATTTACTATGCCCAATTACTAAGCACAATGGCCCAGATCTATTATTCTGGCTGCGCCATTTTTAGGACTAACTTTGCACTGTAAAGAAGGTCTTTGGAGTTTGCACATGTATTTATAAAGTGTCTTTTTGGGTCAGTTTTGTGTCACGGCTGCACTGTGTCCGACAAGACAGAAAAAAAATGTGCATCTAAAGGGGCTTTTACTTCTTAGTACAGACTTAGTACAGACTGCACTACATTTAATAAATCTGACTGTAACAGAGGACATCAATAAAAGTCTTTTTAGGAAGAATGGTGGCTCTAATCACATGGATATAGACAGGGTCGGCTCCAGGTTTCAGTAGGCCCCTGGGCGACAGCCTGAGTAGGCCCCTTTGCAATGAACTCATGTGGTGTGGCAGCATTAAAAATTAAGAAACTAAAACAATCTTCTGTTTTCAAAAATATTTCCTAGTTTATCATCCCAAACAGCCCCCTCATGGTTATTTTATATATAGCCCCTCATGGTTATTTTATATAAAGCCCCCCATGGATCATTAGATACAGCCCCGTCACCCCCATGGATTCCTTATGTATAGCTTTATGTGGGCGCCCCCCCAGCAGCTCTGGACCCTGGCACTTGCCCAGGCATGCCCAGTGCTGGCGCTTGCCCTGGATATAGGCATCAGTTGAACATGTACAAAGACATCTAAAAGGTTCAGTGTGTGATTTGTGAGGGGAAGTCCTTGGTGAGTGGTTCTCTTTAAATACACCTTAAAGGGGTTAGACACTTTACCTCATGCTTTTTGTACTGTGTGTGTAGATGTTGGGGGGCAGGATATTAGATAATGTACCAATTTACATCTATTAATAATTCTGCTCTGCTTTCTTGATATGTAAAGTGAAGCCTCCTGTCTTTTACCTCATCAGCCGGACATTCCTGACCATAAAATGGCCGCAGATGGAGGGTCAGGTGATAACTATCTGTCCATGAACAGGACCTGAATCTTATATTCCTGAATTCTATCATAAGGTCCCGGCAAGGCGATTGCATGGGCAGTTACAGATCACATGACCCTCCATCTGCGGCCATTTTATGGACAGGAATGTCTGACTGATGAGGTAAAAGACAGGAGGCTTCACTTTACATATGAGGAAAGCAGAGCAGAACTATTAGTAGATGTATATTGGTAAATTACCTAATATCATGCTCCCCACACATTACAAAATAAATGAGGTAAAGTGGCCAACCCCTTTCAATGTATGAAAGAAAGCAAACAAAACTGAGTTGTTCCTTTTAAGGCTCTGGGAGGTTCTGTTTTTAAAGGTTGGCAGCTTCATAGGGCTGTGGCTCCTGGTTGAGGCTCTAGGGCAGTGGTGGCGAACCTATGGCACTAGTGCCAGAGGTGGCACTCAGAGCCCTCTCTGTGGGCACCCAGGCCCTCACCCCAGAATGAAGTTCACCAGACAGGAGAATCTTCCTAGACAAATTTGCCCTCCTCCTTTCAACTGTGTTGGTGTCCTTAGGAGGCTGAACGATTGAAAATTGGAGAAAAAGGAGAAATAAATTACTGCTTAAATTGCTGTGCTGGCACTTTGCAATAAATAAGTGGCTTTTAGTTGAAGTTTGGGCACTCCGGCTCTAAAAGGTTTGCCATCACTGCTCTAGGGCATAATGGTACCTCTTTACAACCAGGGTTCACTAGGGATAGTCATCTCGATCCCACAGTGTTTCCCATACAGAGATTATACTGGTTCTATTGCTCTATTGCCTCCTCCTCCTTTGCTACCCTTTACGTTCCACAGTTGTTTCCCCAGACTTTCCAGCTCCTGAATCTCTGTCCTAGGACACACAATCACTTTTTATCTTTGTCCAAAATAGACAAGACATGACTGTACTGAACATGCACAGAAGGAATTGCAACCAGCTGCATGTGTACCTGGTCAGACTCGGTTCTAGCAGCGATTTTCTGTCGGTGCAGAATAGTATAATTGCTACAGCACAATGCTTTTGTAACTATTTGTTTTTTTAAACTCAGATTTCTTGAGAAGTAAACAATACATATCCATACATGGTCAGGGCGAACAGTGTGCGTAATCATTCCAAAATACAGTTGTTATACAGTAGCATAGGGTTTACACATGGAAATTTGCCTTATTCTTTTTTAGGAGGGGGGCACACATTGCCATCCAGACCTTAAGGCGATCCATAAAATTACATAGTTGGACATGTTATATCTTATTCAGAACAAAATAAAACATTCAACAAAATTTCTTACCTGAATACGGCCGGAAGCTGAATGCAGCGCTGCTCCGGCGGCCATGTTTGTTTACATGGCGCCTGGACCGGAGCGACAGCAGCGCTGGATACCGGAGGGCAACGGAAGGTAAGTACAGCTTTATTATTTTAGGCAGCGCCCTCCCGGCCACATATATATATTTTTTTTAAACTCGGACAACCCCTTTAATTGCGGGGGATACATATTTGTGTGATTCCAGGAGCTCTGCGTGCTCGTCCTCGCCCAAGGATGGGATAAATACTTTTCATTCCTCTAATGTCCGTTGTGGAGCAGATTCCGCTTTGGCGCAGATTAAGTGAGAGTAAATAAGTGAGAATAGGCCACCTGGACCCTGTGAACGGATGACCCGTGCTACTGTGTGGGCCGGTAGGAGTCTAGGACCCTTTCAAGTAGGAGTGCTCAAGGCTTGCCAAAGGGAGTCGACCCCCAGGTAAGAAGCTAAGTGGGTTTTGGGATATAGCGGGGCCCCAGCAGACAATCAGGATTGTAGGAATTTCGACTGGCTAGCTAGGTAGTAAAGATAGGGGTCGGGTAGGGCCATACCCGCCAGTGACTTGGGTCTCTGTAATTTAGCTAGCTGAAGCTTTGATCTGCCAGAACCCCATATGAAAGGGATCATGAGTGACTCCAGAGAAGTGAAGAAGGTTCTGGGGTAGAAGAAGTGGGTGGTGACATATAAACACTTGGGTTGGATGACCATTGATTCTCCCGGCCACTGAAAGGGGTAGCTTAGCCCATAATTCAAATTTAGACCTGAAAAGTGTGAGTAGCGGGGTCACATTGTTGTCCTGCATTATTGACGGGTCTGAAGATAGAACAATGCCAAGGTATTTGAAATGTGAGACCACTCTCAGTCCCCCCTGGGACTGCGCGTCAGGCACCCGAGCTTGCGGCAAATACATAATACAGGATTTGTCCCAGTTCATGCGTAAGCCTGAAAAATTGCCAAAGTTGTCAATAAGTTGCATGGCTCTGGGCAGAGAGGTCTCCGGACTTGACATGTAGAGCAGGAGGTTGTTGGCATAGAGTGCCAGACGATCCTCCACCCCGCCATGCTGGAATCCTTTAAATATCTCATCTGCACGGATCTGTACTGCCAAGGGTTCCACCGCTAGTGCAAACAAGAGTGGTGAGAGGGGGCACCCCTGGCGGGTACCCCTCTCTAGGTGAAATCTGTTTAAGTGTTGCCCATTTAGTGCTATACTAGCGGTTGGGCTCTTGTGGATGATGGATATCCATTTAATAAATGACGGGCCAAACCCAAATCTACGTAGCGCCCCGAGTAGAAACAGCCATTCAATGGAATCGAACGCCTTGGCCTTGTCCAACGCGGCCAAGACCCAACCCTCTCCCTTCTCCATGCTTTTGTAACTATTTGTAGCATCTCCCACTGGGGCCTAGCCTTTTCTTGGGGCCTGGAGGCAGCCGGGGCCCAGAATACCGGAGTGGCTGGCGGTTGCGGCCTAGGCACGCTAGTGTCACGGTGCTTGGTATGGGGACTGGAGGGCTGTCCTACAGCCTGGCAGGTCTCCAGCAGGTGGTATGTGCAAGAAATTAGATAAGGGAGAGGCTGTGGTACTGGTTCTCCCTGGATCAGCCCCCGAGTGTCTGTAAAATGTGTCCCTGGGTAATGGATGGGGAGCCCGGGTCGTAACAGCCGTATCCAGGGATCAGACGGAGGCAACGTTGTGCAAAATAACTTACGGCTCTTTAATGAACAACAGCAGGCAACGGGCCTAAACAGCAGATTTGGATCACTGGAGTGGTCATGGAGAGTGGTCCTCAGGAATAGCTCACCAGCCTGGTAGTAGATGCATGCTGGGATGGAGCTGTGTCCAACTGTGAAATCTTCAGCTCTGAGTCTCTTGACTCTTGTCCTGGGATTAGGATAAGTGTCAGCATTGATGGTGTTATTGATGCTGGTATTCTAAGAGGATCTGCCCTCTAGAGAGAGCTGGGTTCCAGGAGGCCTTGCTCCTCCCTGCCCAGGGGTTTTATTCTCCTGGTCAGGTGGTAGCAATCTTATATTGTGATGGTTTATCAGGGGTTAACAGATTACTTTCCCCACCCCACCCCCACCCCATCACACCCCACCCCGTCACAACAAAGGACCACAGGTCACTCCACCTCTTCTCCTCCTGCATGTAGTCAGGTTGTGGTGACTTATGGACCAGTCTGCTCCGTACATGGCTCTACTGACAAGACTATGGCACATGATGGTTATCAGGTGACCTTACCCCAGCACCACAAAGGACCACAGGTCCTGTGGTGCCTCCACCTCTTCTCATCATGGCTGTACTTCTCAACCCCTCATGTCATGGCATATACATCCTAAGGCTTCATACACACTAACGCATGTGTTTTCCTGTTTTGTATATACAGACATTAATATTCAATAGCACTAGTCCCTTCATATAAGGCTATCTCCCCAGGAGGGGGCGCCTCTGCTCCCGTCTATCTTTTACTGCTGTGTGTTTTGGGGTAGGGTCGTTGTTTTTCCCAAATGTATATCAGTGCCGAAAGTTACTTCTTCTCTAAGGAGACATTAAAAAGCCCTCGGGGGAAACTGAGTTTTTAGAACCATAAACAACCATAATGATGGATAAATATTATAAGATGAAACACGTGAAATCAGGATTGTATAAAAAGAAAAGAAGTGAGAAGTGGTTGTGGATGTTATCTGTACATGTGGTCAGGTCCGGGCTGACAAGATTGTGAGATTTCACCGCTGACAAGCGCTGCAGTGCAATGGGCACATCTCTCATCCTGGCAGGCGGGAGCTGCAATATGTCACCGGCTTGTCATCCAGTCAGCACTATCACACCGGACCTGATGAGATGGATACAGCGGAGCAATGCTTTATTTTCACTCAATAGATATCATCACTTGTTGTCTTTTATTCCGCTCTCGTAATGAATTAGATGTAGTTACTAAAAAAAAAGTGGGGTTGTAAACATTCACCACCAGTCCCCAAATATAAGTTGTTGTTTTTTTTTAACTAATGTTAGTTGCAGGAGAGAATAATAAAAATAATTTTGAAAGATTTCTATACCAGAATGAGAGGCAGATCTTTATTCCTCTCTCACAGTAGGAATTCCCAGCACATGCTCATCTGCATTACAAATAACCATCCTGCTGCAGATGAGGATCAGCCCATTTTCAACCACTCGGTGTGTCTGCACTAATGCCAACAGGATGAGGGACGTTGCATCTGCTTCTTTCCTGACTTCTTCTAAGGGTCTTGAAGGGGTCATCTAAGGGGGGTGGGGATTAGTGTAGCCATATTTGATCCATCTCTCTCTTGCTTTGCTCTGCCTCCGGTTCCTTCTGCATCACTGCCTCCATCCCTTTCCTGTCTAGTTCCAGGCATGTGATTGCAAGGGGATGGGTCAGGGATGGCACAGAAAGCCGAGTGCCAACCCCCCTTTCTGGATTTGACATCACAGGTCACATGACTTCAAGGGTTCGGCAACTGCTCTCTTGAAGTCATGTGATTGGATATAGTGCAGAATCTGCATGGAATTGTAATCCTATTGCTTTTAAAAAATCCACCTTTATGGAGGAAACAAATGGCAAAGTCGCCGCCTTAAATCCAATCAGATTGAAGATGAGATTTTTCTATAACCCCTTCTGACTGAGGGTCATTGGTACCTCCCTGCTTCCTCAACACTTGTGCACTTCCTGCTGAGGGAGCAGGGGGGAGGGCGAGTGTAACGGCAGAACACTGATGGGCCTAGGGTAACCCTTCAGGCTCATAAGATTTAGAAGGAAGGAGGCCATGGGTAACAAATATAAGAAGATGACCACAGTCCCGGTGCCTGGATCTATGAGTAATGTCCCTGGTTTATCATGAGGGATTTTGATGGTAAAAGTCCAATTTTTGTACTGTAAATGTAACAATGGATATCTCTGGTTCTGTTTCACCTAGAAACACAATCTTGATTTTATTTTAAAGGGGAGACTGTTCTCTTTAATATAACACCAAAGATGTACTTATGTGCCATCTGCACGGTGTATAAGCAAATAGGACTTGTATACGGAAAAATCTGTTGATAATATAACAAAAATCAGTAAAACCGAATTTTCCACAAAGAAACCCTTGATGGTAAGCGGCAGCATTTGTTACCGAGTGTACCTGGGTTCAGCCAAAAGCGGTGGATAGACCAAATCATCTGGGCATACTGCGCCACCCGCTGGCGGCGTTGTGCCGGTCATTAGTAGCCGCGCTTTCTTGTCCTGGGCTTTCGTCTTTTTCTAAAAACTGTAGAAGAGGAGAAGTTTGTGCAGCAGTTATATTGGCTCATTAATCGTGGATGTTGTGCGCTCTCTCCCTCCCGCTGCTCTCTAATTCACAGCGAAATGATTGAAAGTGAGAACGGCTTTGCTGATTCCTCCTCTCATTTGGTTGCTAGCAGATAAAGGCAATCTCTGCGCCCGCATATTAAAGAGACGGTTACCCGAAATCACTGAACAGACAAGCCCATACATCATGCAATCCGGGCAAAGACATGTACCAATGTGTGTACAGGGCACAGGCTCCCCGGGCTCTGCACATCACCCACTCCTCACCTGCTGGTTATAGCTAAGATTTGCCTTGACATTTTACAAATTTTGGTTCATCTTTGTTACCATCCACATATTCAGGAGGAATAACAGGGAATGACACAATTCACCGATCTCAGATCCAAAATGCACATATTTACTGTATTTTGTTACGATCCAACGTTCATGATGGGGTTTGGCCAAGTAAACCAGACATATTGCCGGATCGGTGGCCAATCTGGCACTAGCGACTAGCTATGGCTATGATTGGCCACCTTGTTCGGCCACTAACCCGAGAATACGTCTGGGTCTTGCGGCCGGACACCAACTTCGGGTCGACTCTTCACTTCAGATTGCTTTCCTCTCCTCTTGGAAGACTGATTTTTTTTTGTCCTTCTAAATATTATTATATTCATGAACCAGGAGGAACAGGATGATCTAAAAAATATCTTTTCATGTTTTTTTAAAGGGATTTTCTTTGCTATAAATATTGATGACTGATCTTTCAGATCAAATTGGTTGGGGTTTGACGCCCGGCAAAACTTACATTCATTACACAAACTTCGAATCAATAGCACCTCTACTGTAAGCTGGTAAAGTTATCAAATTACATAACAGTCTATGGAGAGGGGAAGGGGAGGAATGAGCCGGAGTATGGTGATCGGAGAGACACCAGCACAAACCTTTTTTATTCCCATCGCCGTGTCGTCACAATCCTGCTGATCCGTGTAGGTGAGAGAGCTATGAATGCAGTGTATGGGAGACTACATAGCAGCCGCTCTCCAGCCACCAGCTCCCAGATTACTGACAATTAGAAAGAAGGTAGTCAGAAAATATAGAATTTAATTGCAAGAAATGTAGTTATTCCTCATCTACAAAAACTGTACTATTGGTTTACACAAGGTTTCTCATGTTACATGTTTTGGGTGTCTGTCCAATACCCCATCAATAATAGGTAATCCCTTGGCTAATGGTCACATTATACTGAGATCCACTAATTGGGGTTATGAGACCTCCAGCTCTCAACTATAATATATGGGAAGATTTATTTCCCAATTGTTCACGTTACCTCTAGCGCCACATGAGGGGATGTGGAGTATTACACTCCCCCCATAGAAATGAGTGTTATGTGTATGTACGGGTCCTCCAGAGTGGTGAGGGGTTAGATTTTTCTTTGTTACACAATCCTAAATGTCCTAATAGGTTTCTCTTATCTTACAGATCGGAGACATTAAAACCGCGGAGAAGTATTTCCAGGACGTAGAGAAAGTCATCCAGAATATTACAAATAAAGACGACCCAGACAAAAAGATCATGGTTCTGATGAACAGGTATGGGATGCGTGAGGCTAAAAGGGAAGTGCGTTGAACAAAATTCATCCTTTAGGGTGGTCAGTGGTGGGGTCATACATGGGTATTGGGCTCTGGGGGTCCCTCTTGTTGGTTCCTATAACCATAAAGCAGGTACAGTGTTCTCATGCCGGGCAGGTAAGGAAAATGGTGAATCTTACTTCCCTCTGGCATAACACAAAAGAGCATGAGGGCTTGTTTTTATGGGACTATTTGTCATTTTTGAATGATTTGACTTGCACCCAGCCCCAGGGTGACTGATGTTCTCACCGTTTCCCCTCCAGTGCTTTTCTACATCTTGGCCAGAATAACTTTTCAGAGGCTCATAAGTTCTTCACCGAGGTCCTGACGTTGGACCCTACAAATACTGTGGTAAGCTGAAGGCTTTGTCTAAACTGTTGGTACAGTAGATGGGTTATGAATGTGTGGTTTACACATCAGTGCCTGGGATAACACTAGAGTACCCAGGGGCCAGGCACAACTATCTTTGGAAAAGTCCTATAAGATTTACCTGGTAAACACTGTATAGGGTAAGAGTAGTGTTTGCACTTTCTCCACACGTCCGCACAGCACATCCCTCCGCAGTCACCACATTTCCTTAGTTTACTAGTAGCTTGGTACAGGACGTGCACAATGTGGGGGGCTGAGTAAAGTTAGACTTGTAAGGGAGAGCGCCCCCAACTGCAGGCGGTAATGAGTCCTCTCCAGTAATAGTCAAACAGCAGCCATCTATCTGCAGCTATGGAAGCTTACATTTTGCAGATAAAACCCATTTAAAGGACACCTGTCATCAGGTCTGTGTCACTAGTCCTGTCACTACTACCTGTTGGAGCAGCTCACAAGGATCCATCCCAGCCTTTATCTAGTTATTTCATACATTAATCATTGTAAAATCATCTATTTTTTATCATGTAAAAGAGGCTGGTCACATGGTCAGAGGCAGTGATGTCACCCCTGTTACCCCTCCCCTCTCCTCCCCCTGCTCATGTCTATGTGTAATGTATAGTAAAGCATGGCTTGTGTGTGCTGCATCTGCTGACATGCTGCATCCTCCTAATATACAGGTGAGAGACACAGACATCAGCTACACAAGTAAATGACATGTTCTGCTGTAACATGGCTGCCTGGAGCTGCTGTATCTCTCCTATACACACACACACAGGCTGCAGGGGGCGTCAGCACCAGGAAGCACATCATTATACAGCCTCACTCCATTATACAGGCTGTCAGTCATGCACTGGGGGTGTGGCTGTGCCTCCCACTCATGAATAAGGTGGACAGCCTGAATATGCTAATGCTTCATTGGACATTTCACAGGTCATTTGCATACAGCTTTAGGACCTCATTGCTTAGGTTTACAGGCATGTAGAGGGACAATGAAGGGATAGAGGCAATGCTCTCTAATGGCAGTTTATGAAAATATATTTAGTTTAGGGGGTTATTTTGCATGACGGGTTCTCTTTAACCATAACATAGATGGCTACCTATCTATAAAACCTGGGTCAGTTGTGTCAACAAATTTGGGACACCCCTTTAAAGGGTTTTTCCCACGAAGACAAACTGCTGATCAGTGCGGTCGTCAGTGCCAAGACCCCCACAGATCGTGAGAACGAAGTCTCCGACCGACCCCTCGTTGCTCCATAGGGTAATGGAGCAGGTGTCCGCTCATGACCGTTCTGCTCCATTAATCTCTATGGAGCAGACAGAAATTGCCAAGCACGGCCGTCTGCTCCATTAGTCTGAGGAGCGGCGAGGGGTCGGTCGGACTCATTTTCATGATCTGTGGGGGTCTCAGTGCTGATCACCGTGGATAGGGCCTAACTTGTCTTTGTGGAAAAACCCCTTTAAGAATGACAAGAGTTTTATCTACTGTCTACAAATAAGGGGTTAATCTGATTGGTGGGGGTATAACTGCTGGGACCCCAACTGATAATGAGAATAGACCCCCACCAAGGAGGAGAACGGGGGTCCCATGTGTCCTGTCGCTCTATTCAATGTTATGGCAGTGTTAAAAATTGCTGAGCAAAGCGTTCTGGTATCTCCAGCACTCCCATTCACTCTCTATTGCTTCTCCTTGTCAATTTCTGAAGCTCCAGTGGCATTAAATGGAATGGCAGGACACCTGCTGAACGTGCCTCTTTATTCATTAAGTGAGAATGAAATTCCTGTTTTTCGGATTGCATGGGGGCATTTTTCTAATCAGTGTAGGGGAGGGGGTACCAGCAGACAGACCAGCATCAATCAGGTTATATAACCTGAAAATTTGGCACAACCCTGTTAAGAAAGAACATAAATCCTGATTGGTAGCCCTGACTATAATGTAAGACTTAGATCTTGTAGCACCGGACACCTTCCGGCTAATAGATGGAGTCCTAAAGGTCTCTACTTCTCATCCCCTGCAGAATAGAAATGTAATGTAGAGTCTCACATTGTCTCTAGACAGCAGTAAAATGTTTACAGCGTATTACAGGATGGTATGTAGCGCCACCACTACTACAGGCTGTGAGTGGTATTGCAGCCCAGACATATCCCAGCTTATATTGTTCTGGGTTCAGTTTTAATTACCTACAGATCTATTGTTTGTGAGATAATTTTTCACCCCCTTCCCTCTGATAAACAATGGTTAAAAAATTCCTCCTGCGGATGGAGAATCCGGGGAGGACACGTAGCTGCGTGCTGCAGTCAGCATCATCGATGGGGATATCGATCTTTGCCTTATTGTTCCGTCTCACTCCCAAACTGTTATTTTCCAGGCTAATAACAATGCCGCAGTCTGCCTGCTTTATTTGGGCAAATTAAAGGATTCCCTCCGGCATCTGGAAGGATTGGTGCAGCAGGACCCCAAACACTATCTCCACGAGAGCGTTCTCTTCAATCTGACAACTATGTATGAGCTGGAGTCCTCGCGCAGTATGCAGAAGAAGCAGGCGCTGCTGGAGGCGGTAGCTGTCAAGGAAGGTGACAGCTTTAACACTCAGTGTCTGAAGCTGCTATAATTCCTTTACCCGCTACATCTCCGCACAGCGAGGAGACACTGCACAACCCTCCCCCTGTACATATTTCTGCTGGAAAATGTAAATGTTATTCCCAGGTTAAATACAAGAATGGAATTTGAAGCTTCCGAATCTCAATAAATATTAGGCAATGCCGTCTTTGTATGTTCACACGCCGCGTGTGTTACTGGGTGTCCTGTGTTTGTCTTGTAACCCCTCTGGGTGAGGGTTAAGGGGTCATGTAGCAGCCTATAGTGTGATAAAAATTCTAGAATCGGACCCCAAACACAGAATGAAAACATTGGGGGAGATTTATTAGACGTGTCTGAGGTAAAACTGTTCTAGTTGCCCATGGAAACCAATTAGAGCTGAGCTTTAATATTATTAATGGCTGTGGGAAAATGATAGCTGAGCTCTGATTGGTTTCCTTGGGCAACTAGAACAGTTTTACCTCAGACACTTCTGATAAATCTCCATCAATCACAGCTAAGCTTTCACTTTCCCACAGCTGTTAATATTAAAGATGATCTCTGATTGGTTTCGATGCACAACTACAACAGTTTTACCTCAAACACTTCTGATAAATCTCCCCCAATCAGAGCTCAGCTTTCATTTTCTCAAAGCTGTTAATAATCTTAAAGCTGAGCTCTGATTGGTTTCCACAGGCAACTAGAACAGTTTCACCTCAGAACATCTGATAAATCTTCCCCACTGACCTAAAACAGAAATCTACAGCAGAAGTCTGGGAGAGAAAGATCAGGAATGATAGATTCCGACATGTGTTTGCAAATATAAGGATTTTTGAAGAGGCTTATTCCCCTCTCAGCAAGAAAACACCTTCACACTTGGCGTAATCACGCATACTTGTACATAGGGGACCATCTGTACAACTATGCCCCTTTGACATCATGTTAGACCTCTGTCAATCAGAAAGAAGATAAGATTTTTGCACAAGGGATGGAAATAAAAGGAACTAAACCATTTGAAGCTTTTTCGTCAATGAATAGAGCAAATGTTAATATTACTTTGTAATTTACCTCATTGCATAAAGCAGCTTCTCTGTATTGTTTTTGCTCCTTCTTTCTCATGCAGTGAGCAGCTAATATAAAGTCCATCTACCGCATAGAAATACGGAGGCCAATGATTAACTCCTTCCATATCTACAGTAGAGCATATTTATCTTGAGTCGGCTTTCTCATGAGATAAGACTATCCAGGGACTGTCTGTAAGGAGAGGAGTCATTAGACACTTTATCAGGCTCCTTTATCTCTCAGCTGTCAGTGGATACAGGACAGAAAGATGATTTACAAACTACTTAAATAGAAAAAGGACACAGGAGCTGATTTCTATAATAAAGTATATTAAAAGTTTACTATTTTCTGCCCTATTGATTTCTTAAACTTTAGGTTTTGTTAGGCTTTAAAGGCATTTACAGAGCTAAACATATTACCATATATGCATGAGTATAAGCCGACCCGAGTATAAACCGAAAGCCCTAATTTTACCACCAAAACTGGCAAAACCTATTGACTCGAGTATAAGCTGAGTATTACAGTCTGACAGTATATAGTCAGCCCTAAGTAAAAAAAGAAAAACTTGGCTTATAAACGAGTATATACGGTAATAATTCCTCAATATCCTATTGGTGAGGTCCAACAACAACCACCAATCCCCCCCCCCTCCCCTCTACATATCGACTGCTGATATACAGAGAATAGAACAGGAAGCAAACGGCTCTGCTTTCTGTGCAGTGGTCAGAGCAGGTTACTGCAGATCATCAATGATTCAACCATATGGGAGCTAAGCTGCTGGGGCAAAGTTTCGACATTATACCAAGAATGGAGCCGTCTGCTTCCTGGTCTATTCTCTGTTCATCACTACTAGAATAGAACCTCTGCTGGAATCCTATCAATCTGATAATAAGGACAAGCCCTTGAAATAGTTATATATTTTCAGCCTGGAAAATCCCTTGAATGTGCATTGGGTGACAATAACATGTTGATCACACTTGTTTAAAGAGACATTTTCATCTAGGACTGTGGTGGCGAACCTATGGCACAGGTGCCAGAAGTGGCACTCAGCGCCCTCTCTGTGGGCACCCAGGCCATCACCCAGCCAAAGGTCACCATTCAGGACTCGAGACCTAAATCAAAGAGGTGTGGAAAGAACTTGATTATCATTGTAGCCCCTTCTCCGGACCCTTGATCCATTCTGTTAAGGGGACTTTGGAGGGAAACTACAATAATAGTCCAAATTTCTCCTTGTCCTCAGGGTGCCAATATGTTTGAAACCTGTGAGTTACACCAATTGCCATTTGGCACTTTGTGAAAAATATGTGGCTTTTTCGGCTAATTTCGGCACTCGGTCCCTAAAAGGTTGACCATCACTGATCTAGGACATCTAAGAAAGATCCACAGAACATGCCCTAAATGTCTAAAAGATGCAGAGCCTTCCCTTCTAGAATTCCAGGAATAACCATTCGTCCAAAAGGAAAAGTTTGTCACTTTCCTTGTCTTCACTGAAACTTTGGGTTCCTTCTGGACTTCATAAATCGCTTAAAGGGGTTCATCCAAGAGGGTTGAAGTGCACAGGATTTTGGGAGGACGTTGTAGGCCTCATACTGCTAACCAAAATACCCCAGTGTGAATGAGGCCTGAAGCGAGATGGATGGGTTGTTAGCGTTGTGAGATCTATGGGACCTCGCGTTGCATCGTGTTTGTGTCCTGGGTTATCACTTTGGTAGAGGTGGATTACATAAGAGGAGAGAAGATCATATCTGAATGAGCTCATGAGCAGGTTTATTTTTATCTGGGAAAAGAACATCTAAATCTTCCACCTCTGCCGCCGTCCCCTGTGCACCGAACATGAAGCATCTTCCATCACATTAATATATCAGACTTGTAAGGCAGACTTCAGAGATCGTCAGTCCTGGTACTCTGGCGGAATACACAATCTGTTCCCACTGCAGCTCCCATGTCTAAGACGCTTTCACGTTGTGCTCTGGGCGCCAGCGTGTCTTCTATAATTCATGGATTATTCTCTCGCTTCCAGGTGTGTGCACATTCCCCGGTCGTATTGCGCCATTGTTTCCTTCTGAGCGAGTGGGTAATCACAGAAGCTTCTTGTAAATGTGTCTCTATCGCTGCAGATATTTGTGTGCCGCACCGTGGAGGAGAAGATGGAAGAAGCCTCCTCTAAGATTCATCATCATCTGGGCCATCGCTAATCATCAGTCCTATCCCACATCAGTGTCTTGTTAGTAAAAAGTTGCTCTTCCCAAGTGTTTACAGTTAACTTTTTTGTAGGGTATCGTGAACCCCACCTATGCCTTATAACCCCCTCTTACACAAAAGCACTTCGTTTGGTCACACATGCATGTGTTTCCTGCGGGTTGAAGTCACTACCAGACTTACCAGTGAGTACAAAGCATTGAGCAAGTTCAAACTCAATGGGGACACATTTACTAAGGGTCCGCGGACCGTATTTTCGTCGGGTTTCCCAACGTTTTCCGTTTTGTGCTGCATTTAACAGGGGTTTTTGGCGCACACAAACGGATTTTGGCGCAATCGTACAGACTTTCATGCGACACAAATCGGGGTGTGGGCCGTCAGTCAACCCGACTGATTTGGACTAGGGATGGGATTTAACATTCAAAATTGCGTCGCTAGCCATGCACACGCATGCACCGGGGAGAAGAAGGTGAACTCCGGCGGACCTGAGCGGGGAAGCGACAAATGCAGTAAATTGGACGCAAAATCTTCCCGAATCACGGCAGCTCCGAATCCTCGTCGGACATTGCACCTTGGGGATCTCGATGGGACGGGTAAGTAAATGTGGCCCAATGGCTTCTTTCCTTGGAAAGTGGTCAGGAACCAGTGGGTTCACACAATTTTCTTCTACGTATATAGAGAGAAGATTCTCTGCACCTGATCAGTAATTAAAAGGAACCTTTCACCGCCTCACACATGTGGCAATGAATACACCATGCTGAAGGGGCTGCTACACAGATTCAGGGGCACCTATAATCGT
The DNA here is from genome assembly GCA_019512145.1 of Engystomops pustulosus. Lineage (NCBI taxonomy): Eukaryota > Metazoa > Chordata > Amphibia > Anura > Leptodactylidae > Engystomops > Engystomops pustulosus. The sequence continues at coordinate 20,187,520 of CM033643.1, forward strand.
GGAGATATCAGTCCCGTTATCTGACATTGTAATCCTTTTTCACTGTCAGAGAGGAGGTGCTGCAGGGAAAGGGCGTGTTTTATGCTCTTCTTCTCTGACGCTATCCAATCATCAGCAGACAGTGTCAGAGAAGCTTCTGTGAATTTGCACAGTGTGATCTTGTTAAGCACATCTATGACACTGTCTGCTCCTGTTAGCATCACTTGGCACACAGCTGACAGGCGCATGCACTGAAGAGGAGCTGGAGATAGACACCAGCCAAGAGGGGTTGAGAAGAAGCAGATAGTGGTAGCCACCTAGACAACCTGCAAGAGCATAGGGATATCACAGTGTGAACGTTCGCTTCTCTGACAGTGTCTGCCATTAACAGAGAAGATTAACATAACACAGCCACCCCCCTCCTCCACTGCTCCAGCACCTCCTCTCTGACAGTGGTGAGGATTACAATGGTCACGTAGCGGGATTGAGATCTTGGCAACCACAGGGGCTACAAAGAAAATTAAAAGTGCCCCAGAATCTGTGTAGCAGATACTGATTAAATCCATGGTTAAGGCAGAAATATAAAGGGGTTTCCCATGAAATAAAATTGCCCCTAGTGATGTTTTTACCCCCCTTATTTTACAAATTTCAGTGATAAGGTCCATGTAAAATTCAGCAGTGTGGGCAGGCACATCATGATCCCTCTGTGCTATGAGCGGCTGTGTGCTGACAATGTGCTTAGATTATCAGGGTACAGGTCTATCTACACCTTTATTCGGCTTCTGAACACATAGAGATGGTAGATATAACACACAAGGACACTCTGCTTACTCAGTTATAACGCACACAGACGGCTCTGCTACATGCTTTCTTCCCCTGTTATAAAGATCTTAACTTATCGGCAGCTTGTAGAGTAAGTCTGTGCACGCTGCTGCTTGCTGGCAGGACGTGTCTGTGTGTGAGCTTTTTGGAAGGATGGAGCAGACAGGAGAAGCAAATCATAAGAAGAATCTGTCCTGCCCAACCATAAAAATCATAAGATTTATGGTCGGAGCCCAGGGGCAACTGAAATTGTGTACAGCAGGACTGATAGAGACAGGATGGAATTATATCTGTGAAATGCTGTATTTTTGTTAATAACAGTGAATTAGAGAATGTGTCATTTTGTTATCCTCAGTATATGTAAAAATCTTGTCATCGTGGGAATACCCCTTTAAGGATAGGTTCACACTACTTTAATTGCCATACGTTGTAAGGACACGTCATGAGGATTCCAACATGTCCTTACAACGTATGGCACAGACGCACCCCACTATGCTTATACAGTGGGTTACATTGCCCGTAACCCACTATGCTCATTTGCATAATTTCAAATTTTTCCCATAATATCAAGGGTAAGATCCTGCCAGAGAGGGCACACACCAGTATGTCAGTGTGCTTGGTTTACAATCCTTCATCCTGGTGGAACATCGTGAAACATATGTGGGTTTTGGTTGTAGTTTGGGCTCTAAAAGGTTCGCTATCACTGTCCTAAGATGAAATATTATGCTTAATATTTTTGCTAGGAATGTGGGGATTGACCTTTCAAGGTAAATATAATCTAAAACCTACTATCAGGGGTCACTCCGGATGACACCTGTCATATCCCTTTAAATTCCCCATTACTGAATACACCTATACAACAGAAGAAGGTGACAAGGTCTCAAAAAATAAAGCTTTATTGTAATTAATCTGTGGTTAGCGTCTCACAGGAGGAGGATTGTGCAGTGCCGGGGGATTGCTATCAATTCCAACAAAGATGTACAGGAAAGTGAGGATTTATCAGAGTAATTACAGCGGCCTGATGGATCTCTGCATCCTATGGTACCCAGATATATGGTAGTGCACGCTATCTGTCTGGTAGTGATCTAAAGGAGCAGCTGGTTAGGAACCAACTCATAATGACAGATTACTATGTGCGGAGATCAGGGAGGTCTCTGTATCCATAATAGTGTCTTAGGCACAGTGTGCTGAAGAGCTAGCAATCATTTACCGTTACTTAGATCAATGATACTCAGTATTACGTGCTGCTTTCATGGACGCCCCATCATGACACTTCTCAGAGATTGTAACTAGCAGCACATATTTCTACAAACCATAGCAAGGCACTGGAAGGATTGCGCCAAAATATACTGGTCCTTATTATTAACATTAAAGGAAATCTCCCAACACTATCCATCATGATAAACCAGGGACTCTGACTCATAGATCCAGGCACCGGGACTGTGGTAATCTTCTTCTATTTCTTCTCCATGTTCTCCTTCCTTCTAAAATCAACTTTTATAATTACGCTAACGAGCCTGGGAGGCTACCCTAGCCACTTTATGATCCGGCTTTACAGGCTATTACACTGTTTCGCCCTCCCTTCCCCCTCCTTAGCACTTGTGCAGTGACCACTTCCTGCAGGGGGGAGGGTGAGACAGTATAATCTTCTGTAAAGCCAGGGGGGGGGCACTGGGAGACCTTCAGGATCATTAGCATAATTTTAAAAGTTGATTTTAGAAAGAAGGAGGCCATGAATAATTAATATAGTCAGATTATCACAGTCCCGGTGTCTGGATCTATGAGTAAATGTCCCTGGTTTATCATGGTGGAATTTGATGGTAGATTTCCTTTAAGGCTTCTTAGAATCATAGAAAAGCTCTAGACATAGTATATAGTAGTGATGACGTATCACTGTAGTAAGGCTTCTACGCCGTCTGAGCCAAAGATTGCAGATATTTGCTGCGAGCCTCGAAGTCGTCGGCCGGACGGTTATACGGGGTCCACACCGGTTCTCCGACAAACAGTCTCATCGCTTTCACATAGTTCTAGAGAGAGGAGTAAGGGGAGAGGTCAGAGGCTTCATCCACTACTATAAGGTTACAGACACACCGCACACACATCCATTGATTTTCTCAGACATCCATGTTATTTCACAGTCTGCAGGTCCGTCAAAAAAATCCATATAGTGACTTGTTGTTTTGTGTTCTGGGTCTGTGAAATCACAGCACATGAAAAATGCATCAACCTCGGACAGAACATGTTCATAATACTAGTAGGATCATGGAAAAGAAGGAGATTGTACATTCATTACAGCCTTGCAGTGCTGGGACCTAGGTTCAAGTCCCAGGGTCAACATCTGCAAAGAGTTTGTATGTTCTCTCTGTGTTTGCGTGGGTTTCCTTTGGGTCCTCCAATTTCCTCCCACACTCCATAACATACTGGGAGGCGGATCAGATTGTGAGACCCATGGGGACAGGGACTGATCTGGAAAGCTCTGTGCAGCGCTGCGTAATCTGTGTGCGCTGTATAAATAAGAATTATTATCCATGATATATGGAGGGCGGATAAGGCCATTAATGCATTGTGATACACAGCAGCATCATATATAATGGAGGAAATTTAACAAAATCCTTGTATTCGAACTAAAATCTGCAGCAGGGTCTAGACCGCCAATGTATGCTGCGGGTTTCTAACACATGCATCCACCATTGCATCCACCATTGCGATAACACAGGGTTTGGTGCCCAATGATGTAGTTTGGCTCTGTACCTTCTCATCCAGGGTGAAGCGGTGGTAGATGCCAGCAGGGAGGGTTATCATGTCTCCTTTCTCCATGGAGATCCGGATCCATCGCTCCTGCTGGTCTCGTACATCAAAGTAGCCGCTTCCCTCCAGGATGTAGCGGATCTCATCATCCAGATGTAAGTGCTCTTCATAAAATATCTTCAGCTGGAAGAGGAAGCAAAGTTACATGTCCATAAGATGTCAAATCGTAGGCTTCCTGCCTATGAACTTGGCCAAAATTGGAGGTAAAAAAAAAGTGCGTTTTCTTATGATTTTTGTTTGTTTTTGCCCCACCCCCTGGCACTTACTATAGCCTTCAATAGGCCAGGCCTGAACAGTTGCTGAAATAGCGCAATTCTACCAAGAAGCAACAGCACATGATAAATGTGCCCCTATGAGAGCTCCATGAAAATCTGTTCTTATTAGCACATGATCAACGGATCGGTAGCGCAGTCCATGCATTGGCACTGATCCATTAAGTAATGCATTTAGTGCAGCCATCCATTCATAAAATGGATGGCACGTGGCTGATTTTCCCTGTTGTGTGAATCTGCCCTTAGGTCCAAAATCCGTCCCAACACAGGATGGAAAAAGCACAGCTTCCTTCTGGAGACTGAAGTATATGGATCAACAGAGGCTATTAGAGACTATAGGGGACTTATGTCACGGTTTGGCATCCATCCCTGGCCTCCGCTGAGCACAAGCTGTTGGACAGTTCCATCCCTTGGGAGAAACCTGGAACATCTGCAGCAGAAAGTCTGTTGCTGACTTTCTCTCCTCCTCCTGCTTTCAGGGGGAGTAGCGGAAGCAGACAACGTTTCCTGCTATATGAGGATAATAGGGGATACGCTGCTGCTCTCTGCAGCCTCCAGACATATCCTTGCAACTGACAGCAAAAAAAAAATAACCGAGATGTGAATGCAGTTTGAGTAACACATTTTTTTCCCCCTCTCAAAGACTACAAAATCATTTCTGTTTGTACAGTATTTTATCACTGCATAAAAAGCCTGGAAAAGATGGGTGACATTTATAGGTGACCATATTGTGACACAGCTTTCCCAGAAGCAGATGTAACACTTGATACATTTCCATAAGATACTTCTATATAAATGGGAGCAGATGAGTCATATAAGGACCAGACGTCACCCTTGGCCTGACAGCTGACAATCAATCACTGTATTTCTCCTTGAAGGTTCTGATATCGGCGGATGAGAAGAACGTAACGCCAGGTGTACGGGAGGCCTCATGCCGCCGCCGCATCCTCTCCACCGAAGCCAAGGACAACAATTTACCTTCTGCTCGTAATTGGGCAGCGTGTCTTTATGTATGGTGATGATATCCATCCAAGAGTAATTATTTTCTTTGCGAATCTTGGCCAGCGCAGGATCCGTCTCGTAATTATCAGCATCCAACTGGTGAGGAAAAGAAAAACGGAAAAAGAGATGAGAAAAAAAAAGTGCAAACATATGTAACGCTGTGAACATAACAGAGGAACGTGTCCAAATAATGGCTCCATGACAGATGTTACGGGAGGGGAGAGGAGCCAAAAAGCTATCACAAAGGAAGCGCCATCTACAAGTGACACCGGCCCCGCGACATGCGCTCACATCATCACCATTCTCTATGGAATGCAACGTTATTCCCTCTACTGCAAAATTCCATATTTACTTCAACTTTTTTATATATTGGTTTTTTCCTTCGCTATTTTGAGCAATTTATAGCGACTGCCACGTCTAGTGTTATTACTCGCTACCTCCTTATGCCCTATATAAGAATATTCTACATTTTATATAAAATATAGGGGGCACCTTCACTCCGCTGAAATTATTTCATTTCTAACTATAGAAAAACGTTTCTTCTGCATTCTGCTCTTCCTCCGCAATGCCTTTTAGAAATGTAAGAATAAATTGACAATTGGGCGTTACCAGGTGGGGTAAGGGGGGTCCCTGAATATGCTCACACCGTCCAATCATTAGCTGCCAGGCGGCTATTATTTTAAATAGGACCAGTAAACCATCATCTGGTGGATGTTGGGGAAAGCCTGCCATCTGATTCAGCACTGACAGGTTTTAAAAATATGCTAATGAGCTGACAGTGTTCTGGGGGCATCACCAGGGCCCCGGCTGCACATGCAATAACAGAACTGCAGTTCCCATTTGGGTTCAGCCGCACAACCTTGGATGTATTGCTGGATGGCGGGCGAACAGCCAATCCGGGAAATTGATGCCCACAGTAACAAGCCAAGGCCATGATTGGACAGGGGACTTCCGAGCTATGTGAATGGAGACGCAGGTCCGCTGATCACTACTCAGCCTATTTTGAAAACATCTTTTTTAGGAAACCATAAAGAAAAATCTTAAAAGGCCGGATCCAGACTCAGGTTGCAAAGTGGATCCAGTCAGTGCCGCTGCTCTATAAGGTACTAGCTGTAGCTCCAGGCATTGCCCGGGGTAGTAAATACCAGCTCTTAGCTATAATCTTAGCTATAGCAGGTTGCAATAGCGTCCTCCAAACCCGGCTCAGCCCCATGGCGCCCCCTTTTACACTCATATGATGGGCAAGTGTCAAGTTTCTTTTTCTGTTTTTGTATTGCCTCGGTTGTATTATATGCCCCCCCCCCCCCCCCCCCCATCGGAACCAGGCCAAGATGCAACAGCAGGATACAGGACGGCTTACTCAGCTAACTCTCTGCTAGCAATGACTGCTGAATGGAGAACAGTGGCTCAGTGGATAGCATTACAGCCTTGCAGCGCTGGGGACCTGGGTTCAAGTCCCATCCATGTCAACATCTGCAAAGAGTTTGTATGTTCTTTCTGTGTTTGCGTGGGTTTCCTCCGGGTCCTTCGGTTTCCTCCCGCACTCCAAAACATGCTGGTAGGTTGATTAGATTGTGAGCCCCATTGGGGACAGGGACTGATTTGGCAAACTCTGTACATCGCTGCGTAATCTGTGTGCGCCATATAAAGGAATTATTAAGCAGAGCCATATAGACTGGTGAATGATCCAGACTTTGACCTATGGTGTAGGCCCTATAGGTCTGTTTTCTTAATTCAGAAAAATCAGTAAACACAGTTAAAAAAAGATTTTGACTTGCGATTTCTTAACGCGCCGATTGCAACCTTAATCCTAAAACACAGTCATCTGGTCATCAGAGTAAAGGACAGTAGACATGTGGTGAAGCTGCACCTCACAAGATTATAAATCATAGCAATGCAGCGAGATCATTGCAACAAATAGACCATCCTGTATCCTACATGTTCGTCAATGCTGGCCCAAAATGAAGAGCCGGAGCCAAGAGCAATTGCTTTTATTAGGTTTAGATTAAAATCTTAATTTTTGCAGTTTATACGACCAATAAAACCTGCCTGCCAGCAGGAAGTGTCTGCGTCTGAGCTCATCTTGGAATGCAGAGGGGAGGGGCCATGCAGAGACAATGCAGCGAGCAGACAGAGGAAGATATTAATGAGAAGAATCTGTTCTGTCTGACCCAAAGTCAGAAAATTTACGGTTGGCTCCCAGAGTAACTAAAATTGTATACACCAGGACTGATAGAGACAGGTTGGACTTATATCTGTGAAATGCTGTATTTTTGTTAATAACAGCGAATTAGACAATGTGTTATTTTGCTATCCTGAGTATGTCTAAGAATCTTGTTTTCGTGGGAATACCCCTTTGAGTAAAGTTTTTGTAATATGTCACAATACAGTAGAACAGCACAATAACGGTTTGTGAAGAACAAAGATCTTCTCCGCATGGAATAAATCTTCTAACATTTCGGAAAATAAAGTACTGTATATACTCGAGTATAAGCCGACCCAAGTATAAGCAGAGACCCCTAATTTTACCACAAAAACCTGGTAAAACCTATATATTTTGTACTCGAGTGTAAGCAGAGTTTGGATTTTCACATTTTTTTTTAGATGAAAAACTAGGCTTATACTCCAGTATATATACGTTTCCTTGTATGTGGCCTGTGTAAAATATATTCTCACAGCTTTAGTGTTGTGCTGGACCTGCACGCAAAAACTGAAATAAATTATTGTTTGCAAAAAAATTGGGCCACTTCACAAATTCTGCAACACTGATGTCCATGTTCTGGACTCCATATTCCCTCTTTAAAAAATGTGTGTAATTTTATTTTCAGAAAATGTGGAAAAAGCTGGGCAGTAAATGATGACAGAGCCCTGATGCCAGGTAACTGGGAACTCCAGCTAATGAGGCATCAAAGGCAAATTCATTTATGAGATGTGGTCGTTCACAGTCAATTACTCTGCATCCTCAAGCTAAAAGAAGAAGGTCGCTATAAATCACTGGGACGTTCCACACAGAATCTGTCTCACTACCCTGGATGGTTCCCACTGCAGCTCCCATGTCTAAGACGCTTTCACGTTGTGCTCTAGGCGCCAGCGTGTCTTCTATAATTCATGGATTATTCTCTCGCTTCCAGGTGTGTGCACATTCCCCGGTCGTATTGCGCCATTGTTTCCTTCGGAGCGAGTGGGTAATCACAGCAGAAGCTTCTTGTAAATGTGTCTCTATCGCTGCAGATATTTGTGTGCCGCACCGTGGAGGAGAAGATGGAAGAAGCCTCCTCTAAGATTCATCATCATCTGGGCCATCGCTAATCATCAGTCCTATCCCACATCAGCGTCTTGTTAGTAAAAAGTTGCTCTTCCCAAGTGTTTACAGTTAACTTTTTTTGTAGGGTATTGTGACCCCACCCCCCACCTATGCCTTATAACCCCCTCTTACACATATGCATTTCGTTTGGTCAAGCATGCATGTGTTTCCTGTGGGGTAGAGTAACTACCAGACTTACTAGTAAGTACAATGTAATGGGCTCTTTCCTTGGAAAGTGGTCCGGAACCAGTGGGTTCACACATTATGTAGAGAGCAGATTCTCTGCACCTGATCACTAATTAAAAGGAATTTCACCGCCTCACACATGTGGCAATGAGTACACCATGGTGAAGGGGCTGCTACACAGATTCAGGGGCACCTTAAATGGTCTTTTTGGCACCTATCATCGTGGAGATATCAGTCCCGTTATCTGACCATTGTAATCCGTTTCCACTGTCAGAGAGGAGGTGCTGCAGGGAAATGTGCTCTTCTGCTCTGCTCTCCAATCATCAGCAGACAGTGTCAGAGAAGCTTCTGTGAATTTGCACAGTGTGATCTCATTGAGCACATCTATGACACTGTCTGCTCGTGTCAGCGGCACTTGGCACACAGCTGACAGGCGCATGCACTGAAGAGGAGCTGGAGATAGACACCAGCCAAGAGGGATTGAGAAGAAGCAGATACTGGTAGCAACCTAGACAACCTGCATGTTCTCTAGCAGTAGTGAGCGGCTGCTGCTATGGAACATGCATGTTGTCTGTTTCTACAGCTACATAATATGCTCCTTACCCAGGGTTAATGAATGTGTGCCACAATGACTGCTGGGAATTATCTACTCATTGCATATGGATTTAATACTTGCATATCTGCAGCCCCGTAGTCTCTTGTTGCCGGTGCTCATCAGTACTGCAGCAGCTGACAGTGTGATATAGACGAGCATAGGGATATCACAGTGTGAACGTTAGCTTCCCTGACAGTGTCTGCCATTGACAGAGAAGATTAACATCACACAGCCACCTCCCTCCTCCACTGCTCCAGCACCTCCTCTCTGACAGTGGAGAGGATTACAATGGTCATGTAGCGGGATTGAGATCTTGGCAACCACGGGGGCTACAAAGAAAATTAAAAGTGCCCCAGAATCTGTTTAGCAGATACTGATTACAAGTAACTGATTAAATCCATGGTTAAGGCAGAAATATAAAGGGGTTTCCCATGAAATAAAATCCTCAAATTATAAGCCCCTAGTGATGTTTTTACCCCCCTTATTTTACAAATTTTACTCAGTTTTATCACTGTTTTAGCTCCTATCGCTCAGTGATAAGGTCCATGTAAAATTCAGCACTGTGGGCAGGCACATCATGATCCCTCTGTGCTATGAGCGACTGTGTGCTGACAATGTGCTTAGATTATCAGGGTACAGGTCTATCTACACCTTTATTCGGCTTCTGAACACATAGAGATGATAGATATAACACACAAGGACACTCTGCTTACTCAGCTATAACGCACACAGTCGGCTCTGCTACGTGCCTTCTTCCCCTGTTATAAAGATCTTAACTTGTAGCTTGTAGAGTAAGTCTGTGCACGCTGCTGCTTGCTGGCAGGATGTGTCTGTGTGTGAGCTTTTTGGAAGGGCAGAGCTCACAATGCATGGAGCAGACAGGAGAAGCAATTCATAAGTAGTATCTGTCCTGCCTGACCATAAAAATCAGAAGATTTACGGTCGGAGCCCAGGGCGACTGAAATTGTGTACAGCAGGACTGATAGAGACAGGTGGGAATTATATCTGTGAAATGCTGTATTTTTGTTAATAACAGTGAATTAGAGAATGTGTTATTTTGTTATCCTGAGTATATGTAAAAATTTTGAACCCTTTAAGGATAAGTTCACACCACTTTAATTGCCATACATTGTAAGGACACATCATGAGGATTCCAACGTGTCCTTATAACGTATGGCACAGACGTATCCCACTCTATGCTTATACAGTGGGTTACGTCGCCCGGGGACCCCCTCCCCCCCTTATGCACTATTTGTCAATGTATACAAAAAACATGGTGTGGACCATAGTGTCCCAGACATCTGACAGTGTCTAATTGGCATAGTACAGTATCACAATTACCAAATATTCGACCTGTCAAGCTGGATTAGAAAGACTGACTCCACCTATTTGGACATTATAGATTCAGAAATGATGATAAAATGATAGTGTGCTCAGTAACAGTGGGGCTAGAGAGAAAGTTGTAGATTTCCTTTAATACTTGTCATTTAATGGATCCCAACCTTATAAATCCCTCCTGATAAACCAGGGACATTACTGATAGATCCAGGCACCGGGACTGCGGTAATCTTCTATAATATATTATCCATGGCCTCCTGCCTTTTAAAAAACAGAAGTTACTCACCGGTAATGATGTTTCCTCGTACCACGACGGCACCAACCAGAGAGAGAGAGGGATCCGCCCCCAGGGACAGGAAACCTGAGCTTAAAATCGCACTCCTCCTATCCTGCCTCAGTGGATTACAGAGACTTGGAAGAGATTCGTCATTAGTACATCAGAAAACATTTTCCATGCATGCGTAGTATGTGGATATGTACCCATATACGTGCGTATATGAATATTAAACGTATATATACACTATATATATATATATTTTTTTTTTTTTTTTTTTTTTTTGCGACACCCAATTGACCGACACCAAGAAAAAAAGTAGGAAATAACACCCGGGTGGGAATATACCAGGTGCCGTCGTGGTACGAGGAAACATCATTACCGGTGAGTAACTTCTGTTTTCCCCAGCACCACGACGGCACCAACCAGAGAGATTTTCAGAGAAGAAAACTTTAGGGAGGGATAATAGAGGAGAGAACCTTCCTCCCGAAAGAAAGGTCGAGAGAACCCGCCACATCCAACCTATAGTGTTTAAAGAAGGTGTGGGGGGAAGACCAACATGCAGCTTGACATATCTGTTCTAATGAGGCATGTCTGAACTCTGCCCAAGATGTAGCCAGAGCTCTGGTAGAATGGGCATGAATATTTTCTGGAATAGCTCTTTCGGCTACTTCATATGCTAACTGGATGGTAGCCCTGATCCATCTAGCGATAACCGTTGATGATGCACTTTTCCCCTTGAGAACACTTTTCCCCTAGAGAACAAACAGACTATCTGTCTTACGGAGTGATTCTGAACTCTCCTTAACAAATCTAGACACCCAAGGATGGTTGGCTATGTCCTGGTCAAACAGAGCTGCGAGGGCCGACACCTGGACTTTTAGGGTGGACGGTTTCAGCCCCTTTTCTAGTCCTAGCTGTAAGAACCCCAGAATGTTACCGAAATCTGGCCTACACATATCAATTGGTCTCTGACCCATAAAAACAAGTCTTTCCACTCTGGCAGGACCCATGGATCTGCTACTGTCATTTCTCTCAGACTCGAAAACCAGGCACGGGGAGGCCAAAAGGGGGCAATGAGGATGACTTTCGCCCTTTCCCGTTTTATTTTCCCTAGAGTCCTGGGAATTAAGATCATTGGGGGGAAAGCGTATAATAGGCGATGGTCTCCCCAATTTTGGGAGAAGGCATCTATTGCTAACGGACGACGGCTCAAGAAGTCTGCTTGGGTATTTTCCGCCCCTCTTATGTGTATTGCCTTTAGGGATGCTAGGTGAGACTCTGCTAGGTGAAAAATGTGTGAGGTTATCTCCATGAGTTGTGGACCCCTTGTTCCCCCCTGCTTGTTTATATAGGCTACTGCCGAAGTGTTGTCTGATCTTACTACAACGTTCTTGTCCCTCAGGAATGGAAGAGCTGCTTCCAGCCCCTTTAGTATAGCCCGTAATTCTTTGTTGTTTGATGAAAGGGTTGCTTCCTGAGTGCTCCAATGGCCCTGAAAAATTCTGCCTTCCATGTGAGCCCCCCAACCCCCCGGGCTTGCGTCTGTAGTAATGGTTTTTCCTGACTCTAAAACCCAGGGGAGGCCTTGCTCTAAGTTTGCCCGATTCAACCACCAACTTAGAGATTCTTTTACTAATTCTGGAATGTGTATCTCCCTGTCTAAGGAAGAAGGATTGTTGTCCCAAACTTGAAGAAGGAAATACTGTAAGGTTCTTGTGTGAAACTGAGCCCAGGGAACTGCGGGGATGGTGGCCACTAGACTCCCCAGAAGGGACATACCTTCCCTGATGGTTGTCTGTGAGGACCTTTTTATGTCTCCTTTGGTACCTTGATCTCCGAAAGGACCGAAAGGATCTGGGTCTATTAGGGGTAGAGGTAGTGGGAAAACCCTTCTTTTTGTCACCTGCTTTTTCCAGCAAATCATCCAAGATGGGCCCAAACAAAAAATTACCATCGCAGGGAATGCCGCATAGTTTACCTCTAGAGGCCATATCCCCTGACCAGTTTTTTAACCATAAAGCCCTTCTGGCTGAGTTAGACAAGGCTGCGGATCTAGCTGAAAGTCTTAACACATCTACAGAGGCATCGGCTAGTAGAGCCGCCCCTTTTTGGATACCTGCTATTGAGGTTTTAAGGGATTCCCTAGGGACTTTGTTCTGGATATCCCCCCCGAGCTGGTCTAACCATAACAGGAGTGAACGAGCCACACAGGTTGCCGCTACTGCTGGTCTGAAGGAAGTGGTCGCATATTCCCATGATTTCTTGAGAAAACCTTCTGCTTTTCTATCCATGGGATCTTTTAAGGCATTAATATCCTCAAAGGGTAAAGAGGCACCACGAGAAATTTTAATAATGGAGGCATCCACTTTTGGTGGAAGACCCCAGCCGGACGTAGCGTTCTCATCAAAGGGGTATTTCCTCTTAATAGCCCTAGGGATATAGGATTTTTTATCGGGGCTCTGCCATTCTTTTGAGATCAGGGAACGAATGGTATCATGGATAGGAAAGGTACGCCTTTTCCTCTCCGTCAGTCCCTCAAACATAATGTCTTGCACTGATTTATGAGGTTTTTTCTCCTCTATGTCCATGGAGGATCTAACCATCCTCAATAGCCCTTCCGTATCCTCTGCCAAAAATAAAGGACGCCCCGACAATTCTTCTTCTGAGGCTGAAGAATCATCCCCTTTTTCTCCTTCCTCTTCTGACACGGATAACATTTCCATGGGAGTAGCTGAGGAAGGACCTGGGAGGTCTTTACTTATGAAGGCAGGTTGTTGGTCAATGATATTTTTAACCGACACCTGCACTTCCTCTCTAATAACAGTCCGCAAAGATTCCAACCAAGAAGCAGACTCTTCTGCCATAATTTTTGAGATGCATGAAGGACATGTACTTTTCTCATGGTTCACAGGCAATTTTCTACTACAGATCGCCACCACCTGGCTAGCTAAGGGGAGATGACCCCGCCGCCACCACCAGGCTAGCTAAGGGGAGATGACCTCGCTACAAGAGAAGTCGATGACCCGCTGCTACGCTACTACAGTGGGTACTAGATGGCACTAGTAAGGGAAAGAGAAATTACCCGGCAGGTACTACTGGGGGTAATAGTAGCTGGGTCATCTCTCTTATCCTCCATAATAGCTCTATAGGTCATCTTGTATAGAGTGTGATGTCCATCATATGACCAATAAAGAACTGTAGTTACTTTTATATGGGGGGAGGGGGGGCAGTAATCTGGCCACAAAATTTGCAACCAGATCAGGGCCCCCAGAGGCAGGTGTGCATGGAGCTGAGCAGCGGCACTACAAGCTATAGGGCCGCTGCCGTACAACCTGCCGGATTTGAAGCTAAGTTGCTCCACTTTTATTGCAAAGGGGGGGGGGGGGGTCAGGAGCGCTAACTCCCGCTCCATTCTACACCCGGCTGTGTGCTATACCGGGATCCAGTCCTGGCGAGGAGACAGCTGTGTGAATGAGGCCTTAGTCTGCTCATACAAATGTAAGTTACAATGGTGATGTAGTACCTGCAGTGTGCGCCAATGCTGGGCGTTAGGACCTCTCCCACATACACATATCATTGTCTCATGATCCGAGGAGACGGCCGTGACCCCTATCATGTGCCTCGGCTCAGAGCCATTATCCCCTGAAAATTGGCAATGAGAAAACTTGTCCGTGTTACACAACTTCCGCAGAGCAAATACAGCAAGTTTATACTCAAGTTGATTTTGTATGCAAGTCAGAACTGTATATTTTATAATTGTAAATCCTGACAAATTTTTTTGTCTCAGTGACAATTGAATTTTCACATATTTTTGCTGTAATGGGACCAAGGATTATCAATAAAGCTTCATTACAGACACCTTACAGCTGATCATTTCAGCCTGGGACTATAGTAACATCCAGAGAGCTTCACCAGAGGGCAGAGGAGTCTGTCTGTAACTAGGGGTCGTCTGTAAGTCGGGTGTCCTTAAGTAGGGGACCGCCTCTAACTAAAAAGCTGCAGATAGATCCATGTAAGGTACATGTAATATATACAGATGAATGTGCTTGTAACACGTTATCTCTGTGGGGTGAGACCTGCACAGGTCTATCGGGTGATGTGTATTGAAATGTCTAGAAACTGTATTTTTTTTATGTTTTACGGTTATTTATGCAGATTTCATCCTTTGCACATCCCCGCCCTTAAAGGGGTAGTGCCAATACGTCCAGTTATCCCCTATTCTGAGGATCACAGGATGGGTGAGGACCTGACTGATCACCAATCATCAGAATACAGCCCCCTATGATGAGGAGAACGGGGGTCCTGCTCTCACTAATGGGGGAAGCAGCAGGTCAAGGTGGTGTCCTGCTCCATCCAATAGTATGGAAAATGGTTCAACCCCTTTAAACCCCTGTTGTTATGATTGGTGGGGCCTCGCTGTATACAGGGATATAGTAATCCCTAGTAGTCAGTGACTACCTCATAATCACATTCTTACATGACTGGATAACTCACTGACTGACTATATTACATAACAGAAACCAGTTATTTCCTTATTTCTTATCTGGATTCTGATTGGTTACTAGCGGAGATACCACTTTGCCCATAGGATAAACTGAAATAGAACTGTTTTCTCACCAGAGAAAAGTGACCAATCGTAGTTTAGCTTGCACATTGCTCTGTACAGTATCGCAATAGAAAGGTGAGATCTGATTGGCAGGTGCGTAGCAGGTTACTTTTAGGAGTGTAATACACGTGCACCCCCGGCTCTCACCTTGTAGGAGTGCACCCCCAGCCGCTGCAGCTCCTGCTCTGACACCGGCTGGGTCGGCTGCAGCTGGTGCGGCTTCCTCTGGTCCTCCTCGGAGTCATCCATGTACCAGGCCTGCACCATGCTGCCCCGGATCCAATCACACACACACACACACGGTCCCGGGAGTGACAATCAGCAGACAGACAGCAACACCGAGAACTGCCCCGCCCCCTCACTGCGATAGCGGAAGTGTCGCCGAGCGAAATTTCTATATAATGTAGGGCTGTGAGTAGTCCGTGGGTTTGGGCCACCATATGGCCTGTTCACACGGGCTGCACACATTTCCTATGCATGAGCCCTAACCTTTTCCACACCTAGAGAATATGTCTTTTAAAAGACTTAGTTCTCTGAGGTGATTAGATTAGCCAGGGAGCAGTTAAGAGAAATTCGCCATTAAAATCAAGCACGATCCAGTCACTGTAACTGGTAACTTCTATTAGTTGTCTATGGCCTCCTTCCTTCTAAAATCAACTTTTATAATTACGCTAAAGAAGCTGAAGGGCTCCATGCAGTAGCTTCACAGGCTGTTACACTGTCAAGACTTCCCTCGCACTTCCCTCCCTGTTTTAATCTCCCACAGTGGGTGGGAGCGGGAAAGTGCCCCTTTGCAGTCTGTGAAGCTACAGTACAGAGGGGCTCTGGTAACATCCATAGGAGTCTTTCTGGCATAATTTATCTTTTTCTCTGAGCTGTCAGTAGACACTGGGCACAAAGCTGATTTGTACACAATGCTTAAAAAGAACCTGTCACCTTGAAAAAAATGCTTTAGTAGCTGCTTAATAAAGGAGTGACTAAAGTAAGCAGCTCCTAGCGCTACCCCAGTAATAGCAGTGTTAAACCGCTCGCTTTATCAGAACCCTTCCAATAAATCTAGTAAAGACTGCACTGCAATAGCCTCAGAGCGCTTTCACACAATGCATTGTGTTGCGCTTTTTGTTGCACTTTTGAAGCATCAAAAAAAGTTTGCAAATGTGTTTTATAATCCTAATCAGATGAAAGCAATTGTCTTCTGCACCCTTTAAAAAAAAAAAAAAAAAGCAAGCATAAAAGTTGGGAAGTTTGATTAAAAAGTTAAAGGGGTATTCCCACAAAGACATGTTTCTTATATGTACTCAGGATAACAAAATAACACATTCTCAAATTCGCTGTTATTAACAAAAATACTGCATTTCACAGATATAAAACGAACCTGTGTATCAGTCCTGCTGTACACAATTTCATTTGCCCCTAGACACGACCCTGTAACTTTTGACTTTGGGTCGGGCGATCTTGGATTGCTGTGTGACGGCCGTTGAGCAGAGATTTCGGTCTCTGCTCTGAGCCTGTAGCCACGCCTCCTGCGTGGAGCTCAGAGACACTCACTGATTTACTTCCTGCCACCAGATGTGAGCAGAGAGAAGCTGCAAACGGCAAGTAAATAAGTGATCCAGTGGAAGGGGGAGGCAGGCACATGTCTGTGAGAATAGAGTTAGCAGAGCTAAAAGTGTAAGGCCCGTTTCACACTTGCGAGTGTGATGCGATGAACTCGCAAGTGTGGAACGGGCCTAACAGTCTGTCAGCCTCTGTGTAATCTCATGCATCTCTGATCTGTTTCATTTCTTTCTATGTGTCAGTACAATGTCAGAAGCCACACTGTCACCCCACAGAACTAGATGGATTATAATGTGTCTGCTTAGGTAGTCCTGGCCTACACCCTAGGATTTTGCACTGAGCAGCCTAGAGAGTGATAGGAGCTAAAACGGCAATAAAACTGAGTAATATTGTAAAGTAAGGGGTTTAAATGAACTTTGTGTAAACATCAGTAGGGGATTGAGATGTGAGAATTTTCTTTCTTGTGAAAACCCCTTTAAGAGAAACATCTTTCCATTAAAACGCAAGTATTTAGAAGTTTGTGGGCTTTTAAAAAAATGCACCGCAAAGGCAAAAATGCAAAATAGAAACAAGAGCACTGCAAACACATGCATTCAAATGGAACAGTAACGGGAGAGGTTCTCCAAATGCATCAAAAACACAACAAAAAATGTGACGCAACGTATTGTGTGAATGCGCTCTCAGAACGCCGCTGATTCTCCCCTGGACCGCCCCTCCCACACAATAGGCCCGTGGTGACTCCCAGGCTTCATGCTGCAGTCACCGCCTCCTCATGAATACGCTGGACCGCTGTAAGCTTGGTCCGGTGTTCTGAGGCTATTGCAGTGCAGTGTTTGTTAGATTTATCTGTATTCTCTGATAAAGCTAGCAGTTTAACACTGGTTTTACTGGGGAAGTGCTAGGAGCAGCTTACTTTAGTAAGCCGCTCCTAGAGTTTTTTTTTTTGGGTGACAGGTCCTCTTTAAATAAGGAAGAAGGACACAGCATCAGATTTCTTTAACCAAATTACACTGTTTTCTATTATCATTTGCACTATTCAATTTGAACCTTTTTCTCCAAAGATTAGTTACCGCCTTATTGTCCAAGCACAATTGTTCTTGATTCCCCTGCTGCCCCCACACACATCTTTTGAAATTCATGAGTTATAAAATTTTTCTTAAGGGCTTGTTTTTTTTCTTTCAGACCCTGTGTCTGGCATGGTGAGGCACAGGTAAGTAAGGGTGCTGTCACACTGTACATTCTTGGGGCTGTTTTTAAATTGACTGAAAATGCATGCATTTTTGTATGTTTGACATGCGTTTGGCTGGTTTGAACCTGTTTACAGATTAAAACCCTCCAAACGCATAGTAAACCCATACAAAAACCCATGCGTTTTCAGTCCGTGTGACATCACCCTAAAAGGACTTACCTTTGCCTTTGAACTTTCTTAGATGTCAGGTGGAGGCAAGCTATTGGTGAGAGCCTAAGAGCTCTTTGACATTAGCATTATTGTTCATGTCTATGGTTCACCGATTTCACACATCCATTGATTTCTATGGGTGTCTTCACATTGGCTTTTATTTTCACTGATTGTTTTATGTGGAAAAAAATTATGAAACATTTCCTATTTTTTTCACTGATGTGGATCATGGAAAGCAATAGAAGTCTAGGGGTCTGCTAAAAAATTTTTTAATAAAACATGTTTTTCTTTTTCCACTGATGAGGCCAAAAAAACACAACTCAATGGAAGCTCAGTATACACCCCCCCAAAGTTTTGGGGATTTTTTTTTTATTATTATAAAAATTTTTATGATTGAATAACAAATGTAAAAAAAAACAACACATAAGTGTGTGACTTACCCATGTGACATCCACTTCCTTACAAAGCTGATCAAGTCTCGCAAATTCTTCCTTGTTGACAACTTCTTCTCCATACAAGGTGATCCAGCCATTTTCTTTCCACCTTGGAATCCATTCAGTCATTCCTGAAGACAAATATGACTTTCTCTATTATTAGTGTAAAGCAGTCCCCCCTCCCAAAATAAAATATCTCGTTACTCTACCTTATCATGTTAAAAGAAAAACTCGAGGAAAAAAAAAAAAAGATGGTAAATCTGCCTCTCAGCCAAGCAAGTCACAAAAAAAAAACAAAGTTCTGCCTGTGCAAAAATATTGATAGCCGTTGTACTTCCGATTTTTTTTCCGTAATAAATCTGCCCGTGTGTGAACTTACCCTTTATAGTGAACTCGCTGTCAGTACAAACATTAAGTCTGGATATGTTGTTCTCCGCAGCCTGTTCTACCGCTCTGCTGGCCGCCTGGGGATGAAGAGACCAGTCATTAAACTTCAGAATCTAATCAGAATTTAATATTTAAAGTTTTTCAGAAGAGAAGAACTAAAGGATCATGGGACATGTAGTTGTAGATGGCGGCCATCTTGGTGATAACTTTGCCTACTTTAGAGAGGCAATAACATTTTGTGAATCATAAAATCAAACTATTTAAGCTCCATTTTGTGACTAATGATATTAAATTTCGTGATATTCATTTATTTATAGCATCATGGGTTTTTGTATCGGACGTTCATATTCCCGGAATACCCCTTTAAATAAAAATAAAAGTTTTATACATTTTTTTTTTAAAAAGTAAAAGAAATAAGATGAAAATCTCAACACACAAAAATTGCCCCACCCCATAAAATAATAAAAGGATAACATATTTTGTACACCCGCAGCAATCCTAGGTAAAATAGTACCCCCCCGCCCCCCCCCCCCCCCCAAGGGCAAAAAAGGAAAACCATGCCCACATATGCGTTGACTGAAACAAAACCCAATGGGGATTCCCTTGCGTATCTTAACGAAGGTAAACGCCACGTGTAGACAAAGCCTTAGGGTGAAGACACACGTGGCGGTTTTAGGCTGTTTTTAGTTAGTGCGTTATCACATTGTTAAAAACGCATGCATTAAAAAACGCATCTGTTTTTTGAAAACGCATGCGTTTTTGTACGTTTTTTATTGCACAATTTTGGAAAAACTGACAAAACGAATGCGTTTTCAAAAAACTGATGCGTTTTTTAACTATGTGAAAACGCACTAATTAAAAACGGCCCCAAAACCGCCTAAAAACTCCACGTGTGTCTTCACCCTTAGGGTGCATCACACGTGGCGTTTACTGCAACAGCTGAAGAGAGGTTTGCCTAATGAAATTGATGTTAACATTTGCTTTTACAAAATACAACAGTGAACACAATGTGCTTTGTTAAACGGAAATGTTAACATCAATCACGTGTGATTGCACCCTCAGGGCGCCTTCCCATGTGCCGCTTTCGTTGCGTTTTTTAACGCATCCAAAACGCAAGTGGGAGGGGGGTCTGCCTGAAACGCATATGCATTTTGGCCAAACCCCCTCCCACTTTCGTTTTGGATGCGTTTAAAAAATGCAACGAAAACAGCACATGGGAAGGCGCCCTCAGTGTGACCCATACGAGCAGGGTCTGAAGTCTCTAAGCTATCAGTGCTAAGAGAAGATGGAGACAGTTTATCCTCATAATTCATATTGAGTGCATAATACGGCAAACACCCATTTCTAGCACCTCTATTACAGGCACCAAGCTTATATAATTTGGTATCTCCTTGAGTGTACCAACGCAAAGAAAAAGGGTGAGGTTTCATTTGGAGTGCGCATTGCAAGGCATAAAAAAATATTCCATAAGAAATGGCGCAAATACTCCCCCCCCCCCCCCCAAGCTTCCTAGTACATCCCATAGGATCTGAATATCAACACTAGGAAGTACAAGTTGTTATACAGAAAACAAGCCCTCATATAGATCTGTACATGGGGGAAAAAAGTTCTGGAGAAGAGGACCGCTAAAAACTTTTATGTTCACAGATAACAATTAATGTGCCATAATATGGTTTTGTATCGCTATCCATATCACACATGTGAGGACAAGTGCTAACCAGGTACGTGTCTACCTCAATCTCAGCCCTCTGATTGGTCTGTCTCCCGTATATTCTTTCGGAAACATTTCTGGAACGGTAAATTTATATCAATCAATTGCAGGAAATCACATATACTAAAGCAATAATAGCAATAAATATTATATTTACTTACAAATGATGGTCAGGACCCCAGAAAACACCAATTCCAGCCCTGGCTCCATATCTGCCATTGCGAGAACAGCATCCATCTGTATAGACCATGGCAGATCTTTCTGTTTAAGGGAAAAAAAGGAAAGGTCAGCACTAAGCAAAAGATGCAATACAACCTCACACACTCGTATAGGCTGCAGGTGTATTCTTCTAGTCTGGTCTATGGGGGCAGCAAATATCCTATCCCCCAATCACCACGTCCCAACAGATAACGCCGCCAAATGGTTGTAAAGAACCTGTTAGGCCACATTCACAAATTGGATTTTGGTTGCATTTACATTGCATTACAATGGCTGAGAAGAGGAGATTAGCCCAATTACTTTTTACAAAACGCAACAGTTAATGCACACATTAAAAATGTGTTGAAGGACATTTATTGCCAGGATGAAGGATTGTAAACCAAGCACACTGACATACTTGTGAGTGCCTCCTCTGGGAGGCTCTACTCTTCTTTTAACTTCTTATACCCTGTTGTTGTTGTGTTTTTTGTTTTTGTTTTTTTTTTACAAATGAATGCTTTTAAAATTATGTTCTCCAGAAAGGCATCCAGGCCTCTCTTGAACATGTACATAGAGTCCGCCATAACAACCTCCTGCGGCAGAGAGTTCCATAGTCTCACTGCTCTATGAAGTGTTGCGCCTCCTTGTAAGTAGGGAACTTTTTGTACCTTGCATATGGGAAGCCGTTCACCTGCTTCCTGCACTCGTCCCTGCACCAAATACACAAGAGTCTTATTAGTAAGCTGGAATATCATTGGAAAGAGGACTCACAGGGCTGATTTACTATCTTAGTACATGGATTGACATGTTAGTGATTTTGCACATTTGGGGGTTTAGCCTCTTGCTGCAGATGCCCTTTTTTTAAGTTTTGTGCTTCTGTTTTTCTTCTCAAATTTCAATCCCCTAGTGATGTTAACACAATAAAGATCATTTTTAACCCCTTACCTTACAATTTTACTCAGCTTTATTGCTGCTTTAACTCTTATAACTCAGTGATGGTCAATGCAAGGCTACATTCACACTGCCGTTGCCCGCCGTACCGTAGCACGGCGAGCACACGGCGGCGTGCGGGGAGAGGAGGAGGTGAGCGCCGCTCACCCCTGCCCCTCTCCATAGGGATATATGGCACACGGCGCCGCATACCGTGAAAAGTTAGGACATGTCCCATCTTTTCGCGGGGTACGAAGCGGTACGGTGCCGCACATGTGCTGCACCATACTACTCCTGTAGCGCATTGTGCGCCCATTGCCGTCTATGGGGGACGTATATCAGCCGTATACATGTCCCCCAAACGGCAGTGTGACATGAAGGGTTAAGCAATTTCTTAAATGTGGTTTTATATACGTTGAGGGGTGCAGTTTCCAAAATGAAGCAATTTATCAGGCCTTGATATTATTTAGACCTCTAAACGTCACTTAGTCACAAGTTTTGGCGATTTTTTTTTTTATGAAAATGGGAAAAATCGCCCCAGAGGGAAAAAAAAAAAGAGGACACATAAAGAAGCAATGCGACATAAAGAAAATATTCTTCAAATATTAGTTACCAAGTTATTTAGGTGCTGTGAAGATCTGTCTGGAAAGCAGAGGATATAGAATTTTGAAAATAGAGAATTTGTAAAAGAATTTTCAAAATATAATTTTTTTCATAACTAAACTCAAAATCTCTCTACAGCATTTTCCAAACATATATACAAGGCTCTTTGTGGTATGTGCTGGCCTTTTAACTTGTATGGATTTGGGACCTATATGACTGTCTGATCATTTTTTATTCAAATATTTATGGATAGAAAAATTTTCCGTTATGGTGATCACGGCTGAGAACGGGCATTTTGGACGTGGCTATACCTAAAATGTTTATGATTTTTACCTTTTTTTAAATACTTTTTTTTTTTTTTTTTTATTTACCATACTATTTCAGACCCTCTAGGGTACTCTGGTTCCTCATACTATAGACTACAATATTTAGCAATTTTACTGATGATCTCTAATAGCCTGTCATGGGCAGGCTATTGGAGATCATTATACATGGCAAGCCTACAAGTCTCTGAGACTATAGGCTACCATGCCAACCAATCTCCACTCTCCAATGGTATCACAGTTGGGGCGGCGATCAGCACCCATGTTAGGTGCTATGGTTGTGGCAGTAACAGGTGGGTGTCAGCTGTATTATACAGCTGACACGCACTGTGCATGGAGAGAACTCAGCCTGTGACCTCTCTCCACACACCCCACGCAGCACCAGGACATAATAGAACTTCCTGCTGCGCAAAGAGGTAGGACGCAGCCATTTTGTAGCTTAAGGCTCAGTCCCATTTTTTGGATTCTGACCTGCGTCTCTTTATATGGTTATAACTTTTGAACACTTACTAATCAAAGCGATTCTGAGATTGTTTTTTCCCCACATGTTGTACTTCATTTTAGTGGTAAATTTTGGCTGATAAGTTTTGCGTTTATTTACAAAAAAAAAAAAACAGGAAAAAGAAAAAAATGATGAATTTTTAGGAAAATTTGACCATGTTCGTAATTAGAAATCACCGGCTTTTCAGGCAGATCGATGTTTACCACCATTTCTCCATATGTCTACTTAAAGTATGTAAAATTTAATTTTATCATTATTTAGCTATAACACCCCCTATATAACCAACCATTTTCAAATCTGCCACCCCTCAAGCTATCAGAAAACAGACATTTACAAGATTGTTAACCCTTTGAGATCTTCATAGTAATTGATATCAAAGGGGTGGATGTGGAAATTTAGAATGGTTACATATTTGCTGGGTATACGCTTATTTAGCCCTACAAATTTACACATTTTCCAAAGCATATAAAAGAGAAAACTCATCCCCAAAATTTGTTCACAATTTCTCCATCGATAAAAGAACCCCACCAATGTGGCGTATTGTGTTATGCCGGGCACAGCAGAAGTGCTAGCTATAAGGGAAGGAGCACCCTGGACAGCGCCGGCCAGGATTTTAGTTTTTCGGTGCTACTTTTGCAGGCTATAAAATTTTGTTTCGTTATTTGGCCATTATGACGGCCATTTTTTTTTGCGCGGATGAGATGCTTTTCCAGTGTTACCATTTTGGGGTTGAGTATCACCATATTGTTTGGATAAAATTTTAGCAGACGTTTTTTGAGGTTCATGAGTTAGAAAAGATCAATTCTGTACTGGATTTGTTACTTTTTTTTTTTCGTGTTCACCCGTAACCTAATAATCTGTTATCTTTATTTCTATGGGCAATACGATTAATGAGGGATACAGACATGCATATTTTATTCTTATGTTTTACTAATTTGCCAATAAAATCTAATGTGAGGCGAAAAGTCTAATTTGGATCGCGATTCCAAGTGGATAACATTGTTACTTCTTGTGGCCACAGGAGCTGGTTGATGAGCTTATTTTTTGCAGACATGTTTTGTACTTTGCAACCAGTATCATTCGGCAAGTAACATACGTTTTGTTATCATTTTTATTGCATTTTTAGTGGGATATAATAAGTAAAAAATACATAATTTTTGGAGGAGTTTTTTAAAGGAAACCTACATTTTAGATGGCAGGGGCTAAGTGTAAGTACCGCAGCACCAGCTCTAAGGGTGAGCTCAGCGGTGAGTGGTTGCAACGGTACTTATTCGGTAGTGTTTAAAACGCCGGTATCACGGTTTTGTACACTTTTTAAATCTAGACCAGAAAGGCTTCGGCCTGACGTGGCGACACGATGTGGCGCGCCCAACATGGGAAAAAGCGGAGGAGATGTTGAAGTGCAGCGCCGAAGCCTGTTGGGTCTAGATTGAGTTAAAAAAGTGTTAAACCGCGACACCGCGGGTTTATAACACACGAAAGTAAGTACCGGACCACCAGCTCACCCTGAGCTGGTTGCTCTTGGTATTACAGCTGTACCCCCTGCATTCTAATGGGAAGGTTTTCTCTTTTAAGTTTTTTTGTACGGCCGTCCACATATGGCGTCAAGTTATTTAGTTTTATTCTATGGATTTGTTACGGACGCGGTATACTATATATGTGAGGTTTGGCTTATGATTTGACCTTTTCTTTTGAGCCGTTATCCGTCTCTTTATATGTTTGGACGGCTCGATGGGCATTTTTAGCGATTATAAAGTACTTTTTATTGAAAAACATTTTTATTTTTAAGTTTTTTCTTGATCCACCATGGAGACGGATATGACAAGCAATCTACTGATTGCTTTTTCATGATAATACTCTGCAAAGACAAATGTATTGCGGGTAATTTCACGTGCCAGCCTATGCAGATGCATAGGCTGACACTTTGCCTTTAAGATGACGTCACAGACGCCATCTTAAAGGCACTGCCTTCAGGCTTCTCTGGGGTCCCGATCGGACCCCAGAGGTGCCATAGCAGCGAAAACGGCGCAGGGGCACTGATCGTGGGGTAAAGACCCCCGGAAGGCATGTTAAATGCCGCGGACGCGTTGACCGCGGCATTTAACGGGTTAAACACCCGTGATCGGAGCCCACTCCGACCGCGGGTGTTAGCCGGGGATGTCAGCGGTAGATTACCGCTGAAATCCTGCGATTCCCGATGCCGGTTCGGCTACTGTGCAGCGCTGAACTGGCAACGTCTCTGCGCAGTAGCTGTATTGCGCTGAGCGCTATTCGCGCAGTACAGCTACGGCGCAGAGCGCTAAGAGGTTAACATGTGGTGTTTACATTGCGCTTTGAAAAGCTATACAACAGCTGAGGAGAAAATACTTGCCTAATTTACGTTTACTGTAAACATTTGCGTTATGTCAATTCAATGTTGCCTTTACTGTTTTGTTAACATATATTTTGAAACGCAATTAAACACAAGGTGTGATGTAGCCTTAACCCTTCACAAGTAGCCTTAACGCGGTTAAGCACCCGCGATCGCGAGGACAACTCTGATCTGCGGGTGTTACATGGGGGGCCGGCTATTAGTTACAGCGGCACCGTGTTTCCCGATGCCCGTTGCTTGATCAGAGCCGAGCCGCCATAAGCGCGGCGTGGCGTGTCTTGTACTCAGGAGAAATTGCCAGAACAAATGTTGGTGTGGGTTTTCTCTTTTTATATTTTGGAATGTGTAATTTTAGTGCTAAATGAACGTATAAGGGAACAATTTACCATTCTAAATTTCACCTCAATTTATATCGAAGTAATTACTATGAAATCTCAAGGGTTAACAATCTTCTTAAAAGCTGTTTCTGATAGCTTAGGGTTGCAGGGGTGCAGATTGAAATTGGGTTGGTTATATAGGGGTGGGTTTGATGCTAAATATGTAAAATTTCATTCAAAACTCTACAATACCCCAAAATAGTCAATTCTAAATCTCCGGAAAAGCGATATTCTATTTGTAAGGCCCGCGCTGGACATCAAAATATATTATCCAGACATTTCGAAATTATGAAAATGTAAAGTAGACAAATGGGAAATGTTATTCAGCAATTTATTTAGGTGTAAATATCTGCCTGTGAACGCAATGATTTAGAATTTCGAAAATGGACAAATTTTCCAAAAAGTATCATATTTTCTTTTTTTTGTAAATAAACACAAACTTCATCAGCCAAAATTTACCACTAAAATGAAGTACAACATGTGGGGAAAAAAAACTTCAGAATCGCGTTGATAAGTAACAGTGTTCAAAAGTTATAACCATATAAAGCGAAGCAAGTCAGATCCAAAGAATCGGCTGAGCCTTAGGCCGGCGCCACACAGGGCGCTTTGTCTGCGCTTGCAAACGCAACGCAGACAAAGCGCCCTGTGTGGCGCCGGCCTTAGGGTGGAGACACACTTGGAGCGTTTTTACTAAGTGCCGTTTTCAGATCGTAAAAAACGGTCTCCACCCAATGCGTTAAAAAACGCATCCGGTTTTTAAAAACACATGCGTTTTTTGAAAACGCACCCGTTTTTGTCCGTTTTTAATTGCGCAAATTCGGAAAACCGGACAAAAACGCATGCGTTTTATACGATCTGAAAACGCACTTAGTAAAAACGGCCCAAAAACGCCATGTGTGTCTTCACCCTTAAGCTACAAAATGGCTGCGTCCTTAAGGGGTTAATATTAGTGTGAATATTATTAACACACGTACATGTAGGCTCCCATTCACCTGACAGGGGGGTTTCATACATGATGTAACTAGTTGGCAGCACTATATCTATATATTTCCTTCTTCCTGTTGGTCAGGGTGTGTGTATAGACATCAGGGACATGATTTCCATCCTGTGGGGACATATCCTCATGTGTGCAGTATTCATTGTGAAAACACAAAAATCCCTGAACCCCTAAAACCCATGATGCTGCCATATACATTAACCTCATGTCATAGTGAGGTGACCCTAACGTTTTAGTAATATATGAGTCTCTCGTTACTTGTATTACAGTTAATTATAGTCAGTGACATTACAGGAGATTTATATATGAATCATAACAGCACACAGTCTGGCGGCCATAGTGTGTAATGTGCTGCGCGGTGTAACGTGGCCGCCATTCGCGGTTTCCCGCCACAACATCATGAGGTAATGTGCTGCGCGGTGCCCCGGCTCCTCACCAGCTGTAGTAGATTCCGGGCTGACGGCCTCTGCGCACCGCATAGAACATGGCGACCAGGAAGAAGAAGATGCTGTAACCTCCTGTATTCCCAATGGAAGAAGAAGAGGAGTTGCGCTCCGATGTGATGATATTTATACTGTGCGGGGGCGGGAGGAGACATTATGGGAGGACGCGGCGTCACATACATAATGTAGGGAGGATGATGAGGAGATATACAGCTCTATGGCGCCTCCATTCTGCAGTCTTCATGGCTGATGGTGATCCTGCCCTCACACAAATGTCACTGACATCTTCTGCACAATGTATATAGCAGCAAGTAATGTGTAGCCATTAAACTACTACAAGAAAATTATTCTATGCTGTTTAGTTAATGGGAACTATTTCACTATTTCCGCTAGTCAGACGTCTTTTATCATTGACCGGTTCACACCACGCATCCGACGTATATGCTTAGCGTATACATTGACAGATAGTGGCAGCCACCATATGGCCACTATACATCCTGTCCGCCAAAAAATTGCCGGGTGAAAAGACATAGGAAGCTACGTGT
The DNA here is from genome assembly GCA_019512145.1 of Engystomops pustulosus. Classification (NCBI taxonomy): domain Eukaryota; kingdom Metazoa; phylum Chordata; class Amphibia; order Anura; family Leptodactylidae; genus Engystomops; species Engystomops pustulosus. The sequence goes on from CM033643.1 coordinate 20,215,486, forward strand.
GTTTTCATCCTGCATCCTCCGCGGAGTATTCGCCTACGGTGATGCCACACGTGGCGTTTTGAACCCGTTTTTGATCCGTTTTTAAGTAGTCGTCCAAAAAACGCATGCGTTTTTGACCACTTTTAATTAAGATAATTGGTAAAATCTGTCAAAACGGATGTGTTTTCAAAAAACGCATGCGTTGTTGGACGGACTGCTTAAAAACAGCCCAAAAACGGGTTCAAAACGCCACGTGAGCCATCACCATTAGCAGAGGAATGGACGGACATGGGGAGCAGATGCAGAGTATTACATTTCTCTGCACTAGTGATGTGTCGTTCACGAATGAGCCATGGATAACAAGGGTCCATTGTACCCCAAATCACCTAAAAGAGGGGAGCAGCCGGTTGTGCATGCTGCTGCCACTCCCTTCACTTTCTATGGAACTGATGCAAAGAGCAGGGTACGGCGCTGTCAGCGCCATAGAGATGAGTAGAGCAGCCGGGGGTACAATGGACTGATGTATTCATGATCCATGTGCCCACCACTGACTCCTCACAGATTAGCAAGTTAGGCCCTAGGCACAGGATCAGGCTTAACTTGTTGTGACTGTACAACCCCTTTAACCCTTTAAAGACCTGGCCCTTTTTTGTTTTTTCATTTCCATTTTTTACTCCCCACAATCAAAAAACTATAAACTTTCTTTTTTACACTTAAAGACAACAAAAAAAAGGGGCTGGTATGTCTTGTTTTGTGTAACCAAAATTGCACTTCATAGTGATGGTATTTATTATTACTGAGTTGTACTGGGAAGCAGGAAAAAAAAATTCCAAATGCCGTGGAAATGGTAAAATAATGCATTTTACGGCTTTCGCTTTACGCCACAAATGGCATGTCTACTTTATTCTTTGTGTTGGTGGGATCACTGGGATAAGAAATTTGAATTGGTTTCGTAATGTTTTCATACTTTTACAAAAATTAAAACCTCCTGTACAAATTTTTTTGTTAGATTTTGCCATCTTCTGGCGCTAATAACTTTTTCATTCGGTGTACCGGTGACACCCGCGACCAGTGCTAGCATGGGCACCGCCATCTTGCCGAAGATCGTCGCTCCCTGTGATGTCATCGGGGAGCAGCGATCCGTTGCCATGCCAGCCTAGGGTCTTCCAAAGACCCGAGGCTGTCTTGTTTTAACCCATAATGAATGAGGAGGAAAATTCCCATATACTGCCATATTGTAGTATGGCAGTATATGGTAGGATCGATCAGACAACCTAGGGTGATAAGACCAGAGGGGCCGGGGGGGGGGGGGGGGTCTGAAAAATAGTAAAAATATTTTAAAAAAATATAATAACAAAATTCAAATCACCCCCCTTTCCCTAGAAGTCAAATAAATATAAATAAACAGTAAAAATCATAAACACATTAGGTATTGGAAAATGACTGTTCAAAATATAATAACGGTTTTTCACTGTGCTTTAACCCCATGGCACTTTTTAGCCATTTTGAAAAATATAAAAAATGCTATAAAAAAAATCAAAAGGTCATACAGTCTTAAAAATGGTAGCATTGAAAACGTCATCAAAAGTCGCACAAAATGACACCAACCACAGCATCGTACACCAAAGTATGAAAAAGTTATTAGCGCCTTGTACAGGAGGTTTTAATTTTTGTAAATGTATGAAAACATTATAAAACCTAAACAAATTTGTTATCCCCATAATCGCACCGACCCAAAGAATAAAGTAGACATGTAATTTGGGGCGCACAGTGAAATTCTTAAAATTCAAGCTCACAAGAAAACGGCGCAAATGCGATATTTTACCATTTCCACTGCATTTGGAATTTTTTTCCCACTTCCCAGTACACGGCATGGAATAATTAAGCTGTGTACATGTGTTTTCTTGTGGGCTTGGATTTTACGGCTTTTACTGTGCGCCCCCAAATGACAGGTCTGCTTTATTCTTTGGGTCGGTGTGATCACGGTGATAACACATATTTATAGGTTTTATAATGTTTTCATACATTTACAAAAATTAAAACCTCCTGTACCAATTTTTTTTTATTTTGCCATATTCATAGGGCTAACAAAAAAAAAACTTTTTGTTTTTTTCCGTACGCGGTTGTTACGGGCAGTGGGTGGTGTCATTTTTGGTGACTTTTGATGAAGTTTTCAATGCTACGAATTTTAGGACGACTGTGTGACCTTTTGATCAATTTTTTAATTTTCAAATGGGAAAAAAAGTGGTTCTTTTTGATGTTTTCAATGTTTTCCGTACGGGGTTAATTAAACGCTTGGTGTTGTGAAAAACGTTATATTTTGATAGACGGCATTTTCGGCCGCAAGCGAGCGAACCTAATGTGTTTATGATTTTATGATTATTTATATGAATTTAGGGATAGGGGCGGTGGTGGGTTGAGGTGATTTGAATTTTTAGTTTTTTTTATAAACTTTTAACACTAGGTTGTCTGATTGATTACATATACTCCATATGTAGTATGAGTATATGGGGATTTTTCTCCTCATTTATTTACAATGTGAACATTGTAATGAATGGCGATATACAAGACACCCTCGGGTCTCGAAAGGACCCGCGTTATCCTGGTGAACGAATTGCAGCACCTTATAATGTAACGGGGAAAAGAGAGCGGTCGCACCAAGATGGCGGAGAATGCACGAGGGAAGCGAACGCAGCGATAAACACCCACGACAGTCTTTGCTGAAATTGCATAAAGGATATGGAGAGGGCTCAGCCCCCGTGCAAGGCCCTATTACTTGCACCCACAGGCGACGTGCTCTCCGCCCCAGCGTAGTTTCCGCACTTCTACCCCTAGTTCCCTATCTTCCACCCTCTCCCCCTATCCTTCTCTCACTTTACTATTACGGGTGCGTCCGGGATAAGGCGCGTGGCGGTCACACAGTGTCTTTTAAAAACCATTACAACAGCGCGGAGAGGTGATTGCCTAATTACACTACTGTTAACATTTGCGTTTACCAAAATGAACAATGCAATGCAATGTGTTTGACTGACGATTGTAAGCTTCAAATGTTACAAGTAAGGTTTAATTACGTAATGCAAATACCTTCGTGGTGAAAAAAGCAGGAAAAACGGGCATTGGTGGACGTGCCCTAATACACGCACCGGAGAATCTCGTGCTCTGTCATGCTTTTGGTTTCTGTCAACATTGGGATGTTCCAGGCACAGGACAGAGCCATACTACAGGCGTGCTTACCCAGGATCCGCCCTATATTGGAGCCGGATTCTCTGTGGGGGAGATATACAGTACAGTACGGAGCGCCGTGTACACAGTGCTAGGGCTTCTCTCACACTGCACATCCATGTACCAAAGACACGCCAGGACGGAGGCACGGAGGAACTGCGTGGGAGCAGGGGCTGGTGTGACGCATAGGGGCAGAATTTTAACTATGGAATTAGTCGGAGCGTAAAGTATACATATGGTCCACAGAGAGCTTGATAATGTTACAGGTAGCGCGTTCTTATGGGAGTAAATAACTTGAGTAAGGGCAGTATTAGCTTAACTGCGGCAACGTGACCGCGCTATACAGTCTGATGGTCGCGAGTCGTGGCAGAATGACCCCTAGAGGCCCCGCCCACACGTCAACAAATGGCGGGGCGCTGCCCGGAGACCAAAGAAGGCCGGTGTTAGATTGTGACTTGTACCAATATGATAAGGCCAGAGCGCAGTGCACTGACATGCAAGCTTCAACTGTACAAGGGGGGTGCAAACTTAGTACTAACTTATACTGGGTATTCGTACACTAGGGCACTTTCTCATGTATCCATGCCTTTTCCCATTAGTTTACCTTTTTTAATTGTCAGTTTTATAGCATTTATCTGTGAGAAAATATGTGGTTAATGAATGGTGAAGGTACAATCTCCATAGAGACCACCATCAGATATGAGGTGGCGATGAATGTTGTTACAATATGTAACAGTAGTGTAAATGTGAGCTATAACACAATAGGGGTCATTGATTAAAGCATGTTTTGTTATTTTTTTTAAGGCTTTTTTGCAACTTGTTCAGAGCATAAATCTGGCCGAAAATGAGAGCAATTTTACCCCTTTTGAAACGCATTGCGCAAGAGTGTTTCACGCTTTTGCATGATCATAATAGTATATTAAATCCAAATGTGTTTGTAGGTGAAAAAGTTGCATCATTTTTGCACAAATACCTCATGAGCATGTGTAGGCACGGGGTTCCACCCACTGTGGTATTGGTCTCGACCTTACAAGAAAATTATTCTTTTTTTCTCCACAGTATTAGAGAGTCTTAGAAGGACCCCCCAAAAAGAGTAAAGAAAGTTGAGTCTTTATGTAATTTGCCCCCCAGCATGAAATATGAGCCTAAGATTTGTGTACACATAATAAATGACCAAGATGTTTACGACGGTGGAGACAAGAGTAGAAATTACCAGCCATGTGAGGCAAATGCCACACATCAACTTTTTTGTAGACCGTTTAAGTACAAGCGTCTGCAATATTTCCGTTCGTTTAACCCCTTAATTGCCGGGAGCCACGATTTCACCTTCCTGAAGCCGGCCCATGTTGTTTTTGCAGTATTGCCCTGTGTGTCACTATATAATGTTATAACTTTGGAACGCATTCAGTGTGTTTTTGAACATTGTTTGTCGGGTTTAACTTTTGAGCTCATGTTAGTATGAAACAATGTTGGTGGAGTGATGTCGTGAGATATGTTATGAGGAAAATTCAGATAATTTGGTGAATGAAGTTGGAAAGAACGCGACTGTCCGACTTTATGTGGCTATGTTTTTTACGGCATCTCTCAGATTTTTGTAGAGGTTCATGGGCTTTGGCAACTGTGTAAGGTGCGATTTCATCTGCTATTACGGGACCTGCTTTCAGGTTTCAAGTCAACTTTGAAGGGACTAATAAAAGTGTAAAAACCCGCGTGTAATCATGAAACGTACGACCCGTCGTACAACTGTAAGGTACACCAACTGTATTGAGTTCGTAAATCCTTTAATTGGTTTTATGTGTTGTTATTAAAAACATGTGACACATTCTCAGTTGGAATAAAATACAAAAAGACGCTGACAGCAAAAATTTGATACCAACACCTCCGCGTGTATGAACAATCCCCCATATAGTGTAGGGTGACTCTGTTCAGGCACACGCCAGGGGCAACGAAGGACTCGCCTTCAGAGCAGATTCAGTTCATTGTCACTTTTTTAATTGGCTATACATCTTTATTTTTTTTGCAATTTGGACAATAAGGAGCGTTATTGTTGTTTTTTGGCGACATGGATGCACACTTTAATACATACCCGGTATAATACTCGTGGATAAGCCGTGAGATTGTTTCAGCCACAATAAATGTGGGCTGAAAAAACGTTCCCCTCGGCTTATACGCGAGTCAAAATACTTGCTAAAAAAATACATTTAAAAATGGACTAAGAATGGGACGCGCGGCGACGTCAACTAGGAAACAGCGCACGGAGAGAAGACGGGAGCACAGACGAGGAGTCGGGAACCAAGAGGAAGCGGCCGCTCGGGACATAACGGGGGATTGGAGCAGCGCCGCGCATCATCGGGGCGGGCACTTGGAGGTCGACGTAGTATTATAGTTATATTATTTTTTTTAACCTTTTAAAGAGCAATGGTATACTAGTGGTGGGGCATGCACTGTATTACTGTAGGCTGGGGGCTAGTGTCACTGTGGGGCAGGTCTGGTGCGGTATACTACGTGGGGGTAAGGGTATCTCCTGGTGGTGCTGCGTTACGTTACTGACGGGGCGAGTGCGTATTACCTACTGGGGGCAGGCAAGGGGTGGGTATTGGATCGCTATAATACTGGGGGCAGGGCTGGAGTGCAAGTATAAAACTGAGGGCAAGGCTGTGGGGTTGCGGTATAGCTACTCTGGGAGGCGTATACCTGGGGACTGGGTGGGTATAGGGGCAGGCTTGTGGGGCAGATACATACTGGAGGGGGGCGGCATACTCATGGGGTCAATTGTATATAGAAAAGGGGCAGGCTGTGTTATACCAAGGGGGCGGGCAGGGGCATATACTTGCTGGTCTGTGACCATGCATTTCCCCCACTCACGGCTTTATACTGGAGTCAAGTAGGGTTTTACCATGTTTGGTGGTAAAATTAGAGGGTCTCGCGGCTTATACTCGAGTCGATTTACATTGGTATTTCCATTGGTTAGTGGTCAATATAGCCGCATTGATTGACCATGTTTGACTCTAATTGAATGTCTGGAGACGAAAAAAAGGAAATAACATATTTATCTTAATTCTATAGGTACCTACGATGTGGACTGGGAAAAAACTAATATCAAGAAAATCTCATTTGTATTTCATACCGCCTCTTTTGCGGGATACAAGACTTAATATTTATTGTGGTGTTGACACAAGACTTGGTGTTTGAAAGGCTTTTAATTTTATGTGTTAGAAGTTTGTACTGAGTTTCAGTGGTACGCGAATTTTGATGTGTACATAACTTATTGTAAGACCAGTGATTGGTATGTGAAACTTTATGGTGACGGGGATTTAATGGAAAAATCGCATACGCAAGAAAAAAAAATTTGGCAGTTTTTTGGTTTACGTCGTTCCAACTGGACGGGTATAATACAGGAGTCATGTCCCAGACTGTTACGGACGTGGCCGGATGGCAAATAGGTTTTTTTGAGGGGTTGTGTTTTTGTTTTTACCTTTTTAGAGTGTTATAGGGAATGTTTGTGTTTAGGGGACTTTTACTTTAATTCATTCTTTTTTTAGCAAAAACTTTATTAAGTGTTTTGGAACTTTTATTTTGTGTATCCTGCAAATCAACTGAAACCCCCCCCTCATACTCAAGCTACTCACATATAAACCGAGGGATCCTAAATATTAAACCCCCCCCCCCCCCCCCCCCCCCCCCCCCCCCCCCCCCCCCCCCCCCCCCCAAAAAGAAAAAATGCAATCGCTACTCACTAATGAACTGTTAGTCTCAGCAGGATCTCTTAAAAAAAAAAAATATATATATATATATAGCCCATTCTTCTCCTTTCCCGTGGCTTGGTCTTCCGCCCCAGGCGCATCGCTTTGACATGGTGGTGTGACTATAACGTGATAGTGTAAGGGCCGGCGTGCCGCATAAACTATGACGTCACACCGCCGTGTTATAGGGATGCGACCGGGCCGGAAGAGCAGAAGACAGAGCCGTGGGGCCGAGGAGAAGAGGCTGGAAGGTGAGTATAGTTTTTTTTTTTTGTAAGACTGATGGCGGATCTTCATAGGGGGCCCTCCCAAGCCAAAGGCCCCAGGCGCCCGCCCATACCACCTATATGAAGATCCGTCATTGCTGAAAACACATGCTTTAAAACTGTCCAAAAACGCAACATGTGACATCGCCCGTACACCGATCCTGTAGAAGTCTCGGATATAACCTTTCAAAGTTTGTGACTGTGAAAAAGGAGCACAAGATGCAACTTTCAAAAACGAAAAACTCATGACTCCCCCACAAAGTATATTACTAGCCCCACTCCTTAACCCCTTACCGACATGTGACATGAGCCCTCTCCAGCAAAGGCTTACCGGTGTTTTACCGCTGATCGCTGCCGGCAAAGGTGCTGGCGGCTTCAAAAAGACGGCGGCGCGCAGGCACCACCTTTTTTCCATGGATCGTCGCTCCCCGTGACGTCATTGGGGAGCGACGATCCGTCGCCATGGTAGCTTGGGGTCTCACGTGGTAATGTATGAGTAGTAAAATCCCCATATACTGCCATACTGTAGTATGGCAGTATATGATAGGATTGATCAGACACCCTAGGGTTAAAGTACCCTAGGGAGTCTGAAAAATAGTAAAAAAAAAAAGGTTAAAATAAAAAAATTATAATAAAAAACCCTAAAAATTCAAATCACCCCCCTTTCCCTAGAATTTATATAAATATAAATAAACAGTAAAAATCATAAACACATTAGGTATCGCCGTGTCTGAAAATGCCCGATCTATCAAAATATGACAACGGTTTTTCACTGCGTTTAACCCCGTAACGGAAAATCGCGGCCAAAGTCGAAAATGGCACTTTTTTGCCATTTAAAATTTTTTTAAGATTCTATAAAAAGTGATCACAAGGTCGTACAGTCCTAAAAATGATAACTTTGTAAACGTCATCAAAATCCGCAAAAAAAGACACCACCCACAGCTCCGTACACCAAAGTATGAAAAAGATATTAGCGCCAGAAGAGGGCAAAATCCCCCCAAAAAATTTTGTATAGGAGGTTTTAATTTTTTTAAATGTATGAAAACATTATAAAACCTATACAAATTTGGTATCCCCGTAATCGTATCGACCCAAATAATAAAGTAGGCATGTCATTTGGGGTGCACAGTGAAATCCGTAAGATCCAAGCCCACAAGAAAATGGCACAAATGCGTTTTTTTACCAATTTCACTGCATTTGGAATTTTTTTCCCACTTCCCAGTACACGGCATGGAATATTAAACACCACCATTTTGAAGTGCAATTTGTTACGCAGAAAATAAGCCATCACACAGCTCTGTACATGGAAAAATAAAAAAGTTACAGATTTTTGAATGTGGGGAGTGAAAAATGAAAACGCTAAATCGAAAAAGGGCAGTGTATGTTTGCTGCGGAAACAGGTTTAAAATACCTGCTTTTATGTAACCTTTATTCTGGTTTAAGTGCCCCCATTTAGATGTTCGTCTTGGTGCCTCGCAGGACACAATCAGGAAAACCCGGTGGACACTCTCCCACAGGGCGCAAGTTTTGTTGCATTTGTGTACACATCCAATGCATATGGGGAGGGGTTTTAGTTGTTGGCCACATCCCCCACCCAATTAGGGTTTGGATACATATAAAAATAAAACACGAACAAAAACTCCATGTGGTGAACATGCCAGACACAGTGCATACAGGGGTTAAAGTTCCCGGGCACATTCTCCACCACTGCCGCCTGGAATGGACGCCCATAAGATAAAAATGTCACGGTGGTTTTGTATGTTTTACATTGTTTTTTCTAACTGCAGGTAACCGGGAGGCTACTGGCATCTGCTGGGCGATGAGAGGACAGGTCTGGGAGGTCTAACCCTGTATTTGTGTCATGCGTGGGGTGCCAGCACTAAAGGTCCAGAGAATTCACTTGGTTTGTATTTCCATAATCTGATATTTGCTGAAGCCATGGGGGGGGGGGGGGTGGTCATTTATCTTAAATTCTGAATGTCTGTCTAGTTTTGGTTTCTTTGGTTTTCGTGTTAGGATTGATACATGAGGGCAGTCAGGTCTTAGTTTTTTTTTTTTTCGGGGGGGTCAGGGCTATTGAAAGTGGCACAAAACGTCTCAATGTTAAGCGCCCTGCTCTGGCCTGTAGGTTATATTGCGCAAAACAAGTGCAACTTACAAATTTGGCGACGTCCCACACCCTGAATGGTGTTATGATCAATTTTAGAAGAAAAAAACAAAAATAAAACTGTGGCAGCACATCTCTTACGAAACCATTAGGGATGCAACTACCCTAACAAATCGGGGGCAAAAAAAAAAGAGATTTTTTTTTTAAAAAGCTTATAAATAGAATGAAGAACCCCCCCCCCCTGTTATTTTACCACAATACATATCATGTCACCATGGAGCAAAGCGACTTGACTTTTTTTTTATCAGAATAGACATAATAACTACAGGTTATGTTAACTTGTTAAATGACGCGGACTGATGAATCATTGTTCCGACCCATTATGTCGACGTATATGGTAAAAAGACTGGCTGTGTAGAACACCCTGTGGAATTAGGATAAAGATTTCAGATTTGAGGCGGTGTTTACATTACACAATAGTGCAGATTTTCTGCCCCTGTAGGCGTTTGAACCCGTCATCCAGTGAAAAACACTGTGCCTTTTATAAGTCGTTTTTATTCTCCAAATTTAAGTCTATAATTCGCAGTGATAAAGTGGAAAATTGGACAATAACATGTCACAAAAAAAAACAGTATGGCTTTTTCAAAAAAGCGCGCATGCGTTTGAACTGACTGCTTAAAAACGGGCTCAGCAACATCAGGAAAAAACCACGTGTAGCGGGGCGGGAGGAGGGGAGGAAGGGGGACATTAGGCGGGACGCGGCGTCACATACATAAGGTAGGGAGGGATGATGAGAGATATACAGCTCTATGGCGCCTCCAGTCGGAAGTCTTCAGGGCTGATGGTGATCCTGCCCTCACAAAAATGTCACTGACATCTTTCTGCACAAAGGATAAGCAGCAAGTAAGTGTAGCCATTAAATACTACAAGAAAATTATTCTATGCTGTTAGTTAATGGGAACTATTTCACTATTCCGCTAGTCAGACGTCTTTATCATTGACCTTCACACCACGCATACGACGTATATGCCTAGCGTAGACATTGACAGATTTGATGCATTAAACCACGCTGGCCAACGCCGACGACTTTATCCTCATTATATTAATACCATATGAATTATAACGATTCACAGCCCTCTAATATCCCCACTTCCACACCAATAATAAAATAGCACGACCACTAACATCCTGGTCCGCCAAAAAATTGCCGGGTGAAAAGACATAGGAAGCTACGTGTGTTTCTCAGCAATCACTCCGCCGGGCGAAGTATTCGCCTTACGGTGATCCACACGTGGTTTGAACCCGTTTGATCCATTTTTAAGTAGTCGTCCAAAAAAACGCATTCGTTTTTGACACCCACTTTTAATTAAGGATAATTGGTGAATTATTAAAATCTGTCAAAACGGAAGGTTTCTCAAAAAACGCATGCGTTGGTTGGCACGGACGCTAAAAACCAGCCCAAAAACGGGTCAAAACGCCATGTGAGCCATCTCACCATTAGCAGAGGATGGATGGACATGGGGGAAGAAAGCAGAGCCCCAGAGTGATTACATTTCTCTGCACTAGTGATGTGGCGTTCACGAGACCAGGACAAGGGTCATTGTTACCCCAAATCACCTAAAAAGAGGGGAGCAGCCGGTTGTGCATGCATGCATGCGCCACTCCCTTCACTTTATATGGAACTGAGCAAAGTGCAAAGAGCAGGGTTACGGCGCTGTCAGCCGCCATAGAGATGAGTAGAGCAGCCGGGGGTACAATTGGACTGATGTATTCATGTCATGTGCACCACTTGACTCCTCAAAGATTAGCAAGTAGGCCCCTAGGAACAGGATCAGGCTAACTGTTGTGACTGTACAAACCCTTTAACCTTTAAAGACCTGGCCCTTTTTTGTTTTTCATTTCCAATTTTTTAGTACCCACAATCAAAAAAACTATAAACTTTCTTTTTTACACTTAAAGACAACAAAAAAAAGGGGCTGGTATGTCTTGTTTTGTGTAACCAAAATTGCACTTCATAGTGATGGTATTTATTATTACTGAGTTGTACTGGGAAGCAGGAAAAAAAAAATTCCAAATGCCGTTGGAAATGTTAAAATAATGCATTTACGGCTTTCGATTACGCCACAAAGGCATGGGCCTACTTATTCTTTGTGTTGGTGGGATCACTGGGATAAGAAATTGAATTGTTTCGTAATGTTCATACTTTTACAAAATTAAACCTCTGTACAAATTTTTTGTTAGATTTGCCAATCTTCTGGCGCTAATAACTTTTTCATTTCGGTTGATGTACCGGTGACACCGCGACCAGGCCTAGCATGGGCACCGCCATCTGCGAAGATCGTCGCTTACCTGTGATGTATCGGGGCGAGCAGAGCCAGCAGCGATCGTGCCATTGCCAGCTAGGGTCTTCCAAAGACCCGAGGATGGCTTGTTTAACACATACGAAAATGAGGAGGAAGGAAATTCCCAATATGCCATATTGTAGTAGGCAGATATGGTAGGGTAGGATCGATCAGACAACCTAGGGTTAAAGTACCCTGGGGGGGGGGGGGGTCTGAAAAATAGTAAAAAAATATTTAAAAAAATATAATAAACAAAATTCAAATGCACCCCCTCCTTTCCCTAGAAGTCAAATTAATCTAAATAAACAGTAAAAATCAAAACAATACATAGGTATCGGAAATGATTTCAAAAATATAATAGCGGTTTTCACTGTGCTTTAACCCATGGCACGTTTTTAGCCATTTTGAAAAATATAAAAAAATCCTATTAAAAAACAAAAGGTCGTGACAGTCTTAAACAATGGAGCATTGAAACGTCATAAGTCGCACAAAATGGACACCAACCACAGAAAGCGTACACCAAAGTATGAAAAAGTTATTAGCGCCTTGTTGCCGGAGGTTTTAATTTTGTAAATGTATGAAAAACATATAAAACTAAACAAATTTGTATCCCCCATAATGCACCGACCCAAAGAAATAAAGTGACAGTCATTTGGGGCGCACAGTGAAATTCTTAAAATTCATAAAGCTCACAAGGAAAACGGCGCCCGCAAATGCGAATATTTACATTTCCACTGCATTGGAAGTTTTTTCCCACTTCCCAGTACACGGCATGGAATAATTAAGCTGTTGTACAGTGTGTTCGTGGGCTTGGATTTTACGGCTTTACTGTGGCCCCCAATGAAGGTTCTGCTTTATTCTTGGGTCGGTGTTGTGATAACGGTGTGGATAACACATATTATAGGTTTATAATGTTTTCAAATTACAAAAATTTAAAAACCTCCTGGGTTACCAATGTTTTTATTTTGCCATATTCATAGGGCTAACAAAAAAAAAACTTTTTGTTTTTTTCCGTACGCGGTTGTTACGGGCAGTGGGTGGTGTCATTTTTGGTGACTTTTGATGAAGTTTTCAATGCTACGAATTTTAGGACGACTGTGTGACCTTTTGATCAATTTTTTAATTTTCAAATGGGAAAAAAAGTGGTTCTTTTTGATGTTTTCAATGTTTTCCGTACGGGGTTAATTAAACGCTTGGTGTTGTGAAAAACGTTATATTTTGATAGACGGCATTTTCGGCCGCAAGCGAGCGAACCTAATGTGTTTATGATTTTATGATTATTTATATGAATTTAGGGATAGGGGCGGTGGTGGGTTGAGGTGATTTGAATTTTTAGTTTTTTTTATAAACTTTTAACACTAGGTTGTCTGATTGATTACATATACTCCATATGTAGTATGAGTATATGGGGATTTTTCTCCTCATTTATTTACAATGTGAACATTGTAATGAATGGCGATATACAAGACACCCTCGGGTCTCGAAAGGACCCGCGTTATCCTGGTGAACGAATTGCAGCACCTTATAATGTAACGGGGAAAAGAGAGCGGTCGCACCAAGATGGCGGAGAATGCACGAGGGAAGCGAACGCAGCGATAAACACCCACGACAGTCTTTGCTGAAATTGCATAAAGGATATGGAGAGGGCTCAGCCCCCGTGCAAGGCCCTATTACTTGCACCCACAGGCGACGTGCTCTCCGCCCCAGCGTAGTTTCCGCACTTCTACCCCTAGTTCCCTATCTTCCACCCTCTCCCCCTATCCTTCTCTCACTTTACTATTACGGGTGCGTCCGGGATAAGGCGCGTGGCGGTCACACAGTGTCTTTTAAAAACCATTACAACAGCGCGGAGAGGTGATTGCCTAATTACACTACTGTTAACATTTGCGTTTACCAAAATGAACAATGCAATGCAATGTGTTTGACTGACGATTGTAAGCTTCAAATGTTACAAGTAAGGTTTAATTACGTAATGCAAATACCTTCGTGGTGAAAAAAGCAGGAAAAACGGGCATTGGTGGACGTGCCCTAATACACGCACCGGAGAATCTCGTGCTCTGTCATGCTTTTGGTTTCTGTCAACATTGGGATGTTCCAGGCACAGGACAGAGCCATACTACAGGCGTGCTTACCCAGGATCCGCCCTATATTACTGCCGTCTCTGTGGGGGAGATATCAGTACAGTACAGCGCCGTGCACAGTGCTAGGGTTTTACTCACAACTCCGCACCCATGTCCAGAAGACCGCCAGGGACGGAGGCACAGGAAGGAACTGGTGGGAGCGGGGCGGGTGGTGACGATAGGGCAGAATTTTACTATAATGTAGACGTATAATGTGCCACAAGGCTTGATAATAGTACCAGGTGACCGTTCTTATGGAGTAAAGTAAAACGCTTGTTAGTAAGGCAGTAATTTGAACTGCGCAACGGGAGCGGGCCTATCAGTCTAATGCGCGCTGCAGAAGACCTAAGGCCCCGCCCCGACTCGAACAAAATGGCGGGACGTCTGCCCGGGACAAAATGGCCGGGTAGATTGTGGACGTTTTACAAATAGCATCAAGCCGCCAGAGCCAGTGCATCTTCGAATGCAACTCTCAATGTACTCAAGGTGCACACTTGTACCTAAATTATACATGGGGTATTCGATCACGAGGGTGCCACTGTTCTCATGGGTAATCCAGCCTTTCTCTAGTCTTACCTTATTTTATACCTTTTGTCCATTCTTATATCGCATTATATCTGATGAGAAAATATGTGGTTTAATGAATGGGGAGGTACAATCTCCATACAACCACCACAGTAGGTGAGGTAGGGCGTCATGTTTTTACAATATGTAACGGAGTTATGTAAATGTGAGCTAACACAATAAGGGTCGATATTAATTTACTTATTTGGTTAATTTTTTTTTTATGTCTCCTTTTTGTAACTTTTCAGCATAATGTGGCCAAAAGAGAGAAATGTTTACACCCTTTTTGAAAACGCTTGGCGCAAGAGTTTCACGTCTTTGCATGATCATAAAGTAATCCATTAAGCAAGTCCAAGTGTATGTGTGAAAAAGTTTGCAATCATTTTTGCACAATCACCTCATGGCGTAGGTGTAGGCACGGGGTTGCCACCGACACTGGGGTCAGGTATTGAGTCTACATTAACGAAAATAAAATTAAGTTTTTTTTTCCTTCTTCCTCCAGTGTTTTTAACTTGACACCCCGCCCCAAAAAATAAAAGTTAGGTCGCCTTAAATTTGCCGTCAGTGAAAAATGCAGGCAAAAATGTTACATATTGCTCAAAAAGAAGGTTACAGCCATTAGGGCAATGCCACACATCACTTTTTTGGACCGTTTAAGGACATACGTTGTTTTCCGTTCGTTAAACCCTTAAGCGGAAGCCACTTTTCACCTTCCTGACACGGCCCCATTGTGTTTTCAATCTGCCCTGTGTGTCGACTATAATGGTTATAATCTGTGAACGCATTCAATGTGGATTTTGACATTGTTTCTCGTAAACTTGAACTCATGTAGTTGAAAATGGTGGTGGTATGTGCTGTGGATATTTTATGAGAAAATCAGATATTTGGGATGAAAATTTGGAAAAACTCGAATGTCCTGCTTTAGTGGTGATTTGTTTTACGCAGCCTCTCATTTTTGTAAGTGTTCTGGGGCTTTGGACTGGGTAGTTGGCGAGGATTGTGTTCACTGCTAATGTGCACGACCTGCTTATTAGACGCGCTGTGCGTCGAGGTTCAGAGTCAACTTTGGAGAGACAATAAAGTTAATGAACCCCGTTATCGAAACTCCACGCACCCTCAACGTACGTCAAAAACTTTATGGAAGTTCGTTAAACCTTAATTGTTTTATGTTTTTTCATAAAGTGTACCAATCTCATTGGAATAAAATACAAAAACGGCTCACACAAAAATTTTTGATACCCAATCCTCCGGGTTATAACAAACCCCTATGTGGGGTAACCTGCTGTATGGGCACACGCCAGTGTCATGAGGAGACTGCGCCCATTCAGCAGCAGATTACGCATTGTCACTTTTAATTGGCTATACAATCTTATTTTTTGCAATTTGGACAATATAAGGGCTTATTTTTTTGCGACATGAGATGCACTTTATACACTACCGTATATACTCGTGGATAAGCTAGTTGTTCAGCCACAAAAATGTGCTGAAAAAACGGTTCCCCTCGGCTTATACGCGAGTCAAAATACTTGATAAAAAAATACGTAAAAATGGACTAAATGGACGCGACGATGCTGACGTCAGACTAGGCGCGCACGGGAGAAGACGTGCGGGAGCAAGACGAGGAGTCGGGAAGCCAGAGAGGAAGCGCCGCGGACATCGGGGGAGCAGCGCGCGCAACGGGGCCACTGGAGGGTGAGTAGTATTATAGTTATTATTATTTTTTTTAACTCTGGCAAGGTATACTAGTGGTGGGCAGCATGTATACTACTGGGGGCAGGCTTGGGAGGCTGGATACTACGGGGGAAGGCTGGGTGGCGATACTTACTGGGGGCGGCTTGCTATTACTACTGGGGGCAGGGCTGGGGTGGAGGATTATAATACTGGGGGCAGGCTGTTAACTTACTGGGGCAAGGCTGTGGGGTGGCGCGTATACTACTGGGGGCAGGCGTATACTTACTGGGGGAGGCTGGGTGGCGGTCTTATACTACTGGGGGCAGGCTGTGGTGGCGGGGGCCGTACTATACTGGGGGGGCGGCTGTATACTACTGGGGGCAAAGCTTGTATTATTATAGGGGCAGGCTGTGTTTTATACCATGGGGGCTGGGCGGCATATACTTGCTGGGTCTGTGACCAGTGCATTTCCCCCCTCGGCTTTATACTGGAGTCAATAGGTTTTCCAGTTTGGTGGAAAATTAGGGGTCTCGGGCTTATACTCGAGTCTACTGGTATTTCCATTTTAGTGGTCAATTAGCCCATTGATTGACCTGTTGACTTTTCTTTGAATGTATGGAGAAAAAAAAAAAATTACTATATTTATCTTATTCTATAGGTACTACGATTACTGGGAAAAAAACTAATATAAGAAAATCTCATTTGTTTTCTACCGCCTCTTTTCGGGATACAAACTTAATATTTTTTGGTGGACAAAGATGGTTTTAAGGCTTTTTTTTATGTGTTGAGTTGTACTTTTCAGTGGTACCATTTTTGTGTACATAACTTATTTTGACCAGTTTTTGGAACATTTTGGTGAGGGGATTTATGAAACGTCATACAAAAAAAAAAATTTGGCAGTTTTTTGGTTTACGTCGTTCCAACTGGACGGGTATAATACAGGAGTCATGTCCCAGACTGTTACGGACGTGGCCGGATGGCAAATAGGTTTTTTTGAGGGGTTGTGTTTTTGTTTTTACCTTTTTAGAGTGTTATAGGGAATGTTTGTGTTTAGGGGACTTTTACTTTAATTCATTCTTTTTTTAGCAAAAACTTTATTAAGTGTTTTGGAACTTTTATTTTGTGTATCCTGCAAATCAACTGAAACCCCCCCCTCATACTCAAGCTACTCACATATAAACCGAGGGATCCTAAATATTAAACCCCCCCCCCCCCCCCCCCCCCCCCCCCCCCCCCCCCCCCCCCCCCCCCCCAAAAAGAAAAAATGCAATCGCTACTCACTAATGAACTGTTAGTCTCAGCAGGATCTCTTAAAAAAAAAAAAATAATATATATAATATAGCCCACTTCGTCCTCCGTGGATTGGTCTTCCGCCCAGGCGCATCGCTTTGACATGGATGGTGTGACTATAAGTGATAGTGTAAGGGCCGGCGTGCCGCATAAACTATGAGTCACACCGCCGTGTATAGGGATGCGACCGGGCCCGGAAAGCCAGAAAGAAGAGGAAGACAGAGCCGTGGGGGCCGGGAGAAGAGGCTTTGGAAGGTGCGTTATAGTTTTTTTTTTTTGGAAGGACTGATGGCGGATCTTCATAGGGGGCCCCCCAAGCCAAAGGCCCCAGGCGCACCGCCATACCACCTATATGAAGAGATCCGTTCATTGCTGAAATTGAAAACACATGTTTTAAAAAACTGTCCAAAAACGCCAAAACTGTGACATCGCCGTACACGATCCTGAGAAGTCTAGGATCTAACCTTTCAAAGTTTGGACTGGACAAAAAGGAGCACAAGATGCAACTTTCAACTAAACGAAAAAAACTCATGACTCCCCCACATTAGAATTATCTAGCCCCATTCCTTAACCCCTTACCGAAATGTGACACGAGTTCCCCGTAGCAAAGGCTTACCGGTTTTTACCGTGATCGCTGCCGGCACAGGTGCTGGCGGCTTCAAACAAGACCGGCGGCGCGCAGGGCACACCTTTTTTCCATGGATCGTCGCCTCCGTGACGTCATTGTGGGAGAGAGAATACGCGCCATGGTAGATCTGGGGTCTACGGTAAGGTGATGAGTAGTAAAATCCACATATACTGCCATTACTGGTAGTATATGGCAGTATATGATAGGATGATTCAGAACCATAGTTAAAGTCCCTGGAGAGTGAAAAATAGAAAAAAAAAAATAAAGGTTTAAAAATAAAATAAATTATAATAAAAAACCCTAAAAAATTGCAAATCACCCCCCTTTCCCTTAGGAATTTATATAAATATAAATAAACAGTAAAAAAAAGTATAAACCACATTAGGTATCGACCGTGTCTGAAATGCGCCGATCTATCCCAAATATGACAACGGTTTTCCACTGCGTTTCAACCCCGACACGGAAACTACGCGGCCAAAGTCGAAAATCGGCATCTTTGTGCATTAATTGTTTTACGTTTCTATAAAATGCGACACGGTCGTACAGTCTAACAAATGATAACTTTGTCCAAACGTCATCAAAAATCCGCCACAAAAAAGCCGACCACCCAACAGCTCCGTATACACCAAAGGATGAAAAAGAGATTTAGTCGCCCCAGAAGAGGGGCAAAATCCCCCAAAAAATATGGGGGTATAGGAGGGTTTTAATTTTTTAAAATGTATGAAAAACATTCATAAAACCTATAACAAATTTGGTATCCCGTAATCGTATCGACCCAAATAATAAAGTAGGGCATGTATTGGGCTGGACACAGTGAATCCGTAAGATCCAGCCCACAAGAAAAATGCACAATGCGTTTTTTTTACCAATTTCATGCATTGGAATGTTTTTCCCACTTCCCAGTCACGGCATGGAATAGGAATAAACACCACCATTGGAAGTGAATTGTTACGCAGAAGAAAAAAGCCATCACACAGTCTTGTACATGGAAAAAAAAAAAGAAAAGGTTCGAGATTTGGTTGAGGGAGTGGTGGTGATGTGAAAAAACTGAAAAACGCTAATACGAAAAACGGGACTGCGGCGGAGGGAAAGGGTTTAAATACATTTTTGGTACACTTTCTGGTTAGCCCCCCATTTAGAGGTTCGTGTCTTGGTGCATCCGGAGGAACACTAGCAGAAAACCCGGGGCCTCTCCCACATGGCGCTTTGTTGCATTGTTAAACTAAAAATGCAAGTGGGAGGGGTTATGAGTTTGGCCACACCCACTCCTCCATTGGTGTTTTGGAGTACATTTTAAAAAACAACCAACACAACTCCATTGGTTGTGAAATGCCAGGACACAGGCTACAGTAAAGGTCCCGGGCACATTCTCACACTGCCGCCTGGAATGAGCCATAGAATGAAAAAATGTTACACGGTTGTTTTTTTATGGTTTAAAGTGTTTTTCTTGCAGGGAAAGGGAGGCTGAGCTACTCATCTTGGGCGATGGAGAGAAAGGTATGGGAGTCGTCTAACCCTGTATATTGTCTGCGCTCCGCACTAGACTAAAGCAAGTCACTTTTTGTATTCCATAATTGAATTTGCTGAAAACCTGGTGGGGGGGGGGGGGGGGGGGGTATTTATCTATAAGTCTGGAAGTCGTTATCAGTTTGGTATTTGAGTTTTTCGTGTTATTGGATGATACATGAGGCATGCAGGTCTATGTTTTTTTTTTTGGGTGGGGGGGGGAGGGGGGGGGGGGACTATGGAAAGTGGCCACAAAGATCAAATGTGTTAGCAGCCCTTCTGTCTCTGGCTGTAGGTATTGTAGCAAAACAAGTGCCAACCTTAATTGCGACGTAACATCTGAATTTATGACAATTTTGGAAAAAAAAAACAAAAAAAACGTGGCAGCAATCTCTGCAAAATTGGAGCAACTACGCTAAAAGTCGCCAAAAAAAGAGATTTTTTTTTTTTTAAAAGCTAATGAATAAGCCCACCCCCCCCCCATGTTTTTACCACAAGAAACATATCATGTCACATGGGATAGAAGCGACTTCACTTTTTTTTTATGAAATAGACATATATACAGGGTGTGATTACTTGTAGATGACACTGATGACATCATTGATTTCATCCATGATGTCACGTTATGGAGACTGCTTGTAAACACCTGTGGAATATTAGGATAAAGATGTCAGATTTTGAGGCTTTTATAACAAGTAGCAGATTTGTCCCCACGTAGCGTTTTGAACCCGCGTCCGTTAAAAAAACTCTGCTTTTGAGTTTTTTTTCAATTATCTTAATGAGGTAATTGGAAAATGGACAAAAAACAGTCAAAAAAGTGATGTTTTTCAAAAAAACGCATGCGTTTAACTGACTGCTAAAAACGGGCTAAAAACACCACGTGTGCCGCCGGTTTTGTTGGTGGTTCAGACTGGCATTCGCATTGCGTTACAAACACCTTGGGAGGGCTCGACCTGATTGCATTTGAAACATATTGTGATCAGTAACCAATACCCCCCCCCCCCCTCCCGTATTTGCATGTACACAATGCATAACAAAGCATGTTGCTGATTACTCGTTTCCATTGGAAAGCCGCAGACTCCGCCTCCAGGAACTTTTGCGTTTTAAAACTATGCAAACCCAATGTGCAAATGGTTAGATGTAGGGTGCGGATTAGCCGTAATAGAAACACGTAAAAACACATGTTAATTATTAAGTGGAATCGTTATGTATAATATGGGATTCCCGGGGCTCGTACCCCATGTATATACAGATGTTCTCACAAACCTGTCTCTCCATACAGAACAAGCAGCTGACGTGTAAACAGATGGATCCGACTTACACATGGCAGATATGTGCACGGGTGGAGTTGGTGTCTATTGGGATAAACATAGTCATTGTAAGTAATACTGTCTTTGTGCAGATTTAACTTTTTAAAAGGAGTATAGAAATTCCATTGCAGCTGCATCAGTTTCCAGCATATGAATGTCTTCAGTTGTTAGAACTGTCGATTTTTCACCAAAAATTAACAACTTTTGTGACTATTTTTTCCATTAGCCTATTTGCAAGTTTGGCAGAAATTCACTCCAGTCCCTCCTGGTATAGAAAAAAACTTTTCTTTGGACTGGAGGTTTTTAATTTTGAAATATAAATAATATTATTATTATTTACAAATTATAGGGAACATATACAAATTTACATTACTGATTACAAACATTCATAAGGAACAATCGGTGTGAGGCCCTGATCACAAGAGCTTACGTCTATGAGGATGAGGGGGTGACACAAGAGCTTACAGTCCTATGAGGATGAGGGGGTGACACAGGAGCTTACAGTTATGAGGGATGAGGGGTGACACAGGAGCTACAGTCTATGAGGATGAGGGGGAGACAAGAGATTACAGCCTATGAGGATGAGGGGGCTTGACCAAGAGCTTACAGTCTGAGGATGAGGGGTGACACAAGAGCTTAAGTCTCTGAGGATGAGGGGGTGACACAAGAGCTTACAAATCTATGAGGATGAGGGGGGACACAAGAGCTTACAGTCTATGAGGATGAGGGGAGACAAGAGCGTACAGTCTATGAGGATGAGGGATGACACAAGAGCTTACAGACTGTAAGCTCTTGTGTTATCCCTTCCTCCGCATAGACTGTA
This sequence comes from Engystomops pustulosus, assembly GCA_019512145.1. Taxonomy (NCBI): domain Eukaryota; kingdom Metazoa; phylum Chordata; class Amphibia; order Anura; family Leptodactylidae; genus Engystomops; species Engystomops pustulosus. The sequence goes on from CM033643.1 coordinate 20,237,057, forward strand.
AGCTCTTGTGTCACTCCTCTCATCCTCATAGACTGTAAGCTCTTGTGTCACCCCTCATTCCATAGACGTAAGCTCTTGTGTCACCCCCTCATTCTCATAGACTGTAAGCTCTTGTGTCACCACCCTCCACCTCATAGCTGTAAGCTCTTTGTGTCCCCCCTCATCCTCATAGACTGTAAGCTCGGTGCTCTCCCCTCCAATCCTCATAGACTTGACTGTAAGCTCCGTGTCACCCGCTCATCCTATAGACTGTAGCCTTGGTCACCCCCTCCATCTATAGACGTTTAGCTCTTGTGTACCCCCTCTTCTCATAGACTGTAAGTGTGTCACCCCCTCCACCTCATAGACTGAAGCTCTGGTGTCCCCCCTCCACCTCATAGACTGTAAGCTCTTGTGTACCCCCTAATCCTCATGACTGTAAGCTCTTGTGTATCCTCATCTCAAGATAATCCTTTGTTACCCTCTCATCTCATAGACTGTAAGCTCGTTGTCACCCCCTTCATCCTCATAGACTGTAAGTCTTGTGGCACCCCTCCACCTCATAACGTACGCTTGTGTCACCCCCTCCACATCAAGACGTAAGCTCTTGTGTCACCCCCTCATCCTCCTAGACTGTAAGCTCTGTGTCACCCCCTCATCCTCATAGACTGTAAGCTCTTGTGTTACCCCTTCATCCTCATAGACTGTAGCTCTTGTGTCACCCCTCATCCTCATAGACTGTAAGCTCTTGTGTCACCCCCTCATCCCAATAGAACTGTAGCTCTTGTGTCATCTCCTCATCCTCATAGATAATCTCTTGTGTCACTCCTTCATCTCATAGACCTGTAAGCTCTTGTGTCACCCCCCTCATCCTTATAGACTGTAAGTCTTGCGTCACCCCCGTATCCTCATAGACGTCAGCTATTGTCACCCCTCATCCTCATAACTGTAAGGTCTTATGTCACACCTATCTAATAGACTGTAAGTCTGTGTCACCCCCTCATCCTCATAGACTGTAAGTTCTGTGTCACCCCCTCATCCTATCGACTGTAAGCTCTTGTGTCATATCTCATCGATCCTCATGGACTGTAAGCTCTTGTGTCACCCCTCATCATCAGAGATGTAAGCTCTGTGTCACCCCTCATCCTCATAGACTAATCTCTTGTGTTACCCTCTCATCCTCATAGACTGTAAGCTCTTATGTCACTCCCTCATCCTCATAGACTGTAAGCCTCTGGTGTCACCCCCCATCCTCATAGCTGTAAGCTCTTGTGTCACCCCCTCATCCTATAGAACTAATTCTTGTGTTACCCTCTATCCTCATAGACTGTAAGCTTGTGAGTGGATAAATCCATTTCCAATGGGAATGGGAAAGAAAAAAAAAAAAAAAGAAAATTTTAAGAGGCGATTTGAACGTTAAAAAGATTATGACATCAACAGTGGTCTAAAAGTTTCCAAAAATGCCAGTGTTGAAACTGCAGATTTTCTCAAAATAAAAGACGTCTTACAAAAAGCAAATTTGTCATATGATGGGGATCAAAAAAGTTTCCTTTTTTGTTTTGTAACCTTTATAAAGTATGTATAAATGTTAATATAAGTTTGATATTACAGGAAGTATCAGAAAAGACTGGAAGGGAGCAACCAACCAGAGAGCAGAATTCAGGTACCGTATATTCCGGCGTATAAGACGACCCCCCTACTTTCCTGTTTAAAATATAGAGTTTAGATAAATTCGCCTTCTATAAGACTACCCCTTTTCCACGCATACAAACACCGGTAAAAATAAAAATTGCCCCCTCCCAGAAGCCTAATTAAGTCGCCCCCCTTCCAAGCTATATTAATGTCCTGCCCCCCACAGTAGCCATAATTAATGTCCTGCCCCCCCACAGTAGCTATAATAATGTCTGCCCCCCCCCCAGTAGCCCATAATTAATGTCTGCCCCCCCCAAGTAGCTATAATTAATGTCCTGCCCCCCAGTAGCTATAATTACTCTCTGCCCCCCCCCCTCAGTAGCTATAAATTAATGTCCTACCCAGTAGCTATAATTAATGCCCTGCCCCCAGTAGCTATAATTACTGTCTGCACCCCCCAGTTAGCCATAAATAATGTCCCCCACCACCAACAGGGCCCTATATATTTAAGCTAAATAAAAAACATAATTTTACCTTATCCCGCTCCTCTTCGTGCTGCCTCTCATCAGGGGATCAGGTGTCGGGTCATAGACCTCAGCAGACCCGGCGCAGGCAGACGCGTCACATAGCCTGCGTCAGCGATGGGGTCGATGGCGGGTAAGTAGTGTGAGGTGGGCGGATCGGGGCCCGTTCTAATTTTGAATTATAGAAGCTCCGGGCCCTCCTGATCCAGCGCACAGACCAGATGCAGAACAGTCCGTGCGCTGTAACGGCAGGCCGCAGGCTGTCACCAATCAAAAACATCTGCCTGCTGTGGCTGCGCCGAGGTATCAGGCAGGGGTCCGGTACGGCTCTGACTGCCGAAGAGAAGAAGCTTCGTTGACCGCGAGAAAGTGGTGAGAAATATTACCGGCGTATAGACGACCCCAGACTGGACAGCAAGATTTTAAGTCTTCAAAAGTACGTCTTATACGCCGGTATAATCGGTAATTCCAACGCCCGTGGCCTGATTTTAATTTAGTTTTTCAGGAAACTGGGAACTTTCATGGCTGCACTGCCCGAACCCCCGGGTTTAATAGGTCTTCAAATATTGGTGGAAGCATCTGAAGATTTTTTTTAAAGTTTATTCTGGACAGTGAAGTGTAAGGTTCAAAAATGCTGTGTGACAGATCGTAACATACTCCGATATATTTTTGAATTTTCTTTGTGTGCTTCAATAAATCAACAATGAAACCTATGTCTCCATTCCTTAGGCCGCCACCAGAGCATTGGAACAAGCCCGCGATAACAACATTCCGAAGGTTAGAATTCACACTGACAGCGAGTATACCGTTAAAGGTAAGTACCTTTCTTGAGCATTACAGATGTGTACCGACATAGTGTCGGCCTGCCTTCACCAGAAGCAAGCACAATGTAGAGTGTATAAACATTGCAGCGTGTGCAAAAAAAAAATGACTGGGTCCCTTAAACGGATATGTATAATTTAGGTGCAACAGAATGGATGCCCAGATGGAAGGAAAATGGCTGGAAAAACTACAATGGAGATGATGTGGCCAATAAAGCAGAATGGCAGAAGCTTGATGGGCTGTGTAGGGGCAGCAATGTCACTTGGGTAAGTTACATTTGTCTTCCTGGCTGCAATCAACAAGGTGCATAGATTTGTTGCCTCTACCTTAACTACAAGAAGAGGCTGCAGACAGGATATTGGAGCTATGGATAAGATGGTTCCTAAACAGCGGTAGGATTGGCGCCAATTGTCATTGGGGAGCGATGATGAATTGGAATGACCAGTTTCTCTGAGAATCCCAAGCCTCGCATTCAACCTTATGTGTAACGGTCTGATGAGCAGATGGCCAGTACGTAATATTGCTGTACATTGTTTGAGCAACCTAGGGTTAAAGTAACATAGGGGGCCTGAAATAATAGGAAAAAAAAATGGAAACATTCTAATCCCTCACACTTTCCATAGAATGCAGATACAAATACAGTCCTAATCATGTCATGTATCCTGGCATCCCGAAATGGCTGCTCTATCGAAATCTAAAAACGGAAGAAAACCTCCAACTTTCAACATTTTTAATAAATTCTGATAGTCACATAGATCCCAAAATGCTTTAAGATGTTACACTACTTCAGGATCTAACCTTGAGGGCGCATTCACACGTTCCACTAGCGTCGCGTTCATAGCGCACAGGGGGTGTACCTCGGCCCGATCGCATATGAGTTTCCAGAGAAACACATGCGATCGCGTTATCGTTTGCATGCGTTTCCCAGGAAACACATATGTGATTGGCCTGAGGCCCGCCCCCTGTGCACTAGCATCACGTTATAACCGCAACGCTAGCAGAACATGTGAATTTATTTAAGGTAGTTTAGGTGGTATGTGGATCTATAGAATGTGAGGATAGCCCCTTTTAAGGGCTAATTTAATAACTTTTAATCTACTAATATGTAAATTTTGTAAAGAGGCTACTGGGGCGTGGAGTAGCCGGAGCTGAGGCTACACGCCCCAGTAGTCTCTTAGATCCTCCTACCTGAAATCTTTGGCGCGCAGCTCCTTGTAGCTGCTCGTCCGAGGAAACTGCTATCTGCGCATGGTCAGAACAGCAGGTCCAAGTCTGTGCGGTCACTGCTCCGAAGCAGAGCTGCGCAGACACGGGCCTGCTGTTCTGCACATGCGGAGACAGCAGTTTTCTCAGACGAGAAGATTTCGGGTAGGAGGACTTAAGAGACTACTGGGGCGTGGAGTAGCTGCGCCATGTAGCCTCATCTTCGGCTACTCCACGCCCCAGTAGCTTCTTTACAAAATTTACATTTGTTTAATTTTACATTACATTAATTTATTTTTAGTAGAATAAAAGTTATTTAAAAATTGCGGGGACGTGAGGGTTAGCCCTTAAAAAGGCTATGCTCACGACCGATAGATCCACCTACCACCTTTTATAGGTAGATTAAACATTGGATCAATACAAAAAATAACCAAGCCCCATCTAAAGACATTAAAGCGCATTTATACAGTTTATCAATCTTCTCCCTTCAATCCAAGCCCTCCTTAGCTACTATATCCGCAATGGCAGATATCTAGGTAACCCTTTCCAAAATACATATTTTAAGCAGGATGTTCCAGTCAACTGCCGGAATACATAACCTTGACACTATATCCTGGTACTCCGGAAATCTGGGAGATTTAATATCACAAAACACTACACTCCTTAACTAAAAACAATCAGGGAGAAACTGGTTACAATATCTACAAATAAAAGCAGCTCTCAACAAGGCTAAGCTTAAATTCAGCGCAGAAAACACAGACATTACTAAATTCCTTTTATACCCAACACCAAACAAAAAGGGGTTATCCCCCTTCTATAAACTACTAGTTGATACCCACTCAGAGGTTATTCAACCACACCTGAATAAATGGTCTGAGAAGCTAGACACCACAATAAGGGCGATGGCACACATGGCGTTTTGAACGCGTTTTCCGGGCCGCGGTGATGCGATAAGGGTGATACCACACATTGCGTTTCGAACCATTTTTTGGTCCGTTTTTAAGCAGTCCGTCAAAAAACGCATGTGCTTTTGACCAGTTTCAATTAAGATAATTGGTCAAACGGACCCGTTTTCAAACCAAGCATGCGTTTTTTTGACGGACTGCTTAAAAACTGGCCAAAAACCCGTTCAAAACGCCACCCTAAGGGTGATGCCACAAATGGCGTTTTGAACCCGTTTTTGGTCCGTTTTTAAGCAGTCCGTTACAAAATGCATGCGGTTTTGACCAGTTCCAATTAAGATAATTGGTCAAACCTGTCAAACGGACGCGTTTTCAAACAAAGCATGCGTTTTTTGACAGACTGCTTAAAAAAGGACCAAAACCGGTTCAAAACGCAATGTGTGGCATCGCCCTTATCGCCAAGTAACTTGTTCTCTTGGTTGTTTTTTTAATTGTTATATTGATAATTCCTGTGATAATTGCGCAAAGAAGTAATGACAACATATCTCTTCGTAAATCATATTTATTCATACCTGTATGTAGCTTTTTTCCAGGAAAATAAAAATTTTTAAAAAAGTTAAAAAAAAAATGTATTAAAGTAAAGGATTGAAAAGGTTTTTGGGTATATGGTTTTTCCTTTAAAATGTATCAAATTGTATTAAAAACGACGTCATTTTGTTATTTTTATAATCGTACTGACTCGCAGAATAAAAGTGAGGTGCCATTTTCACTCAGGAGATGTGTTTTCCAAAAAAATTTTAGGACTAAATAATAATTTTGTCAAAATGTAAAAATTCCATTTTGTTTTAATTCTTTTGATATGCTTAAAGGGAACCTGTCACCAGGAGACCCATTTTTAGCACTCCCCCAGTCCCCACAGAGCATAGTACATACACTGCCAAAGTACTCCCACATCCCTCACTTCCATGGTCTCTGTTACAAACCGTTATGTGCAGGACAGAATATCTTAAACTTTCTATTCAGTGGAGAAGAGAAGTTCAGATAAAGTACAGAGAAGACAAGATGGAGTCTACACTATGTCATATTCTACGTTCTTATAATGTTGCTGGCCCCCAGCTGTGTCACTATACTTTTTATTATTACATGAGCAAAAATCAGTGTGGACTAATGTGATCATGTAAATTATCTTCAAATCAATTTAGATTTCACCACTTTTACTTCCAGATTGACGTTTGCCCCATCGTCTGAGTTGTAGGACTTTGTGTTATGCGTTAAAATAAAAAAAAATATACTTATATAATTTTTTTAATTTTCAGAAACATGTGTCAGGACACAGCGGCAATCCTGGGAATGAAATGGCCGACCACCTGGCAAGGAGTGGAGCGAACAAATAGGAATTCCATCTTCTGCTCAACAAGACTTCTCCTTTTATTCTCCCTGGTTAATTTTGGTTAAAGGAACACACCGGTCACAGCTGATTAATTGATTTATGCCTTGTGCAGGGTCTGAAGGGAGGAGCTGGACTCCAGGTTCTAGGAATACAAGGAGTCCTGCTGCTCCCTTCAGGGCGTGGTCACACAGTACATTTTTCGATGGGTTTTCATTGCTTTTTGAAACGCGTTACAATAACTGAGGAGAGGTGATTTGCTTAATTACATTACTGTTAACATTTGCAAAAGCAGTGTAAACATGTTAACATATGTCTGTGTTTACAAAACGCAATGCTAACAGTAATGCAATTAGGCAAATCACATCTCTTCAGCTGCTTCAAAGCGCAATCAAAACGAACCTTGTGACCGCGCCATAAGAGTGATGCCACACATGCCGCTTTGTCTGCGTTTGCAAATGCAGACAAAGCCGCACCCACCGGGGCCGATGCGATCAGGCCATGGCCCGCCCCGGTGGATGCGGCTTTGCCTGCGTTTGTAAACGCAGACAAAGCGGCACGTGTGGCATCACCCTAAGGGAGTGTTCCATGGCTCTGACTGGAGTGTTCTAAGATTTACTTTATAATCGTGTATTGAATCTCGTGTTCTGCATTCTTATGTTGGTATTTGCATATAATCTTGGGGTCTGTATGGTGCCCGGTCTTGTGGTTTCATGACCTGTAATAAATGTTAGTGTTCTAAACAAGTGACGCTTATCAGGTGTTTGTTCGTTCTACATGGAAACGGGGCCAAAAGCAAAATCTGCATCCTGACTACAAATCTTCAGGGCGCGTTCACACGTTGCGTTTTGACCTGCGTTTTCATTGCGTTTGAAACGCATATACAACAGCTGAGAAGAGGTGATTTGCCCAATTACATCACTGTTAACATTTCCGTTTACAAAACGCATCGTAAACGCTATGTTAATGCACACGTTAACAAAGCGTTAACGCATGCGTTAACATTGCGTTTACAAACGTAAACGGTAATGTAATTAGGCAAATTACCTCTCATCAGCTGTTGTATATGCGTTTCAAACGCAATGAAAACGCAACCAAAACGCAACGTGTGAACGCGCCCTCACAGGTGAGCTTTCTTCAAACCTTTTTAGTTTGGCATAAAATTTTAACTTTTTTTTTTCTTTTTTGGCGCAAAAATGTGGTGTGCATCATTTAATTAAACTTTGTCAAATCCTGCCTGAGAGAAATGCAGTGTACAGAGTAATGACAGTACCCCTGAAGTGTTCGACCAAATCTCCAATCTCTGTTTAGGCCGGCGGCACACGTGGCGTTTTGAACCCGGTTTTGGGCCGTTTTAAAGCAGTCTTTTAAAAAAACGCATGTGTTTTTGAAAATGCACCTGATTTTTCAGCTTTTGTCCGTTTTTCCCCAATTATCATAATTAGGAGACAACTGAAAAAACAGATGCGTTTTTTAACTGAATGATTACTATGTGTTTGGTTGGTTTTAATCTGTCACAGCTGCCTACACTTCTAGATAAACAGGTTCAAAGAAGCCAAACGCATGGTAAACATACAAAAGCACACCCATTTCTGACCGTTTACCATGCTTTCAACCCGTTTATCTAATTGGGAAAAACGGACCTGAGGGTAATGGCACACAGAGTTTTGAACCCGTTTTTAAGCCTGCGTTTAACGGACTGAAAACACATGCTTAAAAACGGGTTCAAAACGCCATGTGTGACTCCACCCTGAGGGCACATTCACACTATGCGTTGCGTTTTTGACACTTTCAAGGCTTCAACCTTGATCACATGTTGAAGTAACATTGCTTTTCCATTGCATTTGCTAAAACACAATGTTACTTCAATGTGATTAAGACTGAAGCCTTTTGAATGTGCCAAAAATGCAAAAAACATAAGTAAAAGTACAGTAAATGACCAACATCCAGAGGGCTATTGATAACTAGGGGTCATCTGTAAGTGAGACTTTCTTATGTAGGGACCCCCCTGTATACATTTTAAGAGGGAGCCTTTTAAGAGCCAGAAGTGTCAACATTTTCTTGGGGCCTGGAGGCAGCCGGGACCCAGAATACCGGAGTGGCTGGCAGTTGCGGCCTAGGCACGCTGTGGTCACAGTGCTTGGTATGGGGAGCGGAGGGCTGTCCTACAGCCTGGCAGCTCTCCAGCAAGTGGTGTGTGCAAGAAATATGGAGGGAGAGGCTGATGTACTGGTCCTCCCTAGGGCAACCCCTGAGTGTCTGTAAGATGGGTGATGGATGCAGAGCCCCGCGGTGGTAAGCAGCCATATCCAGGGATCAGACGGCGGCAACGTTGTACAAATCAACTCACGGTTCTTTATTGAACAACAGTCAAACAAAACGGTCAAACAGCAGATTCTGCTCCTGGTACTGGAGTGGTCATCGAATAGCGCACCAGCCTGGTAGTAGATGCAGGCTGGGATAATAGAGATGGAGCTGTGTCCAAACTGTGGCAGCTGCAGCTCTGGTTAGAGTTTCCTGACTCTCTATTTACTATTTAGCACCTCTCCAATCATACTCCAGCTTACAATACAGCCAACTGATTGGATAACATTTTACACCCAGTTAACTGTTGCCTTTCCAGGCAGTATTCACAGTCTGTAATTACTTAGGCCGCGGTCACACGTACCGCTAGGCGTCCGTTCATAACGCAACGTTAGCGCACAGGGGGAGGTCCTCGGCCCGAAAGCACATTCCTTAGGCCGGCTGCACACGTGGCGTTTTGAACTCGTTTTTGGGCTGTGTTTAAGCAGTCCGTTAAAAACTGCATGGCTTTTTGAAACCACATCCTTTTTTTCTGTTTTTGGCCATTTTTCCCAATTATCATATGATGCGTAAAAACGTTCTGCTTAAAAACGGCCAAAAAATGGGTTCAAAACGCCATGTGTGTCGGCGGCCTAGGTTTCTCATATTACAGCTTCTGACTTGACACTTTCACCACACCTACATAACCCTTTAGGCCGCGTCACACGATCCGCTAGGCGTCCGTTCAAACGCGACGCTAGCGCACAGGGGGCGGTCCTTGGCCCGACCGCCACATGCTTAACAGGGAAACGCATGCGATTGATAAGCCGATCGCATGCGTTTCCCTGTTAACGCCTGTCCGTTCGGCCCGAGACCGCCCCCTGTGCGCTAGCGTCGCGTTATGAACGGACGCCTAGCGGATCGTGTGACCGCAGCCTTACTTCTGCAGGGGTGTTACAGGAGCATAATAATCCAACCCATTGAGAAGAGCCGGACTTCCCATCACTAATCCCCACTCCACATTTAACCTGAAATTTTGGGGTTAAGAGCAAGCGTGGTCACCAAATAAGGAGGGGCTATAGGGCAATCCAACTCCTCTTGCTCACCAGGAAGTGCACCTCTTAGTGCTGATTCGTTCAACACTAGTCTGTATAACAATCCAGGTTATCATGATGGATTTGTGTAAGTGGGCACAAGAAGGAGGTACCATACAGTACTGGGGGTATTGTACCATGTGGCATGTCATGACTTCTGAGTGCTGGAGACGCGCTGTGTGAACATGTCCTTATTTTATACATTTCCACCTTTGCGCATTCTCCATCGGAAGTACATGTATATCTCAGTGTACAATAAAAGGCACGCGGGATGTAGAGCTTCTATGCTGGGACATTGAGCAGTGACAGTGAGCCCTGATAACCAATGTTATGGCCGTTCTGCTCGGGGACGTCGACGCTTTCGATGCCGGACGCCGGTAACCAACACAATGGCGGCATTGCTTGAGCTCGGCGACACTTCCGCTATCGCAGTGAGGGGGCGGGGCAGTTCTCGGCGTCGCCTCAGCTAGTGTCACAGTATCTTGTCTCTTAGTTACTGGACATGGACAAGTCAACAGCGAAGGTGTGGCACTCTATCACTGTAAGATGGTGCGAATCATGTACATTACTTCAAATCAACTTTAGATTCACCACTTTACTTCCAGATGACGTTTTGCCCATCGTCTGATTGTGAGGCTTGTTGTTATGCGTCCTACATAAAAAAAATATCTTATAAGTTTTTTTAATTTTCAGGAACATTTTTCATACAACAGCGGCAATCCTGGGACTGAAATGGCCACCACCTGCAAGGATGAGCGAACAAAATATGGAATTCCAGCTGTCTGCTCAACAAGACTTCACCTGTTTATTCTCATCCTGTTAATTTTTGGTTAAAGACACACACCGGTCACCAGCGATTATTGATTTATGCCTTGTGGCAGGGTCTGAAGGAGGACTGGACCTCCAGGTTTCTAGAATACAAGGAGTCCTGCTGCCTCCTTCATGGGGGTGTCACACAGTACGATTTTTCGATGGGTTTTTCATTTGCTTTTTGAACGCGTTACAAATAACTGAGGAGAGTGATTTGCTTATATTACATTACGTGTTTAATTTGCAAAAGCATGTAACATGTTAACTATGTCTGTTTTTACAAACCAATGCTACAGTATGCAATAGGCAAATCACATCTCTTCAGCTGCTTCAAACGGCAATCAAACGCACCTTGTGACCGCGCCGTAGGGGATGCCACACAATGCCCTTTGTCTGCGTTTGCAAATGCAGCAACATCCGCACCCACCGGGCCGATCGATCACCGCCATGGCCCGCCCGGTGATGCGGCTTTGCCTGCGTTTGTAACGCACAAGCGCACGTGTGCTCACCCTAAGGGAGTGTTCCATGCTATGACTGAGTGTTTCTAAATTTACTTTATATCTGTATTGAATCTCGGTTTCCTGCATTCTTATGTTGGTATTTGCATATAATCTTGGGTCTGTATTGTGCCCGGTCTGTGGTTCATGACCGTTAATAAATGTTAGTGTTCTAAACAAGGACGCTTATCAGGTGTTTGTTTCGTTCTACATGGAACGGGCCAAAAGCAAAATCTGCATCCTGACTACAATCTTCGGGCCGTTCACACTGCGTTTGAACCTGTCGTGTTGCATTGCGTTGAAACCATATACAACAGCTGGACAGAGTATTTGCCCAATACATCCTGTTAACATTTCCGTTTACAAACGCATCGTAAACGCTATGTTAATGCACACTTAACAAAGCGTAACGCATGCGTTAACATTGCGTTACAAACGTAAACGGTAATGTAATTAGGCAAAACCTCTCATCAGCTGTTGTAATGCGTTTCAAACGCAATGAAAACGCAACCAAAACGCAACGTGTGAACGCGCCCTCACAGGTGAGCTTTTCTTCTTCAAACCTTGTTTATTTGGCATAAAATTTTAAACTTTTTTTTCTTTTTTTTTGGCGCAAAAATGTGGTGTGCACATTTAATTAAACTTTGTCAAATCCTGCCTGAGAGAATGCAGTGGTACAGATAATGACGTACCCCTGAGTGTTCGACCAACATCTCCAATCTCTGTTTATGGCCGGCGGCACACTGGCGTTTTGAACCCGTTTTGGTCCGTTTTTAAAGCGTCTTTAAAAAAACGCATGTTTTTTTGAAAATGCACCTGATTTGTTCAGCGTTTGTCCGTTTTTTTTTCCCCAATTATCATAATTAGGAACAACTGAAAAAACAGTGCTTTTTTTTAACTGAATGATTACTATTTGTTGGTTGGTTTAATCTGCACGCTGCCTACACTCTAGATAACAGGTTCAAAGAGCCAAAAACGCATGGAAACATACAAAAGCACACCCATTTCTGACCGTTTACCAGCTTTCCCACCCGTTTATCTAATTGGGAAAACGGACCTGAGGGTAATGAGCACCAAGGTTTTGAACCCGTTTTTAAGCCTGCGTTTAACGGACTAAACACATGCTTAAAACGGGTTCAAACGCCATGTGTACTCCACCCTGAGGGCACATTCACACTATGCTTTGCGTTTTTGACACTTTCAAGGCTTCAACCTTGATCACATGTTAAGTAACTTGCTTTTCTCATTGCATTTGCTAAAACACAATGTTACTTCAATGTGATTAAGACTGAAGCCTTTTGAATGTGCCAAAAATGCAAAAAAACATAAGAAAGTCAAAATGACGCAACATCCACGAGGGCTATTGATAACTAGGGGTCATCTGTAAGTGAGACTTTCTTATTAGGGACCCCCCTGTATACATTTTAAGAGGAGCCTTTTAAGAGCCAGAAGTTCACATTTCTTGGGCCTGGAGGCGCCGGGACCCAGAATACCGGAGTGGCTGGCAGTTGCGGCCTAGGCAACTGCTGTGGTCACGTGCTTGGTATGGGAGCGGGAGGCTGTCCTACAGCCTGGCAGCTCTCCAGCAGTGGTTGTGCAAGAAATATGGAGGGAGAGGCTGATGTACTGGTCCTCCCGAGGGCAACCCCTGAGTGTCTGTAGTGGTGATGGATGCAGAGCCCCGCGGTGGTAAGCCAGCCATATCCAGGGATCATCGGCGGCAACGTTTGTACAAATCAACTCACGGTTCTTTATTGAACAACGTCAAACAAAAGGTCAAACAGCAGATTCTGCTCTGGTACTGAATGGTCATCTGAATACGCACCAGCCTGTAGTAGATGTCAGGCTGGGATATAGAGATGGAAGCTGTGTCCAACTGTGGCAGCTGCAGCTCTGGTTAGAGTTTCCTGATCTCTCTATTTACTATTTATCACCTCTCCAATCATACTCCGCTACAATACAGCCAACTGATTGGATAACATTTTACACCAGTTAACTGTTGCTTTCCAGGCAGTATCACCAGTCTGTAATTACTTAGGCCGCGTCACACGTACCGCTAGGCGTCCGTTCATAACGCAACGTTAGCGCACAGGGGAGTCCTCGCCCAAAAGCACATTCCTTAGGCCGGCTGCACACGTGGTCGTTTTGAACTCGTTTTTGGGCTGTGTTTAAGCAGTCGTTACAAACTGCATGGCTTTTTTGAAACCACATCCTTTTTTTCTGTTTTTTGGCCATTTTTCCATTATCATATATGCGTAAAACGTTCTGCTTAAAAACGGCCAAAAATGGGTTCAAAAACGCCATTGTGCCGGCGCCTAATTTCTCATATTATAGCTTCTGACTGACACTTTCACCACACCTACATAACCCTTTAGGGCCCGCGTCACACGATCCGCTAGGCGTCCGTTCAAACGCGACGCTAGCGCACAGGGGGCGGTCTCTTGGCCCGACCGCACATGCTTTAACAGGAAACGCATGCGATTGATAAGCCGATCGCATGCGTTTCCCTGTTAACGCCTGTCCTTCGGCCGAGACCGCCCCCTGTGCGCTAGCGTCGCGTTATGAACGACGCCTAGCGGATCGTGTGACCGCAGCCTTACTTCTGAGGGGTGTTACAGGATTATAAGTAATCCAACCCATTGAGAAGAAGCCGTACTTCTCATCACTAATCCCCACTCCACATTTACACCTGAAATTTTGGGGTTAAGAGCAAGCATGGTCCCAAATAAGAAGGGCTATAGGGCGAGCCACACCTCTTGCTCACCTGAAGTGCACCCTTAGGGCTGATTCGTTCAACACTATCTGTATACAATCCAGGGTTTCATGATGGATTTGGTAAGTGGGCACAAGAGGAGGTACCATACATACTGGGGGGATTGTACCATGTGGCATGTCATGACTTCTGAGTGCTGGAGACGCGCTGTGTGAATGTCCTTATGTTATACTTTCCACCTTTGCGCCATTCTCCATCGAACTACCATGTATTCTCATAGTGTACAATAAAAGGCACGCGGATGTAGAGTCTTCTATGCTGGGACATTGAGCATGATATGAGCCCTGATAACAATGTTATGCCGTTCTGCTCGGGGACGTCGACGCTTTCGATGCCGGACGGCCGGAACCACACAATGGCGCATTGCTTGAGCCCCCTTATGTATACAACCAGCCCAGCCTGCCCCCAGTAGTATACAACCAGCCCAGCCTGCCCCCAGAAGTATACAGCCAGCCCATAATAATGGTGCTCCCTCTCAGATATGTGTGAGCCTTGACAAAGAGTGTGTATATATGCTCGAAACGCGTAGGCTGGACATTGTAGTCCACTACCTGGACGCAGTGCTAGGGTTTAAGTGATGTCTATACCCTTCCTTGGATATTTAAATAAAAAGCCTGGAGCATTTTTTTCCCAATACAAGCGCTGGATCATTTCTTCGTATTGTCTGCTGCTTCACACGCTGGTCACGTGGGATCCGAGCTGCCGGGATAGAAGTCTCCTTAGGAAGAATCTGAGCGAGTGAGAGCTATTTTCCTTCCATCTCCATACAATTGACTTACAGCCAGCCCAGCCTGCCCCCAGTAGTATACAGTCAGCCCAGCCTGCCCCCTTATGTATACAACCAGCCCAGCCTGAGTATATAATTTTTTTTTTTTTAGTGCTGGTGTAACGTCCGTGCCTGAATGTCGCTCTATCCGCAGTTGGCGGAATAGAGGCGTTTATTTGTGTGTGAACTGTGGCTTATTCTTGTGTTTGGATTAACTGAGCCACACCCTGCTCCTTGCATTTCTGTCCTGCGCAGCAAGGGTTACTGGCCTGATGGACAGTTCCTCCAGTGTGCTGCTGGGGGCGTGTCCGGGATCGGCTTTATATACCTGCCCATTCCCATCTTACCTTGCTGGTTATTTTGAGTCTGAACTGTGTATATCTTGCTTGATCTTGATCTGACCTGTGTATATACCGCCTGTACCTGTATCCATCAGTCGTGCTGGTTAATTTGAGTCTTGTCTTACCTGTGTATCTAGTTCAGTTTTACCTGTTTCTGTTTGTCTGCCTGTATCTGTACCTGACCTATATATATACCCGCTTGATCTTGATCTGTTCCTGACCTGTATATAACCCGTTTGATCGTGACCTGACCTGTGTATATCCTGCCTGTACCTGTACCTGGATCTGACCTGTGATTATCTGCCTGGAGACCTGTATATATCTGTCCCTGTCTCAGTCCTGTGTTTGTGTTCTGTGCACCAGTGTGAACACTGGTCTATTCCTGTATTCCAGTTTCCTGTTCAGTCCTGCGTTTGTATTCTGTGCACCAGTGTGAACACTGGTCTATACCTGTATTTCCGTTACTTGTCCGCTCCACCATCCAGCAGCTGCCAGACGAAGTAAGTGTCCCCTGTCCTGTTGTAGGATCACTCAGGGACCGTCAGTTAGGTTCCTGATAGTGGGTTCGCCCTTATCAGGGTGGTTTATCTGCTTTAGGCAGGGCCTTAGCCCGCAGGGACGCCGCAGGGTGAGTTCGCCATCACTTACGTAGTCTGACAGCTAGCGCCAAGCCTGGTTGTGGTTTCGCGTTTGCTGGACGGGTGCTGACAGCTGGGCTCGCTATTGACTCGTGTCTAAGACGAGTTGAGGACTTTCAGTACACGAGTATATACGGTAGTTATTACGATCTGTTCACACAGCAGTTTTTGAAACCTTACACATTCACTGGTGTCCAGAATAAATGAAAAAAATTTCTTCAGATGCTTTCCATAAAATTGTAAGACATTAAACCCGGGGGGTTCACAGTGCAGGCGAAGAAAAAAAAACATCAGCAAAAAAAAACACCACACACATATATATGCAGAAAGGTAGTGGGTTGTATTTCCTTTTTGTAGTAGCCACAACTTCCCATGTGGAAATCAGTTTTACATTTCTGAAAAACTAAATTAAAATCTGCCACTTCAGTTGTAATTACCTGTAATTCTGCTCTCTGGTTGGTTGCTCTCCCTTCCAGTCTTTCTGATACATTCCTGTAATATCAAATTTATATTAACATTTATACATACTTTATAAAAGGTTACAAAACAAAAAAACGAAAACTTTTTTGATCCCCATCATATGACAAATTTGCTTTTTGTAAGACGTCTTTTATTTTGAGAAAATCTGCAGTTTCATCACTGGCATTTTTGGAAACTTTTAGACCACTTTGATGTCATAATCTTTTTAAAGTTCAAATCGCCTCTTATAAAATTTCTTTTTTTCCCCCCTGTACTCCCATAGGAAGTGGATTTATCATGAGGTTAACCCTTTAACATCCAGGCCCTTTTTTGTTTTTGCGTTTCCATTTTTATTTTTCCACGTAACGAGCTATGTGACGACTTGTTTTCTATATAACAAATTGCACTTTATAGTGATAGTATTTAATATTCTATGACATGTACTGGGAAGTAGGAAAAAATACCAAATGCAGTGAAATTGGTTAAAAAATGCATTTATGCCATTTTCTTGTTGGTTTGGTGTTTATGACTTTCACTTTTCGCCCCAAATGACATGTCTACTTTATTATTTGGGTCGGTGTGATCATGGGGATAACAAATGAATATATGTTTTATAATGTTTTCATACATGCATGAAATTTCAACTCTCCCTTTACTAATCCTTCCTATGTCCTATCTCCCGTCTGTTATCCGGCAAACAGCAGATATACACCAAGCTCCAGGCTTCTCTACAGTCCCATTCACCTTGGACCCTGTAAATAAGATGGCGGCTGGTTTGAAGCAGAATTTTTATTTATTACATTATTTTATATTGTTCCCTTATAAAGAATGGCTGGACCATTTTACAAGCTCTTATACCTCATCTCACCCCCTTCATCCTCATAGACTGTAAGCTCTTGTGTCACCCCCTCATCCTCATAGGGGGGCAGGACATTAATTATGGCTTCTGGGAGGGGGGCATAATTTTTATTTTTACCGGTGTTTTGTATGCGTTGGAAAAGGGGTAGTCTTATACGGCGAATTTATCTTAAACTCTATATTTTAAACAGGAAAGTAGGGGGGTCGTCTTATACGCCGGAATATACGGTACCTGTAATTCTGCTCTCTGGTTGGTTGCTCTCCCTTCCAGTCTTTCTGATACATTCCTGTAATATCAAACTTATATTAACATTTATACATACTTTATAAAAGGTTACAAAACAAAAAAAGGAAACTTTTTTGATCCCCATCATATGACAAATTTGCTTTTTGTAAGACGTCTTTTATTTTGAGAAAATCTGCAGTTTCAACACTGGCATTTTTGGAAACTTTTAGACCACTTTGATGTCATAATCTTTTTAACGTTCAAATCGCCTCTTATAAAATTTCTTTTTTTTTTTTTTTCTCCCATTGGAAATGGATTTATCCACTCACAAGAGCTTACAGTCTATGAGGATGAGAGGGTAACACAAGAGATTAGTCTATGAGGATGAGGGGGTGACACAAGAGCTTACAGTCTATGAGGATGAGGGGGTGACACAAGAGCTTACAGTCTATGAGGATGAGGGAGTGACATAAGAGCTTACAGTCTATGAGGATGAGAGGGTAACACAAGAGATTAGTCTATGAGGATGAGGGGGTGACACAAGAGCTTACAGTCTATGAGGATGAGGAGGTGACACAAGAGCTTACAGTCTATGAGGATGAAGGGGTGACACAAGAGCTTACAGTCTGAGGTTGAAGGAGGTGACACAAGAGCTTACAGTCTATGAGGATGAAGGGGTAACACAAGAGCTTACAGTCTATGAGGATGAAGGGGTAACACAAGAGCTTACAGCCTATGAGGATGAAGGGGGAGACCCAAGAGCTTACAGTCTATGGGAAGAAAACAAGATTTCTAAGATTATCAAGGGTGATTATCACTGTGCTGTATATAAGGCTACATCTACTCCCTGTGCTGTATTTAGTGCTACGGCTACTCGCTGTGCTTTATATAACACTACGGCTACTCACTGTGCTGTATATAGGGTACAGCTATTCACTGTGCTGTATATAGTGCTACGGTTACTCACTGTGCTGTATATATCATAGACTGTAAGCTCTTGTGTCACCCCCTCATCCTCATAGACTGTAAGCTCTTGTGATCAGGGCCCTCACACCTATTGTTCCTTATGAATGTTTGTAATCAGTAATGTAATATTTGTATATGTTCCCTATAATTTGTAAAGTAATAATAATATTATTTATTATTATTCAAAAATTAAAACCTCCAGTCCAAAAGAAAAGTTTTTTTCTATACCAGGAGGGACTGGAGTGAATTTCTGCCTAAACTTGCAAATAGGCTAATGGAAAAAATAGTCACAAAAGTTGTTAATTTTTGTGAAAAATCGACAGTTCTAACAACTGAGAGACATTCATATGCTGGAAAACTGATGCAGCTGCAATGGAAATTTCTCTACTCCTTTTAAAAAGTTATAATCTGAACCAAAGACAAGTATTACTTACAGATGACTATGTTTATCCCAATAGACACCAACTCCACCTCGTGCACCATATCTGCCATTGTTAGTGCAGGATCCATCTGTGTACACGTCAGCTGCTTGTTCTGTATGGAAGAGACAGGTTTGTGAGAACATCTGATAGTACATGGGGTACGAGCCCCGGGAATCCCATATTTATACATTACTGATTCCACAGTAATAATTAACATGTTTTTACGTGTTTCTATTACGGCTAATCCGCACCTACATCTAACCATTTGCACATTGTGTTTGCATAGTTTTACAAACGCAATAAAGTTCCTGGAGGCGGAGTCTGCGGTTTCCAATGGAAACGAGTAATCAGCAACCATGCGTTGTTATGCATTGTGTACATGCAAAATACGGGAGGGGGGGGGGGGGTATTGGTTACTGATCACATATGTTTCAATGCAATCAGGTCGAGCCCCTCCCAAGGTGTTTGTAAACGCAATGCGAATGCCACGTCTGAACACACCATAAGACCGGCGGCACACGTGGTGTTCTGAGCCCGTTTTTAAGCAGTCAGTTAAACGCATGCGTTTTTTTGAAAAAGCATCACTTTTTTGACTGTTTTTGTCCATTTTCCAATTATCCTCATTAAGATAATTGGAAAAAAAAACTTCAAAAGCAGAGTTTTTTAACGGACTGCGGGTTCAAAACGCTACGTGGGGACAAATCTGCTACTTGTGTATAAAAGCCTCAAAATCTGACATCTTTTATCCTAATTCCACAGGGTGTTTACAAGCAGTCTCCATATACGTGACATCATGGATGAACAATGATGTCATCAGTGTCATCTACAAGTAACACCCTGTGATATTATGTTATTCATAAAAAAAAGTGAAGTCGCTTCGATCCATGGACATGATATGTTCTTGTGGTAAAAAACATGGGGGGGCGGGGCCATTCATTAAGTTTAAAAAAAAAAATTCTCTTTTTTTGGACCTTTTTAGCGTCGTAGTTGTCCTTAATTATGCAGAGAGAGATTGCTGCCACAGCTTTTTTTCTGTTTTTTTTCAAAATTGATAATAACATAAATTCAGGATGTGGTACGTCCGCAATTAAGTTGCAAGGTTTTTGCGCAAAATAAACCACGGCAAGACCCCGCCAAGGGCTGCTAAACATGGGGTGGGGGGGGGGGTTTTTGGGGCCGCCGGGGGGCCCTCCTCCCTTGCTCCCGCCCTCTCGGAGTTGAGACGTTTGTGCACTTCCAATAGCCCCCCCCCCCCCCCAAAAAAAAAAAATAAGACCTGCATGCATCATGTATCATCAGAACACGAAAAAAACCAAAATAACAAAAACTAGACAGACCTTTCAGACTTAGATAAATGACCACCCCCCACCCCCCCCAGGATTTCAGCAAAGTCAGATTAATGGAAATACAACAAAAGGACTTCTTTTATGAGTGCTGAGCGCAGACAAAATACAGGGTTGACATCCCATACTTTGTCCACTCTCCATCGCCCAGATGAGAGTAGCCTCCTGTTACCTGCAGAGAAACAACAATGTAAAAATAAAACACCGTGACATTTTTTATTATATGGGTCATCGCAGGCGGCAGTGATGGAGGAATGGGCCCGGGGACCTTAAGGTAGCCTGTGCTGGGCAGTCACCACATGGGTTTTTGTTGGTGGCTTTTTTTTTTAAATGTATCCAAAACCCAAGTGGAGGGGTTGGCCAAAAACTCATCAACCCCTCCCACTTGCATTTGATGGATACAAAATGCCAACCAAAAAGCGCCCATGTGGGAGAGTGTCACCGCCGGGTTTTGATAGTGTCCCCCCCCCCCCCCTCCGATGCACCAAGACCGAACATCTACCACCACATGCGCCCCCAGGGCCATAACACAGAAACGTTACCCACCACCCCCAACGACGGCTAATTTTAACCCTTTCCCGCCGCAGCACTTTTTCGATTAGCGTTTTCATTTTCACTCCCCACATTCAAAATCTGTAACTGTTTTATTTTTCCATGTACAGAGCTGTGTGATGGCTTATTTATGCGTAACATTGCACTTCAACCACACTTGGTGTGTTAATATTCATGCCGTGTACCTGGAAGGGAAAAAAATTCCCAAATGCAGTGAAATTGGAAAAAAACGCATTTGTCCATTTTCTTGTGGGCCTCTTGGGATCCTACCCGGATTTCACTGTGTCACCCCAACATGCACTCGCACCGACTTTATTAGTTGGGTCGATACGTTAAGGGGTACAAATTGTCTAGGTTTTATAATGTTTCATACATTTAAAAAAATTAAAACTCCTATTTTAACCAAAAACAAAATTTGTTTGGGGGGATTTTGCCCTCTTCCGGGCGCATATCTTTTCATACTCTGGTGTACGGAGCTGTGGGTGGGGGCTTTTTGCGGATTTTTATGACGTTTACCAAGTTATCATGTGATGTAACGCCCTGTGATAACTTGTTAAGAATCTTAAAAAAAATTTTAACTGGCAAAAAGTGCCATTTTGACTTTGGCGCGATTTTCGTTGGGGTAAACGCCGTGAAAAACCGTTGTCATAGGTGATCGATCGGGGCTTTCAGGACACGGCGCTACCTCCTGTGTTATGATTTTTACTGTTGATTTATATTTATATAAATTCTGGGGCAGGGGGGTGATTTGAATTTTTAGGGTTTTTTATTATAATTTTTTATTTTAACCTTTTTTTTTTACTATTTTCAGATCCCTCGGGTACTTTAACTAGGGGTCTTGATCCATCCTATATATAACTGCCATATACAGTATTGGGCAGTATAGGGATTTACTACTCATAACATACCACGTGAGGACCCCAAGCTACCATGGCGGACGGATCGTCGCTCCCACTGACGTCACGGGGAGCGAGATCCATGGAAAAAAGTGTGCCTGCGCGCCGTTCTTTGAAGCCGCCAGCACTTTGCCGGCGGATCGCGGTAAACACCGGAAGCCTTTGCTTTGTTTGTTTTTGTGGGAGAGGGCTCATGTAACTGTCGGTAAGGGGTTAAGGATGGGGCTAGTAATATACTTGGGGGGAGGTCATGGTTTCGTTTTTGAAAGTGCATCTTGGTTTTTCACAGTCCCAACCTTGAAAGGTTATATCAGGAGATTACAGGATAGGTGTACAGGGGACCTGCACCTGTGAGTGTTTGGACCGTTTTAAAGCAGGGTTTCAGCATGACGGTCTTATTAGTGGTCCTGGCCCCCCCCCGGCGTGGCCCCCCTCGGGGCATTTGCGACTTCGCGGGGGCCCTATGAAGCACTCGCACTCGCATTCAGCTATTTCCAAAACAAAAAAATATACTCACATTCCAGCATTTCGCCCTCGGCCCCACGGCTCTGTCCTTTGCTCTTTCTTTCCGGACCGGTTGCATCCCTATACCACACACGCGTGTGACGTCATTTCAGTTTATGCGGCACGCCAGGCCCTTACACTATCACGTTATAGTACCCAACATGTGTCCAACGCACGCCCATGCGCTGGCCGGTCCCGGGGCCAGACCAAGCACGGGCCCCCCAAGGAGAAGAATGGGCTATCTAATATATATATTCTTTTTTTTTTAAGAGATCCCGGCTCGAGGAATAACATTTTCATTAATGAGTAGCGACCCTCCCCCCCCCCCTTTCCTCACCCCCTCTCCCCCCGCCTCCAGCCGTCCTCTCCTTTTCTTCTCTCCCTTTTACCACTTCCCTTCACCCCCCCCCTATTTTGGTTCCTCGCCGCCATGCCCCCAATTCTCTACTCCTACCCCTCCTCCTCTTTGCCACACCACACCTCGCCTTGCCTATTTAGGTCTCCTTTATTCATATTCTCTTCTCTCCCCCCCCCCCCCCACGTTCCCCCCCGTCCCCCCCCCCCCTCCCCCCCCCCCCCCCCCCCCCCCCCCTCTGCATTTTTTTTTTTGGGGGGGGGGGATTTCATAAAAAAAAGTGAAGTCGCTTCTATCCATGTGACATGATATGTTCTTGTGGTAAAAACATGGGGGGGGGGGGGCTCATTCATTAAGCTTTTAAAAAAAAAAATTCTCTTTTTTTTGCGACTTTTTAGCGTAGTTGCTCCTAATTTTGCAGAGATTGCTGCCACAGTTTTTTTTTGTTTTTTTTTCCAAAATTGATCATAAAAATTCAGGATGTGGACGTCGCAAATTAAGTTGCACTTGTTTTGCGCAAATAACCTACAGGCCAGAGCAGGGCTGCTTAAACATTTGAGACGTTTGTGCCACTTTCCAATAGTCCCCCCCCCCCCCCCCCCAAAAAAAAAAAATAAGACCTGCATGCATCATGTATCATCAGAACACGAAAAAAACCAAAATAACAAAAACTAGACAGACCTTTCAGACTTAGATAAATGACCACCCCCCACCCCCCCCAGGATTTCAGCAAAGTCAGATTAATGGAAATACAACAAAAGGACTTCTTTTATGAGTGCTGAGCGCAGACAAAATACAGGGTTGACATCCCATACTTTGTCCACTCTCCATCGCCCAGATGAGAGTAGCCTCCTGTTACCTGCAGAGAAACAACAATGTAAAAATAAAACACCGTGACATTTTTTATTATATGGGTCATCGCAGGCGGCAGTGATGGAGGAATGGGCCCGGGGACCTTAAGGTAGCCTGTGCTGGGCAGTCACCACATGGGTTTTTGTTGGTGGCTTTTTTTTTTAAATGTATCCAAAACCCAAGTGGAGGGGTTGGCCAAAAACTCATCAACCCCTCCCACTTGCATTTGATGGATACAAAATGCCAACCAAAAAGCGCCCATGTGGGAGAGTGTCACCGCCGGGTTTTGATAGTGTCCCCCCCCCCCCCCTCCGATGCACCAAGACCGAACATCTACCACCACATGCGCCCCCAGGGCCATAACACAGAAACGTTACCCACCACCCCCAACGACGGCTAATTTTAACCCTTTCCCGCCGCAGCACTTTTTCGATTAGCGTTTTCATTTTCACTCCCCACATTCAAAATCTGTAACTGTTTTATTTTTCCATGTACAGAGCTGTGTGATGGCTTATTTATGCGTAACATTGCACTTCAACCACACTTGGTGTGTTAATATTCATGCCGTGTACCTGGAAGGGAAAAAAATTCCCAAATGCAGTGAAATTGGAAAAAAACGCATTTGTCCATTTTCTTGTGGGCCTCTTGGGATCCTACCCGGATTTCACTGTGTCACCCCAACATGCACTCGCACCGACTTTATTAGTTGGGTCGATACGTTAAGGGGTACAAATTGTCTAGGTTTTATAATGTTTCATACATTTAAAAAAATTAAAACTCCTATTTTAACCAAAAACAAAATTTGTTTGGGGGGATTTTGCCCTCTTCCGGGCGCATATCTTTTCATACTCTGGTGTACGGAGCTGTGGGTGGGGGCTTTTTGCGGATTTTTATGACGTTTACCAAGTTATCATGTGATGTAACGCCCTGTGATAACTTGTTAAGAATCTTAAAAAAAATTTTAACTGGCAAAAAGTGCCATTTTGACTTTGGCGCGATTTTCGTTGGGGTAAACGCCGTGAAAAACCGTTGTCATAGGTGATCGATCGGGGCTTTCAGGACACGGCGCTACCTCCTGTGTTATGATTTTTACTGTTGATTTATATTTATATAAATTCTGGGGCAGGGGGGTGATTTGAATTTTTAGGGTTTTTTATTATAATTTTTTATTTTAACCTTTTTTTTTTACTATTTTCAGATCCCTCGGGTACTTTAACTAGGGGTCTTGATCCATCCTATATATAACTGCCATATACAGTATTGGGCAGTATAGGGATTTACTACTCATAACATACCACGTGAGGACCCCAAGCTACCATGGCGGACGGATCGTCGCTCCCACTGACGTCACGGGGAGCGAGATCCATGGAAAAAAGTGTGCCTGCGCGCCGTTCTTTGAAGCCGCCAGCACTTTGCCGGCGGATCGCGGTAAACACCGGAAGCCTTTGCTTTGTTTGTTTTTGTGGGAGAGGGCTCATGTAACTGTCGGTAAGGGGTTAAGGATGGGGCTAGTAATATACTTGGGGGGAGGTCATGGTTTCGTTTTTGAAAGTGCATCTTGGTTTTTCACAGTCCCAACCTTGAAAGGTTATATCAGGAGATTACAGGATAGGTGTACAGGGGACCTGCACCTGTGAGTGTTTGGACCGTTTTAAAGCAGGGTTTCAGCATGACGGTCTTATTAGTGGTCCTGGCCCCCCCCCGGCGTGGCCCCCCTCGGGGCATTTGCGACTTCGCGGGGGCCCTATGAAGCACTCGCACTCGCATTCAGCTATTTCCAAAACAAAAAAATATACTCACATTCCAGCATTTCGCCCTCGGCCCCACGGCTCTGTCCTTTGCTCTTTCTTTCCGGACCGGTTGCATCCCTATACCACACACGCGTGTGACGTCATTTCAGTTTATGCGGCACGCCAGGCCCTTACACTATCACGTTATAGTACCCAACATGTGTCCAACGCACGCCCATGCGCTGGCCGGTCCCGGGGCCAGACCAAGCACGGGCCCCCCAAGGAGAAGAATGGGCTATCTAATATATATATTCTTTTTTTTTTAAGAGATCCCGGCTCGAGGAATAACATTTTCATTAATGAGTAGCGACCCTCCCCCCCCCCCTTTCCTCACCCCCTCTCCCCCCGCCTCCAGCCGTCCTCTCCTTTTCTTCTCTCCCTTTTACCACTTCCCTTCACCCCCCCCCTATTTTGGTTCCTCGCCGCCATGCCCCCAATTCTCTACTCCTACCCCTCCTCCTCTTTGCCACACCACACCTCGCCTTGCCTATTTAGGTCTCCTTTATTCATATTCTCTTCTCTCCCCCCCCCCCCCCACGTTCCCCCCCGTCCCCCCCCCCCCTCCCCCCCCCCCCCCCCCCCCCCCCCCTCTGCATTTTTTTTTTTGGGGGGGGGGGCCCCCCCCCCCCCAGGGATTTCAGCAAATTCAGATTAATGGAAATACAAAAAAGTGACTTCTTTATTTAGTGCTGAGCGCAGACAATATACAGGGTTAGACACTCCCATACCTTGTCCTCTCCATCGCCCAGATGATGAGTAGCCTCCCTGTTCCCTGCAGAGAAAAAACAATGTAAACCATAAAACACCGTGACATTTTTTATTCTATGGGCTCATTCCAGGCGGCAGTGATGGAGAATGTGCCCGGGACCTTTACTGTAGCCTGTGTCTGGGCAGTTCACCACATGGAGTTTTTGTTGTGTTTTTAAATGTATCCAAAACCCAAGTGGGAGGGGGTGTGGCCAAAACTCATAACCCCCTCCCACTTGCATTTTGTATGTGTACACAAATGCAACAAAAGCGCCATGTGGGAGAGTGTCCCCGGGTTTCTGATAGTGTCCTGGATGCACCAAGACCGAACATCTAAATGGGGGCCATAAACCAGAAAGTTACCAAAAGAGGTAATTTTAACCCTTTCCCGCCGCAGCCCTTTTTCGATTTAGCGTTTTCATTTTTCACTCCCCACATTCAAAAATCTGTAACTTTTTTATTTTTCCATGTACAGAGCTGTGTGATGGCTTATTTTCTGCGTAACAAATTGCACTTC
Source organism: Engystomops pustulosus (assembly GCA_019512145.1). NCBI lineage: Eukaryota > Metazoa > Chordata > Amphibia > Anura > Leptodactylidae > Engystomops > Engystomops pustulosus. The sequence continues at coordinate 20,263,195 of CM033643.1, forward strand.
AAAATGGTGGTGTTTAATATTCCATGCCGTGTACTGGGAAGTGGGAAAAAAATTCCAAATGCAGTGAAATTGGTAAAAAAACGCATTTGTGCCATTTTCTTGTGGGCTTGGATCTTACGGATTTCACTGTGCACCCCAAATGACATGCCTACTTTATTATTTGGGTCGATACGATTACGGGGATACCAAATTTGTATAGGTTTTATAATGTTTTCATACATTTAAAAAAATTAAAACCTCCTATACAAAATTTTTTGGGGGGATTTTGCCCTCTTCTGGCGCTAATATCTTTTTCATACTTTGGTGTACGGAGCTGTGGGTGGTGTCTTTTTTTGCGGATTTTGATGACGTTTACAAAGTTATCATTTTTAGGACTGTACGACCTTGTGATCACTTTTTATAGAATGGCTATAAAAATTGAGAACTATCTTTCATGGGTAAAACCCTTTAACTCTTGGAGCAAAAGAAATATAATTTTGATGATTATGATATTCAGCCTTTTTTTTTTTTTTTTTTTGACGTACGAAAAATATGATTTATATTTCGTTATGGGTCACTACAATTACGGCAGCACCTGTGTATATATATTTTTTTAATTTTGCCCAATTTTACTGAATAAAAAATAAAGTGATGATTAATTTGTTTAAAATGCCCATACAGGTAGTCCCGGGTTACATACAGATTGGGGGTCTGTAGGTTGTTCTTAAGTGCGTTTGTAGTGTAGTCGAACGGTATATTTTATCATTGTAATACAGCCGAGTTTTTTTGGTCTCGGTGACAATGGATTAAAATTTGTGTTGTCATCATGGCCGCGGCGTCAGCACCGGCGTAACAGGGCAAGTGCAGGGCCCCGGAGCTCCCAGTGGGCCCACGGCACACCTGGCCTGATCACAAAACTCAATTACATCGGCATCCTTGATGTTGCCGCTGTAATTGAGAGCGGCGTGCTGGCCAGGGAGGGGAGCGGCGCTGCATGTGATAGCAGGGGCACTGACAGGCAGAGCGTCGTGCTCACTGTGCAGGACGCCGGCCGGCAACGTGATGACATCACGCCGCCAGCGTCCCTGCTGCCGACAGAGAAGCTGCCGCTGAAGACGGTGGCCCCAGAACAGGTGAGTGGAGAGGGGATGGAGCCCTGACTAGCGTGCAGGAGGTGAGTAATGTTTATTATTTTTCTACCGCCTAAGTGCATTTTTAATTAATCATGGGGAGGGGGGATGGATATCTAATGAACGGAGCTGGCTATCCAGATAAAAGTTTGTGGGGCTGTATATTATTCATGGAGACAACGTATGAAAAAATGGCATTTGTGTACTTTTTGTGTGTTAGTTTTATAGGTTATTGTATTTTAATACATTGTCAAAAATGAAACTTTTTCATATATGGTGAAGGAGCTGTGTGTGGTGTTGTAATCTTTACGAGATGAGTGTGTTTTCATCGCTACATTGAGGACTGTGCCACTTTTTGACACTTTGTGTAAACAGTTATGTGATGTAAAATGGTGTAAAAGTGGGTTTGGAATAATTAGACATATTTCCATTATGGGGTTTACTGTCAGGAAATAACGTTTTTATATTTTGAGAAGACATTTTGAGAAGCAGTGAGTGATTGCTGTTTTAGGATTTTACTGTTTACTAGTTATATATCAGTTGTAGATAAAATTAAGTAGAAATCAGACGAGAAACTGTAACGCAGAACCATCCAGAAAAAACGTGAAGCTTTATTGGGAATGAAGTAAGAACATCGCAGTAGGGAGGATTACCGCATAGCGTTTAGACAGTCTCCTGCTCTTAGTTATGGCATGCCATGGCAGGCCAACGCGATCGCAATCATACGTGCCGGATTCTAAGGTGATTTCTCTGCTAGTCTCCCTAAAGCTTGTGGGGGAAGATCCAAGACCTTGGAGGGTGAGCTGACATATTCCTGTACTTACGAACTGTAGATAAAAACCTAGATGGCGGATCACTCCCACACATAACTGCAATACTACTGTTTGCAGTATATGGCATTTTCCATAGGATTATTACAATGGGTAAAACGTAAGGTTGTTAGAGCGATATAAAAGGGTTTAAGTCTTGGACAGCGTTATATGTATTCATAAATTGTGTTTTTTTTTTAATTGCCGCCACATGAGTTACTGGTAAGGGGCAATGAGGCTCTGTCGCCAAGGGCCATGATTCCGGAGCCGGCCTGGTGTAATAAGAATCAAGTTAACACTAAAGCTTCATTACAACGACTGTGATACACTGGTTAGGATGATGATTGTAGCTAGGGATAAAGTACAATAAAGTACCAATATCAGAGGTCCGTGCTGTAATAGGAGTCGTCCGTAAGTCAGGTGTTCTAAGTGGGACACTGTATTCCAAGATAATTTTTCATTTTCACAGATATGGTAGGGCAGAGAAAGAGTTTGTTCGTTTTTGTGAAGTGGTCCATTTTGGGACAAGTAATTCTTTTGTTTCGTTTTTAGGAACAGTTTTTGCTTTGGTTGATGACAAATAGTTTTCAGAATTTTTTTTTTTTACAGTATACACTGTGCAGGTCAATAATGATTTTGTTTATGGTATGGATGAGACAATACAGGCAATAAATGACAGGTTTTTTGTTTTGTTTTGTTTTTGTAGACGTGTATTATTGTCATAGACTTTTATTATCTAAAAAAGGGTTTCTCTTTTAATTTTTTGTTTGGAAATTTGTTGTTTGAGATCATGGGGTTCCCCAGGACCGGTCAATGCCAAATGCTGGACGTGATAGTAATTTTGTTTTAGGAAGTCAATTTCGGCAGTGCGTATATATGTCCAATTGCGACAATGCGTTAAAGAGGACCTGTCATCTATATAAAAGGCACTTGACTGCTTCTCTGAAGTAAGTAGCTTCTAGTGCGACTAACAGATGCAGCGGTGCCCACCGATAACCCTAGAAAATACACTGACGCGTGTACAATAGAAACGCAGGACCGCGACTGTAAGCGGTCAGCGTGATTCATGAGGGGGGTGACTTCTTCAGAAGAAGCTCGCATTCATCGTTTGGTCCTATGGAATGATTGGCGGCCTGGGGAAGAAGTCAGCAAACCTCGAACCACCCATCAGGATATAGACGTTTCTATGTACACACGATTGACTTTGCATGGTTTTTAATAGTGTGGGCCTATTTGTTCTCTACAAAAAAGCCTCATCCCACAGGGTCCGCTATCGGTTTTCAGTAGTAGCCCTGCCGCGACACACATCGGACCTCAGTGCGCACCTTTGCAGTGAACTCTGATTTGACATTAAATACTCAGAAACAGAATCTATACAGATATATGAAGGGATCCCCCCCCCCCAGCAGCCTTGGGCCCATCAATTGCTAGGTATGACCAGTGCGGCGCCGGCCATGCTATGCAGCTTGTACCGGAAAATAAAATGCATTTTGAATGCAAGGTGTGAAAAACAGAAGCACAAAACTTAAAAAAAAGGGCATATGCAGCAAGAGGCAAACCCCCAAATGTGCAAAATACTAAACATGTCAATCCATGTACTAAGATACTAAATACAGCCCTGTGAGTCCTCTTTCAATGATATTCCAGCTTACTATAAGCTCTTGTGTATTGGTGCAGGGACGAGTGCAGGAAGCAGGTGAAGGGTTCCCATATGCAAGGTAAAAAAGTTCCCTACTTACAAGGAGGCGCAACCACTTCACGTATGTGATGTGAGGACCCCTCCACATCATCCGCGCTAACAAGGTAGATTGTTGTAAAAGGGATGTGGTTTAGTGGTCTAAATCCGAGGTCATTAACAACTGGACAATTGTTTGACGCTTGTGCAGGCAGTTTTAACTCCTTCAAAATAGCCTGAATGTTTAAAAACGCAATAGCTTTTCCATGAGAATGAGCGGCAGCACACAGCAGAATTGCTGTGGGCCTGTCGGCTGTCCTCAGACACTAAGAGAGGAGACGTTGAGAACGCTGTGGTGTGGAGGCTGCAGATGACTGAGGAGAGATTAGCCAGGGAATTGGGGCAAGTACTGAACACTACAGAGAGCGGGTCAGGCAGGTTATATATGGAAATAACACTGGCTGACACATCAAAGACCAGCACTGTCCAAGAGGATATATGTGTGCTTATTCATCGCCTGAACTGAAGGGATCAGCCAGAGACAAGTGAGGGCACACACAAAACCTGGACCCAGGTAGCTGCAAGCAAGTCTGAAAACTAGTGAGTAGTCACATCAGAGACGACCTGTAGGAGGTAGCTGGTCAGGCAGGGGAGTGGATGGGGACTTCAATGCCAGCAATGTAACATTAATACAGTCTTGGCTGGCAGATGGGAAGTTTGTTGGCATCATATTTTGAAGCCGAAAATGTCGTGTGGATATAGAGAAAGAAAAATAAGGACACGTGGTACTGGCAATATATAGTGTGATAAGATGTGGCCTTTCACCTCTTTGTGTCACATTTGATGAACGTGTGTAGGGAATGTAGTTGGACGACAATCCATTGGAAACAGAAATGATATATATAGAGATGCAGTTATTTATAAGATGTAAATATATAATATGTGACTTATGTTCTTGGTTAAGTCTCTGATTGACTAGTTCCTGTACAGCCCACTGACGAAAGACAAAAAATGCAAGTTCCCGAAGACGGCAAATCAGTGGCTAAAGAGTGGTGGGACCATTGACCGAGGGTATGTGTATCCGGAAACCTACCCAATCCCACTGTGGAATCAAGTTGGGCGTCCGAGTTCTGGAGGTTCCTCAGTGTTGCACTTTAAATATTTGTACTTGGACCATTTTCTTATCTGTTTGTATAAAGAAAAGGCAAAAGAAAACCAATGTTAATTTATACAGGTACCTAATTTAACACATGCTCTTTCCTCCAAATTACAGATCCCTGCCTCCCTATTTGGATTATCCACTAAATGGTGTGTGATAAGTGGATGGATGTAAAAGACTGGGGATATTTGTGGTAATACGTAATTTTTATGACCAGAGCCGGCAGCTGCTGCTAAAGCAAATAATATTATGGGATTATCAGAGGAATAGATTCTCATGATAAAGAACAGTTTTGCCAAAATCCCTGGTCAGACCACACATGGAATTTGGTGGACAGTTTTGGGCACAGTGTTAATAGAAGGATATAGTAGTTGGAACGGGTGCAGAGGAGAGCACCAGGATTTTAGGGAATGGGGAGACTAGAATACCCTGCAGATTACAAAATTTGGATTATTCCGTTTAGAAAAAAGACGACTTGGAGGGAGCCCTCATTACAATGTACAAATACCTGAAGGACAGTACAAGGATCTCTCCAAAGACTTTTTATACCTAGGCCTGTGACCAGGACAAGGGGCATCTCTAGCGCCTAGAGGAGAGGGCGATTCTACCATCACCATAGACAAAGGTTCTTTACTGTAAGAGCAGTGAGATGGACTCTCTGCCGCAGGAGGGTGTTATGGCGACTCTATGTACATGTTCAAGAGAGGCCTGGATGCCTTTCTGGAGAACATAATTTTAAAAGCATTCATTGTGTAAAAAAAAAAAAACAAAAACCAAACACAATAAGGGGTATAGAAGTTTTCAAAGAAGAGTGAGCCTACCAGAGGAGGCACTCACAAGTATGTCAGTGTGTGCTTGGTTTACACATCCTTCATCCTGGCAATAAGTCCTTCAACACATTTTTAATGTGTGCAAACGTTGCGTTTTGTAAAAAGTAATTGGCTAATCTCCTCTTCTCAGCATTGTAATGCAATGTAAATGAACAAAATCCAATTTGAATGTGGCCTAACACGGTTCGTTACAACCATTTGGCGGCGTTATCTGTTGGGACGTGGTGATTGGGGGATAGGATATTGTGCTGCCCCCATAGACCAACTAGAAGAATACACCGAGCCTAGTACGAGTGTGTGGTTGTTTGCATCTTTTGCTAGTTGCTGCACCTTTCCTTTTTTTCTTAAACAGAAGATCTGCCATGTCCTATACAGATGGTATGCTGTGTTCTCGCATGGCAGATATGGAGCCAGGGCGTGGAATTGTTGTTTTCTGGGTCCCTGACCATCATTTGTAATAGTAAAATAATATTATTGCTATTATTGCTTTAGAAATATGTGATTTGCCTCAATTGATTGATATAAATTTACCGTTCCAAGAAGTTTCCGAAAGATATTACGGGAGACAGACCAATCAGAGGGCTGAGATTGAGGTAGACACGTACCTGGTTAGCACTTGTGCTCACATTGTGATTGGATAGCGATACAAAACCAAATTATGCACATTAATTGTTATTGTGAACAATAAAGTTTTTTGGCGGTCCTCTTCTCCGAGAACTTTTTCCCCCCCATGCAAGTCTGATCTCATAAGAAGGCTTGTTTTATGTCTGTAAACCAACGACTTATAGTGTGATTACATTCCACGACATGCGAGTATGTGTACTAGGAAGCTCGGGGGGGGGGGGGGGAGTATTTGCGCCATTTCTTATGGAATTTTTTTATGCCTTGCAATGCGCACTCCAAATGAAACCTCACACTTTTTCTTTGCGTTGGTACACTCAGGAGGATACCAAATATATAAGCTTGTGCCTGTAATGAGCGGCTAGTGATGGGCGTTTGCCGTGTTGACACCCAATATGTATGAAGAGAGGGTGAAATGTCTCTATTTTCTCTTAGAACTGATGAGCTTAGAGACTTCAGACTGCTGCTATATGGGTCACATCTGAGGCGTCTTCCCATGTGCTGCTTTCGTTGCATTTTTAAACGCATCCAAAACGAAAGTGGGAGGAGGTTTGGCCAAACATGCATATGCGTTTCGGCAGACCCCCCTCCCACTTGCGTTGGATGCGTAAAAAACTAACGAAAGCGGCAATGGGAAGCGCCCTGAGGGTGCAATCACACGTGATTGATGAACATTTCCGTTTTAACAAAGCACATTGTGTTCACTGGTTGTATTTTGTAAAAAGCAACAGCTTAACATCAATTTCATTAGGCGGAAAAACCTCTCTCAGCTGGTGCCGTAAACGCCCGTGTGATGCACCCTAGAGGGTGACGACACCACGGGAAGTTTTAGGCTTTTTGGGGCGTTTTTTAAATTGTGCGTTTTCCACATCGTTAAAAACGCAATACTGTTTTTTAACAAACGCATCCGTTTTTTGAAAACGCATTAGCGTTTTTGTCAGTTTTTCCAAAATTGGTGCAATAAAAACCGTAGAAAAACGCAATCGCGTTTCAAAAAACTGATCATTTTTTAATGCATGCGTTTTTAACAAGTGAAAACACACTAACTAAAAACGGATCCTAAAAACCGCACGTGGTGTCTTCACCTAGAGTGCTTTGTCTCGACACACGTGGCGTTACCTCGTTAAGAAAACGCAAGGGATAGCACCATTGGGTGTTCTGTTTCAGTCAACGCATATGTGGGCATGGTTTTCTTTTGTGCCCTGGGGGGGGGGGGGGCGAGGATACTAGTTTACTATGATTGATCGCGTTGGTACAAAATATGTTATCCTCCTTTAATTATTTATGGGTGGGGCACTCTTTAGTGTTGTTGAGATTTTTATAAGATGAGCGAACATGCTCTTCCGAGCTTTGCTCCGTTCGAAGCATAATGTACTCAGACGGCTCGGTTGTCGCGTACGAGTATTTCCCCTGCTCGAGATACGAGCATTTAATTAAAAAAACACAGTGAAGAACAATGAAGAATAACATAAAACAGTGAGCACAGGATCATTTACGTGAAAAAACCAGTAAAGAACACGTGAAGAATAGCATTACAGAGATGTTTCGCACATCTGCTTACTTGTCCGGAGAGATAGCCCACAGGGCGCGCAACAGAATATATGGAAGCATAATGCTGTCAGTAACCCAGCAGAAACAGGAGGAAGAGACAGTAGCAACAGACAACAGGGGAACAGCAACAAAAGAATGGGGAAGACAGCACTAGCGGAACCGGGATCAGGACACAGAAACGCATGTGAGCCTGCACAGGAGGACATCGGAATGCTCAAGGACCACAGATGAAGCATCGGTGAAGCAGCAACAGAGAACACGAGGGCGAACAGCAAGAGACATGGACGGCACGGGGAGAGGAGACGGCGTGCAGCGGACGAGCATCGGGCACGGTCTGGGGGGGCTCGGCCGGAGAGAGCGGGGCGAGACCAGAGAGAGCGGGGCACAGGGAGGCGGGGCACGGAGAGACGGTGCACGGAGGAGAGAGCGGGGCACGGTGGCAGAGAGGCTTGGCACTGAACACGGGCACAGAGACAGCGGGCACGGAGCATCGGAGCACATCGCGAGGCACTGCGAGATCAGCGGGGCTACGGAGACAGCTGGGCACGGAGACGCACGTGAGACGGCACGAGGAGAGCGGGGCACGGTTAGAGAAGCGGGGCACGGAGACAGCGGGGCACGGAGACAGGGGGGCACGAGACATCGGCACGGAACCAGCGGGGGACAACGGAGGAACAGCGGGCACAGAGACAGCGGGGCACGGAGGACAGCGGGCACAGGAGACCAGCGTAATTCCCGACAAGTAAGCAGAGTTGCCGAACATCTGCAACCTATTCTTCACTGTGTTTTCACTTAAATGATCAGCTTTACTTCATGTTCTTCACATCTGCTAAACTTGTCGGGAGATAATATCGCGCGGAACAGTTGAAGATAAAGATTTGCAGATGTTTCATAATCTGCTAAACCTTATCAGGAAGACATTCTTTTTCAAGTAAATAAAACAAGTTTATTCCCGTAACCATGTCCCTTTGAAAAATGGCTCGAGTCTCCCATTGACTCAATGGGCCTCTTTATCCGAAGAGCGCACTCGACTCTTTGGAAAAGTCGTCTCGAAGAAGAGCCCGAGCATGTTTTCGTGCTCGCTCATCTACTAACTTTTTATCTTATTTCTATTTTCTTGATAAAAAATTTTTATACAACTTTATTTTTATTAAAGGGGTATTCCGGGAATATGAAGTCCGATCAAAACCCATGATGCCTATAATAAATGAATATCACAAAATTTATATCATTAGTCACAAAATGGAGCTTAATAGTTTGATTTTATGATTCACAAAATGTTATTGCCTCTCTAAAGTAGACAAAAGTTATCACCAGATGGCCGCCATCTACAACTACATGTCCCAGATCCTTTAGTTCTTCTCTTCTGAAAACTTTTGGAACCCTTTAAATATTTTAAATTCTGATGATCTGAAGGTTATGACGGTCTCTTCATCACCAGGCGGCCAGCAGAGCGGTGAGAACAGGCTGCGGAGAACAACATATCCAGACTTAATGTTTGTACTGACAGCGAGTTCACTATAAAGGGTAAGTTCACACACGGAAGATTTTTACGGAAAAAAAAAATCGGAAGTACAAGGACTATCAATATTTTTGCCACAGGCAGAACTTTGTTTTTTTTGTTGTGACTTGCTTGGCTGAGAGGCAGATTTAACATCTTTTTTTTTTCCTCCTCGAGTTTTTTCTTTTAACATGATAAGGTAGAGTAACGAGATATTTTATTTTGGGAGGGGGACTGCTTTACACTAATAACAGAGAAAGTCATATTTGTCTTCAGGAATGACTGAATGGATTCCAAGGTGGAAAAATGGCTGGATCACCTTGTATGGAGAGAAGTTGTCAACAAGGAAGAATTTGCAGAATTGATCACTTTGTAATGAAGTGGATGTCACATGGGTAAGTCACAACTTATGTGTTGTTTTTTTTACATTGTTATCAAGCCATAAAAATTTTTATAATAATAAAAAAAAAATCCCCAAACTTTGGGGGTGTGTATACTGAGCTTCCATTGAGTTGTGTTTGTTTTTTTTTGGCCTCATAGTGGAAAAGAAAAACATGTTTTATTCCAATTTTTTTAGCAGACCCTAGACTTCTATGTTTCCACGTCCCATCAGTGAAAAAAATGGAAAGTTTCATAATTTTTTTTCCACATAAAACAATCAGTGAAAATAAATGCCAGTGAAGACACCCATAGAAATAATGATGTGGAAACGGTGACCATAGACATGAACAATAAGTCTAATGTCAAGAGCTCTTACGCTCTCACCAATAGCTTGCCTCCACCTGAATCTAAGAAAGTTCAAAGGCAAATGTAAGTCCTTTTAGGTGATGTACACACGGACAAAAATGTATGGTTTTTGATGTTTACTATGCGTTGGAGGGTTTTAATCTTAAACCGGTTCAAACCAGCCAAATGCATGTCAACATACAAAAATTAAGCATTTCAGTCAATTTTAAAAACGCCCCAAGAATGACTGTGTGACGCACCCTTACTGTACCTGTGCCTCACCATGCCAGATACAGGTCTGACGAAAAAAACAGCCTTAGGCTGCGGTCACACGTACAGCTAGGCGTCGTATAACGCGACACTAGCGCACAGGGGGAGGTCCTCGGCCCGAACTACATGTGTTTCAGGGAAGCGCATGCGATTGTTAAACCGAGCATTCGAGTCGAGGACCTCCCTGTGCCTAGCGTCGCGTTATGAAGATGTATGCGGTCTTGTGACCCGGCCTTAGGGAACATTTTTTAACTCATGAATTTCAAAGATGGGTTGGGCACGGGGGGAATCCAGAACAATTGTGCGGACGATAAGGCGGTAATAACTAATCTTTGGAGAAAAAGGTTCAAAATTAATAGTGCAAATGATAGTAGAAAAACGTGTAATTTGTTAAAGAAATCTGATGCTGTGTCCTTCTCCTTATTTAAAGAGGACCATCACCCTAAAAAAAAAAAAACTCTAGGAGCGGCTTACTAAAGTAAGCTGCTCCTAGCACTACCCAGTAAAACCAGTGTTAACTGTTAACTTTTCAGAGAATACAGATAAATCTAACAAAAACACTGCACTGCAATAGCCTCAGAACACCGACCAAGCTTACAGCGGTCCAGCGTATTCATGAGGAGGCGGTGACTGCAGCATGAAGCCTGGGAGTCACAGGCCTATTGTGTGGGAGGGGGGTAGGGGAGAATCAGACGGCCGTTCTGAGAGACGCATTCACACAATCCGTTGCGTCACATTTTTGTTGTGTGTTTTATTTGCATTTGAGAAACGTCTCCGTTACTGTTCCATTTGAATGCATGTGTTTGCACTGCTCCTGTTTCTATTTGAATTTTTGCTTTGCGGTGATTTTTTTTTAAAGCAACAAGCGTCTAAATACTTTGCGTTGCGTTTTGCGAAAGATGTTTCTCTTAAAGGGTTTCACAAGAAGAAGAAAATTCTCACATCTCAATCCCTATAGTTTTACACAAAAAGTTCATTTTAAACCCTTTATTTAAATAATACTCTGTTTTATGCTGTTTTAAGCTCTATCACTCTCTAGCGCCCTCCGTGCAAAATTCCAGGTGTAGGCGGAGGACTACCTAAGCAGACCACATATAATCCATCTAGTTCTGTGGGGTGACAGTGTAGTCAGTTTGCAGGTTATGTGTACTAACACTTTCATCTGTTTCTGACGTGGACTAACCACACGACCTATCTGTGAAATGTTACTTATGGTCATAACAGCGGAATTGAGAATGTATTATTTTGTTATCCTGAACTAATATAAGAAAACCATGTCTTCAAAGAACCTCCTTTTAACTTTTTTCACAGAATAGTCCAAACTTTTATTTATTTTTTTAAGGGTGCGAGAAGACCATTTCCCTTCATTGATTAGGATTTAAAACCATTGCAAATCGTTTTTTTTTTTTGAGGCGTCAAAAGTGTCAAACACCATGCATTTGTATGCAAGCGCCCCTATGTGAAGCAATGCAGTGGCAGGTCTTATCGGGATTTTATTGGAAGTTTCCGATCAAGCAGCGGTTTAACATGATACATTATTACTAGGGTAGCGCTTAGGAAGCTGCTTACTTTAGTTTCTCCTTTGTACGGGTGAGCCAGTTTGTAACGTGCTCTTTGTGCACCGTGTCAATACAGCTCAGAGAAAAGAAAATTATGCCAAAAAGACTTCCTATGATGTTACAGAGCCCTCTGTACGTTGGTAGCTTCACAACTGAAGGGGCACTGTCCCACCCCATCCTCTGTGGCAAAGAGTAAAACAGTGGGGGGGTGGGGGAGACCTGACAGTGTAACAGCGTGAAGCTACTGCGGGACCCTTCAGGTTCTTACATAATATAAAAAGGATTTTAGAAGGAAGAGGCCATAGACAAACTAATAGAATTACCCCAGTTACAATGACGGATCGTGCTGATTTAATGAACAATGTATTTTCCTTAACGGTTCACAGACTGTCCTGCTTCCTAACACTCAGAGAACTCATCTTTTAAAAGAATCATTCTCTAGGTGTGGAAAGAAGGTTAGGCTCATGCATAGGAAAGTGTGCCCCGTGTGAAAGGCCAATGGTGGCCCAAACCCACGGACTACTCACAGCCCTACATTATATAGAAATTTCTTGCAACAATATTTCCTCTGCCGGCCGAGCAGTTACATCAGAACTGTAGTAGTTAATCCAGTTCAGCCATCGGACGTTATGTCTTTGTATTTTATTCCTATATAATGTAGGGACTCCCGTCCACTGCACTATGAGTAGTCCGTGGGCTCGGGCCACCATACAGCCTTTTTACACAAGCTGCATATTAGCCTCCTCAGACGTGGACAGAGGTCAGAAAGCTTCAAGATACACTGCTCCCTACAGGAGAAAGCAGAGAACCTGCACTCATTGAAGTAGATTAAAGTTTTGTATTAATCACCTGCTATATTTATTCTGAAATTTAAAAAACAAAATAGCTTAAAAGATTTAGTTACTCTAAAAGTAGGCAGAGCTGATGGAGATAAAAGAAGTATACAAAATGCTCAATAGAAGTGAAATGTCTTTCGTCAATAACCTGTGAACCAACAGGAAAGTACATGTTTAATTTTTTTGTGTGCAGATTCCTCACTATTTTTGCTTATTCTCGTACAACCCCTTTAGCCGTGGCTCTGTGTCCTAATCTGAGCCCTTATTTGCAAACTCACACTTGATAACAAATCTTCAAACCCTTCATTCCAATAAGTTTTGCTTTATTTTCCAGACTCACGTGCCGGGACATCAGGGCAATCACGGAAATGAAATGGCCGACTGGTTAGCCAGAAATGGAGCAAGACAATAAGATAGTTACTTCTCCATCCGCAAGTGTAGTAGTTATTATTGTTAATGTTACAGAATACAAAATTGCCAAATGTATTTGTTGGATGCACTGATGGTTATGGACTTCGATGATCTTTTGCCCAAACCCACGGACTACTCACAGCCCTACATTATATAGAAATTTCATTCAACGACGTTTCTTCTGCCGGCCGAGCAGTCACATCAGAACAGTAGTAGTTAATACAGTTCAGCCAGCGGACATGTCTTTGTATTACCGTATATTCCTATATAATGTAGGGACTCCCTTCCACTGCACTAAGTAGTCTGTGGGATCGGGTCACCACACGGCCTTTTTACACAAGCTGCATATTAGCCTCCTCAGACATGGACAGAGCTCAGAAGGCTCTGTCCACATACAACCCCTTTAGCCGTGGCTCTGTGTGCTAATCTGTGCCCTTATTTGCAAACTCACACTTGATAACAAATCTTCAAACCCTCCCTTCCAGTGTAACCCTCCCCTTCAATAAGTTTTGCTTTATTTTCCAGACTCACGTGCCAGGACATCAGGGCAATCCCGGAAATGAAATGGCCGACTGGTTGGCCAGAAATGGAGCAAGACAATAAGATATTTTTACATCCGCGTGAGGGGTAGTTATTGTTAATGTTCGAGCACACAACGGTGCTAACTGTATTTGTTGGATGCACTGATGGTTATTGACTTCGATGATCTTTTCTACAAATGTAACACGTGAAGTTGTTTAAAAAAAAAATATATTGTTGTTATAAAACATGTTTACATTGTACTTTGTCATGTTAGATTTTTAAAGGAAGGTCAGTTGGTTTGAGATTGGTAAACCAGCAATATACGATTGTCTAGCTCAGCAGCCCCTGCTGTCCACAGAGACCATCAATGACGGCAGCTCACAGTGGCATACTTACGGCTCCTGATGCCGGTTCTATGAGCCAGAATTATAGACAAGCTTTGGAGGTCTCTGGTGTAAGGCTTCATTCACACTGCCGTAGCTGGGCGATCATACAGCAGCTGCACTGGAGAGGAGGAGGGGGAGCGCTGCTCTCCATAAGGATGCTACTGGGTACCTATTGACGTTTATGGCAATGCCACAACAGCAGTGTAATGCATCTGCTCCCAATATGGACAGCAATATCACCAGGTCCATGCAGTATTGCGGCATGAAGGCAAGGCACAGCACAATGTAAAGACATTGCTTGCTCTGTCTTTTCATCCTGCTACTTACAAGATGTAGGACGTACACTGGCCAGACAGAGGCAAAACCAATGCCTCCGCCTGCCAGTATAGGTCATATACAACAGAAATATATGCAAAGCATATACAAAAGGCAATGTGTGAACTTAGCCTTACCCTGCCAGAGCTATCCCCTCAGCTCAACTTTCCTAGCTAATCTCTGCCTCTGAAGTCACATGCTCTTACCACTACAACCTCTTACACAGACCCATGCAGTAAGGCCTCATGCATACAACCATTTTAGAGGTCTATTGCTTAAAGGCACAATGCACGCACCGTGTCTCACTGCGCCATGAATGAGCCGAAACCCACCTTGCTAAAAACAGGCTGTAAACGCGATGACATTCCCGTTTGTGGTCCATATTGCGCACAGGTAGTTTGCATGAGGCCTAAGGGTGCACTGCAATGGACAAATATCCAGCCACACAACCTTATCAATCTGATACACAGGGTTGGAACAGAAAAAAGACCATTAAATGGAACATTCAGGATGATTTGGGACACTAAAGCACCAACAGGACATTATGGGACGGTGGTTTAGTGTCCCAAATTGCCTTGTAGGGATATACAAAAAAAAAAAAAAAAACATTTATACTCCCCTCATTACGCTCTGCAGAGGCGTCTGATGTGCCACATTCAGGAGAGTAAAAAACAAACAGACCTTCATAAGGACCTGTAGTTAATTTAGAGTCCCAGATGGACCAGTCTAGTCCTCTTAAAGAGATTAAACACATGGAATACCAACATGGAGCACCTGGGATACTTGCAGTATCTCTTTAAAGGACACCTGTCATCAGGTCTCTGTCACTTGTCCTGTCACTTCTACCTGTTAGAGCAGCCCACAAGGATCCCATCCCAGCCTTTATCTAGTTATTTCATACATTATTCATTAAAATCATCTATTCTTTATTATGTAAATGAGGCTGGTCACATGGTCAGAAGCAGTGATGTCACCCCTGTAACCCCTCTCCTCCCCCTGCTCATGTCTGTGTGTAATGTATAGTAAAGCATAGCTAGTATATCTGCTGACATGCTGCATCCTACACAGAGACACAGACATCAGCTACACAAGTACCTGACATGTTCTGCTATAACATGGCTGCTGCCTGGAGCGGTTGCATCTTTCCTATACACACACAGGCTGCAGGGGGCGCCAGCACCAGGAAGCACATGGAGGAGCCATCACATCATTATACAGGCTGTCAGTCGTGTACAGGCAGTCCCCGAGTTACGTACGAGATAGGGACTATAGGTTTGTACTTAAGTCGATTTTGTATGCAAGTCGGAACTATATATCCTGTAACTGTACAGTAACTCCAGACACTTTTTTTTTGTTTTGTATGACAGAGTGTAACACTGTGCTAGTTAGATCGCGCACGCGTCCTTGGATACCTGGGATCGCACATAGCAGCGGCTTTCACGAGCATAATGAAGATGCTGCAATGATTAACAGAGGCAGCGTCTTGCAGAGGAATAGTGAAGCCACTTCACTTTAACAAAGAAGTGACAGTACTGAGGGGCAATCTTTATAGCTTTTTTTTCTTTAGCACAGACAGTGGCTTCAGCGCTGTATCTTCCTGCAAGCGATCGCGGGTATCCAAGGACGCTTGCGCTGGTAACATCATGTATACCCGCGATCGCGTATGGCAGCGGTTTGCAGGAGGATACAGTGCTGAAGAAAGAAAAAGCTATTAAGATTTTGTGGGTACCTTGGATACCTGCAATCTTCCCTGGCAGCCACTTGTAGCGTGTTGCAGCCTGTGCTGGATGAGAGTCAAGCTGCATGAACAGGGATTACACTTGCACAAGATTCAGTGTGTGTATATACGCTGGTAACACTAAATGCACTTAGTTAAGTAGTGATGACAAGAAAAATACTAATAACTTTACTCACCATAAAAAAATGGGATGGTCAGGAATTTCAATTTATATATATATAAAATAAGAAGCCTTTAAAAGGCAATTTTATTTCTGAAGAGACCAAAATAAAATCTAGATCCAATGATAGTAGTTCAAGTGCCATTATAAGGTCCTGCTGGACGTATACATTCATTACATCCGCTATGTTAGTCCTGTATATCCCCAGGTAAGGTCTCTATGGAGGCTCCCTATCAGGTGCTCATCTTTCTTCAGGAGTCACTGGAGTCTTGTGCAGGTTTCTTTGCGCCTTCTCTGGCGAGACGATCGGCTTCTTCGTTACCTCCAAATCCAGCGTGGCCAGGAATGTGCAGCTGAAGAGTGACAGAGAATAACACATAGTATTATTGTCACAATATGGAAAGTGAATGGGACCAGTGGCTCTAATGAGTCAAAACTTACCCATTTTACATCCAGGCCTTGTGTAAGCCGGTCCAGCTTTTCAAAGTCTGCCCTGTTTACCACCTGCTTCCCGGTGCTCATCTTCCAATCATTCAACTTCCAGGAGTGAATCCACTTAGTGATACCTGGTAATGGCCAAATGTGAGCCTATACCCGACTCGTACCGTACAGGAGTCTATATGTTGTGTATACATACCATTTATCGTATGCATGCTGTCTGTATAGAGAACCAGTTTGGTGATGTTCTGGCTTTTGGCTTGTTCTAGCGCCTTACAAGCTGCCTGCAGGAAAGGAAAACACCCCTACCTAGTCAGCACATACTCTGGAATGTATAGTCACTGTATGTGTAAATCATAACACCGGAGAAAATCTGTTCAACGTAGTGGTTTAAAAGAAATCTACCATCAAAATCCATCATGATAAAGCAGGGACACCGACTCAGATCCAGGCTCTGTGACTGTGGTAATCTTCTTATATTTGTTATCTATGGCCTCTGTCTACTAAAATCAACTTATTATGCTAATGATTATGCTAATGATTATGAAGGGCTCCTGGGGGAGTGTTACTAGATCCCATCCTTGCTGCAGGCTGCTACACTGTGCAGGAGCAAGTGTGACTTTTGCCCTGCTACTTTAGCACTCCCCCTCACCTCCCTCTGCCTGCTTATAATCTTGCACATTTGGAGGGGGAAATTCTCCTGCACAATGTAACAGCCTTTGAAGCTACAGCACTGAGGGGTTCTGGAAACGCCCCCTCTCACAGTCCTTCAGGCTTATTAACATAATTTAAGTATAATAAATAAATAATAATAGAAGTTGACTATAGAAGGAGAACATGGAAAACAAATACAGGTATTAGAAGATTACTACAGTCATGGTGCCTGGATCTAGGAGTCCCTGGTTTATTGTGATGGATTCTGATGGTAGATTTCCTTTAAAGGGCCATGGTGTGCTATATTAAAAACTTATCTTGGTGACACATGGTAAGACATAACTACCAGTATTTCAGCTCGCTGATTCGTCTGCTTTCCTTCAAGTCTTTCTGCCACATTCCTGTTTCAATGGGAAACAAAGGATATTACACAATGGTTCCTATACATTAGTCTGGTAATTAGGTGTATTTGTTAATAAGAGCTATTAGGTTTTTGTCATTATTTGATTATTAATGGATTACTGGTTTCTACTAATGCACATGGGGGTTTTTTACAGGAGTCCTGGACAACATCAAAAGGAATTGAGGAAGAGGTAAACAGTGGGCACTAGGGGGGGGAAAATACTCCCAAATGTGTGATATTCAGTGGGGGGAACCTATGTAGCGGATGCAAACAGTGTCAGACGATGGTGATGGGTAAAGCGTTTAAAGGTGAACCTATTAGCCAAACCTTCAATTTTCAGCTGTCCATCTACCGTGATCTAGTGACTGAGTATGGGGGTGCTCCCAAGTCTCCCCTGAAGCGGCAGTCACATGTAGTGTATGAATTGCTTTTAGAAACGCAATTCATTGGCTGCGAAAAGGAGCTTAGCACAATTGCATTGTGCTAATGTAGCAAGGAGGCCAAGCTCTTCCCTGCAGCCTTTGAATTATGTTTCTAAGTGTTTATAAGGGTTGTAATGTATACAGATGTCTGGATGAATACATTAATAGCAAAGCAAATAGAAAATATAAAGAATACTTTGTTTTTTTCCTTTTTTAATAGCCATCCTTATTTTTATTCTTCTGCTATGGCCACTAGAGGTCGCATTAAAACCCAGGAATATAAAAGGAGAGAGCGCTCAGTATACAAAAACAGATGGAACAACTGATACGAATCAATATCCTCCGTTTTAAAGAGAAAACAATGTAAGAATTATGAGTGTGACAGGAGTCTTCCATTAACCTTTCATTTCTTCTAAAGAAAAAAAAATAATGGAAGATGGAGAATTATTATTATTATTATATTATTGTTGCTATTATCTAGCGTTTTGAGCCCATTGAAATCAATGGGGGAAAAAAAAATGGATCCGGTATTTATCAATTTTTTTAATGAAACGGCAAAACTGGAAGCCTGAAGCAGATGTGACTTGGCCCCAAGAAGTAAATGATCTATTTAGCTGGATTAAAACACATTAGCTTCTGGCAGGCGTTACACAGCAACTTCCCCTTCCTCCCCATTCAGTATATGGCCATACTCTCTTCTACTACCCCAGTTTAAGAATTAATCTTGTAAATTCTCCTACTAAACATAATTATAACATTTACTTACAGTGGATGGTTTGGACCCCAGTAAACCCCAATCCCGGCTCGTGCTCTTAGCCGTCCATTACTGGAGCAACAACCATCGGTGTACACGACTGTGTGGTCTCCTTTAAAAGAATTTATCACAAAGATTTAACAATGTCACAGTGACGGCAAAGGTGCAGTTTAGTTATAATATGACGCGCTAGTTAATGACTGCAGGACATGGTTTCTCCTGGGACATGGCTGTCATAGGGAGAGAGACTTCCCTTCCTTGAACCCCACGTCCCTTTAACATGATATTTTAGGCGAAATAAAAAGAACAATAGTAGTCTTATCAAGCAACAGGAACATGGAGTCAATTTACCCATATGATTGAAGGAATGTCCAGGTAATGGCGGCAGGGAACTGATGTCTATGAACTTTGTTCGTTTAGGCGCCGACTGTTCTGTAGACGTTGAGCTTGGAAGCGGTCTTTTGGAAAGATATGACGGCTTCACATTGGAAGAAGCGTTTTGGGTTTTTTTACCACCTGTAAAACACCATATTAGTAAATAAATGCAGCAATTTACTTTGATGTACACAATACATATCTCTGATCAGAGGGGCCATAGGACACTATGTACAATCTGCTCAGCTCCTTCTGCTCTATAACATGCTGCCTGCAGATAGGACACTATGTACAATCTGCTCAGCTCCTTCTGCTCTATAACATGCTGTCTGCAGATAGGACACTATGTACAATCTGCTCAGCTCCTTCTGCTCTATAACATGCTGCCTGCAGATAGGACACTATGTACAATCTGCTCAGCTCCTCCTGCTCTATTACATACTAATTATACTTAATTCTCATCTCATAACCTGATAAGATAATGTACTATTTCACAAAATGGAAATTACTCTTTACATGCCAAACTATTTAAGTGAATAGACACAATGCAGGCCTATATTTCACCGGAGGCAGATACCCACCTCTTGCCCCTTGCCCAACACCAGTGGTATTAAACTTATTTATACCAGGGGGCAAATTTGCCTCATGGTTGTCATTTTATTCCTGTATAAATGTATCTTCTCCAGCTTTTTAGTAGTTACATTTATACAGCGTTACCATTACAATAAGTCTTTGAGGGCAACCACAAAGCTGAACATATTGTTAAATGACTAGAGACGTTTCCATGGCTAGTGTGGCCCCCTATAGTAGTCAATTGTCAGAGTGCCCCCCATATCGGCCCCTTTATGCATGTCCTGCTGTATAAAATAAATAAAGCCATTTATAAGAGTTGTCTTCTTTAGTCCTTTGCGCTCCACATATAAAGTCAGCAGCCATGACGTGAGGCCTTCACCACATCTGCCGCACACAGGACTAAATATTACTTGTATAGCTTTGGGTGAGCAAATTATTCTATATCATATTTACATTCTCACTTTCTATATGACTTGAAGAAGCTTCTGGGTTATCCCTTACGAATTTCCAGGCCTCTTCTTCTGAAGCAAACTTTTTGTACCTTGCAGATGGAAATTGGTTCACTTGTTCTTTACATTCTTCCCTTTGATGGTACAATTAAAAAAAAATACACTTTTTAGAGGAAATGAAGACAACAATTGTTTATATTGGACCATGTTTAATATATCCCTAAATTTGTGCATATAGTATGGTGTGAAAACTTTCGATACAAACACTCCTGTAAGGCCGGTCAAAGGGAAGACCCCAGCTTTGTCATTTATCGTGTACAATTATATACAATATTAATAACAGGTATCACCACCAATGTGCTAATACATCTCCTTTAAGGGGTTGGCCAGTAATCATAGAATAGAGGATAACAAGCTGATTGGTTAGGGGCCAACTGCTGGGATCCCCAGGGAATCCAAAGAATAGGGATCAGTAATGGGTAGAGCGGCAGGTCGAGCGCCCGTCCTGCCGTTTCATTCAATAGAACGGTAGTGTCAAAATATACAGGCACGGCAATCACATAAGACAGTGGAACAAAATGGTGGGAGATACCCGAGTGCTGTGCTATTTGCGACACTCCTGTACCATTGAATAGAGCAGTAGGACAAATGCTCATCTTGCCCAACCCATTAGTAAGAACAGGAGCCCAATTCTCCAGATTGGTAGAGGAGGGGGGGGGGGGTCCCTGCAGTTTGACCCTTGGGACAATCACTTTAAAGACCAGGACTGAAAGAGCCTTAAAGGTTTTTTTCCCCCCATCACATGCGGTCCCCTACTTAAGAACACCCGACTTGCAGACGACTCCTAGTTACAAACGGACCTCTGGATGTTGGTAATTTACTTTAGCCTAAGGCACCGCACGTAGCGCTTAGTCTGCGCTTGCAAATGCAAACAAAGTCACGCCCACCGGGGCGGGCCTCGGCATTTCTATGGAAACGCCTGCGATCAGGAACGAGCCGCCGGTGTTTTGCGCGACTTTGTCTGCGTTTGCAAGCGCAGACAAAGCGCTACGTGTGGCGCCAGCCTAAGACTACAAAAATCAGCTATAACAGTTATCACAGGTGTCTGTAATTAAGCTTTGTTGTTAATCCTGGTTCACAATCCAACATTTTTACATTTTTAAAATCCAATTGCAACAGAGACCAAAAATTTTTTTGCTGGAATTACAATGATAAAATATACAGTTTTGACTTGCATACAAATCCTACTTAAGAACAAACCTACAGAACCTATCCTGTACGTAACTGTCTGTATTGAAATTCATTTAAGAAATAGGCAGAATAGGGTATAGCAATCCCCCTCAACTTTATACAGAGCAGCTATGGGAGGGCTGGCTCCCTCCCACCTTCCCATTTTT
Source organism: Engystomops pustulosus (assembly GCA_019512145.1). NCBI lineage: Eukaryota > Metazoa > Chordata > Amphibia > Anura > Leptodactylidae > Engystomops > Engystomops pustulosus. Next base: position 20,284,838 of record CM033643.1, read on the forward strand.
GCCGATTAAGGGTAGTCCTGGCAGTTTTCTCTCGGAAATCTCTGCTGAACTCAATTTTGAGAGAAATTGAACAAAAGCTCACTGACGTGTAACATTAGGCCTAGTTCACACATGGGTCAGGGAGATCTGTTACAGTTTCCATTTAAGGATAGCATAACGGAAACCAAGTCTGGAACTATAGGTAATCCTATAGTATATATAGTATAGTAGTAGAGTACACAGCCAATATCTAATAATGGTCTCAGAGTTTTGGGTCTGTTCCACCATCCTTGTTATTAATTTCTCCTGACACAGAAAGAGTTGATACAATGGTGAAGTAGGGAGCTGTCAGCTCCCCACTCCACCATTATTCCCCAGCCACAGCTTTTCCCTTTACATATTAGATGTGTGTTTAATTTGTAAAGGCAGGTTTAGTCTGGCCCTGGCTCAGGCGAGGAAGAAGTCTTTCTTACCAGGTACTGTAGACCCCTGGATTCCTCCCCTTCCTCACTGCGTAGAACATTCTGGCCAATAGACCCTGTACACCCGATAACCTCGCACACAGCAGATGAGATGAAGATACGATGCCTGCAGAGATCTTGAACATCTCCTATAGAAAGGACTAGGAGGTCACAGCCATGTTACAGGGGACACCAACACGGCACATCCTACAATGGAGAGGATACACATGTAAGAGGTAGAATAACATCTGATATATGATAATAAAGTATATTATAATATTTATTGGTTTCCGATACTCCAGTGACATGACCCTGCACAGCAGTCAGGAGCTTCGGCAGCAAGTAGCTCTGCCGGACCTTCATGCACATAGTCAGGATCCAGGTTGAAGTAGAAAGGTGAGATATATGCAGGGAAGATGCCTTGCATCCACTCCCCATGTCTCTACATACAGACCAATGATAACAGAGATCCTAAGAGACATTACCATATGATCACTGTTTAATCATCATATTAATTAAGTTTATTATTGGCCGGGGACCGGCAGGGTCAACAGCTGGGGATGAGTAAGGGTTGATGGGTGGCATCAGCCATTGTTTGGTGGAGTTGACAGCGTCAGCCATAGTACGGCCTGGGAGTCCTCTTCTAGAAAAAGATAAGTACAACCTCTGGTATCACTGTATACGTAATGACCCAGAGGGGGGTGGGGAATATATATTTATTCTTTATGGTAGGAAAATCTTATTAAAAAAAAAATTAGATTTGCGTTCATTTTAACGTGTACTGTACAGAAAGGAGTAATAAAAGAAAAACAAACCCCAAACAACGATAGTGAGGTGAAAAAGCATGGGCAGGAAAAAAAAACAAATGTACATGGAATTTCTCTGTGGGGTTAGGGGTATTAAAATGTGCTGCCAAAACTCCATGTACATACTGATATATATATATATACACACACAATGAGCACAATGTTTTGAACACCACCTACTTCTATTATCTATATATACAGATGCATGCTGGGAGTTGTAGTCCCCACGTCCAGGCTCAGTATAGAGCCCACATCCCTATGTTCTGACCCCAGTATCCAGCCCTCCGCTATAGCAGATGATGCTGGTGCCGGCTCCCCGGGTATATTACCTCCTGTATACTCGGCTCCGTACACATACACAGCGCCCCCTCCTCCTCATAGGCTGCAGAGGTCACCTGATCCTTATGAAGGCTCGGAGAACACGCTGACTACGGGAAGCGGGGAGAGACAAACTACCTGCACTACTGGCTGGCAATGAGTGTGAGCCATAGCTGTATGTGGGGAGAGCAGTCAATAAGTGATAAAGCCTTCGGTTGTATAGGATGTATATAGTATACACAGCTATAGCCAGACCGTACAACACAATCCCACAGTCATCCCGGAATTGATAATAAAAAGATAATTTTGTAGTTTTAGAGCTTAAATGTGCAGTGTGCATGGGGCCTTATAGAGAAAAGAACAATACAAGTAGGAAAAATAAACATATTCACTTGCAATACAGACAGAAACATCTCGCTATAAATACATGATGCCAGTTGTGTTATGTAACCCTCTTGTGTTCCTAGTATACACACAGCCTCCCTATTCCTGTTCTATCACCACTGCTAGGAGGGAGAGTAACCTTTCCAATACCTGTTACTATTTAGACCAGTTTTGCTTATGCAAAAATTGTTCACACAACTGGAGATACTTTTCTCACTATCTTTGTATCCATTTGTCACATGCTCAGCAATGCGTTTTTTAAGAAGTCCTATTGTACTCCATACATATTGCACATTGCACTCCTGGCATGTAATTAGACGAGCGCTCCTTTCAAAATGAAACCTTATTGTAACATTTTTCAGAGTTAAGAAGTCCCTCGCTAACTGACAACCTACACAGGTATAGACTAGTCACAGGCATTCAGAAAGAAAGCTGATGTAATAAATGACCAAAACTGCAAGATAATCAGTACAAAATGCTTTATTAAGTATTGTACAGTGTTGAGGAGTCTGGAGAAGAGGAGTCTACAAGTGTAGGCTGGAGGACAGGGGGCCACAGGTGGTGGCTGGAGGGTAGGAGGCCACAGGAGCAGGGTAGGAGGCCACAGGAGCAGGGTAGGAGGCGGCTGGAGGACAGAGGGCCACAGGAGGAGGCTGGAGGACAGGAGGCGGCTGGAGGACAGGGGGCCACAGGAGGAGGCTGGAGGACAGGAGGCGGCTGGAGGACAGGAGGAGGCTGGAGGACAGGAGGAGGCTGAATGGTAGGAGGCCACAGGAGGCGGCTGGAGGACAGGAGGAGGCTGGATGGTAAGAGGCCACAGGAGGAGGGTAGGAGGCCACATGAGGAGACTGAAGGACAGGAGGCGGCTGGAGGATAGGGGGCCACAGGAGGAGGCTGGAGGACAGGAGGAGGCTGGGGGGTATGAGGCCACATGAGGAGGCTGGAGGACAGGAGGCGGCTGGAGGGTAGGAGGCCATAGGAAGAGGCTGGAGGACAGAGGCCCGTCGCTGTATGGTATGGAGATTTGCCAATCATTAGAGGCTGGAGGACAGGAGGCGGCTGGAGGGTAGGAGGCCACAGGAAGAGGCTGGAGGACAGGAGGCGGCTGGAGGATAGGGGACCACAGGAGGAGGCTGGAGGACAGGAGGGCCACAATATGAGGAGGAAGGAGGACAGGGGCCACACCATGTGAGGAGTACAGATAGTATTATGTATAAGGTTAGGGAGATAAATAAAAGTGGAAACCAAATGTAAAGAGAGGCTAAAATTAAAGGGTGGTTTTATATGTTGCCCAGTTGCATTAGGGTGGTGGCACACGTTAGCATTTTGAACCCGTTTTTAGGCCGTTTTTAAGCAGTCCCTTAAAAAACATATGTGTTTTTGAAAATGCATCTGTTTTTTAACCGTTTTTCCCAATTATCAATTAAGATAATTGGGAAAAACGGTCAAAAACTGATGTTTTCAAAAACACACATGGTTTTTAGGACTGTTTGAAAACGGCCTAATAAAATCGAGTTAAAAAAACGGCCTAAAATCGGGTTCAAAACGTCACGTGTGCCTTCTCTCTGTTTTTATAATATTATATTAGTATTACGCAGTCAATCTTTTTCAAGCTGATGCAAGTCCTTTCTCGTATATTTATTTGGCAGTGGCTAAAGAAAGACAAATGTACATTTTCCCTTAAAGTTGTCACTTCCGCCCTCCCTACCCGCCACACTTCCGCCCATACTCCGTGTGGGCGGGGCTATGCATTGAAATAGATGCCGCGACTTTCCCATGATCCTTAACACTCAGCCGAGATCTGGGCGGTTCTCGCGAGGTCTCGTCCTCTTCCTAGGCCGTCACTGAGAGAGGACGGTGAGTGCGGCGAGTCCTCCGGAGCATTTCTTTTATTTATGTCTCCCTTTGGTTGGCGGTTGGAAATGGCTGTCCATGGCGGCGGTAAAGGCTCCCTTCTTCCCTTAGAGGCGGGGATGGCGCTGCGGGGCGCTGTGTCTGGGATGGATGGAGCCGGATGAATGTAGATGGGATGAAGCGGCCGGTAGTGATGGAGGATGTGGGGCAGCGCGGGGAGGTCACGTGTTTGGCTGAGACTGCTGTACTATGACATGGGCACCGTCCTGTGTGTGTGCGCGCTGCTGTGCTATGACATGGGCACCGTCCTGTGTGTATGTGCTGCTGTGCTATGACATGGGCACCGTCCTGTGTGTGTGTGCGCGCTGCTGTGCTATGACATGGGCACCGTCCTGTGTATATCATATCAGGCAGAGCTGGGCCGCCATGTTTGTTCTAGTTGTGTCTGGTCTATAAATACATCTCTGCTTCTTTATGAAGCTGGGGTTCTCTCCTTCCTTTGCATAGGGATGCTGTTTTATTGGGGTTATGTCATATCTGCGGCTTCCATTGATTTAACTAGGAGCAGCTATCACCCCCGTTAAGTGCAGCTGTCTAGTATTTACCATATCTGTGGTCTTACCCAACGTGGATATCCTGTGGGGTTGCTCCCGCTGGCTCTGTCCTTGTGGCGTATGGGAGCGTAGCGTCTTGTGACGTACAGTCCCGTTCCACGACGTTGGAGATCATGTCTGTCCCCGGTCTTGTGGCTGGTGTGGACGGCGTCCTGTATATTCCTACGACTTCTCAGAGCTCCCGAGCCCTTACTGAGGAGACAAACCATGCAGGATACATAACTGTATGTGACTTGTGCTGTGGATGCAATGTGTGATCATGTAATTCATGTGTCTCCTATATGAATTACAGAAAGGCCATGTGCAGCACGAGCGCTAAAATCATGAAGCCTAATGGCGAGGAGAAGTTTGAGTCTGGCATCTCCCAGGTAAGTGTATCTTCATGGCAGCTAATAGCTTAGTAATAGAGTAGTACTAAGTTTGCTAGAGACTTTGTACTTTAAAAGGTTTGTCCGAGGCTCATTTAAATGTACTTGCCTCCCGGCGCCCTCTGGGTGTCCTGCCCTTCTGTCACTCTGGACCATGCGCCATGGCTATGGGAGCAGGACTGGATTCAGCTTCTGGCTGGACACAACACCCATCCGTCCCGCATATACAATACTGTGAATAGGGACGGGTGGGTGTGGCTGGCCACGGGTGGCAGGAAGCTGAATCCAGCGCTGCTCTCGCAGCCATGTTTAAATGGAGTGATGGCAACTAAGTACATCTTTATTTTTCTAAAGAAGCCCCCTCCCGGCCACCTTTTCTTTTAATAAGTGTAACAATACCTTAAAAATCAGTGAGGCACCCACAACAGAACCAGGCCCCTTGTAATCCGCATAACGGGGGTCTCATTCAGTCATTGATAGTCACAGGTCGTGTATACGTTATGTACGATGGTGTATGGCTTTGCTTGGTTTGGTCTGCTCTTCCTATAAACTGAAAGGGGGTCCCGTGCTCTGCGATTTCTAAGGCTGCGGTCACACGTACCGCTAGGCGTCCGTTCATAACGCGACGCTAGCGCACAGGGGGAGGTCCTCGGCCCGAACGCACATGCGTTTCCAGGTAAACGCGTGTGATTGATAAGCTGGTCGCATGCGTTTCTCTGGAAACACATGTGCGTTCGGGGCGTGGACCACCCCCTGTGCTCTAGCGTCGCGTTATGAACGGACGCCTAGCGGTACGTGTGACCGCGGCCTAACACTTCCATACTATTGGAGTGGCAGGAGACTTCATCCTGCAGGTACACCCACTAGTGATAATGGGACCTCTGAGTTACTGGGGTCCTATTCCTGTGCACCTCAGTCAGACCCTTGCAGTGCAGATGGTTTTTGATAACTTGAATAGTTGGGACAACACCTTTTAAAGGGGGTTATTGACAGTTGGATGAGTGAGAACAATGTCTTTATATTGCAGCTCCTCTCCATTTAATGGAATAGACAAGGTTTGCAGTGTCATGTCCACTATGACAAATCCATTGAATTTCTGCTATTGAAATTTGGAATTTAAGCCTCACATTGTCAGTAATTTTGCTAGAGTAGTATTGGGGCTTCTGCCTTTGTAGTTTTCCCTGATGCTGATCTGACTGGTAACTCTGTAGGGCTCCTTTAATAACCACTTAGGGGTTCTAAGGGATAGACCTTTATCAGCCAGTCTCCAGAGCTTGGGAATGTTTGGTTTCTTTCATGTCTTTTGATGCATTAGCAGAATTGTCATGTCCCAGAGAAGTCTACAACATGAACTATGGTTATAACCCAACGTGGATATCCTGTGGGGTTGCTCCCGCAGGCTCTGTCCTTGTGGCGTATGGGAGCGTAAAGGGGCCCAAAGAGTGCCAAGAAAATATTCCCCACACCATGACGCCACAACCACCAGCCTGAAGCGTTGATACAAGACACGATGGATCCATGCTTTCATGTTGTTGACGCCAAATTCTGACCCTACCATCCGAATGTCGCAGCAGAAATCGAGACTCCTCTTCTACTGTCCAATTTCGATGAGCTTGTGCAAATTGTAGCCTCAGTTTCCATGGCGCCCTCCATGACGGCCCCAACTGGAGGATGGCCCTTGACCTCCTGTAGGGACAGGAAGCAGAGGTTAAATGCCCCGCACCCACACTCCAGTGGCTTCCTGTCCCTACACAGGGCAGGGAGTAGAGAGAAGTTTCTCTCCTCGCTTCCCATTAGTTGGGACAGTGAGGGGGGAACACCATGGCGCGGGACCTATCCCTTACCCAGCACAGTTCCGGGCCTCGATCGGGTTGCGGCCCTTTCTTCTGCCCGCGGGGAACTGCGTTCTTTTCCGGCTCTGCCCACAGCTCCTGGAGCCTAGGACACCCGGAACACGTGATCCTTGCGCTCCCGGTCAAAGCCATGTGACCCGGAAGCAGGATCGCGGGGCGGTAAGTTTAAATTGCTCTAGCGTGGTAATCGCGTTGATCTGAGGTCTAATCTTCATTCCGGAGCACACCTCTAACCTGCGGCTTACGAGTTAAAGGTTCCCTTTGGCGATTTTCAGGTCAGGTCTTTGGCTTCAAACACCCTGATATGTACACCTGTGTATTATGTTGGCACATACTATGTTTTATTGCAAGGTCAGGTCTTTGGCTTCAAACATCCTGATATGTACACCTGTGTATTATGTTGGCACATACTATGTTTTATTGCACTATATTCTGACATGGGCCACGTTTACCTTATAGACCCTGGTGGATCTCTCCTGGCTTACCGGTACCAGGTAAAATCCTATCCTTTAACCATTGCAATGCTGATCTACAGGCCTTCAATTGTTATTATTACATTCTAGGCTGGCTGGTTACTGTAGTTCCTCTAGGAGCATGGAACCCTGCAATTTGGAGGCCTCAGGTCTGGACCTCATATCCCCACCTCCTGTGAGTAGGGGTTAAAGGGATAGGGTGGTGGGTCACCCGCACGTCCCGTTTATAGCAGTTCCTTATCTGGGCTCTCCTTTCCTTGATAGGATCCCAAGGAAAAGGAAAAAGGCCGTGCTAAGGAGCAATCCTCCTCTGAGAGGAAGAAAACGGCTCGTAAAAAGTGCAACATTTGCTTTGAAAAATTACCTAGTGCATATAAAAAAAACCAGTGTGCAAAAAATGCCTGGATAATTTGATTTGTGAGGAAAGGACCTCACTCATGGATGAGATGCGCAGCTTTATCCAGGAGGAAGTCAGATCATCTGTGTCTTCATCCTTGGCCGCCTTTGCCCCCCAGGAACCACCTCAAAAGCGCCAGAGAATAGTGGATTCATCTTCTGACCCCGCTTCAGACTCTGAAGGTGCTACGGTCAAAGATTCTTTGGAGCTTGATACGTCCCCTTCCACCTCTGCAAACGGGATGGAATCAAGATATCTGCTGGCCTCTGAAGACCTGAAGCCCCTCTTAAAAGCGGTAAGAGATACCCTGAAAATAGAGGAGGTAGAAGAGACGCAGTCCATTCAGGATGAATTCTTTGGTCTGGTCAAGAAGAGGCGCGTGTTCCCAGTCAACAATACACTCAGGGATCTGATTCTGGAAGAATGGAGGGATCCGGAAAATAAAATTTCCTTTTGATGAAGAAGCCAGGCTATGGAACTCGGCTCCTAAGATGGACATCCAGGTCACTAAAATGACCAAGACGACCAACTTGCCTTTTGAGGATGCTACCCAGTTGAAAGATCCGCTGGATGTATATGTATTAACTTGTACTAGCGCTGATATTTTGCATTTTCCACTGTGTCTTCGGCTTTTCTATTGTTTCCGATCACATTAGGACGTAATCAATGACGTGCATGCCTCCCACTTCCGTTTCCTTATATAACAAACCATTGTGTCTTTCAAATAAAGACTATGATTAAAAGCATGTTTGAGCTCGAAACGCGTCAGTTTTCTCTGTTATGGTACATTTTAAAACTTTTTAAAAGATGAAATAAATGTGAAGTTTTACTAGACCATCGTTTGGATTTATACCTACCTGGTTGCTGGATTCACTGTTTCCCTTGTTGCAACCATGAGGCGGATGTTTGGTATGATAAACTAGGTAATACCTTGAACAGGAGACTTTTAGTTTCTGAATTTTAACACCGCCATGTGAGTTCACTGCAAATGATTCCAAATCATAAAGGGTCTTGTATTAATACTTTCGTTAGTGGTTGTGGCCAAGTACAACAGTCACAAAACCTGTAAGACCCTAGAAAGCTGAGGATCCTACACAGGAGCCTACTGAGGCTTTGTCGCCCAGGGGCCTCTCTTAAATATGAAATATGTATTATAGCTAGATAGTGTCTACCATTTTAACAATAAGCCTACATTCATAGAACACCTTTGATTCATTCATCAGCAGTGCATCAATACCAAACCTGTATTTTATTACACTCTGACCACTATCACGTGACTAGATATAGATGGGGATGGCCCGAAGACAGTGATTCAAGCAGGTCCCAAGTCTGAGTGAAAAAGACAGCCAAATGGTGAGCAGTCACTTCTAGAACCAGCAGTTTTGGCAGAACTGGGCTCCCTAAATGAGCAGACATAGATAGAAAAATGGATGTGGACACGCATGGCAACTCTGTTCAACTGTCCTTAAAGGTTGTCTGAGACTTAAAAAAACCTGCTATGTAACAGGGAGGAGCTGCTTAAAAAAATATGTACTTACCTCCATGGTCATTCCATCCCGATGTCCAGCAGTGTGGTCTCTCTGGGCCGTCCACCTACATATTTACAGGGGCACAGATGCTGCACTTAGACCAACTTCCTGGCGGCCGTGGTGGACCGCCATGCCCACCCATCCCCATATCCCAGCACTGTATCAGGAGGTGGCCAAACAGGTCTGTTTGCAGCTTCCATTTCCCTGTAGGCAAACAGTGGGACCATGGCACTGGACACTTGGAGGGACTACAGAGGTAAGTACATGTTTTTTTAAGCACCTCATCCTGACCACATAGCAGTTTTTATATAGGTCTCGGACCTCTGAAATATGTGGGGGCAGGGTGCAAACATCCTGCATGCTGCTCATGGAGGTCCTGGAAGATTAACCTTTGGTGATACTACGTAGAGATCTATTTTAAAATTAGGTGATTAACAAACAAATACTGAGGTTTCCTTTTAGAATAACAATAATAATTCTTTATATATATATATATATAGCACCAACATATTCCGTACAGTTTTACAGATCATGGAGGACATAAATAAACACAATAAGACATTATAGAGTGATAACATGGTCGGATGAAACAATAGGAGTCCACACCAGTTTATGGGCAATGTGGCAGTTCTGTATGGCACATAAATATCAAATATTCATCTTGTGCATACTCAGCATTGCAGGGTATTAGAAAGAACAAGCAAGTTACATATAAAAGTTACATAAAGGAAAAAAAGGTGAATATCTCCATACAATCCCATATATTTGGTATCACTGTGTTCGTAACAACCTGTAAATTAAAACTAAATAATTATTGAAGGAACATAAACACTGTAACATTTTTAAAAAACTCATAAAATTATGATTTTTACCTATCTTGTCTCACAAGAAATGCATAAATGTTTGGGGTCACTTAGAATTGTGCTTATTTTTTTAAAGAAAAACACATTGTTAATGTGGTAAATGACTATTCTAGCTGCAAATGTCTGTTTTTTAATGCTATATCTACATAGGTGTACATAGGCCCATTTCCAACAACCACAACTCCAGTGACCACAACGACTTAATGGTACATTTTGTTTAGGGTAATGGATGTTTAGATAACCCTTGTTCAAGTATACTAGCACAGCAGAAAACTATTTGGCTGATTGGAGAAGATATAAAACTGTCCCTCCTTTGAGCTGGTTAAGAATCTGGAGCATCTATGAAACTTTCATATTGGCCAGAATTTCATGTGAAACAGTCTTTTGTCATTCTTAGAAATGAAGGCAATTCCATGCAACAAATTGGCAAGAAGATAAAGATTTCCTACAACAGTGTGTACTACACAGAGCGGGTAGCGGACAGTGGAGACCCTGGGAGCTGGGAGCGGAGACCGGGAGCAGAGAGCGAGGAGCTGGGAGAGGAGAGCGGGGAGCTGGGAGAGGAGAGCGGGGAGCTGGGAGAGGAGAGCGGGGAGCCGGGAGAGGAGAGCTGGGAGCGGAGACCGGGTAGTTGGGAGTGGGGAGTAATTGTGGCAGGCAGGGGAGTGTCCGGGTACCTGTGTGCAGGCCGGCGGCAGGTGCATGTGCCGGCTGGCAGGTGAACTGGCGAGAGCCCGACGGCGCCCCCTTTTTCGCCTCAGGAGGCACGCCGCCTGAGGCGAGAATCTCAACTCGCCTCATGGCAGGTTCGCCCCTGCTACCTGGGTCCGACTCTGATCTCTTCTAGTAACGTGCTGGGGGTTATGGGCAGAGACATTAGACTGATGGCTCCAATAGAGATGGAGACGTGAGAGTGTCTAAGGCAGCATCAACACTAAATACGGCCCTGCGGACATGAAAGGGTTATAGGCATATAACAAAACCACTGATTTGTAATAACTTGCTGGAGTTTTAGTTTCTCAGATTCATCTGACAGTTTTTCTCTAGTCTCGTCCATTCTCACATTATAGTGGGAGTCATGAGGGATGGACCCAGTCTGACATACAAAGGGACCGTTAACCGGTGTAGGCTACAGTGAGAGTGCTGGATCTCAAGGATTTGGTATACAAGCCCATAGCAGTTATCACATGTCTATCTATAAGTATATTAGTCACACAACTTGATTCCATTACTAAAGATCTACCACTCCTGCAATGCACCCGGACAGGTGGCACTGCCCCGTTCTGCCTTCTCACACAGTTTGCGTATTAGGTGACTTTGACTTCACCTTCCCTATGTAAAATATGTCTTATCAGCAGCTTTCAGGATCTGAAAACACCACAGCAGCCGCCTGTCTCTTCTCATCACAGAGTCAGTGTTGTCACAGCCCTCTTATACCAGCCAGTACGCTGTACCCAGCAGCCAAATGTAGAGGCAGATCTAACACATCCCGGTGCATGTGCACAGCTCGCTTTAATATTCTCAGCAATTCGTGTGATGCCAAATACTAGCAGTGCGGGCTCTCTATGAGATGTCACCGTGACCTATAAATCTGAGATGTTGAATTTCTGAAGCACTCTGATGCCCAGACATCTCCTCAACTCCCTCCTGTGTCTTCAAGTCTGGGCACGGTAAGATTGTGATAGGAATGGGCAGACTAAAACGATCCGGAGATGAGGAAATTAGTGAGTGAAGCATTACGCTTTCCCTTTTTCACTTACTTTTTCACAATTTAGATAAAAGCGGAGTCATTTTAGCTAAAATGTAGCAGAATTTCCAATGAGACTGGTTCAGGATCTTCATCGATAATGACTCTGTTTTCAATAGTGGACGCGTTGGACTTGTCAGCGTGAAGTAATGGTAAAATATGGTCTCATAGCTTCCAGATGTAGAAGAGCTGAATGAGTAATTTATCTGCATCAGTATATGGTTTCATCACATCTGAAATGAGAAGAACTTTGCAAATAGAGGTACAAGTGTTTTCCAAAAAACTTAGCCGCCTTCTTATTTTTGAAGAATAAGATGACTTTTCTGCAGCAAAGAATCCTTTTATGTGATCTACAGGTGCCTAATACATTGCGCAGACTACGAGGGACAGGACCCATGATCCTCTCAGTATAGTGTGAAGTATTGTAAGGGGATGTGGTGTAGAGTATGAATGCTATCCATGAGTTATGGAGGTAACTGGGATTGTCCTACAATAACCCCACAGCATGCACCAGCATTATACATTCACTTAGTTTTTCATGTTAAAGGAAAGCAAGCCAGAAAAAAAACATAAAAAAATCTACAAATACTCACCTCCGCTCCTCTTCATCTTAATCCCGCCACTGTCCGTCATTAATCTTGACACACAGTAATTATACATTTTTAATAAGCAGCACTGAGTATGTAGACAAGATGTCCGGTGCTCTGGATTCCTAATTATGCATGCCCCCGTACCTCCCTCACCCATTAATTCTAGTGTGACGTCACCTCTCTAGCCCCTGCTCCCACCAATGGAGAGGGAGGCGTGGGGGCATGCATAATTAGCAGCCCGGAGTGCCGGAAAGCTCTGCTTTGTGTTACATTCATGTCATATGACCAGAGTGACATCATCTTAGGTCCTTTAGCAGTCTAATATTAGCAAACAGTACCTGTACTGTACAGTACTGTATGTATATAATGACCTGAAATAACAGCAGCCTCCATGGAGGATGGAGAGGAGCAGAAGTCTATGGAGTATGTGATTTCATGTCATCAGAAACATACAAAGGGTACATTTTGCAAATGTAAAGGGTAGAAGACCTTTGATGACATCACACTGGTTAACATTACATGAACTGCAGAATTGTAAGAAGGCATAAGGCATGGGGAGGAGTAGATGGGAGGGGACAGCTGAGTAAGGCACGCCCCCTTTGATGTAAGGTAATATAACATAAAGCTGATTTATGGGGATTTGAAGGAAACAATGTTTAGCTAAAAGAAGGGTGTCAATTGGCTAATAGGGCTCTATAGGTACCTGTCACTGGCTGTAGATGTGAAAATGTGGTGACAGGTCCCCTTTAAAATGCAATCATAATAAAATGTGAAAATTCCCTTTAAGTCTCTTCTTGGGAAAACCCCATCGAATGCATATTACATTTTTTCTGCGTACACAATTATCCCAGAATTCCTGATTACGATGATTATTATAATTTGCCATTTATGTTTTCTTTTAATTAAATTATCTTCCTCATTACATTCTGTCAGCAAAAAAAAAAAAAAAGAAGAAGAACCCTTTTTGCATTGAGATATTTTTGGAGAAGAAACAATGGTGTTTTCCAGAGCTGACATACAAATTTTCTGGCAGGGTTTCAATAAGGTTCATCCGGTACTTGGATTAGATTTTACAGCTGGTAACAGTCGCGAGGTATATCATCACAGATTGCAATACTCTGTCAGTGTTATACACAATGATACATTTGTCTGATTAAATAAGCTTTGAAATATTTAAAGAAAACAGAACAGGTCTCTTCTAGTATGGCTTCGCTCCAAGAATCCCGGCTGCAAATTTCTACTAAATATTTGAAAGGAAAATCAATTAAAAATTCTCTTGTAATGTGTCGTTAGACTGAATGGGGAAAAAAAGGATGCAATCACTGAAAGCTATTTACTCCATAAATCTTGTAGACTTGCTTAGGGCACAGGTGGAAATGTGTGTGGCCGTTATACAGTTACATACAGATGTGTCTGTACAGATGGGTATCTTGTATAGGACTGGAAGAGTCATGGCAAATAGAAATAACAGGGCTGAAATAAAGGTATTTCATTCCCTTACCTCCCTTTCTCATGGTAAAGTCTTCCTGGGTCTTGTTGAAGGGTTGGCCGTCTTGTGTTCGGAAAGTTTTATTGTTCAGCATCGATGAGCCTATAATACCTCCTGACTTGGCTTAAAGGACATCTATCACCAGGATGAAGGTTTGTAAACCAAACACACTGACATGCTGGTGTGTGTCACCTCTGGCAGGATCTGATCTTGTCTTAGCTTCTTATACCCTGGTTTTTATTTTAAAAAAAGGCTTTTAAAATTGTGTAAATGATTCTCAGGGGCTCCGGGTCTTATAGGTGTTAATGGAGCCTGGGGTCCCTCAGGTTCATTTGCATAATTTTTAAAGCCTTCTTCTCTTATAAACAAGGGCACAGGAAGCGTAAAGAAGAGCAGATCCTGTCAGATGAGGCAGACACAAGTATGTCAGTCTGCCTTTAAGGTGACATCAAAACCAGACCACTGTGCCATAGGAACGGGTAGCTGTAGGGAGGGTTCTGTAGCTCCCCGTTTCTGACTTGCCATGTTATTTTCAGTTATACGGGAATAACTATTTAAAATGGTTTGCCCATGTTAGAAAGTCCTAAAATTTTATTCCCCTAGGGATGTTTGCACAATAAAGATCTTTATTTCCCCCACTAAAGGCTAAAGACTTTATTGCATGTGTTGGTTTTACATGTTCCGAGATGCAGCTTAAAGTTTCATCAGTTCTTGGGTCTTTATGAAGTAGAAATGTTTATGTAATACTGCATTATAGGTTCTAATTCTATTATGTGTAAATGTTTATTCTTATATTTATAAAATTTAATTGTTTTGGCCAAAACAAACAGATACAGCCTTTATTATTACATTACAGAGTAAGGACATAAGATATTTTTAAGACATATCACATTTACAAATCTTGAACTCTATACATTGTGGCTTATTTACTTAGGGTCTGCGGATCGCCCTTTCGCCGGATTTTGCAAATTTTCGGGATTTGTGCCGCTGTGACAGGTATTTATCTGGGGATTGTGTTGCACGCTTTTAATATCGGATTTTATGAAAGATTTCGTTTAAGTTTCTTGTTTTCAGGGCCTCTTTTTTATGTTATTGCCAAACGCCGGGGGGGGGGTGGGGGGGGGGGTGGGTGTTTGGTGTGGCATTGCCCCTTTTTATGCGACTTTTTAAAAAGTTGCAGTTCTTAAATACAGACTTGAACATGAACACAAATAAATATGTCACTATATGAATCTATCTGCCCCGTGCAACTTTTGATGGGGAACAAAGTTTCAAAAACCAGTGAACTGAAAAACCAATGATAAATCTCCCCTGCAAACTTTACTATGTCACTTGCAGCAGTATGTTCCAACCCCAGGACATTGCCCAATGCTGGACCAGGGATCATTTTATCTAACATGACGGATGAAGCAGCAAGTGATGACTGAGGGTGTATAGGTGCATTTCTGCCCCTTGCATTGCCCAATGCCAACAGCACCACTAATGCTGTGTTGGACAGTAGTAGGTGGGTGTGGACAGTGCTGTAGACAGTGGTAGGTGGGTGTGGACAGTGCTGTGAACAGTGGTTAGTGGGTGTGGACAGTGCTGTGGACAGTGGTAGGTGGGTGTAGACAGTGCTGTGGACAGTGGTTTGTGGGTGTGGACAGTGCTGTTGATAGTGGTAGGTGGGTGTAGACAGTGCTATGGACAGTGGTTAGTGGGTGTGGACAGTGCTGTGAACAGTGGTTAGTGGGTGTGGACAGTGCTGTGGACAGTGGTTGGTGAGTGTGGACAGTGCTGTGGACAGTGGTTAGTGGGTGTGGAAGGTGCTGTGGACAGTGGTAGGTGGGTGTGGACAGAGCTGTGGACAGTGGTAGGTGTGAGAAGCAAAAGCTCTGCAACAATGTCCACTGGTCCACATACGCCTTCCTGCGACCACTCACTACTGCCAATTCTACACCCCACATCCCCCCTAAGGTCCCTGGGGGAAATTAACATTTATTCCACTGGCCTCTGGGGCAAAATATTTGGGGACACTGACTTACAGTACAGTACGTTTATATGATGCATCATTAATAAAACCAGCTTTATTGGAAGAAATATTATAGGTAGCTGTTCCCTGACTTTTATGTCCCGTCATTAAAATCACAAATGATAAAGCATGACATAATTTATGCCGCAGTAAAGAAGATGCAAAAGAAACAATTCCCTCCATATGTGTTTTCTTTGTCACAGAGATTTTGAAAATGTATTATTTTCGGAGATTTCTCATAAAAAATGCAAGAAAAAGAATAAATTATAACCCATTTACTGGGAAATAGAGATCTATGGAGAACTGTCTGTATATTTTTAATATTTAATCTATAATCCAATAAACACTTACATCACAATAAATTCCTATTACATTATTTTGCCTTAAAGCCAAACTTAAAACGGCAAAATAATAAAAATCTTGGAATTATGCAAAGCTTCTTAAGTGAAGGCCTCACACCATATTCCACAAAGAAAATGGTTATTTTAGGTCATTCCCACAAATGATACAATAACGTCATTGTTTCCGACTTGTAATTATGATGATGTGTACTCTTAAAATCTGAAGACACTACACCTTCTAGATTTTATTCTGTTACAGGAAGCCTGTCCCAATAATAATACAATCCAGACATTTTTGCCTAAAACCTCTGCTCTTTCCATACTGAGGAGTCCAGTGGGCAGTTCTTAACAGCTTCTAATAACGAAGAGACTTTTGTAGGGGTGTAACTAGGAGAGGCAGGGCCCCGTACCAGACTTCTAAATGGGGCCCCTAACCCCTCAGAAAATATGCACATTCTCCATACTTTAGTGTGTCAGATGCAATGACAGGACCCCCTGACATTGCGGGCCCCATAGCAACTGCTATGGCTGCTACCGCTGTAGTTACTCCCCTGGGCTTTTGGTAGTTGGGCAAGAACACTGCTTGGACAACTACAAATGGAAAAAGATGTCCAAAGAATTTAATTGTAATACATACAGATTTCCCCCCCATAAAACTATATATATACATTTGCACATGTCATGCAAAGGGTGTCAACCAACTATGCCATGAGACTCACCACCTTAGAGGGCAATGCCCGAGCGAACCCCTTGTTCTTCACAGATCTCCAGATGGTGGAGGTGCCTGAGCCAAGGGGACACCAGACGCATCTTTAAGGAGATTGGGAACACGAGACTGCTGGTCCTAATGGGACTAGAGGACACCAATACTAACGCCAGACGTACAGGCAGGGACCAAGGATGAAAGCTCAGGAACAGAAGTGCAGGTCCAGAGGATGATGCTATACAGCAAATCAGGAAGAAAGGCCGTGCAGCACTTCAGGCAAGACACAAGATACTTTGACCCCCAGGTACTTAGGGATAGGACAGGATCCAATAAATACCTGCAGGAGGGCCAGGATTGGTTGCTCTGGTCAGATGCACAATCCTGTTACATCACAGGAAGTGATGCACATTGCAGGTCCTGCAGAAACCAGATTAGACTCAACAGAAACTCTGGGATGGACTCCAGAAAACACCACAAACACAGGCAAGAAATCCAGGACTGGAGTAAGGCCTGGAAAGCACCTGGTCAACCAGTTAGCACTGGGTCAAAAAGGCAGATGACTAGAAGGGGAAGCACCCATCCGAACATGAAATCTGGACCTGGAGCAGTGAGTAGGAGAGCACCGGTGCTCCGCAGCTGCCATTACACACAGCTTTTCCTGCTCTACAACATGCTGCATCCAGATTGTACAGGTATTATTAGCACATGGCCCCTTTAATGAAATATCTATAGGTCTCTAGAGAACTATCTGTAAGTTTATATTTAGTCATTTCTACTTACTGGAATATATAAATGTGGGAGCCCCATATATTGTACTTTATCAACTGAATATATCAATCTTTTACAACACAAAATCGCGTCATTTTGTTCTTAAATATCAGGAATGGCCATGGGTGCATGGGTGCCATGGTTTTCTGAGCTCAAACAATCTCATGGAGAAGATACAGTTATCATTTATTTTACGGGTTATAATCGAAATAATCAAGATTTATTTTTATAGCCTTTCCTTATTTTTTTAGTATATGGCCTGTAATAATTATAATACATAATCTGGATTTGCTTTTTGATGCAGGATATATTTTTATACCTTATATAAGTTGTTTAACAAGTGGCAAAATAATGAAAAGTCCAAGGATAGCATCTTGGCTGGTGAATGGTGGTTTTAAATATATAACACAATATAATTGGTACTATGCTTTGTGAGAAAAGTAGGATTAAATGGAGCCATGAGAACGGATCAATGCAGAAATGTAAAAGTTTTATGAAATGTAGATAGGTTTATCACTTTTTTCTGTGATAAACAAAATTTTTTCTTGCTAAAAAGTGCGTCGTATAGTCCAGAAAATACGGTATATAAATTTGATATCTCTGCAATTGTACTGATCCAAAGAATAAATGAGAGGATGAGAGAATGAATCAGAATACTGCGAACCTGTGTTTTTTTGCCAATTCACCACATTTGAAATTTCTTCCCAGCGTCGCAGTACATGGGACAGAATATTAAATGGTGCTACTAGTAAATATGTTTTGTCTCGCAGATATAAAGCCCCTATATAGCTTTGTAAACAAAAAAAAGTCTGAAAGTTACAGCTTTTGAAAGAAGAGGAGTGAAATATGGAAATGCCAAAAAAATCTAAAAAAGTTGGATTTCAAGAGGTTAATTGAACTATAACTGTGAATGATTATGAATAATTGTATAAAAATAATAGTACACAATAAAACAGATTAACATCTTGAAAGAAAATAGATGCACCATTAGACATGGTTACACCCTGGTGCACAGCAAATTTAATTTACATACATATAAAATCTTACTGTGTATACTGAGTTTTTCAGTACAATTTTTGTGCCACCAGTGCTTCACGGACCCATTGCTTTTGGGTGCACAGGAATCAGGAAGAGAAAGTGTGGGGGAGGGGGAGTGGGTATCAGTGATGGCTATATATATTGGGGCATAGGTTGGCTATATACTATGGGCCGGCTATATACTATGGGCCGGCTGCCCCTATGCTAGGGGCAGGGTACTGGCTATATACTGGAGGCATGGGCTGGCTATACACTAGGGGTATGGGCTGGCTTGCTATATACTGGAGCAAAGGTAGACTATCTATATACTGGTGGCACTGGCTGGCTGCCTATATACCTAGGGAGGGGGCTGGCTGTATACTGGGGGGGCTGGCTGGCTATATACGGGGGGCAAAGGTAGGCTAGCTATATACTAGCTGCTTATATGCTAGGGGCAGGGGGCTGGCTATACACTAAGGGTATGGGCTGGCTTGCTATATACTGGAGCAAATGTAGACTAGCTATATACCGGTGGCATTGGCTGGCTGCCTATATACTGGGAGAGGGGGCTGGCTATATGCTGGGGACATTGACTGGCTATATAGTGGGTGGATGGGCTGGTTAACTATTTACTGGGGTTGCAGGGGCTGGCCTTATACAGGGGACTGGCAGGCTATATACCGAGGCATAAGGCTGCTGGGTATATCCTAGGAGGCTGGCCAGCTATTTACTGGGGGGCACGGGCTGGCTAGCTTTATACTGGAGGAAGGTCAACGGCTTGAGAAAGCGCGATCTAGCGCGAAACGGCCCGTCGCCAGGCTCTGTTCTTCCCTTGTACTGCAACTTGTCTGAATAAAGAAAGTTCTACACATCGGTGAGTACCGCCTTGCTTTTCTCTGGAGTAAATTCCACATTTGTATCTTTTGCTTCGGGCTGAGCAATACCCTTCAGAACTGTGGCGAGTCAACGTTTATCGTGCCTTTATCCATTCACTGCTATATGTGGGGATCTGTTGAATATAAGTGGTTGGTGCCGAAACTATTTCTTGTTTTTGGACTTATACTGGAGGAAGTCTGTGACCAATGCACACCTTAAGATTATTCTTGAGTCAATAGGTTTTCCCAGTTTTTTTGTGGTAAAATTAGATACCTCGGCTTATAGTTGAGTGTATACAATAATTTTACCAAAATAATGAATTGCTGGGAAAATGAAAAGGTATCTATGGAAAGCTTATGGAGTGTCCCACACAATGCTGAATTTATTTGTAGTGAATTTGGAAACAGGTTGACTCCCTTTAATGTTGATACGATATCTAATTTTAGGAGATTGCTTTTTGTGATCGATTGTCTCCAGATTTCATGTATGATGCAATATACAATTTTGCAACCCCAAAAGTGAAATATGGTTGAATGAAGATGTCTTAGCACTCGGAAGAATCTTCAAGCAGAGATGTGTTTGGGATACTATCTGCAAAATGGTAGGGGAGTAAGAAGACACCATCTATCTTCTTTTCCTATCAGATGTTATCTAATCCATCATCTGCTACGTGTCAGCTTTGAGTGGGCAGGGAATGCCTCTTCATGTGTAGTCCCAGGTCTATGTTTCATGCAGAGTCATTGAGGCAAGTTGTGACTGGAGCTGTTGTTGAGAACAGGGGACTCCTTCTGTGGAGGACGATACCTGAACTCTTGGCGTAGAGCTAGAAGGTCTTTTTTTGTCAGGCATACTACCGGGCTCGGCTTGTTGATCTGTCTTGGCAGGCAGTGGAAGGGATGCTGTGGCTAGCAGGTGACATATGAACTAAATCGAGAGCTTCTCCAGCATGAACCCACTCCTTTAGTCATTGTTATGTGCTCATGTTGAGGCTTTAGCTAGATGTGAGAAAATAATGATTTGTCTAAGGTACAATACTAGTAGGGAATGTGCAGCTCATTCCAACATAGTCGAAAAGGATTTGGTAGCAAGCAAGCTATAAAAAATATACTCATCCTATCTTGTGATAGTTCTATCCAGTGGTTTTTGGCATTTGTTTAGTTTCTTTATCACAAAACCTTCTAAACTGAGTAGTAACACACCCAAGCTTTCCTTATTTTGTGCATACATGTTAGGCCATGTTTGAATGCTTTTAGGTCAGGAAATTTAATTTTTGTGTTTTTATTTTTCCCTTCCTGTTTTCCAAAACCCATAGCTTTTATTTTTCTTTTTACAGAGTGGTATGAGGACTTGATTTTGCGGTACAAGTAAGACTTTCTAGTGGAACCAATTAATTTTGGAATGTGCTAGGAAGCTGGAAAAATCCAAATGCACTAGAATTAACATAAAAAAACATAGTGGGGCACATTTACTAAGGGCCCGAATCGCATTCTTCCGCCGGGTTTCCCAAATTTTTCTGATTTGCACCGAATTGCCCCGGGATTTTGGCACACGCGATCGGATTGTGGCGCATTTGCGCCGGCTTTCATGCAACAGAAATTGGGGGGCGTGGCCGCCAGAAAACCCGACGGATTTGGAAAAACCATGGAATTTAAAAAAAAATTGTGTTGCAAAAATAGCACTCGCATACACCGAGATGGAAGAACTGAATTCCGGCAGACTTCAGCGCAGCAGCGACACCTGACGCACGACCTTAGTGAATCCCGGCAGAACCCGAATCAGCGTCAGAGAACGCGACGCTGAATCGCGACTGGAGCGGGCAAGTAAATCTGCCCCTGTATGTTGTTTTATTGTGATTTTGAAAACTTTTTGTTAACAGTTTTATAGGTGTCAAAACAGCAAACAAAAATCGGGATTAGACATTGATATTGTTTTCATTTTATGAATTTTCTTTTATTGTTTATTTTTTAGATAAAGGGTTTCCTAATGTGTTTATGATTTTAAAAAAATGAATATATTTTTGAATAACAGGGATAATTTTAATTAGACTTTTTTAAAGTTTCTTTCACATATTTTTAAAAATGTTTTAAAATTACTAAATAATCATTATTAGGTCTCTACCTGCTATAGACTAGCTAATTCCTTCATTTAAACACCAACAGATTCTGCAGTGCTACACAGAGTTTGCCAAATCAGTCCCTGCTCCCATGAAGCTCACAATCTAATCAGCCTACCCCTATATTTTATGGAGTGTGGGAGAAAACTGGAGGACCAAGAGGAAACCCATTCAAACATGGAGAGAACATGTTTGCTGTTCAGCAAAGAGAACTCTTTGCTGCCCATTAAAAGTACTCAAATGGCACCAATATTTCACAAATAAATGTTTTAACATAGTGATGTAGGTTTAGTATATTTGATGACAGGTTCCCTTCAAGGACTATGATTTTGATATGAAGTTAGTGTAATTGATGATAAGTTATCTTTATATTTTAAATTGTGGTTCTATTAAATTATGAAATCAGAAACTACATGGGAACTTTGGAGAGTATACATCCACTCTAGCTCTAATATTGATTCCAAAATCACTGAAACCTTAAAGGAACACTGATGGACTCCATTTTAACATTGTGTACAGGCAGTCACCGAGTTATGTACAATATAGGTTTTGTAAGTTTGTTCTTAAGTTGAATTTGTATGTAAGTCGGACTTATGTATTTTATAATTGTAACTTCAGCCAAATTGTTTTGGTCTGTGTGACAATTGTATTTTAAAAATGTTAGGTTGTTATAAGAACTAAGATAAGGATTAACACTAAAGCTTAATTGCAGACGCCTTTGATAACTGTTACAGCTGCTTATTGTAGCAATTGTACAGTACATTTCCAACATAAAGAGGTCCGTTTGTAACTAGGGGGTCATCTGTAAGTTGAGTGTTCTTAAAGGACAACAGGATTTTAGATTATAAACCAAGTACACTTACATGCTTATGTGTTCCCCCTTTTCAGGATTCACTCTTCCTTTGATTTTACCAAAAGAGGCTTCAAAATGAGCCCAAGGGGCTTCATAGAAGTTAATGGAGCCTGGAGCCCCTCAGGATCATTTGCATAGTTTTTAAAGCATATTTTCAAAAAATTTGAGGGCATAAGAAGTTAAAAAAGAGCAGATCCTGATTAAGGAGCCACACATCAGCATGTAAGTGTATTTTTATTTATAATCCATGATCCTAATTGTAGATTTCCTTTAAATCGGGGACCGCCTGTATTAGTTACTCAAAACCATTGGCAGCTTTTTGCGCCAACAATGCATCTAGTGACTGCAACTCACCATATTATGAGGAACGATAGGTCAGTAGACACATGGTTTAGTAAGGAATCTTGACTTGGTGTGAATCTTGCCTAAGATAGTTCTGTAAATGTAGCTGTAGAGGAGTTATATATTTTTGAAGGAGAGTGACAAAACCCTACGACACAGCATACTGACAAGGGCGTAACTTGAGGGGGTGCAGAGGTTGCGATCGTACCCGGGCCCAAGAGGTTTAGGGGGCCCTTATGGTGTTCCTTTCCCATCTGAGAAGACTACTACTATAAACCATACATTATAGTCGCGGGCCTGGCACAGACTTTGCACTGGGGCCCATCAGCTTCTAGTTACACCACAGCATATTGATATATATGATATACACCGGAGTAGTACTTTGCAGCGCTATGGTAGGCTGGATCATGTTTCTATACATTATACATCATTGTGTATCCATATCCAGAACAGAATGCATCACAATTCCCATCCAGAAGTCAAAACAAGGATCACAATTGTCCCTCCTATGATAAGACAAGCTGTGCTCTTAATCTTGAAGGTGGGAATGGAAACTCAGAAAGTGGCTGTGATATATTCACATTCATGTTCTGCACAGGAGAAGAGATGCATAAATTGTCAATAGTTGAAGCCAAGAAACTTCCAGTCCCTTTAATGTGCACACTTTGAACAGGAAAACACAAGGGCTGCTTCTATTTCGGTTGACTCAGTTCTCTTCATAATTGTGGCTCCCTGCCGTGGGCAACCGAAACCTGCACAGTTTTCTAGTACAGGTCTCATGGGTAATGTGATTCACTCAAGGGTACAGAAGTAATGACGCAGCATATAAGACGTCTGGTTCACATTTAGTTTGTCTCTGCCTCTGGAGTCTTATAGAAAAGGCACAGACATACAGAATCCCCTGCAAGTAATCATCCCTCCTGTAAGGCAGCCCAAATAAATAGATTATGGAGTCACGGTACATAACGAAATCTTGTTGGCCTCCACACATTTTGTTCTGTATGCATTATGCAGAAGCGTCACTTTATGATTAATTAAAATGGTTATTATGGAAACAAAGAAGGAATAAAATAACCAGGATCACATTAAGGAAACAAAATTATTCATAAGAATGTGGGACAATGGTTGGAGTTGTACGCTCTGTGTATTTCATCACTACAAAAGTCGTCTCATTTTAGGTGACAAGAAAATACCGGGTTGTGTTAATAGAGACACGTGTACAGTCAACTCATTTGTATGAAATATGGGTAGTGTCTGGTGCTGAGGAAATTTTGGGAGAACGTTGGGAGAGCAGTGAAATGTACCTGGACGCATTGTCAGCCCAAAACTATGTTGCAAATATTGACATTTTTTGTGTTGCTCAACTGAACTCAGATGATTGATATGCATGGTTGCCAAGTGCCCACCAATCAACTACTAATGAATCTTTGTAAAGGAACCTGGAAAACCACTTTAGCTCCATTATATATTTCCCATTCTTTGCTTGATATTCTTTTATCAAATGTACATGTTCCTTTTTGGTCCTATGTTCTTCAAAACGTCTTGTTCTAGGGTTTTAAGCCTTCTTGCCTTCAAAGCACATCCTGGGTGAACAGTGCATTCGATTCTGTCTCATTTTAGGTGACAAGAAAATACCGGGTTGTGTTAATAGAGACACGTGTACAGTCAACTCATTTGTGTGAAATGTGGGTAGTGTCTGGTGCAGAGGAAATTTTGGGAGAAAATTGGGAGAGCAGCAAAATGTACCCGGATACATTGTCAGCCCAAAACTTTGTTGCAAATATTGACAATTTTTTTTTTTCCGAGAAATTTTTACAACTTGTAGGGAAAGGAGTGCAATGTAGGTGACAATTGTTTTGGCCTATGGTACCATCATGCCCCAAAAATGTACCAAATTTGCAAGGAAAATATCAAATGCCAATAGGAGATGTAAGGTAAGACTAGACAGTCCAATAATATCCGATAGTGTGATAATCTAGAGCATTTTCAGACTGTCTAGGCTAACTGAATGATGTCTATCTTTTAGACAGGGATTCTGTCTCATTGTGATGTACACCGAATGAACCCTCTTCCAAAATACTATTGTTCATAGAACAAATGCTGAAAACAGATATCATGTATAGGATCCCTGTGTCAACTGCATTGACAAAAGTGCTATATAACTCAAGGATGTATAATATAGACAAGGGTAGGGTACACAGATATGCAGGGCTCCTACTGCAGCTTTGTATGGACAGAACTGCTTGTAGACATTGGCTGAGACTTTTAAGTTTTTATAAATTAGCAGCTTCCTATCTCCATTAAAAGTAGGGCACTGCTTAGGACTGTGAAGCCCACCCCACCCCTCGATATCTGTCAAATAAAAATGTTACTCCACTCACAATAATATATTACTAAGGATGAAGAAGTTCCAAAACCCAAGAAGCTGCAAGCAAAAAGGACTCTATGTCATGTCCCCAAAACTTATTACATCTTCACGGTCTTCTTCTTCAACTTTTGTTACTGTTAGGCTTCTCAAAAAGAAACCTACATAAAAAAGAACTAAATAGGAATGTCAAAAAACGTAACAAAGTAGTAAATGTAATGATGACCCCTCACCCCTGTAATACCTCTGGTTAAAGGGTTAAAGGTATTTCACCTTAATAATTGTGGTTTTTCTGACATGCAAATAAGTACACATTAGGTCAACTTCTGAAGAGCAACGTCAAGTTTTCTCCCTGGCAGTCGGTGTACCCCGCCTCCTTCTGTGACTCACATCTCTGTGTCTCTTCAAATCTCTGCCAAGTAGACAGGAAGTCCTCTCCTGTCCATTTCCTGTCCTTACCAGAATGCTGTCAATCTAACTTGCATGGTGAATTTAGCAGTGAGCACTGTGTGGGAAACTGTAGATCTTCACCCCATTCCAAGCTCCCAGTGATGGGCAGAGCCAAGTCATGGAGGGTGGAGTCACACAGCAGTGGGTGGGGCCAATATATACTAAGGCAGTAAATGTTTAGGCAACAATTTTTCTGGTGAACGGAGGCAGATTTAAGCTTGGACTTTCAACAAAGGCACAATAAGGGGGTGAGTAAGGTCTATTGTGCCTATTCTTGATGACATGTTCCCCTAAAGGGTTTATAGCAAGCTGTGGCTTTTTTCATCTCTAAATTATAAAAATGTTTAGTACTATTGGGCAGATTAACAATTATGCCAAATTGTGGCATAATTGCTCCCCCTCCAAGAGAAATTAAAATACAATTTTTGCTGGGCAATGGTTTGTCTTCATGGGGAAGGGGATGGGTTTCATGGCTTCTCTCTGCAATGTTCATTAAATCCTTGATAATTGTTGAACTATTGGGACTGAAGCAGTGATCCTCAGTTATGCAGCTTGCAAGACCATCACTACATATATGTTTAAATTCATTCTCTACAGGGCTGTGGACAGATTTGGGATTCAACACTATTGACCTGCAGCTTTTAAGGGGTAGTTTAAGATTCTAATATACGTGCTTAAATAGAACCTTCCATTTAAATTAACGTACCTCAAATAATACTTAATTAAATACTATGGTTAAAAGCATTGCCCTTATCCCTAAAGGGTTTCTTTCCATGGGTGCAATGTTAAAAAATCAGTTTGTAAGCTTATATGCAACTCACCTTATGTAGTCCAATGATACTAAGTCAGTCCTGAATAGTAAATAATACGTGTATTGCCCTGTCTCCTTTGCTGCTGTGTAGAACATTTAGAGAAACCTCTGTTACATTATTAGGCACTTAATATAATGTGACCAGGGTTATTTCATCTAAGTTCCTATTACATTTTCAACATCTACCCCATGTATGTATCTGATCACATAAAATTACCGCAACCTCCAAGGAGGTATGGGGAGGAGTAGAAGTCCATGGAGGCTGCTGTGATTTCTTGTGATCCAATACATACATGGGGTATACGTTGCAAATGTAAGTGGGTAAAGGATCTTAGATGACATCGCCCTGGTCACATGACATACCGAGAAAAGGCATGGCACATGGGGAGGAGTAGATGGCAGGGGCTGGCCAAGACAGACACACCCCCTCTGATGCCTGATAAGATAAAGTTGATTTATGGGTGTTTGAGAGAAACCATTTTAGGTGTGGATTAGTTATTAGGCTCTATGCTGTATTTGTGAATATGTGGTGACAGGTTCCCTTTAAAGAGTTTTTATGGGATTTTTTACTACCATGTAGTAAAAATTAATAATTAACTAATTGATTGTTCTGATTGAGACACACTACTCCTCTGTGGTGGGCCAACTCTTACTCACTTTTATAAGAGCCGTGTCAGCAGTGTTTCTGATACACCACGGACAGAGTTGTCCGCTTCCTGGTCCATCTATAGTGTAGCTGTGCTGCCCAACTGAACTCAGATGATTGATATGCATGGTTGCCAGGTGCCCACCAATCAAGTACTAATGAATCTTTGTAAAGGAGCCTGGAAAACCACTTTAGCTCCATTGTATATTTCCCATTCTTTGCTTGATATTCTTTTATCAAATGTACATGTTCCTTTCTGGTCCTATGTTCTTCGAAACGTCTTGTTCTAGGGTTTTAAGCCTTCTTGCCTTCAAAAGCACATCCTGGGTGAACAGTGCATTCGATTCTGCTTGGAGACAATTTTTCTAGCACAGCTGGTAGAAGCCATTTAATTGCTCCATGCAATGATTAGAATGAGGGGAAGGTTTTCTCAGAGGGGGGAAAGAGAAAGGGGTTGTGCATAAAAGGTCACAACAAATGCTAGATATAAAATGGTCTCTCCAGATAAGCTTATAATACCAGACTGCTGTCATCTTCAAACCGCTCAAAGGCAAAAACTGCAATACCCTTCACTACAGAAGAACATTAGTGCTTTTTTAACTTTCAAAATCTGCTTCCTCTCTTTTCTCATTTGTTCCTGGGATGAAAAGTGTACTTTTCACTAAGGGACGCCACATAAACAAGCCTCAATAACTAAAAAATAAAGCCAACAGACTAAAAAATAAACCTTTGGAGTAATCGTTGTTTATAGCACGCATGGATGAAAGTGTTTCCAAGTATTTTCTATTCCCTTCTAAAAACAAACAAGTTTATGATTTTGATGTTGGGAAAATATACTGTTCTGTTAGGTCTATAACAGAACCCCAAGCCTGTATCGAAATTGGCCAACCAAAAAGGGACCAATAAAACCAATGAATCAAGTCGAAAATCAGCTATTGATGTGGGAGATGACAGTATAATCTAATTATGGGTTTTAAATTTGGATAAGATTGTAAAATACCAATTTTTGTACCTTACTTTTTTGATCGGTATCATAGTCAAGACCAAAATTCAGATGCAGCAAGATCACATTACATCTTTATAATAACATTTGACAGTTCAGAGAAAACTACTTGCCCAAGACTGGAAAGTGGATGCGTTCATGGTCCCCAAATGCAAGAACATTTTATATTTCCTCTTTCTACATGACCTATAAATTATCTAAAGATCTTTAAAATGGCACAGATACAAATTCATGGTCCTATACTTTCACTTTCTGCAACTTCACTGCTCCTTCTGCCAGGCAGGTGGCACATCAACTTTATTGTCGCATTGTTCCTTCAATTTTTCAGTCCACTAAAATTTGATTTTGACCATATCTCTAACCAAGCCGACAACTATCAACTCTATCATCCAGTAAGTAGTTTGACAGGATACCTTCTGGGTATCTAACCTTATTTTAACTGAAAGGTCTCTTGCTTAATGCATGTTAATTGTTCCTTATTTACTACAAAGATCTTTTTTAAATTATAACAAATCTGCTGGTAGTAGAACAAAATATTTCATATTTTTTTTGCGTATTAAACTAAATTTCAGCAAATGAGGTGGAAGTGAACCTGATAATTTGTCATTATCACCTCTACACAGGAGCGTTGACTAATTAGTCATCAAAAATACATTTTATCAGATCTCAATTTTGAGCTTTATTAGTAAACTAAGATAATGGGGCACATTTACTTACCCGGTCCATTCGCGTTCCAGCGGCGGCTTCTCGGACGGGCATTCGGGTCTTCCGGCGATTCATGAAGGTCCTGCGCCCGATGTCCACCAGGTGTCGCTGCTGCGCAGAGGTCCGTCGAGTTGCGTCGGAGTTCACTGATCTCTTCCTGGTGCATGTGAGTATGGCCCATGCGACCAATTTTTTGTTTTAAATGCGGCGGTTTTTCCGAATCCGTCGGGTTTTCGTTCGGCCACGCCCCCGATTTCCATCACATGCATGCCAGCGCCGATGCGCCACAATCCGATCACGTGCGCCAAAAACCCGGGGCAATTCATGGAAAATCAGCGCAAATCGGAAATATTCGGGTAACACGTCAGGAAAACAAGAATCGGGCCCTTAGTAAATGACCCCCAATGTTGTTAATATTACACTGAGTCGTTCTCTCACATTGGCCATTGAATCTGGAGGAATGTCATGGTTTCTACTTATGTGTCCAAAATCTAAACCAAAAACATACAGATCTAATTTGATTTGATTGTAGCTTATGACCAAGTGTCTGTGTCTATTCTGTGTCCGTCTCAGCGCTGGTTACAAAGATCTATAAATTTGGCAAACACTTTACAATTGTAGAAGGTCTGTTTGGAGCCCTAGTTAACAATCATTAACAGTTTCTTCCAAGAACATTGAAATTCTACGCAACAAACATCACAATCAAGACAATGAACGTCTCCTAAGGGTCAAGCTATCTGTAAAGAAATGACTTGAATTTTCCCAAACTGGGAAATATATGAAGTCATGGTGGTAGATAGAACAAAGATAAATATGAGCCCCAGATAGCTGTTGCCGGTTGGAGAAACACCTGGTTGGCATACAGCTTTTCTTTATGACTTTGATTTACTTGGTCCCTTGGTCAAACATGTGCTCGTAATAATGAATAGCAAGATGATTCCAGACTCCTTTTTTTGCTGGTTAATTTTCGGAGATTGTGAGATTTGGGAGGAACCTATAGGAACCTTAGGTAGTTGGCAAATTCTACCACAACAGGTGTTTATTGCCAGGTTGGGACAGTACAAAACTGGACGACAAAAAAATGTCCAATGAAACCAATGGTCTGGTTGGCTATTATTTGGATGCAAATGATAATGAGATAAGAAAACAAACAAGGACAACTTACAAGCTAATAGAAATGCACTGAGATAAGGTTAATTAAGAAGGCATGCACGCAAGAAACAGGATTCAAGGCTATTTAGCTTCTTCATCTATTGCCCTATACTTTCTATCATTATGTCAACCCTCTGCAATTTAGCACCAGTGGAGATCAATTAATTTCAATTGTGACAATTCAAAGGATTGCATTAGAACTACGCCTTAAATGAGATTCTAAGGGAAAAGTACAAAGTTCCCGCTGAGCTTTTTTGTCTTCATTTTCTACCAAAGAAACATTTTCCTATGCCAGGAGCTCTACTTTGTGGATGTTAGATGCAAGCAAATTCCTGCCTGAATAAGCTGAACTTTTCGATACATAATGGTCTACCTATAGGTTCTGTGCTTCCATATACAATATTTGGTAGATGCCCCCTCCGGTTCTACGAGATGCAAATCTAAATTGAATTTAAACAAACCAATCTGATTCCGGTTCATCCCTCAACAGCAATTTGTTCCAGGGAAATGCATTATAAGGTAAAATTAAATAAACCTGTTCATTACAACAACAGCAGGGTATCTGCTCGAAGATGTGGCTGAGAAGAAATGCTCTATATTCTGTCAGAAGCAGGAGGATAGAGACCTACTGTGCTTTACTGACCTGGAAAGTGCACTACCTTTTCTTTCAATCGGATCTGGAAGCGTACATTATTTCTTCTTTAAAAGAGCTCATTGCCAGGAGGATATCAGAGTCCTGTTGATTGTGAAGGTATCTAATTGTGGGGATAGCTGTGATCACCCGCTGTTTAGCTTAGGCCAGTGGCCACATGTGCATTGATACATTTGCTTTCAGACCACTCAGGCACACCGCAGAGTGTAGCATCTCTTCGCTTCTGACAAGTAAATAGCAAATGGGTAGAGACAGGTAGATCATTATTCTAAATAGCAATGTACAGCATGTTTCACTGACACTTCATTCTGCTCTTCCAATTGGGTTATTGGCCTTGGAGGTAATGGAGAAGACACATTAGTAGCAAAGTTTTCTATTTCTAACTTCTTAACTTTAGAACGTTATAATCGATACTGTTATTTTACGATTGAAAATTGTGCAAAAAAAGGGCCATAAAACACAACTAGGAAACAACTTAGAAACAAGGGATTGTCTATAGTAGTTTTTTCTTTAAGTGTTTCATCCATTGCCTTACTAGCCACATCTCAAAGGAAAGTCAATCTGATGGTAATTGTACCACAATGGAATTTGTTAGAGGGCAGGAAGTGCAGCATCCAAAAGTACGTACAAAAAACTGTTAATACATAGCAAAAAATGTTATCTTCACGTTTAAAAAATATACATGGTGAATGAAGACATGGACACAAAAATCGAGACAAACTAGCTTTTTCTGTTTTTTTTTGTTGTTTTATGAAGATTAAATTGTTGTCTTAACAGTTTTTGTATGTAATTATAACAAATTCCTTTTTGCTACAAGTACACCTTACTCTGGATCTTTGGACCAGCGTTTGTTTGGGAATTCCGTGCACCCAGCCAATCCGACAACAAGGATACTGCATTCTTCTAGGGGTGAAAGTAGTTAGTAAAAAATTACCTGCAGAGGCTGCTGGTGCATTGAGTACACAAGCACCAGCCGACTGCACAAACAGCTTTCTATGGGGCTACTGGGCATACTCCCGTGTTTGAGCGAAGAGCATAGTGCAGAGCGCCTCTTTGCTCAACCTGGCATAGTAGATGAAGGGAGCCAAAGATGTCAGGTTCCAAAAAGTCTTTTATAGTACATCATCCAGGCATAAAAATGCAAGCTTGAGAAAGATTCAATGGGAATCGAAACGTTGCATTTTTATGCCTGGATGATGTACTAATAATGACTTTTTGAAACCTGACATCCTTGGGGCTGTGGCTCCCTTCATCTACTATGCCAGATTTGGGATTTTGAGCACCTGAATCCCCGGCTGCGAGCACCACCCTGTGGAATTATCTATGGAAATTTTGGATTGGTGTCTTATTCTTCCTATTTTCTTTGCTCAACCTGGCACGGGACCATGCACTTTAGTTCCACAGAAAGCCGGCAGCGCAACTAGTCCTAGTATATACTCGCCAGCATGAAGATTACATACTAGGAGGTGGTTCTGCTACCGGGGCGTGGCCTTTGTCGGTAAAAAGTAGCCTTTGCCTCTGTAGGTCATTTACATATTACTTTATTTAAGTTTTAAAACATTAGGTTAGTGTCTAGGATTAGTAAAAGAAAGATTAGGACAGAGCGTGCAGGAGGAATCTACCCTCAGATTTACTTCTGATGATAGATTCATTGTGGTAGGTTTGCATTATGTTTAGGTGAAACTGAGTTGACATCTTTAAGATTTTAACATTTTTACCGCATTAAAAATGAAAAATTTAAAGTTATTTGGGGTGGATATGTCATATGATGGACATAAATAGATCCTGTTGGACCCTATTTACTATTATGAATTTTTTGGGTTTTAAAGAATGGTGACCATTGCTTTTCTGCATTACATGCTTAATCTTCCAGTAGAATTTTGCCAATAATTATGATGGAGTTGGATTAGATGTGTACACAGCCTCATATCAATGGAATAAATTCTTTTGTAAAGAGGACCAGGTAGAGCTACATCATTGTTGGACTCTCCTGGAAGAAGAAAACTAACTTCTAAACTGGTGTTGCTGCGCCAGAAAAGTACCTCCCGCATGAAACAATTTGCGAAAATTCACTTCTCTTGGGACAGAATCTTCATGATGAATCTGGAATAGCTCAGAAGATAACTGTGTTTCATTTACAAATGAGTTGGGACTTACAGTTTGAGAAGCACAAGTCAATGGGATTGTCTGAAGCCATCAACCAAACTCTTCTAACTTGTTCTTCTCTTATGTCTCTTTTGGCTTGCAGATTAATATGTTCAACTAAATACTACAGGTATTGGGTTAAATGTAACAAGATTCTTGCTAATCAATATACAAAACAGATTTTTTTTTAGAAGAAGAGTAAGTCCCCTTTGGCCACATGCATTTTTCTCACACTAATTCGATGAGATCTGTTCTCACATTGGACATGCACTAAACGCTGACACATCGCTGTTCAATGGATCTTTTTACACATCCATTTTTTTCATGCTGTATGTCTACGTTCCAATGTAATGTGTCAAAAATAGTACAAGTCCTACTTTGGGGCGTATCTGAGAAAAAAAAATTCCTTTGAAGTCTATGGGTGTGTGAAAAAATCTGATAGCACTAGGACCATCCTAGTCTGGTCAGTCTTTCCTTTGTGAGCTGGTTTGTGCTACAAAAAAACAGCATTATCGCATAGACTCGGACTGAACTATGAAAAACTCTATACACAATCTGACCAAACATGCAGGATTTTCACCGAGCAATGTCGTACGATTTTCAACACGGTTCTTAGGGAAGAGACCCAAGAGGAGACCAAAACTTACATTTATCAGTAGGATAATGGAACTTCAGACTCCTTACCACTGCCTATATATGAAGAATTTTCAAGTGGTTTTGCATCAATAGGTACATTTAGACTTTTTCATATTCATATTCCTTATCCACACATATCATTCTACTGTGTATGTTGTCTCAAAAGGCCAGATGAGCATAGCCAACCAAGAAGCATGAAAACATTCTAGTCGGACAATTAAATACTAGCAATGCTGTGATATTTTGCTAATCCTCAACACCACTCTAAACTATAACAAACTAAGATTGTTTTTATTTAGCTTACCGTATTTTTTTATTCATTCTGTGAAATATCCGCTCTCCATGTGGAATAATAATAAAGGGTTTGTGAAATGGTGCAAGGCTTAAAGTGGAACAGTCATTTGAAATAATTTTTTACTATTGTGTGTGTGTGGGGAGGGGGGGAGGGGAGGGTGGCGCGAACATTTTTCTAATATGCTTTATTAAGAAATTTTGCTTAGTTTATAAAGTAACAGGCTGCAATGCTCCCTCTTGTCAATATTTCAGCCTGTACAGTGAGTATGCATGGGACTGACCCAATGAGATTATATCTAATCTTTTTGTGTTTACAAAGCTGTGAGCATTAAGGATTAACTCTTTCACTTTCAGCTAGATGTTTGAAAACACTGCACATAGCAAACTACAACCAGGGCAAGAACAGAAAGGGTTAAAATGCACTTCTCAGGGTTGTGTAAACAAACACAACAAAGAAAAGAGACAACAGAGAAGTAAAGCCAACCGTGGCTTAGTAGTTAGCATTACAGCCTTGCAGCGCTGGGGACCTGGGTTCAAGTCCCAGGGTATACATCTGCAAAGTGTTTGTATGTTCTCTCCGTGTTGTATGTTTCCCTCCAGTTTCCTCCCACACTCCAAAACAGGTTGATTAGATTGTGATCCCCATTGGGGACAGGGACTGATTTGGCAAGCGCTGTGTAATCTGTGTGCGCTATATAAATAAAGGAATTCTTATTTATTGAAGGGGTATTTCAGGAATATGCATAATTCATATACAAATGGGTACTCAAAATATAATCTAATGTGTAATTAGTTGTTATTTAAAATTTTGCTCCCCTTAGCAGAAAATGCTGGTGACATAGACTGTAATGAAGAATTAAAATGCTGCCGGCCCTTTAATCAGTCCATCAATTTCCTCCATGCGGTCCGTTGCAGAACATACACAGGACAGAAGATGGCCGCTTGTCACATGTCCATATCACATGTCCTGCACCTGCCTGGGCAGGTCATGTGATCACCACTATGTTTGGCTGTAGTGGGTTGGTTGCAGAGCATCCAGTATGGCCAGTGTTGTGGTGATGGCAGTTACACATCATTACTATGGTAACAGAGCAAAAAAGTCATATCAGCACTGGGAGTAGAGCATAAGAGGGAGGAGGAGTTACTGAGAACTAAAGGATCATGGAACTTGTAGTTTCCAGTGGCGGCCATCTTAGTGAAAACTCCACCTACTTTAGAGGCCATAAAATTTTGTAAATCATAAAATCAAACTATTTAAGCTCCATTGTGTGACTAATGACATTGAATATTGCTGTATTCATTTATTTATATCATCATGGGTTTTTGTGTCAGACGTTCATATTCCTGGAATACCCCTTTAAGTAAAGCCATTACTAAGGGGTAATTTACAGCCAGTTTGTTTACATACTGAATATCTTAATTTGGTTTTTAAGAAAAATGTTCACAAAACACCTGCCCACACAATATTAAAAAAGATTTCAAATGACAGTTACTCTTTTAAAAAAAAAAGATATTTTTACTTTAGGCTTAGAAAAGGACAGAAATATAAGTCATAGTCCCTTCACCAGTTCCCAATTGCTCCTGTACTAGAGTTATGAAGGTATGGAGTCAGGTCTTTGCTTCTCGGTTACTCAAAACTCAAGAAACGATCCCTCACTAGTGCAGCAGTTATGAAGCTCAGCCTGTGATTGGCTTAGTAGCATTTCCTATGTATTAATCAAAACTGTGAAGTAGATGCAGGCGGAGGAGAAGGAACATCTGAATGAAAGGGAAAATAATTTTTTTGCGGAATGGCTCTTTTCCATTTTACTATTCTGAGTTTGTTCATTAATATATCACCCAGACAACTTCTTTAAATCTAAGCCATTTTCTACCTTAATTAAAAATGAGGAAATCAAATGAAATTTTATTAAAGTTGGAGATGCAGTTTTTTAAAAACAGAGGTATGTTTTTGTTTTTCGTACACAGCAGTTTTTCCCAGTTTGGTGTCTTAAATTCATGGATGAATTCTTTCATGATATGTTTATAATGTATTGAAAGAAGTAACCAAGTTATAACTCAGTTTTGAATATACAATAATATATCTTAGAAACAATAGGAGATTGAATGTTGTTTGGGATTTACAATATTATTGGTAGAATGGAGGATTATAATTAGATATTATTATTATTATTATTATTATTATTATACAATTTTTATCAAATATAAATTAAAAACTTTCACTCAATTAGCTTTTCAATCTGTTGCAGTCCTAAAATTGAGTTTTAACCGGAAATTCTGGTTCTAATATACAATAAACATTTAACCCCTTCCTGTCGAGGCCCTTTGTCGATTTTGCTTTTTAATTTTTCACTCCCCACATTAAAAAAATATAGAACTTTTTTATTTTTCCATGTAAAGAGCTGTATGAGTGCTTGTTTTCTGTGTAACAAATTACACTTTATAGTGATGGTATTTAATATTCCATGACGTGTACTGGGAAGCAGTGATATTGGTGAAAAAAACTAATTTGCGCTATTTTCTTGTGGGCTTGGTTTTACGGCTTTTACTGTGTGCCGCAAATTACATATCTCATTTATTCTTTGGGTTGGGGATACTAAATTTATAAAGGTTTGCCTTTACTTCTCAGGAACCCTTCTGTGGGGGAAGCTGCCTTTGATAATGAGGAATCTTCCAGGACTGGCTGAAGACACAGTAATATTAGGCACAATGGACCTATACGTTTTTAAAACAAGTACGTTTGCAAAGACTAAGGTGCACCGGAGAGTCTGGCCAACAGTGGCACCAAGAGAAGAATGAATAAACATGGCAGCCATGCCAGAGAGACCTACAATGATGATGGTGTACATGGATTGCCAAGACTGTTAACATTGGCCATAGTCCTTCTAGTTAAAATACTGTAATGGGGTACTGGAACTCTGGGAAGACAGACAGGACAGCAAGCCTCCAAACTGTCAGGTGCCTGCTTGTGTATCCTAAGCCATACTGGGCGAACACAAAGACAATCCCTC
Organism: Engystomops pustulosus; assembly: GCA_019512145.1. Lineage (NCBI taxonomy): Eukaryota > Metazoa > Chordata > Amphibia > Anura > Leptodactylidae > Engystomops > Engystomops pustulosus. The sequence continues at coordinate 20,321,460 of CM033643.1, forward strand.
CCTAGGTCACTGTGCAGACAAGACTCATAAAAATAAACAACATAAAAATGAGGCCAGAGGTCCGGGTCACAATGAACATAGCGAGTACAGCACAAAATCGGAGTCAAGAGGTCAAAAATACGAAAGTCAACATTAGAAAACCAGAAATATCAGAAGAATAGTGAACTAACAGGAAGCAAACAGGAATAATAGCTAAAAATATAACCACCATTGTACAAGCTGTGTGCAGAATACATATAGGTACTGAGAGAGCCTCAGCTGCGGATGACTATGGCAGGGTTCTGTCACACCGCAGACATCTAGCACCAGGCTGAAAAACTGTATGCAAATGAGCCTGAGGGATTCCAGACCCATTAACACCTATGGAGTCTGGAACCCCTCAGGCGTATTTGCATACGGCCCTCATCCTGGTGGTAGATATCTTTTAACTAATGCTGAACCAGTGTAGGGACTGGGTATGGTGCAATAGTCAAACACAGTCAGAAACCTAAAGCACAGTTCACACTAAGAAATGTCACACAAAAACAGAGAGGGAAAGTCAACACTTCCTATTGCACATTCTGTGGAGAGAGGAGGATGCTCGCATGGAAGTTACAAATATATACTGGATTGTTGGGAAAAAATTTGTATGTATGTGTATGACTCTAAAAATAAATTGAGTACTTGTATTGCTCTTTATCAAATTGACTATTCATATTTCACAGGCAAAGTAGTTTTGAAACAGTAACTAGCTAAAAGGCAAAAGTACTATAATTTCTACTTGTAAAAATTACTTGCAAACTATAATTCATATTTTTTGTAATACTAAAAATATAATAATAACAACAATAATATAACAATTATAACAATAATACAACTATAATAATGAATAAAACAATATATAACAATAAAACAACTATAATAATGATGATAATAACAATCATTAAAAACATCATGGGGGTCATTTATCTTTATTTTTCTTCCCGGTTTTTTTCTGTCTTTTTTGAGACATTTTCTGGCGCCTTTTTGGGGACATTTTGCAATGTCTGCCAGACATTTGTTTTTCGTCAGTAAGACACATTTATCTTCTATTCCAGATGTGCTTAATGTCGCAAATGACATTTACAATTTCAAAATGTCTAAAATGTGTGTAATTTTTTGGCGCAAAAAACTCCAGACAAAACCATACTTAAGGAAAACTCAAGAAGTGACTCGAGACATTTGTGCAACATTTTTGAAACGTTTGTTACAAATGTCTCAAAAAGAGATCTGAAAAAAATACCCATTTAACACAAGGAAAAAGTGAGATTGATAAATGACCAAAGAAGCAGATGGAAAAAAGACAAAAACTAGCCAAAACAAACAGAGATAAAACAAATGACCCCCGATGACTCCTTAATCTTTTTAAATGATCTTCTAAGACAACAGGTACCCAATGTTTCCTTGAGGAGACATCCATTTTATAGGAATATTCTTCATTGCTTTGCCTTTAATGAGAAGTTTTGGCTAATATTCTCCGAAACTGAACCAGCTGTGCACGGAGGCCTACTGGCTCTCTGTTGACAAATTAAGGCAGGGGTAAGAAGAATTGGACATGTTTAACTTAACACCTGGTCCCTTTTTTCTCATAGAGCCTGAGCCACTGCCATGGGGGTCTGGTAACAGCTCACACTCAATCTCCAGTACAGAGAACAATGACTGAAGAAGTTGTATGGCTATATTAAACCACACACCACACAGAATCCAAGATTTGACTACAAATTAGGCATGAGATTCCTGGTACCCCAGTTATATATTTGGAGCCACCTCGCCTATGTTGACTAAAATGGCCACTGACTTCTTTATGGAAGCTGTTTACAAGTCACACCTCTTCTGTTTCCCTAAAATAAGACAATGGAAGCAGTATCAATTTTGGCATAGATTCTACAGGGAGGACCCTGGTGCAAAGCTATGGGCACCAGTTACAAGACTTAACGACAGGGGTCGTAGCGGCTACTACGAAGATAGCAGGATAGGGGAAAAGGACAACCGCACAGGGGTCCCCAATGTAGATAGTACTGATTGTGGCCATGTGTCACTCTAATACATTTAAACCTCTGACATGAAAAATCAATTGTATCCCAGTCTTTAAGACAGGGATAGCATTGATTATGTGTGCAGGGCAGATGCAGCATTAACACCTATGGAGCCTGGAGACTCATTTGCATATTTTTTTTACTTTTTTTGTAAAAACAAGGGCATATGAAGCTAAAAGAAGAGCAGATCTTGCTAGAGGGTGCACACACCAGCATGATAGTGTGCTTGGTTTACAATCCTTCATCCTGGTGGTAGACGTCCTTTAATTCATGTCATTTATTGGGGGACTGTATGATAAAATTAATCAAGGGGAGATGTTATTATATTTAATTTAAGGGGAGTGCTACATATAATATGTGTATATGTAAATACAGGGGCGCCACTAGGTCAAATGATGTGGGGTCCATCCTGCGGATCTTTTGCCCTCGAGTGTCCCATGACAGCTGGACACTCGTCCTGCTGCTAAGCATCATCCTAAGGGTCTACTGATTACTGTAGTGCAGCACAGAGATGAAAGTTCTGTGATACATTACTGTGTGGAGACTATTACTATAAGTGGGTGTGGTCTATTACTGTAAGTGTGCGAGGGATATTAATATAAGTGTTTGGGGGGCTATTTACAAAGTGTGTGGGGGCTATTACTAAAGGTGTGTGGGGTTATTACTTTTAGTGGGTGGGGCCTACTACTATAAGTGTGTAGGGGCTATTACTAAGTGTGTGAGGACTATTACTATAAGTCTGTGGGGTCTATTATCCTAAGTTTGTGGTGGCTACTATAAGTGTGTGGGAGTCGGCTATTATTATATGTGTGTCAGAGCTACTACTATAAGTGTGTGGGGGTCTACTATTATTACAAGTGTGGGGGGTTATTACTATGTCTTTGGAGGCTATTACTATAAGTCTGTGGGGGCTCTTATTCTAAGTGTGTGGAGGCTACTACTATATGTGCAGGAATCTATTATTATTATTATATGTTGGGGGGGGGGCTATTACTATAAGTGTGTGTACAGAAGTAGACACTACTGAGAATTTGGTACTTATGTATAAGAGCCCATGCCCTGGACCTTTTTGATGCTAGAAATGCCCCTGTGTGAGTGCATTGTGCATATGAATATGTGTTTTTCCATGTTAAGGGGAAGGGAGTCCTATTCATAACTCTGCTAAAGGCTCGGGCTTCTCCTAGTTATACAGCAGACATATTGACTATTTATGCCTAATGTTAGTCAAATTTAGTCTTTAGGGTGAGCACCGTAGCCACAACTTTATAGCTGGGGGCCACAGTGAGGGCCACTCCAATGAGCCCTGTTCCATTTCTCTTACCTTGGATAGTGAACTGCAGATAGATAGATCTTTTTGCATATGGTTAGGTCCCACCGATCACAGATAAGATGCCTTGTCTCTTATAGATTGCAAAGTCAGGAACCTATACATGCAAAAAGCTAAATTCTGCAAATTTGTCCAAATTATTTCCCCAGCTTCCCCTGTCAGTCCTGGATAATTAATACCAGACGTGTCCTGAGTGCCTTGTAATTTCCCTACTATACATTATCCAGGATATGGTCCATTTGCTCTCCTCTTATATTAGCGCCGCTTATGTTGCGCTGTCTACAATGACAGCAGTCTCCAAATTGTCATTGTCACTTTGCCCTAGTTCCAAATGTGTTTTCTCTGAAACTGAAATGTAGTGGGAAATTCATTACAGAAATCTATGCCAAATGACATATGGGTCACTGTCAAATACGGAGGATTTTGCAAATGCAGAGGTGTGTAAGTTGTAGGAAGCTATAGCTAGATAACATCATTTGCCAGGATCAATTCAAGTGACCCAGAGAGACAGAGACACAGATGTCTTCATTGACTAAGTGCGAGCCATACCAACGACAGTCTCCAATTGCAAATTGCTTCGCTTTTTACATTTTTTTTTTTTTTTTACAATTTATACATTTAAAAAAAAAAAGAAAAAGCCAGTTGGCAAATGTGACACTTTATACTTGACAATATGTTATGTGACACATGGCATGTAATGAAATGATTAAATATGAATCAAAACTATAACTTTACTCCAAAGTAGTAAAAGTTGTCATGATTAATGGAAAATTTTTGTGGTTACAATGGAAAATTGCAAGCTACAGGCAGTTACGTACAAGATCGGCTCTGTAGGTTTGTTCTTAAGTTGAATTTGTATGTAAGTAAGAACTGTATATTTTATAATTGTAGCCCCAGCCAAAATATTTTTTGGTCTCAGTGACAATCAGATTAAAAAAATTTTTGGGTTGTCATAAGAACCGGGATTAACAATAAAACTTAATTGCAGACACCATTGATAACTGTTACAGCTGTTTATTGTAGCTTGAAACTCTCTGCACTGTGCTCCTCCACAGCCCCTCCCCTCTGCTAGGAGTAGGAGCTGTATCAAGAGTTTGGTTGTCAGGAGGAGAGGGGCTGTGGTACAATTCATTGCAAAGAGGAGAAAGCTCTTCAGACAAAAGCTGCAAACATGGATTAAAAGTTTACTTTACACAGTCCTGCTGCTCCTTACTATGGACACAAAGTTATGGTACTACAGATGTACAGGGCTTTTATCTCGCAGTGCCCAGTTTATTATGCTAAAAATTTGGATGGATTCCCTTTAAAGTCTTCTAATATTTGACCACTATCCTATATTTTGGGAATAACATGATTTTTTAGCTCATTATTCAGTTCACCTTTGTCAACTATTTCATAGGCACTAGGGCAAGATCACATCACATCACATCCCTTATAGTGCCCTACACAGAATAGAGTGTAATTCTTAAAGATTGGCCACTCTCATTCCTAATGTTTCATTTGATTGTTATTTCTCTGTCTTATTTTGTTTGTATATATATATCTGTGAGCTAAATAATTGATTATTAGTATTATCAATGTGCAAGTCACACTCACTTCTATGGAGATCTCTCAATTCCATTGTGTATTGAAGGAACTGGATCCAGGGAGGACAAAAATGACAGTCAGCAGTGAACTGAGCCCCACAAACCTGTCTCCGTAATGGGTCCTCCCTAACCACAGGCTAGTAACTAGTGGACGTTCCCCCCCTACGCCAAAGTAAAGATACGAAACAAGACTTACAAAAGAATAACACAAAAGCAAAAAAGAGAGGTCAGAAGCACAAAATTGGAATACAAAGGGATAGTCAAAAAACGGAAACCAAGATTGGATAATCAGAAATACAGAAGAACAGCAAGAGAAGATAATATGGAGCTAGCCAGGAAATATAAACATCAGAAAACTATGTATGACCAAGATCTACTGTATATAGGTGGCCAGAGACCTGTCCAAAGGTCTGTGTGGTGCAATTAGTCTCAGTACAGCCAGCAACATAAAGCATATACCCTAATTAACATAGTTACATGTTCAATATGTTTGAAAAAAATACACATGTCCATCAAGTTCAACCAAGGAAGAGAAGGGATTGGATGAAGAAGGGATTTAATATTATAACATAACCGTCAATGTTATTTTGATGTAAATAGGCATCTGGGCCCTTATCTCTGCTGTCCCTACTGTGACCAACTCCTGAGCTCAGCTATGCCACAGATTTAAAGTTCTCACAGTAAAGAAGCCCTTTCGCCTCTTGTGATTAAACCTTGTTTCCTCCAGATGGAGACAGTGCCCCCTCATCTTTTGATTTGATTTAATCTGGAACAACTTTCCACCATATTTTTTCTATGGACCATTGATATATTTATACAAATTTATCATCTCCCCTCTTACTTTTCTCTTTTCAAGACTAAATCTATCAAAATTTAACACATCCTAAACCGCAGGAAGAGGCTGTCATGGATGTCACACATTCTTTGAGTCATTTGCAGGTCCTCATTTTTGGGTTCACAGAGATTCCCAAGAATCAGATCCCCTATCCTGGGAATATGAAATATGTTTTTTAGTAGCAGAGCTCCTTTAATATAGGCTAGATAAAAAATAACTTTCTTGTCTGACTCACCTGCCTCCTGCATCATTTCCGCCTGTTGCCAGTTACTGTCTTTTAAGTTGTCCTTTCTTGGATTGCAAAGGGGTTTCCAATATGGGGTACTTATCAGTTCTTTGAGGAGGGTAAGTTTTGAGAACCATTCAAGAAAGAATGGGGTTTCCAAACATCTCACTATTTGAATCATGCAAGTTACTTGATGGTACAATATATTACGCATTCACATTGCCTCACGTTGTCTAATAATGAGTTTGTGAAACTGCTGTCTGGCTGGGAGGGGAAAGTTAATCTCTCTATTAGAATCCAAATTAAGCAGGTTAATTAATAAGGAGAGCACATTAAAGAGCAGGGCTAAAAGGAAAAGATGTAATATTGGACTAATCCATGATGGCAAGGGGGATATGTACAGGTGTTAATAAATATTCCCTAATCTCTCTCATAGGGTAATAGGGTAATTCCTCATTCTACATTGGGTTTACTTCACGCCTAGTTGGCTACATAAGATTAGGATTAGGACATCATTGAAATGCAAATGGCTTCATGTGTGACTCCTACATGGTAGAAGTTAGAGCCTTCCATTATTAGGTGTATTGTTGGGTCTGTTTATTGGCTATTTATGAAGGATCAAAAAATAATGATATACAGGCAGTCCCCGGGTTACGTACAAGATAGGGTCTGTAGGTTTGTTTTTAAGTCGAATTTGTATGTAAGTCGGAACCATATATATTATAATTGTAACCCCAGCCAAATTTTTTTTGGGCTCTTTAACAATTGGATTTAAAAAATGTTGGGTTGTCATCAGAACCAGGACTAACAGTAAAGCTTAATTGCAGACACCTTTGATAACTGTTAAAGCTATTGTAGCCTAAGGCGAAAGTACAGTAAATTACCAATTACCAGAGGTCCGATTGGAACTAGGGGTAGTCTGAAAGTCAGGTATTCTTAAGTAGGGGACCGCCTGTATATATATTTTTTTCTTTAACTTTTAAAATTTCTTTACATTTCTGTTAATGATGTATGGAGTGGCCTCATCGGCTGCTAACCGTCATCTCAGTGAGGTAATGGGCAGTGATGGCTGTTACATCATCACTGGGAGCAGAGCAGGAGGAGTTACTGAGAACGAAAGGATCATGGAACTTGTAGTTTCCAGCAGTGGCCGTCTTGGTGATAACTTTACCTATTTTACAGAGGCCATAAAATTTTGTGAATCATAAAATCAAATTATTTGAGCTCTATTTTGTGACTAATGACATTGAGTTTTGTTATATTTATTTATAGCATTGTGGGTTTTTGTATCAGATGGGTTTTTGTATTCCCCGTATACCCCTTTAAGTACCGCCAACTTTGATCCTGCTTGCGCCCTCCAATGACAGTTGGCAGTTTGTTGCTATGACAGCCAAGTCTCTAACCCAGTGGTGGCGAACCTAAGGCACGGGTGCCAGAGATGGCACTCGGTGCACTCTCCGTGGGCACCCAGTCCATCACCCCAGCACAGAGTTTCCAGACAGAACTCAAAACCTCTTCCTGCAGTCCCTGGCCACCCAGGATGTGTTGTCATCAGCACTATTTTAAAACTACACATCCTGAGCTTCCTGGGACTACAGGAGGAGCACGGTGGTGCAGATAAGGCTGCATTATTATTATTCCTGTTAAGGGGACCCTGGAAGGAAGCTACAATGTTAATCTGAATTTCTCCTCTTTCTTTCAACTGTATTGGTGTCCACAGGATGCCAATACAATTAAAAGCTGTGGCAAAACAGGTAGCAACATGTTACTGCTTAAATTGCCATGTTGGCACTTTGCATTTAAATAAGTGCGTTTGGTGGTTGTTTGGGCACTCGGTCTCTAAAAGGTTCACCATCACTGCCCTAACCTAATGTTCTGACATAGCAGGATCTGTAAAGGAGACTTCCATTGGCAGGCGGCTCTTTTACAGATCCAGTGAATTTACTGTACAATTTACTTTAGTACTGCTGTAAATTGAATATGTGATAAGGCACCCTAGAGTTCAAGTACCCTTGAAGGTTAAAAAACATAGTGGAAAAAAATTAAAAAAAACTCATAAGTTCAAATAAACCCCCTTTCCCTAGAACTTGAATAAAAATAAATGAACAAACATAAACATGCTAGGTTTAACCGAGTCCCAAAATGCCAAATCTAATGAAATGTAAAAATGGTTATTTGTGACAGTGAAGCCCGTAACGGAAAATAGTGCCAAAAAAATCCAAATCACCACTTTTTCACTATTTCACATTACATATAAATTTCAATTACCGTAAAAGTGATTAAAAGGTTGTACAGTCACAAAAATAAAAACATCAGCTCTTCCCACAAAAAAATAACACCCAACACAGGTCCGAAACTAAGAAATATTTTGATACAAAAGGTATGCATTTTTAAAGTGTATTAAAACCCAATAAAACCTATAGTAATTTGGTATTATTGGGATCGTACTGAGCCAAAGAATAAAGTAAAGATATCCCTTGGAGCGCACAATGAAAACTGTAAAACTAAGCCCACAAGAAAGTGGCACAAATGTGTTCTTTTTTTTTAATTTCACTGCATTTGGAATTTCTTTCCAGCTTCCCAGTGCATGCCATGGATTATAAAATACCGCCACTAGGAATTACAATTTGTCACACAGAAAAAAACCCTCATACAGCTTCGTATTTAAAAGTGGGTAGCGAAAAACAGAAATGGGTCATGACTAGCTTATATAGGCTTTAACCCCTTAACAACTTGACCTTAAAAAATTCCAAATGTGGTGAAATTGGTGAAAAAAATGTATTTGCACCATTGTCTTGTGGGCTCAGTATTTACAACTTTCCCTTTTTATTAAAATGTACACTTTTTGTTTATTCCTTGGGTCGGTATGAACAGGGGGATGACAAATCTATATAGATTTTATGGTGTTTTAATAGATTTTAAAAAAAAGAAAAAGTTTTGTACAAAAAACTACTGTATAGCAACTGACCGGGGTAAAGATGATAACACACTTCTATAGCAGGCAATATTAAGCCTAGCTGTGTTTGTGTATATGTATCCTAATAATGTTTATATGAATATACAGGCAGTCCCCAGGTTACATACAAGATAGGGTCTGTAGGTTTGTTCTTAAGTTGAATTTGTATGTAAGTCAGAACCGTATACTTTATAATTTTAACCATAGCCAAATTTTTTTTGTCTCTGCGACAATTGTATTTTAAAAATGTTGGGTTGTCATAAGAACCAGGATTAACAATAAAGTTTAATTACATACACCTGTGATAACTGTTATAGCTGTTTATTGTAGCCTAAGGCTAAAGTACAGTAAATTACCAATTACCAGAGGTCTGTTTGTAACTAAGGGACATCTGTAAGTCGGGTGTTCTTAAGTAGGGGACCGCCTGTACACACATAAAAATATTAGTTCTGAACATTACTCTAACAACCCATAACATTTTTATTTTTCTGCCGATGGGGCAAAGTCAGGGCTTGTTTGTTGCGAAACCTATTTTCGGTTGTATTTTATTGTATGTATTACTTTGTGAGCGCTTTTTATAATGCTTTTCAGAGGTGGATGCACAAAAAAATGGCAAATCTTCCCCAATGTACTGGACACGCTAGTTGATTTGGTTTTTATTGATAGCTAATATGTGTAGGATTTTTTTTCTTGATTAAAAATGCATTTGAATTACTTATGCTAGGAATTTTTTAATTTTAATTTGGAAATTTTTTTCTAAGCTTTATTAACTGTTTTTTACATTTTTTTTAGTCTTACTAGGGTACTATAAAACATGTAAATGTTTGATTGCTTGCATAATACACTGCAATGTTGCAGTGTATTATACACAAACAGGTGGTCTATTAGACCCCTCATCTGAAAGGGGAACCTAATAGGCCTTACTACGTGGCAGGCCCAGAGGAAAAAGCAACTTTCCAGCATCTATCACTGATTTTGGTCCACTTAACTTCTAGTTCTTGTATACTCTGCACAGCTGATTTTGGTCCACTTAACTTCTAGTTCTTGTATACTCTGCACAGCTCTACGGCGCAGAGGTATAAGGAGTGTATGAAGAGGGCTCACGGGCTGAGGCCATTAACCCTTTCATTGCCGCCGGCAAAGTCGCCGGCGGGATTTAGAAGACGGCGGCGCGCGGGCGCCGCCATCTTTATTACGATCGCCGCGCGCCCGAACGTCATCAGGGGGAGGCGATCGGTTGCCATGGTAGCCTCAGGTCTTCGTTTGACACGAGGCTACATAGCTTATGCAGGTTCGTTACAATGAGCCAGTGGCTCATTGCAATGAATGTGCTGCAAAAATGCCATATATTGCAATACAGAAGTAATGCAGTATATGGTAGGAGTGATCTGACCATATAGGGTTGTTAATGTACCCTAGATGGTCTAAGAAAAAGTGGGGAAAAAAAAAAAAAAAAGTTTAAAAATAAAAAAATTTAAATTTAAAAATTCAAATCAACCCCCTTTCGCTAGAACTGATATACATAATAAACAGTAAAAATCACAAACATATTAGGTATCGCCGCGTCCCAAATGCCCGATCTATCAAAATAAAAAACGGTTACGGCCGGCGGCACCTCCGAGGCGGGAAAGGCGCCCAAATGTCCGAAATGCGATTTAACCTTTTACTCGCATACAAAATAAAATCAAAATGTTGCACACCTCATATAGCAATGAAAACTCGGGTCATTGCGCAAAAAATGGACACCTCATCACTCTCGTGCGCCAAAGTATGAAAAAGTTATTAGCGTTTAATTTTTGAAAATGTATAACCCTTACCGACATGTGGACGTAGTACTACGTCACATGTCGGGTCCGGTACATGGAGAGGGCTCGCGGGCCGAGCCCTCTCCATAGCCAGTAAGTCTTTGCGCGCATATTGCACGCAAAGGCTACCGGTAACACCTGCGATCGGTTGCCGGCACCGATCGCGTGTTTTACCGCTGATCGCCGCCGGCAAAGGTGCCGGCGACATCAAAAAGATGGCGGCGCGCATGCGTGACGTCATCGGGGAGCGGCGATCCATCGCCATGGTAGCTTCGGGTCTCACGAAGACCCGAAGCTACTTCGGGTTAACCCATTCATTACCATGTGCTGTCAGCACATGGTAATGTATGAGTAGTAAAATCCCCATATACTGCCATACTGTAGTATGGCAGTATATGATAGGATCAAACAGACACCCTAGGGTTACAGTACCCTAGGGAGTCTGAAAATAGTAAAAATAAAAATTAAAAAAAAGTTAAAATAAAAACATTTAAATAAAAAAACCAAAAAATTCAAATCACCCCCTTTCCCTAGAATTGATATAAATAAATAAACAGTAAAAATCATAAACACATTAGGTATCGCGCGTCTGAAAATGCCCGATCTATCAAATATGATAACGGTTTTTCACTGCGTTTAACCCCGTAACGAAAATCGCGCCCAAAGTCGAAAATGACTTTTTTGCATTTAAAATTTTTCAATTCTATAAAAAGTGATCAAAAGGTCGTACAGTCCTAAAACTAATAACATGTAAACGTAACAAAATTCGCAAAAAACGACACCACCCACAGCTCTGTACACCAGTATGAAAAAGTTATAGCCCCAGAAGATGGCAATCCCCAAAATTTTGTACAGGAGTTTTTAATTTTTTTATTATGTATGAAAACATTATAAAACCTATACAAATTTGGTATCCCCGTAATTGTACCGACCCAAAGAATAAAGTAAGCATGTCATTTGGGGTGCACAGTGAAATCCGTAAAATCCAAGCCACAAGAATACGGCACAAAATGCGTTTTTTTACCATTTCACAGCATTTGGAATTCTTTTCCGCTTCCCGGTACACGGCATGGAATATTAAATACCACCATTTGAAAGTATAATTTGTTACGCAGAAAAATAAGCCATCACACAGCTCTGTACATGGAAAATAAAAAAGTTACAGATTTTAATGTGGGGGTGAAAAATGAAAAACGCAAAATCGAAAAAGGGACGCGCGGGGGAAGGGGTTAAAACACAATAAACCTATATAAATTTGGTTTCACCGTGATTGCACCGAACCACAGAATAAAGCTGAGGTTTATTTTGAGGCACAGTCAAGTCGAAAAAACGAGCCCACAAAACGTGATGCACGTGCTTTTTTTTTCAATTTTTCCACATTTGGAATTTTTTTTCAGCTTCGCAGTACACTCATGTATTAAATAAATAACATTAAGGGAAAGTAAAATTTGTTACGCACAAAAAGCCCTTACACAGGTCTGTACCATAAAAATGAAGAAAGTTATGGATTTTTGAAGTCGGAGAGCGAGAAATGAGCGGAAAAACCCTGCGTCCTTAAGGTTACCGAAGCATCAGGGGGAGGGATCGTGTTGCCATGGTAGCCTCAGGTCTTCGTTTGAACGAGGCTACATAGCTTATTGCAGGTTCGTTACAATGAGCCAGTGGCTCATTGCAATGAATGTGCTGCAAAAAATGCCATATATTGCAATACAGAAGTAATGCAGTTATGGTAGGAGTGATCTGACATTAGGGTTAATGTACCCTAGATGGTCTAAGAAAAAGTGGGAAAAAAGAAAAAAAAAAGTTTAAAAAATAAAAAAAATATAAATATTAAAAATTCAAATCAACCCCCTTTGCTAGAACTGATATAAAACATAATAAACCGTAAAAATCACAAACATATTAGGTATGCCGCGTCCCAAATGCCCGATCTATCAAAAATATAAAAACGGTTACGGCGGGGCGACCTCCGAGGCGGGAAATGGCGCCCCCAATGTCCGCGAAATGCGACTTTTACACCTGTTTACACGCATACAAATAAATCAAAAATGTTGCACGACCTCAGAATGGTAGCAATGAAAACGTCGGCTCATTTCGCAAAAAATGGACACCTATAAGTAGCCGACTCCGTGCGCCAAAGTATGAAAAAGTTATTAGCGTTTATTTTTGAAAATGTATAACCCCTTACCGACATGTGTGAGTACTACGTCACATGTCGGGGTCCGGTACATGGAGAGGGCTCGCGGGCCGAGCCCTCTCCATAGCCAGTAGTCTTTGCGGCATATTGCAGCAAAGGCTTACCGGTAACACCTGCGATCGGTTGCCGGCACCGATCGCGGGTGTTACCGCTGATCGCCGCCGGCAAAGGTGCCGGGGACATCAAAAAGATGGCGGCGCGCATGCGTGACGTCATGCGGGAGCGGCGACCATCGCCATGGTAGCTTCGGGTCTCACGAAGACCCGAAGCTACTTCGGGTTTAACCCATTCATTACCATGTGCTGTCAGCACATGGTAATGTATGAGTAGTAAAATCCCCATATACTGCCATACTGTAGTATGGGCAGATATGATAGGATCAAACAGCCACCTAGGGTTACAGTACCCTAGGGAGTCTGAAAAATAGTAAAAATAAAAATAAAAAAAAGTTAAAATAAAAAAAATATAATAAAAAAACCAAAAATTCAAATCACCCCCCTTTCCCTAGAATTGATATAATATAATAATAAACAGTTAAAATCATACACACATTAGGGTATCGCGCGTTGAAAATGCCCGATCTATCAATATGATACGGTTTTTTACTGGTTTAACCCCGTAACGGAAATCGCGCCCAAAGTCGAAAAAATGAACTTTTTTGCCATTTAAAATTTTTCAATTCTATAAAAAGTGATCAAAAGGTCGTACAGTCCTAAAACTAATAACATGTAACGTAATCAAAATTCGCAAAAAACGACACCACCCACAGTCTGTACACCAAAGTATGAAAAAAGTATTAGCCCCAGAAGATGGCAATCCCCAAAAAATTTGTAAGGAGTTTTTAATTTTTTTTAAATGTAGTGAAAACATATAAAAACCTATACAAATTTGGTATCCCCGTAAGTACCGACCCAAAGAATAAAGTAGACATGTCATTTGGGGTGCCACAGTGAAATCCGTAAAATCCAAGCCCACCAAGAATACGGCACAAAATGCGTTTTTTTTACACATTTCACAGCATTTGGAATCTTTTTCCCGCTTCCCGGTACACGGCAGTGAATATTAAATACCACCATTTGAAGTATAATTTGTTACGAAGAAATAAGCCATCACACAAGAAACACAGCTCTGTACATGGAAAAATAAAAAAGTTACAGATTTTTGAATGTGGGGAGTGAAAAATGAAAACGCAAAATCGAAAAAGGGACGCGGCGGGAAGGGGTTAAAACACAATAAAACCTATATAAATTTGGTATCACCGTGATTGCACCGAACCACAGAATAAAGCTGAGGTGTTATTTTGAGTGCACAGTCAAAGTCGAAAAAACTGAGCCCACAAGAACGTGATGCACGTGCGTTTTTTTTCAATTTTTCCACATTTGGAATTTTTTTTCAGCTTCGCAGTACACGGCATGTTAAAATAAATAACATTAAGGGAAAGTAAAATTTGTTACGCACAAAATAAGCCCTTACACAGGTCTGTACACATAAAAATGAAAAAGTTATGGATTTTTGAAGTCGGAGAGCGAGAAATGAGCGGAAAAACCCTGCGTCCTTAAGGGGTTAATAAATCTTCATTACAGACACCTTACAGCTGAGCATTGCAGCCTGGGTCTATAGCAACATCCAGAGAGCTTCACCAGAGATCACAGGGGACAGAAGGGTCCGTCTTTAACTAGTGGTTATCTGTAAATCGCGTGTCCTTAAATAGCGGACCGTCCGTAAAGTTTGGTCTTAAGTTGGAATACAAACATATCGGGTTATGACTAAGACGGATCCCGTTGAAACACGATAACCAGCCCGGGTTGTTACAAAATGGGGCCAAAAGCGTCCTTCTTCAAGTGGCGGGACTCATTCATAAAAAACATACTAGTAAGCAATGGATCATTTTATCGTACAATATATTAAAAAATTTAAAAAATATATAGTAGTTTGTAATCTTACTACTGCATTACTTTATATCCCTAAAACATATTGCAAATAAAGTTAGATAGAAACATCAAACACTGATCAATTTAGTTTAAATATGAATGAATAATTTTGGTATTACTTTCTTTTTTTCATCATGTAGACTTTGGAGATTAATAATGGACATTACATAGGTAACAGACGGCTCTGCTGTACAATGTTGCGATTGTGCTATGTAAACTATGGAAGCCTAGAAGGTACAACTATAAAAAGTGAGTGAACTAATGTACATAGGACTTTCTACAGCATAGGTTTGAGTATTATTTATACAATGGTATTTAATTTGTTGGTAACATGTAGGCAAACAGAGGTTATCCGAGAAACCATAAATACAAAATGTGGCTTAAATATAAAAGACGGGATTTGAAAGATGACATTTGGATCTTAAATCTGCTAGCAGAACCAAGGTTCTGTGTACTTTAAAGCCCAATATACCAGCATCTGAATTTATGCCACCCCTTCAGCTTCTCAGCCTGACTGATCTCTGACAAAGATGAGCCATGCCGAGAGGCTGGAGAGGGAGCGTTACATTAGACATCTATATCCTGTGTTCTATAGCAGCAAAAACCATGGCATAAGAGTAAGGACGTTAATTTTATGTTTCAAATGTTTATGGAGATCCTATACTTGGCTTACCCACTTTTGAGTGCTGATGGTAAAAATGACAGCTCTTTATAATATGTAGTGGCCAAGACTGGTTACAGCAGCTTAGATGCCATTGAAGTTAGGTAAATAAGGTTAGGTAAATTGCAGGCTAGGTAAAAATTAAAATCCATTGAAATCTCTATGGCTCTCCACATAACAAAACAATAGCTATACATTAGCCAAAAATATTCAACATACTTACTACCCTCCATTTGGCATTGGGTCTCTCATAAAATAGTCACTGACTTCTTCAGACCCCCAGTGATCTGTAACATATCCCCCTATCCAGTGAATAAGAGATAAGTTAAAATAATGTCACAAACACTTTAACTCATTAAATTGCCGGATAAAGGGGTGTACCAGCCGTGGTTCAAGTTGAACGACTTGCCTCAGGCAGCACCACTTACACCACGATGGGAGGGCAGCATCAGGGGCACAGTTAAAGGGAACCTGTCACCAGGGACCTCATTTTCACTAAAGACAGATTGTATAAGCCCATGACACCTGGAGTGCACATCTGCCTCTCTGCCTTTTCTAAGCATTTGCATTACAATATAATTGTGTGTTATAACTTACTCTTGCATCTTGACAAAATCCTGGGGTAGTCACAGGGGCTGGACTTTGGTTTGGATGCATTTCAAAAAACAACATGTGACATGTCTGAGCTGCAGGCTGCCTCCATCTTTGTGCTCCTGTAAGCTCCTCCCTCTCCCACTGATGTCAGGCTGACCAGGCTGTGACCTCTGAGAAGGAGCAGGAGGAGGAGCACAAAGGTCGGGGCCAAGCTCTGAGGAGTGAGTAACACAGACAAGTCACATGTTTTTTTAAATGCATCCAGACCAAAGCCCAACCCCTGTGACTATCCCAGGATTTTGGCAGGGTGCAAGATAAGTTATAACACACAATTATACTGTAATGCAAATGCTTATAAAAGGCAGAGAGGCATATTTATACTGCAGGTGTAATAAGCTTCTGCAACCTGTATTTATTGAAAATGAGGCATTCATCAAACCACTATGTCCGGCTTACAGGTTTATGTATAGACGTTCAGTTGCAAGATGTCCTACAAATAAAAAATCTACAGCATTACTGAAAATTCTATGTGACAGCAATTAAAAACCTAATCCCATATACTATGCCTGTTAATGGTTAGATAATGAAACCTGCAAATTAGATGTCACCAAAACATATAAAAATATGTTCTCATTTGAGATTATATTATAAAAATTGTGTTATACAGAAGTGTGTTATATTATAAAAGTGTGTTGAATTATTTTTGGACTGGTACCCAACGTCTGGAGGTGTTTTCCATCTAAGTCCAGTTTTTTTCAATAACGAGGATGTAAAATTTAGAATTTATACGAAGATGGAAAATCAATTATTTAAGAGGAAATAAAACCCGAAAAGAAGTTGGTCCTAATTAAGTTTAAATATGGTCAAGGTTCCCGAAGTTCACTTATGGCTTGTGTTAATTAGAAGGATCATCATAATAAAGGCAAAGTAAGCGCGGAGTTTACTTGACAGTAGGGTAATTTCAGGCTATTTACTGGAAAGTGTTACATAAACAGACCAAATATAGACTCATCCCGCATCGTTCTGCATCTGAGCTGAACACTGTGCAACATCAAGGACACCTTGTGACTAAGGTTTTAGTTTTATTCCAGCTACCAATACAAAAACTATACAGGTCTCTATGACCCATAAGATCATGGTCACTGAAATCCAACAGAAAATGTATTTTTCTATTATACCCCTGTAATGAGGAGACCTGAAAAAAGGCTTTAATGATCAGACATTTTTTAGTAGATTGTGGAATTCACAGTTGTTAAAGGATTTTTCTATTTCATTTTCAGTTTTATTTGGGGTAAAAGATACAAAAAGACAGGCAAAATTAACTCAAAACGAGCCTTATAAATGGATTCCCTATATATACAGTAATGGGGGAAAATTATCAGAAGGGTCTGAGAGCAAAACTGTGGCTCAAAGTTGCTCATAGCAACCAATCAGAGCTCAGCTGTCATTTTATAACCCCGTTCTGACACGGGACGTTCTATTATAGCACAACATCGGGAAACGGGTATGGAGAAGGCTAATGGGCGGAGTTCTCTACATACAGGGTTTGTGTTTGCTGCAAATTGCAGCAAACACCCACCAGTAACATCCATGGTTAGTGCTGGCACCGATTTCAGGTGTTAACCATTTTAATGAAAAATTTGTTACGATCCAGCTTTCAGACGAATAAGTCATGAATAAGAGCATGTAATGCTCGAAACGTGTTGAATTGTATCGAGGTTTTCTGTAATTTTGCTTTGAAATGCCACACTGAATTATAAATAAAGGCTAATTTTATTTGTGTGAAAGCTGGATTGTAACAATTGGACTGCACCTTACAGCAAGGGGATCCATGGTAGACGATTGCAGCCTAGGAGCACAGGGGGTAAGCTGGAATCATTTTGAACTATGTTAACCATTTTTATGCCTGTTGTGTCGCAATCTTGGTTTAGATTGTCGCCTCCATGAGGGCATGGGTGGGCAGTGCTTGTTTGCTAGGATAGCTGGGAGTCTATGCTAGAGTGCAATTTGGTACACAAAAAAGCCCCCGTGCAGCTGTGTACTTTGGAAAATAAAAAAGGATGGATTTTTGAAGTTGGGGAGATAAATATGGAAACACAAAATTAAAAAAGAGCCAAGTCGTTAAGGGTAAATGTCTTGAAAAATGAAAGCTGAGCTCTGATTTCTTGCCATAAGCAACTAGAACAGTTTTCAGGTGTATAGTATACATTAACGGGGTCACTACAGCAGCCAATATAGTAATAGTGTCCCCACAGTAGTCAATATAGCAAAAGTTCCCCACTATAGCCACTATTGTCACAATGTCCCCACAGGCAATGTAATTACAAAGGCCCAATTGTTGCCAATATAGCAACAGTCCCCCACAGTAGCCAATGTAGTTGCAGTGCCAGCACAGTAGATAATAGTCCAATTACTCCACAGTGCCCCCACAGAAGACCATAATCCCATTGCCTCCAAAAACCCATAGTTACAAGTTCCCAAAGTAGACCACAGTCACAGGGGTCCAAGTAGCTCATAGTAACAGTTTACCTACAGTAGTCCATTGTCACAGTGTTCCTGCAGTAACCCATGGTGACAGTCATTCCATGTAGCCCATAGCCATATAGGCCACACGGTACCCTATAGTTATACAGTCCCCCAGTTGCCCATAGCCACAGTGCCCGCAGTAGATCCTAGCCACAGGGCCCTCAGGAGCCCATAGTAATAGTAGACAGTAGATAAAAAAAGAAAAAACACCTCTCCGCTCTCTCTTCTGGCTGCAATCTTTTTGTGACCTATGAAATGGTGAAGGCAGTGCAGAAAGCCGCTGACTCCCACACCATGTCTTACACTATGAGATGGATCAGGATAACAGATCTTGATCCCACAGACTTGTAAGAGATGAAACGTGTAAGAGATGACACTTCACATGGGGATATTTTCTGCCATGGTAATCAATTTACATAATTGTACAATTGACCATGTGGAAAATGCTGTGACTCTGGGGTTTGGGTCCCCTTTTCTGGCCCATCCTGTGACAGGAGTCACAGTATTCCCCCCTCGTAGTGGCTCAAAGCTCATACTTCCGCTCTATACACACCTAGATCTGGTCATGTCAAAGAGCTGGTTGACAACACTTCTGTCAGGATTTAGTTTTTTGGTGCTAGTTCACTATTTTTCTTTTGTCTACACTGAACAAACCTATTATCATTTACTCTTTAAAAGTTTATTGACATTTGGCGCTGCCACAGGTGTACCAGGAAAAAGATTAATTTGTATATAGTTGAAAATGGACTTTTCTCTAATATGGGACACAATGGGACACATTTACTAAGGGTCCGAACACCACATTTTCGTCAGGTTTTGTGATTCTTTTCCGTTTTGCCCAGAATTGTGCCAGGTTTTTGGCGCACGCGATCCGAATGTGTCGCATTGGTGCCGACTTGCACACAACACAAATCGGGGGGAGTGGATGTGGACAACCTGACCGATTTGGACAAACCGCAGAATTTAAAAAGCAAATTGTGTCTCAAGATCAGCACTCATATGCATCGGGAAGAAAAAGGTGAACTCCGGCAGACCTCAGCAGGGGAAGTGACAGATGCAGGAAATTGGACGCACAATCTTAGTGAATCACAGCAGACCCGAATCCTCGTCGGACAATGCACGGCAGGGATCAAGATGGGACAGGTAAGTAAATGTGTCCTAATGTTGCTTTAACTTGTGTAGTGACTTTGGTGGTGTTGGACCCCTCATTAAAAGTGTCATCAGGAGCCATTTTCCTGAGTATAGTGTACACATTGTCAAAGAGATTTTTTGACAAACTTTAGAAAAACCTCTCCACAAAAAAGATAAGTTATACCAAAGTTTACCTTTCTGTATGCAGAGCTGTGTCCCTAGTCACATGGGAGTGGCCAGTTAGGAGTGGGCAGACAAGTATGACATCCTGAGGGTGGAAGTGATGGTGGGGAGGAGATGTGGGTGACATGGGAGGATTTTTAAATTTTAAATCAATGCATGACGGAGTGGTTTCCCGAGGGTTGGCTGGAACCCCCCCTCACTGGCCACTCCCATGGGACTAGGGACAGAGCTCTGCATACAACATGGTAAACTTTGGTATAACTTACCGTATATGCCGGCGTATAAGACGACTGGGCGTATAAGACGACCCCCAACTTCTGCCCTAAAAATATAGAATTTGGTATATACTCACTGTATAAGACTACCCCTCTTCCAAATGAAAAAAAGTCTGCTTAAAACTTTGCAAAACAAACAAGAGAGCAAGTGCCTGGTGATCATAACTGTAAGCTGCGATATTAATGAAGATCCGACATGCTTCTGTAAGTGCCGCCTGTGACCCCCAGCTCTGTGACGCTGACCGCTGTGACAGGGCGGCTGCATTAGCATACAGCGCGCCGCCCCGTCAGCGCGTACTAAGCCTCTTCTAATGACTGTGAGAGGCGGACTGCCGCGCATGCGCGGCGGTCCCAGGAAGCGGCTCTCTACGCGCTGACGGGGAAAAAAAAAACCTCACACAGTGCGGCCCCCGTATATCCGGCGTATAAGACGACCCCCCACTGTAGCCATTATTTTAAGGGGTTAAAAAGTAGTCTTATACGCCAGTATATACAGTATGTTTTTTGTGGAGAAAGACAGTTTTTCTATGTTTGTAAAAAAAAAAGTACACTATTTTCTATGAGGAAAAAGGGGGAGCCAGAGGTTTCCTGATGACAGGTTCCCTTTAAACTAAATCCTGATCCTTTGTTAATCACCTTTGGCAGTGAATTACTCAGTTAAATAACAAAAAAATCAGCAAAATTCTCCCCTTTACAACATAAGTGTCTGAATGCAGCCAACCCAAAATCCATGTAATGGGCCTTCAAATTTGTCTCTGAGAACTAAAGTGTTGGTACAATCACACTGATCCCAGAATGTTATGTCTGGAAACTAGTAACTTCCATTGTTACAATTCTGTGGAGTCAACAATATGTGATAAAAGAAAGAGCTGTCATTGAAAAGCAGATTTCTATAGTTTTTATAAATTCACTTGTCCTTTGCTAATTCATGTTGAATTAACGCTAGGAGAAAAAAAAGAACAGACGTTAATGAAGTAGCATTTACAGACCATTGCCCTGTGAAAAAATATAACGTTCTCTGCGGTGTATTACCCTGTTTTTCTTTATATGCAACTTCATTCTATTCCACCTTTGTCAACGTGAACAAAACAAAACTGAAAAGAACAAGGACAAGAACCTGTATTCTGGTTCTTCTCTCACGTGTTCTATCTGCCTGGCATAACACAAAATAACACTTTCTAAACCAATTCATGACACCTGTGCCTCGATGCTTGGAGCTAAATTTTCAGCCTATTCCCAAGCTGTATTTGTTTCTAAGTCTACTAAAAAATGTTTTCCTTTTTTTAGGGCCGGTGGGGGTGTGGTGGTGGTGGTGGGGCTGGTTGGGTTATAGTGAAGCAAAGCAGTTAATATTCAGAAGCAAAGCAGGTAATATTATTTTTTCTTTGGAAAACAGTTCCATTTCAGGGATATCAAGGAAAATAAGGGAGTATGTACAATTAAAAATGCACCAGAATTCACAAGTTTTACCAAAAAAGTTTGACTAAAAACCTGCTTTGATTAAAGGGATTGACTGAGATTTCTAAATAAATGGATTTATATGATGGGGGGGGGGGGGGGGCAGTGATGGGCGGCACCATGGATGAATGGGAGTGGCGAAGGAGGAAATTATAAATGGTTTCTTGTTTTTATAGTCCCTTCTTAGCCTTATATGCCATTTTTTTAATCTTGAAAAACCTATATTTTTAGACCATAAATACAACTCATTTAATAAGGGTGTATTTAGATCTTTGTGGTTTTCCCACAAAGCAAAGTTAGGCCCTATCCATGGGCCATCACTAAACATTTATCATTTACTTTTCTTCGTCCATTAATTGTTCTATTTCTTATCACTTGTCTCATCAACCATAGCCGTACTGTGACAGACAGTCAAAGAAAGAAAGAGAGAGACATTTCAAGTCAGACAGCGATGGACAGGCAGACAGACAAAGACAGTCAAAGACAGACAAAGACAGACAATGAAAGACAGAGAGACAGTGAGAGAGAGAGACAGTCAAAGATAGATAGAGAGAGAGACAGTCAAGGTCAGACAGAGAAAGAGAGACAGTCAAAGAAAAATTGTTATCAAAAAGCTGTACAGTTTCCAAAATGGAAGCAATGAAAATTTAACCTAAGAGCCGTTGATACATATATACATAAGTATGAAAAAGTTACTGGCTAAAGATTAGGGAAAAATAATCATTACAGATAATGCTAAGTCAGCCACGGAACCCTGTGTTATGGTCCTGTCTACCATAGCAACCGACCAACGCCCACCGATGATGTCACAGTGGGTACCGGTTGGATCAAAGATGGCAGAACCATCATTTAAGTGCCACCATCACATTTGATGGTGGCACTTAAGGGGTTAACACCCATAATTAGTGCTTGCACCAGTTGCGCATGTGAGCTGCAGGTGTTAGCTGCATAATGCAGCTAAAACCCACTGGGGCAGATTTACTTACCCGGTCCATTCGCGATCCAGCTGCGCGTTTTCTGTGGTGGATTCGGGTTCGGCCGGGATTTATTAAGGCAGTTCCTCTGCCGTCCACCAGGTGGCGCTGCTGCGCTGAAAAGCATCGGAACGCACTGGAGTTCACCGAGCCGGGCTGAGTGAAGGTAAGTGCAAGCTCCTCGACAGATTTTTTTTTTTTAAAATGCGGAGTTTTTTCCGAATCCGATTCGTTCGGCCACGCCCCCCCGATTTCCGCCGCGTGCATGCCAGCGCCGATGCGCCACAATCCGATCGCGTGCGCCAAAATCCCGGGGCAATTCAGGGGAAATCGGCGCAAATTGGAAAAAAACGGGTAACACGTCGGGAAAACGCGAATTGGGCCCTTAGTAAATGACCCCCACTGTGTATGGAGTGGGATTAGCATGTGAGCCTGCTCCATACACATTTATCCAACATTTTTAAGGTCGTTAAAAATAATAAAACCATATAAAACCTATATGAACTCTAATACCAGTTTGGAATCTCAGCTGGCTGGATCAATATCCTTACCATCGCTTCTACATTCCCGACTATCCTCCCTCCCAAGGGGTATAAAGCGTAACTTGCTTTTTATAGACACTATAGTGGCTTGGAGGGCCTGCAGGGGTACTGGGGCTTCCCTTCC
Source organism: Engystomops pustulosus (assembly GCA_019512145.1). NCBI lineage: Eukaryota > Metazoa > Chordata > Amphibia > Anura > Leptodactylidae > Engystomops > Engystomops pustulosus. The sequence continues at coordinate 20,344,845 of CM033643.1, forward strand.
TGGTGAGTAGATAACTTTCTTTGTGAAACACCCAAAACTTGGCCTTAAGGGTGTGGAAAGATAGGGTAATTAAAACGGCCTCTGACCTAGTGAACCTAGGGGAGCCCAGTCTTCTCACTTTTGGTAAACTATGCATCAATCAGTACCAGGACGCTTTGCCAGGTTAGGGTTTTTTTGCAAGGGAAGCTCTGGGATTGCGCCAAAGAAAAGACACTGACCCATGAGCCATTCCAGTCATTTAATCTTTCTCATTCTTATACCCGCAACTCTGCACGGAAGACATTATTAGGAGGATGGCTTCTGTGAAGGAAACCGTGACGTTTCCGACCCCTCAAGGGTCAGGGTCATTTAGTTATCCTTTTTAGACTGTACCAGAAAGCATGGGTACTGAGAGGCTCAGGAAGTGATTTAAAGTGGTCCACACATTTTCCAGATATGGCACAACAATAAATCCTAACCCTGAAGACCCCTTTCACAAGCCTCAGTGAAACAGAACCTTACCAACCCAATTAATCTGCCACCAGTTCACCTTTATTATGAGCCCAGTTCGTAACAGGATTATATAGGGTGAGGAACCAATTGGTAAGAAAGTTTTATGACTCATTAGGGCTCATGTATCATAGTTTCAGTTGGCCAAATTCTCTAATTTTAGCGACTTTTGCCGTTTTTGCACCATTTTACGACTTTTAACTGAGTTCTTTTTCAAGTACACCTTGGTCGGCACCTTGTGCAGTGTGCCTTATGTATCTTTGTTTTCCAGATATTCCATGAGACATTTTGCCGTTTTTGTGCCATTTGCAATTTTGGCGCAATTCTGCACCTGGTCCAAGGCAGGTGCAAAGCAATTTTTTTTTTCATGGACCTGATTTTAACATGTAAATTGGAATTATTTCACATGCTTTAACTGTTTAACATTTTGCACAGTAACCTCTTTTGTCAAAATTTAAAAATTTTAGCATTTTTTTTATTGGTTACTTCAAAGGGTGAGGTCACACATAGCGGTTTAATTACGTTTATAATGCATTTTGAAACTCATTACAACAGCTGAAGAGAGGTGATTTGCCTTATCTCATTACTGTTAACATTTGCACTACAAAACGCAATATAAATGCCACGTTAACGCATGTGTTAACATTGAGTTTACTAAATTCAAATGTTAACAGTAATGTAATTAGTAAATTCCACTCTCCTCAGGTGTTGTCATAGGTTTCAAAATGCATTAAAAATGCAACATGTTAAATCCCAAATTAACAGTAGTGTCCACTCCTGTATATAACCCCCTCACGTGGCTTGTGTCCTCTCCTGTATATAACCCCCTCACATGGCTTGTGTCCTCTCCTGTATATAACCCCTTCACATGGCTTGTGTCATCTCCTGTATATAACCCCTCACGTGGCTTGTGTCCTCTCCTGTATATAACCCCCTCACGTGGCTTGTGTCCTCTCCTGTATATAATCCCCTCACATGGCTTGTGTCCTATCCTGTATATAACCCCCTCACGTGGCTTGTGTCCTCTCCTGTATATAACCCCCTCACATGGCTTTTGTCCTCTCCTGTATATAACCCCCTCACTTGGCTTGTGTCCTCTCCTGTATATAACCCCCTCACGTGGCTTGTGTCCTCTCCTGTATATAACCCCCTCACATGGCTTGTGTCCTCTCCTGTATATAACCCCTCACATGGCTTGTGTCCTCTCCTGTATATAACCCCCTCACGTGGCTTGTGTCCTCTCCTGTATATAACCCCCTCACGTGGCTTGTGTCCTCTCCTGTATATAACCCCCTCACATGGCTTGTATCCTCTCCTGTATATAACCCCTCTGTAATCAATTCCTCACGGATTCTAGATCGCTCTTGCTGTCCTGCATAGATGAAGCTTCTAATTTACTTCACAAGAGTATTCAAAGCTGTGCGATGTACTTTTCAATCTGTAATAAGGCTGTAATTCTTAATGTACATCACTTGTAAGACTGGTGAACTCGATTGTCACCGTAGTGAAGATATATATTGTTATGTCATAGACACCACTGTTTCCATAGCTAGACGTTCATGTATGCATACTGCAATGGTCTCTCTATACAACTCCACACATGTCCTGGCCTCTCCTCCTCATACAACTCCACACTGCATGTCTCGGTATACCCCCATACATGCTGGCGCTCTCTAATACACTCCACACATGCCTGTCCTCTTTTCCTATAGCTACCACACCATGCCATGGTCTCTCTATAACACTCCATACATGCAATGTCGCTCTAATACACCTCCATACAGCCTGGCCGCTCTCATACCCCTCCACAGTCCTGGCCTTCTCCTCTAACAACTCCCACATCATGCATGGGTTCTCTCTATACACCCCATACATGGCATGGCCGCTCTATACACCTCCACACATTGCCTGGCTCTCTCCTATACACCTCCACACTGCCGGCCTCTCTCCTATACCCCCTCCACACATGCCGGCCTCTCCTCCATAAACCCCGTCCACACCATGCTGGCCCTCCTCCTATAACCCCTCCACACATGCCTGGTCCTCCTCTCTTACCCCTCTCACAGCCATGCCTGGCTCTCTCCTATCACCTCCATACATGCATGGTCTCTCTCTTATACTCTGCCAACACATCAGCTGGGCCTCTCGTCCTAGTACAACTCCCACATGCCTGCCTTCTCCTATACAACTGCCCACACTCCTGGCTCTCTCCTATATTTCCCCTCCATACTGATGTCTCTCTATACACCTCCACACATGCCTGCCTCTCTCCTAATACAACTCCACACATGCTGGCCTCTCTCCTATACACCTCCATAACGTGCATGTCTCTCTATACACTCCATACATGCCATGGCCTCTCTCATACACACTTCCACATGCATCCTGGCCTCTCTCCTATACAACTCACACAATGCCTGCCTCTCTCCTATTACCCCTACCCACATGCTGGCCTCTATCTCCTATACACTCCATACATGCATTGTCTCTCTAACTCAACCCACGTCCCAAACCATCCACACACCCAACAACATGCATCGCCGCTCTATCCAAACACACCTCCACACTGCCTGTGCCTCTCTCTTATACCTCCACACATGGAATGGACCTCTCTCTATACAACTCCACACATGAATGGACTCTCTCTTATACAACGCCCACACTGAATGGCTCTCTGCTCTATACAACTCGCACACCTGCATGCCCTTCTAACCTAACCCCTCCACACTCCTCTGCCCTCTCTCATACAAACTACCATCACCATAGACAGGGGGCATCCTCTACACCTAGAGGAGAGGCGGTTCTATCATCACCATAGACAGGGGGCATCATCTACACCTAGAGGAGAGGCGGTTCCCCTCACATGGCCTGTGTCCCGTCCTGTTATAACCCCTCACTGGCTTGTATCCTCCTCCGTATATAATCCCTCACATGGCTTGTGTCCTCTCCTGTATATACCCCCTCACGGCTTGTATCCTCTCCTCTATATAACCCCTACATCACGTGGCTTGTGTCCATGTTGGAATTTGAGATTTGCAACAAAAAGTCTCAAAAAGAAGCCAAAATTTGCACCTGCCAGGATAGGAAAAAAGTGAACATCTATCACAAGTAAAAAAACAGGATCATACAAAGGTGCAAAAACTAGCTGCCAAATGTCTACTAAAATGCACCTCAGAGAGAACCAAACTATGATACATGTGTCTCATAGTGTCCTGTTTAAGAATGGGGGGAGATCCATGGGAGTCCAGGAGTCAATGCAGATGCGGAAAGATATTTGAAGATACCCCCTCCTGGAGTGTTAGTAATCACCTAGCTAGCTCATAAGGAGAATTAAGCTGAGGTGGGGAAAGTAAGGGTTAAGGTGCTTGATGAAAAGGACAATATCTGGCATGTGGATCTCCTTTCCAGCTTCCCAGTACACAGCATGGAATATGAAATACTGTCATTAGGAAGGACAATTTTTTTTAAGCATGAAAACAACTCAATTTTTACGCAGACAATGACCTGATCCTTACAGGTTAAGAGAGCGAGCATACACTATAGCTCACAACTTCATAAACAGTAAACTTTCTATGGTACTATATAATTACATAGGGTGGTCGAGGGCAAGCGACAATAGGAAAAATAGGTGTGTGCTCACCATTCCACAGGTACGTTCGAAATCATGGCCGTGCTGGATGCAAAACCACCTGGTCGGATCCAGGGTAAGAATATACAAAAATGGATAGGAAAAAAATAAAAAGAAACTCGGCACAAGCAAACTTTTAAAAAGAAGTTTATCTCTGTATTTTATTAGTTACATGTTAAAAAAGGACATCACAAAAATGGGAAGGGGGAAAAGCTGGTCATGCATGTTGGCAAGAAAATCGTGATAAAGCAGACATCTATGGAGAGGACGCACCGGAAACCTGGAATAGGGCGGAGAGAAGGGGCGTTACTGAAGTCGGGATCATCACTGACTCTTGTCAATAATGGAAGAGGGAAGAACCACAACAACACAGCAAATATATACATATGAAAAATGCATGCATAGTAGTGTAATATGTAAAGATAAGCTTGGCAGTATACTGTATATAAAAGGCATTTAGTAGACCAACATAAGATCACTCCTCAATGCAAGCCTTAGGTTGCGGTGTGTCAAGCAAACATAATCCAATACACTCTCGCATATGAGTTCCTTTTTCGGTCCCCTTCCTCGTTTAAGGGAAAAATATGCTCAATAGCTACACTGTCCATATTAGTGGTCCTTATGGTGATCCCGAAAATGTTTGGATACACCTGAACATGGCGGGAGTTGTCAGATTAGATGGATTGGCCCTCCCTTATGTGTTCCAATATGCAGTTTTAATTTTCTGTGTGCAACCGATGTATTGCAACTGTGTGCACATACCCTCCACACATGCCTGGCCTCTCTCTTATACAACTCCACACATGAATGGCCTCTCTCCTGTACACCTCCATACATGCATGGCCTCTCCTATACCCCTCCACACATGCACGGCCTCTCCCCTATACAACTCCACACATGCATGGCCTCTCCTATACACCTCCACACATGCTTGACCACTCTCCTATAAAACTCCGCACATGCATGGCCTCTCCTATACACCTCCATAGATGCATGGCCTCTCCTATACCACTCCACACATGTATGGCCTGTCTCCTATACACCTCCATACATGCATGGTCTTTCTCCTACAAACTTTTATACATGGATGGCCTCTCTCCTATACCCCTCGACACATGCATGGCCTCTCTCCTATACACCTCCATTCATGCATGTCCTCTCTCCTATACCCCTCCACACATGCATGGCCTCTCCTATACAACTCCACACATGCATGGCCTCTCCTATACAACTCCACACATGCATGGCCTTTCCTATACCCCTCCACACATGCATGGCCTCTCTCCTATACACCTCCACACATGCATGGCCTCTCTCCTATACACCTCCACACATGCATGGCCTCTCCAAACACATATACACAAACTCCTACACACCTTTATACATACATATTCAAACTCATCCACTGATAGACTGCATATTCCACAAAGCAAATATTCCACATACACATACATGACAGATTACAAAATTTGGGATTATTCAGTTTAGAAAAAAGACGACTGAGGGGAGACCTCATTACAATGTACAAATACCTGAACGGACAGTACAAGGATCTCTCCAAAGATCTTTTATACCTAGGCCTGTGACCAGGACAAGGGGGCATCCTGTACACCTACAGGAGAGGCAGTTCTACCATCACCATAGACAGGGGGCATCCTCTACACCTAGAGGAGAGGCGGTTCTACCATCACCATAGACAGGGGGCATCCTCTACACCAGGGGTCCCCAAACTTTTTACGTAGGGGGCCGTTCACTGTCCCCCTCAGACCGTTGGAGGGCCGGACTTAAGTTTAAAAATAAATAGCGGTACATGTGACCGCATCCATAATACACTGGTACCCCCCCTCAATTAATTATTTAATATACTGCACTCCCTTATGAACTATTTTATATATATTGTCCCAATTAATTAATATACTGGGACCTCTCTCCATTAATTATTAAATATGCCCCCCCCCATTAATTACTAGACTGCCCCTCATCATTAATTATTTCCTATGCTGCCCCTCCCCCATTATGTCTTATGCTTCACCCCACCATTAATTATTTCCTATGCTGCCCATCAAAATTAATTATTCCCTATGCTGCCCCCCACCATTAATTATTCCCTATACTGCCCCTCATAATTAATTATTCCCTCTACTGCCCCTTCATAATTAATTATTTCCTATGCTGCCCCTCATAATTAATTATTCCCTCTACTGCCCCTCATAATTAATTATTTCCTATGCTGCCCCTCATAATTAATTATTTCCTGTGCTGCCCCCTACCATTAATTATTCCCTATACTGCCCCTCATAATTAATTATTTCCTATGCTGCCCCTCATAATTAATTATTCCCTATACTGTCCCTCATAATTAATTATTTCCTATGCTGCCCCTCATAATTAATTATTTCCTGTGCTGCCCATCATAATTAATTATTTCCTGTGCTGCCCCCTACCATTAATTATTCCCTATACTGCCCCTCATAATTAATTATTTCCTATGCTGCCCCTCATAATTAATTATTTCCTGTGCTGCCCCTCATAATTAATTATTTCCTGTGCTGCCCCCTACCATTAATTATTCCCTATACTGCCCCTCATAATTAATTATTCCCTATGCTGCCCCTCATAATTATTTCCTATACTGCCCCTCCATCATTAAATATTTCCTATACTGCCCCTCCACCATTAATTATTTCCTATACTGCCCCTCATACTAATTATTTCCTATACTGCCCCTCATAACTAACTATTGGCCCCCGCCCACCACAATCTTTTTACTGCCCTTTTTAATAAAAAATAAAAACCCTGTACTCACCGCAGCGCGTCTTATATCTTCTTGCCGCGTCCGAGAAGGAAGGGGTGCGCGGCCGAGTGATGACATCATCGCGCGGCCGCGCAACCTAGTTCATGGAGCGATGTGCGCCGGGGTTGTATTCCGGCCACATCGCTCCAGTAATAGTGCTCGAGTGGCCGTTTCCAGCCACATCGAGCACTACACAGTGACGGGCAGGAGCTTCCTGTCCAAAGGACAGAGGCTCCTGCCCGACTGTCGCAGGCTGCGAGGTCCCAGCGCTGCCGCGGCAAACGTCGAGGGCCGGATCGAAACGGTCCGTAGTTTGGGGAACGCTGCTCTACACCTAGAGGAGAGGAGGTTCTACCATCACCATAGACAGGGGGCATCCTCTACACCTAGAGGAGAGGCGGTTCTACCATCACCATAGACAGGGGGCATCCTCTACACCTAGAGGAGAGGCTACCATTACCATAGACAGGGGGCATCCTCTACACCTAGAGGAGAGGCGGTTCTATCATCACCATAGACAGGGGGCATCCTCTACACCTAGAGGAGTACTAATATCATGGCTCCCGTTTCTGGTAATATGGCACATGACCAAGTGGCTATCGGTCTGCCATTGGGTGAATTGCATAAAGTGGTAAAACTGGATCTAGGGGCATATATCAGTGTTAATATTTTTAGGATTTTTGAATTGGTTAAAAAAAAATTTTAAATAAATTGGGCAAACCTTTAAAATTTTTCCTAAATTACATAACTCCAATGTGTGTGCATCCATCTAGTTATGGTCTGACTCTCTATCGCCATCTACAGCAAGCAAATCCCAATGGGCACTGCAGACACACTTTATTTCTCTCAAATTTTGCACATAGTTCTTCTCCTCGGGGGAATTTTAGCCGCATATCGCCCCGTAAGATTGCTTCGCTTTTGTGCTTTTAAGAAAATCAGGTGTAAATCACAGCAGCATTTGCATAGTTAAGCTTTAAATACATCCGTGACAGGAATAATGTCTTCTGGGTATTAGGATAAAAAGACTTGACAGTTTTATTACCGTTAGCAGAGGGGGGAAATGCACTGAATAGAACAACAAACACGAGGTACGGTCAGCAAACTTTGACCACCAGGTGGAGACAGTGTAACTGCACAAGTCAATGCAAATCAATTGCTAGTATGAAGATGCACTTGTTAATGATTTCACTTCATAAGCATCATTGAGTTTATTTCTACAATGCATGCGGCTTAGTATCCAAAATCCTTTTCCAGATTGCAAGTCAAATTTAACCATAAAAGCACACGGCTATTATTATCTGTGAGACACAGTCCCTAAATATAATCAACCTATTATATTGGTCAGGGTGTAATGATAGGTGATTCTGTTATCATCCACTTATTTTATACAGTCTTAAAAAAGTCATATGTTGATGCAAGAGGTTGTACAACTAGATATAACTTTTTACTTTTACCTTTGATTCTGCAATGTATCTGCATTGAAGTTTCTGATTAAATGGAGCAGATCATGTGCATGCACGTTGCCAATGCATTAAAATTCTATAACACTGATTAGGATTGCCAAGCATTGGACTCCCGAGATCTCCAAAAAGACTGTAAGTACACCTGTCAGGATGATTTGGGACACTAAATCACCCACAGGTCATTACTTAGTGGACTAGCTAAAAGACAATTGAGGAAACTAAACCAACGGTCCATAAGGACCAGTGGGTGGTTTAGTGTCCCAAATCTCCTTGACAGCTCCTCGTTAAAGGACATCTACCACCATCTTTCAAGATCTGCTCTTATTTTAGCTTTGTATGCCCTGGTTTTTACAAAATAAAGGTTTTAGATATAATGGAAATGAACCTGAGGGGCTCCAGGCTCCATAGATGTCAATGGAGCCAAGAGCTCCTCAGACTCACTTGCATAATTTTTTAAACTTTTTTTTGTAAAAACAAGGGTTAAGAAGCTAAAATAAGAGTGGATCATGAAAGAGGGTGCAAACACCTGCATGTAAGTGTGCTTGGTTTACAATTCTTCATCCTGGTGGGAGATGTCCTTTAAAGGTAACCCTTCAGCTCTCTGATCAAACATGACCTTGTTGGCAAAGTGTCTTGAATTACAGAAAACCCATAACAAGAGTTCAGCTTGGGCCCCCTCCCTCACCAGCTCTATAATACATATACTAAAATTTACAAGTATATATTAGAAATCCCCCACATCCCAAACAAAATTCTGACAACATTTGATATAATTAATGACACCTCCCAAATCTGGTGCTGCCGACCCACATTCAGGAGGAAGATTTGGCTACCGATCTTCCATAAATGACACTACACAAGCTTAGAGTCACCCACTTAAAGGTGAGTCAATGGGGCATATTTATCAGGACCTCTGTGCAACACCAGTGGCGCAGAGGCCCTGAAATAATCTCAAATGCTAGCTTATTGTTAGCTTTTGCGATTATTTGCCCCGATCCGCCACCTTCACGCCAGTCGGCGGGAGTTACTGTCCCCGCGCCTGCGCACTTGCTGCTGTCGGCAACTTTTCATAAGCCTCTTGATGTATCGGGCTGCGAACTTGCAGCGGCGGGGCTATTATACGCTTGCGCACGAGCGCCAGCGTATGATAAATATGCCCCATTGACAACAGTACTGATCAAGCAACTTCTAGGTAACATTCTTCTCCATCAAGTACAGACCTTCATGATGACTTTCCATTGCTGCAAAATTCATTGACTCCTTGCAGCACCTATTGCTCCTCAAAAAGCTGCAGTCACTAATAATGTATTTCTCTCCCACACTGTTGTGTCAGTTCCACTGTGCATTATGGAGACCACAATGGAAGTTCTGATTCCAGACACTCATTGTGAGACAACAGCCATAGGCCTGAACCTGATGTCGGTATAATGATCAACAGAACAATCTATTGGGTAACTCCAGGTTGTCCAGTTCTTTAAAGTGGCTTTGGGTGATCCAGTCCTTTAGGCTATTGCTTTTCCTGAATGTTAATAGTGGTTCAGGAGGCAACATGAGGACCAATAGCTGGGCCAGAATCACCAGAATTTGTGGATAGTTTCCTGATAGTACCTATGGATACATTTTTGTTTGTATATAGTGCAGGGAACCCAACCCTCCTTAAAAACACCATCGCCAACATCCAGAAGCCATTTAAGTATTAAGCTCATTCTTCAATGGATTATCATACAAAAATTATTATTATCTTGATGAATGCAAACGATGAAGGATTTGAGGGCTTTTGACACTTGCTGGAGATAATTGCAGTATCAATTGTATTTGCATATTAAAGGAAATCTACCACTCGGGTAGACGCTATTTGAACTATGAACGCTTGCTGTTGGCTGTTCTGCAACTTCTTTTCAGTATTCGTGAAACACCTGTAAGGCGTGCTGTAGGCGTGCTGTAGGCGTGCATACTTAGGAAACGAAGAAGCACCCGGCACTGATTACCACATTCTATAAAGTCATCATTTTATCTTTTTACAGGTGTTTCAAGAATACATTATAGAATTTTCAGAACAGGCACACCAGTAAGTGTTCATAGTTCAAACAGCGTCTACCCAAGTGGTAGATTTCCTTTAAAGATGCAGAGACATTTGAATGAAGTATCCACAATAATAGTACTTGATTGGCCTGTCCCATTCTCAGAGAGGTTCATGGCCACAGTTCCAGTGTTGAAGGGGACTTGTGGGACCTCCTAGCTTAGGGGTCAAGTAGGGGTAGATTAAGACTGCCATGGGCCCTGGGTTGTATAAATATTATAGCCCCTACAAGTCTGGAATCACTTCCTACATCTGGTACTAGAATCAGCTTCTTGTGGGATGGAGGATGTGTCCCTTCTACCTGCTTTCAATCTTTGTTTTCAGGACCTTTGGAGGACCTTCAAAAGGTCCTGAAATGGCTTTTATGTTCATATGTATTAAAAGCAGGAACAGATGTACAAGGATTTCATGGGTGAAGGTCCTTCTCAGTGTAAAATTTGGTGGGTGGTTTGAGTGGCCATGGGCTCAAGGCTACCACCTGTAATCTACTACTGGGTCCAAGTCCTAACTATGACTTACCTGACACTTCTAACTACACCACTGTATGTGGCTTATATGCAGAGAAATATTGTTTTGAAAATATGCAAATGAGCATTTCAGTGCCTTTAATGTATCAACCACGTGCATGTGCAATTGTCATTCCTAAAAATAGAAATATTTTATTTTTGTCACGTATATGTGCTGTGCTTACTTAGATCTGTATTGCACCTCTTAAAGGAATATTTAGATGACCATTTATTCATCCCTGGACTGACATTTTTTACTTAATTTATCATTATTTTGTTTTTTTGGAGACCTGACTCTAATATTTCGATGTCTTCTGTGTAATAATGATAATGACTAGAGACCACTTGTTATGATTTGTTTTTACTTTGACAGCAAGGAATAATTTTCTGTTGATCGCTGTCCAAGAACCTTAATTAAATCCATTGGGATTCATAGAAGGTCCACAGGGATGAATACTTTTATAGGAACAGTATATAAATTTGCTTTGTTGCTTCTTTGTACATGATTATGGCTTATTTTTAGGTAATTATCCCCAACAGTAAAGGTACCATGCTTTGCCAAGTCCGTAAACTTTTGTAGAACTTATTGATTTATCGTTCCTTCTTGATGTGTTGATATTGGTGGCTGAGCATGAACAGTATTAACAAAGTGATATTGAATAAGGCCTTGTATTATTTTGTTTTTGCTATTTCCATTTGTATATTTTTATCATAGGGGAGATTTTTACAATCTCCAGTTTAGACATTAATGTCTGTGTCTTGAGATATTTTGAAGGCACGCCAAATTGACACTGTTATAAGAGGCGTACAGTGATAACTGTACACATTTAGGATTTTTGTGCATCCAACCAAACAATAAAAGCAATAAAAAGTGATCAAAAAGTCACATTTACACCGCAATGATTTCATTAAAAATTACAACTCATCACGCAAAAAATAAGTCCAAGTACAGCTCAAACAACAAAAACTTTAAATGTTTCACCTCTTAGAAGAAGGCGATGCAAAAACAATTAATTTTTCTCTCCAAATACGTTTTTTATTCAGCAAAGCCATTCAAATGTAAAAAAGCTGTATAAATGGGATATTGCTGTAATCACACTGACCCAAAGATCAGTGTATAAAACAACACATAAAAGTTCCCACACCTGAAAGTGCATTTTTGCCCTGCACGGAGCTGTAACATTGACAACTCTAAATGGTGACAGTCTGTGGGAGCCCAGTTGCATGTGACAACCGGGATTGCGATAGTCGCATTCACGGCTGCAGGTGGTCAACATGACAGCAGCATCTATATAGCTTCCTTACCTGCCCCCACCTCGATTGTCACGCCCTCCGTGCCAGGTTTGGGGGGTGATGATAGTCTCTATGGCGGCCCGGGGAAAGCTTGAAGGACCCTTGGACTGTCTTCAGCTGCAGAGTGACAGATCATGTTTCTGTTACTGTGCATTTTAGCCTATGCATCGGCATAGGCTGACTTCTCGAATACACCACCTTACATAAGTATGGGAGATCACTAGTAGAGCACTGTAGAGCACAGTGTAGAGCACTGACACTTTATGAAGATTGCAGATCCTTAGTTGGAAAAAGTGATCAGGTGATCACTTGTTCAAGTATCAGTAAAAAAAAGTGCTAACATTTTTTAAAAATAAAAAATTTAATTAAAATGCCCCATAGATTCTAAAACTCCCACATAAAATAAATAAGTGAAAATCACCAAACAATCCGCACATATATGGTATTGCCGTGTACGTAACAACCCATACAATAAAATAAAATCATTACTGAAGCAATACAGTGAATACTGTAGCAAAAAATTTAAAAAAAGCATGCTGAAAATTAGGATTTTTGTGCATCCAACCAAACAAAAAAACTGTAAAAAGTGATCAACATGTCACATTCACACCACAATGATTCCAATAGAAGGTACAACTCATTCCGCAAAAAGAAAAAAGTTACACCATTTAGAAGATGGCGATGCAAAAGAAAGTGATTTTTCTCTCCAAATGCGGTTTTATTCAGCAAAATTATTCAAACATAAAAAAGCTATATAAATGGAATATTGCCATAATCGTTTTAACCCATGGAACAAAAATGACATGGTATCTATGTTGTATAGTGTATAAAACAAAAAAAAATTCAGAATAGATTTTTTTTTTTAGTTTTCAAATCAGGGTCACTTTTTAGGGGTTTCTCTTGGTCTGCTATGTTATAGCCTTAGAAACAGTGACTGAAATTAGTTTCAGCAAAATTTTCTTCCAAAAGCATGATAGCTTTCCTTCTGTTCTGTGCCTTGCTGTGGCCCATAAAGTAATTTACATCCACATGTGGGGTATTGCCAGACTCGAGAGGAAATTTACAACAAAATGTGATATGTGTTTTTTTAATTTTATTTTGCATGAACATATACACTCACCGGCCACTTTATTAGGTACACCATGCTAGTAATGGGTTGGACCCCCTTTTGCCTTCAGAACTGCCTCAATTCTTCGTGGCATAGAGTCAAACAAGTGTGCTGGAGAGCTCCCTCAGAAATCAGAGAATTTTGTGGTCCAATATATGACACGGACAATGAATGGCTCAACACCTGGTTTGCCTCAAGATTTGGTCGGTGAGCACTCGTGATGCGATCTCCCGATTTCCAACACCACAGTCCCAAAAGATGCTCTATTGGATTGAGTATCTGGATTGTCATGTCAAGTACAGAAAACACAGTCTGATAGATGATTCCAACTTATATACATAGACAAGCATTAATCACACCATGCATAGAAAGTAGCACCTAACAGAGTTTTGGGTACTTGTGGTCTAAAGGGATGTGACATGTCGCAACAATAACTCAGTAGGGCTGTGGCGTTGCAACGATGCTCCATTGGTACCGGGGGCCCCAAGAGTGCCAAGAAATATTCCCCACTCATGACCCCCACCACCACCTAAGCGTTGAACAAGGCAGGATGGATCCATCTTTCATGTTGTTAAGCCAAATTCTTACCCTCCCATCCGAATGTCGATCAAGAAATCGAGACTCATCAACCAGGCAACGTGTTTTGCAATTGGTAGCCTCAGTTTCCTGTTTCTTACTGAAGTAATGTGGCAGCCCGGTGTGGTCTCCTGCTGCTGTAGCCCCATCTGCCTCACAGTTCGCGTACTGGTGCTGTCAAGATGCTCTTCTGCCTACCTTGGTTGTAACGGGCGACTAGACCAGATTGTTTTATCCAGTATCAGATACTATGAACATCTGGTTGCTACCCAACTTTTGGATAATATTAGTAAATATGTGTAGGATCTCCGATCTTGGTTGAGAATTGAGTTCCTACTAGTCAAGAGCCAAGAGCCAAGCATTGCTTTATCTTGTGCTTGATACCTTGTCACGTTTTTCATTACTAGGGAACTGGAAGTTTGCTTTTCTTCTGCTCTGGCCTCTGTCATACACCAAGGCCTTTCTGCTTTGAACTATGGTCCTTTTGCTCGGTGCCATAGAGTGTCCATGGCAACCGGCATTCCAAGATAACGTCAGGATCGGCAGTTTATACAAAGGGAAATCATCCTGCCTTGGATTGTTCATACCCTTTCATGGCCTCTGTTCCAGTGCTATTTTGATCCTGATATTTACTCTTGATTGATTCTGATCTTGAATCGGCCATGCTCCTGCACAAGGCTCTGGGACGTCTTCTTGTTTGTTCGCTTGGTACTTTTTGTCTTACACCTGGTTTGACCTACGGCTGCACAAATGTTTTCCAACTTGACTCTTGTATAATCCTCTGTTCTCCATAGCAATCGACTGTATTCCTGGCTACACCATTACTGCCATGCTACTGCCTCTAATCATGGGCCTAGCTAGGAGAGGTGAGGTGTATATAAAAATATACATATTTGTATACTCACATATGTGAGCTTTAGCCACACATTTATACAATCATGCACACACATATAAATCATTTACATACACATACAGTGCAATATACAAACATACAGCATATACACATCACAAATACAGCATATAGACGCATCAAATACATGTTATATATACACTCACCAGCCACTTTATTAGGTCACCATGCTAGTAACGGGTTGGACCCCCTTTTGCCTTCAGAACTGCCCCAAAACAATACGTCGAATTTGAGGCAGATGGGATACAGCAGCAGGAGACCACACCGGGTGGCCCTCCTTCAGCTAAGAACAGGAAACTGAGGCTACATTTGCACAAGCTCATCGAAATGGACAGTAGAAGATTGGAAAAAACAGTGCCAGGTCTGAATGAGTCTCGATTTATGCTGGGGTCAGATTTGGCGCAACAACATTGAAAAGCATGGATCGTCTGCCTTGTACAACGGTTCAGGTGGTGGTGCATAGATTCCATTTCCCTATGGCTGTGCCGCTGTTTAGCGGATATTCCACTTCAGTTCACCTTACACATGTTCTAGCCGCCCATACACTTACTCATAACAGCCAGTGTTTGGGATTTAAATTGTGGGTGGCTTCAGGGTCGGCTGACCTGACAGTATAAGGGTCGGGAAGGTGATCTCTCACTCATGGGGCATTGTTTTGAATCCTTTTTAAATGTTTTTATCTTTGCCTATTATGTTGTTCTTGTCCTGTGTTTATTAATGAAATTTGTCTTTTCGGATTTGACAGATGCCTCTTTGTTTTACATGGTTCGTGAACATGAAATGAGTTCACTGTACTCAAAGGGCCTCCACAGTCACCAGATCTCAATCCAATAGAGATCTTTGGGATGTGGTGGAACGGGAGATTCGCCCATGATGTGCAGCCGACAAATGCGCGGCAACTGTTTGATTGCCATCATGTTCAATAGGACCAAAATCTCTGAGGAATGTTCCAGAACCTTGTGCATCTATGCCACGAAAATGGAGAGGCCATTTGAGTACAGTGAACTCATTGTCATGTTCAAGAAACCATGTAATAACAAAGAGGCATCTGTCAAATAGCGAAAAAGACAAAATTTATTTAAATAAACAACATGGACATAGAACAAACATAAATAGGGCAAAGATAAAAACATTTAAAAAGGATGCAAAACAATGCACCCATGAGTGAGAGATCACCTGGAGCCCGACACCTGATACTGTCAGGTCATCCAGACCTGAGCCACCCACAATTGAATCCCAAAACACTGGCTGTTATGAGTAAGTGTATGGCGGCTAGGTATGTGTATATGTGAACTGAAGTGGAATATCCGCTAACAGCGGGCACAGCATAGGGAAATGGAGATCTATGCACCACCAGCCTGAACCGTTGGTACAAGGCAGGACGGATCCATGCTTTCATGTTGTTGACGCCAAATTCTGACCCGCAGCAGAAATCGAGACTCATCAGACCTGGCAACGTTTTTCCAATCTTCTACTGTCCAATTTCGATGAGCTTGTGGAGTGCAAGTGTTTGCGCAATATGCAGGAAAACTTAATCGGCTATGGCAAGGGCTCAGCTATTATATCACAGGTTGTTAAAGGGCTAAAGCGGTTCAAAAACGTGGCTGCTTCTTCTCTCTCACTAAACAGTCGACTTCCCACTGGTTTGTGAAGGTATTGCCTCAGCTGTATCGAAATGAATGGTGTTTATTTGCTAGACATGCACTACCCATGGTCTGGTTTGGCTCTGTTTTTGGAAGAAACAACCATGTTTTTCAACCTCGGAGAACCCATTTAACTAATGGAAGGTAAAAATGTCACTCTGGCTGCATTTGTCATGTGATCAACATCATTCCTGACTCAACACTGAATCGCGTAATGTTATGTACGTTCTTATTCCATCCAGACCCCCCCTTTCTTGGTGAACAAAAGTGGTACGATCACGAACATATACTAGTTTAGGTGAACCAATCTGCGTGACTATAGTTCCTTTTATAGTATCTGAATAGGTGGGTATTATAATATAAAATGTAAAAACTCACTGGACGTATCATTTTATGTCTTTTTAATTGTAATAAGGAATGTTTCTCTAATTTTGGCATGGTCTTGAATCATGTTCCTAAGCTCAGTCACTGAGTTGCGGCGACTTGCAAAAACCAAAACCGATCCTTATCATATACATTATACAGAGAACTTTGTGCTCATCAACGTGTCCCTTAAACATGTTAATACTGACGTATTCCCACGGTGGCTTATAGGGGGCTAAACGCTGTCTGATGATTCCTCCTCCCCTCCCAGTGTACAACACCATAAATAACAGGGGGAGGAGTCAACCATCTCAGCTAGAACAGAATAGGGGATTGGGGCTGTTGCCATGATTTGGCATCTACTTTTCCTTACATTGGGACTTGAAATTACAGGCAGTGGTAGAGTATAGATATTAAGTGTAATATCAGTCTGTGATGGGATTTTAAATCAGATCAGATGCTGACTATAACACAATGTAGATTTTTTGTTAAGTAAAGAATCGGCGAAAAGTGAATCCCCCCCTCCTCGTTTGGAAGGTCTGCGTATGCGAATTGGACACTTCCCTCTCTTGGTTATGCCACTGCTTGCAATGTTTCCCACCAGGGTGATAATTATCGAACTAACCTATTTTCGGGCGTCTTTAGCAGATCACAATTATAAGAACTATATAATTACTCATTAGGGTCAAATGTCCTTGTCATATTCAGATGTTCTTTTCTTGGATCCACAGCTTTCATCTTTGTGGCGATTTTGGGAATCAATGAATAAGATAACCTTACGTAATGCCTGCGCCCGTAAGTTCAACTAAGTAACTAAGCCGTCTAGCCATGGAATCAACTGTTCTACATTCTAGCTAAAATCTATTGAACAATAGTATCCATCCTGAAGAAACTATAGGACAATCATCGACATATCATTACGTGCTTCCTCATTTCTGACAACTAGTGCGTAGTACAGTGGGACAAAACCTGTCCGGCGTCACAGAGAACAAAGAGGTTGAAGTCCTTGTGGGTTTTGTCTCTTCTTTGCAGTGGCAAAAGTACTACGAGCTCTAGACGTGAATATCAGTCGTGGAAAGTGAAAGTGATGAGAAAATGGTCATGGAAATTCCTAGATGGTAAGTAAAGAAGGCTAGCACAATGTCTTATGGTCTGTGATTCTTGTTATTAACTTTAAATAAACCTTAATAAGCTGTAACCCAAACACAACAAAACTACCAAAATAACTTTAAAAACACATAACAACAAACCAACAACATGACACATAGAAACCGCACACCCAAACCTACGTATTAACCCCCCTTAAGTTAATGGACCCGGCCCTGGCATCTTTTTGTTTTTTTTTTTCATATTCATATTTTTATTTGTCACTCCCACCTTCAAAAATCTATACTTTTTATTTTTACCAAACGTAGAGCTCTGTGGACGGCTTGTTTCTGGCTAACAAAATTGCACTTTCCTAGTGTACGTTTTGATATTGGTATTACCTGGCGTATAGCATAAGAAGCAGTTGGAAAATAAAATCCAACGCTTTTGCCAAGTTTTTTGTTTGGCTTGGATATTACGGTTTTCCTTTGCGTCCCAATGGACCAGTCCTTTATCTGAGCATATACAACAGGGATAACAAATTTTAAGGTTTTTATAATTGTTTCATATTCGTCTTTAAAAATTAAAACCCTGTACAATTTTTTTTTTATTTTGTTTTGCCATTTTATGGCGCTAAATACCTTTTCATACTTTGGTGTTCGAAGCGTGGGTGGTGTAATTTTTTTTGGTACTTTTGGTTTTTCTGCTTCAATTTTAGGACCGTAAACCTTTGATCACTTTTTATTGATTTTTTTATATTTTTCAAAATTATTTATTTAAAAAAAACATTATTTATTTTTAAGATGGCATTTTTTGGGCCGGCAAAAACCTAACTTGATTTGAATTTTGTCATAGGTTAAAACAATACGCCTGTCTTTGAAAACCTGAGACTGTCATGAAAACGCTCGCGGTCCCTGATGAATATACAGCTTGCGGCGCTGATGGAGGATAACACCCGCTTTCACCATCACGGGTGTTACTCAAGTGTTTGCTGCAATATGCAGGAAAACTTAGGCTATGGCAGGGCTCAGCTATTATATCACAGGTTGTTAAAGGGCTAAGCGGTTAAAACTTGCTCTTCTTCCTTCCATAAACAGCGCACATCGCACCTGACATGGTTTTGTAAGGTATTGCAGCTCAGCTGTATCGAAATGAATGGTGTTTATTTGCTATGACATGCACTACCCATGTCTGGTTGGCTCTGTTTTTGGAAGAAACAACCATGTTTTTCAACCTCGGAGAACCCATTTAACTAATGGAAGGTAAAAATGTCACTGGCTGCAGTTGTCATGTGATCAACATCATTCCTGACTCAACACTGGGGACGATGTTAAGTGCTTTATTCCAGACCCCCTTTCTGGTGAACAAAAGTTTTTACATATACTGGAAAACTATTGAAATCCAATTCTAACAGTAAGGCTTAAACTTCTGACCTGCGGATGATAGTGTTTCATAGTGTAAGCTATAAACATGGTACTGTAAGACCCACCATGGAAAATACATGCCATACCTTCAGCCCATGGGGCAGAATATCTAAAAGTAAGACATGTGATAGTTAGGCTCAGTTCACACCTGTGTTTGGCATATTTGTTCCCCCCTTCGTCAATAGTGGAGAAAATAGTACAATAGCCCACGTTTGTTAGCCACTAATATGACAACAGTTAAATGGGAGGCAAACATAGTACATTGAAGTTAATTGGGAGCGGTGGACTTTCTGCTCAACTACCATCTATTTTCTATTACAATATCCTAAAACAGAGAGTGTAACGGAAACCCCTGATGGAGGCGTAGACTTCCTAAAACAGAGAGTGTAACGGAAACCCCTGATGGAGGCGTAGACTGCGCCTTAGAGTTACAGTCTAACACTACATTATATTCATCACACTGTCTGATGCTGGATGATTAATCTGGCACAGTATAAGACCATCTAGCGCAGCGATGGAGAACCTTTTAGAGAACGAGTGCCCAAACTTCAATCACAACCCACTTATTTATCGTAAAGTTCCAACATGGCAATTTAAGCTGCAACTTATTGCTCCTTCTCTCTTGTCGCTTTCAATTGTATCAGCATCCTGAGGAAACCAACACAGTAGAAAGAAGGAGGACAAATTCAAGGTCCCCGGCACATGAAAAATTGTTGGGTCCAGAGCAGGAGCTACAATGATAATCCAGGACTGTTCAGGACTCTTCCCACTGTAGTTCAAGGCAGGGTTACCACTTTAAAATAGCCCTCTCTGTTGATGGCTTGGGTGCTATAGGTCCGCCACCAGTGCCATAGGTACGCCACCACTGGTCTAGCATAACTTTACACCTCCTATTAGTTGTCTTAGTTTACGGCAAAAAAATGTGCCAAATTTATACAGTATTTGCATAATTTATGGTGAACACCACTTTTCCCGCAAATCTACGCCCCCTTTTCAGAAGTCACGCCATGTATCTTAACTCTCTTAAACCCTTGATAAATGTGGTACAAGGCATTTAAAGACATTTGAGTTTTTTTGATGCAAGTTACACAAAACCCCCCCAAAATAATCAAATAGCCACGTAGAACATACGTAAATGTTTTTTTAACACCTTAAGGACACAGCCCTTTTTACAATTTTGTGTTTCCATTTTGCATTACTCACTTACAAAATTCCATAACTTTTTTAGTACAGAGCTTTAAGAGGGCTATTTCTCTGCATAACAAATTATACTTGCTAGAGATGGTATTTAACATTCCATGCCGAGTACTGGGAAGCTAATAAAAATTTGAATGTGGTGAGATTTTCCAAAGAACACATTTGCGAATTTGTAAATTTTACTGTTTTCTCCAAAGGACACCTCCTTTTTATTCTTTGGGTCAGGACAATCATGGAGATTCCAAATTTATATACCATGATATACTCGAGTATAAGCCTAGTTTTTCAGCACAAAAAAGTGTGCTGAAAACCCAAACCCGGCTTATACTCGAGTAAAAAAAATATTGGTTTTTTTCCAGTAAAATTAGGGGCTTATACTTGGGTCGGCTTATACTCAAGTATATACAGGTAAGTATTATTAGGCTTTAGCAGATTTTAAAAAATCTAATCTTAAAATTCTTAATTTTGCCCTATTCTGAGGCCCATTACTTTACACCTATAATGACTGTACAACCTTTTGATAACCCTTATTAAAAATTTTATGTGTTGCAATATTCCAAAAAATTTGTTTAGACATTTGGGTACTATTTTCCATTACGGGATTCACTGCCGGAAATAACTATTTTTATATTTTGATAGATCAGACATTTTTATGATTTCCTTATCAGCTTTAAGGAAAGGTGGGTGATTTAAACTTTTAAGGTTTTATTATTTTATTTTTATTACACCTGATAGTGGGTGTTAGCGGTGGGTGTTTCGGCTTTGAGTCCTTTTCATACACTCGATGTTGTAACATGACGTTGGGGAACGTCATGGTAAGATAAGGGGTTAAATTATATTTATTCACTAGTGTTAAGCAGACTCAGGTCCCTTTACCCAAACTTCAGTGAGAAGTTGGGATTAGGGTTCCACTCACTCCCCTCCCCTTGCCAGTTGTTAAATAAATGCGGTGTGTGCAAGTCATCACTAATGTGACGGTGACGTCATGGGGAACGACTACCGAAAATGGTAGTGTCCATGCACCGTTGGGATTGAACGCTGCCGGCAGAATTGCCAGTGTCATTTAAGGGGTTAACTCCTGTGACTGATGCCAGCACTGATAGCGGGTGTTACCGGTGGTGGTTTGAGTCTGTTTTCCCAAACAGAATTTTCAAATTTGGGAATGGCCAAAATCAGACAAGCAATAAAGTTTGCTTTATAAGGTCTGCTCATATTAGTTACAACTCTTGAGCCAACATTTTGCTGCATTGTTTATTTTTCCAAATTTAATTTGCATAATTTCGGGAGATACTTTGTCCATGTATAGTTACTGCCATGTACAAAGGATGGAGAATGATTTCCCTGTTATTTGGTTTCTGTTTTTTTTCTCTTTCCAAAAAGTTCATAAAAGCCACAATAACAGTTAAAAACAACAGTTGGGGCTTAGTTGTTGTTTATTTCAGTATAAATTGTTACATTGAAGACAAATTGTTAGGTTTTTCTTTCTTAACTGTCACCGCTAATGTAGAAATCAATTTCTAATTGAAAAATATGATACTTTCCCATAGTTGTAAAATTGTTTTATATTTCAGGCTTTCTTGTTAGCCATATGTTGTTACATTAAGCCTATAATTTTCGATAAATGGGTATTTTCGCCAAGTTTCCAACTCTGATTTGATAAGTATTGTTTATAGATGTTTTTCTTTATTATTGTGAAAGAAGACCATACACACATCAAATATACGTCCATGAGATAAGGCGTAAAAAATCAGATAGCAGATAAATGTCAGTAGTAGGAAAACTTACACGCCCCCAAAGCACTTGTCATTGCCACCCTTCTCCCCTCAAGTACCTGTACCTAAATGTTAATTTTATAACCAAACAAAATGTTTTACATATTCACACAGCAATAATCTACCCAGCAACATGAATGGTTAATAAACCCTTAAAGTCCCTTTTAAGGATTTAAATAGAAAGACATGAATTCTCAGAAAATCTGTGGTTGGTTCCATGCACATATTACATTGATCATTGGATTTTTAAAGGGGATCTCTGGGGGTCTTAAAGTGTAGTTCTGAATTTATACAGATTTTTACAAAACTATCATAGCTGATTCCCCCTTTAAAGGGGTTTGCCCATGAAACAAAGCTATAAAATTTGAAACCTATTGATGTCTTTACACAATAAACATCATTTTTAACCCCTAAGACTACATGCACATGACCATTAGGGGACGTATAAACGGCAACAAGCTTGCGACCATACATATGTCCCCCATTGGCCGGCAATAGGCACACGGAGCGATACGGTGCAGTACACATACGACACTATATGGTTTTGTACATGGGGAAAAGATAGAACATGCCCTATATCTCCCCATGTTACGGCGCAGTGTGCCACGCATCACTATGGATAGTGGAAGGGTCACCCCTACTCCTCCCCATCGCAGCAAACGTATTTCTGCCGGGCCATATATGTTCGTGTGAATGTAGCCTTACTCTACAAGTTTACTCAGTTTATTGCTGTTTTAGCTCCTATCACTCAGTGATAGTCAGTTTAAGATTCCAGAGTGTGGGTGGAGACTTTCTAAGCAAACACTTCATGATTCCTCTAGTGCTGTGAGATGCTGTGTGTTGACAATGTGCTTAGATTATTAAGGTACAGGTGTATATACACTTTTATTTAGCTTCTGAAGATTTACTAGTATCTGACACATAGAAAAAGTGAGATGAAATAGGCTTGCTTTATGTCCACACCGTCTCCAACACTGATCAGAGTAATCACTAAACATATTCGCAGGGCGCGTAGGGGGGTTGTACCATCTTGTATGTAACTTAAGGCTATTATAATTAGTACATGCAATATTTTTATTGTCCATCCTGGTGGCATTAAGCCACTCTACTAAAGAGAAGGACCTCCAGAGATCTTCTTCCCATTTGATCATATAACCAAGTTTCGCTTTACCAGGGGAGTCCAGAAGCTCTGAATAGGCTATGGAGATTCCCCCTGTAAACTTCATATATTTTGGCGGTGTCCCAAGCTAAATACATATTGGCTTGGTGTTGCCAAAATTATAGAACTAGTAATTAAAAATCCCTTTACATTATATCCAGAGTTGGCAATACTAAATATTATGACAAGAAATTCGACAAAAAAAATATGTGAATATACCTGGGTAATCAATAAAATACTGACTGCTGCCAGAGTTATATTGATTAGAAAATGGAAGGCAGAAGTTACCCCAACTATAGATGAGGTTATATCTCTAGTAAATTCTACATGGAGAATGGAACAATGTCTGTGGGAACAAGATATTATAAATACAAAGAATCTAGACGACCTGTGGAACCCCTGGCCAGGTTATTAAAAATTATTATGTAATTGCTTAGTGGTAATAGAATATCTATCTTTTCTCTCCTCATCTTCTTTTTGTTTTTTATATCCTCTTCATCTACTAGTCTCTAGATGAATTGAACATAGAAGGTAGATTATATAGTACACCATAATGGAAAGCAACTGGTGCCTTTCCTTTTTTTTTCTTTTTTGTAGATTGGTAATGATGTATTGTGTATATTGGTATATTTGTTTTGTATATGATTATTTTTGTCAATAAAAATTTGGAAAAAAAAAAAAAAAAAGAAAAAGTGAGATGAGACAGATGGGTCATGAGCTGGATGTAAGACACATTGACACTATCAGCGATGCAACCTCACCTAATCAATAAAACCTGATGTCAGCACTGCTATGTCACCTCTCCCTTTGGATCTAGAGCTTATCTTGGCTGTAAAGCTGGTGTCCTTTCTGCATGCTGCTGGACAGGAGTAGCTATTCATGCCAGAGGAATATGCCAACCATTGTCAGGAGTTTATCCAGGGACAACCAAAATGTAAACACCAGGACTGATAGAGAGAGGTGTATTTTAGTGAATAACACTGAATTACAGAATGTGTTATTTTGTTATCCTGAGTATTTTATTTAATAATTTTGTCTTTGTGGAAGTACCCTTTAAGGCAATCACGTAATTAAAGGGGTGGGGTAGGAGGAATAATTGATGTAGATAAAAAGTTTGAGAGTCAAAATAAAGCATTTTCTGTATATTTGGTGATATTTCTGGACTCATAATGAGTCATGTGACCAATCATCATTGATAATTATTGCCTTAATCTAAATGAAGGATAACATAGGAGAGATACATGATGGGGGGAAAATGATGAGTGATATTCCCACTAACAACCACCATGGAGAGATAGTGATAAATGATGAGTCAGATGCCATAAGTGCTAATTGTGAAATATAAGGTTATCTACACCTAGACAATACAATAATCGATATAGCATTCACATGAGCCATACTTAACAACACCTAATAGTGAATGATAACCTTGTTAGCAGATGACGTGGTCAATACCTTGAGTAGAACAAAATTAATACATGGATTTTGTTCATTTCTGGCCTTAGTGAATCAGGGGTGATTTGTCAGAATTTGCAAGGAATCCTTATGGTTCATGAATAGTGAAGAAAAATATGTACTTACATATAATGTAATTGTTTGAATCTTGGCCAAATACTGTACTTATATAGATCATATGGTCAATATAATTGGCAGCAGAAAGTCTGGAAAGAAGTTCAGATATCCATTAAAGATTAAAGAATTCTAAATGCAGCCACATGAGTTGACTGCAAAGGGACCTACTGCGGATCTGTCACCCAGGGGTCTACTGAAACCTGGAGCCGACCCTGACAATGCTGGGCAATTAGTGGTCCAAGATCTCTACTTAATATAAGTCAACAGAGAACATTTGTATTTTGTTCTACTTCCTGAGGCTCTAGATTTGTCCTGTTCATGTCATAATCATAGAGGTACAGTCGTAACTCTGCCAATTGTGGGCAGCCAACTCTCTGTTTGGCCCAGGCACGGGTTTAGTGAACCTCCTTTCTCAAGGATTCATTTTCTTGTGGATATGTCATAAATGCTATACAAGAGAATGCCCCTGCAAAGAAGGAGAATACCCCTTCAAAGAATACTTATCTATCCATAAAACTCTTAGTAATCAATAGTTGAAGTAGGAGAACATGAAAAAAATTTTATGGTCATTATGTGACTTGAAAATCTCCTTTTTCAAGCAATAATTGGCAGTGTGCTTGTGGGTGCAGATCTAACTGCTGCAACTCACCTTTAACCCCCTTCTCCCAGCATAGAGCTTCTCTATAATCTTACACATCACTGAGATTCTGTTCATAAAGATTTTAAATAAATTGTTACATCTGATTTCCCATAACAAATTGAACAGAACGATGCCCTGTTGTGTCAACCTTTTCTTTCTAGAGTTATGCTACTTGTTAGGAATCTTCCTCAGCAGCAGAGAATTAGATGGAGTCTAACCTCTTCTTGGCAACATCCTACTGGGACATGTATGGGATTGCCGAGGCTGAGTATTACTGTTCATGTTCTGTCTCATTCTGATCATTCACATTTTTTCCCCCAGAAAAACCTTATCGTAACTATAAGATAGAATAGGAGCACACATTAGTAGATAGAATTCAGCAGAAATTTGAAGGTGAAAATCAGATTAGGAAGAAAGGAAGGAGGCTGATAAGGTCCAAACTAAGTGGACAAAGAATCATTGTGAGTCCTGATTCATTACTAAGTGTCTTGTAGTCACTTGATTTATGTAAAGTTTGGTAAAAAGTTACTGGCCATTTAAAGCTGTTTCAAACAACAAATGAACAATGGTCTAAAGATGATTTGTATATTCCCTGAAAAAAAGGCAAATTTCAAGCTGGTCACAACCTAAAGCATTTTTTGTATAGACTCTTTGGTGAAGCAAAGGATAAATGTGCAGTAACCATCCTAGGTTATTATATGCATTGAATGTGCAGCTGCGGTTTTGTGGCTACTATTACAGCTTACAACAGTAATCAGCACACAACACAGATGCCCAGCGTGGAAATAACAGTAGAAAATTTTGGATACGATACATCTGTTTTCTCTTTTACTCTGTTTATGTTGATTTTGTGTCCTAAATGTCATATTATGCTCACAAGAGATGCAAAGTGGATGGTATCAAAATTACCTGAACAGATGGAGTATGAGCTGTAACATGTGCTGCAGACTTTGTGTTAGTTTAAAGGAATATATCTCCATAGTACATGGCAAGAAAAAGGAAAAAAATAAATAAATAAATAAAAGAAGAAAAAATAGTGTGCGCCTGCCGGCAGATCGCATGGACACGACTCGGCTACAGAAGAAAGAAGAGAGAAAAAAGAAGAGAGAAGAGGAGCCGCCGGGAACTGCACCGAAGATCGGGAGCTTCCTGCCGAAGATCCAGACACCGGGGGGTGAGTATTATGTTTTTTATTTTTTATGCCCTTGGCAGAGGGCTGGCTGTATACTACATGGGGGCTGGCGGTATACTACATGGGGGCTGGCTGTATACAACTTGGGGCTGGCTGTATACTACTTGGGGCTGGCTGTATACTTCATGGGGCTGGCTGTATGCTACATGGGGCTGGCTGTATACTACATAGGGGCTGGCTGGCTGTATACTACATGGGGCTGTCTGTATACTACTTGAGGCTGGCTGTATACTACAGGGGGCTGGCTAGCTGTATACTACACCCTTGGCTTACACTCAAGTCAATAGGTTTTCCCAGTTTTTGTTGGTAAAATTAGGGGTCTCGGCTTATACTCGGGTCATTTTCTTGTTTGTCACATTTCTTCGGTGGACAATGATTGATGATGGGGGCATTGGACCAAGATGCACCAAAATTAATAAGAGGCATTCCCCTCTTATTAATTTTGTCACAGTTCTCTTTGCAACTGTCAGTCATCAAAGTGTACATCTGGCTTCATAAAGATTTAAAATAAATCATCATCTCTGATTTTCCCTTTCAAATTGAACAGAATGATTCCCGATTGTGTCATTCACCTTATTATTTTCGTCATCACGCGGCCGCCCACCCCTTCTTTCCTGGACGTGGCAAGAAGATAGAAGACGCGCGGCGGGAGACTTAGGTGAATACAGGGTTTTTAGTTTTTATTAAAAAGGGCAATAAAATGATTGTGGTGGCCGGGGGCCAATAGTTAGTTATTAGGGGCAGTATAGGAAATAATGAATGTTGGGGGCAGCATAGGAAATAATAAATTATGAGGGGCAGTATAGGAAATAATTAATGGTGGGGGCAGCATATGAAATAATTAATGGTGGGGGGCAGCATATGAAATAATTAATGGTGGGAGGCAGCATAGGAAATAATTAATGGTGGGGGGCAGCATAGGAAATAATGGTGGGGGGCAGCATAGGAAATAATGATGGGGGCAGCATAGGAAATAATTAATGGTAGGGTATAGGAAATAATTAATTATGAGGGACAGTCTAGTAATTAATGGGGGGAGGCATATTCAATAATTAATGGAGAGGAGTCCCAGTATATTTAACAATTAATTGGCCCAATTAATTCATTAATTGGGCCAATATATAAAATAGTTCACAAGGGGGTGCAGTATGTTAAATAATTAATTGAGGGGGGGGCAGTGTATTATGGATGCGGTCACATGTACCGCTATTTATTTTGAAACTTTAGTCCGGCCCTCCAACGGTCTGAAGAGGACAGTGAACGGCCCCCTATGTAAATAGTTTGGGGACCCCTGATCTATGTAGTGACCATCATGTGGAGGAGCATGGAATCAAAAGTAGAAACCAGCAGAGAAATAGTTAAAGATAAAAGTGGCCCTGGATTTTTAAATTGATTCTATTCTGTAGGTGGGTACAAATTGCTAGAAGAGGGAGTCGGCACTAGTAGGCCGACTCAGTAAACTATTTTTGATCCACATTGGTGGTTGATTTACATATGTACATAGTAGTCAGATTCTTTTACAGCGAGCATCAGCTGAGGTGTGTATTATGAGGTTGTGCAGCAGCTGATGGTGAGTATAATGTGGTTCTGAAGCAGCCGAGGTATGTATTATGCAGTACTGCAGAAGCTGAGGTGTGTATAATGCAGTTCTGTAGCAGCTGAGGTGTGTATTATGCAGTTCTGCAGAAGCTGAGGTGTGTGTTATGTAGTTATGCAGAAGCTGAGGTGTGTATTATGCAGTTCTGCAGAAGCTGAGGTGTGTATTCTGCAGTTCTGCAGAAGCTGAGGTATGTTATGTAGTAGTTCTGCAGAAGCTAAGGGTGTATATTGTGAGGTTGTGCATCAGCTGAGGTTTGTATAATGTGGTTATGAAGCATCTCAGGTGAGAATAATGTGGTTCTGAGGTGTGCAGGAGCTGAGGCTGTGTATTATGCAATTCTGCAGAAGCGGAGGTGTGTATTATGTGGTTTGGCAGCAGTCGAAGTGTGTTTTATAGTGTACTACACCAGCTGAAGTACATATCATGATGATGAAGTTGTGTACCATGATGTTCAGCAGCTAAGGTATATTTTTCAACTATTTGGACATAGCATTTTTTTTTTTGCAAGAAAAAAATATAAGGAAAAAACTTAAAGTAAAATGTAAACTGCTTTTTTTCTTCAAAATTCTATAAGTGAACCCACCATGGCCTTTTGTTAGCATGTTTTTAGTATGTTTTCTAGACATTGAATTCTTTGTCAAAACTCTGTTTAACTTAAACACAAACTTTCCGTTACTCATCAGGGGAGGAATATTGATGTACAATATATAATGATGTAGCGGCGCTCGAGCGCACTCCACCTACACATGTTCTTTTTGCTTTTTCTTGGTAAATTTGTAATCCTTTGCCTGAATTCACATCTCAAAATCACATTTAGAAAAATAATCTCAGTAAATCTGGGTAGAACAATTTTCATCCTTTAATCCGAGTTAAATCTGCTATCTAGGAAAACCAAGCCAAGCCATGAATGACAGATCTGAATAAGTCTTTAATCTGTGATACATTCGTCTCCCACATGCTAAACTATTTCCCATAACTCAGCTCACCCCGGTAGCAATGTCTGTGTGATAGCACTCAGATAATATATGCAATTCACCTGCTGTCTTGTTTGCTTTGCAGATATTAGAATTTTTTTTAGTATATTGGAATATTTTTTTTGAAGTTTATGGAAATACAAAATGTGCCCTTTTTTGTACTAAAATTACTTTTCGTCAATCCATGTAGATATTAGAATCCGGGACCTCTACAAATATATCAATAAATGTAAAGGTTTATTTAGAATTATTGCAATAATAATAATGTTTTATATGTCAATTGCTTTTTTGTATATTTCTAGCAATTTTTTCCTTCAGTATTTTAGAGGTGGGAAGCTTAAAAAAACAACAACTTAAAAGTATTTATGTTTTTAATACCATTCACTATGCAACTAAAATATAAAATTATTTTCTACCATCAAAATGAAACATGACAAACCAGGGACACTTACTCATAGATCCAGGCACCAGGACTGTGGTAATCATCTTATATGTGTTATCCATGGCCTCCTTCCTTCTAACATCAACTTTTAAAATTATGTGAATGAGTGAGAAGGGCTCTTGACGGCATTGTAGCTTAACAGGCTCTTACCCTATGTAGGAGTATGTATCACCCTCCTGTCTGCTCCCTCTGCACTTCCCCTCCCTCTGTCTGATGTCATGATCTTATAAGCAAGTGTTTAATTAAACAATGATGCTTGCCAAGCATAATGCATTTAAAATTATTTTGCTTTACCATGAAGTGAAATTCATAGTAATTAGGGCAACAGGCACAAAATCTGCTAAAAACTTTCATATTTCAAAACTGAGTGGTTAAATGAAACCTACCATCAACTCAGTCATAGATCCAAGCACTGTGACTGTGGTAATCTTCTTATATTTGTTATCTGTAGTCCCCTTTCTTCTAAAATCAACTTTTAAAATTATGCTAATAAACCTGAGGGGCTTTGTTGAGTTTTTCCAAAGCCTCTCAATCGTGTCTTTTCACCGGTTGTCACAATGAGCAGAGCAGGTCTCTGATCCCTCTGCACTTCTTGCTGCTGCTAGATTACACAGGCATAGGGAGGGGCTTCTTTTGCCCTGGTTTTTACAAAAAAAAGGCTTTTTAAAATTATAAAAATTAGCCTGAGGGGCTCCAGGCTCCATAGGTGTTGCATAGGCTAATTTGCATAATTTTAAACCCTTTTTTTTCTTAAAAACAAGGGCAAAAGTAGCTAAAAGAAGAAAAGATCCTGCTTGCTTTACAACCCTCCCTCCTGGTGGAAGTTTGTCCTTTAATTTCCCAAATAAAAAATGCTTTGAATATTAGTATTTTACTTTTTTCTTTAAAAATTATTTTTTTACATTAAATTTTATGCCCTCTAGCAAACACACATGATATTTTACTTTGCCATACCAGTAATTTACTGAAATACATGTGTATTGGAATGTATTATATCTTCCTGCATAGCAGTGACGGTAGCCTACGTGACACATTCTCTGGAAGGGTCTTATACACCCTTATAATTAAGGACGCAATTGGGCGAACAAATCCCATTAGTTTTCCATATTCCACATATATCACAGATCCTAAGATGTTACCTAAGATGTTGCCACTGATCTCTCTTGCCCATCTCACTATCAGCCACTGGGTCTGTATATGTGGTGGATAGTGACCCCTGCATATCTGTAAATGGGCAGCGATATGAGGATCCCCCGTAAGATCAGCTTAGTCTGCAGTTGATAGGTTCACCAGTTTTTCCTCTTATTAATAGGCATATACAAATATAAACATCCTGGTTCCATAAATTCTCCATCCATATTTCTCATAATCAAAAGGATAGATACTGGTGTGGGAAATAACTATCCAGATGTCCACAAATACAGACGATCACATCTTCATTTTCCTGGGCAGGCAGCTCATTACTACACACTGTAACATATTGCAGTCAATGAGGGAATTAAAAGAGGGAGGAAAATATACGGAATGAAGGTGCAATGTCAATAGGTAGAATTACACAAAATCAAGTGCTCATATTTAGATTTCTAGTCATTATCCAAGAAATGAAATTATCACATGTACAAGTCTCCATGAAAATCTGTGAAAAAAAAGTTAAATAAATGTTTAAAAAGAAAGAAAAACTAAAAGTATTATAAAAATTAACACATACAAAAATCTAGTCTATATGTGTAGCACAATATGTGGTCCTGAGAGTAAAAGTTGTGAAAAACCCTCTGATATATTTTAACACAAAAAAACTAAATAAAAAGAGGTGATCCAAAAAATGAAGAAATAAAGCTCATCCCAAAAAGAACTAAACAAAGCCCAGTAGGCTAAAAAATATTGAAATGTGGTGGCATGATAAGTTTATTAAAATGTCTATTGTGCCAAGGTCAAAACTTTTTTACAAATTTGGTAACTCTAAAAACAATTATTCTGAACGGTAAACACCATAAATTCAAAGCTTTAGAATTCGATTTTTTCACTCTGCTGGACATTACAATAATGGTATATTAATGGGGACACTCTGCTGGACATTATATTAATTGGAGGGGCTGTTGTGCACATTTCATTCATGATGGAAGACTACTGTACAGTTTATTGATTGATTATTTTCATCAACATCAAGCTGAAAGTGAATGGGTTAATCTTCACTGCCCAGGGCTGTGTAAACAAACACGGGAAGATTATATGTAAACTTCATAGACTCAAACTGTACAGGCTGGAATACCAATCTCTACAAGAGGAAGCTCTGGAGCCTGAATTGTTACAAACTAAGAAGGAATTGTTTAATAAAAAATATTAGAGAAATGTTCACAATATTAAAATAATACAGTATCAGAGACTTTGATAACTCAAGTGCAGTAAAAGACTCTCTAGTCTACATTTAAGACGCTAAATTGTTCTTTGTGCTTTGGGAGATACAATAAACCCTTTTAACAACCTAAAGACCAATGATGCCTACTTTAACCCCTTTACTGCCCTATAACATGAACTGTTTTCCTGCTTTAGACCACCAGGGATGCTAGGAACTACTGATTCACTCTAGATCATTGGGGATTGCTCATTAACCAATTCATTCCCTAGGTCACCGGAGAGGATTGCATTGCTCCCTAGACCCCATTAGCGGCACTGAAAGACTAAACCATGTGAAAATGTGAGTCTCACAAGGTTGTCGCACAAACATACTGGCACATGAAAAAACTGTACAAATATTGTAAAAGACCCTCCTGGAGAACAACAAAATGATCTCGATTTATAGTATCGCCAATGCAAACAGAACAATGTTTACCTATGAAATGGGACTAGTTTATATCTCCCAATTTGCTGTCCTCAACAAGTTTTATTCCAAGACAAGTCTGGGGACATTTATTGTAAGTAATTAGTATTCACAGACATGGTACTCAAGGGCACCTTCTAATTAAAGGAATACCTTTCTTTGACATAATGATATGTACCTCCTATGGATTAATTAGTAATGCAAACATATGCAACTACAGGACACACATTGCTAATTAGCTGTTTTACAGAAAACACATTGTCATTCCCTTTTAACATATTCCTTTTTACACACAAAATGACTCAAGTTCCAATCTGCCTTGTGTCCACTTTAATGGTAACAATCAAAATCATTGACATGAGCCTTATGGTTTTGTGGACCTTTTTTTTTCTTTACTGCCTCTTTTATTTATAAAAAGAATAAAATCATTTTACCAATACAGTCATATTCAAACTTTCTACCAATTTGTGGCAGGCAGTTTGCATGGCTGGTTCCACACAGTAAAGTTCCTTGCTCATCTGTCACTGAAATCCAAGATTATTATGATCAGCTTCTCTCTTTCATACATTTACAAGCTCTGGGAAGTCCTCTTGCTTCCCTTCCTCAACCACATTTTCCCCCATCCAATCTCACAGCAGACAGCTCAGTCTGATATATCAAGTCCTGCTCTACAATTCCTTGAGCCTCTCCCTCCCATCTCACAGCAGAAAGATCAGTCTGATATATCATGTCCTGCTACACATTTCCTTGAGCCTCTCCCTCCCATCTCACAGCAGACAGCTCTGTCTGATATATCAAATCCTGCTCCACATCTTCTTGTATCTCTCCCTCCCCCTCCCATCTCACAGTAGACAGCTCTGTCTGATATATCAAGTCCTGCTCTACATCTCCTTGAGCCTCTCCCTCCCATCTCACAGCGCACAGCTTGGTCGAATATATCAAGCCCTGCTCCACACCTTTTACCTATCCCTCCCCCTCTCATCTCACAGCAAACAGCTCAGTCAAATATATCAAGTCCTGCTCCACATTTTGTACCTATCCCTCCCCCTCTCATCTCACAGCAAACAGCTCAGTCGAATATATATCAAGTCCTACTCCACATGTCCTTGGACCTCTCCCTCCCATCTCCCAGCAGACAGCTCATTTGAATATATCAAGCCCTGCTCCACATCTCCTTGTGCCCATGCCTCCCATCTCACAGCAGAAAGCTCAGTCTGATACAGCAAGTCCTGCTATACCCCTTTCTCAGACGTACCCTTACCTCTCTGTGTGTAACACTAACTGATAAATCTTTCCTCTTAACTGAATATAATTATTTGTAATTACTTTTTCATGCACAAAGGTGTTAAACACTTTAATTCATTATTTATTGAATAAGAAAAATGGCTAAACGTATTAAAATATTTTGTGGTTCAATTTCCCTTGGTATATAAAATCTTGTCAACAAATGAAAAATGGAAAGGGTCTTCAAGTAAAAAGCTAAGAATCTTCTGAGTCTTCTGATTCTCACACAGCTGCACAGCTAAGAATAACATGCCATCAGAATGATGGGCTTAGGTACTTCAGAGCTCAGGATATGGTTGTCAGATGGCCGGGTGCTCCTACGGACCATATCCCGGGCAAGCACTAGGCTGGTAGAAAAAGGTGGAAGGGGTGAGAGCTCTTCACTACTTCTCCCTCCATAGGCAGACGAGTGGCTTCTGTGGTAACTTAAAAATGAGATTTATTTTATACTGTTAAAAAATAGTTTACATTTTTTCTTGCTCATACAACGAGGCACATTTATTTACCCGTCCACTGGAGTTCACCGAAAGTGCATTCACTAACATTGTGCACCCAATATCCTGCATGTGTCGCTTCCCCGCTCAAGTCCGACAGAGTTCACCATATTTTTTGTGGTGCATGTAAGTGCATTGGCTTTCGATACAATTCAAATGTTAAATCCTGCGCTCAGTCCGAATCAGTCGGATCGTTCAACAGCCCACCCCCCGATTTCTATGGCATGGAAGCAGCGCAGCCAAATTTGTGCGCCAAATTTCCCGTCATAGACACCTGCTATATACCTGTCAAAGCCGTGTAACACCCAAATACGGCTCATCGTCTGACAAAAGTGCGCTCCACGACCCTTAGTAAATTAGCCTCAATATTCTTAGCCAAAATTAGCCAAAGTTTTACACCACCAGTGATTTGAAAGGTAAAGGCTAAAACCAATTGGAGCAAAAAAGTTTTTACTTGTTAAAATGTAAAATAATTTATGGCTCTCTGAAGACTTTTTGTTGAGCACAACTTTATATTCTCATTGAGTCAGGGCTCTTTTCTTCTTTCCTGTATTTTTCCCATCTATATTTCAAACTTAATTGTGAAATCCTCCAGTAATTTCTAGTAATGGTTACATGTCATACTTCTAAGAACTATTTTTCGAGCAATTCCATTATTACTGTAATTTTGTAATCACTGATATACCATTTTCTCATGAACCCGTTATATGGACATGACAAGAGCACACTGCACCAAACTCCAACTTTTTTCCTTTCTCTGTGATCGAAAAGGTCAGTGTTTAAGCATCAACATTAGAAGACCAGTGATGAAGAAGAAGATGAAGGATGGTTTGGCCCCAGTGTACAGTAGATACAGCATATAATAAGATAGTGTATTAGATACTATATATATACATGTTATACTCTGATGTATTAATTTTAATAACGGGATTGTAATGTATTTATCTCACAGTTTTTAAGCCACCCTTTTTGGCATGTGGAAGGCAAAAATGTATATATGAGCTGAATCCCTACAGATACTCAAAGAAGCAAAAGTAGCCGGTATCAACCATGTTGCCAGACACCTGGGCAGTAAACAGTGCAACCACAACCAGGCTTGACGCAAGCTGTCAGACATGGGTAAGTGGTGGTGAACTCACCCTGCAATGACCCTGAAAGCTACAGACCTGCCTAAAGCAGATGATCCGTTCTGATAAGGGTGAACCCTCGATTAGGAACTTTACTCACAGACAAAGCAAGGTGACAGGAATAACTTACTTTGTCTGGTAGCTGCTGGATGGTGGAGTAGGAGGTCAAAAACAGAAACAGTGTTCACACTAGGAGACAGAAATGTGTCAAGACAAAAACACAAAGGTGAGTCAGAGAAAGCAGGGACAAACCTGGAAAGGCACAGAGGGACAAACAACAGATACAGACAGACCAGCAAAGTAAATCAGGACCGGGTCAAAAACAGGATGGTGGCAAAGAGAGAGAGAATGGTCAAGCAAATATAGCAGAGGTCTGAAACACAAAATAGAAATAATGAGCAGCAATAGGAACAGGAATATGCAGGCTAGTAAAACCAGCAAGGTGTAATGAAACTAGGCAGTTTCATAAAGGAGTTCTTAGACCCCGCCTCCCACAGCTGACTGGAGCAGCCATCCATCTTTCTAGTAACACTTGCTGGACATGGCTCGAAGTGATTCAAACAATCCTAATACAGCACCAATCTTAGCCACAGTTCGCACACAAAAAACACAAAGGAAATTTAACACCACCTAAGCCGCACTCTGTGGACAGAAGAAGACTTTGGCCTTGGATGTAAACACGTGCATGGCAAAAGTATTCATACCCTTAAAACTTATTATATGATCATAGTGATTACTCCCCTGAAATGGGATAAAAGTTTTAAAAAAGACAAGGCATAAATTAAAAATTAAGAATTATAGCTCACTTGAAATACAGATATAAATGACCTAAATTAAATTTGATTTGATATAAAAAAAAAATAAAGAAAAAACCCAAGGTTTTCGACTTGTGCTTTACATGCAGCGAATTAGTGGAATATCACAAAGACAGCAAACGGTAATCACTTCAAGTATCATTTCTATTAGGAACGTATCTGTGAATAGATGAAACTGATGAGGTCAATATGTTTTGTAAAGTGATCCTTGATATATGCGTGTAGTACAGGAGTCTGTGAATTCAACAAAATAACCATTTCCAAATCAAGGCCAATCTTCCTGTAAATGGAAAAATAACAATACATTACATAAAACAGAATAGAAATACAATAAAAGAATATACTATTATCTGAACTGGAATGTAATTTCTACTAATGAGCAAAGCAAAGGCAGGATATAATGGGTTAAGCAATGCGCAGAACATTAGGAAAGACTTTAGAGAAACCGGACGTGTTTGTATAATCCTTGACAATCTATTTAAAGAGGAATTGTCACCAAATGCAAAATTACATCATGTGACTTCTTTACAGATCAGAAAGTGATGGCAGATCCGAGTGATCAGTACCATCACTATTCTTGATAACACCGCTTTAGGAAGGATAAGCACTGGGCGTACCTGGGCAATTGCTGGGGCCCAGAGCTGCTGGGGGCCCACATAAGGCTTTACATAAGGAATCCATGGGTTGAGAGGGTTTGTAGCTAATGACTCCATAGGGCATCAGGGGCTCTGCTTCCTGTGCACTCTAGATATTACACCCTAACATATTAGATCTCTCTGGACATTACTCCTTCCTTCTTCACCAAGCTCCACCTTTCTTGTTTTTCTCTATATACAGAGTATGGTTAAATATTCCGCTCATAAAAAGTTAGGGATATTTGGCATGAGGATAAAAAGTTGCACTCTATACTTTTGAATGCATGTGTCAACCTGTTCAATGCTTCATCAAAAATATATAAAGAATCACTCACACCCAACGTATACTGTCAGGCGGACAGCACACTAGTTACTCCTAACAACCTATATAACAAATAGTAGACAGACTAACGTAGTAATATCCTTAATTTCTTTTATTCACTTTAATACATTACATAACATAAAAAGTTCACATTTCCACCATAACCAATTAGGTGACTATTCACATATATTCATAGTATCATAGTATCATAGTATATAAGGCTGGAAAAAGACGCAAGTCCATCATGTACAACCTTTAACAATTAAATAAATGTTTTATCCACATAACCCGTGATATTTTTTCTCTCCAGAAAGGCATCCAGGCCTCTCATGAACATGTACATAGAGTCCGCCATAACAACCTCCTGCGGCAGAGAGTTCCACAGTCTCACTGCTCTTACAGTAAAGAACCTTTGTCTATGGTGATGGTAGAATCGCCTCTCCTCTAGGCGTAGAGGATGTCCCCTTGTCCTGGTCACAGGCCGAGGTATAAAAAGATCTTTGGAGAGATCCTTGTACTGTCCGTTCAGGTATTTGTACATTGTAATGAGGTCTCCCCTCAGTCGTCTTTTTTCTAAACTGAATAATCCCAAATTTTGTAATCTGTCAGTGTATTCTAGTTCCCCCATTCCCCTAATAATCCTGGTTGCTCTCCTCTGCACCCAGGTATAGTCCACACCATCAAGCACATGGGTGGGGTTGGCTTGGTGAACCCCACACGTGTTTGATGGCAAGGACTATACCTGGATACTGGTGAATACTCACCTTATTGCTAATGTTGGAAATGTGAACTTTTTATGTGATGTAATATTAAGGGGAAGAAAAGAATAAAGGATAGTAACCTGTTCAATGTTTTAATGTTAGAGAACTTGT
This sequence comes from Engystomops pustulosus, assembly GCA_019512145.1. Classification (NCBI taxonomy): domain Eukaryota; kingdom Metazoa; phylum Chordata; class Amphibia; order Anura; family Leptodactylidae; genus Engystomops; species Engystomops pustulosus. The sequence continues at coordinate 20,383,123 of CM033643.1, forward strand.
TGTTCTCTAACAAGGAGCTTAATAGCAAAATTCAGTTTGATCCATGAATTAGCCAATAAATGTACTGGTTCGATTTGAATTGGTATTTAAACATTCCTCCTTATCATGCTGTTCACATTTTGACATCATGGGGGTCATTTACTAAGGGCCCGAATCACTATTTTTTGTCGGGTTTCCTGAATATTACAGATTTGTGGCGTTTTTCTCTGATTTGCCCCGGGTTTTTGGCGCACGCGATCAGATTGTGGCGCATCATGCTGGCATGCATGCGATGGAAATGGGGGGGGGGGGGGGGGCGTGGCCATCGGAATGAATCGCCGGAAGACCCGAATCCTCGACAGAGAACCCGTTGCTGGATCGCGACAGGACCGGGTAAGTAAATGTGCCCCCATGAGATCAAGACAACACCTAATTGTAGTACCACAGTGTCATCACCGCTTTGCTACTTTTTTGCACCTAAAACAGTCTCCTTTCAGGTTATTACCTGAATCCCGATGTGAAAGTTGCGACTTTTTAAAATACATTTTTTGGTGTAAATCTGCACCAGGCAGCTTGGAAGTGATTGTGATTTTTGTTTTTAAAGGTAGTGAATTAACTAAAGACCAAACGCCTCATGTATCAATAAGGTAAAACCGTTAAGATATATCTGACCAGCAGAAAAGCCAAGACAAGTCCCAAAAACAGACATGAACTTATGATGGTTGAAGAAACATGTTCCAGCACGAACTACAGCCAAAGAGGGCGCAATGTTGATAAGTAATATAGATATTGTGGTGAAGAAACTATTATTGACAGCTAGATACTGTATAGTAAGAAATTGGATAAAGGAAGACCCACCCACAAAAGAAATGTGGATTAGTATGACAAATAATATTGTCACAAACTCGAGGAATAAACAGTGGACTCCCTGGACCACCGCGGGAGATAACAACCTTAGCCACACCCGGGAGCGGAGTCTAAGGGAACTCCTGGTCTTCGCCAGAGCCCGCCGCAAAGCGGGATGGTCTTGCTGCGGCAGGAGTCACCAGGTCGCTCCGCGGGTGCGACTAGGCCCACGGTGGCAGCCAAGGTAGGGACACGGGGACCACGGGAAGGCAGGCAGGACCACGGGAAGGCAGGCAGGACCACGGGAAGGCAGGCAGGACCACGGGAAGGCAGGCAGGACCACGGGAAGGCAGGTAGGCAGGACCACGGGAAGGCAGGCAGGCAGGACCACGGGCAGGCAGGCAGGACCACGGATGGCTGGTGGAATACCGGAGTGCCACAGGATACCAGGACCGCCACAGGATACCAGGACCGCCACAGGATACCAGGACCGCCACAGGATAACACAGAACAAGGGAACACAGGAAACCAGGAACACCACGGAACACGGGAATCACAGAATCCACAGAGGCGTCTGGAAACGCTCGGGAACACGGAGGGCTTTCTCTTCAGTAACAGGACATGAAGATCCGGCAGGGGATGCTGGGAATCGCCAGGCTATATAGCCGAGCCAGGAATGCCAGAGCCAATAAGGAGGATGCTGGCCCTTTAAGGCTGGGAGAAGTCCGCGCGCACCCCCTCTAGTGGCAGGAGCACGCGACTGCATGGAAGAAGCATGCGGCCTACAAGCTGGGAGCAAGAGTGCAAGCCGGAGCCAGGAGAGGTAAGTGAGAGCTGGGGGAGCGGGGTCCGCGGCAGCAGGCACGGGTACACCCTCAATCCGTACCGAGGATCACGGGTGTAACCGTGACAAATACGTTGCAGATCGAAAGGTTTTCAATGTATCAAAGGGGAAGGAAAAGGATACAAAGATTTGATTATGTATGGAAGACATGGAATAACAGATATTTTCCCAACAAAGATATACCTTATATACTCGAGTATAAGCCTAGTTTTTCAGCACAAAATTTGTGCTCAAAAACCCTAACTCGGCTTATACTCGAGTCAACTAAAAACATAAAGACAAAACTCACCTTTCTGACGTCACCCATAGGTCCTCTTCTGTCTGAGACAGAAGAGGACCTATGGGGGACGTCGGAAAGATGAGTACAGTGTTATTTTTTTTTCTTCTACAGGGGCTGGGTAGGCTGTATGCTACAGGGGTTGGGTAGGCTGTATGCTACAGGGGCTGGCAGACTATATACTGGGAGGCTGTAACCAACGCATTTCCCACCCTCGGCTTATACTCGAGTCAATAGGTTTTCCCAGTTTTTTGTGTTGAAATTAGGGGTCTCGGCTTATACTCGGGTCGGCTTATACTCGAGTATATACGGTATTTTGGTAAAAGGGATGGTAATGGGTGCGGAGTAGAAATGATAATTATATAGATTGGTAGGTATAATTTGTGACCATGAATGAATAAGTAGAGGAGGAGGGGAACAAGGAAGGTTTTCTTGTTTTATTTTGGGGGGGGGGGTTGTAGGGGGTGGGAGTAATACATTATTGGAGTTTATTGCTAAGGAGATAAGATAGGAATTTTGATGACGGGGTGCAATGGCCAGTTACTAGAAATATTGGGGTATATTTATCAAGCTGTCTGAAAGTTAGAATATTGTTGAGGGCGCAATGTTGTTTTCTTCATTGGTGAATATAAAATCTAAATGCGCTCAAAAGAAAAACAGCACAAGACCTATGCGTTTCAGCTAGAAAGCCTTATTCATGGTCTCATGATACATGTGCCCCATGGAGACCTGACAAGTAATGGAAAGGCATCAAAGTGGATGTTCTTTGGCCACATCCCACACAATGGGGGTCATATTCTGTCTCGTTGCTGTCTCTTTCAGGTGCAAGTGCAACTTCTTGAAGGAAAAAAGCATTGCAGGACAGTGCACCTGAAAAGTGTCAGGGCTGTGTGTTACGCCTAAAAAGTAGCACAGCAGTGGAGTGCACCTGATAAGTTGGCTGTCACTCCTTGCACCTGAGAAGTTGCAAAAAGGCAGCCAACAAGCTAGACAGAATAGTGATATATTCCCCCGTTATCCTTGAAGAACTGTATGTAAATGCCACACCACACTACATTACAGAGAGCTGAGGGCAATCCCAGTGTCACACCAGACCATTATAAAAAAATTACAACAGCTTTTTGACTGAGTGATAGAATACCTGCAAGGTACCTGACCACACACAGCACAGGACGCATTGGTTCTGTCTCTGATGAAAGTGCTGAGCATGAGTTACTGCTGCCAACGATGTTGGATATTGTCATGAGCAGCGCTATGAGTAAGCCGCTGAGGCTTGGGTGGGTGGTGTTACAATGTGGACAGATGTAATTCATTCAAGACAAATCCCTACTTTTTGCTTTTAAATGGTAGAGGGACAAGCCCTTACTACTGATAACATCATAATTCAGGAATCAAATATGGGAAGGGTCGGTAACGAGCTCTGGAAATTTGGGATTGGACAGCGTGAGAGTAGGACCCGGGCATTCGTGTGTAACGATGGAATTGAGGTGGTCTGGAACGTCTTACATCGTTGACAAAGAAAGTAGGGGCGGAGCAGATAGACGACGAGAGCTGCATGGGCTAAAGGAAAGAACAGGAACATTGATGAACAGTTCTCTAATTGTTTCCTCGAAACAACACTTGACATTTTGGTGCACCATCGAGAAGTAACTTGACAGGACCTTGTCACGAAGCTAATACTGATTGGATCAGGGGTTGGCTGCGTTCATGTCGAAATGAGGGCCGCACGACGAGGTCCGGTGCACATGATCATAGGACAAGATCAACATTACATGCACATGAAGAAGTGAACTCTGGCGGACCTGAGCAGGAAGCATAACATGCGATCAGAATCGGGCCAATCTTGAATCGCAGCACGGGCTTTCAGCTGACATGCACTTTAAGTGAACTCTGGATGGTAGTAAATGTGCCCCATGTGTCTCTGCATGAGCAACTCGTGTCACGGTTCACAAGGAAGCAGAAATCATATAATGAGCTCTAAGGCTAAGCTAGTCCTGCCCGCAGGTGATGTCAACTTCCCCGGACTAGCTCTGGAGACGAACAACTTCACTCTCTGAACACAAATACCTTTCTAGATAGTAGAGAAATGACTAAATGATACTAGGGTCTGGTACTTAAATTCGGACTCCCCTAATGAAACATGGGCAATGGGTAACAACCGAGCAAGTCCAAAAAACACTCATTATTAAATAAACAGCAAAGGGACAACAGGAAAGTGGTGAGTGAATACAAGAGAACAGACAAACTTCCACAGAATCTCTCCGCCGCATCAAAGAACCAGCTACTAGAATGTAGAATGTTTCTATAGAACAGAGCCAGGATAAGCTGGAGATGACAACAATACCTGGCAAATCTGAATGACCAAACCAGCCTAATGGAGCCCTGGCCATTTCCTATAGATAATACAAAAAACCACAACGAGAACTAAAACAGCAGCGTGATGCAGAAATACCAGCAATAAAAAAACAGGTATAAACAATCAGGGGCACATAGCACAGCGGTAGAGAACCGACGTAAAAGACCACATAGGTGGTTCAAATCCTGACTCACAGGTCTAATTTTATCCATCATTGCACTATAATTTTCGGCTTTTAAGGTTCCATCATTAGAGAACAGCTACCGAAGTACTTCAAATGGCGTTGCCTGTACTTTCTCCAGACCTATTCCCATTAAAAATCCTTGGGAACAACTTAATCAGTTTAGAAGCACATAACTCTGACCCCGAACTTTAATGATCTTTAAAGCTTGTCCACGCTTGGGCTCTAATGTCTGGATGAAAACTACCACCTGAACCTCCTTTGGACCCCCATGTTTTATTGTTTCTTTTTATTGATCGCTTTACTCAGGATCTTTGCAATGTGATTAGAGCGTGCGAATGCTGACAAGGATGACAACTAGAGAGAGCGCGCACTAAAATGCTCGGCAGTACTGCGTTATCTCGAGAAAAATCGAAACCCCATTTTCCCCGATGCTCGAGTGGCTCGTCTCGAAAACGCCCCATTGAAGTCAATAATAGGAGATCGAGCATTTTTCAAGGTGGCCCAAGGCCTGCAACAGAAAGCTTTGCCAACACCTGGAACCTCAGAAAAGGATGCAAACACCACGCAATGGACAGGAAACAGCAGGGGCAGCATGGCAGGATGCCCTCTAAGGCTGCTTCATCGCACATAGCCAAAATTATGGGCAACAGCTGCTGACAGTGACCGAATGAGGCAGAGAGGCCTCTAAACACCAATAATGACCTGACACTATCGGGACGCATTCAGAGGGCAGGGCATCAGGGGCAGGCTAGAGAGTGGTATGGCTGACATACCCCAAATGGACTCAGTGTTTCAAGCCAAAGGAGTGGAAATGATTTCCTCTATGTGAACAAAAGTTGACGTATAATTAGTTCATACACACATCGAATGTGCGAATAGTGATCCAAGTTCCTAACGTATCTGGTGAAACCCCGAAAATTGAGCATGACCACAAGCTCTTTTGATAAGGGCCGACATTGGGAGGCACCATGGACGACTTCCATGATTAAGAGCTGACAGTAGGGGCATTCATATGCGCGCTATGTTGCCAACTTCAGGTCTCCAGCATGGTGGCGAACAGATGGGCCGAGTTCCACTATTATCTGGTACCACCCAAATTCCTGCACTGACACACAGCTCGTTTGATAAAGAGGGATATTTGCTGCATAGCTCTCGGTGCTCCAGCGTCTGGGGTAATGAGAGTTTGAAATGAGACATTGTGGACACTGGTGGAGGATCGTTGCGCAATAGAGGGACAGGAAAACACAAGGCAGCATGCATGGATCCTCTGGGCTGCCTATCTTGGGAAGGAGCTGCGCCTGTCCATCGCCAGGCGAGCTTTCGCCTGGCCAATGCCCTTTCTCTCGGCTCCTCCCTAACCCAAAATGGGGCCCTGGAGGCACAATCGTTAACTTTAAAAAAATTATATTTTCACAAGCAGGCCGGTCGTTTGAATATTTCACCTAGGAATAATGGAATAGCATAGTGGTTCTATTTTTCATTGTTTTTACGGAAATGGTTTCCATGATTAAGAGCGACAGTATGAGGAAAGCCATATTTCGCTGCTATGATTGCAACTTCAGGTCTCCAGCATGGCGCGACAGACTGGGCCGCGTTCCACTATGTATCTGGTGAAACACCTGAAAATCTGCCTGACACACTCGTTTGATAAGGGGCAGATGTATGGAGGCAGTGCATAGTAGTAGATTAAAAGTGCTGCGTTAAAACTATGTTAGTTGGATCTTGAGATTGAGCCTCGGCGCTCCGCTGCCAGGGCGAGCTTTCGCCAATCCAAGCCCCTGTCTCTAGGCTACTCTCCCCCAAAACACCTTTCTAGAACCTTTGTATAAGATCAATTGTATAGCGTTCTAATAAGTTTAGGATATGGCGGGTGGAGGGAATGTAAACAGATCGGCAAGAAGCGCTGAAATAATATGGTAAATGATAAAAGTTTGCCAGTATATTTTGTGGATTACACAGCAGGGTGGCGACAAGTTAACAAGTTGATGTGGAAGCCATGAAAACAACCCAAAATTCTGCCCGACACAGCTCGTTTGATAAGGGACCATGTAGGAGTCAGTGAACTAGTATTAGATTAAAGGTGCTGCAGTTAAAACTAATGTAGTTGGATCTTGAGATGGAGCTGGCGCTCCGCTGCCATGCGAGCTTTTCGCCAAATCCAAGCCCCTGTCTCTAGGCTACCCCCAAACAGCACTTCGAAGAACCTTTTGGTATAATATAAAGTGTGTAGCGTTCTTATAAGTTTAGGATATGGCGGGTGGGGTGGCTGCAATAATATCGGTAATATAAAAAAATTTGCCAGTATATTTGTGGATACACCAGCAGGGTGGCGACAAAGTTAAACAGAGTTTGATGTGGAAATCCATGAAAACAACCCAAAATTCTGCCGACAACCTTTCGTTTGATAAGGAGACCATGTATGGAGGCACTATATGGACGACTTTTGGAGGCAGCTTGCGAGCCGTGTGGAGTAGCATGGAGACAACGTGTGGAGCCAGCTAAAAAGACGACATGTGAGGCTGGCAATAGAGACAATTAATTTGATAGTGCCGTAATGTGGCAGTCCAAAAAAGTTTTAAAACCAGAGGACGGTAGGTGGTCCCAAAAATAATAGATTGAGTGCCTGTATGTGGCACTCCAAAAATTGTTTAAAAAGAGACGGGTAGGTGGCCCTCCAGAAAAATTAAATCATAGAGTACTATAGCTAGAGCCTTGGCCGGCAAAAAATAGCCATTTCCTATGCTTTATGTACAAAGAGAGGAAAGGAGGACAATGAGAGAGGAGGTGCATACATTATTCAGGTTGATGCTTCTTTCACCTGGTGGGAATGAAAATCCGAGAAATCCAGCTTTATTCATTTTGATAAGCTTCAGCCTGTCAGCGCTGTCAGTCACGGCGTGTACGCTTATCGGTGATGATGCCACCACTGCACTGAAAACCCGCTCGACAACACGCTAGCGGCAGGCAGGCAAGAACCTCCAAGGCGTACAGTGCCAGTTCGTGCCACATGTCCAGCTTGAAACCCAGTAGTTGTAGGGAGCTGTGTGATCATTAGGACGATGGTATGGTCAGCTACTGTACTCCCTCACCATCTTCTGTAGATCAGCCCTACTCTGCCGCTCGAGACTGGGGACAGTGACAGTGTCTTGCTGGGTGACATAAAACTGGCAAAGGCCTTGTAAACGTACCCTGCCAGTGCGAAAGCTGCTTCTCGCCTACTCTCCCCTCCTCGCTACTATTGTCCCGCAAAAGTACGCCTCTGCCGCTAGCCTGTCAAAGGGAAATACGTTCAGCTTGTGCACCAGGGCCTGCTGGTATTCACATTCTTACACTCCTTTCCCTCCAGGAAAGAGTGGAAGATTTTGCTTGTACCGTGGGTCCAGGAAGTGAATCCCAGTAATCGGTGCTGGAATAATATTCTTTGAACACGAGGTCACGGATAGCAGCCTAGCATGAAATCTGCCATATGCACGAGTACCAACGCGCAAGAATCACTCCCCTCATTGCCTGACTGCCCATTTCCTCCTCCTCCAACTCCTCCAACTCCTCTTCTTCTGCCCATACACCGTGAACAGTGAAGGCCTGAACACTGGTCCCTCTTCGGTCTCTTCCAACATTCTCTTCCTCTTCCTCCTCATCTTCCTCCACCCTCCGATATGCGCTGAGAAACACACCAGGTGGTCTTTGGCTATCAACAAGGGAATCTTCTTCTCCGTCTCTGTGGCGAGCTTCCGACTTCATGCTGACCAAGAGAGTTTTGTCACAGGCCAAGCAGCGGGATGGTGAGGCTGATGATGGCGGCATCGCCACTGACCATCTGTGTTGACTCCTCAAAGTTACTCGCACCTGACAGATATCAGACATCCCGTCCACTCCTCATTGTAGACTTAGGAAGCTGACTGACCTGACTACCATTCTGGTGGAGTTGACATCTGGCAGTCTACAATCGCTCTGCGCTGCTGGTAAACTCTGTAAACATGGTTATGTTGAATTCCACCTCGTGGGCACGTCGCACAACAGTCGGTGAGCGGGCACTTGGAGGCGGCGCGTGCTGCCCTGAGAGTGGAAGCATCTTGCGGGATTTCCTGAAATGCGCACAATGCGGCGCACCTTCGTGAGAAAATCAGACAGATTGGGGTATGTCTTGAGGCACGCTGAACTATAGATTTACACATGGGCCAGGCATGGCACATGTGTCAGTCTGCCGAGTTGCAGAGCCGCCACCAGTTACGGCCGTTGTCACCCACATGCCTGCCTTAGGTTCAGCGGTGCCAGCCACAGATCAGTCTTGCGCCGTGATGCCCTGTAATCCTCTACCGACGTGTGGCAAGTAATATACCACCCCGGCCTTCCAGACTCGTCCCACAGCCCCACCAAGTTAACCCAATGTGTCCGTCACGAGATAGTGTGGCCCTGCCCGGCAGCACTCGTCCATCGTGTCCGTGGTCAGGTGACCTTGTCAGAACGCGTGGTCAGGGCACGGATTATGTTCTCTGAAACGTGCTTGTGCAGGGCTGGACGGCACATCGGAAAAGTAGTGGCGGCTGGGGACCGAATACCGAGGGGCGGCCGCCCATGAGGTTTCGAAAGGCCTCGTGTCTCTCCCAGCCTATAGGGCAGCATCTCCAGTGCTAAGCAACTTGGAGATGTGACGTTGAGGGAGGCTAGGCGTGTGGGTGGGTTGCGCTATACTTTTCCTTTTCGCTCCAGCATCTGGGGGTATGAGAGCTAAACGCTGGTGGATGCTGTGAAGGATCGTGGGAGGCGAAGATGGGGTTTTCCCAGGGAGGTGTTGGGCCGTGGTCCTGGGCAGGGGGCTGACTAGCAATGACACAGGGGAAGGAGCAGTGTGTGCCCGGCCGGAGGTGAACGGCTTGGTGCCATTGGGGGTGTTTCAATTCATATGCCTGCGCATACTGGTGGTAGTTAGCTAGTAGTGGTGGACCCCTGCTAATCCTGGTTTGGCAAAGGTTGACACACCACAGTCCGCGGTCATACCGTGTTTCCTTTAAGAACCTCCAACTTCTGAAAATCTCGCCCTCGCCCACGGGAGCTTCGACGTACGGGCAACTTTGGCGCTGATGCACCACGTGGCCCTGCCCTCCTTGGCCCCACCACTGCCTCTGCCTCTCCAACCTGTTCTGCTATAGGACGGTGCCTCCTCTCAGAGCACTGTGTTCACCCACTAACGCCCAGCTTGGGTCCTGTCACCTCATCATCCTCCGATCCCTCAGTCTGCTTCCCCCCTCGGACTTCCTGCTTGACAACAACTTCACACATGTGTCTGACAACCTGTTCTCCTCATCGTCGGACCCTATTTACACACCACTTCTTCCACTACGTCAATAAGTCATATCACCCACAGACTGCGACCGGTGGAAACCTGGGCATCGGAAAATTGCTCAGCACACCGGACAAGTGATTTTGGGGACGTGGAAGGGTCAGAAAACAGTTCCTCAGAGTATCTCCGGTTCAAATGCAATTTTGCTGGGAGGGGGCAGACTGGGGGGAGGAGGCTGAGGTGGAGAGGGAGGAGGAGGGCTGATTTCGGTGACATGGGTGACTGCGTGAAGACTGACTGGTGGACAAATGGCTAGGAACATTGTCCTGCAATCCACGACATACCCTTCGCACTGTTCGGCCTCAACAGTGCTCTACCCACGAGTCCCAGTAACTTGAGACATGAATAACTAGGGGGTGAGCCTCTGCGTCATTCCCCTGCTCCCTCATCAGCATGGTGTGTCACCCCCGCCCAGGACCACGGCCTCTGATCCCCCCCCCCCCCCCCCCCCCCCCCCCCCCCCCCCCCCCCCCCCCCCCCCCCCCACCCCCCCTCCCCCCCCACCCCAGCCCCCCCCCGCCACTCCCCCCGCCCCTACCGCCCCCCCGGGCCCCCCCCCGACCCCCCACCCGGCGCACGCCACCCCCCCCCACCGCACCCCCACGACAGACCCCCCACCCCCCTCCCAACCCTCGATGGCGCCCCCACCCCAACCCACCCAACCCCGCACGAACCCACTCCGACGGCCCACCCCCACCACACTCCCCCAACGCGAGCCCCGCGGCGGCAACCACCAACACCCCACCCGCCCCAGGACCACCCTACCGTGCAAAGCCCCCTTCCCCCCCACAAACCGCCACACCATCACCCGCCGCCCTTACGCAACCCCCCAGAGAGCGCCGCCGTCCCAGCCCAACCATCCACGAACTGCGAACCCCCACCCGAACTGGGCCACCCAGCCACCCCGGACGCCAGGCAACGAGATAGCCCATGCAGGCCCTCCCAATCGACGCCACCGATAAATCTCCCACCCAACAGCCCGCCCAGCAAACGCCCAGCCCCGGCCGCCCCCCCCTTCCGCGCCAGCAGGCCCCCCGCTTATGCCATACACCGGAGGATCCGTCCCTAACCCACGCACCTCCCGCCTGTAGCATTCAACGCGCAAACCACCCCCCCAACCCCCGCCCGCCCCAGCGCGATCCCCCGAAGCTGACCAAGCCGCTCACAAACCAAAAACGAGTAACCACGCGGCCCGCCCTCCCACACCAACCAACCACCACTCCGGGCGGCGGCTCACCCTCAACGACGTGTGCCAGCCGAGTCCGCGCCACAGACAACCAGCCACCGCAACCCCGACCCAGACCCCAAGACCCGACCCAGAACCAATCAAACAACCCCTTCAGCCGCCCACCCTAGCCCCGCCGGATATAAAACTCCGCACGGATACCCCCGTCCCAATGCCCACGACCCACAGACCCACCCGCCCCCGCCGAGACCTTCATCGGCCCACACCACGCCACTCCTACCAGGTCCTCCACTAACGCTCACCGCCGATTCGCCCCACGCAACCAGCCGGCCCAGACGTGGGGCGAGACCCTCCGGAGCAACGATGGGGGGTCGAACGCCCGCGCCACAAAGAGCCACGCGGGCCCAGCCGACGGGCGTCATCACAGACACCGGCTTCTTCTTTCACTACCGCCTGATCCACTGTCTATCTCCTCGTCCCCCATTCCCCCATCGGTTTAAACATTTTCAAATTAAAGTGTAAACTTCAATTTTTTTTTTTTGTGTGTTTTTTGTGTTTTTTCTTAAACAAACGCGATGCTATCCATTGCGATGTGCCAGTTTCTAACCTCACTGACAGCACACAACTGGATTTTGTGCTGTTCCAGAGGACTTTGAGTTATAAGAGCAATAAACTAAAAAAATAAATCATCGCAGACGTGCCTAATTTTAAAATCAACCCCCCTGTTAACTTGTCCCACTTCGGTGTTTGAGGTGGATATTGTGTCCTAAGGAGCTAAACACAGTCCTCCCTGCAAATTACTCCAATATGGTTCTACTGCCCTACTAATAGCAGCAAGCCCAGCCACAAGCAACAAAAAAAAAGGAAAATCTAACGCTATTGTAGGCCTAATAAGCCGTTTAGGGTTCTCCTATGGCTTATTTTCTAGCCCACACTCCAAAGCACAACTGCTTTGCCAATTACGAGTTCTAAAAGAAATCAACGGAAAAAAAAAATAAATCAGCAGACTCTGCCTATCAAATCAAACCCCTATTAACTTGTCCCACTTCGTTGTTTTGTAGGTTGGATATGTTGTGTCACTAGAGCTAACAAACAAAGTCTCCGCCCTGCAAATACTCCAATTAGTACTAGCTGCACTACAATGCCAGCAGCCCAGCCACACAAACAAAAAAAAAGTAATAAAACGTTTTGTAGCCCAAAAGGGCTGTTGGTTCTTGTAGAATCACTCCTGCCTAACACTATCTACTAGCCCCTAACGCTTTCCCTGACCGCAGAGCTCTCTCCCTATCGGCATCCAGACAGAGAATGAAATCCGAGCAGCGCTGGCAGGGCTAGTCTATTCCAGGGTCACCTATCTGGCCAGCAACCACTGCTATCGACGTGTAAGTGTCCACTCAATCTGGGTGGAGTGCAGAGTCCTCCTGGCTGTGTGATTGGCTCTGTTTCTGGCCGCCAAAAACAAAACTCGGGAGATGCCACTTTGGCTTCTTCGAGCCTGCAAATACTCGTCCTAGCAAACAGCAGATTTCGAGTACGCTAATGCTCGAACAGCATCAAGCTCGGACGAGTAAATGTTCGCATCATCTCTAATGACACAGAGGGGTTTTCAAATCCCAAAACTTACATCCGAATTGCCATAAATGAATATTCATCCCTGATTCAGGCCTCAGCTATGATTCTAATTTTCCCAATGTACATCAGAATTTTTAATCAGCAGATTCTGCCACTACCACCCCGCACACTGGGGAAAATGTATTACTGTCACCAGTGCAACAACTGAGACTTTAGTCTGTGTTCCCCGCAGATTACACTTGGTGTCATGTGCCTGATTAGAATATGGGGATCATAGCGCTTGTATGATGCTGGATAGCGGTAAGCAATCCTGCCATTTGTCTACCTGCATATACGCCAGGACAATCAGGAAACTTACGTGGACTCCAAAGTGAGCGTGCTAATGATCCCTCACAGTGATTCACATTATTTAAAACCAAATTATCTAATACATTGCTTCGGGGATTGGTAATTGTAATTTCTACTGTGGGGGGCCCATTTATCAAAGGCCCCTTGCAAATTAAGAATTGTTAATATCCGCCTAATTGATAACATGGGCCCACAGGCATTTGCTATTCTTATTCTCCTTAAATAAATACTTTGCTCCATGGAATGCTAAGTATCTACTGCATCTACTGCACCATATGTCCTATTTGTTTGTAAACTTGGCTTCAACTTTCTGAAACCTGAGTTTAAAGGGTTTCCCATGAAACAAAAAGTCCCTATCGCGATCAGGATAGGGTAACTTTACTGACCTGTGGGTCTCAGTATTATACGCCCACAGTATCACGAGGACGGGGGGGTCTGATGTACTTGGTTGGAAATAGTCACGTTTAAAATATATTGCCACAGCAGGACAAAACTCCAACATCAAGACCATGTCCTTAAACTTCTTCAGCTCAGAGGAGAATAAGAAGTCGTAAAATTGATGATATGGCCTCTTCAGCCTTAATCTCATTTGACTGTCTAAGATTCCATGAGAGGCGAAGGATTTCATCAATTCTACTCCACATAAGACCTTAGTGCGTAACAAATTTTCCTGCGATTTATTCAGTTTGAACATGTCCCTGCCTCACATATATAGGTAGCTACACACTCCCCCAGATATATAGGTAGAGCAGCACCTGCCCCATGTATACATGTTATATAGCACACTGCCCCACGTAATAGGTACAGTAACTGCTCCACTATATAAGCGAACCGCACACTGCCCCCATATATAGGTAGACAGCACACTGCCCCCATATATAGGTAGACAGCACACTGCAACCCCCCTCCCAGTATATATGTAGCCAGAAGAATGCACCCCCAGAGGAGTGTACAGAGCTGGGTTGCGCTACTGCTGAAGAAGAGGGGAAAAGAAGAGCTGCAGGGAGCACTGAAGGGGGGTAAATGATCTGAAAATGATGGGCAGAGGTCGTGGTGAAGCATTGACTCCCATGCCCCAGTAACCTCAGGCTTTTGCCAGATAAAATTATTAGACCGGAACACTATAGGCATGAGTTAGATAAAAGCAACCCGCATTCGGATCTACCTTATTAGGTAGATCCCTGTTGGTAGGTTTCCTTTAAGATAGGGCTCATACAGCAATACTACATTTCTAAAGATTTTTATTGATAGGGGATAACAATCAAATTTTGGATGACTTCTTAAAGTTTGACTAACAGCCCTAGTTATGAATATTAATAACCTGTATGAGCTAAAGCAACTCGTTGATATACCCTAAGGGAAGAAAATACCAATTATATAATATGAAATATAATAAAATATTAAGATTAAATACTAATTTATAATAATAATTATTATTTAATATAATAATTTATATAGTGTACTAAACTAAAGTATTGTATTTTAATATTAAAAATTCTCTTTTGACCTTGAGACAGTCAGCATTTGGTGTAGACCATCTGCAGTCACCAACGTCTACTTACCTCATTGTACCTATGATAAGTAATAGGGTTGTTTCTTGCCTTTATCTCCTATTACCATGTGGTTTACACATTGCTATAGCAAGCTCCAGGCTTCTTATAAAAGTAATTAACAGCAGTCATTTTATGGAGAGGGACAGTCCACCTCATGTAAATGCCACTCCGTCCTCAACAAATGTGGCATTTTATTTCATTCAATTATCTCAAACAGCATTTGTAAGTGCACCACAGCTTATTGCAATGGTCATAAAACCAAAGCTGATATGCCATATAAAACATTATGAGCAAATATGTACGTGAACCAATATTATTTTTGGATTATTAATTGAAGGTAATTAACATTTATATGGTATTTTCTTCAGGAATAGGTGGAATTAACACCTTCAGCCTTTCATGACCACCTGGGAATCAATAAGATAGATAGAGGGCCAGATAGATAGACAGACAGACAGACAGACAGACAGATAGATAGATAGATAGATAGATAGATAGATAGATAGATAAAATATAATTGCAACACTTTTGTTTTTGGATCAAAATGAAAAGACAGGAGCGGCACTCCATCGTCCCTTATCGCAAAACTTTAAAGAAAATCTACCATTTGATTTGATGCATTATGAACCAAACATACCTTGAGACTGCTGTAGCTACACTGATGCAGAAACATATTGGGGCTTATTCACTAGTCGGATATTCTGACGTTTTCAGATTTGCGCCGCTGGGACAGGCATTTAGAAGGGGATTTTGGCACATTCGATCAGATTTTGGCGCAGCGGGCCGGCTTTCATGCGACACAAATCGGGAGGCAGACTGTCAGACGATCCGACTGATTCGGACAAACTGCAGAATTTAACTTTAAAATTGTGTCGCTTACAAAGTACTTACATACAACGGGAGGAAGATGGTGAACTCCGGCGGACCTAAATTTCCACATTCAGGAAATCGGGCGTACAATCTTATTGAACTGCGGCACAGTGCATCTAACATGCCTTTGGGGGGTCTTTCCCCCACGATCGACCCCCCCCAAACCGTATTTGGGGGGGCGCAGATCGCTATTATGGCATCTCTGGATCAGTATTGCAAAGTATTATCATGAACAAGCAACCAGATGATTGCTTGTTCATGTCCCATGGTGGAAACAGTGAAAAAGTAAAAAAAAAATGTTATTCATTAAAAAATAAATCAATAAATCAATAAAAATGCCCATAAGCCCCATAACATATAAAGAGACATATAACCCCAAAACAAGTCTAAATCATAACACAAATCCCACATATATATAGTGTCACTGCGTCCTTAACAAATCGTAGAATAAAAGTAAATCATTATTGAACCCGTACAATGAACGCAGTTAAAAAAAACTGTTAAACTGTTATAATTTTTACCTATTTAATGTTACAAAAAATGCAATAAAAAGTGATCAAAAAAACATATGTACTCCAGAATGATACTGTTGCAAAGTAAAACATGTCCCGCAAAAAACAAGCCATCAACCAGCTCCGTAGCCAAAAAAATAAAAATGTTATGCCACTTGGAAGATGGCAATGCAAAAATTATAGATTTTTCCCCACATTACGGTTTTATTTGACAAATTTAGTAAAAAATATTCATGTCTGGTATCCCCGTAATCGTATCGACCCATAGAATAAAAATAACATGATTATTAGGCTAAACGGTGAACACGAAAAAAAAAAAAGTAAATAATCCAGTACAGAATTGATGCTTTTCTACTCCTGCCCTCAAAAACGAGTGACTAAATTTTCAACAATAGGTGATACCAACCCCAAAATGGCAACACTGGAAAAAGCATCTCATCCCATGGCCCAAATAACGAAAAAGCGAAAATTTTATAGCCTACAAAAGGAGGCAACGAGAAAACTAAAATCCTGGAAGCTGCAGGTCCCTCCTTCCCTCCTGCGCCTTACTGTGCGCCCATAAAACAAGTAACGGCCACGTGTGGGGGGTCGCTGCACTCAGGAGAAATTGCAGAACAAATTGTATGGTGGGTTTTCTCTTTTTATCTTTTGGAAATGTGTAAATTTTAGGGCTAAATAAACCGTATAACCGGCACAATTTGACCATTCTAAATTTCACCCCCATTTTGATTTCATTACTATGAAGATCTCAAGGGGTTAACAATCTTCCTAAAGGTGTTTCTGATAGTTTGAGGGGTGCAGACTTGAAAATGGGTTGGATATATAGGGCGTTTTGATGCCAAATATGTAAAATTTCATTCAAAACTGTACTTATCCCCAAAATGGTCAATTCTGAAAATACGGAAAATCGATATTCGATTTGTACGCCGCGTGACATCAAAATATATTATCCAGACATTTAAAAAAATGATGAAAATGTAAAGTACACATATGGGAAATGTTATTCAGCAACTTATTTAGGTGGTAAATCTATCTGAATAAACCAAAAAAATATAACCAAATAATAGTAATTATAGTCAATGCGCATAAAGCTGCATATAATGAGGGTCTGTGGTAATTGTGGTCTCTCAATGTAACATCCTAATACCAAAACAAAAACAGAAAAAGCAGGTACACCAATATACATAATAAAACTTTTTTTTAGAATTGGTTAAATTCATATTCATAAGAGAGACTTATATGAATGTAGCAATAAGGAAGAACAATAAATAGCCTAGAGCTCGAGTGTATACATAACATGTAATGGCGAATCAAGTTATGACATTTGAGTGAAAAAGTGCAAGTGCTATTCATAGGCTACAAAGAGATCAAAGAACGAGATATGCCTACAAAGTAAATATGCCACCTAGTAGGGATGACATCGGGATGACAAAGGTCAATCGACCAAAACATGTGTCGGGCTGGTGCCCTAGAAAGCATTGGCATGTGTGAAAGGGGGCTAATACTGTTGCCAATGATTGGGCAGTATCAATGAGACAAATTATTGTCATTTTATTGATAAAAGCAGATCAACAATATGTAATAAAGTATGTTAGCATGAAATATAATATAGATTATAGACATGGTGTGGAAAAGCCATAGTGGGGATTTGGGAGAAGGGGGAGTCAACTTTAAGGAATATCAAAAGGTCTATGGTCTAGTTAATTCATTACAGTTTGAAACCTATTATTTTGTCACATACAAGAACCATCAGAGGATCCTGTAGTACTAGGGTGGACAAGTCCATCCCTGCATGGTGCTTTGGAAAACAATTTTTAGACTCTACTCTAAAGAATAAGACTGCCTTTAATCCCAAGTCATGTCTATAAGACTCAAACTTCTGCTACTAATAAAAGACTGTCAAATGCTTACCACTTATTGAACTGTCCTTTCATTGATCAATCAAAGTGAAAAAGGTACCAAAGAATTCTGTGAGTCAGAGACCAGAGATAAGTAAGTGCAGCTGCAGAGTGCACTGACCTTCTGAAAGGTTACATTACAAGAGATATCTGAGGCAATATGAAACTCGGTACATTCAATCTTGTTTGGCTTCCAAAAAACTTGGCCAAAATAAGCCATGTAATGGCTTTTGCAACCTAGGAAGCTGCTGTCCCAACACAAACCTGGGTCACCACTATCAGAATTTTCTTACTAAGATTTAGTTGCTTTGAATTCTGGTCACAGAAACAAAGGTTTGGATTAGAGTTCGCCGAGTTCGCCAAATTTTTCAACAAAATTCTTTTCGACCTGAATCACATCATGGCGAGTCACGTTAAGAAACAGGTATTTCTAGGTAAAGCCTGTAGGGTGTTGTAGAATGTTGTGCCATGCTTAAATATGCATAGGGAGCGTGGTTTGGTCTTCAAGCAATGATGTGTTTTAGTATGACACGCACATCACAGCCCCCGCTTTTAGAATTGCTTCACTGTTCAATTCCATGTGCACTTACAGAGGCCAACTTCACCAAATAAGCGTAGCTTGAAGGCAGCCTGACAAGGTAACGTCTGTGCCAGCTCAAAAGGACCAAGCTGAGGGCCAAGATCCCACTATAACATCAAAGAGTGCACTCTTTTTACACTTACATCAGACGATTCCATAGATTACGACTAGAGATGAGCGAGCACTAAAATGCTCGGGTGCTCGTTACTCGAGCCGAACATTTCCAGATGCTCGAGTGCTCGTTTCGAGTAACGAGCCCCATTGAAGTCAATGGGAGACCCGAGCATTTTTCAAAGGGACCATGGTTCGGGAATAAAATGTGTTATTTAATTGAAAAAGAATGTCTTCTGATAATTTGCAAACATCTGCGATCTATTCTTCACTGTTCCGCGCGTATATTATCTCCCGACAAGTTAGCAGATGTAAAGAACAGTGAAGAATAGAATAAAAACAGTGAACACAGTGAACACAGTGAACACAGGATCATTTAAGATAAAAACACAGTGCAGAACACAGTGCAGAATAGATTACAGATGTTCGGCACATCTGCTTACTTGTCGGGAGATACGCGCGGAACGGCGCGAACAAAATAGCATGTGAAGAACAATATATATGTGTGTGAAGAACACATTGCAGATGTTTAAATACATCTGCAAAAACAAATAGGAGTTGATCCAAAACCGAGATGACCAGTAAAAGGGATATTTGCATGTCCTCTGTGTTCTGTATCCACTCCTGCTTTTGGCCATCAATCCTAAAGCTTTTCATTCCTTCTGAAAGATCAAATGAAGGGGAAACATAGTGGCAACGTCATAGAGTGGTGGAGGGTGAAAACAGCATTATGGAAATCATAGGGTGTTCCACGGATACAGCGGTCAGTTAGCAGCAGCATGAGTAGGTCGCAGAGTGGCACAATGACAAATTATGGAGCTGGCAGCAACATGGCAGGCCATAGTGTGGCACAGTGACAGAGTGTTGAGGTGGCGGCAGCAGCAGGAGGTCAGAGAGTGGCACAATGACAAATTCTGGAGGTGGCAGCAACATGGTAGGCCACAGAGTGGCACAATGACAAAATGTGGAGTTGGCGGCCGCAGCAGCAGGAGGTCAGAGAGTGGCACAATTACAGTGTGTATAGGTGGGTGGTAGCAGTAGCAGCAGGATGAGGCCAGAGAGTGTCACAATGACAAATTCTGGTGTTGGCAGCAACATGGTAGGCCACAGTGTGGCACAGTGACACAGTGCAGAAGTCCCAGCAGCAGGAGGTCAGAAAGTGGCACAATGACAGAGTGTGGAGGTGTGTGACAATTCCAGTCACTGGTAAAGATGGTAGGAGGCAGATGGAGCAACTGGCAGCAGATGTGTGGCGTCAGGCGGGTGGTAGCATCAGAATAGTGGCTGATGCAGGTAGTTAGAATCCAGACTCATTTCTCAACGTTTGTGGGAGGCGTCATGGCTGATCTAATCTGATGCATAAACCATTGGTGTGTTGAAATCTTGGCCTATCAACGCCTGATTTATCTTGACAAAGGTCAGTCTCTCCACATTATGGGTGGACAAGCGGGTTCTCCTTGGGGAAACAATGGCCCACGCCACACTGAACACCTGCTTTGTTGCCACACTACTGGCCGGGCAAGACAGCTTCTCTACTGCAAACTCTGCAAGTTGCGGCCACACATCAAGTTTGACTGCCCAGTAGCCCAAGGGATCCTCTACCTGGGGTGGTAGAGTGCTGTCCAAGTAGGCCACCACCTGCTCCATGTCCTGCTGCTGCTGGTGGCGGCTACCCTCCTCACTAGGCGGGTGAAGGAAGCTGCTAGTTAAGGACTCCAGACTTAAGCTGCTGCTGATGGAGCTGCTACTTCTCCTACCCCCCCCCCCCCCCCCTCCCCCCAGCAGCTGTGGTAGTAGAATGTGAGCAATGACTACCAGGAATTCCCTGGTCAGACCTGACAGAGGATGGACAATGACGCACATAGGCAGCGGCCAACTGTCTGCACAGTATTTCTCTATAGTACGCCAGTTATTCTTCCCTCTCGGCAACTGGAAAAAGGACACCCATTTTGCACAGGTACCGGGGGCCCAAGAGGGTGAAGAGCCAAAAGTCATCCCTATGCCGGATGTTGACTATTCGGCTGTCACTAGTTAGGCAAAGCAGTATGCTGCTGGCCATCTGCGCAAGTGACTCTGCGGGATTCCCAGCCTCCATCTCCACAGTATACTGCCACAGTGCTTTTGGGTCATCTGCCTCATCTTCTACCTCCTCCGGATGCTCCTGCTCCTCCTCTCCTGTCACCTGAGTAGAAAAAACACTAATTTCACCAGACTCTGCTCGTGCTCCAATGTCCTCCTCCTCCTCCAGTACAGCCCCCACTGGACTCATGTGGCCATGAGATGTAGTTGCCACTTCTCCAGTGACAGGCATATTTTGCAGCATCTGTTCCAGGACATGAAGTAGTGGAATGAAGCTATCCATCCGGCAGTCCTGGCTACTGACAAATAACGTGGCCTCTTCAAAGGGCCTGAGCAAACGCCAGGTGTCATGCATGAGCTGCCAGTGGTTTACATCAAAGTTACACAGGGGAGTACTACGGTCCGCTTGCATCATCAAAAAATCATTAATGGCTTTTCTCTATTCATGCAGGCGGTCTAACATATGGAGGCTGGAATTCCAGGAGTGAAACATCACATATTAGTCTATGTTGGGGGAAGTCGTTCTGCCGCTGCAACTCGAGAATTGATATTTGGGGAACACAGAACCGCAAAAATTGACACCCTGGACTACGTGTATTTGACACAGATTTATTGATCTACTTTATTAACAAAAAAAGGCAAATGGCCGTCTGTTTTTATAGGGCTGTGACATCGCTGATTGGCTTACATGTCTGCACATGTGATCGGTGGTGGTCCTTTCTTCTTCCCAGAGTTCTCTGCTCCATGTAACACAATGGGGCTTATTTAATAAGGGTCAGCGGACCGCACAAACATGGGATATTCCGACGATTACCATTTTGCACCGCATTTAAAAGTGGATTGTGGCACACGATCGGATTTTGGCCCATTGGTACCGGCTTTCACGCGACACAAATCGGGGGACGATTCGACGGATTTGGACTGAGCGCGGGATTTAACATTTAAATTGTGTCGCAAGACAATGCACTTACATACACCGGGAAGAAGAAGGTGAACTTCGGCGGACCTCAGCTGGGGAAGCAACACATGCAGTATATCGGGTGCACGATCTTGGTGAATCGCGCCGGCAAGACCAGGTAAGTAAATGTGCCCCATTGTGCTTGTGCCCATTTTGCTAACAAAGGGGAAAAAAAAATATTTCCACGAATCACCATTAACTTCGGATTCGTGCAGAATCGAAGTTTTCCTGAAATTCTAAACAAATTCCACTTCATTAGAATCGATTCGCCCATCTCTGGTTTGGATGTGAAGTGTGTTTGCTAGAATCACAATTGATTAGCTTATGTGTATAATTGATAATAAACTACATCTAAATGTGGCAGACTTCAATTGCACGCACATACCAATGCACAGATTAATTGTCATTCATTGTCCTATCTTTCTACGTGCTGCACCGTACGCTCCCATAAGGCACCGTGAGGCCATAGAAGTGTGTGGGGGATATACTGTATGTACAGTCCCCCTCCCCAATATGTTCATGTGAATGTAGCCTTAGAAACTAATTTTTTACAGAAATGCGGCCATTAAAAGACACAATGGATTGGGACAGGGAGTTATGTAATAGTCATCTACCATCAGGTATTCTCATGGTAGATGTCCTTTAATGTCGCTACACTAAAAGACAATGGGGCTCATTTACTTACCTGGTCCTGTCGCAATCCAGCAGCGCGCTCTCTGACGAGGATTCGGGTCTTCTGGCGATTCAGCAAGCTCGTGAGTCCAACTTGCCGGACTTCACCATCTTCATCCTGGTGCATGTGTGCAAGTGCTTGATCTTGCAACACACTTCGTTTTTTAAATTATGTTATTTTTCCGAATCCGTCGGGTTGTCCGACGGCAACCCCCCACTTCTGTTGCGTGAAAGCCGGCGCAATTGCGCCGAAATCCGATCGCATGTGCCAAAATCCCGGCGAATTCTTTGCAAAACGGAAAAGTCGGGAAACCCGACGAAAGTGCTGCCGCGGAGCCCTTAGTAAATGAGCCCCAATATTTGTATACATATGCATTTAATGTCACTGCACTATTAGATGGTATGGGTATACACACAGCTATTGTAAATGCGCTAGAAGACTCTATAGATTATACCTGGCCGGTGCCAGCACTAGGCATATCCGGGCAAGTGCAGGGGCCCTGGCTGGCCCACATAAGGCTGTTTTAGTTTCTGAATTTTTAATGCCGCCACGTGAGTTCACTGCAAAGGGGCCCACTGAGGCTCTGTCGCCCAGGGGCCTACTGAAACACTGTGTGTGCAGGGTTGGCTCCAGGCTTCAGTAGGCCCCTGGGCGAAAGATCCTGAGTAGGCCCCTTTAGATTTAACTCATGTGGCAGCATTAAAAATTCTGACTCCTGTTCCCTAAAATATGCCCTAGTTTTGACAAAGCTTTGACAAAGCAGTAAGCAATAAGTTATTGCTTAAATTGCCATGTACTGAGTTCAGATTGTCCTGTGTGGCCTGGAACTGCAGGGGTAGGTATGGGCCCTGTCTTACGAACTCTATGCTGAGGACCTGGGTGCCCACAGAGGGCTCTGAGTGCCACCTCTGTCACCCGTGCCATAGGTTCGCCACCACTGTCCTAAGAGGTAGCAGGTAACAGGTCTGCTGGAGACAGGTATGTAAGTAAGTATTACAAATAGACTAAATAAGTGGAGAAGATAAAGGCTGTGATTGTAGTAGTGCAATATGCCCCGTCTGCCATTAGGTGGTTGGTTCTGCGAACTCAGGACTTCTGTAAGATTTTACGGAAGTTGTGATAGTCCTGTGATGACAGTTTGGGGGGATTTTGGAGTTTGGACTGGACTGGTACAAAGTATCTAGTTTACCTAGACGGACAAGTAAACTGCGCCCCTACCTGCGGGGTGACTGGAGTCTGTGGCACGGCTTTCCTCCTCCAGCTTCTCCTTTTCTGGTCTAGCATGACTAATAGGTCTCTAATTCTAAACTAATAATACGAGGCCTGTCAATCATTCCCTGAGCAAAAATAGAGAAGATTTTGCTGACAGAATACTTAATGAAGACATGTGAGCTATTGTCTGGTTTTTACTCACCCCAGGCCCTGGCTGGCAGCACCCAGGATGGAGATTATCCATGACGATGGCTGGAGATTTCTGCAGGGATCCTCTGTATGGGCGCCAGTAGTCAAGGTGAGGGATCCTCTATATGGGCGTCAATAGTCGGCGGGAGGGATCCTCTATATGGGCGTCCCGCAAAGCAGGATGGTCTTGTTGCGGCGGGGAGCCACCAGGTCGCTCCATGGGTGCGACTAGGCCCGCGGTGGCAGCCAAGGTAGAGACACAGGGTGGGCAGGACCTCGGGTAGGCAGGACCTCGAGTATGCAGGACCTCTGGATGGCAGGACCACTGGATGGCAACCAGGATACAGGAACGCCACAGGACCACCACAGGAACACAGGACCGCCACAGGAGTACAGGAATTCCACAGGAACACAGGACCGCCACAGAAGTACAGGAATGCCAAAGGAGTACAGGAAAGCCACACGAACAAAGGACCACCATAGGAATACAGGACCGCCACAGGAGTACAGGAATGCCACAGGAACACAGGAGTACAGGAATGCCACAGGAGTAAAGGAACGCCACAGGAGTACAGGACTGCCACAGGAACACAGGAACGCCACATGAACACCACAGGAACACAGGAATGCCACAGGAACACAGGACCATGGGAATACAACACGGCATTCCCCTCCCGGGAATGCCAGAGCCAATTAGGAGGATGCTGCCCCTTTAAATTCAGAAGAGTCGTCGTGCACCCTAACAGCGGGAGTGCGCGGTCCAGACGAGACAGGCGTGTGGCCTGGCCGAAGACCACAGCCTGGAACCCGGAGAGGTAAGTACAGGCGCTGTCCACAGGGTATTGCATTGCGTTGCAAAATGAAGTGATAGCCTTCCTTATTCAAAATCACGTTGACCTTGTACAAATCTCCCACTTTACCAGCACCAAACCAACCCCAGACCATCACATGACCTCCACCATGGTGGCAGGTGGTGTCAGGCATGTTCCAGCATCAGCGTCTCACAAATGTTCTTCTGTGTGGTCCAGACACCTCAAACTTAGATTTGTTTGTCCATAACTCTTTTTTCCATTAAGTCCACAGCATAACAATTAGTCATCTCACTTGGGATGTGGCCAGTCTGCCAAGTGGATTGATCGAGCACAGTTTCTCCAGCCTCTTTGGAGTACAACTGAATACATTTGACAATCCAGCTCAAAGATATATAAATCCACGTGTAGTAAAAACAGGAAATCTTAATTGCAATCTTTTCAAATACATATGATATGTTAAAAATTGACACAAGCTAGTCACAAGAGTCAAGGCATTGGCCTACGCATTTCAGATAAGCTTTTTATCCTCCATTCATGGCTAACATAGCAGTGACTCTAAGGTTATGTTACACTAGTATAAGATCACATGACTTGTTTCAGCAAATGGGCTATCGACAATCATGGACAAAACCCACATTATAACATACATATGGTACCAAAGCATAACATACTTAGAAAACACTCTATACCCTTCCTAATATCTCAACTATACTAGAGATTATACATAAACATGCTAACCCTAGAAATGACATATGACATCCAACCTCTTATTTAACTATTAAGGTACTCGTATTTCTAAACAAAAAAACCAATAGGTTTCACAAACCTTTTCCATACCAATAAAGTAAATTGATCTACACTCTCCATCATGGACCAATCGAAAATGACTTGAAGCCTTAGAGATATTGGGGCTTATTTACTAAGGGTCCGAACGGTTTGCGCTGGAATTGTGTTGCACACGAACGGATTCTGGCGAGGCAGCACCGGCTTCCATGCGACAGAAATCGCCGTCAGACAATCTGACTGATTCGGACTGAACGCAGTATTTTCATTTCAAATTCTGTCACAAGACAATGCATTTACATGCACCAGGAAGAAGATGGTGAACACTATCGGACCTGAGTGGGGAAGCGACACATGCAGGATATCGGGCGCACGATCTTAGTGAATCGCGGCACAGGGCATTATACACGGACAATGCACTTTTGGAGAACTTTGTTGGGCCGTTAAGTTAATGTGCCCCATTAACTACTTCATTATTTTTTGCATCTGAAAGGTGACGTCTAATGCTTACTTTAAGACACCCACTTGTACAACCCACAAACTGTAATTTGCAGATTTTACAAGCTATTTCATATACCACACAAGGGTTATGGCAATATAACACTGTATTGTTGTTCTGAACTGGTAGATCTAAAAACATTTGTAGGATAATTACCGTTACATTTACCGTGGCCACATTTCTATTGAAGTTGGAGGAAATAGAATCGTCAATATACAGTAAGGGTAAGTATTTTTTCCAGTATTCCTCTGTCCGATGATTGTGTGCTTTTGCCAATATTAATCTTTTCCTTTTATTAGCCAGTCTCACATATGGTTTTTTCTTTGCCACTCTGCCCTGAAGGCCAGCCTCCTGGAGTCTCCTCTTCTCTGTAGAGGTTGAAACTGGCATTTGGTGGGTACTATTTAATGAAGCTGCCAGTTGAGGACCTTTGAGGCATCGGTTTCTCAAACTAAACACTCTAATGTACTTGTCTTGTTGTTAAGTTGTGCAGAAGGGACTCCCACTTCTCATTCTACTCTGGTTAGAGCCTATTTGTGCTCTCCTCTGAAGGGAGTCGTACCCACCGATGTAGGAAATCTTTACTTTCTTGCCAATTTGTCAATTTCATAGAACAAGAATAGAATGTCAAATTTCTATGAAAGTTCTTTTTTTCTGGCCATTGTGAGAGTTTCATAGAACAAACAAATGTGATGCTCCAGATTTTCAACCAGCTCAAAGGAAAGTCAGTTTTATAGCTTCCCCAATCAGCCAAACAGTTTTCAGCTGTGCTAGCATACTTGAACATGGGCTTTCTTAACATTCATTAGCCTTTTTACACAGCAAACACAATGGGACACATTTACTAAGGGCTTTGTGCCAGTTTCCTCACAGACTTTGCACGATATTTTAGTTGTAAACTGCTTGCACAGGTATTTAAGAAGTGTCTGCACCGCTATTGTGTCACACGCAACCGTTTTGTGGCACAGCTGCCTAGGCATCATACTACACAAATTAGGGGGGTTCTGTTGCTCAGTCGGACCATGCACCAGATTTAACAAAGTCTGTAGCACGACCCATGTTAAAGGTGCACCACAAAAAGTTGAAAAACTCTGTCGAGCCAGTGCAGATAAGTGCCAGCTTCATGATTTCTGGCGCACAATCTTAAAGATTCTGGCACACCCAGCATTATACATAGGCAGAGAACTTTTAGTGCAGTTTCCTACATTATTAGTAAATGTATCCTAATGTAACATTAACCCACTGGAGTGGTGGTTGTTGGAAATGGGTCTATATACACCTTTGTTGATATTGCATTAAAAAAACTGACATTTGAAGTTAGAAACAGTCATTTACCACATTAACAATGTATTGAGTTTATTTATGATTCATTTAATGTTAGCTGCATTGAAAGAAAATGTGCTTTTTTTTTCAAAAATAAGGACATTTCTACATGACCCCAAAGATTTGAATGGTAGTGTATATATATATCATATATATATATAATATATAAAGCTGAGTTTGTGTATGTATGAATGTATGTATGTCTGCTAAAGGAATCTTCATTTTCACATCTACAATCATCAAATTTTGCAGAGCTGCTCTCTGTGACCACCATATACAGGAGTCACTGTCTGCTGCTGCTGTGGCAGTTAGAAGCTGAGCTGTGATTGGCTGATATTTTGCCACAGGTCATTATGAGGTCATTATCATATGAGCTCTGAGCTTTGATTGGTTACTATATGCAATGAGTATAAGACAGCTTATGTGTGAGATAAGGTAGATAGGAATACAGAGATAGGGGGAAATTTATCAGAAATGTCTGAGGTAAAACTGTTCCGGTTGCCTATGGAAACCAATCAGATCTCAGCTGTAATTTTATGAACAGCTGTGCGAAAAGGAAACCTGAGCTCTGCTTGGTTGCCGTGGAAAACTAGAACAATTCTGCTCTCAGACACTTATGATAAATCCCACCATAGACAGAGTGACAGTCAGAGACAAACGTAGAGACAGTCAGAGACAGTCGGAGACAGAGACAGTCTGAGAAAGTCAGAGACAATCAGAGACAGATACAGTCAGAGACAGTCTAAGAAACTCAGAGACAGGGACAGTTTGAGAAGGTCAGAGACAATCAGAGACAGTCAGAGACAGAGACAGTCTGAGAAAGTCAGAGACAGAGACTGTCAGAGACAGAAACAGTCTGAGACTGGGACAGTCTGAGAAAGTCAGAGAAAATCAGAGACAGTGACAGTCGGAGACCGCGACAGTCAGAGACAGAAACAGAGACAGTCTAAGACAGAGACAGTCTGAGAAAGTCAGAGCCAGTCAAATACAGAGACAGTAAGAGACAGAAACAGTCTGAGTAAGTCAGAGACAGGGACAGTGTGAGAAAGTCAGAGACAATCAGAGACAGAGACAGAGCCAGTCTGAGAAAGTCAGAGACATGGGCAGTCAGAGATAGTCAGAGACAGAGACAGACAGACAGTCAGAGACAATCAGAGACAGAAACGGTCAGACAGTCAGAGACGTTCAGAGACAGTCTATGATAGAGACGGTCAGTGCCAGAGACAGTCAGAGACATAGATAGTCGGAGACAGAGACAGTCGGAGAAAGAAACAGATAGGCAGAGACAATCTGAGACAGAAATGTTCTGAGACAGTCAGAAAGAGAGATAGATACAAATAAAATATTTTTTGTTAACCCATTCTAGTTTGTTATAGCTAAGAGCAGTTATTTTCTATCCCGGGCAATGTCGGGAGCTACAGCTAGTATATATATCGGTATAAAAAGTATTCGGACCCCTTTACATTTTTCACTAAAAAGTAAGATCAAAAAAGTTATTTTTTTTTGCTCATTAATATACATCTTGACAGAAAAAAACTGAGATGTAGTTTATTTTTGGTAATTTATTAAACAACAAAAACTAAAATATCATTTGATAATAAGTATTCAGCCCCTTTGCTCAGTAGGGAGTAGAAGCACCTTGTTAGCTAGTACAGCCAGGAGTCATCTTGTGAATGATGCCTGGACACCTAGATATGAGTACTAAGTTCACTGAATCAGAACTTTGTACAGAAATACAGCACCAGAACTGTGCTCTGTGCAGGCATACAGCACCAGAACTGTGGACTGTGTAGGAATACAGCACTAGAACTGTGCTCTGTGTAGGAATACAGCACCAGAACTGTGCTCTGTGCAGGCATACAGCACCAGAACTGTGGACTGTGTAGGAATACAGCACTAGAACTGTGCTTTGTGTAGGAATACAGCACCAGAACTGTGGACTGTGTAGGAATATAGCACCAGAACTGTGCTCTGTGTAGGAATATAGCACCAGAACTATGTTCTGTGTAGGAATACAGCACTAGAACTGTGCTCAGTACATACATATATACAGGTAGCTCTCTCAGAGATAAAAACCACTGTATTTTTTTTTTTTTTAAAGTGTCGCTTCACACGCGCTTACCTACACCCAGCGTAGGGCGGTGAACTTCAGTGCACCCCGACGAAATTCAGCGCAGCAGCGACAACTGGTGGACATCGGGCGCACTGCCTTAGTGAATCGCCGGAAGACCCAAATCCTCCACTGACCGGGTAAGTAAATCTGCCCCAATGTGGTTCAGCAAGTTGCATACTTTGTATACAGCTGGCTATGATGTATCCTGAAAGACAGTATGGCATCTATACAGCATTTACATAAAAGGTAATTAAACGGAAAAAGATGACTTGGAAGCTGAGTGGGCTGCGTCGGATGGCGATATTTAGCATATATATGCTATTTCTGTTCCAGCACTGACTGTACAGGTTTGATAATCAGGATTTCATATTATGAGGCATTCCATGTGAGAAATAGTAACAGCGGTGTAGGTGGACGGAGATAAATGCTAGCGAAAGATGAGTCCAGGTGTAGGTGGTTCCCAGGCGTTGTGAAATTAACAAAAGGAAGGAGCATATGTTGGTTATTGTAAAATTCAGCGACAGATTGACACCTCACGAAGAAAAGAGACTATGTAATTTATGCACATAACACAATGCATTGGGAAGCCTCGAGACCATTTTTCTTTACATTTTGTTATTGTGCTAAAAACTAAAAATAATTATCCCGTCAAACGGAAACGACTACCTCTCAATCTGAATGGCAAAAGCAGAATTTTAGACATTTCTGCTAATATGTGGAAGATAAGGACAACAAGAAATAAATAAAAGTCTTTTTTCAGCTCACCAAACATCAGAGAAGCCAAATAGGGATCAGGCGCACGGAGTGAGGAAGTCGGGCCGCTCCGAGACAGTAGTACAAAAAACGTAGAGAAAAACTCCAGCGAAGATCCAAAAAATATAGAAAAAAAAATCAAAATATGAAAATCAAAATGAAAAAAGGCATAAAAACTAACTTTTAATCCAAAAGTTAAAAAGCCATGTGCACATGGGGGTGAAAGAGCGTCATGACGCGATTTGGAAGTTAATCCTTAGTCATATTGGCGTGAGTGCATGTGGAAACAGAGAGGATTTAAAGTTACGAGGAAACACCTACTTGGGAGGGAATCGGGAAATGACTTAATAGATGGGTAACATCTATTACTTTTTGATTTTCTTTTTGATTTTCATATTTTGATTTTTTTTCTATATTTTCTGGATCTTCGCTGAAGATAAGGACATCTGAGATTTAGCATTGACTCATGTATTCAGAAACTTTGCTATGACTTTGCTTAAAATGCAGCTGTAAGGGCCTCACATTTCTGTGTCCCTATGGATTGGAAAGGCACAATCCTGTCTAGGTTATTACAGTTTCATACCTCTCAACCATCCTGGACTGAATGGGTCTGTCCCACCCTCATTGGGCCAACGCTCCATCTCTTTTTGTGCCCTCCACATGCAGAGGCAACGTGATGACATCATCATGTCTTCTGGCTTCAGAGCAAAACACAGCAGTAACAATGAAGATTCTGCTAGGTGTGGGGCAACATGGTGAGAATATGATTTTTTTCACAGCAAATAGGAAGGAAGTGGTGGGGGAGGGGGGATAACACAATGGGAGCACTGTGAACATGGGAATACCAAAATGGTAGCAGATGCGGATGCTCTAGGAAAGTAGGTATAAATTGGAGGGTTACAGAAAGGGGTCATTTATGTGGCGTAGGCTACAAAAAAGGGTACATTTTCAATGGAACCCAACAAAAGGGGATATAATACAAAAAGGGGATTCAAAGGGGGGGGGCTGCCAGTAGTTCTGCGATGTGAGTTAATTGCAGAACACAATTTCTTCCATGATCCTCAAATGGTAGAATTTGGAATGACCAAGCAGCTGATCCCTCCACCAAATAAAACAGATTAGGTGGAGACGGGCTTTGATAAAAAGAAGTTGAGCAAGAACCTAATGGTCCCACTGTATGCAGATGGAAGAAACATCCCAAAGGTCAATCCCCTTAAAAAACAATAAAAATAAAAATGTAAAACCATCTAGAATTTTTGGAAAAGCACCTGTGAGAAACAAGATGATCTGGTCTGATGAAAGAAAGATGGAACTTTTTGGGCACATACCTCATGCTTGAGCGAAACCAGCCATTCATAACCCACCCAAAATCATCATGCCCTCGTGGTAGTTTTAAATTTTTTTGGGTGGGATGGAGACTGGTCAGAGATAAGGGGAAAGCTAAATGGAGCTAAGTACAGAAATATTCCGAAAACCTGATCCAGAATGATCACAGATGTGAGCACACTTCCAGGGCAGGAACACAAGATTGGCTGACGGACAACATTGTGAATGTTCATGAGTGACCCATGTGGAATCTTGACTTAAACTCTATTGATCGTGGGTACATATGTATGTATTCTGCATACTTTTGCCACCGATGCCTCCACTAGGCCCGGTGATCTTGTACACTCATGGGTTACTAAAGTTGGAATCCCAGTTATTCCTAGAAACACTGAGTTTGCTATAAATCTGGTGACTGGGCCAGCCAATGAAATCTCGCAATCTAGCAGAAACATTCCTGGGAAACCCTTGCTGTTTGTGTGGAGCATTATCCTGCAGTTGGAAGTCCTGCCATGAGAGTCAACAGGACTTATTAGTGAACTGTTATTGCCTCTCAAATTACCACTAGGGGTGACCTACTGTTGTGTGCGATGGCTTCACAGATGCAACATCTGCAATGGGGTAATTTGTTTTTCCACAACAAAGTCAAGCTCGAAACTTTGCCCATGAGGCCTCCATATAGGAACCTGACCTAACAGAACCTAGATTCCTTGATAATGATGTAATGCTTTCAGTCTGTTACAGTCCAGGTTTCTTGTTAATGCCCAAACTATATACTGTATATAGTATACTGTGCAAGAATTTGTGATTTTTACAGCGACTATGCCACCATGGAGGAGGTCTGGAGGAGCGCGGCGGACAGGGGAGCGGTTAGATTGACATTTTAGTTTCACATGGTTCCACAGTCTCGGATGCCCCGTCTACGCATTTTACAGATTTGTGCATTTAGAACACTCTGCAACAACATTAAAGCTGTAGGTTAAAGGGGTATTCTCGTCTGGGCATTCACATTCAGTTTGATAAATATGCCATATATAAACATTTCTTAAATTAGATGTTATTAAAAAAAATGTTCCTGTGTGAAGATAATTTTTCATAAATGTAGTCATTTTGTCCCTTAGAAACGAGATGGCTTCCTCGGATACGGCCACGTCTGATGGAGGGATTGCACAAAGAAACAAAAGGTTTTTGTATATGAAATGTCCGGGAGTTACTGCATGTCCCACAGCCGTCCTGTGGCAATGATTGCTGAATCCAGAAGGTCAGACAGGACTCACTAGCGCATGTCTGGCCACCGCTGCCAGAGTGTGACGTGGTTGTATCCGAGGAAGCCATCTCGTTTCTAAGGGACAGAATGACTACATTTATAAGAAATTATCTTCTCACAGGAACATTTTTTTTTAATAACATCCAATTGAAGAAATGTTTATAAATGGAAGATTAATGAAACTGAATGTGAATGCCCAGACGAGAATACCCCTTTAAATACTGATGGTGGTTACCATGGTAACAGAATGGAACTTTGCCAATTGAAGTGTTTGTAAATATATGTCTCCCAACATAAAGACAAGGAGTTGCAGAAAGAGCTAGTACTCTATACAGACAGTCCCCGACTTATGACGATCCGAGTAACGAATCACCCCTAGTTACGAACGGGGTCCTCACCCGCGCATGCGCGGCCGAGGACCCCATTTGTATCTAGGGTTGACCCATTCCTCGGATTGCAGTAGCACACAGTCGCGTTATACAAGCAGTTTGTTCTCCATGCACACGGAAGTGCTTTACAAGCCACTGATATAATGGGACCGCAAACTTAGAGCCAACTTACATACAAATTCGACTTAAGTACAAACCTACAGTCCCTATCTTGTACGTAACCCGGGGACTGCCTGTATATGTATCAGATCCTCTGTAGGACTCCTTATGAATCTGTAGATGAACAGTGTGAGCCCATACACTTCTTAGGATGGGGTTTCCACAAAATTTTAGTGTAGTTGTATGTTCAGCTTATAAAGGGAATCCTTCATTCAGGAATTGTACTGTGGATGATGAATGAAACATCAAAACTTTCAAAAACTGAATCTCTTGTGTTTCTACCATTTACTAACCTCCCGGAAAGGGAGTCTACCGCCTCTTCCAATGGTTCTTGTAAAGGGGGGTGGGGACTTAGGGATCACAGACAGGACAGCGAGACCTAAACTAACAACCTGTGAACTGCCATCTGCCAAATTGTCACCGGGCTCTAGTAACTGGGAACTGGTGACTGGTAACTGGTCAATAGTCCCACCATATGACAAAGTGAGGACACCAAAAAAAACCTCACAAACAAAACTGCATACTAATGACTGTTCTGGATCACAAGAGAGATAGGGGATAAGGTACAGAATTACAGATACAAACGGGAAAGTCAAAATACGAAAGCCTAGATCAGAAAACTAGAGATATCAGAAGTAAAGCGAGTGAATGGCAATGGGTACAAGCTAGCAGTATAACCAGCAATTGTACTAGATGTGAGCCAGAAGTAAATATGAAGGAAATTGGAGAGTCTCCGGGCCCTGATCATGGATCTGTCCATCACTGGAAGGTAGCTAATGCTGGACTACAGCGGAACAGCAGTGGGATTGGGTGTTCATTAGGGATTGGGTGTGCAATAGTAGGCACATGCAAAAGGGCAGAGGGAAATTCAATGCCTTCTAAGTAGCATTCTGCAAAAAGAAAACGTTGCTGGCATGGATGTTACAGTTATCATCTCCTGGTAGCATATTATAGAGAAATGAACTCTGATTCTTATCATATTTTCTTTATTTCTATTCATAATGTAGTTTTCCAAGATATTCCCATTTAAATCCATATGGTAAAGAGGCAGTTTGTGCCTTAAGGTTGTATCAGCACCTCAAATACTCCCAATCCCGCCTAATTCACTTCCCTCTTCTTATTTATCTGATGGAGAAGGTAGCGGTCCAGACAGAAAAAGCTGTGCTCCAGGTGCTAAGGGCACAAACTTTGTCTCATTTGCATATGGATTAAAAAAGGAATTCAACATTTGACTGTAACAGATGTGTTTCCTGCAGGGCCGGTGCTCAGAGCTGAGGGGGCCCACATAAGGCTTTACATAGGGAATATATGGACGTGAGAGGGACTGTATCTAATGAATCCATAGGGCTTATATAAAATAACTATTAGGGGACTGTTTGGGATGATAAACAGTTTCTGAATTTTGACTGCTGCCAAGGAAGTTTACTGCAAAGGGGCCCCCTAAGGCTCTGTCGCCCAGAGGCCTATTGAAACCTGGAACCGACACTGGTTAACCTGAACCTCACACGACTGTCAAAGCCTCTCTCATGCTGTAATACTTCTCTGAAATACCCTACTGTCGGACAATTACATTTTCAACATTGAAAGTTTTCACTATTCCCTGAATACAAACATACTAATTTGTCCTACTTTATCTCCTTTGCACTTGGATAGAGATTTGTGGTATAAGATAAGCAGCTTTTCAAGACAATATACGAGAGATACACGTTATTTGTTTTGTGAATGGTATCATTTGATTAGCATATCTTCATACTGTACTGATCCAAATGTCCATAGGCAAATTCTAGCTACGCTAAAGGAACATTGTGGAAGTCAAGGAATGTTTATCCCATTAACGAGAATGAAACCCTGTTCTCTGGATCACGGGAGGGTGGGAGTGGGTCCTGTTCTTGTGATTGGTGGGGGGTTCCAGCGGTCAGACCATCACCAATCACTTTGTTAGAACTTAAAGTTTGCAACACAACCATATAGACTCCTATTTATAATAATAATTCTTTATTTATATAGCTCACGCAGATCACAAATCGGTCCCTGTCCCCACTGGGGCTCACAATCTAATCAACCTACCAGTATGTCTTGGAGTGTGGGAGGAAACCAGAGGACCTGGAGGAAACTCACGGAAATACAGAGAGAACATACAAACTCTTTGCAGATGTTGACCTGGATGGGATTTGTACCCAGGACCCCAGCGCTGCAAGGCTGTATGTAAAAGGGCGGCTTGTCTACGATAACCCATTTTACCCATGGGTCAGTCTAGTATTGCGTCTTAGCCCTTTTAATTATAGCAATACCAGACACAACCTATAAAAAGGGAGGGGCGCTGTTTCTGGAAACAAAAATAGAAAACGGTCCTCTTTTTTTCTAGCCTAAAACAACCCCATAGGCTGCAGCTAAGATAAAAATTAAAACCAATAAAAAATCAGTAGAAGGTATTAATGATGTGCTATGGGCCGAGCATTGTACAATGAGTGATTAGGCGTGGGATCTGGAGAAACCAATATGAGGTATTGCTCATTTATTTTTCATCCATTCATTAGACGGTATTTTCTCCTGCAGACAGGCCGGGGTTTGCAGTCTTTATTGTAAGAGACACACATGAGCTCAGTGGAAAGAATATAAATGCTTCACTGGAGCCAGACTAATACTTCCGTACTTAATGTCAAGACACTGAGGTTGAGATACCTTGACAGAGCTGTGCTGGAATGCTATCTTATATTGTTGTCTGCTGATATTACCGCCCATGTTTCAGCCTAGTAAATGGGAAGCGAGGAAGGAGAATGGAACTTAACTCCTTCGCTCCCGTGACGGGAGAGCTAAGTCTCAGCTAATCCGTTTTGTTCCAGCATTGTTCTGCACACCAGACGTGCCCATAGGCACCAGCTGATTATTGCTCAATCCTGCTGATTTTGGCAAGGTCTTCTTGCCCGTGGGATCAAATGGGATGGGAAGAAAGATAATTACATGACGGGCATCTGAATGTATGATGATACAGACACATCTTAAAGGCTAAAGGCGCGATAGATTATACAATATCAAAGGGGTTTTCCAATTTCCCTGCAACACCCTTGGGGAACTGGGGCAAGGAGTCAAACTTAGGCTACATTCACACGATGTGTGCCAGCCGTACCGTAGCACAGCGGGCACACGTTGGCACCGGGGAGAGGAGGAGGGGGCGAGTGCTGGTCACCCCCGCCCATCTCCATAGTGATATATGGCACACAGAGACGTATTCCGGCAAAAGATAGGACATGTCCTATATTTTCCCCGGCTAGGGAATGGTAAGGTACCGCACATGTGCTGCACCATACTGGTCCCGTATGGCACCGTCAGCCCATTGCCCTTTACGGGGGACGTATATACATTGTATATACGTCGGCTGTATATACGTCCCCCAGACGGTTGTTTGAATAAAGACTTAACCTGCAACATCTCCCTATTTTCATGACGTGGCCTCCGCTCCATCTGTAGACCTTCCCGGATACGCCAGAGAAGTTGGCAATCGCTAAACCTCTGTGACCACTAAGAAGCTGCAGAAGCTTTGCTAATAACCTTACAAATGAAAGGGGTTGTCCACTTTAAGCACATTCTAGCAATAATATATATTGTTTGTGTGATAAAAAATTAGACAAATTTCCAATATACTTTCTGTATCAATTCTTAACAGTTATTCTAGACATCTTCTTACTGTCGTGTAACAGGAAACTTTATTCTTTACTTCCTGTAGATAAACTCCGGTCCATGGTCATGCAACGTCGCATAGGTGCACTGCTGGTCAGTATCACACATCTCTGGAAACACTCTCTGATATATCGAGCCGTGCACCTGTATGACATCACATGACCATGGACCGGTGTTTATCTACAGGAAGTAAAGAGTGAATTTCCTGTTGCGTGATAGCAAGCAAAGATAAAAAAAAACTGTTAAGAATTGATAGAGAAAGAATACTGGAAATTTGTCTAAGTTTTTATTACACAAACAATATCAATTATTTGCTGGAATTTGCTTAAAGTGAACAACCCCTTTAATGTCACCGTTCTATGCTCTATGACCACTCCAGCTACAGGGCATAGCAACCATCACAAGGGCCAAGGTGTGTAGTATATACATATGTCAGGGTACTCATTGTACGCCATGTAAAACTAAGCTGCAAAGCTGAAATTGGAAGCTTCGGGAACCCCGGCCCTGCCCTCAGGGGGATTTCCAGGAAAAGAAAAACCCTTTAAATGAACTGCCACAAAACAGGGGATCAAAGTCTGATCACTAAAGCGGCAATTTACCTGAAATACCCCGACCCGTGCACCTCTAACTTCTATGGGACTGTAGAAGATTTAAAAAAAATTATTTTTCTGTACGATGTTTGTAAACAGGGAAACAATGCAATACATCTAGAAACAGGATTTGAGAGCAATTTGAGTCATATCGTGCAGAGAAGCTAGAGTCACTTTGAAGTGAATCTCATACAGCCATTATTTTCTTTTTTTAACTTCATTTTGGAGAAACTGTATGAAAAATAAAAAAATATAATTTTCCCTGTGTTAGTATTTACATTTGTGCATTGACACCAACATTATATAACAGTAGTTTACGGCATAGTGGCCCCTATATTTACTTTTGCTATGAAGATGACATTTTTTTCTTGTATACTATTAGATTTTTACTTTATTGAGCTCAACACACACCCAATGTTCATCCCTCACTTAAAGGGGTATTACCCTTTAATGTTATTGTTTATATGATGAAAAATCATCCAATTTTTCATTATACTTTCTATACAAATTCCTCACAACTTTCTAGATCTCTGCTTGCTGTCCTTTTATAGGAAGCTTCATTGTTTACTTCCAGTGGACAGTAATCTGACCATGGTCACACAGGTGCACGGCTCGTTAGTATCATAGAGAGTAATCAGAGCTGTGTGATGTCACACAGGTGCACGGCTCGTTAGTATCATAGAGAGTAATCAGAGCTGTATGATGTCACACAGGTGCACGGCTCGTTAGTATCATAGAGATTAATCAGAGCTGTGTGATGTCACACAGGTGCACGGCTCGTTAGTATCATAGAGAGTAATCAGAGCTGTGTGATCACACACAGGTGCACGGCTCATTAGTATCATAGAGAGTAATCAGAGCTGTGTGATGTCACACAGGTGCACGGCTCGTTAGTATCATAGAGAGTAATCAGAGCTGTGTGATGTCACACAGGTGCACGGCTCGTTGATATCACAGAGAGTAATCAGAGCTGTGTGATGTCACACAGGTGCACGGCTCGTTAGTATCACAGAGAGTAATCAGAGCTGTGTGATGTCACATCACACACGGTGTCACGGCATACGTATATATCATAACGCGAGATACATAGGCTGTTGATTCACACGGTTGCCCACGCTCGTTGATCAATAGAGTATCAAGAGCGTGTGTGATTCACCCAGGTGCAGGCTCGTTATATCACAGAGAGTAATCAGAGCTATGTGATGTCACACTACACAGGTCAACTCGGTCGTTATATCACAAAGGAGTCAGCATGCGTGTGATGATCACAGGTGCACGCTCGTTAGTATCAGAGTAATCAGAGCGTTGTGATGTCACACAGGGTGCACGGCTCGTTAGTATCAAGACAGAGAAATCAAGCTGTGTGATTCACCACAGTGCACGGCTCATTATACAAATGGCTCTGATTACTCTGATGCTATAAAGGTGCACCTGTGTGACCATGGTCATTTCTGTCCACTGGACTATTGTAGAAACTTTCTATAGAATGACAGCAGCAGAGATCTAGAAATCCATTAGGATATTAATACAGAAATACAATGGGAAAATTGTAAATTTCTCATCATACAAAAATACATTAATTTGCTGCAATGGAAAACCCTGTTAAAAAGTGGATAATGTATGTAGCAGTACAGAGGACAAACAAGACAGGAGCTTGTATCCCTAGGCTTGATGCTAAATTCACAGGACTCCTATCCACCATGTTCCTTTTCTAATATACCTGCTTTAAATTTGCTCAGTGAGTATTTTTCATGTAGAACTCCCCAGACTCCTGGAATAATGTGCATTGCTATACCTCCCCCAACCCCACAACACACAACCTACATGTGGAAAGTAGTGATATAACAAGCCGGCTCTTTCATGTGAATGACGGGAGTCCCACCCTCAGTGAGCCGATGGCTCACTAACCCCCGCCCCTAATCAGCTCCCCCACTCCCTCTTTAACCCCATAAAACTTAGTTAAAGTGGTGTGGAGTGAGGGACAGCTATATTTAATAGTGAACGTTCAGAGCAAAAAAAGAACTTAATGATCCAGCTCACTAAGACGAGCCGGATTTCCCATCACTAGTGGAAAGTATAAAACCATATCTGTGGAGCTTAGAAGCCAGATTATCAATTGAAGGATCCTGTTGTATTTTAGCACATGGCAGAGGTAATTATTCATCTTATTATGTACAGAACCACATCCTCATATTGTTAGTACTATTCTTAGGTTTGATGGTGCCCATGTGGAGCCGTTTTTAGGACCACCGTTCCTAACGGGTGGATGCACACGTGGGCGTTTAAAACCGTTTTTGGTCCTTTTTTTAATAACTTAGTCGGTAAATAACGCATGCATTAAAAAAACGATCCTTTTTTTAAAAAACGCATCCGTTTTTTGACATGACAGTTTTCCAAATTTGCGCAATTAAAAACGGACAAAACGGATGCTTTTTCCAAAAAACGAATGCGTTTTTCAACGACTGCTTAAAACGGACCAAAAACGGTTTCAAAACGCCATGTGTGGCTCACCCCTTCACCTTGTCTATTCCTCCGTCCGACTTCCAGAAATTAAACCAAGCAAGATTTGAGAGGGGAAATAATGCATAAAAAATAACCACATCCAATATGATACTTTAGAAAGAGAGGAAGGCGGATGTGCAAACAAGTAAATTTTATTATTCATCATATACAAAGATAAACAATTTAAAAAACCCAAAAAATGTGAAAATACACAATGGTCCTCATCCTCAAGAAATTTCTATATGTACAACCACAATGGATAACGAAGCTGCTATATAAAGGTGTAAAAATATGCACAAATCACATGTATAAGGTGCAAAGTGCCTAGGCTGAATACATAACAAGGTTCTTGGACTATGTGCTGGTGTGTGTACAGACAATTAGAGACAGTGTCTCAATGCAAGGTGTTTACATGTTATGAGATCAAAAAACAAAACATAGATAAGTGCTGCGTGCAAAAAATAGCAGCTAGTGGTGTAGATACACCAATTCAAGTAGATACAATAAGCAGTACATCACATATATTACCTAATGTAGAGCAATAAGAGAAGAGACGACACAAACGCCACCCGCGTATCGCCCGTCTGGCGGGCTCCACCTGAGAGAGCCCCCAGACGGGCGATCGCGTGGGGCTTGTTGTGTCTCTCCTCTTCATGCTCTACATAGGTAATTAATGTGATGACTGCTTTATGGTACTACTTGAATGTGTATCTACACCATGAGCTGCATTTCCATATTGCCACTCAGTAAAAAAAAAAAAAAAAAAAAAAAAAAAAACAAACCATATATCTACTTTTTTGGTTTTTTTAGATCGTACATAACATGGTAACACGCACTTTGCAAATGGAGGACTCGTGCGTCTACTTGTGCTAGTACACACAAGCACATAGTCCCGCATAACCTTGTAATGTTATCAGCCAGGCCCTTTGCCCCTGATTAAGTGATGTAGCCTCAGTTTCCTGTTCTTAGCTGAAAGGAGTGGCACAAAGGTGTGGTCTTCTGCTGCTGTACCCATCTGCCTCAAAGTTTCGACGTAAAAGTTTTACAATTATACTGGAAAACTAATTGAAATCCAATTCTACTTAGTAAAGGCTTAAACTTCTGACCTGCGGATGATAGGTTATCATAGTGTAGCGTATAAAGCATGGTACTGTAAGAACCAGCAGAAATACATGCCATACCTTCAGCCCACTGGGGCAGAAGTATCTAAAAGTAAGACATGTGATAGTTAGGCTCAGTTCACACCTGTGTTTGGCAGATTTGTTCCCCCTTCCAAATAGTGGAGAAAATAGTACAATAGCCCACGTTTGTTAGCCACTAATATGACAACAGTTAAATGGGAGGCAAACATAGTACATTGAAGTTAATTGGGAGCGGTGGACTTTCTGAGTAAAGGGGTGGCCAAATTACACAGCCCGCTTTTTTGCAGGGCTGTTTGATACCTGACATCTTTCTGCTGTTTTACATGCTCAAAATGATGACAAAATCCCCTTTAGCAGCTTATTATTCTTAAAACTCGGTTTGTTGTTGAAAGTAAGTTGTGTGAAAAGTATTGAAGTAAAGTAAGGATAAATGTCTAGGAGGAATATATATAGTGGATTTGTTCCATAAGTCTCCGTGGCATTTTTGTACGTGGTTTTTTTTGTGTTGATATGGGACATGTGCTCACATCACTCTGGAGCATGGTGGGTGAGACTTTATCAGAATGAAAGTCGCCTGTTTTGTAGGAAAATTAAAAGCGTCATGGAGGACGCTTCCGATCTATTGGTTTCCATGCGCATCATATTATTTTCAATTGTAGAACAGTTTTTACCTTCAAAAACGTGATGTGATAAATCTCCCACTAGATGGACTGTTGGATATAAGCTGCGCTCTGTTCCTTTGTGTCTGTACTGGGTTTGTTTGCTCATGGTTTTTTGCATGGAAATCGGGAGGGAAAGGGGTTTCGGTTTTTCATGTCTGCAAAGCCGCTGCGCCCCTGCAACACGGATCCTTTCTGTGAGGAATGCGAGGAGAGGGGGGGGGGGGGTGTTCAATACTGTGGATAGGTCAATCATAGGTGTATTGTTAAGTGAACATTTCATTATTCTAAAATGTTTGCTATGATAGTTTGACCAAGGAGAACTAATATTTTTTAGGACACTTTTCATTGGAAAGTGCTATACCCCTATGATGGAATGAAGAGTCTTCTTCCGACAGACGTGTTATCCAGCCATAGCTTCAACAATGTGGCATTTTACAGTTTATATTACGCGCTGCGCCAGAGGGAGTAGTTTTAGTAGTATTTGACAGGTTTTTATCCAGAGTAGTATCCAGAGTTAGTAGGATCAGAGAGTATAAGTATTAGGAGAGTTCCCAGAAGTTTTATTTTAAGTAAGTGTTTATATATTCAAGAGTTACAGAGTAGAGTGTTTACTTAGAGGTAGTATAAAGAGAGCGAGATAAGTAGTTCCAGAGTCAGAGTAGTAGAGACAGAAGAGTATCCATGAGAGGTATAAGAAGTTAGTCCAGACTTCAGGGCAACCCAGAGCTAGCCTGTACGAGTATATTATCAGAGTAGTAAGAGATTGACACGAGGTTTTATCTATTCAGGAGGTATTATAGGATGGACAGAGTAGTAGTATAATATAGATGTTAGCAACCTAACCAAAAGTATCAGGGGGGGGCGGCTACTGATGAGCCTTTTTGTTGCATTGCCCACCAAGGGCATCATCAGAGAGGACCAGTTAGTCAGTCGTAGCCAGCAGGAATCTGCGTACACACCACCGGGCCCATGATCCGCCAGTGTGGACCTCTTCAAATCCTCCATACCCACTTGACTTGACCCCAGTTCTGCCAAGGCAGGAAAGCACTCCCACACTGACCCACTAATCTGCCGGGTGTTCCCCTTTCACATCCCTCCAACACTTGATTGACCCAGTCTGCACCAGGAAACCTACACAGGCCTTATATGAATCTCGGCAGCGGGTGGTCCCCCCGTTCACATCCTCCATACCCATTTGGCTTGACCCAGTTCTGCACAAAGGTAGGAATGCCCCATTACTTGCCCACTGATCCGCCAGGTGTGCCCCCCTTCACACCCCTCCACACCCACTTGACTTGACCCAGTTCTGCACCAAGCAGGAAAGCCCTACACAGGCCCATTGATCTGCCGGGTGTGCCCCCGTTCACATCCCTCCATACCCATTTGGCTTGACCCAGTTCTGCACAAGGTAGGAATGCCCCATACTTGCCCACTGATCGCCAGGTGTTTGCCCCCCTTCACACCCACTTGTAAGTGACATAATTGGGGAAATAGATCACAATTTCTGTCTTTTTGCTAAGAATTGATATATTTCAGGGCTTCTACACCAGATTCCAGGCGTACAAACCCTGATACATGTGACCCAATTTGTGAACCATAAGGATGGATCAAATTCCCATGAACTACTCCAAAAAAATGATGGTTCTCATTTCCACAAGGGATCAGATACAAGTAAGCAAGTTCTGCCCCCACTTTCTGCTATGCACCATAAAGTCTATATTCACCTGCAGCAGGTTTGGGGCAGAATTCTCTATATCTGAATATCCATTGCCACTAATTGGACTATTCATACAACACAGAGGTCACAGTCCCCTGAATTTGTGCACCACGAGAATTTACTCCTAGAGACATGTTATATATAATGGCTAGGAGACTGTATAGTTGTGCGGTCCTATAGCCCGTGTGTGGAGTCGTGTCTCTACATACAATAAGTTATTCCTCCGCTCCATTGTCTGGTATCATGAAAAGGTAAAGCGGTTATGATTATACTAGCCATTGTCGTGTGATTAGTCTCCTCCCCAGGCCCCTTGTTGTGGGTGCATTCGATTCATGCGTCTTGTGGGTTTGCCTTTTGATGCAGCGGTTACATAATAGGCAATGGGTGTCATCTCTCAAATTACAGTGACCACTCACACCCAGGGGACTTGTCCTCAGATGCTACTGTATGGCTGGCTGCATGGAAAACCGGCAGCCCCCGCTCCAGCCGTCTCCTGGAGACGTCAGCCCCCACCTTGCAGACAGTACAACCCATTCCTCCTATTCTGTGCCTGGCAGAACATTCGATGTGATGCCCAATCAGGTTCTGCAGCAGCCGCAGACGTCAGGAGGGGGGCTTTATCTCGCTCGGTCTTCTGCTGGAGCAGACTGCAGTTGCTTACAGTGTGCAGCCTCCATTAGGACAGCTCTATTGATTTCTGAATCACACTGCAGCAAGAGACAGGCAGACAGGAGCATCTGACAGCAGCAGCCAGGAGCATAGGGGAATATAGACAATCCGGGCTAATCTGACCCCCCACATCATTATGCCACATAGATACATACACGCACGGATAGGACGATGCAGTCATTGCTGAGAAGAGCGAGCCATGGGGGTTCACACATACAATATGGTAATCAGCTGGCAATGTGACGGCAATGCTGAACCGATATGACATGGATTTTTTTTTTTTGTCATATATATACATATATCTATATTCTACATGTATATAGATAGATAAAGAAAGAGAGAGATTGATTTGTGTTATACATATACTATGTGATATCAATATTCATGCATCATATTCAATATTATAAATATTTATACAGTATATTATATACTATATGAAATATTTGGATTTAGAATAGATTTACTTATACAATGATATACATAACATACATAGTTATATCGACAATATAATCAGCTGATGGCA
This sequence comes from Engystomops pustulosus, assembly GCA_019512145.1. NCBI lineage: Eukaryota > Metazoa > Chordata > Amphibia > Anura > Leptodactylidae > Engystomops > Engystomops pustulosus. Next base: position 20,427,595 of record CM033643.1, read on the forward strand.
ATATAGGGGAACTGGCAAGGATTTTTCATATATATATATATATATACACTATGCATTCTATTTTCATATTTAGATATAGAATCTACTGATATATAGAAAGTAAAAAAAGGCGACAGACTGATTTTTTTAATATATGAAAAATACAGTGTAGGAAAATATTTATATAGTATATAAAATCTAGAAAATATCTATCTCATCTCTTTATACATCTATCCATCCATTGGTATCTATCTACCTACAGTTTCTATTTATCTATCTATCTATTCTGTCTGTCTGTCTATCTGTCTATCCATCCATCAATATCTGTTTATCTATCTATCCATGTATCTATCCATCCATTGGTATCTATCTACCTACAGTTTCTATCTATCTATTCTGTCTGTCTGTGTTTCTATCCATCAATATCTATCTATCTATCTATCTATCTATCTATCTATCTCATATCTATCTATCTATCTATCTATCTATATATCTATGTCATATCTATCTATCTATCTATCTATCTATCTTATAAGTATTATATATTTTTTTTAAATGTATTTAATATTCATATGTACCCTATACTGGCAATGTGAGAACAATACAGTTCTGCCATAGATCTGTTATATGGACAAAATGCATATCATATTTAATATGACTAGTTATTATTGTTATACTATAGAATAAAACATTTTAGGGATACATATATTCCCGGATATCCATTATTAGTAGTAACTATTACTCTGATGTCATAATATACTGTTTTGTATCTTTTATTGTTATATGATATCAGTAAATATTATATCCACGTATAGATAGAGAAAGATGGAGAGAGACTGATTTCTAACATACAAATAATCTAAATATGTGATTTTTATATATATAGATATATGTGTGTATATGTGTATATATATAAAACAATAAATATTATGCTCATGTATACACAGTATATATGTACATTATATATATATAACAATAAATATATATGTATATATAAAACAGTAAATATTCTGCTCATGTATACACAAAATGAAACAATGCTTCTCATAACCAAGTGAAGTGACGCAGACAGCTCTGCTACATCCGCGCCAATGCCTAATCTAAGCCATCTCGACGTGAGCCCTTGCTTTGTATTAGCACCACAAAAAATCCTAGCGGAAATGGGGCTAGCTCTGTAGGTTCCTAAGAAACGTCTAGGCGTTAAGCCATTATTAGCACAAGCTATATTGAGCATGCTTGCCAGACAGGCAGAAAGGCTGAACCCTAGGTCCGCCCAGACATGTGCCCTGCCATTTTCGTTTTAATCAGTCTGCTCAGGATGGCTGCTGATTCATTTTGCAGGACAGCCCCCTGGGAGCCTAGGTGGAAGCTGGAGGCGAGCTGCTCCTGCCTCATTGCAGTATTCCACATCACGGGGAAGACAGGGCTAGATAGTCAATGACTGCGGACCCCGAGCCACACAGTATCATTACACCCAGTAACCCTTTCATCGCCACTAATCGCCATTCAGAAATCCTCAGCCAGGCGTCTGTCTGGATCCCTTCCATGATCTGTGAAATACATAGAGTTAAACCCTTTTTTTTCCCCGAAAGGTGAAAATATATCATGTAACGGGGGGGATTTCGGGGTATTGGGAGGGTGGGGGGTGATCTACCTGATTTATCCGGTGGACTTTGATTGGTGGGATTGACAACCTTATTATGCAGCGAGCTTATTATTGATATTATTCTGCTCTCAGTTGCTATGGCCACCTTGCGAGAGACATTCAATTTTCTCTCTTCCATCATCATTATCTATGAGGCCATCTGTTGTGGAAAATGAATTCAGCCTCATTTGCATGACTGATAAGCAAATTTTTTTTTTTTTTTTTATCTATTTAACAGAAGGTCATATGCCGGGGATTTAGAGCTGGTGAAAAAAAAATGTGAAAAAAAAAGCCTATAGAGAGCATGAGTGGGAGTGCGTGCATTAGAGGATGTGTGTGGAAGTGTAGCAGATCCCTTAGGCCTGCTAGCCTATCGTACCGCATTTGTCATTCCTGCCAGGGCGACATTTTTCCCCTAAGCTTCAGCACACACTAAGGAGAGAGACACACACACAGAAAAGCGGGAGAGACACAGATTTTCCCTCTTGTCTTCTGGAAGCGCTGCTTTTTTCTAGGACTGGGTGTCATTTTACACTTCTTACACGGAGCGGGGGTCTGGTTCAGATTTCTGTGGAGGAGACACAGCAGAGTTCTTGTGGTAGGCTCATTTTTCACTATCATTTTTTGTTTTTTTTTTAGTCTTTAACTTGAGTCTGATAACACGTTGCAGTGCGGCGCCATTGGAAAGCATTGGCAAAAGTCAAGTTAAAGGTTGCTGGAAATGTTGGCTTAACTCTGCCCGGTTTGGATAACTTCTGGTTTGCATGCGTCTCGTGCCTTACGTCCTCTTATGTTGTGGAATGCTTGTTCCCGGATGAAGTAGATGTAGATTTGTACTGAATAAGGTAACTTAGGGCCAATTCACATGTCAGTTATGTCTTCAGTTATTTGCATCAGTTATTGCGAGTCCAAAATCTATTATGGAAAGACTTTCAACTAACTAAAAAAGAGATGTGATCTCTGATGTGTGATGTGAGCCCTTAGAAAGCTCATGAGTTTTCCTATTCCAGCACCAGGAGCTGAAAAGTTGCATCTAAAGACAACACAGCAAACTCAGTTCTGCTACATCAAGAAACACAGCACTGCTACATCAAGAAACACAGCACCACTACATCAAGAAACACAGCACCGCTACATTAACAAACACAGCACCACTACATCAACAAAAACAGCACTGCTACATCAAGAAACACAGCATCACTACATCAATAAAAACAGCACTGCTACATCAAGAAACACAGCACCACTACATTAACAAACACAGCACCACTGCATCAACAGATCCAGCACTGCCTACATCAACAAACACAACACTGCTACGTCAACAAACACAGCACTGCTACATCAACAAACACAGAACTACTACATCAACATACACAACACTGCTACGTCAACAAACACAGCACTGCTACATCAACATACACAACACTGCTATGTCAACAAACACAGAACTGCTACATCAACAAACAAAACACTGCTACATCAACAAACACAGCACTGCTACATCAACAAACACAGCACTACTACATCAGTACAGAGCATACAAGTCTTCTTTTATGTTGTTTGTGGTCAAGGGAATCATGTTCTATTTATCAGATGTGGGTTATAGGAAGAATTTGATGGTGTTTTTGGGGTAATGTAGAATTCTGTTGCTGCTGTGTGAGGTTACTCTTTGTTTTGGTCAGCGGCGTCCAGGGAAAACGTGTCACCCTAAACTTATAATGAAGACTGATGGGTTCATCCGCACAATCCATCACGCTGGCGTGGTGGCTTCTTGCAACTGATTCTTTCATCTTATTTTTAGTAGATGTTTGTTTGCTGGTTTTAGTTATGTTGTAAGAAGTTTATGGTACATACTCATACTCAGCCGTGACTTTTTAATGAATATGTGATTGTGAGATGTTGCAGAGCTGAGTTGGCTCACTGGCACAATAGTCTAGCCTTTGCATGGGACTGCAGGGAAAACTACTGAGTGCTCTCAACCATTTCAGCTCTGCTACATCTAGGGAATAATTGTTGTTACTTTCTATGTTGCTTTTGTCACATACAGGTGTTAAAGGGGTCTGCTGAGATATTCCAGGATGTCAATGATAAGACTGTGTGTGTTCACCACCCCCCTTTCCCTTTACCCAACACCACCAAAAAAAAGTAATTACCAAGCTTAGATTCCCTGACATTTGACTGCTGCTAATTCACTGATTAATCTCATTAATGTGATTATAGTAGGATTTGGAGTTGGCTGTCATTGTTCTGTCCTGAGAGCTGCTTTCTATGCTGTCAGTCTGTGCTGTGGGCTCATGACTTCCCCTGGTTCAGCACTAGGAGCTGTCCAGTGCTGATACCTGCAGACACACAAGGCTCTGTGCAGCAGGGACTGCAGGCAGGGTGAGAGCTGTGCACACAATGCATTGTCCTCAGCAGCAGCGTGAGCTCAGGAGGCAGCATTGTGCTATCAGGAGTAACAGTCCCACAGTCACCTGTATACTCCATGTATACTCCATGTATAGTCCATGTATAGTCCATGTATACTCCATGCATAGTCCATGTATAGTCCATGTATACTCCATGTATAGTCCATGTATACTCCATGCATAGTCCATGTATACTCCATATATAGTCCATGTATACTCCATGCATAGTCCATGTATACTCCATGTATAGTCCATGTATAGTCCATGTATACTCCATGTATAGTCCGTGTATACTCCTTGTATAGGCCGTGTATAGTCCATGTATACTCCATGTATACTCCGTGTATACTCCGTGTATAGTCCATGTATAGTCCATGTATAGTCCATGTATAGTCCATCTATACTCGGTGTATAGTCCATGTATACTCCATGTATACTCCATGTATACTCCGTGTATACTCCGTGTATACTCCATGTATAGTCCATGTATACTCCGTGTATACTCCGTGTATACTCCGTGTATAGTCCATGTATACTCCATGTATACTCCATGTATACTCCGTGTATACTCCGTGTATACTCCGCATATAGTCCATGTATAGTCCATGTATAGTCCGTGTATACTCCATGTATAGTCCATGTATACTCCATGTATACTCCATGTATGCTCCATGTATACTCCATGTATACTCCGTGTATACTCCGTGTATAGTCCGTGTATAGTCCATGTAAAGTCCATGTATAGTCCATGTATAGTCCATGTATACTCCGTGTATAGGCCATGTATAGTCCATGTAGGATTATGTGAGACTGTGTTACATCATGGTACCCAAGTTCCACTTACCTATCTATCTGTCTGTCTGTTCATCCATCCATCTATATTAACTAATCTATGTATCTTATCTATATATCTATTATCTATCTATCTAATAACTATATATCTCTTACTATCTCTTATTGCAATCTCTTAATCTATGTTACGTACTATCAATTATCCATCCATTCCTTATTTTATTTAATATGTTATAAAATATTTTCTTTCTTTCTTTCTTTCCAGTATATATCTTTCACCTTTCTTGTCCTTTAGCTAACAACATAGTATAACTCTCATCCACCTTGGTGTTGCTAAACCCTTATACACATTAGACATTTAGATCCTCTGATCACATGCTGATTGGTTTAGTTTCAGCAAACTAACAGATACTACTTACCTGCCTTATACTACTTTCACTATATACTGCTATCAGTGCTTTATTCTATCTACCTATAATATCTATCTATCTATGTCCACTCTATCTCTTTCATCTATTTACCTATTATTTTATCTATTTTTCTATCTAGTTATCTATCTCTCATTCTATCTATCTATCTATCTATCTATCTCTCATTCTATCTATCTATCTATCTATCTATCTATCATCTATCTATCTATCTATCTATCTATCTATCTATCTATCTATCTATCTATCTATCATCTATCTATCTCCTATCTCTCATATCTATCTCTCACATCTATCTATCTATCTATCTATTATCTCCTATCTCTCATATCTATCTATCTGTCTTTCTCTTTATCATCCTATATCTCACATTAAAGTTAGGGTAAGTTTTTGGGTCAGTGTTGTTTTAATATATTATTCTATACTACATCTTCCAGCCCCCCCCCATTCCCAGGTCATGCAATATACATTTATTGCATAGGAGATTTACATATACAGATATATATAGATATATTTGTCTTCCTCATCACTTCCCCCTGCACCTTTTACTCCTCCCTTCACATGTTATCCTTCCCATCCCCCTTTTCCCAACTTCCTAGTACTTCTCTGTGCTTCCTTGATATTTTGAGAAACAAGTCACACGCACTTTAGTCACATTGCATGCACTGAGTCATATCCGTCAATTGAATTACATGCCAGTCTTCATTACGATAAGGATGGGATTTATTTATCCCTCTATAGACCGCAGGTAGATAGGCAAGGACTCCTGTGGTTGTGTCTCTGCTGGTCCTAACCATCTGTGATGCTTAGTGACTGCTGGGCCTTGTAGTGCTGCAGTTGCTTGTATGTGTCTAGTAAGTCTTTCCTCTTATGTGTATATTGGTATGGATATTCTTATATGGTGACAATTATCTATTATTACACCGATGCTCTTGTTACTATTGCCATACTAGCACTGCCAGTCGTCTACCATGAACGTCATTCAATGCCTATGTGGTTGATTGTAAGGAAATGTTTTGCAAATTGATACAAAATATTGTGGCCTGTCTAACAGGAGATACAAAGAACACCCAAGATTAACTTTATCCACTGCTTGGTAACAATGGTTTCACATCAGATACCAGCGCAGTCCCCTAGACACGTCCTATAGACTTTATCCGACGCCTATCCTACCAGGCAGAGAGGTCTATGCCTCCCTCAATCCGAGATCCCCGGTTGTTTACAGTTTAGCAATTTGACGTAATCCACCGATTGGCTGAAGAAACCACAATGTGACTTAATCGCAGTCACGTTTTCAGCTTGGAGATGGATTACATAAGTGATATTAGGCATCCCCTATACTCTCGCGCCAAGAACTTTAGACACAATCCCAGCTGTGTCTCCCTTTAATCACACTGTAACGTCTGATCATTGATGGGTGACCTGCGCGCCTATGTGTTATATCTCATGTCTCGGTCCGTTCTAATATCACGGATATAATAGCAGCACACAGACACACACACAGCTCAGCTGCTGAGTTCCCATCTATTACGATATATACAGCACTGCACACGCTACCCAGTCTGCTCTAGAGATTTAGGGGCCTGTGGGTACAATGTTAAAGCATACAGTACATCCCTATACTTGTCTGAGCAGCCCAATAAGCAAGAGACTTGGAGATCATTTGTTTAATCCAAAGGCAGACCTGGCAAAATCTACAGCTCAGCATTCAAGTGCACCAAGACGTTAGGATTTTGGGGAATGGACATGTTTTGCTCTTCTCCAAGGATGTCAGACTGAGACAGGGTAAGTCAGCAATCCGCGACTGGTGCTATTCTGCAGCAGTAATGTGGTCTCAGAGGGAGTTGGTGTTTCATGCATACTACACAGCTAAGCTTTCTAGCCCATTGCCTCGCAGACTGTCTGCCGCTTTCATAATAGAGGATACACAGTAGATGCCTGAGCCTCAGCCGCGCACACACACACACACACACACACGCTCATTCATTCTCGCCGTTTAATGGTGTCAAGCTATTAATATCTATTTTTGACTCCAGGTCCGTTGCGTTTCTCGTCTGAAAACATCATTACTATTGTCCATGTGGCACAATAATTAGCATACAGATGAGAAGTGATCTCGTCTCTGAGCATCCACTGAAGGAAAGAGAGGGAAGAGGTGCGGTGGAAAAGTTGATTGGATGAATGAAGAGGAATGGTGGGCGTTCAAATGCATTAGAAGAGTTTAGTTGTCATGGAAGAGGTTTGTCAATTTTTCTTGGTGCATTTCCTAAGTGGGGACTCGGGGTGTCTGCTTCTAGAATGAAGGCTTAGAAGCTTCTGGCCTACTAAAAGTCACGATTTTGGAATTTGTGGACAGAGAATTGCGCCTTCCGCACTCCAGGTAAATATACCTTTTGTCTGTGTATAATGGGGGGGGGGTGTATGTCTAGTAGTAAAGTAAACTTGGTCTCTTAACTTTCAATGGGAGCTAAAATTATCCGACGTGGTTGTTTTTGTCTAGATGTTCAACTTCTAAAGCAGAATTTTGGGTCATTGTTGATAGATGTTAATTGAAGCATCTCTAAAGTGGATTGTATGCAAGCTCTGTCTATGGTAAAGTAGAACAGGCTGATTGCTGGCAATGTAGCAGAGCTGAGTGTGTTAAAAGTTGAGCTGTGTATGTAGATAGGAGTCTGTAGACTCCACAGATAGTGATTGACCTAATTTGAAAGTGCTGCATGTTTACCAGAAGTCGCCGGATCCCAACTTGTGCCGAGCACTGATGAGGATGATGGAGACACAAGCAGGCATCTCAGGAGGGATCTGATAAAAGTCATTTCTATCCAAACTCCAAAGCTGTCATTTCCCCCCATGTCTGATGCCATTACTCCCATCCCAGACAGCACACTACACCAACAATTGCATTAAGTCTGCATCTCCAGGCGAACTTGTCTCTTGCATCTACACCTTATCTCTATGGCTGGTGTATAAAAATAATCATATCTTGTGTTATTGTTGCCTCCTGATGGATGATAAATGACAGCGGCGTCTAGGGCTTTTGCACTTTTCCCACATCTGCAATGTGTTAGCTATACAAAAAGTTCCATAGACATAGTAAGAGCAGTAACAAAGGGGAGGAACAAAGGCATTGTGTTGTCACTTTATTATACTGTCGTTCTGGCAAATTCCATAACAGGCGAATAAGGAGGGGAAGGGGTTAACCCTGCTCCGATATTGTAGTAGTGCACACATGACTGTCTACCTATGGCTTTGTATGTGATGTGTGTAGTAGCATGCTGTCATAAAGTAAGGGGGGGGGGTTGTTCGAAGTCCATGTGTTTATCCGCCAGGTTATTTATCATTAAACTTTCCCATCGCTACTGCTGGCTCGTCCTGGCATTGCAGTATCCATGGATTAAAATTCCACACAGACTTCTGGATGCTGCATTGAGTCTGCTTCCTGCTGTCTGCTCCATGAAATATGCCTTTAGTTCCAGATTTTGGACTAATTAAGCCTAAAAACGCATCCTAACTACTTTTTACAAAAGGGAATGAACTTTAAGGCATGATTTATGTTGCATTGTGGATGGTGGATCTCAGCATGGAGCTTCATTCTCCATCCAAACTGCTTTCTTATTGTTATCAATGGCTTGTAGCAAACATCTTCAGAACTTAGGACAGTTCCTCAGGTCTGCAGCTGACCGCATAGTCTTATTCTTTTTTGCATTTGTTGCTGGGGATGTAGTATATGTTCTCAGTGGCTGCTAACCTGGTTGCAGCAGACTTCCCATTGAGAGCTATTAAATCAAGAGTCTGCCATGACTCCTGAGAACAGGGACTGAAATTAATGCTCGATCTGTCAGCAGACCCTTTGCCGCGTTGAAATTCCCACCTGCTTTATGCATCTGGGCAATTGGCTACTGCTGTCTAAATCCAGTGCACTCTGTCTTCCGGCCGCAGTCATGTCTGCAGCACATTGCAGAAAAATAGACTAGCGACCGGCTCCATAGCACATAACAGAAAACCCAGGAGTGACTAACAGTCTGAAAAACATGAGTAGGATTCAAAGAAAGTAAAAAATTTGCATTTATTTAAAAAAAAATTTTTAAGAACCCAATGACCCCTTTGCATGCCCTATAATCGAAATCCTGTTCCTCGTGTCTCCATAGAAATTCCCTGTATGAGAAGGATATCAACGTGTTTGTAGTTTGGATTCATTTGGAAGGGAGAGAGAAAAACAGCTGGCTCAGCGTCTGACTGTGTTATCTGGGGCTCTGGCTTGTGCTCTAAGATTTATGTCGCTAATATCTTCACAATGGAAAGTGGACTTCTCTTTGCAGCACTTTGTGAGCGTTACAATGTGCTCGCCGGCGACTGGAATGCAGTCTGCTTTGTTCTCCAATTAATATTCGGTATAGAGGAAAGTATTAGTATTGGGTCTTCAACGTCAGTAGACGATGGGATATTTCTGATGTGAGGGGGGTGGGATTGGGGATAGTGGGGGGATCTCAGAAAAGCCACCTGTGACTCATAATCTATTAGTCTGGCATTAAAAAATCAGGGCATGTCCATTGTCATAGCCTTAAACAGGGTATTTCTTAGTTTGTTGACTTTATGGCACAGTTCACACAGGTAACATGTCTTTGAAATCAGGTTGGGGAGACCCAATCATTTTGGTAGGCTCTGAGTCCATCAATGCATCAGTAGTTTATTAAGTAACTGAGTCTCCGTGTTTTTAATCATTCCCTATATTGTGATGCACTGTAAGAGATATTAAATATTAAAACAAAAAAGAAAGTTAGTGAACCCCTTAGATTTTCCTGGATTTCTGCATTAAATCTACTAATATAAAGATGGTCTGGAAGCCGTGTGAGACACGATGGTAGACAATGTAATCAAAGTAATATCACAGAAACGGTAGAAAGAATTGGACCGTCAATGCAGGTAGAAATAGATAGAAATAAAATATAATAGCTATAATAACTTTAAGAACCCCAACTCCCCTGCGTCCACCAAATGTCCACCAAATGTTTCCTATAAAAAAAAGTTGTAGAGGAATTTGGAAAATTTGTAAAGATGTTCCACTTCCTCAATATTTCTGGGATGCCTTGTGTGCAATCTGCTCTTCAGGCCATCTCTACAAGCTCAGTGACTTGGATAGTCCAAAACACAAATCTTATGTTCAGCCATTTATTATTTGATGTGGGCCATGGACTTTTTGTATCATCCATCACCTCCTCAGCTGTAAGGCTGCATTTACATGACCATTGGGGGACGTATATATAAGCACGGAGCGGTATGGAGCGCTATAGTGCAGCACACGTGCGGCACCATACCGCTCCGTAAACAGGGGAAAGTTAGACATGTCCTATCTTATCCCGTGTTACAGCGCCATGCGCCATGTATCTCGATGGAGTGGGGAGGTCTTAAACCGTGATGCTTCTTCCGCCATGGTTCACCTGATGATGTTTGCCATCGGTGTGTAGCCACCTTTTCCACTGAAACAGAAGCTCACATTTATCAGAACTAGTGCAGTCTTTACTGTGTGCTGTTTGCCTGTGGAGTCCACAAGGGGCGCCAGATTCATCAAAACTGGCACTGGTCTTCATGAATCTGGCACCCCCTGCACTACTCGGGAAGTGTCCACCATTATTTTTTGTTATGTTCATACTGGAGAATGTGGCGCACGTCAGTAATAAATGTGGCACAAACTCCGACTAAGCACTAACACGACCATTCAGGTGCACATAGAGTTGAACTTAAAAGTTCCACGTTGTCCACAAAACTTCTCAAAACATTGTAGATCAGCCAATAGAGCAAACCTTAGAATGGATGCCACCAAAAATGTGTGAACACATGAACAAAGTGTCCTGCAGTCTCGTAACAGGATGACTACTTCTAGGAAGAATGTCTACTGTTTCTATTTATAACCATGGTTTGATGTATAATCAGATCTGAGGTCCTCTGAAAGTTCTTTGGATAGAGTCATGACCAGCACTACATAGTTTGTCTTGAGAAGAACAGAATAGTCAGTAACTATGCTTTGTCTGCCTCTATCCAATGGTCGGAGCACCATTTACCTGTCTAAATGGGTCTCCTGAATTGAAACTCCCTTTGTCTTTTAGCTCTTGACAGAGGTCCATTGTCTTTTCTTCCACGTTTACTCAAAATTTGATAAAAAAAACATGCCTGATACAAGTACTCTTTCACTATACATCATTTTTCTTAGTTTTAGGCCATTGTGTGTGGGGGCCCAGGATCTTAGGTATTGGGTGTATGTTATATGTTTGTGTGGTATGTATATGCTGTATGTCTGTATATGATATTATATCTATGTGATATTTGCAGTATGTGTGTGTATTTGTGATGTGTATATGCTGCATGGGTGTATATGGTACTGTATGTATGTATATGTGGTGTGTGTATGCTGTATATACTGTATGTTTATGCTGTATGTGTGTATATGGTGTGTATATATGCTGTGTGTCTATATACTGTATATACATAAGTATATTAATGTGTGTTTATATGAGTGTATTTTATGTATATATTTTTTAAAGGTGAAGGGGGGCCCCAATTCATAAATCTGCTAAGGGGCCCTTCCTCTCTTAGTTCCGCCCCTGTGTAGTGGTGTGTACTGCTGTCACCCTCCTCCTGTATACTGTATTTGGAAACCTGGAAGCAGATAAGAATAGTGGACCAGTGGAGGTACTAAATTTCGGACCCCCACTGATCTTATATTGATGACCTGTCATAAAAATATGTGATCAATATCAAAAGTAAGAGACAGCAAGTTATAGCGAAGATGCCCCTGAATTTCCCTCCTGTGTACTTCGTATACACAGACAGTCCCCAGGTTACGTACAAGATAGGTTCTTTGGATTTGTACTTAATTTGAACTTGTATATTGTGTAGGGGACCGCATGTATATTTATATATATATATATATATATATATTGATTGCTCCAATATTTCAACACTCCAATATTTCAACATTCCTAAATATGTAGTCACCAATTTACTATAAAAACTCTTAAAGCACATGTTTATATGTATACAATATAGATCTGCATCTAAGGGCAGGTGTTTCCTATTGAATGTGCCTATACCACAGGAATTACTTACTATGTAATTAGAATCTACTATAAATAATCATTACTAATGCTGGATATCCTGTGTCTGTACCACGTAGATCCTCGTAGATCCACGTTACCACCGTCAATAGCACAAAAATATTATGTTTCTATTTGTTTTACCATTAATTCATTTTATAAAAAGAGATACAATATTGTGGGGTTTGTTTAATGACTTCGATGATTGAGATGCTCCGACTCTTCTGCATTTGTTTAGTTGGCAACAGTGTATCCCCTGAGAAGCAAACACCCATAACATAAGACACGAAGTTTACTTGTACATCCTCTCAGGACACACTAATGCACTTGTTTACAAAATCCATTTGCCACCTGTTCAGACGGCGCAGAATCTAATGATGAAGAGAGAGACATTTTCTCCCTGAGTATCGTTATGCACAAAATTTATCAGTAATACCCTAAAGATGTTCTGGCTGTCTCAGAAATCCTTGTTCTCTCTTATTCTTAAAGGGACGGAAAGATATGGTGTTTTTTATACAAATGTAGACGGTCCTATTCACTGTTATTGAGCTGATCTGACAGACAACCAATGGAGAGGGGCATCGATGGGGCTCCAACTGGTTGTCCATTCACTTCTCCATTCAGACGTGGATGGAGCACCGATCATTCATGTACACCAGTGCTTCATTCCTCGTGGGAATGAGTGGTGGTGGTGGTGGGTGGGGTATTCCCACAAATCACATGTATTATAATCCCTGGGACCCTCATGATTAATACACACTCCCTATTCCTCCCGACTGACAATGACGGACAATTTCCATCAGCCCATAGAGATGCCCAATCACTGCTCCATGTAAACTTATGCTGTAGACCCCCGTTCCGGGGATTGGCCGGCTTCATCAGTAAGACCCCCCATAACCAGAGGTATATCTATTCTCAAATAGATATTCTTTCAAAGAAATGTGTATGGTGTATTGGGCAAAAAAAACCTCACTGGGGCACATTTACTTACCTGTCCGATAGAGTTCACCGAAAGTGCATTGTCCATGATACTGCACTGTGCCGCAATTCACTAAGATCGTGCGCCCGATATCCTGCATGTGTCGCTTCCCCGCTCAGGTCTGACAGAGTTCACCATCTTTTTAGTGATGCATGTAATTGCTTGGGCTTGCGACATAATTTTAAACGTAACTCCCGCGCTCAGACCAAATCAGTCGGATCGTCCAACGGCACCCCCCTCATTTGTGTCACATGGAAGCCAGCGCCGCTGCGCCAAAAAACTAATCACGTGCAACACAATCCCAGTGCAGACATTTGTTAAATGCTTGTTCAAGTCGTGAAATCCCCCCAAAAAGTACAAAGTCCGATGAAAATCCAGTGCGCGACCCTTAGTAAATGAGCCCCTTTGTGTTACTTTGGGTACGTCTCCCTTCACTTTTATCCTATGTAACAGCATAAGGTGCCCAGAGACTAGGGGGACACCTTTGTGTTCCGGAATAAAGTTTTGGATATTGGGGAATTCGGTAGTGCTCACATGTATCCCACAGCTTGGGGTGGTAGGAAATCTACCGTCAAAATCAAGCATGGATAAACCAAGAACACACATAGACCCGGACACCGTGATAAGGATGGGCTCTGGTAACCCCCCCCCCCCAAGAGCCCTTTAGGCTCATTACCATCATTTTAAAGATTGATTTTAGACGGAGGACATGGATGACAAATATAAGATCATATATTTGTCATCCATATCCTCCATCTAAAATCAATGTTTAAAATGATGCTAATGAGCCTGAAGGGCTCCTGGGGGGAGGCGGAGGCTGAGACAGTCTAATAGCCTGTGAATCTGCAGCACTAATGGGCTCTGGTAATCCTTCAGGCTCATTAGCATAATTCTAAAGGTTAATTTTAGAAGGAAGGAGGTCATGGATGATAAATATAAGAAGATTATCCCAGTCACGGTGCCTGGATCTATGTGTAAGTGTCCCTGGTTTATCATGATATCTTGATTTTAATGGTACAATTGAGGAAATGGCACAATTGATTTTTATGGTAGATTTCCTTTCAATTGTATCAGCGTTCTCAGATGCCATTATAGTTTAAGGCCCCTTTTACATTGTCATTGTGGGGATGAATATCGGGCAGGAAGTTTGCCACCATACCGTACGTGTGCCACCATGCCGCTCACGGGATAAAGATAGTGTCCATTGTTCCCAGTGTTGTCGGATGGGTGCCATGACTCGCTATAGTGAGGGGAGGGGTGAGTAGTTTGCACCACTCATCCTCTCCAGCGTTCGGCTGTATTGCTCACCTGGGCTATTGCCGGACGAGCATACATCTGTGTGAAAGTAGCCTGAAGCTATGGCAGAACAATAGAGGGAACAATAGACTCCCCGCTTTGCCTATCGTAGCCGATAGAACAACAATTACCCATGATTAGGGCCCCCATGCGGAGATGTTGCTAAAGTAAAGACTGGATGGAAAATAAGCAAAGTTAGCTAAAATGTAATTAAGAGTCTAGATAAAAATATATAGGTAGACTATGTGTACTCTATATACTATATATCACATGATAAGAGGTGTGAGTATTCTCCGGCCCATACAACTCAGCCTATGCAATCATATTTCTCCATGCAATGATATAGCATTGATATGATAGTATTGATATGAGTATTGATATAAACCCTCCTGCAATATTGACGGCGTCTCCGCTGACCTGGGGCAAAGCTATACGGGAATCATTGTGATATCCTAATAGATTACCAGGCGATTGACTTTTGCAATGAGACTAATAGCTTGTCAGATTCAGAGCAGAAGGCATCACTAGAGGATGCACCGGGCGGGATGTGTCCCATGTGGCCGTCATCATGAAATGTCTGGTGAGAGCAGAATCAGGGGGGGGGGGGGGGAGCGCGCTGTGTGTATGGAGTGTAGATCACCAGATTATATTACTATTAAAGGACATCTACCACCAGGATGGAGGATTGTAAACCAAGCACACTGACTTACTGGTGTGTGCTCCTCTGGCAGGATCCGCTCTTCTTTTTAAGTTTCTTATGCCAAAGGGGGGCACACACACCAGTATGACAGTGTGCTTGGTTTACAATCTTTCATCCTGGTAGAAGATGTCCTTTAAGGTATAACAGTTCATTCAACACACAGCTAATTTTTTTTTGCTGTATTTGAAAATTACTTCCATAACTTGGGATGGTCTTTTTTTCAGCAGAATGTGAATTGCTATGTAATATAGGTCCATACACTGGGATAAGACACACCTGTACAATAGAGGAATCCTTTTTAAGTTTCTTATGCCAAAGGGGGGCACACACACCAGTATGACAGTGTGCTTGGTTTACAATCTTTCATCCTGGTAGAAGATGTCCTTTAAGGTATAACAGTTCATTCACACACAGCTAATTTTTTTTTTGCTGTATTTGAAAATTACTTCCATAACTTGGGATGGTCTTTTTTTCAGCAGAATGTGAATTGCTATGTAATATAGGTCCATACACTGGGATAAGACACACCTGTACAATAGAGGAATCCTCTTAGACAACATGGATGATGGGTCTGAATACTCTATTATATAGTTTTTGTCAGCAAAATACTCTATCATCTCTTCACGAAAGAATTAAAGTGGTTGTCCAGTATATAATTGCATAATTAAAAGTTAACTTACTGTATCAATTCTAGATCTCTGCTTGCTGTCATTCTACAGGAAGCTTCATTGCTTATTTCCTGTGTAAAGAAATCTGTGTGACAGCACATGACCAGGTATATAAAACGAGCTGTGCACCTGTGTGACATCACATGACCAGGGACATAATGAGCCGTGCACCTGTGTGACATCACATGACCAGGGACATAATGAGCCGTGCACCTGTGTGACATCACATGACCAAGGACATAATGAGCCGTGCACCTGTGTGACATCACATGACCTGGGACATAATGAGCCGTGCACCTGTGTGACATCACATGACCAGAGACATAATGAGCCGTGCACCTGTGTGACATCACATGACCAGGGACATAATGAGCCGTGCACCTGTGTGACATCACATGACCAGGGACATAATGAGCCGTGCACCTGTGTGACATCACATGACCAGGGACATAATGAGCCGTGCACCTATATGACATTGCATAACCAGGGATTGGTTTCTATCCACTGGAAGTAAACAAGACACATGTGGCATTTTGGGGATGTGTCTGAATTCATGCATTTTACATGTTATTATGCGTTTGCCGGTTCACATGTGTTTTCAAACGCATCAGCTAAAAAAAGGGGAGTTTCCAAATTGCATTGGTGTCAACATTGCGTTTACGAAACGAATGTGTTAGCACACATGTTAACATAGTGTTAAGAAACTCATGTGCTATCACGATGTTAGCACGTGTGTTAACATCACGTTTATGTATGTGTTTTTTAAACGCCATGTTGACAGCAATGTAGTTCGGCAAATCTCCATTTCTCAGGTGCGACCACACGTTCAGTTTTTCAGATGCAGTTTTTCATGCCCAAGCCAGGAGTGGAGTAGAAATAGGAGGGGGAGCAGAACCTTTCAATTATTTGCCTCAACCCATTATTATCCACACCTGCTTTTGTCTCCATCTGAAAAACTAAACGTGTGGACGCACCCCGAAGCTTCCTATAGAATGACAACAAGCAGAGAACTTGAAAACAGGGAGGAATTGATATAGAAAGTGTACTGGTAATTATACAACAATTAGGGCTCATTCACACAATACGTTGCATCAAGTTTTTTGATGCGTTTTTGACACATTCCTTAATCACGTGCTGAGGTTACATTGCGTTTTAGTAAATGCAGTGGAAACACAATGTAACCTCCGCATGTGATAAAGACTGATGCCTATGGAATCCGTCAAAAAAACGCATCAAAAAACGTGACGCAACGCATCGTGTGAAAGCACCCTTACATTTATTGGTGGAAACTGGGATACCTTTCTAATGTATTTATTATGATGTGACCAATGATCTGGTCGGTAATCCTCAAAAGTGTAGGAACATATGGGAGAGCTTTATAGATTGGCTACAACTTTTCAATAGTATTTAAAAAAAATCATGTCAAATACAAGATGCCTCCATGTTTTATGTATGCTGGATTTGTATAGATAAGGAAGCAGCTTACTATATAGCAGGAGGAGCTGAGCAGACTGTACACACTGGGGCACATTTACTAAGGGCTTTGCGCCAGTTTTCTGTCCGACTTTGCACGTTCTTTCAGGTTCAAACTGCTTGTCTAAGGAGGTGTCCGCGCCACATATGCGTTTTGTGGCGCAGCTGCGCTATTCTTCATGTGACACAAATTTATGTACTGACGGGGACATTCCAGTTATCAGTTGGACCGTGCACCAGATTTATTATGCAAAATCCGACAGAATTGTCTTGGACGCCCCATGTTAATGGTGCACCCCCAAAAAATGGTGCACTGTGCCAGAGCAGTGCAGGGAGCGCTTCATGAAGAACGTGCGCCAGACATCCTGAATATGGCGATAAACACAGGCAAACTGCATATAGTACAGACTGATCTTTTTAGTAAATGTAGGCCAATGCCCTTTCTGCAGGAGGCATGTTATAGAGCAGCAGTAGCTGAGCAGACTGTACACAATGTCCTATCTGCAGGGGACTTGTAATAGAGCAGCAGGAGCTAAGCATACTGTAGACAATGTACTGTCTGCAGAAAGCATGTTATAGAGCAGAGTGAGCTGAGTAATTTGTATATAGAGTTCTATGTGCTTGCAGCATGTTATAGAGCAGGAAAGGCTAAATAGATTTTACGTGGGTTGCATATTATAGAACATAGTGAGTGAACAGATTGAACATAGTGTCCTATTAGTAGGAAGAATGTTATAGAGCAGAAGGAGCAGATCAGGTTATACATAGTGCCCAGAATGTTACAGAGCAGGAAGAACTGAACAATTCTTCATAGTGTCCTATCTGCCGACAGTGTGTTTTAGAGCAGGAGGAACTCAGCAGATTCTTTATTGCATACTATCTGCAGGCAGCGTGTTATAGAGCAGGGGAGCTGAGCAGATTGTACATAGTGTCCTATCTGCAGGCAGTATGTTATAGAGCAGGAGGAGCTGAGCAAATTGTACATAATGTCCTATCAGCCGACAGCATGTTATAGAGCAGGAGGAGCTGAGCAGATTCTTCATAGCATGCTATCTACAGGCAGCATGTTATAGAGCAGGAGGAGCTGAGCAGATTCTTCATAGCATATTATCTGCAGGCAGCATGTTATAGAGCAAAGGGGTTAAGCAAATTGTACATAGTGTCCTATCTACAATAAACATGTTAGCTGACTGTAAGTGCTTCATTTAGCCCGAGTGATAATACCACCATTTTATTATCTTATAGGACGCCCAATGTTCAGTTGCTTGTCTTCCCTCCTGTGCATAGGGAATAACTTTTTAACCCTATACCCTCTTTACACCTTTCTATTTATACAAATCTTTAATATGTACATCATTGTTATTGTCCTACTTGTCTTTCCTTCTCTCCGATCAAAAGAGTATTTTAAAGTTGAAATGAAAAAATTCTGCAAAGTGCAATAAAGAGTCAATTCTTCTCAATAAACAGACATTAAGGAGCGCGGATAATCCCTGAATCTTAAAGATGGAACCAAGTCGACATTTTCTGTCTTGTATAAAAACCTCTTTTCTCACTGCTTTACACACAAAACCCCTTTTGTGTTTATCTCAGTGATAATAATTACACAATCGCCTTTAATTAGTCTATTAGGCATATTGTGGGAATGTTAGGTATTGAATTGGTGGCAATAGGGAGAAATCGCTCCACAATGGACTTGCCGAGGGTGGTTAGTCCAGGGAGCATACGTCTAATTTACTCATTAACGCTATTAGCTGTTGCTGGTAAGTGAAAAATTGTGTTTACTGATACATCCTGCCTGGGGAGAGAGGGGACTCTCATATTTCAATGGAAATATGGCAATTGATTCACATAGACAATAGTTATAAATGGTGCCGAGAGAATATCTATTGGAAGAATTATTGTGTAAGTTCATCCTTAACCAGCTGAGAATGATAGAGTCTAGGCACATACTGTACAAGGCCGTGTAATCCTATATCACACTCCCATAGATGTTCTATTTCCATGAATATTCATGGGCTGATTCTCGTAACAGAGAATATCTGTGTACCTACCAAATATTCGATAGATTCCATATATTGGATCCATGCAATTCACCGTGATCCGGACGGTCCCTTTTAGAGAAAATAACTTAGGCTACATTCACTTGAACGTATGGAGGACATATATATGGCCGACCTATATACAGCGTATATACGTCCCCCATACACGGCAATGGATGCATGGCGCCCTACAGGAGCAGTACGGCACAGCACATGTGCGCACTGTACCATTCCGTAGCTGGGAGAAAGATAGGACATGTCCTATCTTTTGCCGGAATACGGTGCCAAGCACCAAATATTACTATGGAGAGTACTACGGTACGGCAGGCATACATCGTGTGGGCATCTTTTAACTGCAAATCTTAAGGTTCAACTTTCTGTACCTCTACCACTATGCATCAAATCTGCCACCAGGATGAAGGATTGTAAACCAAAAACACTCTGCTGATGTGTGCCCCCTCTGGCTGGATCCGCTCTTGTTTTAGCTTCTTATGCCCTTGTTTTTACAGGAAAGGCTTTCAAAATTATGCAAATGAGCCTGAGGGGCTCCAGGCTCAATTAACAGCCATGTAACCCCTCAGGGACTTTTTTTTTTGTATAAACAAGGGCATAAAAAGCTAAAACAAGTGCAGGTCCTGCCAGAGGGGACACACACCAACTATGAAGTGTGCTTGGTTTCCATTACTTGGCCTTGGTGGTAGATTTCCTTTAAATAAAAGTTGCTCAACTAATTCTGGTGCAGTTGCAGTTTTTCTTCTATAGCCTTTTCCCGGGAATCAGTAACATTGGAGATGACTTTCTGCTGTCAGGTGGGAAGTCCAAGGCTGGAGCAGAAATATACCACCCGCTTGACAGAGGGAAGCCTTATTACTGTTTTGACTATGAAAACTAGTGATTGCTAAAGAATGGTGGGAACTTGAGATAAAAATACAACTACTACATGGAATTAGTGGGGAGAAGGTGTAAAAAGTTGGCTTGGCACATTCACTTGACAGTAGGTAACCTTATGTTGGCTGCTAAAAGTAATAACACTGAAGGCTCAGAAATGGTGGAAACTTGAGATCAAATAAATCCAATAACTACACGGAATCAGTGTAGAGACACTTACCTAAGGATGCACAGAGTTAGAGATGGTGGTGGAGGTGGTCAAAGGTCCTCCTGAAAGGTTTTCTAAATGATAGATATTGATGACTTATCCTTAGGAAAGGTAATCAATGTCAGATCAGTTGGGATCAAACTCTAGACACCCCCAACTGATCAGCTGTTCCCAAATAGATCCGGAACCAAAACTCATTCCATGTCACAAGGCTTCTTACAAATTAAAATACTATAGGATGTATTGGCAGATGCCACCAAGACAAATTGATTTGCATATTCATCTAAAGTACATGTCCCCATTTAAAGTAAAATAAGTTGAATTGTTTTGAATATTTTTGTAAAACTGTACATCAGTGATTTTAAGATTTGAACCTTGGACTGAGAGGTTAAGTCACTTAGGAAATGACACATAAAACAATTACATTGACAACGCAAGTCCTCGCTGATTCACTCATCTATATATATGGTTGTTGACTGGCTCCATAAATGTCTCAGACAAATAATGGTCTTGTTATTTCACATGGATGACACTTAATGAGATTTACGTTGAAATAATTAAGAGCTCTCTGGTTCTGGCAGATTTCCCCTAAGAGTTACCTAAATGCGGTCATTTCTTGGGGAAAAAAAATATTATGGAGATTCATTGCTGCCCTCTAAATCAGTAAATACTATTGTACAGTCCATGCTTTGCTCATGGATATGTCTAAAATAATAATAAATATT
Organism: Engystomops pustulosus; assembly: GCA_019512145.1. NCBI lineage: Eukaryota > Metazoa > Chordata > Amphibia > Anura > Leptodactylidae > Engystomops > Engystomops pustulosus. The sequence continues at coordinate 20,448,917 of CM033643.1, forward strand.
ATAATTATAATAATATATTTTAATATATTAAAAGTAATCAATGAAGATACATTGTCCTTGATCCCAAAATATCTGTGACTGAATGTAAGAAGTTACTTAAAGGGGCATTCCCACTAAGACAAGATTCTTATTTTTAAGGGTAAAGGGCTGAGATTTTGCATAAAAGAGGAAAATTGAGAAAGAGCATTTCATACCCTACCTGATTGGGCTAGTAGTTAATTGGGTAAAACCTGGTGGCAAATATTTAACTTTTTCTCCCTCTGTTTTTATCTGTTTTCCCCCTGAAATGTATAAGGAATTATCTCTTGGCTTCTGTCCATAGAAGCTCAATGGAGAGGAGAGGGGTAGAATAGAGTCACAGCAGCTCCATTCATGGAGAGGGAATGGAGAGGATAGAGTCACAGCAGCTACATGCATGGAGAGGGGAAGGAGAGGATAGAGTCACAGCAGCTACATTCATGGAGAGGGGATGGAGAGTATAGAGTCACAGCAGCTACATTCATGGAGAGGGGATGGAGAGGATAGATTCACAGCAGCTACATTCATGGAGAGGGGAGGGAGAGGATAGAGTCACAGCTGCTATGTTCATGGAGAAGGGAAGGAGAGAATACAGTCAAAGCAGCTACGTTCATGAAGAGGGGAGGAGAGAAGGGAGTTACAAAAGCTAGGGCTCCACCCACAAGATTTAAAGGGTTATAACGGAGGCTGGTGAATTACATCTAATACTCCCAGAACCTCTATATTGGATCATTGAAGTTAGTAGTGAACAACTCAATTTAATTGAACAAGCAACCATGGCCAAGTTGAAGCACTCATCAGTGAAAACCTCTGCATGCACCACGAGAGGCGGGAGACAGATATATATAGAAGGTAAAGTTTTTTTTAAATGCGACCCCAGATAGAGTTTGTATAGGGATATTTTGAATACTAAATCAAAGAACCACGAGAACCTGTGGGTAGTTTAGCATTCCAACATCCCCTGATAGGTTCCCTTTAAGCTGAAGGACAATGCAACAACTAACGAGGTCAAGGATAGAGTATGAATCGTTGTAGAACTTAGACCATGTTTCCCTATCTCATATTGCAATATTAATCAGATATTTGTAAAAATAAATGTCAGCGGTTAAATACGTTCTGTGTGTATTCGGCAAATCTACAGCTTTCATCAACATTTTCTGAATTTCACAGCAATGCCTCGGGACATAAATCACGGCAGGTGGTGTTGCACTATTAAAATGTGGTGAAGCCTGATAAGACATCACCAGCACATTCCCGGCATAAATATTAGACAGAGGATCGCAATCCAACACCAGCTACATCTGGTCTTTATTTCAGTGATTCCACCTTAAAAAAAAATACAGAGCCCCCCTCAGATCTGTGAGGAGATTGTACGAGAGAGAGTGGGCTATGAGCTTGTAAAGGGAATAGTTCATCAGTCGTGGGCCCGGTGTCTTTTATAACTACAATAAGTACAGTCATTCAAAGTAAATGTCATATTTGATAGGAGATTACTGGTGTACAGCATCTGACTATAAGATTTACACTTCACAAATCACTTTATTTTATTTTCCAGCGCTAAACAGAGAGGGGGATCAGAAGAATATTTGTAGCATCTTTTTAACACTTTGTTATGTACAGCTGAATTTTCTAGCTATTTTAATGCTCATTTCCCGATTGTCCTTTATCAAAAGGGTCAACAAGTTCAGATCGGTGGGGATCATTGCACCTCCTGATGCCCCGGTGGGTGCTAATTTACTCTTCAGGAATGTCCATCCCTCACAAAGCTTGATACCAGTCAATGGGTTTGGGTGCAATACCAGATACAACCACTATTCAATGCAAGCGCTCTTCAAACAGGTTATTAATGGAGCACCGTGTGTTGGACCTAAAGATAGGTCATCGATTGGGGAAAATTGCCCACAATTTTGCTTCTTTGGAGTCTTTGTTAGGCCTGTACATAGAATTTGCCCTGTTTTTGTAGATATCTGGTCCGTGTCAGCCCACTATTTAGCAAGTATAAGAACCATGGGGGGAATTTAAAGGTCACACTCCCCCGTCCAGGCGGTCTAAGCCTCTTAATGTATCCATCGGGGCACTTAGCTGGCCCGATCTTGCAATGTTTTGCTTAAAAACCTGCAGCCCCAGAAAACTGCCATTGAAGCACTGATAAATGTCCTCCCATATGTCTAAACATGAGTGTGATGACCGGAGAAGAGTATCCAAATCTTCAGAGAGGGCAGATAGACTGTAGACCACAACAGGTGTTTACAGGAGAAGAAGGTTATATGGCACAGAGTGTGTATAATAGAAAGAGGGAGGAGAGAACATTATGTGGTGGTGGAGGATGGAATCACACATCGGCGAGAGGAGATCCTGCAAGAAATGTAGAAATCAGTACAGAGTTTAATCTGTTCCTCTACATAAAAGTAAAAACAAAATCATTCTGGACTCACGTGCCTCAAAAGACTAGGGGGCACTGTCTCGTCTGGACAAATCAAGGTTTAATCACCAGAGGCGACAGGGCTTTTTTACTATGAGAACTCTCAATGTGTGGAATAGCCTGCCTCAGGTGCTGGTCACAGCAGGGACAGCAGAGAGCTTCAAGAAGGGTCTAGGTGCCTTTTTACACCTAAATAACATTGATGGTTATGTTATATGGAATTGTTTCCCCTAAATCCCTTCCTCATCCAATCCCTTCCCTTCCTTGGTTGAACTTGATGGACAAGTGTCTTTTTTGAACCGTATAAACTAGATAACTATATATCCAGGATATATCACTTGATCAGGTGAGAAAAGACAGAAGTGAGAGCAAGTTGTTATATAGAAGGCTGAAAATCAATGCCAGAGTTTCAAGTTTTTAAAAATTGATTGGATCACATCAGACATCATTGTTGCTGTCAACATACAAGTTTCATTACTATGTTATTTCTCTCCTTTCATGATGATAAGTTTATTGTTATGGCTTCATTTTCACGATATGGAGCGCACAATCCCCTATGTACCGTACGTTGTGGACATCAAGTTGAATTGGAGATTTCTGTATTCCCTCGGTCACCACTAGAAGGAGATAAAGTGCGGATGATGTGCTGTTTTATTACTAAGACAGTTGTCACACTACAAAACGAACATTATCGAAACACGATATGTCATAAGTGTTTGGTAGTTGCCGGTTTCTCCTCTATGGAAGGTCCTGAAACCATGTTTCATTGATTTTAATTTATCCATGACTGTGACTCAGTACCTGTGCATACAATATATATACTTATATATACAATATAGGAACCTGTTTGTATACAGTATGTGTTTGTGCTTCCATTTGAGGACACACATATACTGTGTTTATATATACAGGCAGTCCCCGGGTTACGTACAAGATAGGTTCCATAGGTGTGTTCTTAAGTTGAATTTGTATGTAAGTCGAAACTGTATATTTTATTATTCTAGTTTTCAGACAAAAATGTTTTTTTGTCCCAGTGACAATTAAAATTTTTTTGCTTTAATTGGACCAAGGATTATCAATAAAGCTTCATTACAGACACTTTACAGCTGATCATTGTAGTCTGGGACTATAGTAACACCCAGAGAGCTTTGCTGAAGGTCACAGGGGGGCATAGGGGTCCGTCTTTAACTAGGGGTCGTCTGTAAGTCAGGTGTCCTTAAGTAGGGGACCGCCTGTATATATATATATATATATATATATATACATATATATATTACTCAGCAGATGCCATATTACTGTGTCTCGCTTTCTCCTCATTGCCAGTGATGTTCTGGTTCTGTTCAGGTGACATGCCTAGGATGAGCCTCGTGCTATTCTAGCTGTATAACTCACACGTATTCTTCTACATTATCCAGGTTACGGGTTAATGTATTTCAGCTTCTCAGCCCGGCGGCCGCTATACATCTCCTCTGAAGACTATAGAATCGCACAATGTCTGGTGGCTCTTATGTGTTGTACCATTCTTAGCTCATCATTCATCTAGGCACCTGCTGTGAATAACCATCAAGCAATATGGCGAGAAAGTTAACCCTTAACATTGCTTATTTGTGTTTCAAAGTACGACTTCTGTATTGTATCATTATATACAAGATAGTCCAGGAAGAGTCTAGAGGGCAAGAATGGGGCAGAACATTGGCTTTGTTTTCTTGTCTGCAGACAGAGCCCGACAATGGTAATTTATGAGTAACAATGTGTGCAAATCAAATAAATATAACCTCAAGTACATTGCTGTTATCATACAAACATAGCAAAACCTTAAAAGGGGTTTTTGCTGGCTAAACATATTGATGGATGATCCTTACAATAGTAATGAAAACTCAACTCTCATTCAAGTGATGTGCAGTAACCAGGTGTGACCACAACACAGAGGAAGGAGCTGTAGGTTGTATTTTCGTTCCTCTGTGCATTGGCTGATGAAGCAGCAGATCAGTGCTGATGCCAAGAGTCAGACCACCTAAACAGATATTGATAACTTGTTATAAAGCGCATTCATTAAGATTTTTAGCCCAGAAAACCACTTTAACCCTTAACGACCTGGCCCTTGTTTATTTTTTTCATTTCCATTTTTCACTCCCCACCTTCAAAAATCTTTTTTTTATTTTTCCATGTAATGAGCTCTGTGATGACTTGTTTTCTGTGTAACAAATTGCACTTCATAGTGATGGTATTGAATATTCCATGCCATGTACTGGGGAGCGGGAAAAAAATTATAAATGCAGTGAAAATGTTGAAAAAACGCATTTGCACGGTTTTCTTGTGGGCTTGGATTTTTACGGCTTTCACTGAGCGCCCCAAATGACATGTCTACTTTATTCTTTGGTTCGGTACGATCACGGGGAAACCAAAATTTGTATCGTTTTTATAATGTTTTCATACATTTACAAAATTTAAAACCTCCTGTACAAAAATTTTGCCATCTTCTGGCGCTAATAACTTCTTCATACTTCGTACTTTCATACTGCAACAAAGACTTACTTGCTATAGAGAGGGCACAGTCCGTACCCGCACCCAACACGTGCCTTACTATTAAATTTTACCTTGTGCTGGGCATGACTCTAGCTTCTAGGAATACAAGGAAAATGAGTCCTGCTCCGTGCAGCCACAACCCATAACGGGCACAAAAACTTCATGTATAAAAGCTCTTTGCACATCACCAGGACCTGACCTATGGCCTGAATGGGAGCAAGCAATAGGCACTGGACAATATCATTCAATATCCGATAGATCATCATCTTATCCATTTATTCATATTATTCTATTAGTCACATGGATTTAAAGGGATTTTCCAAAACTAACATGTTTTCACATTGAAATTTATTGTCTCAATCGGCTGGGGTCAAATAGATGGATCTACTCCTATTGTCTCCTATTGTCTCATTTCAGCCCTCAACTCCCATCATTGTCTCAGTGGGTATACCCAGGTGACGGCAGCACATTTTTCTCTGTCTGTTGCTATGGTGCCCACACTATATCTCCATAAGCATCGGTATATAAAGAGAACATACTGGGGACTCTACTGCTACTGTCTGTTATACAATAATACACGTAGCACCTTCTATAGACTTCTCTTCCATCTGTATGTATTCTATGTTCTTGCCGAGCCGGTGCTGTAACGAGGGCCTGCACAGATGTATTTAGTATTTAGAAGAGGTTATTTATTCATAAAAGTTTTTTGGCTTTACTATAAAAGCATATTTCTTAGTAAATTCATACAAATCGCCTTCTGAAGGATCTTTTTGAAGGAAAATCCTCCTTAAAAGCAACCCCTTAACATGTAGCTTGAGTTCTTTGAAGGTGCCTCAGTACATTTTGAAAGCAGTCAAAGCTCAGCAAAGATAGGCGAGCGGTTCTGCTTTTCGATTTTCCACTACTTTTTGAGATTTTGAGTAGCTGAGAATTCCTTTCTATGAAGCAGCCCTTTCAGGATCGGCCCTAGGGACATGTCAGAGGAGAAGGTTTGCTGGTTAGGTTGATAAAAGAGTATACTGGAATACCTGAGACCTGAATTTCATGGCCAATCCATTATTTTTATAGGAATTGTGTAATGCTCATTTCCCCATGGTAGCTAGACATGGGAATTGTACATTACTGCAGATCCTGTAGGTTACAACTGATTGCTTGTGGTCCCAGCAGTGGGACAACCTCTACTATAATTATGGAACCCTTGTCCAATTTCACATCTAGGTCATAACCAGTGATACTTTTTGAAATATTCTACCATCTAACACAGAAAAGAAACAATGCAATGCCAAGAAGACGCCTCTAACTTCTAGGGTGACAGCTTTAAAAATACTGTACCAATAACAATGATGGTGACACTACAATTAAAATGTTTTTGTCTAATCCTGGGGTCACAGGGTTTCTAGTAATTGTAGAAGAACATTAGAGCTGATATAGTTTGCTAAGGGGTTGATGGCACAAATATGCAAATTTTCTGCAATCAAATCAATTCAAATTTTCTGATTTGCCTATGACAAACCAATGTTGCTCCAATTGTCCGGGAACGGTATATGACCAACTGTAGTTGTCTAAACATGGATGTTTTATAAAAAGGTGTTTTGTTTCGTTCATTTACACAAATGTTTGATAAGGTTATGGTTAGCGTTTGGATAAGGGTCGTAGAAAATGAACAAACCTAATTAGGAGTCTTCGAGATCTAGAGGGAGTTATGTATGATTTCAAGAAAAAAAGCAGCAACTTTCATTCAAAAGGATTCAATTTGGACCTGAACCAAGTCTTCTAAAAGAGTTGGTGTAGCTTCAGTGAATCTTGAATGATTGTCATCTCCAGTGATATTATACATGTTTTTATAGCATAGTGGATAGGTCTAATACTGGTCATAAACTAAGTTTGACCTTTAAAATACAAAATTTAAAGGGGTTATCCGAGAGTAGCAATAAATTAGGGGCCGGCTGGGGTGGGCTTTTTTTAAAAATAAACTTTTACTCACTTCCTATGGCGCTCCTGATGTTCTGTGCTGAGGTCATCTGATCCGGTGCCCCTGTTTGTTTACGCTCGTGGAGCTTTGACTGTCCGTCCACTTCCATCCTTCACCATATCCAGCGTCTACAATAGTGAGAGATAGGGACGGATAGGCCACCTCTGCCCCAGGCTCCCCATGCGCAGCTTCAGTGCCCCGTAAAAAACAGGCACACAAATCAGATGGACACGGCGCGGGATCGACGGAGAGATGAGTACACATTTATTTTTTTTAAAAAGCTCACCCTGGCCATCCCCAATTAATTGCTACCCTCGCATAACCCCCTAATTATTACTAATTATGACTAACCATAACAATGTTTTGAGATTATTTGCAAAAACATTTCCTAACTATATAAGCAGCAATCCTCCCGTATTTTTATAACGTATATATTTTCCTCCAAATAGTCATAAAAGATTTTCGAAATCTGGAGCAGGAATTCCGAGTACTTTTATTAGATTCCAGAGGTTACCATCATCATCCTACAGACAGCCATGATCTGAAGTCTACAGTGTGCAAATGCGACACAGATTAAAGAGTATAGAGCTGCACGTGGCCTCGGAAGAAAACCACAAGGAATAAAAATTCATCCAGTGCCTTGCTCTTATTTTTGGATCTCTCCGCTGGAGTCTCTGCTGCCAAATACTGTCTTACCCATTTTCATGACACTAATTTTAATCCCCATTTCTGATTCTCGTTCCCTTGCAGAATTCAGGTACAGTTGTTGAGATACACATTTTATTCCCTCTCTATTCTTCTTTTCAAAAGTTGATAAGAAATATGTACACAGGTCCGGATACAGGAAGTATACAAATCTCGATTCAAGCCAGTGGGTGTTGGAAGACTAGGACAAGCGTACAGCACTGCCTCTGACGTCAATGCACATTCCCAGCGGGATACTCTGCTTCGGAGCTCACTTCCACGGATGCACCTTGGGGAGACAATTATCCCATGGTTTTCGGTGTTTACTTGTGTTACCAAGGCAAAAGAAGAATAGTGTTGTGTTTGTGAAACAGTCATATGGAGAGGGACCCGGATCACGCAGGGACAGGTTCTTTGAAATTATGAGTGAAATAGTAATGCGGGGAAGACAGCCAGCTTAAAGGGAAATTGTCACCTGGAAACATGTGCAATCTGTGGGCAGCATGGTATGAGCAGGAGGAGTCTGGGATATTTATATATAACTTGTGGGAAAAGGTTAATTTTAACTCCAATTAGATATCTTCTTCATTCCGGGTTATAGTCCAGGGACGGTAAGCTTGTGATGACACAGGACTCGAAAGAGGCGCACCGGACTCCTCAGTATAGAATAAGCAGAGATTTATGAAAGTTATTATATAATATTGTACATTTCCATCGGACAGGCGCTTATAATGCTTGAGTATTGACGCCAAACCTCAAGCCCTGAAGCGGAACCACAGACCACTCACCTTATCTCTGTCCCGACGGCAATGATAAGCTAGATTGTCGCGTGATTGATACGCTCCGATCATATAAGTAGACAAATGCAGAAGTCGCTGCTTTCAATACACAGGCGTATACAGGCAGTCCCGGGTTACATACAAGATAGGGTCGGAGGTTTGTTCTAAGTTGAATTTGTATGTAAGTCGAAACTGTATATTTTATATTGAAGTTGGACAAATTTCTTTCTTTTGTCCCTGTGACAATTGAGTTTCAAAATTTTGCTGTAATTGGACCATGGATTATCATAAAGCTTCATTACAGACACCTTACAGCTGATCATTGCAGTCTGGAACTATAGTAACATCCAGAGAACTTCACCAGAGGTCACAGTGGGCAGAGGGTCGTCTGTATATGAGTGTCTGTAAGTCGGGTGTCCCTAAGTAGGGGACCGCCTGTACCATGTATACAGAAGGCAATACGGTCTTCTGGGGGATATTGAGTTAATAGATTTCATTACTTTTTGTATGCACCCCATAGTTCTATAGTACCGGGTTATGTAATGTATCCATTGAGTAAGATGTGGGACTATATGATAATGAGTCCCTTGTTACCTGGCATACAAATATTATCAGCAGTAGACGGCTTGAGCATATAATGGATCTGTTGTGTACCCCTACCTACATAAACAGTGTGGGCACAGAAACATACTATTACTCCAATCCTGTATGTATGGGAAAGCACAGTACTATTGCTTCCATCCTACATATTGAACACCGCACAGTACTAGTCCGCAGGAAAGGATTTGTAGGACTGTGTTATATCCATATAGGCACAGCATAGTACTATTCAATCCTGCATATATGGGCAGGCACAATACTACTACTCCTTTCTCGTATATATATGGCAGTACTACTATTCTATCCAGTTATATAATGGGCACATAACAGTACTACTACTCCTTTCGTGTATATAAGCAATACTACTACGCGATCCTGTATATCTGGGCACAGTGCTACTACTATCTATCCTTATATATGGGAACAGACACGTACATCTACTCCTATCCGTATATATGGACACAGCACAAGTACTACTACCTCCTCCTGTTATATGGGCACAGCGCAGTACTACTACTCCTAACCTGTATATATGGGCACAGCACAGTACTACTACTCCTATACTGTATATATGGGCACAGCACAGTACTATACTCTCATCCTGTATATACGGGACAGAACAGGGCTACTACTCCTATACTCTATATATGGGCACAGCACAGTACTACTTACTCATCCTGTAATATGGGCACAGCGCAGTACTACTACTCCTATCCTGTATATATGGGCACAGCACAGTACTTTACTCCTATCCTTATATATGGGCACAGCACAGTACTACTACTCCTATACTGTATATATGGCCACGCACAGTACTACTACTCCTATCCTTGATTATGGCAAAGCACAGCTACTTACTCCTATACTGTACATATGGGCACAGACAGTACTATCTCCTATTCTGTATATCTAGTTGTCTCTTCTAGGGAATTGGACTCACCTCTGTGATCCATTCACTTGGCCCATAATGTATTACAAACAGCAGGAAAAGTAAGTATTAGTTCTCCATAATATCTTTCATTCTTTCTAAATTATTTCAACTCTGACCTCTGTCTCAAAAACACTATATATCCCATAAATGATGTGGGTGACCCTTAAGTTTACAAAATCCTCGGGATCAAAAATTTCAAAACTTAAAGGACAGCAGTGACTCCATTGGAACCAGTCTGACCATAGATATCATGCATGTCAGAGGAGAAGGTTTGCTGGTTAGGTTGATAAAAGAGTATACAATGACTATATATGTCAGGCTGGTTCCAATGAGTCACTGCTGTTCCTTTAAGTTTTGAAAATTTTGATCCCGAGGATTTTGTAAACTTAAGGGTCACACGCATTATTTAATGGGATATATAGTGTTTTTGAGACAGAGGTCAGAGTTGAAATAATTTAGAACGAATGAAAGATATTATGGGAGAACTAATACTTACTTTTCCTGCTGTTTGTAATACATTAGTGGGCCAAGTGAATGGATCACAGAGGTCAGTCCAATTCCCTAGAAGAGACAACTAGATATACAGAATAGGAGTAGTAGTACTGTTCTGTGCCCATATGTACAGTATAGGAGTAGTAGTACTGTGCTTTGCCCATAAATACAGGATAGGAGTAGTAGTACTGTGCAGTGGCCATATATACAGTATAGGAGTAGTAGTACTGTGCTGTGCCCATATATACAGTATAGGAGTAGTAGTACTGTGCTGTGCCCATATATAGAGGATAGGAGTAGAAGTACTGTGCTGTGCCCATATATACAGGATAGGAGGATAGGACTAGTAGTACTGCGCTGTGCCCATATATACAGGATAGGAGTAGTAGTACTGTGCTGTGCCCATATATACAGGATAGGAGTAGCGCTGTGCCCATATATACAGGATAGGAGTAGTAGTACTGTGCTGTGCCCATATATAGAGTATAGGAGTAGTAGCCCTGTTCTGTGCCCGTATATACAGGATGAGAGTATTAGTACTGTGCTGTGCCCATATATACAGTATAGGAGTAGTAGTACTGTGCTGTGCCCATATATACAGGTTAGGAGTAGTAGTACTGCGCTGTGCCCATATATACAGGATAGGAGTAGATAGAGATAGGAGTAGAGAGGACTGTGCTTGCCATATCACAGGATAGGCGTAGTAGTACTGCGCTGTTGTGCCATATGACAGGATAGGAGTAGTTAGTACGGCGCTGTGCCCCATATATAGAGTATAGGAGTAGTAGCCCTGTTCTGTGCCCGTATACAGGAGAGAGTATTAGTGTACTGTGCGTGCCCATATATACAGTATAGGAGTAGTAGTACTGCTGCTGTGTGTGCCCATATATACAGGTTAGGAGTTAGTAGTACTGCGCTGTGCCCATATATACAGGATAGGAGAGTAGTAACTGTGCGTGTCCATATATACAGGATAGGAGTAGATGTACGTGCTGTTCCATATATACAGGATAGGAGTAGTAGCACTGTGCCCAGATATACAGGATCGCAGTAGTAGTGCTTATATATACAGGAAAAGGAGTAGTAGTACTGTTATGTGCCCATATATAAAATGGATTAGAATAGAGTACTGCAATATATACAGAATAGGAGTAGTAGTATTGTGCCTTGCCCATATATGCAGGATATGAATAGTACTATGCTGTGCCTATATGGATATAAACACAGTCCTACAAATCCTTTCCTGCGGACTAGTACTGTGCGTGTTCAGATATGTAGGATAGAGCAATAGTACTGTGCGTTCCCATACATACAGGATTGGAGTAATAGTGATGTTTCTGGCCCACACTGTTTATGTAGGTAGGGGTACACAACAGATCCATTATATGCTCAAGACGTCTACTGCTGACTATAATTTGTATGCCCAGGTAACAAGGACTCATTATCCTATAGTCCACATCTTACTCAATGGATACATATACATAACCCTGTACTATAAACTATGGGGTGCATACAAAAAGTAATGAAATCTATTAACTCAATATCCCCCAAAGACCGTATTGCCTTCTGTATACATGGTACAGGCGGTCCCTACTTAGGGACACACCGACTTACAGACAACTCATAGTACAGACGGACCCTCTGCCCACTGTGACCTCTGGTGAAGTTCTCTGGAGTTACTATAGTTCCAGACTGCAATGATCAGCTGTAAGGTGTCTGTATGAAGCTTTATGATAATCCATGGTCCAATTACAGCAAAATTTTGAAACTCAATTGTCACGGGACAAAAGAAAGAAATTTGTTTACAACTTCATATAAAATATACAGTTTCGACTTACATACAAATTCAACTTAAGAACAAACCTCCGGACCCTATCTTTGTATGTAACCCGGGGACTGCCTGATATCAGCCTGTGTATGAAGCAGACTTCTGCATTTGTCTACTATTGATCGGAGCGTATCAATCACGCTGACAATCTAGCTTATCATTGCCGTTGGACAGAGATAAGGTGCAGGGTCTGTGGTTCGTTCAGGGCTTGAGGTTTGGCGTCAATACTAGCATAATTAATAAAGCAGCCTGTCCGATGGAAATGTACAATATTTAATATAACTTTCATAATCTCTGCTTATTCTATACTGAGGAGTCCGGTGCGCTCTTCGGAGTCCTGTGTCAATCACAGAGCAGTACCGTCCCTGGACTATAAACCCGGAATGAAGAGAATATCTAATTGGAGTTAAAATTAACCTTTTCCCACAAGTTATATATAAATATCCCAGACTCCTCCTGCTCATAACATGCTGCCCACAGATTGCACATGTTTCCAGGTGACAATTTCCCTTTAAGCTGGCTGTCTTCCCCGCATGACAATATTTCAGCTCATAATTTCAAAGAACCTGTCCCTGCGTGATCCGGGTCCCTCTCCATATGACTGTTTCACAACACAACACTATTCTTCTTTTGCCTTGGTAACACAAGTAAACACCGAAAACCATAGGGATAATTGTCTCCCCAAGGTGCATCCGGGAAGTGCGTCCAGAAGCAGAGTATCCGCTGGGAATGTGCATTGACGTCAGAGGCAGTGCTGTACGCTTGTCCTAGTCTTCAACACCCCACTGGCTTGAATCGAGATTTGTATACCTCCTGTATCCGGACCTGTGTAAATTTCTTATCAACTTTTGAAAAAGAAGAATAGAGGGAATAAAATGTGTAGCTTTCAACAACTGTACCTGAATTCTGCAAAGGGAACGAGAATCAGAAATGGGGATTAAAATTAGTGTCATGAAAATGGGTAAGACAGTATTTGGCAGCAGAGGACTCCAGCGGGAGAGATCCAAAAAATAGAGCAAGGCAGCTGGATGAATTTATATTCCGTGGTTTCTTCCGAGGCCATCGGCAGGCTCTATACTCTTTAATCTGTGTCGCATTTGCACACTGTAGACTTCAGATCATGGCTGTCTGAGGATGATGATGGTAACCTCTGGAATCTAATAAAAGTACTCGGAAATTCCTGCTCCAGATTTCGAAAAAATCTTTTATGACTATTTGGAGGAAAAATATACGTTATAAAATACGGAGGATTGCTGCTTATAGTTAGGAAATGTTTTTGCAAATAATCTCAAAAAATGTTATGGTTAGTCAATTAGTAATAATTAGGGGTTATGCGAGGGTAGCAATTAATTGGGGATGGGCCAGGGTGAGCTTTTTAAAAAAATAAATGTGTACTATCTCCTCCGTCGATCCCGCGCCGTGGTCCATCTGATTTGTGTGCCTGTTTGTTTACGGGGACACTGAAGCTGCGCATGGGGAGCCTGGGGCAGAGGTGGCCTATCCGTCCCTATCTCTCACTATTGTAGACGCTGGGATATGGTGAAGGATGGAAGTGGAGGACAGTCAGAAGCTCCACGAGCGTAAACAAACAGGGGCACCGGATCAGATGGACCTCACAAGAACATCAGGAGCGCCATAGGAAGTGAGTAAAAGTTTATTTTTAAAAAAAGCCCACCCCAGCCGGCCCCTAATTTATTGCTACTCTCGGATAACCCCTTTAAAATTTTGTATTTTAAAGGTCAAACTTAGTTTATGACCAGATAGACTCATCACTATGCTATAAGAACCATGTATAATATCACTGTAGATGATAAAATCATTCAGATTCACTGAAGCTACACAACTCTTTTAGAAGACTTGGTTCAGGTCCAAATTGAATCTTTGAATGAAAGTTGCTGCTTTTTTTTGAAATCATTACATAACTCCCTCTAGATCTCGAAGACTCCTAATTAGGTTTGTTCATTTTCTACGACCCTTATCCAAACGCTAACCATAACCTTATTCAAACATTTGTTGTAAATGAACGAAACAAGAACACCTTTTTATAAAACATCCAGTTTAGACAACTACAGTTGGTCATATACCGATTCCCAGGACCAATTGGAGCAACATTGGTTTGTCATAAGCAATAGAAAATTTGAATTGATTTGATTGCAGAGAAAAATTTGCATATTTGTGCAAATCAACCATTAGACACTATATCAGCTCTAATGTTCTTCTACAATTACTAGAAAACCCTGTGACCCCAGGATTAGACAAGAACATTTTAATTGTAGTGTCACCATCATTGTTATTGGTACAGTATTTTAAAGCTGTCACCCTAGAAGTTAGAGGCGTCTTCTTGGCATTGCATTGTTTCTTCTGTGTTAGATGTAGAATATTTCAAAAAAGTATCACTGGTTGACTAAGATGTGAAATTGGACAAGGGGTTCCATAATTATAAGAGAAGGTTGTCCCACTGCTGGACCCAAGCAATCAGTTGTAACCTACAGGGATCTGGCAGTAAATGTACAATTCCCATGTCTAGCTACCATGGGAAATGGAGCATTACACAATTCCTATAAAAATAATGGATTGGCCAGAAATTCAGGTCTCAGTATTCCAGAGATGAAGCAATTTTTGTAGCTACTCAGATTAACAAAAGGAGTCGTCATGAGCTGGTGACTCCCTTGTATACTATAAATCAGGCCTTATGACAAGGAGCATCTATATAAATAAAATGTTTAAAGTACTGTTTCATCACTTGGATAAGCTATGATTTCATGACAAACCCTCTCAACCCATCACTAATGTGATGGCGTTTACTATCAATGGGTCCCATAGGGTCAAGTAGATTTAGCATTTCTGAACCCCAAAGCAAACTTTGGTCTGAATCTCTCTTATGCACAGATCATCTCTTCGGTTTTAAATTGTTTTAGGACCCTGTGGATGCCAATACAGTTAAAAGCCTTTGGGAAGGTTATGTTGCAGTATCCTATTATCTATGGTTTCTTATATCCAAAATCATTAGATGGGGGTGGGGACTTTCCATACTGTGTGAAACCCCCAATTGGTTTCAAACATTGCATGGATTTACTTGATTGGTATCCCCACCCAATTGATAGGACTCAAAAAAATATCCATGTAATATGTCAACATTTATAGGATGGGAACACAACCCTTCAACACAAATTTTTTTCGAAAGCTTTGAACCAAATCATGGGGACACAAACGTTGCGTAATTTGGTAGGTTGACAGGAGGACACAATAATATTATTCTATGTAATAAATAAAAAAATCTTCAATATTATTGGTTCAAATTGTGTTGCCCGTTTTCATTAGTACTTCATTATGGCTCAGTTCTACAGTATGTTTAGGGGGGTGAGTGTGATGGCATTGATATCTGAATGAAGGGCTCCATAGTAGTCATGGCATTCACAGAAGAAGAGAAAATGTTCCTTGTCATAGATAATTTGCTTCCTCTGTCTGTGGTCCCATTCCAAGGCAGTCCTGTTAGAGAGGAACAGATGGTAAATGATCTGTGTTGTGTGGTGATTCAACAAATGACTCAAATGTACGCCATCTGTCTTTTCATACTTCACAGTGTCTTATTGAGGTCCTCCTATTCATGGGGGTACCACTCCTTAACAGCCGATTGGCCGTGATAACACAAATAAGGACTGATACATTTTATTTCTTATAATCAAGGAATATAATACAGTGTGACATCTGTATTGCTTTGTATAGGAATCCAGGATAATCAGAGTTATCATGAGCACAAAACAGTGTCGAGCGAAGGCTCAGCATAGAATGAGAATCCTCCGAATGTTTCTGATGTGTATACAGAGGATGGTGAGGGTAATAATGCATCGTTGGGGCTTATTTTTGACAACAGTGTAAACAATGCACTTACGATGATATCTATTAAAAATATTTTAGCAGGCAATGATAAAATACTGAATGTTGTTGTCTAGTTTAGTAAAGAAAAAACTTCATATATTCGTTATATACTGGAAATTCTCCAGACCAAGATGCTGAAGTCTGACCATACGGAAAATGGGTAAATGAGGTATCTCTGAGGACCTCTCCTATCCCCCAGTATTAGATTAAGTGTCGGTAATGCTCCCCTTTCCCTGTGGTTGCGCTGTAGGTTAATTAACTATTTTTTCCTGGTTTTCCATTGGCTATGTTTTAATTCAAAAATATCTGTCATCCTATCACCACTTCGCCATTTCAAAGGGGTTTGGAGTTGTATTTGGTTTCTGTGTTTGCTGAAGGAGATCTGGCACAGGCTAGATCTAGAGCAAGGAGGACACATTGGGGAGATTATCAGAATGTCTTATCTAAACTGTTCTATTGCCATAGCAACCAATCAAAGCTCAGCTTTCATTTTTCAACAGCTGTTAAGAAAATTAAAGCTTTACAGTTTACAGTTTTACCTAAGACATTTCTGATAATTTGCTGGTTAGGATTCATTAGGGTAGATTTATCACTCAGTTGATATCGTTTTTGGAGTGTTTTTTGTAGAGCTTTTAGTGTATTTTGCACATCAGATTGTTAGACTGGTTTAAAAAAGTTGATAGTAAGTTTTCAATCTGGCACATGAGGTGTTAAAGGTTTTTCTAATTGGCCTCAAGAACTCGTACTTTTGTGGTCCAGCACAGCTTAACGGAGCACTAAGTACAGATGAGGCCTAACATTGGACGTGTAGGTGAGGGGATGTGGTACAATTCTTTAGTAAAAAGGTTACGTTTTTAAAGTTTATCTTTCCCCACTGGCGAATAGTGCCAATTATGCCTTAAAGGAAATCTATCATCAAATCCATCACGATAAAATCAGGGACATTTAATCATAGATCCAGGCACTGTTGCAGTTATAACAACTGTAAAACCCAGATCACAGGCTCATTAGCATAATTTTAAAAGTCGATTTTTGAAAGAAGAAGGTCATGGATAACAAATATAAGAAGATTTTACAGTCCCGGTGCCTGGATCTATAAGTAAGTGTCCCTGGTTGTCATGATGGATTTGATGGTTAGATTTACTTAAAAGCAAACTTTTTACCAGGAATATCATTTTTAGCTGGTGACGGGTTCCAATACTTTATGCTGTATGGTTTCAAAAATGCCTTTGTCAGAATCTTTCAGTAGTTTATAATGGTTTTTCTTACATTATTTGTCTCCCTGCCAGCAGCATGTAGTGAGTCAATGGGTGGGGTGGTGGGTGGGCAGCTGAAGCCTTTGTGTGCTGTGTCTTCCTCTCCTCACACCATCCCCCTTCTCCCCTGTCTGCTCCATTCAATGAAAGGAAGTGGGGAGGGAGCTGGATGAATGTGGAGGAAAGGAGATGACACAGGCTGCAGCTGCCCCTCCCCTAGGACTCACCACATGTGCAGGCAGGGAGCCAGGTAATGTGAATTAAACTATACAAAGTACTAAAATAATTCACAATGCGGACAACAGTATTTATAAATTAGAACCTGTCACCAGCTAAAAATTGTATTCTCAATTCATTTATCTGTCTCTGTTTGGTTTGACATTAAAAGCTGGGGTAAGTTGGGTGAAGCGAAAAGTGAAGAGGGTTGGTACTAAAAAAAGACTCAATTGTCACAAAACATCAGATGCTTGCAATTCTGAGACATTCAAAAGATAGAAAACTGACACCATGCAATGCAACATCCTTCATTGTGTCTAGAAGACCATATATGGCATCTTATCCTGTGCTTCTTCCTACTCCCTCACACTTTGAAAATGCCTGTAAGTAGAATCTGCATAAATGAAACACACCCGAAATAAAAAAAAAAGTTCTTTGATGTTTTGTAGGAAAAAAACAAGTGTCGTGGGACTCTTTTTGTGAGCGTGCATGTGTCACTGTGACTCAGCTAACGATCATTACGGCACAAATTACAGCGTTAAACATGAAGCATACAGTATTTATGACGTACAGTCTAAATATACAGTATTGAAATGTCATGTCCTGGCTGAGCGGAGCGTCTGCTCCAGTACTCAGCCGCTGGAGGGAATTCAGGCAGATATTGAATAGTCAGATATACCGAGAGATTTTATTATTATTATATTATTATTATTGATTATTATTTATATCCTTTTAAAAGTTTGGATATATAATGTGTATTATCTTTTCTGTTACCTGGAATTTTGTCCTGGGATGATCAGCTTTTGAGGACAACATTGTCTTGCAATATTATATATATATATAATATATATATATATATTAATATATATATATATAATTATTTATATATATATTATATTACATATTTGGGGCACACTACTTACCCTGTCGCAGAGTTCACCAAAAGTTTGACAATAATGCCCTGTGTGCAATTCAAAATCGTGCGCCCAATGAGATCCTGCATGTGCCGCTTCCCCGCTCAGGTCCGACAAGTTCACTTCTTCTTCCTGGTGCCTGTAAGTGCATGTTTCTTTCGACACAATGTGAAATTTGACCCCCAATTGTGTGTGCATGAAAGCCGGCACCGCTGCGCCAAAATCCGATTCACGTGTGACACAATCCCAACACAAACCCTGTTAAATAACTGTCAAACTGTGCAATCGAATAGGCGCAAGTCTGATGAAAGTGAGTAGCGTGACCCTTAGTAAAAACCCTGTTGCATATTTACAATAGATTCAATAGATTACAATTCCTTACCAAATTCGGTTTAGGTAAAAGAGGGGGGGGGGGAGATATATTTGTGTCTAAGCAAGTTTGTCTGCTCCGCCCAAATTCAGCCACTGCTGTGTGATTAAAGGAGCACAAAACCTAGAAGTTATTGACAAATGTAACTAAAAATCTATGGCTGTCCTGAGTTTTTGTATCTCTATAGTATGTTTATGACTGATCCTGATACAACTATTGTTCTAGATATCCTGTGGGGAATGTGGGAGTTAATGTTGGGCTCCACCATTGGATGGAGCTTTACAGTCTTTTGGGGTTGAAGGAAACCTGCATAATTAGATCTGATGGTAGTTCTTCCTTTGTTCCTCGCTCTAATCCTTGGCTGTTGACAAAGCTGATGATACTTTATCTAGCAATATGCAAGTGATCGGCAGAGGCTACTAGGGCGTGGAGCAAAGGCTACTCTACTCCCCAGTAGTCTCTGGTGTCCCACATCATTGCCCACCCTGTCACCACTCAGATCTTGCTTGTGCTTGTTCACGAGATGTAGTTTCCAGTAGCTTCTGGTTCAGTGCCAGTGTGTGGCTCTGCTTAGGTATGAGTGTATGCAGAGCCAAGAACGTACAACATCCGAGAAGCGTGTAGCGGGACTAAGCTTGTGCACAAGCAAGATCAGGAGGTGGCCAATTAAGGGCAACAATGCAGGGCAGGAGAGCCTACTGGTGTGCGGAATAGCCTTTGTTTCTACAGCCCGGAGAAGTAGCTATCCATGCCCCAGTGGCCTCTGGTGATAATTTGCATATTTGCTAGATGAAGTTTGTATCAGCTTTGGCAACAGCCAAGGATTGAATAAAATAATTTAGATCTGCGGACAAAAGGAAGAACCTACCATTAGATCTTCCTTAATGCATAGATACATGATGGCAGGCTTACTTTAACATTCCCAGCTTAAGGCTACATTCACACTAACGTATGGGGGACGTATATACGGCCGACGTATATACGGCCGATATACGTCCCCCATACACTTCTATGGGCGCACGGCACCCTACGGAGCGTACGGTGCCGCACACGTGCGGCACCGTACCGTTCGTACCCGGGAAAAGAGGACCTGTCCTATCTTTTCCCGTAATACGGCGCGTGCGCCATAGTTTGCTTATGGAGAGGGGCGGGGTGAGCTGCGCTCACCTCCTCCTCTCTCCCGTACATGCCGTTTGCCCGCTACGGTACGGTACGGGCGGGCAACGGCAGTGTGAATAGCCTAAGTGTTTATGACATTTCCCAAAGATTTAATATAAATTATATATAAATTACCGGTATATATAAATACTGATAGTGTGGGTATCACCTATGTTGTTGATTGCCTTGGCTGAACAGAGTTGCATGGACACTACTCTCCTTCAGGTAATGGGAGCAGCAAAATAGTTGAGTCTATATGTTCAAATGTTTACGTTGTCCCATAGACTTGAATGGAGAGTGGACGGGCATGAGCAGTGGGTCAATGGAGGAGTGATGAAATAGCCGGGTCTATATCGTCTATGGCACTATTATTAGACGAGTGACCATGCACCTGTGGAGAATTCTCCTTCCATTAAGAATAGGGTTAGTGGACCCCTGTTTGTTCTCTGGTTGGACCTCACGCTTCATATATTACGATGTATTCTGTGGATATGTTTTCGATACCAAGCTAAAAATACCTTTAATTTGTCCTGCAAAAATGGGCACATCAGGAGGCACCTGTGTAGCCACAAGCTGTGCCCACCAAAATATAAACCTAATCCAACAGGTGTCATATAGAGCTAGCAGAGAGCTGCAGCAGATACATTTATACTTTTCTGTAAAATTTTCGAAGTAGCTTTTATTACATTTCGCCAGGCATTACAGGCCTGTAAGCTTAACTTCATTGTGGGGAAAATACTGGAAGGTTAGTAAAAGACTAATACTGGAGTATGTGACATCAAAATAGTATAATAAGTGACAGCCAGCATGGGTTTACTAAGAATAGAGAGTTGTCAAACTAACCTATATCTGCTCTATGAAGAGGTGAGCAGGCCTGGAGTGGAGGAGCAGCTGTGGATATTGTGTCTTGGGCCTTTGCAAAGGCATTTGACACTGTCTACATAGACGCTGATGGGTAAATTAGGCTATTGGTTTGGCAGAAATCATTTGCAATTGGATTGCAAACTGGCTAAAGGATCTATCCAGAGAGTTGTGGTCATGATTCCGACTCGGAATGTCACCAGTTATGAGTGGTGTACCTCAGGGTTCTGTGCTTGGCCCACTATTATTTAATATATTTATTATGATATAGAGGTAGGAATTAATAGCACTGTGTCTATTTTTGCAGATGACACCAAACTGTGTATGTGTAATAACGTCTATGGAGATGTTTCATAGCTGCAGGGTGACTTGGACAAACTGATATTTGGTCATCCCCTTGGCAATGAGGTTTTAAGTGGGAGAAATGTAAGGTTATGCACCTGAAGCGCCAATAATCCAAAGGCAAATATGTTACTTGGGGGAGTAATCTGGGGAGAGTCCCTTGTGAGAAGGACCTGGGGGTACTAGTAGATATAAATTAAGTACAAGCACAATGTCAATCAGCTGCCTCTAAAGCTAGTAGGATGATGTCATGTATGAAAGTGGTATGGACTCTCGTGATAGGGATGTAATATTACCCCCTGTACAAGGCACTGGTTCGGCCTCACCTGGAATATGCTGTCCAGTTCTGGCACGGCTCCAATAAAGGATGCCCTCGAGCTGGAGAGGGTTAACGTAGAGCCACCAAAAATGAAAGGGGTATGGAGGGTCTAGTTATGAGGAAAGATTAAAACAACTAGATTATTTAGTCTGGAAAAGAGACGACTACGAGGGGCAGATATTTATTTAAAATATGAATGGTCATACAAAAAATATGGTGGTAATTTGTTTCAGATTAAATCAAATCAAAGACAAGGGGGCACTGTCTCCGTTTGGAGAAATCAAGGTTAATCACCAGAGGCGACAGGGCTTTTTTACTATGAGAATGGTCAATCTGTGGAATAGCCTGCTCAGGCGGGTACAGCAACGAACAGCAGAGAGCTCAAGAAGGGTTTAGATGCCTTTTTTAAACCTAAAAAACATGGATGGGTTTGTATATAGAATTGTTTCCCCTAAATCCTTCCTACCAATCCTTTCCTCCTTGGTTGAACTTGATGGACAAGTGTCTTTTTCAACCATATAACTATGAAATATGAAACATTTAAATCTCTATGGATTTTGGGCGTTGGGACTTAATGCATCAAATAACGCAATGACTGATAGTCTTCCTTTTATAGATGTTATCACTGTTAGAACCACCCCTGACACTTTGGGGGACTCCCTGCCAGATTTGGGCTGCTTTTGGGATGCCACTGTGCGGGCTTGGTTGGGGGGGGGGGGTTCGGAGGGGAACAGGAAGGCGGAGTGTGGGAGGGGCATGAACAATGGGACTCCACCAGTTAGTCCGGGTCTACAGTCTCTGGTGAGTTTGCGCCCCTATAGTCTAAGAGCCCCGAGCCTTTAATGGATACGAGCGCCTGTCATCAGCGGAGAACTTTAATGAATTCCCCTTTAATGCAGAATCACTAGAGATTTAAATAAGATAAAGGTTATATTGAATGTCTACATAAATAGTATCAATCGCTGTCCCCCCAGTTTTTCACATGATTGGTGACATGACAGGTTCCCTTATTAACCTTCTGTTATGTAATGATATCTTTTAACTAATGATAAGTAGAGATTGTAAGAGGGATGGGGGAAGTCCAGTAACCAGCTGAGGTTGACTGTCACTTCCCCCTTAGAACTGTGTATAGCTGTTACTGCTGGCTTTGTGATGTATATCTACTGTATAGTGGGAAATCCCACATAGGAATATGGATCCGTCCAGGTAAGGTAGCAGCACTTATGTTGAGTGTATATGATTGAATAGGTCATAAAGTATACACTAATGTCTGTTGTTGTTGGAGAATGGCTTGGGCATATGCCTCGTACGCGTTGGTGGGTCTTCTCAATGGAATTGCAGTGGAGTTGGGCACCCTTTTGCGGATGTACTTTTTCTTACGGTGTGCTAGAGTCCATATATACAGTATAGGAGTAGTAGTACTGTGCTGTGCCCATATATAGAGGATAGGAGTAGAAGTACTGTGCTGTGCCCATATATACAGGATAGGACTAGGCGTTAGTGAGTACTGCGCTGTGCCCATAATACAGGATAGGAGAGTAGTACTGGGCTGTGCCCATATATAGAGTATAGGAGTAGTAGCCCGTTCTGGCCCGTATATACCAGGATGAGAGTATAGTACTGTGCTGTGCCCATATATACAGTATAGAGTAGTATGTACTGTGCTGTGGCCCATATATACAGGTTAGGAGTAGTGTACACGCTGTGCCCAATATACAGGATAGGAGTAGTAGTACTGTGCTGTGTCCATATATACAGGATAGGAGTAGATGTACGTGCTGTTCCCATATATAACAGGATAGGAGTAGTAGCACTGTGCCCAGATATACAGGATCGCAGTAGTAGTGCTTATATATACAGAAAGGAGTAGTAGTACTGTTATGTGCCCATATATAAAATGGATTAGAATAGTAGTACTGCCATATATACAGAAAGAGAGTAGTAGTATTGTGGCCTTGCCCATATATGCAGGATATGATAGTACTATGCTGTGCCTAATGGATATAACACAGTCCTACAAATCCTTTCTGCGGACTAGTACTGTTGCTGTGTTCAGATATGTAGGATAGGAGCAAATATAGTACTGTGGCTGTTCCCATACATACAGGATTGGAGTAATAGTTGATGTTCTGTGCCACACACTGTTTATGTAGGTAGGGGTACACAACAGATCCATTATATGCTCAGACGTCTACTGCTGAACTATAATTTGTATGCCCAGTAACAGGGACTCATTATCATATAGCTCCACATCTTACTCAATGGATACATATACATAACCTGTACTATAGAACTATGGGGTGCATACAAAAAGTAATGAAATCTATTAACTCAATATCCCCCAGAAGACCGTATTGCCTTCTGTATACATGGTACAGGCGGTCCCCTACTTAGGGACACCCGACTACAGACAACTCATAGTACAGACGGACCCTCTGCCCACTGTGACCTCTGGTGAAGTTCTCTGGATGTTACTATAGTTCAGACTGCAATGATCAGCTGTAAGGTGTCGTATGAAGCTTTATGATAATCCATGGTCCAATTACAGCAAAATTTTGAAACTCCAATTGTCACAGGGACAAAAGAAAGAAATTTGTCTACAACTTCAATATAAAATATACAGTTTCGACTTACATACAAATTCAACTTAAGAACAAACCTCCGGACCCTATCTTGTATGTAACCCGGGACTGCCTGTATATCAGCCTGTGTATTGAAAGCAGACTCTCTGCATTTGTCTACTTATATGATCGGAGCGTATCAATCACGCTGACACAATCTAGCTTATCATTGCCGTCTGGACAGAGATAAGGTGCAGTGTCTGTGGTTCCGCTTCAGGGCTTGAGGTTTGGCGTCAATACTCAGAGCATTAATAAAGGCAGCCTGTCCGATGGAAATGTACAATATTAATATATAACTTTCATAAATCTCTGCTTATTCTATACTGAGGAGTCCGGTGCGCTCTTTCGGAGTCCTGTGTCAATCACAGAGCAGTACCGTCCCTGGAAATAAACCCGGAAGAAGAAGATATCTAATTGGAGTTAAAATTAACCTTTTCCCACAAGGATATATATAAATATCCCAGACTCCTCTGCTCCATAACATGCTGCCCACAGATTGCACATGTTTCCAAGGTGACAATTTCCCTTTAAGCTGGCTGTCTCTTCCCGCCATGAATATTTCAGCTCATAATTTCAAAGAACCTGTCCCTGCGTATCCGGGTCCCTCTCCATATGAACTGTTTCACAACACAACACTATTCTTCTTTGCCTTGGTAACACAAGTAAACACCGAAAACCATAGGGATAATTGTCTCCCCAAGGTGCATCCGTGGAAGTGAGCGTCCAGAAGCAGAAGTATCCGCTGGGAAGTGCATTGACGTCAGAGGCAGTGCTGTACGCTTTCCTAGTCTTCCAACACCCCACTGGCTTGAATCGAGATTTGTATACCTCCTGTATCCGGACCTGTGTACATATTCTTATCAACTTTTGAAAAGAAGAATAGAGAGGGAATAAAATGTGTAGCTTTCAACAACTGTACCTGAATTCTGCAAGGGAACGAGAATCAGAAATGGGGATTAAAATTGTGTCATGAAAATGGGTAGACAGTATGGGCAGAGGACTCACGAGGGAGAGATCCAAAAATAGAGCAAGGCAGCTGGATGAATTTTATATTCCTTGGGTTTTCTTCCGAGGCCATCGGCGGCTCTATACTCTTTAATCTGTGTCGCATTTGCACACTGTAGACTTCAGATCATGGCTGTCTGTAGGATGATGATGGTAACCTCTGGAATCTAATAAAAGTACTCGGAACCTGCTCCAGATTTCGAAAATCTTTTATGACTATTTGGAGGAAAAAATATACGTTATAAAAATACGGAGGATTGCTTGCTTATATAGTTAGGAAATGTTTTTGCAAATAATCTCAAAAACATTGTTATGGTTAGTCATAATTAGTAATAATTAGGGGTTAGCGAGGGTAGCAATTAATTGGGATGGGCCAGGGTGAGCTTTTTAAAAAAAATAAAGTGTACTCATCTCCTCCGTCGATCCCGCGCCGTGGTCCATCTGATTTGTGTGCCTGTTTGTTTACGGGGACACTGAAGCTGCGCATGGGGAGCCTGGGGCAGAGGTGGCCTATCCGTCCCTATCTCTCACTATTGTAGACGCTGGGATATGGTGAAGGATGGAAGTGGACGGACAGTCAGAAGCTCCACGAGCGTAAACAAACAGGGGCACCGGATCAGATGGACCTCACACAGAACATCGGAGCGCCATAGGAAGTGAGTAAAAGTTATTTTTTAAAAAAAGCCCACCCCAGCCGGCCCTAATTTATTGCTACTCTCGGATAACCCTTTAAAATTTTGTATTTTAAAGGTCAAACTTAGTTTATGACCGTATTAGACCATCCACTATGCTATAATAAAAACCATGTATAATATCACTGGAGATGATCAAATCATTCAAGATTCACTGAAGAGCACACCAACTCTTTAGAAGACTTGGTTCAGGTCCAAAATTGAATCCTTTTGAATGAAATGCTGCTTTTTCTTTGAAATCATTACATAACTCCCTCTAGATCTCGAAGACTCCTAATTAGGTTTGTTCATTTTCTACGACCCTTATCCAAACGCTAACATAACCTATTCAAACATTTGTGTAAATGAACGAAACAAGAACAACTTTTTTATAAAAACATCCATGTTTAGACAACTACAGTTGGTCATACCGATTCCCAGGACAATTGAGAGCAACATTGGTTTGTCATAAGCAAATCAGAAAATTTGAATTGATTTGATTGCAAAGAAAATTTGCATATTTTTGCCAAATCAAACCTTAGCAAACTATATCAGCTCTAATGTTCTTCTACAATACTAGAAAACCCTGTGACCCCAGGATTAGACAAGAACATTTTAATTGTAGTGTCACCATCTTGTTATTGGTACAGTATTTTAAAGCTGTCACCCTAGAAGTTAGAGGCGTCTTCTTGGCATGCATTGTTTTTTTCTGTGTAGATGTAGAATATTTCAAAAAGTATCATCGGGTTATGACCAAGATGTGAAATTGGACAAGGGTTCCATAATATAAGTAGAGGTTGTCCCACTGCTGGGACCACAAGCAATCAGTTGTAACCTACAGGGGATACTGGCAGTAAATGTACAATTCCCATGTCTAGCTACCATGGGGAAATGGAGCATTACACAACCTATAAAAATAATGGATTGGCCAGAAATTCAGGTCTCAGGTATTCCAGAGCATGAAGCAATTTTTGTAGCTACTCAGATTAACAAAAGGAGTCGTCATGAGCTGGTGACTCCCTTGTATAACTATAAATTCAGGCCTTATGACAAGGAGCATCTCATATAAATAAAGTTTAAAGTACTGTTTTCATCACTTGGATAAGTATGATTTCATGACAAACCTCTCAACCCATCACTAATGTGATGGCCCGTTTAATCAATGTGGTCCCATAGGGTCAAGTAGATTTAGCATTTCTGAACCCCAAAGCAAACTTTGGTCTGAAGTCTCTCTTATGCACAGGATCTCTCTTCGGTTTTAAATTGTTTTAGGACCCTGTGGATGCCAATACAGTTAAAAGCCTTTGGGAAGGTTATGTTGCAGTATCCTATTTATCCTGGTTTCTTATATCAAAATCATTAGATGGGGGGGGGGACTTTCCATACTGGTGAAACCCCCAATTGTTTCAAAACAATTGCATGGATTTACTTGATTGGTATCCCCACCCAATTGATAGGAATCAAAAAAATATCACATAATATGTCAACATTTATAGGATGGGAACAACCTTCAACACAAATTTTTTCGAAAGCTAAGCTTTGAACCAAATCATGGGGACAAATCGTAGCGTATTTGGTAGGTTGACAGGAGGACACAATAATATTATCTATGTAAATAATAAAAAAATCTTCAATATTATTGGTTCAAATTGTGTTGCCCGTTTTCATTAGTACTTCATTATGGCTCAGTTCTACAGTATGTTTAGGGGGGTGAGTGTGATGGCATTGAATATCTGAATGAAGGGCTCCATAGTAGTCATGGCATTCACAGAAGAAGAGAAATGTTCCTTGTCATAGATAATTTGCTTCCCTCTGTCTGTGGTCCCATTCCAAGGCAGTCCTTGTAGAGAGGAACAGATGGTAAATGATCTGTGTTGTGTGGTGATCAACAAATTGACTCAAATGTACGCCATCTGTCTTTATACTTCAAAACCAATGTCTTTATTGAGGTCCCTCTATCAATGGGGGTACCACTCCTACAGCCGATTGGCAGTGATAACACAAATAATGGACTGATACATTTTATTTCTTATAATCAAGGAATATAATACAGGTGGACATCTGTATTGCTTGATAGGAATCCAGGATAATCAGAGTTATCCTGATGCCAAAACTAGTGGTCGACGAAGGCTCAGCATAGAAAATGAGAATCCTCCGAAGTTCTGATGGTGTATACAGAGGATGGTGAGGGTATAATGCACTCGTTGAGGCTTATTTTTGACAACAGTGCTAACAAATGCATTACGATGATATCTATTAAAAAATTTTAGCAGGCAATGATAAAATACTGAATGTGGTTGTCTAGTTTAGTAAAGAAAAAACTTCATATATTCGTTATATACTGGAAATTCTCCAGATCCAGATGCTGAAGCTCTGACCATACTGGAAAATGGGTACAATGAGAGTCTCTTGGAGGACCTCCTCCTATCCCCCAGTATTAGATTAAGGGCGTGTAATGCTCCTTCCCCTGTGGTTGCGCTGTAGGTAATAAACTATTTTTTCCTGGTTTTCCATTGGCTATGTCTTAATTCAACATATAGTCACTCCTATCACCACTTCGCCATTTCAAAGGGGTTTGGAGTTGTTTGGTTTCTGTGTTTGCTGAAGGAGATCTGGCACAGGCTAGATGATCTAGAGCAAGGAGGACACATTGGGGAGAATTATCAGAATGTCTTATCAAACTGTTCATTGGCCATAGCAACCAATCAAAGCTCAGCTTTCATTTTTCAAAAAGCTGTAAGAAAATGTAAAGCTTTACAGTTTTACAGTTTTACCTAAGACATTTCTGATAATTGTGGTTAGGATTCATTAGGGTAGATTTATCACTCAGTTGATATCAGTTTTTGGAGGTTTTTGTTAGAGCTTTTAGTGTATTTTGCACATCAGATTGTTAGACTGGTTTAAAAAAGTTGATAGATAAGTTTTCAATCTGGCACATGAGTGTTAAAGGTATTTTCTAATTGGCCTCAAGAACTCGTATTTTGTGGTCCAGCACAGCTTAAAGCGCACTCAAGTACAGACTGAGGCCTAACATTGGAGTGTAGAGGGGATGTGGTACAATTCTTTAGTAAAAAGGTTACGTTTTTAAAGTTTATCTTTCCGCCACTGGCGAATAGTGCCAATTTATGCCTTAAAGGAAATCTATCATCAAATCCATCACGATATAAATCAGGGACATTTACCAGTAGATCCAGGCACTGTTGCATTATAACAACTGTAAAACCCAGATCACAGGCTCATTAGCATAATTTTAAAAGTCGATTTTTGAAAGAAGAGGTCATGGATAACAAATATAAGAAGATTTACAGTCCCGGTGCCTGGATCTATAAGTAAGTGTCCCTGGTTGTCATGATGGATTTGATGTGTGTAGATTTACTTAAAAGCAAACTTTTTACCAGGAATATACATTTTAGCTGGTGACGGGTTCCAACTTTATGCTGTATTGGTTTCAAAAATGCCTTTGTCAGAATCTTTCAGTAGTTTATAATGGTTTTTCTTACATTATTGTGTCTCCCTGCCAGCAGCATGTAGTGAGTCCAATGGGTGGGGTGGTGGGTTGGGCAGCTGAAGCCTTTGTGTGCTGTGTCTTCCTCTCCTCCACACATCCCCCTTCTCCCTGTCTGCTCCATTCAATGAAAGGAAGTGGGGAGGGAGCTGGATGAATGTGGAGGAAAGGAGATTGACAGCTGCAGCTGCCCCCTCCCTAGGACTCACCAACATGCTGCAGGCAGGGAGCCAGGTATGTGAATTAAACTTATACAAAGTACTAAAATAATTCACAATGCGGACAACAGTATTATATAAAATTAGAAACTGTCACCAGCTAAAAATTGTATTCTCAATTCATTTATCGTCTACTGTTTTGGTTGACATTAAAAGGTGTGGTAAGTTGGGTGAAGCGAAAAGTGAAGAGGGTGGTACTAAAAAAGACTCAAATTTGTCACAAAACATCAGATGCTGCAATTCTGAGACATTCAAAAGATAGAAAAACTGACACCATGCAATGCAACATCTTCATTGTGTCTAGAAGAACATATATGGCATCTTACCTGTAGCTTCTCCTACTCCCTCACACTTTAGAAAATATGCCTGTAAGTAGGATCTGCATAAATGAAACACACCTGAAATAAAAAAAAAAGTTCTCTTGATGTTTTGTAGGAAAAAAACAAGTGTCTGTGGGCTCTTTTTGTGAAGCGTGACTGTGTCACTGTGACTCAGCTACCGATCATTACGGCACAAATACAGCGATTAAACATGAGACATAAAGTATTTATGAGTACAGTTAAATATAAAGTATTGGAAATGGTCATGTCCTGGCGAGCGGAGGCTCTGCTCCAGTACTCGCGCTGGAGGGGAATTCAGGCAGATATTGAATAGTCAGATATACCGAGAGATTTTTATTATTATTTATTATTATTATTGTTATTATATTTTATCCTTTTAAAAGTTTGGATATATAATGTGTATTATCTTTTCTTGTTACCTGGAATTTTGTCCTGGGATGATCAGCTTTTGAGGACAACATGTCTTGCAATATTATAATATATATAATATATAATATATTATTAATTATATATAAATATAATATATATTTATATATATATTATATTACATATTTTGGGCACACTTACTTACCCTGTCCGCAGAGTTCACCAAAAGTTTGACAATAAGCCCTGTGCTGCAATTCAAAATCGTGCGCCCAATGATATCCTGCATGTGCCGCTTCCCCGCTCAGGTCCGACAAGTTCACCTTTTCTTCCTGGTGCATGTAAGTGCATTGTCTTTCGACACAATGTGAAATTTGACCCCCAATTTGTGTTGCATGAAACGGCACCGCTGCGCCAAAATCGTATCACGTGTGACACAATCCCAACACAAAAACCCTGTAATAACCGTCAAACTGTGCAATCGGAATAGGCGCAAGTATGATGAAAGTGAGTAGCGTGACCCTTAGAAAAACCCCTGTTGCATATTTACAATAGATTCAATAGATTACAATTCCTTACCAAATTCGGTTTAGGTAAAGAGGGGGGGGAGATATATTTGTGTCTATAAGCAAGTTTGTCTGCTCCGCCCCAATTCAGCCAATGCTTGTGATTAAAGGAGCACAAACCTAGAGTATACAAATGTAACTAAAAATCTATGGCTGTCCTGAGTTTTGTATCTCTAAGTATGTTATGATGATCCTGATACAACTATTGTTCTAGATATCCTGTGGGGAATGGTTGGAGTTAGTTGGGCTCCACCATTGGATGGAGCTTTACAGTCTTTGGGGTTGAAGGAAAACTGCCATAATTAGATCTGATGGTAGCTTCTTCCTTTTGTCCTCAGCTCTAATCCTTGGTGTTGACAAAGCTGATGATACTTTTCTAGCAAATATGCAATGATCGCGGCAGAGGCTACTAGGGCGTTGGAGCAAAGGCTACTCTACTCCAGTAGTCTCTGGTGTCCCACATCATTGCCACCCTTGTCACACTCAGATCTTGCTTGTGCTTGTTCACGAGATGTTAGTCTTCCAGTAGCTTCTGGTTCAGTGCCAGTGTGTGGCTCTGCTTAGGTATGATGTATGCAGAGCCAAGAACGTAAAACATCCGAAAGAAGCTGGTAGGGGGACTATAGCTTGTGCACAAGCAAGATCAGGAGCGTGAATTAAGGGGCAACAATGCAGGGCAGGAGAGCCTACTGGTGTGCGGAATAGCCTTTGTTTCTACAGCCCGGAGAAGCTACTCCATGCCCCAGTGGCCCTGGTGATATTTGCATATTTGCAGATGAAGTTTGTATCAGCTTTGGCAACAGCAGGATTGAATAAAATAATTAGATCTGCGGACAAAGGAAGAACCTACCATTAGATCTTCCTTAATGCATAGATACTGATGGCAGGCTTACTTTACTTCCCAGCTTAAGGCCAGGTAAAGTTCAAAAATAAGAGAGATTTGCCCGCCGCGGCGTACAGGGATAGGAGTAGAAGTACTGTGCTGTGCCCATATATACAGGATAGGAGTAGTAGTACTGCGCTGTGCCCATATATACAGGATAGGAGTAGCGCTGTGCCCATATATACAGGATAGGAGTAGTAGTACTGTGCTGTGTCCATATATACAGGATAGGAGTAGATGTACTGTGCTGTTCCCATATATACAGGATAGGAGTAGTAGCACTGTGCCCAGATATACAGGATCGCAGTAGTAGTGCTTATATATACAGGAAAGGAGTAGTAGTACTGTTATGTGCCCATATATATAAACTGGATAGAAATAGTAGTACTGCCATATATATACAGAATAGGAGTAGTAGTATTGTGCCTTGCCCATATATGCAGGATATGAATAGTACTATGCTGTGCCTATATGGATATAAACACAGTCCTACAAATCCTTTCCTGCGGACTAGTACTGTGCTGTGTTCAGATATGTAGGATAGGAGCAATAGTACTGTGCTGTTCCCATACATACAGGATTGGAGTAATAGTGATGTTCTGTGCCCACACTGTTTATGTAGGTAGGGGTACACAGACAGATCCATTATATGCTCAAGACGTCTACTGCTGAACTAATAATTTGTATGCCCAGGTAACAGAGGGACTCATTATCATATAGTCCACATCTTACTCAATGGATACATATACATAACCCTGTACTATAGAACTATGGGGTGCATACAAAAAGTAATGAAATCTATTAACTCAATATCCCCCAGAAGACCGTATTGCCTTCTGTATACATGGTACAGGCGGTCCCCTACTTAGGGACACCCGACTTACAGACAACTCATAGTTACAGACGGACCCTCTGCCCACTGTGACCTCTGGTGAAGTTCTCTGGATGTTACTATAGTTCCAGACTGCAATGATCAGCTGTAAGGTGTCTGTAATGAAGCTTTATTGATAATCCATGGTCCAATTACAGCAAAAATTTTGAAACTCCAATTGTCACAGGGACAAAAGAAAGAAATTTGTCTACAACTTCAATTATAAAATATACAGTTTCGACTTACATACAAATTCAACTTAAGAACAAACCTCCGGACCCTATCTTGTATGTAACCCGGGGACTGCCTGTATATCAGCCTGTGTATTGAAAGCAGACTTCTGCATTTGTCTACTTATATGAATCGGAGCGTATCAATCACGCTGACAATCTAGCTTATCATTGCCGTCTGGACAGAGATAAGGTGCAGTGTCTGTGGTTCCGCTTCAGGGCTTGAGGTTTGGCGTCAATACTCAGAGCATTAATAAAGGCAGCCTGTCCGATGGAAATGTACAATATTTAATATAACTTTCATAAATCTCTGCTTATTCTATACTGAGGAGTCCGGTGCGCTCTTTCGGAGTCCTGTGTCAATCACAGAGCAGTACCGTTCCCTGGACTATAAACCCGGAATGAAGAAGATATCTAATTGGAGTTAAAATTAACCTTTTCCCACAAGTTATATATAAATATCCCAGACTCCTCCTGCTCCATAACATGCTGCCCACAGATTGCACATGTTTCCAAGGTGACAATTTCCCTTTAAGCTGGCTGTCTTCCCCGCATGACAATATTTCAGCTCATAATTTCAAAGAAACCTGTCCCTGCGTGATCCGGGTCCCTCTCCATATGACTGTTTCACAACACAACACTATTCTTCTTTTGCCTTGGTAACACAAGTAAACACCGAAAACCATAGGGATAATTGTCTCCCCAAGGTGCATCCGTGGAAGTGAGCTCCAGAAGCAGAGTATCCGCTGGGAATGTGCATTGACGTCAGAGGCAGTGCTGTACGCTTGTCCTAGTCTTCCAACACCCCACTGGCTTGAATCGAGATTTGTATACCTCCTGTATCCGGACCTGTGTACATATTTCTTATCAACTTTTTGAAAAAGAAGAATAGAGAGGGAATAAAATGTGTAGCTTTCAACAACTGTACCTGAAATCTGCAAAGGGAACGAGAATCAGGAAATGGGGATTAAAATTAGTGTCATGAAAATGGGTAAGACAGTATTTGGCAGCAGAGACTCCAGCGGGAGAGATCCAAAAATAGAGCAAGGCAGCTGGATGAATTTTATATTCCTTGTGGTTTTCTTCCGAGGCCATCGGCAGGCTCTATACTCTTTAATCTGTGTCGCATTTGCACACTGTAGACTTCAGATCATGGCTGTCTGTAGGATGATGATGGTAACCTCTGGGAATCTAATAAAAAGTACTCGGAAATTCCTGCTCCAGATTTCGAAAAAATCTTTTATGACTATTTGGAGGAAAAATATACGTTATAAAAATACTGGAGGATTGCTGCTTATATAGTTAGGAAATGTTTTTGCAAATAATCTCAAAAACATTGTTATGGTTTAGTCATAATTAGTAATAATTAGGGGGTTATGCGAGGGTAGCAATTAATTGGGGATGGGCCAGGGTGAGCTTTTTAAAAAAAATAAATGTGTACTCATCTCCTCCGTCGATCCCGCGCCGTGGTCCATCTGATTTGTGTGCCTGTTTGTTTACGGGGACACTGAAGCTGCGCATGGGGAGCCTGGGCAGAGGTGGCCTATCCGTCCCTATCTCTCACTATTGTAGACGCTGGGATATGGTGAAGGATGGAAGTGGACGGGACAGTCAGAAGCTCCACGAGCGTAAACAAACAGGGGCACCGGATCAGATGGACCTCAGCACAGAACATCAGGAGCGCCATAGGAAGTGAGTAAAAGTTTATTTTTTAAAAAAAAGCCCACCCCAGCCGGCCCCTAATTTATTGCTACTCTCGGATAACCCCTTTAAAATTTTGTATTTTAAAGGTCAAACTTAGTTTATGACCAGTATTAGACTCATCCACTATGCTATAAGAACCATGTATAATATCACTGGAGATGATCAAATCATTCAAGATTCACTGAAGCTTCACCAACTCTTTTAGAAGACTTGGTTCAGGTCCAAATTGAATCCGTTTGAATGAAAGTTGCTGCTTTTTTTCTTGAAATCATTACATAACTCCCTCTAGATCTCGAAGACTCCTAATTAGGTTTGTTCATTTTCTACGACCCTTATCCAAACGCTAACCATAACCTTATTCAAAACATTTGTGTAAATGAACGAAACAAGAACAACTTTTTTATAAAAACATCCATGTTTTAGACAACTACAGTTGGTCATATAGCGATTCCCAGGACAATTGGAGCAACATTGGTTTGTCATAAGCAAATCAGAAAATTTGAATTTGATTTGATTGCAGAAAATTTGCATATTTGTGCCAAATCAACCACTTAGCAAACTATATCAGCTCTAATGTTCTTCTACAATTACTAGAAACCCTGTGACCCCAGGATTAGACAAGAACATTTTAATTGTAGTGTCACCATCATTGTTATTGGTAC
Source organism: Engystomops pustulosus (assembly GCA_019512145.1). Classification (NCBI taxonomy): domain Eukaryota; kingdom Metazoa; phylum Chordata; class Amphibia; order Anura; family Leptodactylidae; genus Engystomops; species Engystomops pustulosus. The sequence continues at coordinate 20,484,124 of CM033643.1, forward strand.
AGTATTTTTAAAGCTGTCACCCTAGAAGTTAGAGGCGTCTTCTTGGCATTGCATTGTTTCTTCTGTGTTAGATGTAGAATATTTCAAAAAAGTATCACTGGGTTATGACCTAAGATGTGAAATTGGACAAGGGTTCCATAATTATAAGTAGAGGTTGTCCCACTGCTGGGACCACAAGCAATCAGTTGTAACCTACAGGGGGATCTGGCAGTAAATGTACAATTCCCATGTCTAGCTACCATGGGGAAATGGAGCATTACACAATTCCTATAAAAAATAATGGATTGGCCAAGAAATTCAGGTCTCAGGTATTCCAGAGCATGAAGCAATTTTTGTAACTACTCAGATTAACAAAAGAGAGTCCTCATGAGCTGGTGACTTCCTTGTATACTATAAATTCAGGCCTTATGACAAGGAGCATTCTCATATAAATAAAATGTTTAAAGTACTGTTTTCATCACTTGGATAAGCTATGATTTCATGACAAACCCTCTCAACCCATCACTAATGTGATGGCCCGTTTACTATCAATGGGTCCCATAGGGTCAAGTAGATTTAGCATTTCTGAACCCCAAAGCAAACTTTGGTCTGAAGTCTCTCTTTATGCACAGGATCTCTCTTCGGGTTTTAAATTGTTTTAGGACCCTGTGGATGCCAATACAGTTAAAAGCCTTTGGGAAGGTTATGTTGCAATATCCTATTTATCTATGGTTTCTTATATCAAAATCATTAGATGGGGGTGGGGGACTTTTCCAATACTGTGTGAAACCCCCTATTGGTTTCAAACAATTGCATGGATTTACTTGATTGGTATCCCCACCCAATTGATAGGACTCAAAAAAATATCCATGTAATATGTCAACATTTTATAGGATGGGAACAACCCTTCAACACAAATTTTTTTCGAAAGCTTTGAACCAAATCATGGGGACAAATCGTAGCGTAATTTGGTAGGTTGACAGGAGGACACAATAATATTATTCTATGTAAATAAATAAAAAAATCTTCAATATTATTGGTTCAAATTGTGTTGCCCGTTCTCATTAGTCCTTCATTATGGCTCAGTTCTACAGTATGTTTAGGGGGGTGAGTGTGATGGCATTGAATATCTGAATGAAGGGCTCCATAGTAGTCATGGCATTCACAGAAGAAGAGAAATGTTCCTTGTCATAGATAATTTGCTTCCCTCTGTCTGTGGTCCCATTCCAAGGCAGTCCTTGTTAGAGAGGAACAGATGGTAAATGATCTGTGTTGTGTGGTGATTCAACAAATTGACTCAAATGTACGCCATCTGTCTTTTCTATACTTCACCAATGTCTTTATTGAGGTCCCTCCTATTCATATGGGGGTACCACTCCTTAACAGCCGATTGGCAGTGATAACACAAATAATGGACTGATACATTTTATTTCTTATAATCAAGGAATATAATACAGTGTGACATCTGTATTGCTTTGTATAGGAATCCAGGATAAATCAGAGTTATCATGATGCACAAACTAGTGTCGATCGAAGGCTCAGCATAGAAAATGAGAATCCTCCGAATGTTTCTGATGGTGTATACAGAGGATGGTGAGGGTAATAATGCACTCGTTGAGGCTTATTTTTGACAACAGTGCTAAACAAATGCACTTTACGATGATATCTATTAAAAATATTTTAGCAGGCAATGATAAAATACTGAATGTTGTTGTCTAGTTTAGTAAAGAAAAAACTTCATATATTCGTTATATACTGGAAATTCTCCAGATCCAAGATGCTGAGGTCATGACCATACTGGAAAATGGGTACAATGAGAGTCTCTTGGAGGACCTCTCCTATCCCCCAGTATTTAGATTAAGTGTCGTGTAATGCTCCCTTTCCCCTGTGGTGGCGCTGTAGGTTAATGAAACTATTTTTTTCCTGGTTTTCCATTGGTTATGTCTTAATTCAACAATATCTGTCACCTCCTATCAGCCACTTTGCCATTTCAAAGGGGTTTGGAGTTGTATTTGGTTTCTGTGTTTGCTGAAGGAGATCTGGCACAGGCTAGATCTAGAGCAAGGGAGGACACATTGGGGGAGAATTATCAGAAATGTCTTATCTAAAACTGTTCTAATTGGCCATAGCAACCAATCAAAGCTCAGCTTTCATTTTTCAACAGCTGTTAAGAAAATTAAAGCTTTACAGTTTTACAGTTTTACCTAAGACATTTCTGATAATTTGCTGGTTAGGATTCATTAGGGTAGATTTATCACTCAGTTGATATCAGTTTTTGGAGTGTTTTTGTAGAGCTTTTAGTGTATTTTGCACATCAGATTTGTTAGACTGGTTTAAAAAAGTTGATAGATAAGTTTTCAATCTGGCACATGAGGTGTTAAAGGTATTTTCTAATTGGCCTCAAGAACTCGTACTTTTGTGGTCCAGCACAGCTTAAACGGAGCACTAAGTACAGACTGAGGCCTAACATTGGACGTGTAGAGGGGATGTGGTACAATTATTTAGTAAAAAGGTTACGTTTTTTAAAGTTTATCTTTCCGCCACTGGCAGAATAGTGTCAATTTATGCCTTAAAGGAAATCTATCATCAAAATCCATTATGATAAATCAGGGACATTTACTCATAGATCCAGGCACTGTTGCAGTATAACAACTGTAAACCCAGATCACAGGCTCATTAGCATAATTTTAAAAGTCGATTTTTGAAAGAAGAAGGTCATGGATAACAAATATAAGAAGATTATTACAGTCCCGGTGCCTGGATCTATAAGTAAGTGTCCCTGGTTTGTCATGATGGATTTTGATGGTAGATTTACTTAAAAGCAAACTTTTTACCAGGAATATCATTTTTAGCTGGTGACGGGTTCCAATACTTTATGCTGTATTGGTTTCAAAAATGCCTTTGTCAGAATCTTTTCAGTAGTTTATAATGGTTTTTCTTACATTATTTGTCTCCCTGCCAGCAGCATGTAGTGAGTCCAATGGGTGGGGTGGTGGGTTGGGCAGCTGAAGCCTTTGTGTGCCTGTGTCTTCCTCTCCTCCACACCATCCCCCTTCTCCCCTGTCTGCTCCATTCAAATGAAAGGAAGTGGGGAGGGAGCTGGATGAATGTGGAGGAAAGGAGATTGACACAGGCTGCAGCTGCCCCTCCCCTAGGACTCACCACATGCTGCAGGCAGGGAGCCAGGTAATGTGAATTAAACTTATACAAAGTACTAAAATAATTCACAATGCGGACAACAGTATTTATAAAATTAGAACCTGTCACCAGCTAAAAATTGTATTCTCAATTCATTTATCTGTCTACTGTTTCTGGTTTGACATTAAAAGCTGGGTAAGTTGGGTGAAGCGAAAAGTGAAGAGGGTTGGTACTCAAAAAAAGACTCAAATTTGTCACAAAACATCAGATGCTGCAATTCTGAGACATTCAAAAGATAGAAAACTGACACCACTGCAATGCAACATCCTTCATTGTGTCTAGAAGACCATATATGGCATCTTATCCTGTAGCTTTCTCCTACTCCCTCACACTTTAGAAATATGCCTGTAAGTAGGAATCTGCATAAATGAAACACACCTGAAATAAAAAAAAAAGTTCTCTTGATGTTTTGTAGGAAAAAAACAAGTGTCTGTGGGACTCTTTTTGTGAAGCGTGCACTGTGTCACTGTGACTCAGCTACCGATCATTACGGCACAAATTACAGCGATTAAACATGAAGCATACAGTATTTATGACCGTACAGTCTAAATATACAGTATTGGAAAATGGTCATGTCCTGGCTGAGCGGAGTGTCTGCTCCAGTACTCAGCGCTGGAGGGGAATTCAGGGCAGATATTGAATAGTCAGATATACCGAGATATTTTTATTATTATTATTATTGTTATTATTATTATTATTTTATATCCTTTTAAAAGTTTGGATATATAATGTGTATTACCTTTTCTGTTACCTGGACATTTTTGTCCTGGGATGACCAGCTTTTCAGGACAACATTGTCTTGCAATATTATATATATATATATATATATATATATATATATATATATATATATATATATATATATATTTATATATATATTATATTACATATTTTGGGGCACACTTACTTACCCTGTCCGCGGAGTTCACCAAAAGTTTGACAATAATGCCCTGGGCTGCAATTCAAAATCGTGCGCCCAATGGTATCCTGCATGTGTCGCTTCCCCGCTCAGGTCTGACAAATTTCACCTTCTTCTTCCTGGTGCATGTAAGTGCATTGTCTTGTGACACAATGTGAAATTTGACCCCCAATTTGTGTTGCATGAAAGCCGGCACCGCTGCGCCAAAATCCGATCACGTGTGACACAATCCCAACACAAAACCCTGTTAAATACCTGTCAAAGGCGCAAAGTCTGATGAAAGTGAGTAGCGTGACCCTTAGTAAATAACCCCTGTTGCATATTTACAATAGATTCAATAGATTACATTTCCTTACCAAATTCAGGTTTAGGTAAAGATATATTTGTGTCTATAAGCAAGTTTGTCTGCTCCGCCCAAATTCAGCCAATGCTTGTGATTAAAGGAGCACAAAACCTAGAAGTTATTGTCAAATGTAACTAAAAATCTATGGCCGTCCTGAGTTTTTGTATCTGTATAGTATGTTTATGTCTGATCCTGATACAACAATTGTTCTAGATATCCTGTGGGGATGTGGAAATTAATGCTGGGCTCCACCATTGGATGGAGCTTTACAGTCTTTTGGGGTTGAAGGAAACCTGCCATAAGTTAGATCTGATGGTAGCTTCTTCCTTTTGTCCTCAGCTCTAATCCTTGGCTGTTGACAAAGCTGATTGATACTTTATCTAGCAAATATGCAAGTGATCGGCAGAGGCTACTAGGGCGTTGGAGCAAAGGCTACTCTACTCCCCAGTAGTCTCTGGTGTCCCACATCATTGCCCACCCTTGTCACACTCCAGATCTTGCTTGTGCTTGTACACGAGATGTAGTCTTCCAGTAGCTTCTGGTTCAGTGCCAGTGTGTGGCTCTGCTTAGGTATGAGTGTATGCAGAGCCAAGAACGTACAAACATCCGAAGAAGCTGGTAGCGGGACTATAGCTTGTGCACAAGCAAGATCAGGAGCGTGCCAATTAAGGGCAACAATGCAGGGCAGGAGAGCCTACTGGTGTGCGGAATAGCCTTTGTTTCTACAGCCCGGAGAAGCTACTCCATGCCCCAGTGGCCTCTGGTGATAATTTGCATATTTGCTAGATGAAGTTTGTATCAGCTTTGGCAACAGCCAAGGATTGAATAAAATAATTTAGATCTGCGGACAAAAGGAAGAACCTACCATTAGATCTTCCTTAATGCATAGATACATGATGGCAGGCTTACTTTAACAGGGTATTCCCAGCTTAAGTGTTTATGACATTTCCAAAAGATTTAAATATAAATTATATATAATTACCGGTATATATAAATACATGATAGGTGTGGGTATCACCTATGTTGTTGATTGCCTTGGCTGAACAGAGTTGCATGGACACTACTCTCCTTTCAGGTTAATGGGAGCAGCAAAAATAGTTGAGTCTATATGTTCAAATGTTTACGTTGTTCCCATAGACTTGAATGGAGAGTGGACGGGCATGAGCAGTGGGTCAATGGGAGTGACTGAAATAGCCGGGTCTATATGCGTCTATGGCACTATTATTAGAGAGTGACCATGCACCTGTGGAGAATTCTCCTTTCCATTAAGAATAAGGGTTAGTGGACCCCTGTTCTGTTCTCTGGGGTTGGACCCTCACGCTTCATATATTTACGATGTATTCTGTGGATATGTTTTCGATACCCAAGCTAAAAATACCCTTTAATTTGTCCTGCAAAAATAGGGCACATCAGGGAGGCACCTGTAGTAGCCACAAGCTGTGCCCACCAAAATATAACCTAATCCACAGGTGTCATATAGAGCAGCAGAAGCTGCAGCAGATACATTTATACTTTTCTGTGAAAATTTTCGAAGTAGCTTTTATTACATTTCGCCAGGCAATTACAGGCCTGTAAGCTTAACTTCCATTGTGGGGAAAATACTGGAAGGGTTAGTAAAAGACTATATACTGGAGTATGTGACATCAAATAGTATAATAAGTGACAGCCAGCATGGGTTTACTAAGAATAGAAGTTGTCAAACTAACCTTATCTGCTTCTATGAAGAGGTGAGCAGGTGCCTGGATGGAGGAGCAGCTGTGGATATTGTGTTCTTGGACTTTGCAAAGGCATTTGACACTGTCCCTCATAGACGCCTGATGGGTAAAATTAGGGCTATTGGTTTGGCAGAAATCATTTGCAATTGGATTGCAAACTGGCTAAAGGATCGTATCCAGAGAGTTGTGGTCAATGATTCCGACTCGGAATGGTCACCAGTTATGAGTGGTGTACCTCAGGGTTCTGTGCTTGGCCCACTATTATTTAATATATTTATTAATGATATAGAGGTAGGAATTAATAGCACTGTGTCTATTTTTGCAGATGACACCAAACTGTGTAGTGTAATACAGTCTATGGAGGATGTTCATAGGCTGCAGGGTGACTTGGACAAACTGAATATTTGGTCATCCACTTGGCAAATGAGGTTTAATGTGGATAAATGTAAGGTTATGCACCTGAAGGCCAATAATCCAAAGGCAAAATATGTACTTGGGGGAGTAAATCTGGGAGAGTCCCTTGTTGAGAAGGACCTGGGGGTACTAGTAGATAATAAATTAAGTAACAGCATGCAATGTCAATCAGCTGCCTCTAAAGCTAGTAGGATGATGTCATGTATGAAAAGTGGTATGGACTCTCGTGATAGGGATGTAATATTACCCCTGTACAAGGCACTGGTTCGGCCTCACCTGGAATATGCTGTCCAGTTCTGGGCACCGGTCCATAAAAAGGATGCCCTGGAGCTGGAGAGGGTTCAACGTAGAGCCACAAAAATGATAAGGGGTATGGAGGGTCTTAGTTATGAGGAAAGATTAAAACAACTAGATTTATTTAGTCTGGAAAAGAGACGACTACGAGGGGACATGATTAATTTATTTAAATATATGAATGGTCCATACAAAAAATATGGTGGTAAGTTGTTTCAGATTAAATCAAATCAAAAGACAAGGGGGCACTGTCTCCGTTTGGAGAAATCAAGGTTTAATCACCAGAGGCGACAGGGCTTTTTTACTATGAGAATGGTCAATCTGTGGAATAGCCTGCCTCAGGCGCTGGTCACAGCAAGGACAGCAGAGAGCTTCAAGAAGGGTCTAGATGCCTTTTTAAACCTAAATAACATGGATGGTTATGTTATATAGAATTGTTTCCCCTAAATCCCTTCCTCATCCAATCCTTTCCCTTCCTTGGTTGAACTTGATGGACAAGTGTCTTTTTTCAACCATATAAACTATGAAACTATGAAACATTTAAATCTCTATGGATTTTGGGCGTTGGAGTCTAATGCACAAAATAACTCAATGACTGATAGTCTTCCTTTTATAAGATGTTAATCACTGCTTAGAACCACCCACTGGACACTTTGGGGGACTCCCTGCCAGATTTTGGGCTGCTTTTGGGATGCCACTTTGTGCGTGTCTTGGGGGGGGGGGGGGGGTTCGGATGGGGAACAGGGAAGGCGGAGTGTGGGCAGGGGCATGAACAATGGGGACTCCACCAGTTCAGTCCTGGTCTACAGTCTCTGGTGAGTTTTGCGCCCCTATAGTCTAAGAGCCCGGAGCCTTTAAATGGATACGAGCGCCTGTCCATCAGCGGAGAACTTTAATGAATTCCCCCTTTAATGCAGAATCACTAGAGATTTAAATAAGATACAAGTTATATTGAATGTCTACATTAAATATGTATCAATCGGCTTGTCCCCCCCAGCTTTTTCACATGATTTGGTGACATGACAGGTTCCCTTTAATTAACCCTTTCTGGTTATGTAATGAATAATATTTTAACTAATGAATAAGAAGAGATTGTAATATATGATTGTGGTGAAGTCCAGTTAACCAGCTGAAGGTGACTGTCACTTCCCCCCTTATGAACTGTGTATAGCTGTTACTGCTGGCTTTGTTATGTAGTATACTGTATTAGTGGGAATATTCCCAATAGGAATATGGATGCCGTTATCAGGTAACAGGTAGGTAGCTACTTATGTTGAGTTGTATATGATGATTGATAGTAAAGTATACACTAAATGTCTGTTGTTGTTGTGGCATGAATTGGACTTTGGGCATATGCTCGGTACTGCTTTGTGGGTCTCTCCAATGGAATTGCAAGTGAGTGGGCACCCCTTTTTGCGGATTACTTTTTTAATTACAGTTGTTGCTAGAGTTTTATGATTTTGCAAATGAACTGCTTTGCTATGAGGTTATATACTGTTACAAGGACTGAATGAACTAAGTTACTGTAACCACCAAGGCAGTTGCCACTTTGTAGATGTTGTAACCACCAAGCCAGTTGCCACCTTGCAGATGCTGTAATGTAACCACCCGGCCAGTTGCCACTTTCTAGATTCATTAACCACTAAGCCAGTTGCCACTTTGTAGATTCTGAAACCACCAAGCCACTTGCCACCTTGTAGATGCTGTAATGTAACCACCCAACCAGTTGCCAATTTGTGGATGCTGTAACCACCAAGCCAGTTGCCACCTTGTAGATGCTGTAATGTAACCAGCAAGCCACTTGCCAAATTGTAGATGCTGTAACCACCAAGCCTGTTACCACTTTCTAGATGCTGTAACCACCAAGCCATGTGCGCACTTTAACTGTTTATTACCATTATACTTGCTACTTCTATTTCAGTAAAACTTATTAATCTGCTTTTTTTGCAAATTACAGTACTATCACCTTCCTCAAGTGGAGGCTTATTATTCCACTCACTGGGTCTAAAGACCCTGGTAACATCAGATGCCCTTTAATACATAGAGTATACATAGGGTATAGGGACAGGAAAAGGTTACTTAGTGCTGCATTGGTTGTGGCTTGTGTTCTCTTCTTGCCGCAGAAGACATCCTTCATGCAGCTCATCGCAGTGTGCCGTTACTTTCAGTGCAGTAGAGGTGAACCTGACACTGTAGGACGACTTACTGAAGTGTATGGAAAGGTTTGTAATTTTCCACTGAGCATTTAAGTGCCGGCTCCAGCGCTAGATACATGTAAGCTCTGAATATACCATAAGGCATAGGAGCTACATGGCGGGCGAGAAATCACAACAGGCAGTAAAGGAATTCCTCCGACGACCAGTCATGTATCTACATATTTCTATAGTATAAAACAATAACAGCGATGTAATCTTTTTTTGGTAAGACATAATACAAATCCATCCTCTTAGGTGATCATCTTACATATTTAACCATTGTAGTTAGAGACGAGCGGATTCATTTGGCGATTCAGTACAAATATGGTGATTATCTGGCACCAAGATAATTTAGAATTTATTGAAATTCCATTTAGACAAATTGTTCTGGAAATTGGGATATAATTCTAAAACCCGGATTTTTTTTTAAAGGTCCTGTCATTAAAGGTCCTGTCATTAAAGGTCCTGTCATTAAAGTTACAGTTGATGGGTAGGTTTGGAGAATTCAAACCCTAACACTAAATCTAACGGTTACCCTAATGAAAAAAATTGGAGAAAATGAATGAAACAAGATAGGGTATTTTTAGAAAACTAGAAAAAGAGGTTATAAATTCATTTCAAGAACAATTGTAGCAACGTCGGTTCAGACTGATTCGATTATAACCCGAACCAAATCGTGAAATTTACCAAAGCTACAGTCCAGTGGTGTCATAGCGTAAAGGTGAAAAACATGTTTTAGTTATTAAAAAATGTTGTTTTTGTTTTGGTTTTTGTGCAGATTTTGCTGCATTTATGGGCCAAAGCCAAGAGTTATTTAACATGTATTTGATAAAAAGTAGCTAAAAAAAACCTCTGCAAGTAAATTCACTTTTGGCTTAGTGGTCTTTTGAATAGTTTTCCAGTTCACATTTATGCTTTGTGTCTTGTCGCTAGCTGAATTACTGTATCATCAAGCAGCAGAGTTAGTACCTTTGGTACAATAGATGAGTTTATGAGATTTTGCTGTTACTGTCTGCTAGAAGAGAGGAAATAGAGCTGGACACTGTGCTGAGAAACACTGCTAACATTCTGACATCTAGGATGATCTGCACTACCTGAGCAAATTCTGTGATAGAAATGGTCTGTGGTCACCACCTACAGGACCTCTCCTTTATCTTGCTTGCCTTGCTTATTGCCATTTCACCTGTTGTCTGTTTCACTTGCACAACAGCAGAAGAAATTGCTTCACTGTTGATTAATAACTGGTCCGGTTTATTTAAATTTCCCTTTATTTTTTGAGCCGTGTATTTCAGTAAGGGTATACAGTAGCCACATGCTGCACTTCTAACAACTTTAGATAGCTATCAAATGAAAGTTTTCTGAATCCATCATTTTCGAAAGCAAAATTTACAAAATTTACCAAATTTAGATCCAGAAGGATGAGTCAGTTGGATTTCAACATGCCCAATCATTTTGTTTTTGGAAAAATAAGCCAAAGCAAGAAGTTTCTAGCAGGGGTTTAGCTGCTTTCTCTATTGAGAACATACAGAGAGATGAGCGTGCGTGTGTATGTAGGGATTGAAAGCAATAGCGGTCGGAGGAGCAAGAATTAGTTGAACATCTGATACCATTGACGTCACGGGACTATGGGGGTTAATGGCTCCTTTGCTTTTTTTATAGATTAGCTTCAAATTCAGAAGTAGTCTTATTTTTTTTTAGCCAGACGCGTAGTGACATTTTTGGACCTAATTGCTGGGCTGGCACTGGAATAGAAAGGTAGCCATGCTGAACTGCCAAGTTGGTAGGAATCAGATCCTGGCTCCTATATTCCCATATTTAGGTTAGCGGCTGATTATTTACTTAGTCTCTCTTCATACAGCAACGTAGTGATTGTGCTAATAGGCTGATGTCTATTCTCTTGGTTGTCTTATCTCCCTTCTCCAGCTGCCTCTTGAAACTAGAGGAGCAGAGAAATGGAACACAACTGGGGGGAAGCCGGGGAAAGATACCATGGTCCAGCAAGCCGGAGAGGGAGACTAAGCCCCCATTTCATTACACCTTACCCAGCATATGTAGTAAGCGTGCGTCTGTGCTGGGAATGTGTTTTACATTATAATATACAGCGTTTCTTTTCCTGCCGTATAATTATAGTCTTGAATGTATTGCATGGTTGATTATGCTGCTGTGTATTATAGATGCGGCTATGGAGGGTTCTTATTATGTAGCCCGTCTGCATTGACTGTCTATGTGTTTCATGTATAGTAGTGACGTTTTCGGCAGCATTTGTACAGAGATTATCGGTACATTTACGTTGCTGTCTTATAGTTGTGTTTTATGAAAGTTTTAAGAGTGAGGAAGTAAAGTTGCAGGACCATGGATTTATTATAGCAATTATGATGACTTTTTGACCATCCCACTCCACTTTTTAGTCGGACATTAAAGGGATTGACCAATGTTCAATAAAATATTTTTATATGAGTCATCTTTTATTAGACAAGTGTCTGCATGTATATGCACCTGTGTCTTTGCCTGCTTTGAAAGCTGTAGTCTTTACATGTTTTTACCATGCTGCCCTCTTCATATACACAAAGCTGCAGTCTCCCTCCTCACAGTCCATCCACACTGACAGAGATAGGGAGACAGTCATAACTGTTGTTGCAGCTTCTCCTACTCAGCTCAAAGATGTAAAGAAAGAAGCAGAGAGGGCCTGAACACAGCACAAAAATAAGTAGCAGGAGTTCTTAATCACTTGATGAACATTCAGGGATTATCTACAATGCAGTAAGGGCACACAGGTAACTTATGTAAAGGATTGGCGCAATCATCCTCCAGAACCAGCCATATATTTCTCATATTGCAATACAATATGCAATGCATCATAAATAGCTTTACACAATCTATTGTTACATAGTTTGGCAAGTTGTGATATACAAAGTGTACACACCTAAGAGTTACACATTGCATAGTGATCATCCTCACACTGAAAAGCACCAATAGAAATATCTATTTGTCCTGCTTGTCAGGATAGAAGCAGAACCATTGAAGGACAGTGAGAGGACACCTCAGGGCACATATTCTAAAAACAGTGCAGTTTGACTGTGTAGTCTGCAGGGGGAGCCAGATTCGGGATTTTTGGTACACGTTCATCATGAATCTGGCGTCCCCTGCATTGCCCCGACAGAGTGCATCGCTTTTTCTTTGGTGCTCCTTTAACATGGGGCGTGCGACTCATTTCAGACTTTGCGTGTTAAATCTGGCGCACAGTCTGACTGATCACAGAACGCCCCCTGCAGTGCAGAAATTTGTGTTGCATGAAGAATAGTGCAGCCGTCTCACAAAACAGTCATGTTTTGCTCCTAAAACGTGCAAAGTCCACCAGAAAACTGGTGCATGGCCCTTAGTAAACGTGCCCCCTTATGTTTAGGAAGGAAAAGACTATTTTATTACATGCTCGAAACACTGCAGATTGCAGCCTTTTAGGAATTTTGGGTGCGAAAATGATTCAGTGGTTGTCTCATATTGTTAAATAAACAATCGGGTGCATAGAGGCTACATAGTGAGGTCAACCAGGAACATCCAGAAGTGTGGAAATATTCACCAACTCCCCCTCTCTATTGTTCTACTGTGAATAACATGGTTTCCCCCTGTTCCACTGGTGTCTTCTGTAGGTTTCAACTAAAAAAACCCCATAAAATTACGTAGTTTAACCATACTGGCTTTGATGGTCACATGGTATGAGTTTTTACAGATTCATATTGTAAGGCCACCACATCTTACATTCATATATTACCTTAATTTTCACGTTAACTTTCTTCTGTACTTCACTTCTGTTGTTAGACTCCATCCATCCATCATGTGAATGGTGTATAATATTCATACAACCTTCACAGGAGGATAGCGTGTGCAAGAAAGAGTGAAATAGGTAATTTGTAACATTTGGTTTGTTTGCTTCACGCACTCTAGTGGGTGGAGAAATGGGAGTGGCTAGCTTGTTATGACAATGAGTTATGCCAACCTGCAGTGGAGTAACAACAGCTGTAGCGGCTGCTATGGGGCCCGCGTGTCACAGGTACCCGGTGCTAGAACCAAAATGTATACATGCCTTCTCCGTGCCCGTCCCTCCCTGCTGACATGAGTGGTGGATCACCCTGGCTTAGCAACAGGCACACACCCATCTCATCTGTGGCAACCCTTCCTCCATCCTGCTCTCTATCTCACCTCATCTGCGACTTCCCTCAACCATGGTTAAGCGCCGGCCCTCCATTTTCAACGGTGTGGACCCAAAACACAAAGTTCAGGTTTGTAACCCCCTTGCTGTAATATCCAAAGTAATTTAAATGCCCTGGGTGACATTCAAACAGTTAACACTCGTAATCGGCTCTGCCACTGGTGGGGGTTCCACGTTTGGTCATCAAACCTGGATTGGAATAGGGTTTTAAAATTCAGGTTCCGCTCATCACTAGTAGTTATACAAAAAGTTTGGTTTCAAAGTGGAGTAACTGGTCCATTTTACCTAAAAAGCTTCTCTTCAATCTTATGGATATAGTCTGGTTTTATGTCATAAAGGGGTGTTCCCATTTCGGCAAATTAATGTTATTGCTTGCACAATGATAAGTTATACAATTTTCCTATATACTTTCTGTATCAATTCCTCATGGTTTTCTAGATCTCTGCTTGCTGTCCTCTGATAGAAAGCTCCATTGTTTACTTCCAGAGGACAGAAATCTGACCATGGTCACACAGGTGCACGGCTCGTTATGACACACAGCTCTGATTACTCTCTGTGATACTAACGAGCAGTGCACCTATGTGACATCACACAGCTCTGATTACTCTCTGTGATACTAACGAGCCGTGCACCTGTGTGACATCACACAGCTCTGATTACTCTCTGTGATACTAACGAGCAGTGCACCTATGTGACATCACACAGCTCTGATTACTCTCTGTGATACTAACGAGCCGTGCACCGGTGTGGCCATGATCAGATTTCTGTCCTCTGGAAGTAAACATTGGAGCTTTCTATAGAAGGACAGCAAGCAGAGATCTAGAAAACCACGAGGAATTGATACAGAAAGTATATAGGAAAATTGTATAACTTATCATTGTGCAAACAATAACATTAATTTGCAGAAATGGGAACACCCCTTTATGGTTCAGGTACACCGTAAATGATTTTTTATTTTGTTTAACCATAAGGCAGTGTTTTTCATTAGTATTTGTTTTGTTGCTTACCTTTCAAGAGCCAAAACGTATTTTTTCTTATTGATAAGCTTTGTAGAAATTACCACAAAGCCACATTTAAATCTCTTTTTTTATTGTTTTGTGACATCATATTTTGAACCATAAACTTTATGTGTATCTGATACGGCTTGTTTTTTTGTGTTAGGAGATGCAGCTTTGACCAGTGCCATTTTATAGTATATATGAGGTTTGAAAATATTTAATACAATTCTTTTTGCAAGGCAAGGAGACCAGCAATTTTGTTAAGAATGTTTATTTTGCAAAATACTTACTGTGATATTATATGTGTCTAGACCCCTGATGGCGAACCTTTTAGCGGCCGAGTGCCCAAACTGAACCCCAAACCCCCCTTATTTATCACGAGGTGCCAACTAACAATTAAAGCAGTAACTTATTGCTCCCTGTTCAACAACTTTCAATCATATTGGCCTCCTGAGAACAGCAACACAGTAGAAAGATGGACAATTTACATCACTTCTTTCCAGTGTCCCTCTGTACAGAGAAAATCATAGGGCCAGCAGGAGAACCTCCAAAGATAATTCAGCCCTGTCTACTCATTCTCCCTCTTCCTACAGTCCCAAGTAGCGAAGGAAGTATCAAAATATGAATGAAAGCTGCAGGAAGATTCTTTGAGTCCGGCCTGGTGTGCTGGGGCGATGGACCGGGTTCCCACAAAAAGGGCTCTGAGTGCCGCCTCTGGCACCCGTGCCATAGGTTCGCCATCACTGGTCTAGACTGTTGGATCCTATTGATGAAAGAAGTAATGGTAGTCTATGTTCTGTATGGATAGGGGGTGGCCGGTGTTGACCACAGGTCATATGAAGTATTGTTGAATTTTCTACACTTGTAGAGACTTTGTGATGCCTTATATGGAGAAATGAAGTTTATACAATGTCCCATTTCCTTATTACTATCAAAAGGTCTCCCTAAGAAGAGTCACAAAAGTTCACTGAAGCTCCAAGACATTCGTGACTGTTCTTGGTTAAGTATTTTTGGATAAGTACATTAGCATTAGTCACACAAGTCACATTTCTAATAGGAATTTCCTTGCCGATAAGAAGAGACCTGGATATACAATTAAGTGGGCGCCAACCATGATGAATCAGTGACTTTATGAGACATATTCATCATGAGATCATAATTCCTAGTAACGATGGTTGAACCTTCGTTTGTTAACCAAGTGATGAGTGGATCATGTATGGATATTTCTCTCTTCTGCTGAATATTTTCACACATCCATTTGTGGAACTAGACCTTTGGAAACGAGTGTACACAACAATTACAAGATTGTTCGCCTTTAATGGTCACTTCTTGACGCAAGTGACACTTTCTATCAGACCATTGTCTCTGGTTGGACAAATGAACTTGCAGTGTATATGATAAGCTAATGGTTTTTCCTTACAAATGCAAAAAGGGACTAGCAAATTGCTTTATGGTTTGACAATCCTCACCAAGGTTTCTAACTGCTCTGTTTTGGACCGGTGCCTATGCAATTATCTGAGTAGGAGAGGATCAATACAAAAGGGCTTTTCATGGTCCGCATATGCCTTGGTGATGTATTTCATTAACCTCTCTTGTACTTGAGGGTCCTGAAATGCCCTTTCTTGTAGACTTTTATGGTTTCCAGATTGATGGGGGAAAGTATGATTGCTGTAAGTCCCGGAGTAGAATAATTATGGTGTGAAGCAATATGGAGGAAACTACAAACATGGTTATTGACTGAGAGACTTATTTATATCAATTACCTTCTTCCTAATGCAATGTACAAAGTAGAAATCACTTATACACCAAGTCATTTGCTTTTTATGTAACCTAGAAACTGAGTTATTAAAATTTCTTAAAAGTATGCTGAATAGAATAGGTTAAGTCACACTTTACACATTGGACTACAGTTACAAAGTTGTTTTCCTAATAAACCAACCATTTCCCCTTTGACGTGCATAAGGACTTGAGTTGCACTCTATAACCCAAATTTACTCTATAGCAGTGATGGCGAACCTATGGCACGGGTGCCAGAGGTGGCACTCAGAGCCCTCTACATGGGCACCCTTGTCATCACCCCAGGGTAGAGGACTCAAGGCCGCTTGCAGTCCCAGGCAGCCCATGTCCCCAGAAGGAAGCTACAATGATAATCCAAAATACTTCTTCTTCTTTCTCCTGTATTGGTATCCTCAGAGCAGGGAGCAGGGAGTAATAAGTTACTGATTAAATTATTGCATTGGCGCTTTGCGAAAAATACGTGGGTTTTGGTTGTAGTTTAGGCATTCGGTGTCTAAAAGGTTTGCCATCACTGCTCTATAGGATCCACTGTATAACTGGTGAGTTACCATTATAGGGAAGCATTAACTCTTCTGGACCCAACTCCCCATTGGAGAAATCTATCAGGAATGGGCTTGTCATGCGTCAATCCTGATACGCCATCCACTGGAACACACCGGATGACCTCCAGCCTGGCATGAAATTAAACCATAACCTGCAGAAGCTGTAGTCAATGCGCAAACCAGGACTACCCGGGATGGTGTTGTATGGGGGGAAAAAAAGTTACAATTCCTGGCCAGAACAATAGTGCACAAACCATGACATATCAAACTTCATTACAGGCTCTTAATCCACAAAAATGACATGTAAAACTTCAATTACTATATACAGGCAATCCCCTACTTAAGGACACCCGACTTACAGAGGATCCTTAGTCACAGACAGAGCCAAAGAAACAGCGATCCAGCGCATGAAGTTAAAAGCACCTCCAAATTTTATTGTTGATTCCAAAACAGGCAATACATCAAAAAACGCAGTATAGCACTGCGTCCATGGTGTAGACTATAGGCTCCAGTTGCACCGCAGCTTTCAGTTGCACCACATACCACTTCTAATCCTTTCCAAAAAGAGTTGTTCAAATGAGTTTTAAAGTGAACCTGCCATTGAAATTGACACACCCAAAATAAATACTTAATTAAAAACTATGATTAAAAAGCATTGCAATGTTAAAAATGAGTCTGGAAACTTATATGCAACTACCTGATGTGAGTAAACCACAAAAAAGTTCACGGGGTGAAACTGGTCAGAAAGGAGCCATAACCAGTCACCACCAAGGAGACTAAACACCTAATGACTTCATACGCAAAGCCAATAAATCAGAATAAAAATGTACAATAAAACATGGTAAACTTTATTACTGATAATCAATGTTACATAAAATACAGTAAATCTGCAGGCAGTGAAAGGGACAGACAGACAAAAAAGAGTACAGAGAGTTCAATCAAGGTAACAATAGACACTAAGTATTCCCAGGTAAGTATGGCTACGGAAAGTAAATGGTGGACACAAATATCGCCACCCACACCTAAATCCGCAGTAAAATAACATAAAACCAAAGTGGAGGCTTAGGGAAAACAAATATGCAATACAGACCAAGAGCGTGTGTACCTGATGTGAGTCCAATGACACTAAATGAGTCCAATGAGGCCCTGCATATTCAGTGGTTATTTACATTGCCCTGCCTCCTTGTTCCTGATTGACAGGTCTCACTGCTACAGAAAATGCTGCTGTGTGGAACATTGAAAGAGAGAGTTCTAGTACATCATTGGGCACTTAATTGACCAGAGTGATGCCACCTGCAACTTCTACCCTATGTATGTATCTCATCAAATGAAATCACAGCAGCCTCCATGGACTTCTACCACTCCACATACTTCCATGAAGGCTGCTGTGATTTTATGTGATAATATATATGGGTAGACGTTGCAGATGTAAAAGTACTTTAGATGAAACACCCTGGTCACATGACATGAAGTGCTGATTACTTAGAAGAGGCATGGGACATGGAGTAGATGGGAGGGCTTGTCAAAGCAGGACATGTCTCTTCCGATACCAGGGAATATAAGATAAAGTTGATTTATGTGGATGTAAGGGAAACATTTTTTAGCTAAAAGAAGCATGTCAGTTAATGGAAACTCTATAGCAGTGGTGGCGAACCTATGGCACGGGTGCCAGAGGCGGCACTCAGAGCCCTTTCTGTGGGCACCCGGGCCATCGCCCAGCACACCAGACAGAACTCAAAGAATCTTCCTGCAGTTCCAAGCAACTTAAAAGATGCTGCTTTCCGTGATATTTTGATACTTACTTTGTTGCTAGGGACTGTAGGAAGAGGGAGAATGAGTAGACAGGGCCGAATTATCTTTGGAGGACCTCCTGCCGGCCCCACGATTTTCTCTGTACAGAGGGACACTGGAAAGAAGCTAAAATGATGAAAATTTTCCATCTTTCTACTGTGTTGATGTCCTCAGGAGGCAAATATAATTGAAAGTTGTTGAACAGGGAGCAATAAGTTACTGCTTTAATTTTTGGTTGGCACCTCACGATAAATAAGGGGGGTTTGGGGTTGCAGTTTGGGCACTCGGGCACTAAAAGGTTCGCCATCACTGCTCTATAGGAACTTGTCACTAATTGAATTAGTGAAAATGTGGTAACAGGTTCCCTTTCACGTCCCACCAGTTGCTCATCAGTTATCAAAATTTTTGTGCAGCCTAAATCACAGCCCATAGCGCCATTTTCAAAACTGATTGAAAGTGAGTTTTCCTGGGTACAGTATCAAGGTTAATTTATGTTGCTGTATGCTTATGTATATGCTTTCAATGTTTTGTTTCT
This sequence comes from Engystomops pustulosus, assembly GCA_019512145.1. Lineage (NCBI taxonomy): Eukaryota > Metazoa > Chordata > Amphibia > Anura > Leptodactylidae > Engystomops > Engystomops pustulosus. The sequence continues at coordinate 20,503,051 of CM033643.1, forward strand.
GCTAGAATCAATACTATTGGTGATCATACTTTATGATTGAGTGCTCTGTCTATTAAAATTTAAAGGTGTTATCTCTCCTTCTTGAAATTCTTGGCTATTGGTTATTTGACATGACAGGGTCTTGAGACCATCAAGAACTGCCATCTACCATCAAGATCTATCATGGTAAAACAGGGACACTTACTCATAGATACAGGCACCATGATTGCGTAATCTTGTTATCCATGGCCTCCTTCCTTCTAAAATCAACTTTTAAAATAATGCTAATGCTGTAGCTTCACTGGCTGTAACACTGTGCAGGATCACTTCCCACTGCCTAATATTACAGCAGGAAGAGGGACATAGAACATAGAACACAGGAGGGGGGGGTATATGTGCTCCTGCACAGTTTAACAGTCTGTGAAGCTACGGCATAGAGGGGCTCTGGTTTACCCCCAGTGCCCTTTTGACTCATTAGCATAATTCTAAAAGTTAATTTTAGAAGTAAAGAATTACATGGATAACAATTATTAGAAGATTACCACAGTCACGGTACCTGGATCTATGAGTAAGTGTCCCTGGATTATCATCTTTGGAGGTAGATTTCCTTTAAGATAGGGAAATATGACTATTGCAATATGTATGGCATCTCTTTTCCTCTTTAACTCTTTTGTCTATCATTTGTTTTTTGGGACTCTTGGACTTCAGTCTATGAAACTTTGGATACTCCATAAATAAGAATAGGCAGAGTATCCCTATACATGTTTCATTGCAGTACATAGTGTTATGTGTGGTTCTATAGAGGAGGGTGGATGAGCCTCCCCATGACCATAAATCTCTGCATTATCTCGTCGTTATGATGCAATAACCCTGTAGTTCCATAGCTGCAAAAATTCATTTGCATGTTCCCATCAAAGAAGACGAGAATAATAATTAAGATCTGCTGTTTCCATCACGTTTTATGTTGTTATAAGCAGCGTAAAAGCTACAAGTATGATTAATGTAATAAATAATAAGCCTTGTACACATAGATCGTAGTGAACGAGCCTGCGCCGCTTCTTTAACTGTAATAAATCCACGAAATGTTCTACCTTTTAATAGAATTAATGAGGCACTTAAATAATTGTACTCTATGTGCCACATGTAACATATGTGCAGCGCTATTTTGGGCCTAATAAAAGAAATTACAGCCTACACAGAGACTGGAATAGACCTTACATGTTACTCGTAGCCACTGTAAATGACTTTGTGGACTTCCTGATAAATGAAACGGAGTAGCGGAAGCGACACAGGGGCATTCAGAATATTTAAAGGGATTGTCCTGTTTGAGCAAATAAATGTTATTGTTTGTTACACAGGTTTCCATTATACTTTCTGTATCAATTCTTCACGGACATTCTATAGAAAGCGTCTATGTTAAAGGGGTTGTCCGAGACTTTACCAAAAAGGCCCTCCGGTTGTCCCGCAGAGCTATTGCTCTAGTCCGTGCCACATGTAAACAAACATGACCATGGAAGCAGGGCTACATTCGGTTTCCAGCCAGACCCGACACCTACCCGTCCCGCAATGCTGTGAATAGGCCGGCCAGGAGCTGGATGCAGCGCTGGTTCTGCGGCCATATTTGTTTATATGGGCTACAGACTGGAGCAATAGCAGCGTGGGACACCCGGAGGGCGATGGAGGTAAGTACAATTTTATTTTTTTAAGTCTCGGACAACCCCTTTAAAGGACACCTGTCATCAGGTCTGTGTCACCTGTCCTGTCACTACTACCTGTTGGAGCAACTCACAAGGATCCCATCCCAGCCTTTATCTAGTTATTTCATACATTATTCATTGTAAAATCATCTATTCTTTATCATGTAAATGAGGCTGGTCACATGGTCAGAGGCAGTGATGTCACCCCTGTTACCCCTCCCCTCTCCTCCCCCTGCTCATGTCTGTGTGTAATGTATAGTAAAGCATTGTTAGTGTGTGTGCTGCATCTGATGAAATGCTGCATCCACCTAATACACATGTGAGAGACACAGACATCAGCTACACAAGTGCCTGATATGTTCTGCTGTAACATGGCTGCCTGGAGCTGCTGTATCTCTCCTATACACACACACACACAGGCTGCAGGGGGCGTGGCCACCAGCACCAGGAAGCACATCATTATACAGCCTCACACCATTATACAGGCTGTCAGTCAAGCACTGGGGGTGTGGCTGTGCCTCCCACTCATGAATAGAGTGGACAGCTTGAATATGCTAATGCTTCATTGGACATTTCACAGGTCATTTGCATACAGCTTTAGGACCTCATTGCTTAGGTTTACAGGCATGTAGAGGGACAATGAAGGGATAGAGGCAATGCTCTCTAATGGCAGTTTATGAAAATATATTTAGTTTAGGGGGGTTATTTTGCATGACGGGTTCTCTTTAACTTCACCATGTGTATGTCCATGGTCAGGTGATGTCACACAGGTGCATGAAGAGAGTGATCAGAGCTGTGAGATATAATGAGCCATGCACCTGTATGACAGATTTCTATCCACCAATGAAGCTTGCTATAGAAAGACAGCAAGAAGAGATCTAGAAAACTGTGAGCAATTGATACAGAACGTTAATTGGATAATGATAATATTTATTTGCTGAAATGGGAACACCCCTTGCAGTTGGGTAGCAGAGGGTGGGTAGATACTGAGGGATTTACAGAATGAGGATGTCAATTCCGTACATTACCTGCTTGGGTTTTGCAGACACTTCACTAGGCAAGACTGGAAATAGGTGAGGGTCCCAGAGACCCAACCAATATTTATCCGACTAAGATTTTAGGCACGGCCTAATGGGGGAGATTTATCAGAAGTGTCTGAGAACAAAATAGTTCTAGTTTCTCATGGCAACCAATCAGTGCTCAGCTTTCATTTTAAAATACCCTGTAGGAAAATGATAGCTGAGCACTGACTTGTCACCACTGGTCACAAGTTTGCTCATCAGAGCAGATCAGACACCCCTGTTAAATCTCCCCCAATATTTGTGTTAAAGCATCTTCTTATTAAACTTTTATGATCTCCCTTCCAGCGATCATATGAACAAAGGGAGGAAATTTATCGGAAGTGTCTGAGAGCAAAACTGTTCTAGTTACTCATGGCAACCAATCAGAGCTCAGCTTTCATTTTATAGTCAACTAAAGGGAAATTTTAAGCTGAGCTTTGATTGGGTGCCATGAGCCATGAACAGTTTTGCTCTCGGACACTTCTAATAAATCTTCCACAGACCCCTCAGCCGATACTCCTGTCCTCCCTTGGGTTTTGCACACAGACCCCTCACGGCACAGACAAAAGATTGAAGATTGTTATAAGAAATCTAAGTTTTAGAGATTTATATTCCAATTCCAATTGGAGCAACATTGCTTCAGATCAAATAGATTCAGGCCTGAACCAAATAAAAAAAAAAAACTTTCGTGAAGCAACAGGGAAGTGAATCTTGGATGATTCGCTGATCTCTAATACCAACCTGAATATTACCATGAATAATATCGCATGTGCTGTTTGACTGCATTTATCTTATCTCTAGTTTTTGCCGTCTGTTATTTTTGTAATTTATCAATCTCCCTTTTTCCGTGTTTTAAATGTTCGTTTTTTTTCAGATCTCTTTTTGAGACATTTGTAACAAATGTCTCAAAAATGTCTCACAAATGTCTCAAGTCATTTCTTTCCATTTTCTAAGTATGGTTTCGTCTGGAGTTTTCTGTGCCAAAAACTGTTTCAAGTTTTAGACAATTTAAAATAATAAGTGTCATTCGCGACATTTAGCACATCTGGAATAGAATGTGTCTTACTGACGAAAAACAAATGTCCGGCGGACATTTCAAAATTTGGTTGCAAATTTTTTTCGTTAATAGCACTCAGAATATGAAAGCTTGAAGTTCTGAAGTTCATATCTTGTAAGTAGGGATTAGCAAACCTGAAGTGTTACATTATAGGGGCAGCATGTTATAGTTCAGGGAGAGCTGAGCAGATTGTGCATAGTATCCTATCTGCAGGCAGAATGTTATAGAGCAGGAGGAGCTTAGCTGATAATACAAATTATCATATGTGCAGGCAGCATGTTATAGAGCAGGGTGAGCTAAACTGATTATATAAAGTGTCTTAGCTGCAGAAAACATGTTATAGAGCAGGAGAAGCTAAGAGTATTCTACAAAGCGTTGTATCTAGAGATGAGCGAGTATACTCGTCCGAGCTTGATGCTCGTTCGAGTATTAAGGTACTCGAAACGGCTCGTTGCTCGGACGAGTATTTCCCCTGCTCGAGATCGAGCATTTAATTAAAAAAACACAGTGAAGAACAATGAAGAATAGAATAAAAACAGTGAACACAGGATCATTTAAGTGAAAAAGACAGTGAAGAACACAGTGAAGAATAGATTACAGATGTTCGGCACATCTGCTTACTTGTCGGAAGATACGCGCGGAACGGCAGCAGGGAGACATCGGGCAGCAGGGAGACATCAAGCAGCACGGGGAGACATCGGGCAGCGGGGAGACATCGGGTAGCACGGGGGAGACATCGGGCAGCACGGGGGAGACATCGGGCAGCACGGGGAGACATCGGGCAGCACGGGGGAGACATCGGGCAGCACGGGGGAGACATCGGGCAGCACGGGGGAGACATCGGGCAGCACGGGGGAGACATCGGGCAGCACGGGGAGACATCAGGCAGCACGGGGAGACTTCAGTGGAAGAAGAGGAGCGATCCCGGGACAGCGTATCACCCCGACAAGTAAGCAGATGTGCCGAACATCTGTAATCTATTCTTCACTGTGTTTTTCACTGCGTTTTTCACTTAAATGATCCTGTGTTCACTGTTTTTATTCTATTCTTCACTGTTCTTCACATCTGATAACTTGTCGGGAGATAATATACGCGCGGAACAGTGAAAAATAGATTGCAGATGTTTGAGTACATCTGCTAACTTATCAGAAGACATTCTTTTTCAATTAAATAACACATTTTATTCCTGAACCATGGTCCCTTTGAAAAATGCTCGGGTCTCCCATTGACTTCAATGGGGCTCGTTATTCGAGACGAGCACTCGAGCATCTGGAAAAGTTCGTCTCGAATAACGAGCACCCGAGCATTTTAGTGCTCGCTCATCTCTAGTTGTATCTGTAGACGGCATTTTATAGAGCAGGAGGAGCTGATCAGATTGTACAAAGTGTACTATCTGCAGGTAGCATGTTATAGAGCAGGAGGAGCTAAGCAGATTATATTTGGTGTACTATCAGCAAGCTGTATTTTATAGGGTGTGAGGAGCCAAGCAGCGTGTCCTATTAATCTGCTCAGCTCCTCCTGCTCTATAACATACTTTTCTCCACAGAATGTATACCATTTTTTCTTTTACTGTACAGTACTTCTTGTTACTGTAGTAACAAGCACCTCTCTGTTTTGATCAGTATTGTTCTCTCTGGTTTGCCGGTTTTGACTTTTCCCATAGCAGTTTCCTACACTGTACTGAAGAGACCCAACCAGGTCGAAACAGCGCTGCCTACAGTTGGGAGTCTGTTCCTTCTGGAATAGATATACTGGTTTGGTTTTAATCCCGCATCATATCATAAGGCTTCCTGAGGGTCATGCTTAAAGTCAAAGGAGCTGCCTTACAAGGTAGCTAAAAGAGTCTTGGTTTTCCTTATCCCATCCTGTAAAATTTTACATATTTTCTCAGAATCCTTGATGTATCTATGTGTGGCCTCTCAGTGGTTGTGTTGTGTATTGCTGCCTGTTAAGGCTGTTTGTAGTATATTATTAATAATATAAAAATATAAATCATAATATATATTAACAATGTAATAAATGTGCATTGCAAGAAAATAGACAGCGTTAAGCCAACATAGACAACGTTATTTCTTACTTTGAAAGTGTGCTCCGAACTATTCACAGAAATATTGTTATGGTCAAGATGGTCCAAACCATAATTTACTCCAAAAATAGCAATGCCAGGAAATGTAGTCAAACAATGCCAGGAAGCCAAGATCAATTGGCTGGATTACAGGAGTTGGTGGATTGAGTGGTCATCTTCATTAGACGGTTCTTCTATATCCCCTCAGTCATGTGCATGAAGAATATTCATCAGTACGGTGCTTCCTATCTCTGCCTGTTGTCAGATTCAGCTCTGTAGTAACGTCTTTCTCCACTGGGTTGCATTACAGGAACTTAAAACTCCCAGAGCACTGTAAGTAACATCTCTAGATGCGGGGGAAGACAGAAAAATGAATTAGAAGGGCGATTGTTTCCATGAGATTAAATATATATCACATAACTAGGCAATGGAGATGAATTCAATTCACAGAAACGACAAATATGTTGAATTGGATACAATTAAAAAAGGTATATGTTACAGTGAAATAGTCATGGGTGGCATATGGCACATAGACTTATGATGAGAGCAACTTAGGACGGGGTTGGGCCAAGGAGTAGTTGTAGAGAAGTGGCTAGAACATATTAAATCCATGAGGATAATCAGAACTTTGGCCTCTTATACTTAACCTTAACAAAGTAACCACATTTGCTGCAAGTTTCGTGACCCCCGGGAAGCCGGACTCGGGACTGTCTGTGACGTCCCATGCACATGGGTAAATGGAGGGGACCATGAGAATAATACTGTATGCATGCCCCCTCCATCATAACTACTCCCATATCATTGGTTGGAGGGCATTAGGATATTCTTGGCCCGCCTCTCCAAACAGTAAAATATGGGAGTGGTTATGACCAAGGCGGCATGCATACAGTAATGTCTGCATGGATTCCTCCATCTGCTGTGAGTAGGACATGGTACTCCATTTGCAGTCCCAAGTCCTGCTGTACCCCGGTCAAGTGACCCGCATATTCCTCCAACCACTGATATAGGAGTAACTATGATGGAGGGGGCCTACAGTAATGTCTGCATGGCTCCCTCCATTTGCCCAAAGCCAGCAGGTCAGGGGACATCACAGAAAGTCCCGAGTCCTGCTTCCCAGGGGTCATGTGACTTACAGGGTAAATATAATATGGGTGACTCTCCTGGGGTAAATGGCCAACCTCTTTTATTTTATATATTTTGGATATACCGTAATAGTCTGATATAGGGGCTGCTCACCCCTGGGATCTCCCAAATGGCTTTTTCCATATGTCTCATAAAAGTGAATGAAGATAGCTGCACAAATACACGGCCACCTCTATAGATGTGTTGTGTCTTACATGATGAGGTGGGTTCAGACACCTCCATTTAGAGGACTGAGATTTATGAGACATTTATGGCTTGCGTTTGAGTATACCATAAGTGGCCACTTTTTTGTGAAGAGTATGTGACACCAGTTCAAAATGGATTGAACTGGGACCAAAACGCATGGACTGTTGAACACTATAGCTCCGGTCACACAGAAGAAGATTATTTGAGACAAAATCAAAAGGGCAGAAGGCGTGTAATTACTCTGCTCTTCCAGCAGGCAAAAATAATGCTGATTGTAGTTGCCCTTGTGGTGCTGAGCTTTGGTAGCATAGAATTAAGACAAACGCACAGAGAGAGAAAAGCAGGGGAACTCAAAAAATGTATATGGTGTTTAATCAGGAGTAATAGTAGTCTGAACTACATGGAGCTAGAGGGAACCTGTCACCAGATTGTATCTAATGAGCCTAATAACAGGTTCCCATAGCACTATGGTAACAATTAGGGGTGCACGATGCACCAAAAGTTTGGTACCTTTTCAGTTTTTAATGAGGCATAAAGGTTCAATACCAGGATTTCTTGCCGTACAATACTGAGCAAGTGATCACTGCTCCACCAATCAGAGAAAGGGCAGTACATGCTGTTTGTAAGCAATGGCAAGGAGTGGAGACACAAGCTGAGAGATTCTGTGCTGTGGGGCTTGAGGCAATTGCAGGAAAAAATCTGCATTTTATTGGATTCCAATAGTGCTTTTTTCTTTTCGTGAAAAGTATGACATCCGTATTGAGTATTGTGATACTTTCCAGATTGCACTCAGAATTCTGGAATAAGTGGAAGCCTAGTAACTATTGCCCACACAGTGTTTTAGCTAACAAATGCATAGTTCCTATCCACAGAAAATGAACTTTGCAAGCCTACTCGGTACCCGTCTAGCAGGACCAGCAAGTCACAAGGGAATGGGTTATACATATGAGGCAATGTATCTCTCAGCTCATTTCTGCTGGCATTTCTCCCCCTTCAGGAGAGGATGGGATCAACCAAAGGAAGGAGAAATGAGGGACATTGTGGGAATCATGAGTTTAGAGAAACACTGCCTTACTCACTAAGTAGTGGGACACACTACTCTTTCTGGGCAGGGTGCCATATAGGCTTACAGAGTTAATTTTTTTAGTGGTTAGGAACTAGGCATTTGTAGCTAAAACTGTGTGGGCAAGAGTCATTATAGTGCTATAGGTGTCTGTCATTAGATTTATCTGGTGACATGTTCCTTTCAATTACATTCACAGTGACTAATAATAATTAGAAGAGTGTTGTTTCTAAATGTCAGTAATTTATACTGTAGTATAGGTTATCAAATATAGAAAGTTTTAGATGATTTTTGTTGGTAAAATTTTGTAAGTCTTCAATCAAGGCCTATAGGGAGAATCCTAGTCCATTTAATTTTACATAAAATAAACATTTATAAAATATCTGGTGTCTTTTTCATTTTTAGTTTTTCATTTGTGGTCCTCTTTTCATTTCTGTTAAATGGGTGCCAGTTGCTCAGGATTTTTCCATAAGACACTCCCACTGCTACTGACTGTCCCCTGAAGAGCAAGAGGAAGACTACCGGAGCACAGCATACATGGTGTAGGCTGAAACATGGACAAGGACTGGAAGTTGTGCATTAAAAAAATTAAAGGGAGGCAGTTATTGGGGGAGATTTTTCAGATGTGTCTGAGACCAGAGTTCTTCTAGTTATCCACGTCAACCAATCAGAGCTCATCTTTCATTTTCCCACAGCTTTTCATAAAATGAAAGCTGAGCTTTTATTGGTTTCCATGGGCAACTGTAACAGTTTTACCTCAGACATGTCTGATAAATCTCCCCCATTGTATCTGTGTGTACTGCATTTATCAAAAAAATTCTCTTGTGACCCAAAGGATAGAGCGGTGGCAGGGCTGTCCAACCTTATAGCCAAAAAGGAGGCAACCAAGATTCTTTGTTTTGTGTAGCATAGCCTTTAAAATATCTAGACATTCCCTTTAAATTTCCTGTAATTACTTGGTACTATATATTTTTTTATATTAGCAGGTCTATTTTTCCCTTTTCCTTACTATAATTTGGTTTTATTTCTGTCTTGTATAAAGCTTTTGTAACTTATGCCTGCCACTATTCATCAGCGCCAAAATTCTTTCACATTATAATCGTAACCACCGCCCACCCTTCACACCGCCCTTTCTCTTTTTTTATTTGTTCATATTTTTCTCTCCCACGTTCCTCCCACCTATATCTGTCTGTCTCTTCTGGTTCTGTCATTTTCCCTTGGTAATGTGCTGGGACGGCTTTTTCACACTCCCGCACTCTATCAGCCACAATTATCACATTACCACACAAACTCAGTGGAACGTCTTAACACATTTCCCTTCCTTTCTGAAAAATGTGAGATTCGTAGAGACTCTTATTATGGCACTGGCCTTGATATAGTTTTATATGGTTCTTTAGTTTTTTTTTATCCAATAGAAAAAAAATTCACTCTCGGTCTAGTATAAAAAAATGGTGAATTTTCTCTAATTTACCGAAACATTCAAACAGAACTACCGGTATCTCTGTTGCTTACAGCAGCCAGTCACAGCTCAGCTTTGATTTTAACAAAACATGTTTTTAAAACTAAACCCGGACTGTGATCGGATTCTTTGGAGAACATAAAGGGGCAGATTTACTTACCCGGTCCATTCACGATCCAGCGGTGCGTTCTCTGTGGTGGATTCAGGTCTTCCGAGGATTCACTAAGGCAGTTCCTCCGACGTCCACCAGGTGTCGCTACTGCGCTGAAGTCCGCCGAGGTCCGGCAGAGTTCACGATCTGTTGTTGGGTGCAGGTAAGCGCGTGTCCAGCGACTCTTTTTTTTTTTTTAAATGCGGCAGTTTCTCCAAATCCGTCGGGTTTTCGTTGGGCCATGCCCCCCGATTTCCGTCGCGTGCACACCGGCGCCGGTGCGCCACAATCCGATTGCATGCACCAAAAACCCAGGGGAATTCATTGAAAATCGGCGCAAATCGGAAATATTCGTGTAACCCCCGTAAAAACGCGATTCGGGCCCTTAGTAAATGACCCCCAAAAGGTTTCAGAAATCTGCTACAGTATCCAGTATACCATTTAACCTGGGTAAAATGAAGGAACTACATTGAACTACATCTTCTTTTGCAACCAAAGGTGGCCTAAACTTCTTGGATGAATTACTAAGCAGTTTCTACCCAAATTGAAGCTCAAGTTGCACAAAAAAACATGTTTTGCGAGCTTATTGGCCAATTTTGAAAAATGGGGAGTGGCTAAGAAAAGCTATAAAAACTGCCAGATTGATCAATAAGAATTTTGGTGCAAAATCACTAAAAGTCACTAAAGAGGAAATATATGAAAGAAATGTTAAATGTAATCTTTTTAATAAATTTTGCCTCACCCCTGCCTGTCGGCCCCAGTTTTGAACTGCCACAGTCTGAACTGTCCTCGCTTGTTACAATAGCTTGTAGTCTGCAGTTTATCAATATCATTATCCTCGCTATAGTAAGCAGTGTGCGAACCAAGGACAGAGCAAAATTTCTGCAATAGTCTCAAGGACATTTTTTGTGTATTTGACTTTTATGAGGATATAATAGAAGTGCCATTGTACCTGTAAAACGCGGCCTTATTGAGCAGGGAAAAAAATAGGGATGTGGGAATCATCCGAGATTCAATTCACTGAAATTCCACAAGTTTTTCAAAAGATTCGGTCTTTTTGGGCCTGAATCTATTTGGTCCGAGCAGATGTTGCTCCAATTATCCTGGAAAATGGGATATGACCCCCTTCTAGCACCATTTTTTAAATGATTATTTTTTAATTCAAAATACATTAAAACATGGCAGGAGTAGCTCAGACGGGGAAAATACAATGTAGATGAAAGAAGTAGTACCTCTGCGATGTGTATCGCTCTTTGTAGGTGAGCGCTTTGTCAAGCAGGCGCATTGAGCACCATACTTAGAATTTTTAAGTGTTCTCTCCTAAGGATGCTTTACTTTGACAGGCAACTGTCAAATGAGTAGTTCTGCTCCACTTTCTTGATATGTAAAGTGAAGCCTCCTGTCTTTTATCTCATCAACCAGAGATTCCTGACAATAAAATGGCTTCCGTTGGAGGGTCATGTGATCTTATCGGTTCATGAACCTTTGCCCTGCCAGGACCTTGATCTTATAATTCATGAATGCAATCATCAGGTCCTGGCAGGGTGATTGCTCATGGACAGTTAGAGATCACATGACCCTCCATCTGCGGCCATTTTATGGGCAGGAATCTCTGGCTGATGAGGTAAAAGACAGGAGGCTTCACTTTACATATCAAGAAAGCGGAGCAGAACTTTTATTTGATGTATATTATTAAATTCCCTAATATCCGACACCCCCTCACATTACAAAAACCATATAAAGTGGCCATCCCCTTTAATTAATTGTACAGCAGTTTTATATTGACTTTTTAAATATTTGCACCCCAAATTCCACTTCCAAAGCCAAATCAGTGGATGGAGCAGGACAATGAACAAGGTGGGCAAGGGCAGGAATGCCTCAACAAGACATATTTATTTACACAATTACCCCTTACAGCTTTATTCGCCTCTGCCTGGCATAGATTTTAATTCTGACACAATTCAATGCAAAAGAAGAAACCTGCACAGCTTAATACATAAGAAAAAGTGTGTCATATGATATATACAAGCCAACACGCTATAGCAACTAATAGACCATTTACCAAAAAGAAAAAGTAAAGTGGGTATAGGCCAAAGACGAATGCAAAAACTTTATTTCATATCAAGATACAAAACCACAAAAAATGTTAAAAACATCTAAAAAAGTACACAAGCACATCTTACTGAGACCACTGTATCAGATCCTGACAAGTCGATACAACACATTGGGGCTCATTTACTTACCCGGTCCTGTCGTGATCCCGCGGTGCATTGTCCGACAGGTATTCGAGTCCGTCGCGATTCACTAAGCACGTGCACCCGCCCCTGAGGAAGTGGCACGGAACGCGTGGGGTATTCCTGCACATTGCCTGTTATATCTCTAACCTTTTTATCTCAAAAACTCTCAGGGATTGGTAACTATATACAAATACTGAATAACCATGTGATATTCCTTGAGGTTGTGCCATTACTTCCATTTGTGTCATACAACTTTTTGCTGTAGGAATCATTATTTGATTTAGCATCTTTTCGGAACTTTTTTTGATATCTGTTTACACCAGTGGGGCATTTGGCAATAATCTTTGTATTTTTGATGCAATAGGGCTCATTTACTAAGGGTCCAAACGACGCACTTTAGTTGGGTTTCATGAATATTTCCGATTTGCACTGATTTGTCCTGGGATTATGGCGCACGCGATCAGATGGCGCATTGGCGCCGGCTTTCACGCGACAGAAATCCGGGGGCAAGGCTGTCGGACAACCCGACAGATTCGGAAAAACGCAGAATTTAAAAAAGAATTTGTGTTGCAAGATCAGCACTCACATGCACCAGACAAAGAAGGTGTACTCCGGCGGACTTGGGCACAGCAGCGACACTTGCAGGATATTTGGCGCACGATCTTAGTGAATCCCTGCAGACCCAAATCAGCGTCGGACAACGCACCACGGGATCGCGACTGGACCGGGTAAGTAAATGTGCCCCAATGTGTTGTATCGACTTATCAGGGTCTGATACAGTGGTCTCAGTAATATGTACTTGTGTACTTTTTTAGATGTTTTTAACATTTTTTGTTGTTTGGTATCTTGATAAGAAATAAAGTTTTTGCATACGTCTTTGGCCTATACGCACTTTACTTTTTCTTTTTGGTAAAAATTCTGACACAATTATTAAGCGGTCGGAACTTCTCGATTATTCTGCCGCTTCAAGTGTCAGCAGATCAGATAATTGATACCAAGGCATAAAGTGATGGTAACACAATCGCAACAAACCCAAATAATCCGGTGGGCCTGCTGGAACTTCGTCCCCACCTTACAGACGACCCCTTGTTACAGACGGTCCTCTCTGCCCACTGTGACCTCTGGTGAAGCTCTCTGGATGCTTTGCCTTAGTCCCAGGTCTCAATGATCCCCTGTAAGGTGTCTGTAATGACATTTTATTGATAATTCTTGTTCCAATGACAGCTAAAAATTGTAAAAATCCGATTGTCACTGGGACAAAAAATTTTTTTCTTGGGAGTTACAATTCTAAAATGTACCTGTTCAGGCTTACATACAAATCCAACTTAGGAACAGACCTAAAGAACCCATCTTGTACATAACCCAGGGACTGTCTATAGTAAAAAGTTTATGGACCTTTTCATATTTGCTGCCAATCAATGACATAAGATCCTCCAAATGCTCCCCTACTCAAGAACACCCGTTTTACATATGACCCCCTAGTTACAAACGGACCTCTGGATGTTGGTAATTTACTGTACTGTAGCCCTAGGCTATAATAATCAGCTGTAGGAGTTGTCACAGATGTCTGCAATGAAGCTTAATTGTAAATTCTGGTTCTTATGACAACCCAGCATTTTTTAAATCCAATTGTCACAGAGATCAAAAAAAAAATTCTGTCTGGGGTTACAATTATAAAATATACAGTTCCGACTTACATACAAATTCAACTTAAGAACAAACCTATGGAACCTATCTTGTACGTAACGCGCGGACTACCTGTATATTGGAAGTGATGACATAATTCATACACAATTTGGATATTTATATACATCTTAGATGGAATCAACAGTCATACTTCCAGTACCAACGTCCTGACTATCCTTACATGTACAGCATGTACAGCATCCATACATGTACTTATAGCATATACATAAATTATACCTTATTAATATGCACATATCTCATGTCAGCTTGAATATAGGATCCCTGCAGGTTATATACATTTATAATATCTCATGACAAATGTGACCTGGCAGTAGGGACCAGGGATAGCTACAATGTTATTAAGATCTTATTGAATTCCGTTTCTAAGTTTTTTAGAAACCTAACCATAATTTGTCATGAAGCATGTAGGCGTTCAATATATAGTTAATCAAAATATATGAAAATGTATAATAGGAATTACACCATGTGTTTTTATACGCGGGTTGGAAATTGTCTCTCATAATTTAGTGAACAAAAAATATTTTATATTATCCATTTTTTAATTATATATATATATTATTTTACATTCACATGGACCTTATGACTTCTGTTACTAGTGGAAGCTATGATGTTGTCCTGGAGCTGTCATACAGATCCAATAGGTGCTTGTTAGACTTGTTATGGGGTTTGTTGAGGTTCTATAGAGGTTTTACACAATTTTGCCGACAAGATTAGAGCGATATGCTGTGCTGTCTAAAGTGACAAGACCTGATGGAGGTGACAAAGAGCAGTATGAACATACCCCAAAGAAAAGAAAATATACAAAATATTATTTTGAACCTGTTGTTGAATACTCCGACAAGCTACAGTAAGGGCATTGCCATTATGTTATTGCATTGCCGAGGTCCGAGCCACTGGAGGATCGGCCATTGACACTACAGGAAGAAACCCTAGTGTTCATGTCATGGCCAACGGGGGTATTCAGTAGCCGCTGAATGTAAAATATAAATGTAAACACAATGGGGCACATTTACTAAGGGTCCGCATTTTCGTCGGGTTTCCTGACTTTTTACCGTTTTGCGCTGAATTGCCCCGGGTTTTTGGCTCACGAGCTCGGCTTGTGGCGCATCGGCTTGCATGCTTAACAATTCAGGGGACATGGATGTCGGACAACCCGACTGATTGGGACAAACTGCGGAATTTAAAAGCGAAATTGTGTTGCAAGATCAGCACTCACATGCACCGGGAAGAAGAAGGTGAACTCCGGTGGACTGTCCTTAATCATAGCTCAAGGACGGTACATCTGTCCGAAACGCGTAAGCTGTGATGTGTCTGTTATAAGTGGATTTCCTGTACTGCTATCCAATGCCTTAATAAAGAACAAAGTTTTTCAAGTGTTTGGAGTGTGGCTGGACCTCGGATTTTTGGTGCTACATGAATATTATAGCTCCTACAAGTCTGGAATCACTTCCTACATATGGTACAAGAATCAGATTCTTGGGAACTGGTGGATGTGTCCCTTCTCTCTGCTTCAATCTGCGGTTTCAGGACCTTTGGAGGACCTTAAAAAGTCATGATATGGCTCTTGTGTACATGTGTATTGGGAACAAGAACAGATGTATCACGATTTCATGGGCAAAGGCCCTCCTCAGTATAAAATTTGGTGGGTGGTCTGGGTGGCCATAAGCCCCTAGAAGGCTTGGGCCCAGGGCTACCGCCCACACAACTTATATTATAATCCACTACTGTTTGAATCCCTCCACGATCCCTGGAGTCTCAATCGATAACATAGGTTGAATTATGGGTAAATCTACTTTTGTTCCAAATACTGTGAAGCAACAAGGACAATTTTGTCTGTAGAGTGCTGTTACAGACCATTATGTCTCCATGGTTACAGACTACAAACAACCATATGTGTAGTCTGACACTTCAGCCATGCATTTCTCACCCTTTCCACTCTCTGTAGTTATAAGATGGGGTACATAACTGCAAGACATTTGTATTTTGAAGATGTGCAATTTACAAAGCTACGTTATTATAATTTGAAATGATTTGTGGGAATTTAACTTATTCAAATAGGGAGAAACCTTTAAAATAGAGATTTTAAGGTTTGGACGCTTCCAAACACCTCTAACTTTCATGTCATGTCACAGTAAAGTGTACATGTACTTAGGCTCTGTAGCAGGGGTGCACCAGCAATGAGGCCAGTGGAGCCTCTTGCCTCAGACAGTACCACCTTTAGCAAGATAGGGGGCAATAGATAATAAGCTGTCCATTTATGGATCATGTGAAGATTACAGAGCCAAAGACCTGGATTATTCAAGATGGTGGCAGAGATTTACCAACATGACAGCTGTCTATTCACCAAGCAAAATCAGTACCAGGACTCCAACTATAATACAAAGTTTACAGTCCTGGCCACTTTCTGTTGGGAAGAGGAACCTTCTGGGCAACTAAAAGTTCCTGGGTCCATGTGTGACCAAATTCTCTGTACCCCATTTAGCTACACCCCTTGTGGCTGTGCAGCATAGGATGTATCCAGAGAGAACCTAGAAATCAGTCACGTGGGTAAATCAAGTGACTATCACAATACAGGTTGCTGTTCAGCTTGGTCAATGGCTCCACACTCTTAACATTACCCACAGGTTCGTTGATGTACAGCTTAGTCCCCATATTCTCTATTCTTTTGACCAAGAAAACAGTTTAGGGGTGTTTGGGAAATATTTATCCGAAGTGTTTTACCCCTTTAAATCACTTAAAATTTTTGAGGCAAAAATTGCTTTGACAAAACATCCTATGGACCTATTAAGGGCAGGATCTTCTCCTCTCCTTTGTTGGTTGATGTTGACCTCGGATATTAGTTACCGCCCTCTATTCCCAGTCTCATGCCCCAAAGGAGCATAAATCTTCTCACTTTTTTTCATTTATATGATCCCTTATCAGCAGCGAATCGAAAATTCATTTTCTGTAGACATGGCTGGGATTGGCTTAATGCGTCACTTATATGCACGTCCCTTATACATTTCCACAATTTGTGTTCTACACGGTCTTAGATTTAACTTGTGTCAATCAAACTAATGCAGATTGAGCATGTTCTTGTAGCTCGTCTAAAGGGCAATGCTCTGCATACTGCTGACCTCTTGATGTAATGCATTTTTATGTAGCTGCTGACTTTTCCAGTCTAGGGCAGAAGTGTCTGGGGATCACTGTGATTGACTTATTTGTGATTGACCTTTCTATTGGTGTCATTCTCTGCAATGAGCCTGCCATCACACACAAGGCTTATACCTGTTATCCCACAATGACATTGAACTGGGGTTTATAGCTTTCTATTTTGGTTGCTTTGTAAGAGACAATGGATGTTAGTATTACATTTTACTTACAAATTCAAGGCAAGTGGTAATGGGTTTTGTTTCCCTATGAGGTGACCTGTTGGTCAGTTGTTGCTGCAAAGGACATTCAAAGGGGATTTGTCACTGTTAGTATAGTATTTTCATGTCTAGGAGAATGTACTTATGATATGTACAATGTGCTACATGCCAAAAAAACATATAGGAGCAATATAAAAATACTTATGAGTCCAGTGTATTTATGAGTTTTAAGTAAGGGTAACTACGGATGTTATGTTACCTGATTCCCAAACCGACTGCGCAAAGCAATTTCCTCTCGGATTAATAAAGCTTTATTGTATTGTATTACAAATCGCTTTGGCAGCTGTGGGAGCCTTAAAAAGTTTCTCTTACGGTGGGCAACAGTCCCTATGCCACCCCCATTTAAAGAGAATCTGTTAGGTCGATTAAGGACCCTAAATCATCTATAGGTTCTTATGAACCTATGGATTTGGTTCCCAAATCGTCCCGGCTCTTCTGGCTCCTGAACGGCTCTCTAATAAATATATAATAGGGAGCGTTAGGCCAGTCAGTCAGTCACCCCACACCGCACCACTTTTAACCTGATTTTATTGAGTTAAAGGGGACGTGGTGAGCCTTTTAGGGGCGGGGTTTAGTGAGCCGGCTATCGTCATTCACACAAATGAGCTGGCTCTTCGTGCTGGCTCGTTTTCGAATGATCCATCACTACCGGAGCTCTGGACCGAGGTGACTATGAATGTTTGTGCTTTGTTCAGCGCCCAAGGAGAGAACTGATACAGGTGGATCCGGGACACCAAACCACCAGTCCATAAGGACATGTGGGTGTCCCAGATTGCCCAGACAGGTTCCTTTTAAGTGCCCGAGGGGCATTTTCCAGCACCAAGATTGGGTGTGAGCAGTGGTCATCTTCTGCGTAATGTCACCTGCTGTGTCACAGCCTGAGCCCCCCAATCATCCCTAACCACACCATGACGTACACTTACCTCTTCATGCAGGAAGGGATCAAGACTTTTTAGTAGAACTTTGCGCCTCACATGTACCAAATTTTTGACACCTTTCATTAGACCACACCCCTTTCATCATACCAGTCATAAAAGTGTCTAAAATGTGACAAGATTGATGGTAAACAGATTGATGATGCTTCTGGTCAATGGAAAACACACAGGAGAGAATAGGAAGGTCTCTCTCCATCTGCTTCTATGTGACGTCTTTGTTTCTGCACTGATAATAGTAATATCCCTTTATATCAGTCTGTAATGATCAGTATCAGGTGTATGGCTGCACAAAGCGGTTAGTAAACAATCACACTGTCTCTTATAGAAAGATCCCTATCGATATACTCTACATAGGAAATGTTTTAGCATATATGAAAAGCCATTTCCATCAGAGGGGTGTGCAATAAAATAACAATCTAAGTAATACTGCCCTGAGGAATCCCTCACCTCCTGACTGCTCTTTATTTTAAAATAGTATCAAATATACACATCACATCACATCACTGTGTGTATTATCCTGTACTGTGACATCACTGTGTGTATTATCCCTGTACTGAGACATCACTGTGTGTATTATCCCTGTACTGTGACATCACTGTGTGTATTATCCCTGCACTGTGACATCACTGTGTGTATTATCTCTGTACTGTGACATCACTGTGTGTATTATCTCTGTACTGTGACATTACTGTATGTATTATCCCTGTGCTTTTACATCACTGTGTGTATTATCCCTGTACTGTGACATCGCTGTGTGTATGATCTCTGTACTGTGACATCACTGTGTGTATTATCCCTGTACTGGGACATCACTGTGTGTAGTGTCCCTGTACTGGGACATCACTGTGTATATTATCTCTGCACTGTGACATCACTGTGTATTATCCCTGTACTTTGACATCACTGTGTGTATTATCCCTGTACTGTGACATCACTGTGTGTATTATCCCTGTACTGGGATATCACTGTGTGTAGTGTCCCTGTACTGGGACATCACTGTGTATATTATCTCTGTACTGTGACATCACTGTGTGTATTATCCCTGTACTGTGATATTACTGTGTGTATTATCTCTGTACTGTGACATCACTGTGTGTATTATTCCTGTACTGTGACATCACTGTGTGTATTATCCCTGTACTGTGACATCACTGTGTGTATTATCCCCATACATGGTCCCCTTATCAAACGAGCTGTGTCAGGCAGAATTTTGGGTTGTTTTCATGGCTTCCATGTTAACTTTGTCGCCACCCTGCTGTGTAATCTACAAAATATACTGGCAAACTTTTATCATGTACCGATATTATTTGAGCGCTTCTTGCTCACCTCCTTTGGTTCCTCTCTGCCACCCATTGGTTTGAAGCCTGAGTCCATTTAGGGTATGTCGCCATGCCACTCTCTAGCCTGCTGCCGCTGCCTCTGCATGCCGTCCCCTATAGTGTCAGGGTCAATTATTGGATGTTTTAGATGCTATCTAGCTTCATTCTGTCACTCTGTCATGGCCATGCTGTTGCCCATAATTTTGGCATAATGGTGCGATTAAGCAGCCTTATAGGCATCCAGGCATGCTGCCCCTGCTGTTTCCTGTCCATTTCCGTGGTGTTTCCATCCTTTTCTGAGGTTCCCAGGTGTTTGGCCAAGCTTCCCTGTGCAGAGCCTTGGTCCCCTTGAAAAATGCTCGAGTCTCCGGTGCGGGACGAAAGTTGTGGTTAGAACAACGTTGTTTGGATACGGGAAGGGCGGTGGGAACCAGGAATCGGTGAAAAAAAGGTAGCGCGGCGGTAAAAGGATATGTCCAATAACTAGCGTGCCGAAAAGACAGGGACCGAGACAATGCTGCTGGCCTACCTCGGTCCGGTGTTTCAGGCCTACTATCCCTCCTCCTCCTCCCCCCCTCCGTCCACTCCTCTCCGAACTACCATCCGTGGGCCCGCGCCAGCAGTCGTAGCTCTAGGCACACACAGTGCCCGGTCGCTAAGCGACGCAGCTGTTGCGCAAACTGCTGATCTAGGCGCAAAATTCCCCACCTCCCAAGAGCTATTCAGGGCATCAGCGCAGACCTGATTCTGTGGCTGGCACGCTGAACTGAAGCCAGCATTGGTTGTGGTGTGACACGTCCGTAACCTGGTGGCGGCTTGCAACTTGCGGCAGACTGACACAATGTGCCATGCCTGGGCCCATGTGGTTAATCTGATAGTTCACACGTTTTCCTCCTCAAGACATACCCCAATCTTGTCTGATTTGCTCACGAAGGTGCGCCCATCTTTGCGCATTTCCAGGAGTCCAGCCCAGATGCTGCCACCTCACAGGGCAGCGCATCGCCGCCCCGCCTTCCACTGCGCCCGCTCACCGACTGTTGTGCGACGTGCCCACCTAGGTGGAATTCAACACTGACCATGTGTATCCAAGATGTTTACCATCATCGGGCAGAGCGATTGTAGACTGCAGAGTCACTTCCCCCGAATGGTATCAGGTCATAGTCGGCTTCCTCCAAGTCTACAATGAGGAGTGACGTGGAATTCTGATATCTGTCGGTGCTGAGTACTTGATGAGTCCACACAGATGGTCAGTGGCGATAGCGCCATCATCAGCCTCACATCCCGCCTTGGCCTGTTGAAAAACTCTCTGATCAGCATGAAGTCTGAAGCTTGCGCTTCGTCACAAGAGACGGGGAAAGAAGATTCCCTTGGTTGATATCCAAATCACCCTGGCGTCTGTTTCTCACGCATTCGGCAGAGGTGGAGGTGGAGGAGGATGATGAGGAAGAGGAGAGAATGTTGGCGAGACACAGATGGGACCATTGTTGAGTCCTTCACTGTTCAGCAGCGTTATGGGCAGAAGAAGAGGAGTTGGAGGAGTTGGAGTGAGGAAATGGACAGTCAGGCCAGTATGGGGAGTGAAGTCCTTACGCGTTTGTACTCTGGGCGCATATGCATATTTCCTGCTAGCTGCTATTCCCGTGACCCTCGCGTTCAAAGACTTTTATTTCCACCCGATTCGTTGGGTTCACTCTGCGCCGGGACCCACGGTACAAGCAAAATCTTTCCACTCTCTCCCTGTCAAGAGGAAAGGAGTTGAGACTGCATGAATACCAGCGCCCTGGTGCCAAGCTGAAACAGTATTTCCCTTCTGACAAGCGCTAGCGGCAGAGTGCGTATTCTGCGGGACCATTAGCGAGGGAGAGTGCAGCAGGCAGCTTGTCCGCACTGGCAATGGTACGCTTACAAGGCTTTTGCCAGCTTATGTCACACCACAGCAAGACACTGTCACCTGTCCCCCAGTCTCGGCAGAATTAAGTGCTGAGCTTTACAGAAAGATGGTGAGGGAGTACGTAGCTGACCATACCCTCGTCGCTACATGATCACACAGCTCCCTACAACTAACTGGGTTTTCAAAGCTGGGACAATGTGGCACGAACCTGTCGCGGACTCCTTGGAGGTTCTTTGCCTTCCCTGCGCTAGGTCTTGTCCAGCGGGTTTTCCAGTAAAAAAAAAAAAAAAAACGCTGGTGGCATCATCACAGATAAGCGTACCCGCCTGTCGACTGACATCGCTGACAGGCTGACGCTTATAAAATGATAAGGCTGGATTTCTCATAATTTCCAATCTCCACCAGGTGAAGGAAGCTCACCTGAATAATTGATCCACTCCTCCTCCTGCCTAGTTTTCCTCTTCTCCTCCTTCTTGTAACAGTAAAGCAGAGGAAACTGGCTTTTTTTGACAGGGCACTGGCTCTTGCTATAGTATACTTTATTGCATTAATTTTTCGGAGGGCCACCTACCCGGTCCTCTGTTTGAAACATTTTTTGAGTGCCACATAACAGGCACTCAATCTATTCCATTTTTTCTGAGGGCCACCTACCCGTCCTCTGTTTTTTAAATTTTGGGACTTGCCCATACAGGCACTCACTCTATTCCATTTTACTGGAGGGGCCACCTACCTGCTCCTCTGGTTTGAAAAATTTTGGGACTCTGCCACATACAGGCTCAATCTATTTCCATTTTTCTGAGGGACACCTACCTGCTCCTCGGTTTGAAAAATTTTTGGGACGAGCCACATACAGGCACTCAATCTATTCCATTTTTTTCTGGAGGGACAACCTACCTGCTCTCTGGTTTGAAAACTTTTTGGGACTTCTGCACATACAGGCACTCATCTATTCCATTTTACCTGAGGGGGGCCACCTACCTCTCCTCTGGTTTGAAAACTTTTTGGGACTGCCACATACAGGCACTCAAATCTTTTCCATTTTTCCTGGAGGAACCTACCGCTCCTCTGTTTTGAAACTTTTTTGGGACTCTGCACATACAGGCACTATCGCAAATTAACTTGTCTCATAGCGCCTCCACAACGTTGTCTTCCATTGCTACCACCATCCAACGTTTCGTCCATATAGCTTCCTCCATACATCCCTCCCCTTAGCACACAGGTGTTCAGGCAGATTTGGGTTGTTTTCATGGAATTCCACATCAAAGTTGTTAACTTTGTCGCCACCCCCACCTGCTGTGTTATCCACAAATTATACTGGCAAACTTTTATATTAACCGATATTATTTCAGCGCTTCTTGCGCAAGCCTGTTTACATTCCCCTCACCCGCCATATCCCAAACGTATAAGAACCTACTACACCTTGATCTTATACAAAAAGGTTCTTAGAAGTTCTGTTTGGGGAGTAGCTATAGACCGGGCTTGGATTGTCGAAGCTCCCTGGCTTGCAGACGCCAGCTCCCATCCCAAGATCCACAACATAGTTTTAAACTGCAGCAACCTTTAATCTACTACTAGTTCACTGCCCTCCCCCCCCCCAAATAAAAAATAATAATAAATAATAATGCTTTATTTATATACTTCATCATATTCTGGAGCGCTTGTACAAATCATAGGAAACAAATACAATGGTAATTTAAATAGCACAACATTTGTATGGAACAAACGGATTGAGGTCCCTGCTCGCCAAGCTTACGGTTTATGAATGATGATGGGGTACACGAGGTAAAGAATATTTAATGGTCAGCCATCTTCTTTAGAATATAACAAAATTATAATAAATGGAATTGCTGGTCGCTTGAACCACTCAGCCGTCATCTTAAATATACCAGTTCCAGGGTGAATGGGAACTGCAAGAAGTCTGGTGCCTGTTGGTTGCTGGCTCACATATGGGAGGGACGACCAGACGGGTTAGTAGAGATTTAAACTGCATGCAGTTTAATGAGTTGTTTAGAGGCTTGCCTAAGACATGGGGTTTTAAGACACGTTGGAAACTTGGAGGTTAGGTATTCGTCTGATAGTCCGGGGCAGAGCCTTCCATAGACTGGGTTGCCCCCAGCTCTAAGAAGTCTTTGGAGACGCGAGTGGGAGGTCCGCACTAGGGTAGGTTATTAAAGATCACACTGGCGGATCTAAGAGCACGGGTTGGGCGATAGACTGAATAAGAGAGGGAGAGGTAGGGGGTGCGAGCATTATACGAGCTTTATGGATGAGGGTTATTATGATTTTAACGTATTCGAAAGGAGACTGGCAGCCAGTTGCAGTCGACTGGCATGAAACTGTAAGCCATACATGGTCCCTTATCAAACGAGCTGGTGTCAGGCGAATTTGGTTTTTTTCATGCTTCCACACAACTTGTTAACTTGTCGTCCACTGCTGCTGTGTAATCCACAAAAAATACTGGCCCACTTTTATCATTTACCGATATTATTTTCAGCGCAGAGCTGTTTTACATTCCCTCACCCGCCATATCCTCAATTATAAGAACGCTACTACACTTGATCTTATACAAAGGGTTCTTAGAAGTTCTGTTTGGGAGTAGCCTATAGACAGGGGCTTGATTGGCGAAAGCTCGCCTGGCAGCGGAGCGCCACTCCATGCCAAGATCCAACTACTAGTGTTTAACTGCAGCACTTTAATCTACTACTATTTCACTGCCATCCATACCTGGTCCCCCTTACAAACGAGCTGTGTCAGGCAGAAGTTTGGGTTTGTTTTCCATGGATTCCATGTTAACTTTTGTCTGCCACGCTGCTGTGTACTCCACAACATATACTGGCAAAACTTTTCATGTACCGGATATTATTTGAGCGCTTCTTGCTCACCTTCCTTTGTTTCCTCGCTGACCCCTTGTTTTGCGTCCAATTAGGTTTCGCCATGCCACTCTCTAGCCTGCTGCGCTGCCTCTGCATGCCCGTCCCCTATAAGGGTCAGGTCAATTATTGTGTTTTAGATGCTATCTAGCTTCATCTGTCACCTGTCATGGCATGCTGTTCCATAATTTTGGCATAATGGTGGCGATTAAGCATCCTCAGAGCATGCTGCCCTGCTGTTTTCCGTCCATTTCCGTGTGTTTTCCATCCTTTTCTGAAGTTTCCCAGGTGTTTGGCAAGCTTCCTGTGTCAGAGCCTTGTCCCCTTGAAAATGCTCTAGTCTCCCATTGACTTCAATGGGGTGCGTTATTCGAGACGGCACTCGCGCATCGGGGAAAAGTTTTGTCCTCGAATACGAGTAACCTACCCAGCATTTTAGTGTTCGCTCATCTCTAATCCCTATCAATATACTGTATATTGGAAATGTTTTAGCATATATAAAAAACCATTTCCATCAGAGGGGTGTGAAATAAAATAACAATCTAAGTAATACTGCCCTGGGGAATCCCTCACCTCCTGACTGCTCTTTATTTTAAAATAGTATCAAATAAATTCTATGTTTTCTTATTTTGTACCACAATTGCTGCTACATAACTACCCCTTATCCAATTGTGTATTATCCCTGTATTGTTATATCATTGCAGTCCCTAACCCTGCTGTGACATTACTATTTATTATCCCTGTACTGTAACATCACTGTGTGTTTTATCCCTGTACTGTGACATCACTGTGTGTATTATCCCTGTACTGTGACATCACTGTGTGTATTATCCCTGTACTGTGACATTACTGTGTGTATTCTCCCTGTACTGTGATATCACTGTGTGTATTATCCCTGTACTGTGACATTACTGTGTGTATTCTCCCTGTACTGTGACATCACTGTGTGTATTATCTCGTTTCGAGTAACGAGCCCCATTGAAGTCAATGGGAGACCCGAGCATTTTTCAAAGGGACCATGGTTCAGGAATAAAATGTGTTATTTAATTGAAAAATAATGTCTTCTGCTAAACAAAGTGATCGACAGGGATAGTCCTGATTACCCCATCCTCACACAGTGATTGACAGCGAGAGTCCTGATTACCCCGCCCACACACACTGATTGGCAGTGAGAGTCTTGATTACCCTGCCCACACACAGTGATTGACAGGGATAGTCCTGATTACCCCACCCACACACAGTGATTGACAGGGATAGTCCTGCTTACCCCCCCCCCCCACACACACACACACACACAGTGATTGACAGGGATCGTTATGATTATCCCACCCACACAAAGTGATCGACAGGGATAGTCCTGATTACCCCACCCACACACACTGATTGGCAGTGAGAGTCCTGATTACCCCGCCCACACACAGTGATTGACAGTGAGAGTCCTGATTACCCTGCCCACACACAGTGATTGAAAGGGATAGTCCTAATTACCCTGCCCACACACAGTGATTGAAAGGGATAGTCCTGATTACCCTTCCCACACAAAGTGATTGACAGTGAGAGTCCTGATAATCCTGCCCACACACAGTGATTGACAGGGATAGTCCTGATTACCCCACCCACACACAGTGATTGACAGGGATAATCCTGATTACCCCCCCCCCCCACACACACACACACACACAGTGATTGACAGGGATCGTTATGATTATCCCACCCACACAAAGTGATCGACAGGGATAGTCCTGATTACCCCATCCTCACACAGACTCACAAGTTTAAATAAAGTCTCAACTAAGACAAAAAAAGTCTCAAACAGTAGAATGAGAATCCAGACAACCTGCTGATAAATTCTCCCCATTGTATAAGTGACTAAGGATGAATTCCAGATACACTTAAAGGGGGTTATTTATCATTAGACCAGTTGGGACAGTTCTATGTCTATCTTTGGAGCTCCGCTGCCCATCAGCTTTGGCCCTTTAATAAATGTTCTTATGGTCTATTTTCTGTCTGGGATTCTTTTTTTTCAAAAAGTCCCAAAAAATTCTCTAAATGCATAAAAAGTCTCAGTACATAGACCAGCGGGGCACTGGAGTAACTATGAGACTTTTTACAAAAGTCCCATGTCATGAATCAGGCTTTGCTTGGTGTTGCAGTAGTTCTATGTTTACACCAGATTAATGAAGAGGTGTGTATAGTCCTGTGAGACTTTTTAGCAGTGAAATCTCTTAAAGTCTTAAGTCTCTTTAAAGTCTTAGTGTGACTAGTTTGAAACTTTTTTAAGCTAAAAAAGTCCCGGAAATCCAATGATAAATAACCCACAAAGATCTGGTATGCATTATCCATTTTTTTAAACAGACCTTTCCATAAAGCCTCAGACCCCACACCAATAAGTTTGGCCCTCTCTCAGCACTAGTACTTATACAGAGGCAGAAACCTCTGTCTGGTGTTAGGCAGTTGTTCTGGTTTAAAGATGTGGTTCTGGTGTACAGGAGTGGTTCTGGTGCAAAGCAGTGGTTCTGGTGTACAGGAGTGGTTCTGGTGCAAAGCAGTGGTTCTGGTGTAAAGGAGTGGTTCTGGTGTAAAGGAGTGGTTCTTGTGTAAGGGAGTGGTTCTGGGGTAAAGGAGTGGTTCTGGTTTAAGGGAGTGGTTCTGGGTTAAAGGAGTGGTTCTGGTTTAAAGATGCGGTTCTGGCGTAAAGGAGTGGTTCTGGCGTAAAGGAGTCGTTCTGGTGCAAGGGAGTGGTTCTGGGGAACAGCAACTCAGTAACTTTTTAAGATAATGCTGCTGTTATAAAAGTAGTTTGGCTTATGATACAGTTATCAACATATTTCTATCCAAAAGGATGGAATCATCTGTAATGCTTCAATGGGTCATAGTTCTACCAAGATTGATTCCAAATTGGACTTTGAAGAACATAACTTGCTGCTGCACTAAATCACTGTGTGTAGTGTCCCTGTACTGGGTACATCCTGTGGTATATTATCTCTGCTACTGGGTGACATCACGTTTGTAATATCCGTACTGTGACATCACTGTGTGTATATCCCTGTACTGTGCATGCACTGTGTGATTATCCCTGTACTGGGATATCACTGTGTGTAGTGTCCCTGTACTGGGACATCACTGTTATATTATCTTGTACTGTGACATCACTGTTGTGTATTATCCCTGTACTGTGATATTACTGTGTTATTATCCTGTATCTGTGACATCACTGTGTGTATTATTCCTTTACTGTGACTCACGTTGTATTATCCCTGTACTGTGACATCACTGTGTGTATTATCCCTGTACTGTGACATCACTGTGTGTATTCCCTGTACTGGGACATCACTTGTGTATTTTCTCGCACTGTGACATCTCACTGTGTTGTTATCCCTGTACTTGTGACATCACTGGTGTGTATTATCCCTGTACTGTGACATCACTGTGTGTTATATCCCTGTACTGTATCACTGTGTGTAATCCCGTACTGGGGACATCACTGTGTATAGGCAATCTGTACTAGTGACATCACTGTGTGTATGATATATCCGCTGCTGTGAATAACTGTGTGTAGTAGAATCTGCTCTGTTCCATGTGACATCACTGTGTGTATTGATCTTTCCTACTGTGACCTCACTGTGTGTATATCCCTGGTACTGTGACATCACTGTGTGTATTAATCCCTGTATATACTGTGACATCACTGTGTGTATTAATCCTGTACTGGGATCACTGTGTGTATTGTCCGTACTGGGACATCACTGTGTATATATTATCTCTGTACTGTGACATCACTGTGTGTATATCTATCCTGTACTGTGATATTACTCTGTGTTTATCTATCGTACTGTGTCATCACTGGGTGTGTCATTATTCCCTGTACTGTGTACATCACTGTGTGTTTATCCCTGTACTGTGACAATCACTGTGTGTATTATTCCCTGTAGTCTGTGCACATGTGGTAGTGTCCCTTGTGTGGACATCATCTTGTGTATATTATCTCTGTTACTGTGACATGCACTGTGTGTATTATCCCTGTACTGTGATATCACTGGTGTATTATCCTGTACTGTGACATACTGTGTGTATATCCTGTACTGTGACATCACTGTGTATATATCTGTACTGTGACATCACTGTGTTTTCAATCCCTGTACTGTAACATCACTGTGTGTATATACCTGTAACATGGTGACATCACTCGTGTGTATTACAATCCTCCTGTACTGGTGAGGGGCTCACTGTGTGTAGTAGCTGTACTGTGACATCACTGTGTGTATTATCCCTGTACTGTGACATCACTGTGTGTATTATCTCTGTACTGTGACATCACTGTGTGTATTATCTCGGTACTGTGACATCACTGTGTGTATTATCTCTGTACTGGGACATCACTGTGTGTATTATCCCTGTACTGTGACATCACTGTGTGTTTCATCCCTGTACTGAGACATCACTGTGTGTATTATCCCTGTACTGTGACATCACTGTGTGTATTATCGCTGTACTGGGACATCACTGTGTGTATTATCCCTGTACTGTGACATCACTCTGTGTTTCATCCCTGTACTGAGACATCACTGTGTGTATTATCCCTGTACTGTAACATCACTGTGTGCACTATCCCTGTACTGTGACATCACTGTGTGTATTATCCCTGTACTGTGACAACGCTGTGTGTATTATCTCTGTACTGTGACAACACTGTGTGTATTATCCCTATACTGTGACATCACTGTGTGTATTATCCCTGTACTGGGATATCACTCTGTTTACTATCTCTGTACTGTGACATCACTGTGAGTGTTATCACTCGTGGGGTCCGATGGCAGAGTGGGCCAGCATAGGGAGTTCCTGCCCTGGGCCTGCGCACAAATATTAGTTTGCAGGTTTTATGCCTATTTGGAGTTATCCCAAGATATGTACGTGGCATTATGAAAAATTTATTGAACTGATTATCTCAAGCCACTGACTCTTTATTAA
The DNA here is from genome assembly GCA_019512145.1 of Engystomops pustulosus. NCBI lineage: Eukaryota > Metazoa > Chordata > Amphibia > Anura > Leptodactylidae > Engystomops > Engystomops pustulosus. The sequence continues at coordinate 20,532,249 of CM033643.1, forward strand.
AACAGGCAAACAATTAAGGGACAATGTATTGTATAGGTATTGTGTAGTTTATTCAACTTTTTTGAAAAGTGTATTAATATGGTAAATATTTAGGAAGATAGGAAATATTTCTGAATATATGTCAGGTAATATAGATAGATTTACAGAATATGAATTAAGCCAGGAGCTTATCCATTCAGATTAGCATAGCCTCCAAAACTATGAACAGGATCATGAGAGGTAGCTGTGAAAATATAATCTTCCAGAATATCTCTGGGGGAAGCACCTTTTGTAATGGTACTCAATGCTGGAACTGGAGGTTTTTGCAGCAACAAACCGTCCAAAACATTATGGTGCCAAATTGCCATGAACCATAAAAAAAGGATTTAAAGGAAATCTACCACCAGGATGAAGGTTTGTAAACCAAGCACACTGACATACTGGTGTGTGCCCCGCTCTGATAGGATCCGCTCTTCTTTACACTTCTTATAGCTGTCTTTAAGAGAGATAGGCTTTATTAACCGTGCAAATGAGCCTAAAGGGCTCCAGACTTCATTAACACCTATGGAGCCTGGAGACCCTCAGACTAATTTGCATAATTTTCAAAGCCTTTTTATGTAAAAACCAGGGCTTAAGAAGCTAAGAGCAGATCCTGCCAGCGGGGGAACATACCAGTAAAACATCAATAGTCTATACAGGACTCTTTTCTTCTCCTAGTCTTCTCAGTAGGGTTGTACATAATGGATTGCCCCTAGAGAGGGGAGTCTTGCACAGGTTCTCACAACTATGGGGTAAAAGGGATGGGTCTATCAGGGAAATGACTCTACTTTCCAATGACCCTATAGTAATACTTGAGTTGCCTCTTCCACTACAGTGTATTATTGTACACAGGGGCGTAACAGGGGGTGCAGAGGTTGCGATTGCACCTGGGCCCAAGAGGTTTAGGGGGCCCTTATGATGTCACTTTCCCATGTGAGAAGACTATTACTATAAACCATACATTATAGTCGGGGCCCTGGCACAGACCTTGCACTGGGGCCCATCAACCTGTAGTTACGCCCCTGATTATACACATATCACAAGTCAGGACTTTTGATCTAATTTGTCTAGAAAGAGAAACTCCAACCCATATGGACCTAGTGTTGTGAAGGTTAAGAAAAGATGCAAAAAGTTTTACAAAAAGTTTTTTTATATCAGGAATATGGAGCTATATATATAAACATATGTATTTTTTGTTATGCAACGTGCTATAGGTGTGCAAATGATGTTCTCCGTCTATTCTTTCTGAGTGAGATGACAGATGGCAGGTAAACATGTTATACTCTGCATAACGTTAAAAACGTAATAAGACATTACCTGCTCTCGGCTGATAAGAAGGGAATATATAATCAGATGTCTGAGGCGACGAGACTGGTGTCTGGTACAGTGTATGTCGTCCTTACGTGACCTTGGGCATCTTATAGTTTGTTCTGGCAGAAATGACTTCCTGCATCGTTAGCCAGATCTTACTCGTAAAGTCATCCACGGCAGGACAAGTGCCTGGAATCACAGAATTTTGAGGGACTTCTCCGTATAATTGGCTTATGTGACATTATTATGAACACAGGTGAAGAATGAATATCCATTACATTAACCAGTGCTGAAACATTTAGGAACTTTTAGGCAATCTTCATGAATGAGGGTTTCCTGTCTGGAAGATAAATAAAATTCCCATTGGGTAGGTCACTAAAAGTTGATTTGATGGGGTTAGGAACCCAGCACCTCCGACAATAAGCTAGTAAACAGTATGGTTGGTTGCTAATCTTTATTTTCTTGCCATGATAAAGAAGAGTCCTAACTTCTGAACCATCTAGAGCAGTGATGGCAAACCTTTTACACACTGAGTTCCTAAACTACAACCAAAACCCACATATTTTTCGCAAATGCGACAATTTAAGCAGTAACTTATTACTCCCTGCTCTGTCACAGGTTTAAATTGTATAGGCACCTGAGGACACAAATACAGTAGAAAGAAGAAGAAGTTTGGATTATCTCTGTAGCTTCCTTCTAGGACTGCAAGAGGCCTTGACTCCTGTCTGGCGAACTTTGCTCTGGGGTGATTGAGAGGGTGCCCATAGAGAGAGCTCTGAGTGCCACCAATGGCACCTGTGCCAGAGGTTAGCCACCACTGATCTAGAGTACAGATGGCTTTGTACTTAACAGCAAAGATTCTATAAAAAAATTCTTGTTCTGGATTTATGATAAAAAGATGGTGGAACTTTTTGACGACACAATGCTGATGGACTGTGAATGGTTTCTTAGTTTGGGGTTAGTCTTGAAATATACTGTATGTAGAGATGAGCAGACCGGAACTTTAGATTCGGGGTTCTTCATTTGCCAGCTTTGCATAACCTGGACATGTTGCTTTATGGGCTGCAGAACAGGCAACTTAACCCCCCTAACAACTAGTCATGGCTGTGATTGGACAGGATGATACCTGCTGGACACACCTGGCCAATCACAGTCATGCTTACTTGCTAGATGCATAAAGCTGTCTAATTGGCCGCTCTAAAGCCCATCTAGCAACGTGTCTGTGTTACACAGTTCTGCCGAACGTAGGACGCCAAAACAAAGTGGACCAAGTGCTGAGCTCTGTTCTATGGTGTATACTGTATGTATTATGGTTTTAGCCTTATGTACTGTGACACTACATAAATCTGTAGTGGTGGCATTACTAGGGAAGTATGGAGGTTGCAGTTGGTTTGTCATAATAGAAGAATATTACTTAAATGAGCATCGAAATGTTGTGAAGCCATTTCTCAGTGATGTAACTAATAAAATCATTTGTAAGCTACACTTAAAGGAGTTGTCCACTTTACCTCATACTTTATTAATGTGTATATAAATGTGGGAGGCACATTTTACATCTAATAAAAGTTCTGCTCTGCTTTATTGATATGTAAAGTGTAGCCATTGGTCCTTTACCTCATCAGCCAGACATTCCTGTCCATAAAATGGCCGTAGATGGAGGGTCATGTGATCTCTAACTGGTCATGAACAATCACCCTGCCAGGACCTTAATCTTATATTCATGAATACAATCATAAGGTCCTGGCTGGGGATCGCTCATGGACAGTTAGAGATCACATGACCCTCCATCTGCGACCATTTTATGGACGGGAATCTCTGGCTGATGAGGTAAAAGACAGGAGGCTTCACTTTACATGTCAAGAAAGAACATTTAATAGATGTACATTGGTAAATTTCCTAATAAGCTATACTTGAAACAGGACCATTCACCCAATCCACCAATACCTGTTCAATGGATCCTTGGGCAGTTGGATTTTTTTATGTAGCCATCTCTGATCATGAACAAAAAGTGTCATTGGTTTTAGCACCTAATAAGCAAGTGAGCTGTCTACTATCAGATAGGTGGTCCTAGAGCAGTCGACCGACACTACCCACCTGACAGTAAATTACCAAATTATCCCAAACTATGTCATTAATTGTTCAGGAAATGGTAGGGGTCAGAGTAAAACTGTAGCAGAATCTGGGGAGTCTGTGGAGGTGGTGTAGGGTCCTATAAGAAGAAAAGGTCAATTACTAGCAGTGGGGATTTGCACAAGGAGGAGCAATAATTACACCTAGTGCTTAATGTTTGGACTTGAATATGGCAAAAGGGCCCACTGAGGCTCTGTCGCCCAGGGGCCTACTGAAAACTGGGGCTGACCCTGCCAATAGCACTATACAGAGATAGATTACCACTTATATCTGCCTCTGTCCCCTATAGGGCTCACAGTTTAATCTTCCTATCTGAGAGACAAACACACACAAGGGATGGTCATAGAACTTGTGCATGTACTCTGTGGAGAGAGGAATAAGCCATCAAATACTAACACATATTCAATGGTCATATTACTTTTGAAGTTGTAGGGTTGCACTGACATTTCTTGAATATGTGTGGACATCTTATAGGGGTTTTTAAATGGGGACATATAGTTAGCTTAAGGTTCAAAAAAACAAAAAAAGACCCCAGAGGACCTGTGTAACAGGAGTACATGTTATATCTTGTTTAGTAAGTTTTTGTCCCCATGATTTACCTACCAAAACTAACTGCTATGTATGGCTATGCCCTCCATTGTTTCATGCCAAAATTGCACTTTAGAGATATGCAAATTAGGCTAAATTGCTTTGGCAGAGCACTTCAGGACCCTCAGGACACTGGTCTCAGGAGTTTCATAGTTTCATAGTTTATACGGTTAAAAAAAGACACTTGTCCATCAGGTTCAACCAAGGAAGGGAAGGGATTGGATGAGGAAGGGATTTAGGTGAAACAATTCTATATAACATAACAGTAATGTTATGTAGCTGATGGTGGAAGGACAAGATCAGGTGCTGGGTGGTAGAAGTTTAGCAGGGCATTGTAATTGAACCCTAAGGCACTAATGACCCCAATGCACTTCAGCCTAATTTGCATATTTTTCAAGTTATATTTTTGCCCAGAAAGAGCAGCTGGATAATAAAAAGTAAGGCAGGGTGTTGGGTGTAGGCATTGCCTTACGTAAGGTAGCATTTAGTTTGTGTAGGTAACTTTTGGTGACTGATTCCCTTCATAGACCCATTCCTTTGCCGGTTCCGTTTTGTATTTCAAAAATTATATTGAAGGTTGTTGTTAGGGAGATGAGTACAAATACCAAAACCTGACTCTAGGAATCTGGATTTTCAGAACCAGAATTAAAAGTATGTAACTTTGTCAAGAAGAAATCAGTAGATAAATATTGTATGGTCAATGTCCATGTCCTGTGAACACAACCTTAAGTATCATTTCTGTCCTTCTCTTTAGTTGTGCCATCAAGCTGTGGATACTCAGAGAAATTAAAGATAGATCACAGGGAGATCAAATGAAAAGTCTGAAACATCTTCCGTTAATTTACACCGCGTGAAATCCCCAGCCAGGAATTTCTTCATGAAAAATTGAGATGTCACCAATAAAGGAACTCTGCAGGAAAACTTAAGGTAATGCCTCTCACAAGGACAGGGGTTTGGGAATTTTTTGTTTAATAAATAAATGTTAATATCAAAAATAAATTTTATTACAACATAAAAGCTTATAATATTTTGTATTAAGCCTATTAACACACAAAACAACAACATAATACACTGTTAGATTGGTTGGGAAGTTTCTATTCTACCAGAAATGGTATATACATATATATTTACTTCAAGGGATGTCTATGGAGTATTTTCAACACATATTATAACGAGAAAATGTATCATGATTTATGTTGCAGAGACACTTTCACAAGTCGATCTGTCTCAGGTCTACAATAGCAGTGAATTTCTGACTACAATCATAATTAAATTGCCCAGTGATTTTCCAAGTCCTAGGGAAGAGAAGGAGGGATGCTGAGCTCTCCCAAATCCACCTACACATTTATTGACAATGAGAAACCTCATTACCTCTCCCACACACAGTGATGGATAGTGAGAGCCCTGATTACCGCACCCACACAGGGATGAACAGTGAGAGCCCTGATTATCGCACCCACACAGGGATGAAGAGAGAGAGCCCTGATTACCGCACCCACACAGGGATGAAGAGTGAGAGCCCTGATTACCGCACCTACACAGGGATGAACAGTGAGAGCCCCGATTACCGCACCCACACAGGGATGAAGAGAGAGAGCCCTGATTACAGCACCCACACAGGGATGAAGAGTGAGAGTACTGATTTCCCTGCTCGCACACAGTGATTGACAGTGAGAGTCCTGATTACGCCACCCACACACACTGATTGACAGGGATCGTTATGATTATCCCACCCACACAAAGTGATCGGCTAATTGTCATCAGAGAAGTGCACTTTTTATCGTCTCCTTTTCAATGAAAATATATCGGTATACATTTCCTGATCCTAAATACTCACATTGTCTCCCACAATTCACCTTTACACCGCTAACCAGAACCGGTATTTCCCCTAACTCTAAACCTTCTAAATTGAATATCCAAAAATTTCAAAAAGGCTCAAACACTCTTACTATCGGAAGTACCGTACAAAAACAAATAGCTGGGGGGAAGGCGCAGGGGAACAAAGGTTGAGAAAAGTCAAAAAAACCGCCGCGAGAAGCCGTAGATGGCGAGGGATAAATAGAGTCGGCGGAAGGAGGAAGAGATGTGTGTCTGTTTGAATTTTACTGAATGCTTATTTTAATTTTTGTTGTTGAGAATATTGAAGAAATTTATTCAACATAATCAACAAAAAATTTGTCTGCACTATCGCGTGTTGTCTTTTCTTCCCTTTGGCGAGTGAACTGGAGTAACCCCGAAACTAGCGGAACAAACAGCAAGGTGGCAGGAGTTCCTAGTCGGAAGACAGAACCCACGCACCGTCTCATCCAGCAAAGTCGGTAGAACGCTAACTAGGAGAGGACTCGAAGTACATGTATTTCTTTCATCGGAGAAAGGTACTACAGAATCCGGTTTCATCCCGGTGCATCTTATGCACTTGGGACTAAGTGTAGAGCGGGCAAGGATGTAGATGCGGTGACCATTTGACTTTTTTTCCTGTTGAACCTTATAAATTACACTTTACTATCCGATTTATACAAGCACTACAAGAAAGTTATGCAGGTTTGTTCTTAAGTTGAATTTGTAGTAAGTCGGCGAACTGTATATTTCTAATTTGTACCCCAGTCCAAATTTATTAGTTTTTTCGACATTGAATTTTAAAAAGTTGGATTGTCATAAGAACCAGATTAACAATAAATGTTGTCATATAGCAGGAAACCACTGATTAAGAGTTCTGTATCTGTAGCACTAAGGCTAAAGTACACAGTAAATTACAAATCAGAGGGCTGTTTGTAACTAGGGGTTGTCTGTAATTCAGGTGTTGGCTTAAGTAGGGGGGAAACCACCTGTTCATGTGATTCCCATTCCCCTATCATTTAATTCATTTTCAACAAACACAGATTTCTCGAAGTATATAAATTCAAAAAACCATAATATAATTTTTTACCCCCCAACCCTGATACACTAATAAATTGTTCTGCAGAATTTTGCATAGACCCTAACCCTAATAAATACCAACATGTGGACAAAGGAAGATGATGTCACTTTAGTACGAGGATATTATACATAAAATTTCACTGAGAACATAAACTACTGTATTCAAAACATAAAGACAAACAATAAGTGTTAGGATAGGAAAAATGTGCTAGGATTAAGATTTGGAATAGTAGTTAGAATTAGAAAATCAACTAGAGTAGGGTTGAGGGGAATATGGGGATTTACTTATAATGAAGGTTGATATATAAAACATTGGAACGTAAAGAGGGTGGGCTTGAGAGTGTTGGGTCTAGTAGCAAATATAAATTAAAAACGGAGGGGCCCTAACAAGCCGGTGGCCCCCCCATCATGTGCATGAGAATCTATTTTCAATAAAAAACACCTCTATTAAACGAAATAGTAATTTGGAAAAGTGAAAAAACTCACATAATGCTGCTTTACTTGGGGGTAATTTGAAAGCTGGTGGACCCCTTTATTGTACCTCTAATGGACCATCCAAAGCAATTGTAACGCCAGCCTTAGGTTCAATCATGTGAAAAACACTATGGGCAGGATTTCCATGTGTGCCAAGTGCTTGCTCCTAATCCATTCCCCGCTAAGGTAATGATATATCCCAGAGCCTCCGGCCTTTAATACAAGCAACTGTGTAGCAGGAATTCATAAGACCAGTCGCTTACCAACGCGTAGAACTGTTCTATAATCGCGCCCTATTAGTTTAATGTGCCTTGGGATCTGTTTCTATAAATCAACAGAAGCAACAGCTGATGACATTTTTTATCTTTATAATTCCCCCTGCTGGTTGTGCTCTCCACAACCTGTAGACCAGAATTGAAGGGCTGGAGTTTTTTTAGTTCACCAGTTTTCCGCTGCGACTATACATGTGGTGGTAGGTACTCTAAAGCATCTCCATCCCGATACGCTCAAAGTGCTTGTGGTGTCATAAGAAGCATGAAAAATGGTAGGGAAGAGATTAATATGCCTCTCTACCAGACATAAACATCTCCCCAATGTATACAGTACTATAGAAACAGATAGGGGAATATGAATGACAATACCCTGCAGCATTGAAGTAACTACGGTAATATCTGGCAAAAATATGACATCTTCTGTTTCATTTCACATGATTTAGTGGTGATTTTTTTTTATAGGTAAACGGGTGAGATTTCACATTGAAAGAGGGAATCTAGAAAAGATACTTTATACCCCACCGAGGGGTAGTGTTTAATGGGGGTAAACAATCTGGTAACTGTTTCATTTAACTTATTGGGCAAATTTACTTACCTGGTTCCTGTTGCGATCCCCCCGATCTGGCCAGTCTGACCGAAGCTTGAAGCCGGAGCGCTTCCAAAGCTTTTGGCCCAAGTTATGCAGTTTTGTTGCTTCTCCTTCCGCCACACCTTTTTCAGACCACCCTTGAGCTTACGCCGAGGGGTTGGCGCTGGAGAGTTCACCTTCGTCTTTCCAAGTGCTTGTAAGTGAGTACAGCTGGCGACACAATTTAAAGGAGATCCCGCTGTGATGTCCGAATCCGGTGGTTGTCCGACGGCCCGCCCCTGATTGTGTCGGTTGGAAGCCAGCGCCAATGCGCCCAAATCACGATCCCAGTTGGACACCAATCTACCGCGCGCGATGCGGCGCAAAAACGGGAACTCGAGGGAAACATGGACGAAGAAGGATGCTCCGCGGACCCTTAGCCTAAATGAGCCGCAATGAGTAGGTATGTGATAGTAAGTCTAAATATGGTAATAACTACCTCCCTACAGAGTGAAGAAATTCTACCGCACACTGAGACTTTATGGTTTTAACCCATGGATATTATGTTATCCATGTGACATGCTGTGATAAACTCATTTATATAAATTAAAAAAAAAAATTTTGTTGTTTTTATCTAGCTCGTAAACATAAAAGTCTTGACTGTTTTGGTGGTGATAACTATTTAGGCCACCCAGTTCTAGCATGTAACTGTGAACCATTCACTCAGCCGCCTTTCAATACATCACTGGCATTGATCGTACAATGACTACAGAGAGCATCGTGTACTGAGTATGGATTGTGCACCTACATTAAATATACTGCGGTATAACTGAACATGTGATAATCAGGTATGAGCAGAATGTTCTTTGTCCACCAGGGAGTAGAGTGTTGAATATACTTATTGACTAAAAGGAAGACGCGTTCATAGCAATTCTCTTAACCATTCTCTCTGTTGGGGGTGTTGCATAAATAAAAATCCCACAAGCAATAGTCAATGTAGAAGATTATGACACAAACATTCAACCTTGCCCATATTGTCCGTCATTACATTTTTGACTACATTTTTACATTTTGACAAATTTGTTCCAACACTGAGCTGAGATCCTTTACATGTAGTGGATTGCATGGTGCCAAGGAATTTGACCTTATCGGGGACTTCAAACTGAGAAGAAGGTTTGGCTTAACATAACTTCAACAAAGATGCTTGAATAGATTTGTCTGAAATAGATTTAATTATGACATTACCAAAGTTTTAGATTTTAACAATTAAAACATTTTAGGATTCTGTTGAATTGCTCATAAAGCAAGTCTATTGTTTTGCATTATCCACATAGTGTGAATAGACTACTGAAAGTCAGACAATGAGAAGAGGTAGCTTCCTTATTAAGGGTAGAGTTGATGCAAAGTTTTCTTTTTTCTTATCCTGGCAAACTTTTTTGCATATTCCTTATCCGAATCTCTGGCAAGGCCTTAAAGCAGTGATGGCGAAACTTTAGAGGCCGAGTGCCCAAAATACACAACCAAGACCCACTATTTATCGCAAAGTGCCAACACAGAAATTTAATTTGTGATTATACTCCTGTTTTCGTCACAGCTTTCATTTTACAGCACCTGAGGACACCAATAAAGGAAAATAGAAAGAAATTGGATGATCATTGTAGTTCCCTCCAGGGTCCAAAAACCGGAACAATTGCAGGGCCGGAGGCAGGAGCTACAATGATATCCAAGATCTGTCCACACTTCCCACTCTCCAAGGTCCCAGGTAGAGCTGTCACTTTAAAAATACTGTGGCCAGCAGCAGTTCCTGGGCTGTTGGGACTGCAGCAAGATAACTGGAGTCATCTCTGGTGAGGCATGAGTGCCCACAGAAAAAGGGCTATGATGCCACCTTGGCACCAATGCCAGGTTGCCCCACTGCCTTAAAGGAATGAAGAACTTACATTTTTTTATGTAAAATTGGCAAGTGGTTCATGAGTGAGTCTCTCCTTGGGCGGAGCAAAAGCTACTTCATGCCCCAGTAGCCGTGCAGATCCCAGCTACAAGCGTGTTTTGTCGCAGTCCTTCCTGCAGCTGTGTGCCTTCATCTGTAAGACCAGAGGTCTGGCATTGCATGATCTGCGTAGATAACTATGTAGAGCGCCACACATAGTAGTGCGGCTCTGCAAGGGTTTACAGCTGCAGGATGAGCACCCCGGTAGGTGGGATTGACACAGGCTATTAGGTAAGGAGTAGCCTTTGCCCAGCCCAATGGAGAGGCTACCACACCACATAGCCTTGCTGATAGTTTCATTAAATTACCAAACTCAACCACATAAGTTACCAAGCGACATACCTGAACCAGAACTTTGACTGCAGAGTCCAGTGTTAGGGGACCGAACCTTCGATGTTCGTAATGAATCTGAACATGGCAGGTTGAGGACCGCTTATCAATACATGAGGACACTTCAATGCTATAGAAACTGCTGGAAGTATCTTTGTCAACTATAATACAAGCACAGGCATATTTACAACATAGAAGAGCAGATATCAGCATCCAATGTTGTTTTCAATCAACTGATTTATTTCACCGTGTACATGTATACACAGGGTGAGTCTTGTAGGATTTTCATAAATAATATATCCAAAGGTCCTAGAAGCCCAAAATGGTACTTCCTATATACAAGAGTGAATAAATCATGAATCGGTGGCAATGTTATTCAGGAATGTTTTTCTTTGGGTTTATGTGGCTGCACACAACACGAGCTCAATGTATCCTCCAGATGGTGATGTCTATTCTATGGCAATAAGTAATGCGTAGTTGGGTTTCTGTTTTGATGTGATGTTTAATATGAATCATTATATATGCTCATTGTTTTGTTGCCACATGTTAAAGGCTACATCAGAATTCCCATCATGATCCATTAAAAAATTGAGCCGACCCACTATGAATCCAGTAAATAACACAGCCAGGTGGAACCCAGAAGGAACATATGGATTAGAAGGTCTATCGGGCAATGTTGGCATCTTCACTGCTTTTAATACTAAACTAAAGTTATCAAGGGATCCTTACAGAATGGCAAGTGAAAGAGAACTTAAATATGAGAGGGCAAAGTTCTTGACCCAAATGATTCTACAACAACTACATTGTTTAAGAAAGAGGAAGACGTAGAATTGGAAATGTGTGAGATAATGAGCGGCGTGGCACAGCTCTGAATAGAATTGTCAGGAACAAAATAGGAGCGATGACAACTCTTTATTTTCTATTGGTCTTATTATTCCAGAGAACAGTGAGCGCACATAATAACAATATACTGCCTTAGTGTCTACATTATCACGGGTGGAAAAAACTTGATATGAAATGGGTGACTACACACAGATGGCAGGGAAGGGGTAGAAGAGACCTCGAGAGACATGTGAATGGATGTGTTGGTAGCACCTTAGACCCAGCATGTGGGGTTTGTCTTCTATCACATCTCAAGATATGTTTGTTATAGGGCAGTGATGTGAACCTTTTAGAAACCGAGTGCCCAAACTACAACCAAACCCACTTATTAATGCAAAGTGCCAACAGGGAATTAAGCAGAACATGTTGCTAACTTTTTTGTCACGGCTTTTATTATATCGACATCCTGAGGACACCAATACAGTTGAAAAGAAAGAGAAGAAATTCAGATTATCATTGGCTTCCCTCCATGGTCCCTGAAAGAAGAACTGTGCGGGCCAGAGCAGGAGTCCAATATAACCAGCTTTGTCTGCACTCTGTGCTCCTCCTGTTAGTCCAGACGATAGTGTAGCTTCAACTAGCACCTGATCATAGAACATCCTGGGTGGTCAGGGACTGCCAGAGGAGGTTTTGAGTCCAGTATGGAAAATCTGGCTGGGATGATGGCCTGGGTGCCACAGAGAGTACTTTGAGTGCCACTCTGGCACCCGTGCCAAGGTCGCCACCACGTTTAAGGGTATTTCTACTACATATATAAAGGCTAGAGACATTCCCGGATGAATCTAGTGAATTGACTGTCAGTTCTATTGTTTCAAGATTTGCATAGTCCTGTGTGTATAGGATGAGGATTAAACTATCACTAGGAAATTATGTTTTTCTGCATTTTCTTGCAGTTTTTTTCACTAAAGCCTACATCTTCTGAGCTGAGTGAGGAGACCTGCTGCTGTGAGCACAGAGGAGATATGAAATTGAGTAAGGGGTTTTACAGCTAGGTAAGTCATCAAGATCGCGGAGGTCCACACTCAGGACTAGCTCAAGGCCAGAAGCATGTCAAATACAGTCCAGAAGAAATCACTAGATATCAGAGCCTGAGCTGTATAACTGCAGCCAGCTCATTTAACTTAAATGGTAGTCACCCAGACAACCATACACAAAAAAGTGCTGTTCTTATAAATCTGTCTTATGCCCTTTTTACAGCAATAGTCTTCTGATATTGATGAGCATTTGTAATGCAGGGTCTAGGAACAGACATGGACCAAGATAAGGACAGTGAGCACATCACCACATTACCCTGCCTACTTACTAGAAACCATCCTAAATGAAGGCAGTAACTGGGTGATGATCCCTCCCTGCAGTAAAGTACAAACAAAAACATACAAAGCAAAGTATGTCATAAGAGCCGGGTCACAACAGAAAGAGCAAAAAAAGCACACAATTGACAGACAAAAGAGAAACCAGGGATACTGGGCAGAGGATGTTAAATCTTTCCTGGGATAGCTCAAAATGTAAAATCTGGAATCCATTTTTAAATAAAGCAGATTGGTAAGTTGGAAAACAACTAACATTAAAGCCTCGCTCTAAATAATGATAAAAGTTGCGGTGATACTTTGAATTTGCGATAGGAATCTTCATCGCTGATGTTTTTCATTCCATCCCTAATGTTTGCCTTTATGACAGCAAAAGTAGTGTTGCATTCGAACACCATCCTTGTCATTGAAACCACCCGAACCCTGATGGAAATGTGACAGACCTATTATAATCAATGGGATGTCAGGATTGTCGCGATTCATTAAAAACTCATCCATCATAGCTGTCTAGGATCCAACTGACTAGTAGCCTCTGAAATGTGAACACACCAAATATTATCAATTACAGCTCGGTATAAGTTAGATTTGTCCTTCATAACATACACTTTGGTGTGGAGCATTTTTAATAATTTATAGAAGATCTAGAAACAGGCTTTAAAGTACCGACTGCCCACCCATAATATATACACAGGGGGGATTCCTTAGTATGGTAATATAACCTATACAACCTTTTCATAGACCCATTAAAGTGTTTTCCATGAATGAGAAATCCAGGGGGTACTGCCGGGGGGAAAAAAGAACATACTACCTACTTGGCTGGTTTGTGTGTCCTTCATTACTTCTGGTTTCCGGCCTACTTTTAACAGGAATTTCAGAGGGTCAAGGGTTCCTTGGACCAAGGGACAACAAAGAGGTGAAGTCCCCTGGAAAACAGAAGTGACATCCTGTTTCCTGAGGAGGACACTGAGTGGAAGAAGCAGGTCCTGTGACCACTTCCAGAAGACAAGGCTTGAAAATTGGATGTCAGTAGCGTGGGTTACTGAGAGCCAAAGATAGTGTCTTTTTTCCTTCATAGGAATCTACCATCAGATTGACTTAGAACTTTATCTCTAGGAGCTTCTTTTATAATCTGGAAGGTCATGATTGCGCAGAAAAAACGTTTTAAAAAATATACATGTAAATAAAGAGAAACCTGTCATCTGGAATTGTCCTTTTAAACCACTAAGTATATGTCAGGAAGGTAACACCTTCAAGTTTTTGTTCCTTTCATGGTCCAGTGTGGTGGCAACATCCAAAAACTCAGTTTTGAAGTGAGATGTAAATTGATTGTATAAAGGCAAGGAGGCGGAGATTTAACACTAAAGTCAAGGTGGTAATTCTGAATGCCACTCCTCTGTGATTTACATAATGGAGCACATTACTTACCCCCCAGAGGCGTTCACTCTGCGCGATTCACTAGATCGTGCGCCCAGATCCTGCATGTGTCGCTTCCCCTTCAGGTCAACAAAGTTCACCTCTTCTCCCCGGGCATGTAAGTGCTTGATCTTGCGACACAATTTGAAAGTTAAATCCCGCACTCGCCCGAATCAGTCGGATGTCGACCGCCTGACCCCCGATTTCTGCGCATGAAAGCGAGCGCCGCGCGCAAATCCTGAAAAGCCAGAAAGAAGACCTTAGTAAATCAGCCCAATTCATCAGACTTCAGAACATGTGATTAGTGATGTCTCTGGATTTTGGACCATCAATTACAAGAAGGGGTTTTCTAAGAACGAGAGAGCTTGACTTCTGTGTTAAAATCTCCACCTCCTTGACTTTTCATGATCTGGAAGGTTTTCAGCTGCTTGGCAAAACTATGATAGTGGATTATTAGGCCAATTTCTGATGACGGGTTCCCTTTAAAGCTATCATACATAAATCCCTACCAACTGAATAGTCTGAAATTACAAACTTGCATATTTCTCATTAAAATCAGAGCCTATTTTTATATTGAGAAAGACTCCATTAACTTATCTGCTTCCACAGGAGACACATTGTATGCTACTTAGCGGTGATGTATTTAGAAAAAACATATAGCCATGTTAGACGGGAGAAATCTGTCTATAAAAAAAACTCCTAATAAATAATCAGAGAGTGATGATATAACTGACAGGCCACTAATGCAATGCAATGTGTAGGGAAGCATGTCATTATTACTACCTGTTTGCAAACAACAAAACATTTCAATCACCATAGGAAATGCTCTTCATGGTGGAACATAACTAATATTTCATCCATCTATTCCAATGCTACAAGCCTGTCTGAGTACAAGGAGTGGAAAATAGAACTTCCATATCATCAAAATAGACACCCTTCTTGAAATGGGGGCCTAAGGACTATGTCATGGTTTTTTCCACCCCAAAAAACTTGTTTCTTCTTACATTCCGTTTTAATGGAAGAGTATTAGGCAGCAATCCAGGGGAGCACTTAACCAAACTTTTGTGTGTTGTTAGTTTGAGCAGGGCTGTGGAAAAATGAATCCATTCATATTCCCGGATTGTAGCTGGACTTGGAGTATTAAAGGTGCTTCCTTACAATGCTTTGTTCTTAGGTCTTGCATTGAGCTGCTCCACCATTGACTACTCTGCTCTGAGTAACTACTGTAGTGCTCAACCCCAGCTACATCCTATCACAAAGAGAGGAGGAAATGGAACAGTTCAATACAGAGATCTCACAGCGCAGCAGTGTGAGGCCGTAGGTTATTTCCAGTCTTGGCCTTCATTGACTTTAACAGTATTCCGGAGAAAGTACGTAGAGAAGGAGTTAAAACTTTTTTCCCTTCCTTTCCATCCCCCCATAACTGTTTCATGCCTTGAGTGTTGCACGAGATCATGTAAAATAGTTACGTAATTGATTCTGCTGAACAAAAGTTCGAGAATGAATCATATACATATTTCTATCCACATCTCATTTATGTATACTGACGGAACAAACTGTAATTCCAAAGTAAATAGTTTATGCTGCAAAATTACCATTTCCATCACTTCCTATTCTTCCTATAGATACATAGTGCCCATTGTCTTATATACATATATTTCATTCCATTTCTCCCTATGAACTCTCTAGTGCATCCCCGTTATCTAATAGCGTATATAGAAGTGTAGTGGTGGTAACTGGAGACCAGACCACTTCTACGAGAAGATGGTGCGTGTGTTGCACAATGACTTGGTGAATGAGTCACCCAGCGTCACAAGTGACTTTACCTTCGGAACTTGTTGCATGGAAACTACGGGTGTGGTGGCCATCTACAGTCTTTTCGGAGTTTAAGGAACAGTGGTTGACAACTATCTAAGTCTACGAAATTCAAGCTTTTCTCTATAGATAGAAGATAAATTGTGCCTTAAATACAAAGACGTGGGCCGATCCTGGTTATCGACTATCTCATGCATTTGATTTCTTTTAGAGCTCTGCCATGAGGAAGCTGAAATCCTAGAACATGTCAGAAGCTTTCTGAAGGAAGCACTTAGAAATAAGTAGGTATAATGCATTCTGAGGAAAATTCATTCGGTGTCATGTGAGGTTCTGTGGTTTTCCCTCAACCTTTCATAAAAGAAGATAAGAGGTAAGTATTCCATCCACAAATGGAGTTGGGACATTTGGGCTCACCCTAGAACTTTCTGGAGCCACCCTATAATTCTGGGAGTAATGGTTGTTATTTCTGCAGCAGCAAGTTATGTTCTTCAAAGTCCAATTTGGAATCAATCTTGTAGAACTATGACCCATTGAAGCATACAGATGATTCCACTTTTGGTAGAAATAAGTGATAACTGTATCATAAGCCAAACTACTTTTATAACAGCAGCATTATCTTAAAAGTTACTGAGTTGCTGTTCCCCAGAACCACTCCTTCACAGAACGACTTTACCAGAACCACTCTTTACCACGCATCTTGTAAACCGAACCACTCCTTAACCCAGAACACTCCCTTAACCAGAACCATCCTACCACTCCAGCACTTAACCAGCCTTAACCACTACCACTTTCACCAGAACCATCCTGTACACCAAACCACTCCTTACACCAGAACCACTCCTGTACACCAGAACCACTGCTTTCCCAGAACACTCTGTACACCAGACTCTGACGACACTCCTGTACACCAGAACCACTGTTGCACAGAACCACTCTGTACACCAGAACCACATCTTAAACCAGAACAGCTGCCTAACACCAGACAGAGGTTTCTGCCTCGTTATAAGTACTAGTGCTGAGAGAGGGCAAACTTTTGGTGTGGGGTCTGAGGCTTTATGGAAAGGTCTGTTTAAAAAATGGATAATGCATAACAGATCTTTGTGGGTTATTTATCATTGGATTTCCGGACTTTTTTAGCTTAAAAAGTTTCAAACTAGGCACACTAGACTTTAAAGAGACTTAAGACTTTAAGAGATTTCACTGCTAAAAAGTCTCACAGGACTATAACACCTCTTCATTAATCTGGTGTAAACATAGAACTACGCAACACCAAGCAAGCCTGATTCATGACATGGGACTTTTGTAAAAAGTCTCATGTTACTCCAGTGCCCGCTGTCTATGTACTGAGACTTTTATGCATTTAGAGAATTTTGGGACTTTTGAAAAAAAAGAATCCCAGAACGAAAATAGACCATAAGAACATTTATTAAAGGGCCAAAGCTGATGGGCAGCGGAGCTCCAAAGAGACATAGAACTGTCCCAACTGGTCTAATGATAAATAACCCCCTTTAAGTGTATCTGGAATTCATCCTTAGTCACTTATACAATGGGGAGAATTTATCAGCAGGTTGTCTGGATTCTCATTCTACTGTTTGAGACTTTTTTGTTTCTTAGTTGAGACTTTATTTAAACTTGTGAGTCTGTGTGAGGATGGGGAATCAGGATATCCTGTCGATCACTGTGTGGTGGGATAATCATAACGATCCCTGTCAATCACGTGTGTGTGTGTTGGGGGGGGGGGGGAATCAGGATTATCCTGTCATCACGGTGTGGGTGGGGTAATCGGAATACCGTCAATCACTGTGTGGGGCAGGATTATCAGGACTCTCACTGCAACACTTTGTGTGGGAAGGTAATCAGGACTATCCCTTTCAATCACTGTGTGGGGCAGGGTAATCAGGACTATCTTTAATCACTGTGTGTGGCAGGTAATCAGACTCTCACTGTCAATCAATGTGTGTGGGGGGGTAATCAGGACTCTCACTGCCAATCAGTGTGTGTGGGTGGGGTAATCGGACTTCCCTGTCGATCACTTTGGTGGTGGATATCATACGATCCCTGTCAATCATGGTGTGTGTGTGTGGGGGGGGGGGGGGTAAGCAGGACTATCCTGTCATCACTGTGTGTGGGTGGGGAATCAGGCTATCCCTGTCAATCACTGTGTGTGGGCAGGGTAATCAAGACTCTCACTGCCAATCAGTGTGTGTGGGGGGGGGGGTAATCAGGACTCTCGCTGTCACGAGACTTGTGACCGGGCATCACTGTGTGTGTATCCTGTACTGTGAACTCACTGTGTGTAATATCCCTGTACTGTGACATCACTGTGTGTATTACCCCTGTACTGTGACATATCACTGTGTGGTTTATCCTGTACTGTGACATCACTGTGTGTATTATCCCTTGTACTGTACATCCTGTGTATTTCCGGTTACTGTGACATCATTGTTGTGTATTATCCCTGTACTTGACATCACTGTGTGTATTACATCCCTGTACTGTGACAATCACTGTGTGTATATCCCTGTACTGTGACCCTGTCCTGTGTGATATTAGTACCCTGTACTGTGACATCCACTGTGTGCATTATCCCCTGTACTGTGACATCATCTGTGTGTATGTACATCACTGTGATTCCCGTACTGTGACATCACTGTGTGTATTATCCCTGTATGGTGACATCACTGTGTGTGTTATCACTGTGCGTATAATCCCTGTACTGTGACATCACTGTGTGTATTATCCCCGTACTGTGACATCACTGTGTATATTATCCCTACACTGTGACATCACTGTGTGTATATATCCCTGTACTGTGACAATCACTGTGTGTATTATCCCTGTACTGTGACATACTGCTTGTATTAATCCAATGTTACTGTGTACAGTCACTGTGGGTATTTTCCTGTCGTCGGACTTGTACTGTGTGTATTATCTTTGTACTGTGACCAAGACACTGTGAGTATTATCACTACTTGTTACGTGACTGTCCACTGCCTAGCAAAGTGTTAAGTGGCACAGCTTGGGGAGTTCCTGGCCCTGGGCCTGCGCACTTTGTAAATGTGAATGTTAGGTTGCAGGTTTTATGCCTATTTCTAGGTATCCCAAGATATGTACGTGGCATTATGAAAAATTGATAGAACTGATTATCTCAAGCCGCTGACTCTATATTAAGATTCAAAAATTAAGGGACAATGTATTGTATAGGTATTGTGTAGTTTATTCAACTTTTTTTGAAATGTGTATTAATATGGTGAATATTTAGGAAGATAGGAATCTAATTGAATATTTCTGAATATGTCAGGTAATATAGATAGATTTACAGAATATGAATTATGCCAGGAGCTTAGTCCATTCACATTAGCATAGCCTCCAAAACTATGAACAGTTGTGCCCCTAAAGAAGTATTACGGGTCATGAGAGGTTGTGAAAATATAAAGTTGTGAAGGTTGTGAAAATAAAATCTTACAGAATATCTCTGGGGGAAGAACCTTTTGTAATGGTACTCAATGCTGGTACGGGATCATGAGGTTTTTGAAGCAACAAACCCTCCAAAACATTATGGTGCCAATTTGCCATGAACAATAAAAAAAGGATTTAAAGGAAATATACCACCAGGATGAACGACTGTAAACCAAGCAAACTGATAAACTGTTGTGTGTCCCCTCTGACAGGATTCACTCTTTTTAACGCTTCTTATACCTGTTTTTAAGAAAGATATGCTTTAGTAATCATGCAAATAAGCATAAAGGGCTCCAGGCTTCATTAACACCTATGGAGCCTGGAGTCCCTCAGGGTAATTCTCATAAGTTTAAAAGCCTTTTATGTAAAAACCAGGGCTTAAGAAGCTAAATGAAGAGCAGATCCTGCCAGAGGGGACACACCAAAATGTCAGGGTGCTTGGTTTACAATCCTTTATCCTGGTGGTAGATGCCCTTTATAAAACATCAATAGTTTATACAGGACTCCTAGTCTTCTCAGCAGGGTTGTACAGACTGGATTCTTTCTAGAGAGGGGAGTCTTGCACAGGTTCTCACAACTATGGGGTAAAAGGGATGGGTCTATCAGGGAAATGACTCTACTTTCCAATGACCCTATAGTAATACTTGAGTTGCCTCTTCCACCACATTTGATTATTGTACACATATCACAAGTCAGGACTTTTGATCTAATTTGTCTACAAACCCTGAAACTCCAACCCTGATTGACCTAGTGTTGTGAATGTTAAGAAAATGCAAAAGTTTTACAGAAAGTCTTTATAGAGATGAGCGAGCACTAAATGCGTCCGGGTGCTCGTTACTCGAGCCGTAACATTTCCAGATGCTCGAGTGCTCGTTTCGAGTAACGAGCCCCCATTGAAGTCATGGGAGACCCGTAGCATTTTTCAAAGGACCATGGTTCAGAAAGAAAATGTGTTATTTAAATTGAAAATAATGTCTTCTGATAATTTGCAAACATCTGCGCTCTATTCTTACACTGTTCCAGCGCTGTATATTTTCTCCCGACAACGTTAGCAGATTGTAAAGAAAACAGGTGAAGAAATAGAATAAAAACAGTGAACACAGTGAACACAGTGAACACGGATCTTTAGATAACTACACAGTGCAGAAACACAGTGCAGAATAGATTACAGATGTTCGGCACATCTGCTTACTTGTCGGGATACGCGCGAACGGCGCGAACAAAATAGCATGTGAATAACATATATATGTGTGTGAAGAACACTTGCAGATTTTTAAATACATCTGCAATGTGTTTCTACACACACTATCTAATTGTTCTTCACATGCTATTTTGTTCGCACCGTTCCGCGCGTATCTTCCGACACGTAAGCAGATGTGCCGAACATCTGTAATCTATTCTGCACTGTGTTCTGCACTGTGTTTTTATCTTAAATGATCCTGTGTTCACTGTTTTTATTCTATTCTTCATTGTTCTTTCACTGTGTTTTTTTTTAATTAAATGCTCGATCTCGAGCAGGGGAAATACTCGTCCGAGCAACGAGCCGTCTCGAGTACCCTAATGCTCGACCGAGCATCAAGCTCGGACGAGCATGTTCGCTCATCTCTAGTCTTTATATATCAGGAATATGGAGCTTTATATATAAACCTATGTATTTTTTGTTATGTAACTTGCTATAGGTGTGCAAATGATGTTTTCCATCTATTCTTTCTGAGTGAGATGACAGATGGCAGGTAAACATGTTATACTCTGCATACACGTTAAAACTTAATAAGACTTACTACCTGCTCTCGCTGATAAGAAGGGAATATATATCAGATGTCTGAGGCTACGAGACTGGTTGTCTGTACAGTGTAAGTCGTCCTTACGTGACCTTGGGCATCTTATAGTTTGTTTCTGGCAGAAATGACTTCCTGCATCGTTAGCCAGATCTTACTCATAAAGTCATCCACGGCAGGACTAGTGCCTGGAATCACAGAATTTTTAGGGACTTCTCCATATAATTGGCTTATGTGACATTATTATGAACACAGCTGAAGAATGACTATCCATTACATTAACCAGTGCTGAAACATTAAGGAACTTTTAGGCAATCTTCATGAATGAGGGTTTCCTTTGGAAATAAATAAAATTCCCATTGGGTAGGTCACTAAGTTGATTTGTTGGGTTTAGGAACCCAGCCCCTCCGACAATAAGCTAGTAAACAGTATGGTTGGTTGCTAATCTTTATTTTCTTGCCATGATAAGAAGTCCTAACTTCTGAACCATCTAGAGCAATGATGGCAAACCTTTTACCACACTGATGCCTAACTACAACCAAAACCCACATATTTTTTCGCAAATGCGACAATTTAAGCAGTAACTTATTACTCCCCGGCTCTGTCACAGGTTTAAATTGTAGAGCACTTAGGACACAATACAGTAGGAAGAAGAAGTTTGGATTATCTCTGTAGCTTTCCTTCTAGGACTGCAGAGGCCTTGACTCCTGTCTGGCGAACTCTGTGCTGGGGTGATTGAGGGGTGCCACATAGAGAGGGCCTCTGAGTGCCACCACTGGCACCCGTGCTGGTTTGCCACCACTGCTCGAGAGTAAAGATGGCTTGTACTAACAGCAAAGATCTGTAAAAAAATTCTTGTTCTGGATTTATGATAAAACATGGTGGAACTTTTTGACGACACTGCTGATGGACTGTGAATGGTTTCTTAGTTTGGGGTTAGTCTTGAATATACTGTATGTAGAATGGCAGACCGGAACTTTTAGATTCGGTGTTCTTCATTTGGCATTTGCATAACCTTGGACATGTGCTTTAATGGGCTGCAGAACAGGCAACTTACCCCCCCAACAACTAGTCATGGCTGTGATTGGACAGGATGATACCTGCTGGACACACCTGGCCATCACAGTCATGCTTAGTTGCTATGAATGCATCAAGTTGTCTAATTGGCTGCTCTAAAGCCCATCCGCAACATGTCCTGTTTACCACATTCTGGCCGAAGTGAGGGCGCCAAACCAAAGTGGGCCAATGCTGAGCTCTGTTCTATGGTGTATACTGTATGTATTATTGGTTTTAGCCTTATGTACTGTGACCCTACATAAATCTGTAGTGGTGGCATGACTAGGGAAGTATGGAGGTTGCAGTTAGTTTGTCATAATAGAAGAATATTATTTTAATGAGCATTGAAATGTTGTGAAGCCATTTCTCAGTGATGTAACTAATAAAATCATTTGTAAGCTATACTTAAAGGGGTTGTCCACTTTACCTAATGCTATATTAATGTGTATATAAATGTGGGGGGCACATTGTACATCTAATAAAAGTTCTGCTTCACTTTCTTGATATGCAAAGTATAGCCTCTGGTCCTTTACCTCATCAGCTAGACATTCCTGTCCATAAAATGGCCCCAGATGGAGGGTCATGTGATCTCTAACTGGCCATGAACAATCACCCTGCCAGGACCTTAATCTTATATCATGAATACAATCATAAGGTCCTGGCTGGGGATCGCTCATGGACAATTAGAGATCACATGACCCTCCATCTTCGACCATTTTAATGGACGGGAATCTCTGGCTAATGAGATAAAGACAGGAGGCTTCACTTTACATGTCAGAAAGAAACATTTATAGTGTACATTGGTAAATTTCCTAATAAGCTATACTAAAAACAGGACCATTCACCCAATCCACCAATACCTGTTTCATGGTCCTGTTGGCAGTTGGATTTTTTTTATGTCTAGTATTGCATCTCTGTATCATTTAACAAGAAATTGTCATTGGTTTTAGCAACCCATACTACTCAGGTGTAGCGCTAGTAGCTCATTATCCAGATCCAGGCTCGTGTCTCTAGGAGCAGCTCGACGACCAGACACTACTACCCCACCTGACATTAAGATTCCCTGGCAATTATATCCAAACTATGGCATAATTGTCTGGTGCAGGAAATGCGTAGTGTGGTTCGAGTAAAACTGTAGGCGAGACGATCTTAATACGAGAAGTATGAAGGTCAATTACTAAGCCGTGGGGGATATTGCACAGTATAGAGGAAATGATTACATCAAGCATTAATGTACTGATATGCAAAGGGCTCCCTTGTCTCTGTTTCGCCGGGATATACTGGCAAGAACAGGTCCCGGGGCTTTCCTTGCAGCGTCAGCAACTCACTGACAACGATAGTACACTTTGCGTTACGGTCGCCTGCTTCCCCCTAATGTGCTACCACATTTACAGGATAATGCTATCCATCTAGGACAACTCACATCGCTTCCGTCGCCTGAGGCCAAGATACTTGGCTCAATTTCGCATGTTCCCGGAGAGACGAAACCACAAACTCTTACATATTCAAGCCAACGGTCGATCATATACGTTGGTGTGAGGCCAGTAGCGCGACATGTTCAATGTGATACTCAGGACACAATATAGTGGTGAGGGCATGGGGGACTATCAGTGAGCGGGTCAAGAAACATAAAGACCCCAGATGCTGTGTCATGGGAATAGTATAATTGTTCCTAGTAGTTTTGGATAAGAAGAGAATCTCCCAATTCACCAACAACTGTACGTGCATGTATGCAGCTCCTTGCAAGGCAGAATGTGTCACCTGTAGTCACTAATTCCCAAACTAGGCCAAAAACTGCAATTCAGAGCCCGATTCAGACGCAGCTCAGGACATGGATCGGATCTCTCAGTAGGTTCATAAGTTATAGGGGTTTGATTGAAAGCGACAAACCCCGATGTCTCCACCCTGCTATTAGTCAGCACCAACTGATTCCCAATGGTCGAGCCTTCGGATGGGATAATACGAAAATTGCTTTGCAGAGCACTTCAGGACCCCAGGACATGGTCTCA
Source organism: Engystomops pustulosus (assembly GCA_019512145.1). Classification (NCBI taxonomy): domain Eukaryota; kingdom Metazoa; phylum Chordata; class Amphibia; order Anura; family Leptodactylidae; genus Engystomops; species Engystomops pustulosus. Next base: position 20,556,565 of record CM033643.1, read on the forward strand.
GGAGTTTCATTCAAGTTTTACGGTTGAAAAAAGACACTTGTCCACAAGTTCAACCAGGAGGGAGGGATTGGATGAGGAAGGGATTAGGGGAAACATTCTATATAACATAACAGTAATGTTATGTAGCTTGATGGTGGAAGGACAAGATCAGGTGCTGGGTGGTAGAATTTTAGCAGGCGTTGTAATTGAACCCTAAGGCACAATGATCCCAATGCACTTCAGCCTAATTTGCATATTTTTCAAGTTATATTTTTGCCCAGAGCAGCTGGATATAAAAGTAGCAGGGTGTTGGGTGTAGGCATTGCCTTACGTAAGGTAGCATTTAGTTTGTGTAGGTAACTTTTTGGTGACTGATTCCCTTCAAAGACCCATTTCCTTTGCCGTTCCGTTTTGTGGTTCAAAATATATTGAAGGTTGTTGTTAGGAGATGAGTAACAAATACCAAAACCTGATCTCAGGATATGGATTTTCAGAACCAGAATTAAAAGTGTGTAACTTTGTCAAGAAAGAACTCGTAGATAATATTGTATGTCAATGTCCATGTCTTACACAACTGTGAACCAACCTTAAGTATCATTCTGTCTCTCTTTTAGTTGTGCCATCAAGCTGTTGTACTCAGGAAATTAAAGATCGATCACAGGGGATCAAATGAAAATCTGAAACCTTCCGTTAATTTACAACCGCGTGAAATCCCCAGCCAGGAATTTCTAGTGAAAAAAATTGAGATGTCACCAATAAAGGAACTCTGCAGGAAAACTTAAGGTAATGCCTCCACAAGGACAGGGGTTTGGGAATTTTTGTTTAAAAATAAATGTATATCAAAAAAAAATTTTATACAACATAAAAGCTATAATATTTTGTATTAGCCTATTAACGCACAAAACAACAACATAATACACTGTTAGATTGGTTGGGAAGTTTCTATTCTACCAGAATGGTATATACATATATATTACTTCAAGGGATGTCTATGGAGTATTTTCACACATATTATAACGAGAAAATGTCATGATTTATGTTGTAGAGACACTTTCACAAGTCGATCTGTCTCAGGTCTACATAGCAGTGAATTCTGACTACAATCTAATTAAATTGCCAGTATTTTCCAAGTCTCTAGGGAATAGAAGGAGGGATGCTGAGCTCTCCCAAATCCACCTACACATTTATTGGACAATGTGAGAGACTCATTACCTCTCCACACACAGTGATGGATAGTGAGAGCCCTGATTACCGCACTACACAGGAATGAACAGTGAGAGTACTGATTACCGCACCCACACAGGATGAACAGTGAGAGCCCTGATTACCGCACCCCACAGGATGAACAGTGAGAGCCCGATTACCGCCCCACACAGGGATGAACATGAGAGCCCTGATTACAGCACCACACAGGGATGAAGAGTGAGAGTACTGATACAGCACCCACACGGGATGAACATGAGAGCCCTGATTACAGCACCCACACAGGATGAACGGTAGACCCCGATTACCGCACCCACACAGGATGAAGAGAGAGAGCCCTGATTACAGCACCCACACAGGGATGAAGAGTGAGAGTACTGATTTCCCTGCTCGCACACAGTGATTGACAGTGAGAGTCCTGATTACCCACCCACACACACTGATTGACAGGGATCGTTATGATATCCCACCCCACAAAGTGATCGACAGATAGTCCTGATTACCCCACCCACCACACCTGATTGGCAGTGAGAGCCTGATTACCCGCCCACACCCAGTGATTGACAGTGAGATTCCTGATTACCCTGCCCCATACAGTAATTGAAAGGGAAGTCCTATACCCGCCCCACACACAGTGATTGAAAGGGATAGTCCTGATTACCCTTCCCACACAAAGTGATTGACAGTGGAGATCCTGATAATCCTGCCCACACCAGTGATTGACAGGGATAGTCGATTACCCCACCCACCCACACACATTGATTAGAAGGGATAATCCTGTTACCCCCCCCCCCCCCCCCACACACACACACACACACACACAGTGATTGACAGGGATCGTTATGATTATCCCACCCACACAAAGTGATCGCAGGGATAGTCCTGATTACCCCATCCTCACACAGTGATTGACAGCGAGATTCCTGATTACCCCCTACCCCGCCCACACACACTGATTGGCAGTGAGAGTCTTGATACCCCTGCCCACACACCAGTGATTGACAGGAATAGTCCGATTACCCCACCCACACACAGTGATTGACAGGGATAGTCCTGCTCCCTACCCCCCCCCCCCCCACACCACACACACACACGTGATGACAGGGATCGTTATGATTATCCCACCCACACAAAGTGATCGACAGGATAGTCCTGATTACCCCACCCCACACACCTGATTGGCATGAGAGTCCTGATACCCCGCCCACACACAGTGATTGACAGTGAGAGTCCTGATTACCCTGCCCACACACAGTGATTGAAAGGGATAGTCCTGATTACCCTTCCCACACAAAGTGATTGACAGTGAGAGTCCTGTAATCCTGCCCACACACAGTGATGACAGGGATAGTCCTGATTACCCCCCACCCACACACAGTGATTGACAGGGATAATCCTGATTCCCCCCCCCCCCCCACACACACACACAGTGATTGACAGGGATCGTTATGATTATCCCACCCACACAAAGTGATCGACAGGATATTCCTGATTACCCATCCTCACACAGACTCACCAAGTTTAAATAAGTTCAACTAAGACAAAAAAAGTCTCAAACAGTAGAATGAGAACCAGACAACCTGCTGATAAATCTCCCCATTGTATAGTGACTAAGGATGAATTCCAGATACTTAAAGGGGGTTATTTATCATTAGACCATTGGGACAGTTCTATTCTATCTTTGGAGCTCGCTGCCCATCAGCTTTGGCCTTTAATAATGTTTCTTATGGTCTATTTTCTGTCTGGGATTCTTTTTTTTCAAAAGTCCCAAAAAATTCTCTAAATGCATAAAAGTCTCAGTACCATAGACCCGGGGCACTGGAGTAACTATGAGACTTTTTACAAAAGTCCCATTCATGAATCAGGCTTGTCTTGGTGTTGCAGTAGTTCTATGTTTACACCAGATAATGAAGAGGTGTATATAGTCCTGTGAGACTTTTTAGCAGTGAAATCTCTTAAAGTCTTAAGTCTCTTTAAAGTCTTAAAAAAACCTTAGTGTGACTAGTTTGAAACTTTTTAAGCTAAAAAAGTCCGAAAATCCAATGTAATAATAACCCACAAAGATCTGGTATGCATTATCCATTTTTTTAAACAGACCTTTCCATAAAGCCTCAGACCCCACACCAATAAGTTTGTCCCTCTCTCAGCACTAGTACTTATACAGAGGCAGAAACCTGTCTGGTGTTAGGCAGCTGTTCTGGTTTAAAGATGTGGTTCTGGTGTACAGGAGTGGTTCTGTGCAAGCAAAGCAGTGGTTCTGTGTGTACAGGAGTGGTTCTGGCAAAGCATGGTTTCTGGTGTAAAGGAGTGTTCTGGTGTAAGGGAGTGGTTCTGGGGTAAAGGAGTGGTTCTGGTTAAGAAGGGAGTGGTTCTGGGTTAAAGGAGTGGTTCTGGTTTAAGATGCGGTTCTGGCGTAAAGGAATGGTTCTGGTGTAAAGGAGTCGTTCTGCTGTAAGGGAGTGGTTCTGGGGAACAGCAACTCAGTAACTTTTTAAGATAATGCTGCTGTTATAAAAGTAGTTTGGCTTATGATACAGTTATCAACATATTTCTAACCAAAAGGATGGAATCATCTGTAATGCTTCAATGGGTCATAGTTCTACCAAGATTGATTCCAAATTGGACTTTGAAGAACATAACTTGCTGCTGCAGAAATAACAACCTATTACTCCCAGAATTTATAGGGTGGCTCCAGAAAGTTCTAGGGTGAGCCCAAGATGTCCCACTCCATTTGTGGATGGAATACTTACCTCTTATCTTCTTTTATGAAAGGTTGAGGGAAAACCACAGAACCTCACATGACACCGGAATGAATTTTCCTCAGAATGCATTATACCTACTTATTTCTAAGTGCTTCCTTCAGAAAGCTTCCTGACATGTTCTAGGATTTCAGCTTCCATGGCAGGAGCTCTAAACAGAAATCAAATGCATGAGATAGTCGATAACCAGGATCGGCCCACGTCTTTGTATTTAAGGCACAATTTATCTTCCTATCTGATAGAGAAAAGCTTGAATGTTCGTAGACTTAGATAGTTTGTCAACCACTGTTCCTTAAACTCCGAAAAGACTGTAGATGGCCACCACACCCGTAGTTTGCCATGACAACAAGTTCCGAAGGTAAAGTCACTTGTGACGCTGGGTGACTCATTCACCAAGTCATTGTGCAGACACACGCACCATCTTCTCGTAGAAGTGGTCTGGTCTCCAGTTACCAAGCAACTACAGCTTCTATATACGCTATTAGATAACGGGGATGCACTAAGAGAAGTTCAATAGGGAGAAATGGAATGAAATATATGTATATAAGACAATGGGCACTATGTATCTATAGGGAAGAATAGGAAAGTGATGGAAATGGTAATTTTGCAGCATAAACTATTTACTTTGGAATTACAGTTTGTTCCGTCAGTAATGACATAAATGAGATGTGGATAGAAATATGTATATGAATTCATTCTCGAAACTTTTGTTCAGCAGATTCAATTACGTAACTATTTTACATGATCTCGGTACAACACTCAAGGGCATGATGCTACAAGCTATGGGGGGATGGAAAGGAAGGGAAAAAAGTTTTAACTCCTTCTCTACGTAACTTTCTCCGGAATACTGTTGAAGTCAATGAAGGCCAAGACTGGAAATAACCTACGGCCTCACACTGCTGCGCTGTGAGATCTCTGTATTGAACTGTTCCATTTCCTCCTCTCTTCTGCGTATAGGATGTACTTGGGGTTGAGCACTACAGTAGTTACTCAGAGCAGAGTAGCTCAATGCAGCTACTCTGGAGCAGCTCAATGCAGAGACCTAAGAACAAAGCATTGTAAGGAAGCACCTTTAATACTCCAAGTCCAGCTACAATCCTGGAATATGAATGGATTCATTTTTCCACAGCCCTGCTCAAACTAACAACACACAAAAGTTTGGTTAAGTGCTCCCCTGGATTGCTGCCTAATACTCTTCCATTAAAACAGGAGATGTAGAAGATATACAAAGTTTTTTTGGGTGGAAAAAACCATGACATAGTCCTTAGGCCTCCCATTTCAAGACAGCGGTGTCTATTTTGATGATATATGGAAGTTCTATATTTCCACTCCTTGTACTCAGACAGGCTTGTAGCATATTGGAAAGATGGATGAAATATTAGTTATGTTCCACCATGAAGAGCACTTCCTATGGTGATTGAAATGTTTTGTTGTTTAGCAGAACAGGTAGTAATAATGACATGCTTCCCTAACACATTGCATTGCATTAGTGGCCTGTCAGTTATATCATCACTCTCTGAATTATTTATTAGGAGTTTTTTTTATAGACAGATTTCTCCCGTCTAACATGGCTATATGTATTTTCTAAATACATCACCGCTAAGTAGCATACAATGTGTCTTCCTGTGGAAGCAGATAAGTTAATGGACTCTTTCTCAATATAAAAATAGGCTCTAGGATTTTAATGAGTGAAATATGCAAGTTTGTAAATTTCAGACTATTCAGTTGGTAGGGAATTTATGTATGATAGCTTTAAAGGGAACCCGTCATCAGAAATTGGCCTAATAATCCACTATCAATATGTTGCCAAGCAGCTGAAAACCTTCCAGATCATGAAAAGTCAAGGAGGTGGAGATTTTAACACAGAAGTCAAGCTCTCTCTTCTTTAGAAAACTCCCTTCATTGTAATTGATGGTCCAAAATCCAGAGACATCACTAATCACATGTTCTGAAGTCTGATGAATTGGGCTGATTTACTAAGGGTCTTCTTTTCTGGCGTTTTCAGGATTTGCGCAGCGGCGCTCGCTTTCATGCGGCAGAAATCGGGGGTCAGGCGGTCGGACATTCTGACTGATTCGGGCGAGTGCGGGATTTAACTTTCAAATTGTGTCGCAAGATCAAGCACTTACATGCACCGGGAAGAAGAAGGTGAACTCTGTCGGACCTGAGCAGGGAAGCGACACATGCAGGATATCGGGCGCACGATCTTAGTGAATCGCGGCAGAGTGAACGCCTCTGGATGGGTAAGTAAATGTGCTCCATTATGTAAATCACAGAGGAGTATGCATTCAGAATTCCCCACCTTGACTTTAGTGTTAAAATCTCCGCCTCCTTGCCTTTATACAATCAATTTACATTTCACTTCAAAACTGAGTTTTTGGATGTTGCCACCACACTGGACCATGAAAGGAACAAAAACTTGAAGGTGTTACACTTCCTGACAATATACTAGTAGTGGTTTAAAAGGACAATTCCAGATGACAGGTTCTCTTTATTTACATATTATATTTTTAAAACAGTTTTCTGCGCAATCATGACCTTCCAGATTATAAAAAAGAAGCTCCTAGGAGATAAAGTTCTAAGTCAATCTGATGGTAGATCATGAAAAAAAGAACTACTACTTTGGCTCTCAGTTACCGCATCGCTACTGTACATCCAATTTTCAAGCCTATGTCTTCCTGGAAAGTGGTCACAGGACCTGCTTCTTCCACTCAGTGTCCTCCTCAGGAACACAGGATGTCACTTCTGTTTTCCAGGGGACTTCACCTCCTTTGTTGTCCCTTGGTCCAAGGAGGCCACTTAAGGAACCCTTGACCCTCTGAAAATTCCTGTTAAAAGTAGGCCGGAAAACCAGAAGTAATGGAAGGACACACAAACCAGCCAGAGTAGGGTAAGTATGTGTTCTTTTTTCCCAACCTGGCAGTAGCCCCTTGGAGTTTCTCATTCATGGAAAACACTTTAAATGGGTCTATGAAAGGGTTGTATAGGTTATATTAACATACTAAGGAATCCCCCCTGGTGTATATTTATGGTGGGCAGTCCGGTACTTTAACAGCCTGGTTTCTAGATCTTCTATAAATTATTAAAAATGCTCCACACCAAAGTGTATGTTATGAAGGACAAATCTAACTTATACACGAGCTGTATAATTGATAATAAATTTGGTTGTGTTCACATTTCAGAGGCTACTAGTCATGTTGGATCCTAGACAGCTATGATGGATGAGTTTTTAAATGAATCGCGACAAATCCTGACATCCCATTGACTTATAATAGGTCTGTCACATTTCCATCAGGGTTCGGGTGGTTTCAATGACAAGGATGGTGTTCGAATGCAACACTACTTTTGCTGTCATAAAGGCAAAAACATTAGGGATGGAATGACAAAAACATCAGCGTGAAGAGTTCTATGCAGAAATTCTAAAGTATCACCGCAACTTTTATCATTATTTTAGAGCAGGCTTTAAATTGTTAGTTGTTTTCCAACTTACCAATCTTGCTTTATTTAAAAACGGATTCCAGATTTTACATTTTGAGCTATCCACAGGAAAGGTTTAACATCCTCTGCCCAGTATCCTGGTTTCTCTTTTGTCTGTCGCATTGGTGCTTTGTTTGCTCTTTCTGTTGTGACCCGGCTCTTATGACCATACTTTGCTTTGTATGTTTTGTTTGTACTTTACTGCAGGGAGGGATCATCACCCAGTTACTGTCCTTCATTTAGGATGGTTTCTAGTAAGTAGGCAGGGTAAGTGTGGTGAGTGCTCACTGTCCTTATCTATGTCCATAGTCTGTTCCTAGACCCTGCATTACAAATGCTCATCAAAATCAGAGGACTATTGCTGTAAAACATGGCATAGAACAGATTTATGAGAACAGCACTTTTTTCTGTGTAGTGGTTTGTCTGGGTGACTACCATTTAAGTTAAAGTGAGCTTGGCTGCAGTTATACAGCTCAGGCTTCTGATATTCTAGTGATATTCTTCTGGTACTGTATGTTGACATGCTTCTGGCACTTGAGCTAGTCCTGAGTGATGGACCTCCGTCGATCTTGATGACTTATCCTAAGCTGTAAAACCCCCTTACTCAATTTCATATCTCCTCTGTGCCACAGCAGCCAGGTCTCCTCACTCAGCTCAAGAACGGTGTAGGCTTTAGTGGAAAAAAATGCAAGAAAATGCAGAAAACATATAATTCCTAGTGATAGTTTAACTCCTCATGTACACACAGGACTATGCAAATCTTGAAACAAATAGAAACCTGACAGTCGATTCACTAGAATTTCATTCCGGGAAATGTCTCTTAGCCTTTATATATGTAGGTAGAAATACCCTGTAACAGTGGTGGCGAACCTATGGCACGGGTGCCAGAGGTGGCACTCAAAGTACTCTCTGTGGGCACCCAGGCCATCATCCCAGCACAGATTTTCCATACTGGACTCAAAACCTCCTCCTGCAGTCCCTGGCTACCCAGGATGTTCTATGATCAGGGCTATTTTGAAGCTACACATCCTTAGAAGTCTGGGACTACAGGAGGAGCCAGGAGGTGCAGACAAGGCTGTGTTATTATTGGAGCTCCTGCTCTGGGCCTCACAGTTCTTTCGGTTCAGGGGACCATGGAGGGAAGCTACAATGATAATCTGAATTTCTTCTCTTTCTTTCAACTGTATTGGTGTCCTCAGGATGTCGATATAATTAAAAGCCGTGACAAAACAGTTAGCAACATGTTACTGCTTGAATTGCCATGTTGGCACTTTGCATTTAAATAAGTGGGGTTTGGTTGTAGTTTGGGCACTCGGTTTCTAAAAGGTTCGCTATCACTGCCCTATAACAAAACAGTATCTTGAGATGTGATAGAAGACAAACTCCACACTGCTGGTCTAATGGTGCTACCACATCCATTCACAATGTCTCTCCGAGGTCTTCTACCCCTATCCCTGCATACTGTGTATTAGTCACCCATTTCATATAAAGTTTTTTCCACCCGTGATAATGTAGACACTAAGGCAGTATATTGTTATTAGTGCTGCTCACTGTTCTCTGGAATAATAAGACCAATAGAAAATAAAGAGTTGTCATCGCTCCTATTTTTGTCCCTGACAATTCTATTCAAGCTGTGCCACAGCCGCTCATTATCTCACACATTTCCAATTCTACGTCTTCCTCTTTCTTAAACAAATGTAGTTTGTTTGTAGAATCATTTGGTCCAAGAACTTTGCCCTCTCATATTTGTAAGTTCTCTTTCACTTGCCATTCTATAAGATCCCATTGATAACTTTAGTTTAGTATCGTAAAAGCAGTGCAAGATGCCAACATATGCCCGATAGACCTTCTAATCCATGATGTCCTTCTGGGTTCCACCTGGCTGTTATTTTACTGGATTCTATAGTGGGTCGGGCTACAATTTTTTAATTGGATCAGTGATGGAGGATTCTGATGGAGCCTTTAACATGGATGGCAACAAAACAATGAGCATATACAGTATAATGATCATATTAAACATCACATCAAAACAGAAACCCAACTACGCCATTACTTATTGCCCATAGAAGTAGACATCACCATTCTGGAGGATACATTTGAGCTGTGTTGTGTGCAGCCACATAAACCCAAAGAAAAAACATTCCTGAATAACATTGCCACCGAGTCATGATTTATTCACTCTTGTATATAGGAAGGTAACATTTTGGTCTTCTAGGACCTTTGTGATATATTATTTATGAAAATCCTACAAGACTCACCCTGTGTATACATGTACACGGGTGAATAAATCATGATTGAGAAACAACATTGGATGCTGATTCTGCTCTTCTATGTTGTAAATATGACCTGTGCTTGTATTATAGTTGACAAGGATACTTGCCAAGCAGTTTCTATAGCATTGAAGTGTCTCATGTATTGATAAGCGGTCCTCAACCTGCCATGTTCAGATTCATTACGAACATCACAGGTTCGGTCCCCCTAAACCTGGACTTCAGTCAGAAGTTCTGGTTCAGGATGTCGCTTGGTAATCTATGTGGTTGAGTTTGGTAATTTATGCAAACTATCAGCAGAGGCTACTGTGGTGTGGAGTAGCCTCTCCATGGAGCTGGGGCAAAGGCTACTCCATTACCTAAAGCCTGTGTCAATCCCACCTACCGGTGTGCTTCATCCTGCAGCTGTAAACCCTTGCAGAAGCCGCACTACTATGTGTGGGCGCTCTACATAGATTATCTACGCAGAGTCATGCATGCACAGACCTCTGGTCTTACAGATGAAGGCACACAGCTGCAGGAAGGACTGCAACAAAGACACGCTGGTAGCTGGGATCTTCACAGGCTACTGGGGCATGAAGTAGCTTTTGCTCCGGCACCAAGGAGAGACTACTCCATGAACCACTTGCCAATATTTACATAAAAAAAATGTAAGTTCTTCATTCCTTTAAGGCAGTGGTGGCGAACCTGTGGCACTGGTGCCAGAGGTGGCACTCAGAGCCCTTTCTGTGGGCACTCAGGCCTTCACCAGAGATGACTCCAGGTATCTTCCTGCAGTCCCAGACAGCCCAGGACTTGCTGTGCACAGAGCTATTTTAAAGTGACAGTGCTACCTGGGACTACTGGAGGAGTGGGAAGGTGTGGACAGATCTGGATCATCATTGTAGCTCCTGCTCCGGCCCTGGCAATTCTTCCTGTTTAGGGACCCTGGAGGGAAGCTACAATGATCATCCAAATTTCTTCTATTTTCTGCTTTATTGGTGTCCTCAGGGTGCTGGTATCAATGAAAGCTGTGACAGAAAACGGAGTATAATTCACAAATTAAATTTCTGTGTTGGCACTTTGCGATAAATAAGTGGGTCTTGGTCGTAGTTTGGGCACTCGGCCTCTAAAAGTTTCACCATCACTGCTTTAAGGCCTTGCCAGAGATTCTGGATAAGGAATATGAAAAAAAGTTTTCCAGGATAAGAAAAAGAAAACTTTGCATCTAACTCTACCTTAAATAAGGAAGCTACCTCTTCATCATTGTCTGACTTTCAGTAAGTCTAGTCACACGATGTGGGATAATAGCAAAACAATAAGACTTTGCTTTTGAGCAATTCAACAGAATCCTAAAATGTTTTAATTGCTAAAATCTAAAACTTTTGGTAATGTCATAATTAAATCTTTTTCAGACAAATCTATTCAAGCATCTTTTGTTGAAGTTATGTTAAGCCAAACCTTCTATCCAGTTTGAAGTCCCCGATAAGGTCAAAATCCTTGGCACCATGCAATCCACTACATGTAAAGGATCTCAGCTCAAGGTGCTTGGAACAAATTTGTCAAAATGTAAAAATGTAGTCAAAAATGTAATGACGGACAATATGGGCAAGGTTGAATGTTTGTGTCATAAATCTTCTACATTGACTATTGCTTTGGGATTTTATTTATGCACACCCAACAGAGAGAATGGTTAAAGAGAATTGCTATGAACGCGTCTTCCTTTTAGTCAATAGTATATTCAACATCTACTCCCTGGTGGACAAAGAACATTCTGCTCATTACCTGATTATCACATGTCAGTGATACCGTCAATATAGTTAATGGTAGGTGCACAATCCATACTCAGTACACGGTGCTCCGTGTAGTCATTGGTACGATCAATAGCCAGTGATGTATTGAAAGGCGGCTGAGTGATGGTCACAGTTCATGCTAGAATCTGGTGGCCTAAATAGTTATCAACCACCAAAACATAGTCAAGACTTTAGTTACGAAGCTAGATAAAAACAACAAATTTTTTATTTTTATTTATATAAATGAGTATATCACAGACATGTCACATGGGATAACATAATTATCCATGGGTGTAAACCATAAAGTCTCAGTGTGGGTAGATTTTATCACTCTGTAGGGAGGTAGTTATTACCATATTTAGATTACTATCACATACCTACTCATTGCGGCTCATTTACTAAGGGTCCGCGGAGTACATTTTTCTCAGGTTTCCCGGCGATTTCCGTTTTGCGCCGCATCGCGCCGGAGATTGTGTCACACGGGATCGGATTTTGGCGCATTGGCGCTGGCTTCCACGCGACACAAATCAGGGGCGGGCCGTCGGACAACCCGACGGATTCGGACAACAGGCGGGATCTAACATTTAGAATTGTGTCGCAAGATACGCACTTACAAGCACTGGGAAGAAGAAGGTGAACTCCAGCGGACCTCGGCGGGAGAAGCAACAGATGCATGAACTTGGGCGCAAAAGCTTTGTGAATCGCTCCGGACTTCATCTTCGTCAGACTGGCCAGATCGGGGATCGCAACAGGACCAGGTAAGTAAATTTGCCCCAATAAGTTAAAAGGAAACAGTTACCAGATTTTACCCCATTAAACTACTAGCCCCCTCAGGTGGGGTATAAAGTATCTTTTCTAGAATTCCCTCTTTCATGTGAAATCTCACCCGTTTACCTATAAAAAAAAATCACCACTAAAATCATTTGAAAATGAAAACAGAAGAGTCATATTTTGCCAGATATTACCGGTAGTTACTTCAAGTGGCTGCAGGGGTATTGTCATTCATATTCCCCTATCTTTGTTTCTATAGTACCTGTATACATTGGGGAGATGTTTATGTCTGGTAGAGAAGGCATATTAATCTCTTCCCTACCAGTTTTCATGCTTCTATGACACCACAGCACTTTGAGCGTATCGGGATGGAGAGGCTTTAGAGTGACCTACCAGCCACATGTAGAGTCTCAGCCGGAAAACTGGTGGAGACTAAAAAAACTCCACCAGTTCAATTCGGGTCTACAGGTTGGAGCACCAGCAGGGGGAATTATAAAGATAAAAATTTCATCAGCTTGTGCTTCTGTGATTTATAGAAACAGATACACAAGCCATTAATAAAATAGGCGCAGATTATAGAACAGTTCTACGCTTGGTAAGGACTGGCTTAGAATTATCCTGCTACACAGTTGTGCTGGATATATTAAAAGGCCGGAGGCTCTGGGTATATATGGCATGACTTGCGGGGAAGGATTAGGATCAAGCACTTGGCACACGATGGAAAATCCTGCCCATAGTGTTTCATGATTGAACATAAGGCTGGCATTACATTGCTTAGATGGTCATCAGAGGTACAATAAAGGGGGTCCACCAGCTTTCAAATAGCCCCCCAAGTAAAAGCAGCATTATGTAGAGTTTTCATGTTTCCAAATTATATTTCAGTTTAAAGAGATTTTTTTATTGAAATGAGATTCTCATGCAACAATGATGGGGCCAAACCTGCTGTTGCCCCCGTTTTATTTATATTTCACTACCCAACACTCTCAAGCACCACCTCTTTATACCCTTCATTATATCCATTTTATATCCTTCATTATAAGTAAATCCCTATTCCCTAACCCTACTCTAGTAGATTTACTAATCCTAACTACTATTCCAAATCTTAATCCTAGAACATTTTTCCTATCATAACACTTAGTGTATTTTCATGTGAAATGCATACAGTGCATGTTCTCAGTGAAATTTTATGTATAATATCCTCGTACAAAAAAGGAAAGTGACATCATCTTCCTTTGTCACATGTTTGTATTTATTAGGGTTAGGATTAGGGTTAGAAAATGTCTGCAGAAAAATTTATTAGTGTATCAGGGTTAGGGGTAAAATTTATTATGGTTTATTACGATTATGCAAAATCGCAGCCCGATACATCATGAAAAAAAAGCCGGCGACTTTTCACGTATGAAAAGTCGCCGGCAGCAGCAAGTGTGCAGTGGCGTTACTGTCCCCGCGCCGGCCCACGCCCGTCCGGCGGCGCCCGACCTTCACGGCCCACTGGCGTGAAGGTGGCGGATCGGGGCAAATAATCGCAAAAGCTAGCAATAAGCTAGCATTTGCGATTATTTCAGGGCCTCTGCGCAACGCCCAATATGTGTTAGTGTTAGAAAATGAATGTATTTGAATTTATTAAAGTTACAAACGGCCCTCTGGATGTTGGTAATTTACTGTACTTCAGCCTTAGGCTACAATGATCAGCTATAACAGTTATCACAGGTGTCTGTAATGAAGCTTTATTGTTAATCCTGGTTCTTATGACAATCCAACATTTTTAACATCCAATTGTCACAGAGACCAAAAAAGTTCTGGCTGGGGTTACAATTATAAAATATACAGTTCCGACTTACATACAAATTCAACTTAAGAACAAACCTGCATAACCTTTCTTGTAGTGCTTGTATAAATCGGATAGTAAAGTGTAATTTATAAGGTTAGAGTTAGGAAATATCGATTATGATTACGGTTGTAAATGTGTATTAGTGTGAGAAATGTGATATTTAGGATAAGGAAATGTATACAGATATATTTTATTGAAAAGAGAAGATAAAAAGGTGCAATTTTGTGAAATGTATGAGTGGTATTTCTAAATTAGAACTATATAGTATAATATCAGATTCATGGGGGCCAGGCAGTTTTTTGAAGGCACCACAGAGCCGACCTAAATATAAGTCAAAGCTCCCTCTAGTGGTGGCAGCACTCACAAACAATTTATCATTTAAAGACAATTTATTTGCCTTGTTCTGCCGATAAGCAAGCATAGACACTATCTCCTCCAGCCTCATTAAAAGCCTGTGTGATTATTCACAGAAATTACACTGCGAAAATCAACAGCAGAAAAAAAATATGCAATTTTAATTTTCTAAATATTCGGAGCTATTGATTTCCCATTTTTAGCTTGTGCATTAAGTGCAGTTGATCACACTGTAATTTTTTTTTGTCTAGGATTTATTAATATTGCCAACAGCTACAGCATCCCTACATTTATTAGTTTTTAACAATTCCATTTGCACAAAAGGAGCTTCTGATGCTATGAAAAAAAAATCACAAAATTAGATTTTCTTTTATTAATTTGGTCTTTAACATTTTTTGCAATGCATTACCGAGTGTTATTATTCTGCTCCCTCTCCGGGTTATTACTAAGTGTTTCATGTTTCACTAAGATTCATAAAGGCAACATTATAGTGACTGTGTTTATGCTGGGGAATTAAAGGGGCACTCTAGTATTTTTCCTTATATTATTATGTACAAGATAATTCCAAAGCCATGGGACATCATTTGAATTCAAAATGTCATAATTGAAGACTCCAGCAAGCATCATGGTGCCCATCTTTTAGGCTGGAATATGACCAACTTTCTTGAAGACGCCATGTTGGATTAAGGGAAGATTTTTCATATCGAAAAATTTATTATAGATCAAAGAACACAACAATTGTCTCAGGAATTGCTTGCCATAATTAGTATTTTAATATCTGTTTTGGTTCAAAATATCTGGATTTTTTTTAAGTAAGCTACTTCCAAAGGTGGCTTCTACATGGAGACATAGTAACCATCCTGTCAAATCATTCAAGATTCTTGTCAAATCATTCAAGATACAATATTCACAATTTTTTTTGTTCAGGTCATAATCGTTTCATCCCAAACTATTTTTGCTCCAAATATTCTAGAAATTGGAATAGGGCCTATTTTGTTAATTTTTACTTTTTTCCTTATCCTTTTCCCTCCCTAAGCACTAATGAATGATTAATGGAATATCTAGGCGCCAATTTAGGCGAAGACAAATAGATTAGGCTTTGCTTTGGTGTCTTAAAAATGTCAGGCTCATGCTGTATTTATAAAGTGACAAATAGATTCGCTCATCTCTACTCCAGATGTAGAAACCTTGCGGAAAGGAAACAGTAACCCAGAATCCTGTCCTACCAATGGATGGTCCTCATATCTATTTGACCTTGGTTACATATCCTCCATATTTCCCTAAAAAGTTCAGTAGTTTCTGGTTATCTGTGGGAATTTGAAGTGAGACAAGCATTATTCATAGGACATGGCGATATGTTTCTACATCCCAACTAAGTTGACCTATTTAGTCTCCCCTTCCCTATGTCTTAGTTATGGATTCCATTCCGTAGTTTTCTTATTTCCGTAGTTCATCAATACGAGGCTGATTTAAGGCTCTGCTGTATAATAATACAACTTACAGCATCTGGTCCTGACACTCGCCGCGTAATTAAGGCCATGATGGTTTTGTTGATGGCGAATCTAAGAAAATGGCTTTGTTCTCAATTCCAGAGTCTTGATTGCCGGTTCTCATGCTCACCTGAATTCGGGCATCGCGCACATGATTGGTAGAGTATAAGTAATTGCAGTCCTGGCAGATGACATTTTCATGAAGCACACTCTGTGCCGCTCCAGACTAGAGGGAATTTGCTGAATTTATAGCAGAGGAATCTCATCAAACATGGATTTAGGAAATGCCTGTGTGAAAAGTAGAAGCCCACAACCAAATATCAGAGATTTTCTTTTGACATTTGCTTAAAATAGGCTCATTGCCCTCAGCCCCTGTTATCTCATGTGTACAAAACAGATTTAGATTTTTTCCCCCATGTAACCTATATTTTAATATGCAGTTTTCACATCCACAAATTGTTTTCACAGCTCATCCAATTACAGAGGCAACGTGATGGAAATCTGAGGATGTGCCACAATTGTAGACCAGGGGAGAAAACATTACATGATAAGGGGAGATGAAATGGGTGACTTTTAATTCACAATTGACATAATTCACACAAAACATTGTACAGTATATAACACAGTATGAGAGACAGATCATCAATTATTCCGGAATCGGATACAGGGGTGGCATTCAGACGTACGGCGTGCCTGTGGTGTTGTGAGCCGCAAAAAATGGTTCCTACTCCAAAGAACATTATCAAATTAAAATTTTCAAAATACACAAAATATATATTTAAGTAGCTTATAACCTCTGAATTTTGAAAACTTGCCAAAAGTTTTAAACAGTTGTCTTGTAGCCTAAGACCTCGTGCACACAAACTTAATGGGGACCGTGATCCGGCGGCAAATTCATAGGCCCCATAGACGTCTATGTCACCCAGTCACCCACATGCCCCATAGACGTCTATGTCACGTCAGTGACCGTGCATGGAAAAATATAGGACATGGCCTTTATTTTAGTGTATAAATCATATGGAGAGGGGAGGAGTAAGGAGCTTTCACTCCTCCTGACACCTGCACCCATCTGGATGCTCACCCGAGCGTTGATGATATAGGGCCCTGTAAACTTGCACAGACACCCCAAGACGATCTTCTTTGCAGGCAGGGAGACAGATCTAATTTTATATACTTTTAAAACTGAATGGAACTAACAATGTTTGTTATAAAAGAAGATCAGTATTTAGTATTAAACAACCTAGGTCAAAATGCAGAATCCTGATGGCAGGTTAATATTTTGCAGTATGCTATTTACAATATCTATCTACATAATAAAAGTGCTGCATAATGCTATTCAGTTAGGCAGGTACAAGGCCCAGGATGTGAAAAAAATCCCTTCAGATAGAAAGCAAAAAAAAAAAATTCCAGCACTCCTGACTTCACTTCAAAATGCTGTGCACTAGTTTATTCACAGGTGACCATCGCAACGTTTCGGCTCCTGTGGGTCTGGAGTCTTTGAACTGAAGCTTGGAGTGCAGCTATTTGCTTTATGATGTATCTACATCTATGTATCTCTCTGTGCTAAGAAAATAAGTAGTACACCAAAGCAAAAGTAAAGTGCATGTGTCTGTGGGTTCTATTCCATACAACTGAGGCTTTCGAAGCTTTCTCAGAGAATCGGCACTGTTGAAGCCCAAACATTGCATGGAAAAAAAGGTTACCACTTTATGTTTTGTGTTGTTGTACTGCTAGTTGTCTTTACATATTTTGAGGAACCTGCTGTCTGTTCTTGCGCCCCTTCATCCTTTTTTTGCTTTGCTAGTTGTCCTGCTCTGACATTTCCAAGTGTATTCACCTATCTATCAATCTATCTACAATAATGTGTTGCAAAATCTATAGGGTGAATTAATTAAGACTGGTGTTTTAAACCTCAGTCTTAAAATTACCCTCACTGGCGTTCCAGCCCCCGTATCTACAAAGAGGATCAGGCTGTCTAGTGAATACCGGAGCAATATCCACCAGGTCGGACATGTTTAAACCAGGTGTGATCTGGGGAAGTCTTTTGCCCAAGACTCCAGTGGGCTGGAAATTGTAGCACCTGCCCGTTCCCTGCTGCTCCCCAAAGTGGCATGCATGAGATTCATGTGCTTTCTCCATGATAAATCAGTGAAGGCATTATGAATCTCCCCATTTTTTTTATGATTTTTTGCCAATAGATTTAATTATTACCAATAAAGTGGAAACACATTGCTGTGCAAATCTACAACATAATTTGTACAATTATGTTTCACATGTGTTAATTGTTGATACTGTCATTGTTGTGAATATAAACATTACGAGATATATTTGCTCTGTGATTGGACCCTAAAGGGGCTTCCTGGGAAAAGATTTTAAGCCTACAAGAACTCATTTCTAGCAAATACAAATCTCATCAATATCAATTAGTCCAGAGCGTCATCTACTAGTATGGACATGATGGAGTACAGTGTCAGCCACCAGCATGGACGTTGTGGGAGTTGTTATTTCTTATGATTTCATGTAAAAATACTTCCATGTTTAAAGGGCACCTACCACCACAAATCTACCTATAAAGGTAGATTGGGTGGTAGGTGGATCAATGGGACGTGAGGATAGCCCTTTTAAGGGCTAATCCTCACGTCCCTGCACTTTTTTGATAACTTTTATTAGATATATATTCAAATTTACTTATGCGGCTACTGGGGCGTGGAGTAGCCGTATCTGAGGTTACACGAGGCGGCTACTCCACGCCCCGGTAGCCTCTTTTCCCCTCCTACTCACCCATCTTCGGCGCGCAGCTCCGCGTAGCTGCGCGCCCTCGTCCGGCGATCCTGCCGTCTGCGCATTCTAGATGCTAGAAATAACTTTTTCAGATGAACCAGAGATGGTTCTCAATCTTCCCTTTTGAATACTAAAAATGGCATCCCAAGTCTGGCTTAATGCAAGACGCAGCTTTCGCTCATTAATTTTAAATTGACATCTGGAAAGAACTCGCTCTTTGAATTATTGATCATGTTCGAGCTAAACTTGTCATCAAGAGTGAGATGTCTACCCCGTATTTGTCTGTAGTGCCAAGTTTATCATACTTCATTGCACTACTAGGTCTGTGTGACATAGGAAGAGGAGATATTTTGTGCCGTTCATGTTGACATGTTGGATTTTGTTTCTTGAAGCAGTTTGAGTAGAAAGGTGAAAAAAATGTATATTTTTTCATATTTTTAAGGTATCTTTTTTCCCTGTTCATATCACCATCATAGTGTCCATTTGGAATGTAGTTATGACATATGGTCAATGATTGACCATGGCTTCCATATACTATACCCCATAAAACCTGAAAACCCATAAAAGAAGAATGAAAAACAACATTTTATAGGGCTGGTCCACTTTTAGACAATCCCTACATGTTTGCTCATAAGCTCATGACGCTGATAGGACCCAGTTGTCTGGAATCTGGAAGAAACTATTTCATTTTTCTGCAGTGACACCACAGGTGAGATGAAGTATTACACAAATCTGTTGGTTTTCTATGCGATGCAGGAAAGGAGAGGTCCTCCAGGCTGAGACTTCATGTACAAAGTATAAAGTGGATGTGATTGCAATACAAATATAAAATCAAATAAAAACTAATGGCCCAGATTTATTATAGGTAGTGCAAACTACTATTATTAAATACTGGGGCACGGTCTTGAATTATCTGGTGCCCTCTGCACTGCTTGGAAAGTGTGCTCCATCTTTTTTAGGTGCACCTTTAATATAGAGCATATTATTTCACTACGCTGTATTAAATGTGTTGCAAGCTCCGACTAAGCACTAACACACCCCTTTAGGTGCTCATTTTTTGGCGTGTCGGACACAGTACAGCCGCGACACAAAACTAGCATAAATACATGTTTACATGTGCAAATACATACATTATTACATGTGCAAGACGTTCTTTTCACTGCAAAATACAACCGAAACTGATGCAGAAAGAATGATAGATCTGGGCCAATGTGTTTTTGTGGATGCGCAAAGGACCCAACTGTGTGAATGGGTCCTTAATATGACAAATACATTTAAAGATTACAGGCAGTCCCTGGGTTACGTACAAGATAGGTTCCATAGGTTTGTTTTTAAGTTGAATTTGTATGTAAGTCGAAACTGTATATTTTATAATTGTAGATCCAGTGACAATTTGAGTTTCAAAATTTTTTGCTGTAATGGGACCAAGGATGATCAATAAAGCTTCATTACAGACACCTTACAGCTGAGCATTGCAGTCTGGGACTAAAGTAAAGCATTCAGAGACTTCCCCAGAGGTCACAGTGGGCAGAGGGGTTGGTCTTTAACTAGAGGTTGTCTGAAAGTCGGGTGTCCTTAAGTATGATTGTTAATAAGAAATGGAGGGATCATGTAAAACTTTTTTTTAATTTCACATTCAAATATTTACTTTTTTAAATGTATAAACTAATTTTCAAAGTCAACATTTTCTTTATTTAATTTTTACATATTTCCATCTTATGTTTTATTTTCTGTAAGATTAAACACAAAATTAGCCATTTTCAACCAAAACAAATACTAGAAAAATGCAGTGCTGGAGAGACAGTACAAAATATGGTCGCATGAAATTGTCTAAATGTTATTTTTAAATATATTTGTTTCATTAGTGAAAAAACCTATCCCACATATTCAATATTTCTAGAAATATTGTTTAACAATTTTTTTCAGCTTTTTTATTTTTTCTTCTTTTTTCTTTTTCAAAAAGAAACACTAAAAGTCCAAATGAAAATATGTAAATATTAACAATTGAGCATTGAATTACAGCCATTGTTTGCCCTGATCTTCCTCGCTTGATGTTGCCTTGTAAAAATATCATAAAGCGTCAAACAGAAGGAAACTTTATTGTTTCTTTTATTCAGTCTCCATCTCCCATGTGGATCCTAATAATCATTCAGTCTATCAATCTTGCCTGTAAGAGCATGGTAACCCGATTGTCTTTCCTGTGACCCGCGTAAAGGACAAATAATTGTAAGCCACTATATTCTTCTGAGCCTCTGACATAGATAGATAACACTCTGCCTGCATCTAATATATGCAGCTGGTGATTCCTTGGATTACCTGGGGATTAGTTGGCCAAAAAGATGCTACAATAATATCCTCATTAAAGTGACACACATAAATAACCTTTGGCTGGAAAGGATGAGCTGTTCTTCAAGTGACCTTGCCCAGGTAGAGATGACATGAGATGGGATCAAAGGTTTGTAGAGGGAAGATTCTCCATTCTCGCTGCTTACAACTATGAAAGGAAATTCTCAAATACAGCCGCACAATCTCTCCGGTATTAAAAGATGGATATTTTCCATTGAAAATTTAGCAGCTCCGTTGAGTCTGATATAGTCTGTCCTGATCCAAGGCTTTGCATTATTATTATACGATGCATCTTCAGGGCATGTGACAGTCATTGAAATGTAATGTTATCAAATACAGAATCTTAAAGTTTGAGTCATCAGGAAGAGAGCTGAATATCATGATGGGCTCACATCCAAATTGTCCTCGCTACAGGAGAGTCAGTTTAGCAATTTAAGGCCTAAGGAACACAAATGTATGGGGGCCCATGATTAGACCGCAGAATTTGTGGCCTGATCCTGGCCCCCAACTAGCCGGCTTACTATGGAGAGGTTAGGGGTAAGGAACGGTCACCCCTACTCTCTTCTGCACTCGACTGTATACTTACCCAGTCAACAGCCCAACGAGCATACATTTGTGTGCATGAGGCCTAACAGCCATGGTAACCTCTCACCGGTAGAATTGAAAATTATGGCGATGTACCTTATTCAGGTTGTAGCCTCTCTTTGAAGGTGTACTTTAGCTTCTTTTCCAGAAAATGCATTAAGAAGAGGATATACATAGCACGAGATCAGCCCCTTAGCCATTATGACATCTTTATTAGTTCTCATATAAGCTTTCTGGAACACAGACGCAACGAAGAACGCGGCCCACAGGGAATTACAGCTCAGTTGCTGGAACAAAGCCGACATGTTTTTCCAATATTTTACAATCCAGTATCAATACTTGCAGTAGATTTATTATATCATCCAAATAATAGTCATTTTTCCACCAGCACAGAACCATATGACAATGATTTTTATTAGTTAGATATTTTTAAGACCAGATTGAAGTCTTCATCCGTTTCATCAGAGCAGATAATGAAGCTGAGCCTTGTGGTGTATACTATCAGTCACTTTGCCCTATTTGTTTCCTCCTTTCATTCAATTTATAATTTCCCCTATGAATTGCTTACAGGGGACCTTATTGAGACCATTGATTGACTGAATGTTAGATCCCGGGCAGTTACTGTCGTGTTGGGAACAGGTGTAAGAAGTAGAGTACAGCAGAGAATCAGACCGATAGGGAATCAATACAATAAGTAAAAGCCCCTAGTTTAAGTCTTCCCCCAATTATTATGACGGGACTACTCATTTAATACCTATAAACCATCACTTAGAGTGTAGTTAGACTTAGTATCCAAAAATTAGAGGGGTGCAGTATTTTTTGGCTAAATTTATTATTGGAACTATGAATTTATTCACTGGGAGGAATGCAAAATGCGCAACTTTTACAACTCCTGATATATACACACACATTCTTGTAGCTAAAATATAGGAAATAGTTCAATGGCCAGTCAAGAATTGTGGTGTCCAGAAGACCAGGGTCATAGAAAAGGTTATAGTAAGTCCTTCTGTATGGTTGAACTTTTTCCATCCCAAGACGCAAGAGTTTAAAGTTTTTCTCTTCTTGCCCATTTCCATTAGTTGGACCAATTCCCACCATGTTGCTTCTTCACAATGCAGATCTTTGGGAGAAGAAGTCCTTAGTTGGTCCTTGCTACCTAATAATGAAACAACTAGAGCCAACAAAAGCTGGGTATCATCTCTTCAAGGGGAGTATTGCAGTCACCTATTCTTCCTCTATAGCAGTGCTGGCAAACCTATGACATGGGTAGGCCATCACCACAGAGTTTGCCAGACAAGTTTAGTGACTCAATGCATTCTCCTGCAGTACTAGGTAACCCATGGTGTGCTGCTTTCAGTACTTTGTAAAGCAACACTTTCTGGGCTTCCTGGGACCATAGGAGGACCATGGAGTGCGTGGACATCCGGCATGTTCAAAAGGACCCTTGAAGTTAGCCATGATAATCCAAATTTTCCCTTCTTCTTTCAACAGTATAAGCTGTAACATAGCAGGGAGCAATATGTTGCTGATTAAATTGTTGTGTCGGCACTTTATGATAAATAGGTGGGTTATTGGTCTACAGTTTGCACATTCGGCCACTAAAAGGTTCACCATCACTGCTCTTTGGTATGTACACTCCATATTGATGAGTACTGATACACAAGTCTATTTCTCTTTGGACAGAAATTGATGGCCATTACAAACCATAACCCCCATGAACCATGATGCCTGGGTCAAAAATTATTAAAAATATTCATGCTTGTTACTCCTGTTTTTGGACAGTCCCACAGATGCCAGGAGCAATTCAGACTATAATTTCACCCTCCACAGCTCACATACGGCTTAGTATTATAAACCATCCTCGCCACATATGCTTATACCCAAGGTGTGATAGCGCTATGTGCAAGTTGGCATCGTTGATGAATGTGCAAACATATCAGACATGAACAAGATATATTTTTTTACTCTACAATTTATTTCCATCTTACGTTCTCCTTAAAGGAACCGTTAACAGTCTTCAGTCTCATTAATATGTCGTATGCTATTGCTATGGATTCATTTTATTAGCATCCTTAAATTTTATCCTCCTCATGAGAAGGAATCATTGAAGCAGCTAATCAATCCACCTTTATGTTTCCCAATATTCATTTTTGCAAGGCGGACATAAAATTGTCTGCAAATGATCTTTTCTTCGGTTTGCCGCTGAAAGGATTAATTCCAGGATATTGTTGCAGCTTTCATTCTTATGAAGTATTGAGCAATGCTGGAAGGGCTGAATTTTTATGCAAAGTGTCCTGGGTTGTCTGACTAGACTCAATATGGTAGAGAAGAAGCAGAGATTTGAGACAGGACAAGCTTTGATGTCAGTGACCAATAGCTATTGTTGGCGAAAAAAATTTAATATAAATAAGTGAACCCTCTTCCAAAAGTGATACTGTATCCTTTTCCATGATGTTAAACTCACTTATATGCAAATCACCTTAGAAATAAAACACAAGGCATGCAGGATAGTTTTTTTTCTAGCAAATTGAGCCAGAACACAAGATCATTATTAAAAGTTAATCTGTCGACCCCAGGTCCTATTATTAAGCTTGTGTATAGGGATGAGCAGGCCCACAACGCAATGTCCGGGTCTAAATCCTGGCATCAGAAAGAAATCTGACTTTTGGCATTCAGTCTCACCCTGGCCAGTAACAATCCCGGTGGTAGCACCTGTTAACCCTTTAAATGCCACTGGTGGCTCTGCTGGTTGCATTTATAGCGTTAACATATGGAGGTACCTGAACCAAAACTTTATTCAAGGTACCTGAATCTTTTTTTTAGCTTAACCCAAAGCCCATTGGGTCCACTCTTCCCTACTTGTTCACCTTCCAACAAGACTATGATAGTAAGCACACAGCTAAAATAACAAAGCAGAGGCTTCAGAACAACTCTGTGACCATTCCTGACTGGCCTAGCCAGAGCCCGGACCTAAACCCAATGGAGCATCTCTGGAGAGACTTGAAAATAGCTTCCACCAACGTTCACCATCCAACCTGAGGGAACTGGAGAAGATCTGCAAGGAAGAGGCAGAATATTGAATCCAGGTGTGAAAATGTGTTGCATCTTCCCAAGAAGACTCCTGGCTGTACTAGCTCCAAAGCTGCTTCTACCCAATACTGAGCACAGGGGCTGAATACTTATGACCATAAGTTATTTTATAACCTTTTTTGATCTTAATAATTGGCTGCAATGAAACAAAGAGTGAAACTTTTAAAGTGTCTGAATTCTTTCCGTACCCACTGTACTTTAATCTATCAATCATATCAATCTATGCAAAGTTTGTTGAAACCATGTAGGTCTACTCCTACTCCTCGTAATCAACTGTATGGGGAGTAAAGTAATTAAGGGTACGAAACAGTAAAGAATGCTTTTCCATAAAAAATGCTTTTTAATGGATCACTTGAAGTATGAATTAACTCATCTTACAAAAATATCATTTATTTTAAAAGAATTACCTACTTTACCTATTTTATACAACACTGAATGATTTTTAATTGAAATTTCTTATTTTCTAGACAATGAAATTAAACTAGAATAGCAGAAATTACGAAACACAAGACTCAGCAACTTTCTTCGCTGATTCCCGAAATTGAAATCTGGAACAAAAGCAGAATAATACCACCAAGAGGAAGTCTCAGGTAGTGCCTGACAATATTCATATGTTTACTGCAATGGCTGATCAGCAACTATTTGAATTATGCTTTAGGGTTATGCCTAAAAACATTCTTGTTTACAGGTGTTTAGACTTTCATGTGGTTTGAAATATTCCATAAACTACAGGACATGTCACATATTCCTACCTATATAAAAATATATTAAATAGAGCAACATGAAAATGTGAAATAAGTTCATATTGTTGGAGCTGACAAAGCGACGTCAATCCTAGCGTAAATGGCGGCGTGCAAGGGTTTGGGTCTGCTTAACACTAATCATGACCTCTTCACAATTTCTTAAGAAAATTCTCCCCTCCTGAAAACAAGTCTATTGATAATTGTATCCTGTTTTTTATTAAGTTGTAGAACTAAAATAGTGATTTTACTGCCATTTGTTGTCTACTCCCCTAATTTTTAAAAAGTGCTAAAATTTTTGGTAAAAGGTAAAAACTTTAATCAATATTAAAATCGACTTTCTCTATTCTTCATGTAATTTTCCAAGGGTTTTAAGATCTCTTCGCTACAATGAAAGGGTTCGTCCAAGATTACTTATCAGATGAGCATTAGGGTTTCATCATGTCTCACCAAGTACAGTATTGTGCCTTGTACAGTTCTTGAAATTTCATTAGAGTATCAAAATTTTATACATTACTTCCAAAATGATCCAAACCCCACCCCCTGGCACCTGGCGGATCTTTTAGGAGGCTCTGGCCTCATAATAGATACCCAGTGGCGTGGGAACAATTGTTGAGTGCAACATGGGCCATGCTCAGTTCTAAGCCAGGTGCTGCCTTATGTAGAACTGGACTTTGGCCCGTGTCTGAACATGGTACAGGCTATCACAACATCCCTGTCCCAGCCAACCCACTGTACGGCCCCACACCACCTCTCCACCCATGTGGCGAAGAGGGTGGATTAGTAGAAGCATCTGGCTGTGTGTCAGGGATTGCGACTAAATCACGGCTAGTACGGTTGTTTTCAGGTATACAAGCTTTAATAAATCCCCTACATTGTGTCCTGACCAAGAGGGGCAGACATGTCAGAGCTGTGTCTCGTAATGAGCTCAATAGCTATGTGTCCATAACATGACAGGTAAACGTGCTTAATAAATTACTGAGATTGATCAGTTGAACTTCCAGTTAAATAAATTATTAGGGGTTTTCAAAATTTGTCAACTACCCTTCGGATTGGTGATCCATTTTACATTGGTAAACTGGAAGGGTCCAGCACCAATCTAATCCTGCCAATTACTGCCAGAGGTAGATACAGGCAGTCCCCGGGTTATGTACAAGATAGGGTCTGGAGGTTTGTTCTTAAGTTGAATTTGTATGTAAGTCGAAACTGTATATTTTATAATTGTAGATCCAGACAAAAAAAATTTTGGCCCCAGTGACAATTGGAGTTTAAACATTTTTTTGCTGTAATGGGTCCAAGGATTATTCATAAAGCTTCATTAGAGACACCTTACAGCTGATTATTGCAATATGGGACTATAGTAAAGCACCCAGAGAGCTTCACCAGAGGTCAGAGGGGTCTGTCTGTAACTATGGGTTGTCTGTAAGTCGGGTGTCCTTAAGTAGGGGACCGCCTGTATAGCCATAAGGTGAAGATCTAAGGACCAGTTACTTCTGTTTTCTTTATATAAGAAGTTATTACCATTTCAAATAACTTCCCATTTTCAGGGAAAACCCATAAAAATCTGTATGTTTAAGAAACCATTGACAGCCCCCGCCCCACCCCCACTCTAGACTCTGTTTATAATATTAGTAATTTATGCATTGCCGGGGAGCACTTCTGTGCAGAAATGACATATTCTACTTTTTACGTCGCTCAGTCATAACTTCTTTTGTCACTAAACCAGTATTCTTCCTTTGTGGGCTGGTAGAAAGGCTTTTGTGCTTGTTATACGCGGCTCTTTAAAAAACCAAAATACAGGGAAAGACGTATGAATAACACAGCAAGCAGCAAGGACGGCAGTAAGTGGTAATTAATGCTGGCAGAGGCGGCGCAGACTTACAACTTACAGTAAATGTATAATGAACAGTTTCCTGTATTTGGATGTTCAAGGCGATCAGGTGGATCATTGTGATGTGCGTCACATCATCATGTGCTGGGTCTAGTAAATCTTTTTATCTCATATCTGCCTCAATCATTATGTAGCATCCTATGACACATTCCCTTATCCGCATCTATCCATGAAAGAAAGTTCTCAAATTTTAAACCCCTAGTCATGTTTACACAATAATCATCATTTTTATCCCTTACTTTACAATTTTAATCAGTTGTATTGCTGTTTTAGCTCTTATCACTCAGTGAGGCTCAGTGTAATATTCCAGAGTGTGAGTGGGGACTCTCTAAGCAGACACTTCATGCTTCCTCTGTGCAATGATATGCCGTGTGCTGACAATGTACTTAGATTATCAGGGTACAGGGTTTATCTACACTTTAATTTAGCTTTTGAACATTCACTTGTATCTGACACATAGCAAAAGAGAGATGAAACAGATCAGAGATGGATATAACACACAATGACACTGCCAGCTCTGCTAACTTAGCTATAAAACACACACACACAGTCGGTAGTGCTGTGCCTCCTTCCCCTCATATAAAGATATAAAGAATCTATTCACAAGATTTACGATTGGATCTCAGGGCATCCAAAATTATGTACACCCTGAATGATAGAGACAGGTTAGAATTATATCTGTGAAATGCTGTATTTTTTTTTATAACAGTAAATTAAGAGAATGTGTTATTTTTGTTATCCTGAGTATATGGGAATACCCCTTTAAGTGATCTCTGGGGTCTAACCACTAGGACCCCCAGAAATAATAAGAACAAGGGGTTTATCCAAACAAAGTTGTGTTGAATATACTTGGTAATGGCTCAGTTTACTTATAAAGAGCTTCTGGAAAAAAAAATAGTTCAGGCTTGGTTCACATCTTCTTTTTGACCTACATTGTAAGGACATATCAGGTGGATTCCTGACATGTCCTTATAATGTTTGACACAGGCGTATCCTACTATACGCGTATACAGTGGGATACATCGCCTTTTGCCTCCTCCTTCCTCCTGAACATGGGGGGAGGAGTAAGTATTGGCAGCATCCAGTGATTGGCTCCAGCCAATGTCCGTAGTGTTTTTGCCGTTTTTTTTAAAACTGGGATCGATTCAGTACCACTGCAGCTGCCCCCCTCAGACTTCAGTGGACTCCACTGGGCATATTTATCGCTGATCAGCAGGAAATATGATGGAAAAATTTAGCTTTCTGCATCTTTCTATCCTGCTTTTTCCCCATGATCCTCCATCTGCCGGTCTAAGTTTATGTGTATGCTGTGGGAATACGACGGGAGCTTTCCCAATGTATTCTCAGCTTCTGAAAAAAACTAGCCTTATTATAAAGCTTTATAGATATATATTATTTATATATTACAGTTTTTGTTGGGTCAAGCTAAATATGCATAATGCTTGTTGAACTATCTAATGCCTTTTTCGCCTTTCTCTTCTGCAACCCCCATCTTCCTATAGCCATAACATGAGAGGTTGATTTTAACTAATATTTTGAAAAAAAAATTAAAACGTTATAATTAGCCTTCCCCCAGGGAGCATGCAATCCTACAATATTCTGCAATCCATACACATACAGTATACTGCACCCTGCAGTTCCACGTGTGGGAACACTTCACTTACATCCACTTTAACTGGAATTGGCAAAGTTTCCATGAAATCCTCAACTCTAATCCCATCTCCTTTGTAGAGGTGTGTCTCACTTACCTTTTTTCCTTGGATTATTGTGAGAGTGAACAAATAACTATTTATATGTTTAATGTACAGTAGTTAGATTGCATTGGCCTATAATTTTTATGTACTATAGAAAACAATTTTATTAGTGTTCAATGGAGAAATCTGAGTAGTTCTAAAGGGTTCATATACTTTTTGCTTCCAATTTCTTGAATTCTTCAAAAATATATGAAAACGAAAAATTTAAATATTTACTGTTTTGTGTATACAGCACCAATGCCAGTGTACGTGTCTCCATGGTTACAGACTGCATACACAGTGTGTAGTCTGACACTGCAGTTACTGTAAATATATTTCTTTCTCATATCTGTCATTATTTCATAAGCTAGAAACTAAAAAGATGGGGCAGAGTGAGTAGAGTAACACATAGGGATATCAATCTCCCTTATGCATTTGTCATTTTGCTTCACAAATAAATCACTGCACTCCAGTCCGGCCCTGCAGAAATGAAATACATTTAATTAAATTGATATACTGTAAATATTACCTTGATTTACTGTGTGAGGGGCAAGTTTTACAGTGAGAGCTCTGGAAAAGTGCTACTCAATGGCCAGAGAGTGGATGAAAAATGACGTCATCTAACAGGACTTATGAGGTCACTTATCGGAAGGAAACCCACAGGAGAAAGCGTAAAAGGCAGGAAAAAAGAACTGAAAGTGACATTAATGTAGGGAAAACTTTTTTTTAATAATGACAAGCAATGAATTTTAGGGTTACTCTGACCCCTTTTTGTCTGCCCGGTATTATAGTCTCTCGAGGACGTCCCGTTGGAGTAACCATAGAAGTTTTTTGAATTTTCATGTCATCTTTTTGCTATTTACAGTATTTTACATCTTTATTTAGTATAGTATTTTACAGAGAAAACAGAAAAACACAGTAGTCATTTTTTATTATAATATTTTATTATAATATTTTGTCTATAATTCCACATTAAATGTAATATAGTCAGTTTTCTCTGATTCAGGTTGTTTCTTTCATTCTGAAAACTTATTGGATTCATCTCTTAAAATGGGTCAGGTGATCAAATGATGACCCTGTGTGAATCGCATGCCCTTCTGTTGACTCATGAGGGTGGGCATTCCGGAGGATTTTACTGAACTGGACTCAAATAATCTCTATAGGGGGCAGCACAATCCCTATTACAGTATTGAGATGATTAGACTAACTCACTGTCACACAGTTATAGTTAATAGGGATGAGCCCATGCAAACATTGCGGCTCGGATCCCTGGACCAGAACCCAGACTTCAACAAGGAGGGGTATTGGTGTTTGGGGCATTCCCTGCTGGTCACACCTAGCTAGCACCACACGATCATGGTTGTTAACTGTGCTGCTGCTACTAACAAGCTGCCACCACCCATTTTTCCTCGGATTGGCGTGACCCCAATGAGGTTGGGTGAGCAGGGACAATGGGGTTTTGCCACGCGTGTCCTTTTAGGTTTTGCAAACCCAGACTGAACTTTCAGGTTCAGATGAACTCGGCAACCCATAACTGAAGGGTCCACTCTCTTATAGTTGATCGTATATAGTTGAATGTATCTGATGAATTAGCCTTCTTCAATGTATTCTAAGCTAATAAGTAATTAGTCAGGGAACTGTTTTGGTGTACAGACCAACTACTTTTAAGTCTTCCCAGGCGTCTCATTACTAGGAAGCATGTGACTGCTCTCCATTTCCACATCCCCAGTTTATGGCCCTGAGCCTTGCCTGGAAGTTAATGGAGTCAAAGAGCCATTCACCAATGAGTGGCCTCCTTGGAATATGGGACATCAGTTCTGTTATCAGGGACATCCAGGTCCAAGGAGGCCACTTTTTGACTGAAGTGTATCCTGTAAACCCATCAAGAACTTACGTCCAACCATGTGTCAATGTCCAGGAGCAAAAAGGAGCTGGAGAAAGTCATGATCGCAGCCACAACAGAAGTCTTACGGCAACCAGTCGTCACAAAATATGACAGTCCTATATTTTGCTGGTTTTGTAGTGTTGGCCGCTCGCTTTCAAAGGAGAGTGGTGAGGAGCACTGACCCCTCTACCCTTCTCCACCCGGTCATTTGCTACACACTGAGATCCAGCACGGCAAACACGGCCATGTTGAATGGGTTCTAATTATGCTTTTTAATGTTAAAACATTCCTTCAACATTCTACATTGGATTACTATTTAATTGGTGAAAATAATTTGCTCATGTTTAGCACAGATAAACATAGGGTTTTACTGAGTTATAAGGTAATATACACTCACCGGCCACTTTATTATGTACACCTGTCCAACTGCTTGTTAACACTTAATTTCTAATCAGCCAATCACATGGCGGCAACTCAGTGCAATTTAGGCAAGTAGACATGGTCGAAGACAATGCTCCTGCAGTTCAAACCGAGCATCATATGGGGAAGAAAGGTGATATTGAGTGCCTTTGAACGTGATGGTTGTTTTGCGGGCGAATAGAAGGGCTGGTTCTGAGTATTTCAGCACTGCAC
This sequence comes from Engystomops pustulosus, assembly GCA_019512145.1. Classification (NCBI taxonomy): domain Eukaryota; kingdom Metazoa; phylum Chordata; class Amphibia; order Anura; family Leptodactylidae; genus Engystomops; species Engystomops pustulosus. Next base: position 20,588,155 of record CM033643.1, read on the forward strand.
TGATCTACTGGGATTTTCACGCACAACCATCTCTAGGGTTACAGAGAATGGTCCGAAAAGAAAAAACATCCAGTGAGCGGCAGTTCTGTGGGCGGAAATGCCTTGTTGATGCCAGAGGAGAATGGGCAGACTGGTTTCGAGCTAATAAAAGGCAACAGTGATGCAAAAGGGGTCCAACACCGTTACTAGCATGGTGTACCTAATAAAGTGGCGGTGAGTGTATAGCTGGCACTCTGTATATACTCATGTTTTACACTGTGTATAGATAATATAAGACAGAGCTTTTGCTTAGTATCACAATTCCCCTTATCCCTCAGGAAAGTACGTTTCGATCCGGAAAAAAATCTTTCTTCATGACGAGAGTTTTCGTTTTTGGTTGAGAACATTGCAGAGACCTTTGAAGACCCCAGCCGTCTGCTGCTTCTCTTCTCTTGGAACAACATAACCAGACATACTTTGACATGAGATGTCCCATGCATTACAGTATATACCTGGTGAATTATTAGCCAAGATATAGGTTGATACAGTATATATGTATGCAGAATTGCTCATGCTCTCTTCATTCCCCGTGAAGTTACTTCCTGTCGGCTATGGGCATCTGACATATTCTTCATGTCTTTGTAATCATTGTCTTATTTCAATAACATTAGAACACATTATCATAAAATTCCCAGCATTCAGAGAGTAAATCTGTTTTCATACAATTTCAATGTATGTTTACCTATACTCCGCACTTGGAAGTTGAATCTGAATTTCAGCCCAATCATTATATTGCATATGCCAGCTTTATGGACGCAATTAATTCCCTCGAGTTGATTAACGGTTCCCGAGTGTGCTTAGAATATATGCATTGTTTCCGTGTAGTGAAGGACGGGAAAGGACAATCAAAACTCAAATTCTGCCGCGAATTCTCAGTTCATGACATTCATTAGTGGTCAGAGTTTCATCAGAACACAATTGGCACTCATGAGCGCAATTACAACGCAAAATGTTATAAAGCTCAAACTCAAAAAGAATGAAAATACCTTGTGAATCAAAAAATGATCGAAAAATTAACTGAAGTTTTGTCTATATACCGAGTGTGATGGTCTGTTGGTGTCCATATTTAACTTTAATAATTACTGAAAAATAAGTTCTCAGTGAACCAAAATAGATGCACATCATATAGTCATCAAAAACCATCAGAAAGGGAGCTCGTTCACACTCCAATAATCTCGTCTGACTGGTCCCCAGTAATACCTCACTGTGTCTAGTGCCATTCCTGTATAGCATATGACACGGTGCATCATCTCAAAACCACGGACCAACATAATCTGGACAGTAAGGAATAATAGGTGATCTCCCCAGTCTTCGATGCGCCGTTCTCCTGGTCGGCGGTTTTCCAGAACCGGAGCTTCTGGACCTATTAGGCTCTATGATAGGTTAGTATCCGACTCGGCAATATTTGCTCCCCCCTGACAAGGACGGTCACAGTACTATCCCTTACGACCCTTACAGACCCGCGTTTCCATATGTTGGGTTGATGTACTCGCAGGGGATATAAGTAAGTAGTGGGTCTATGCAGCCTTGATACTAATATGCTGCAAAATTTTCACATCAAGGGGTTTTTAAAAATTAATCAAAAATGGCAGTGGCCTGTATAATACAAGTTATTATACTAGTATGGGGGCTAGATGTAATGGTGTGTATTGTACTACGGAACTTATCCATAGAGTATATGGAGTATGGCTAATGTATTGGCGTGTATGTGTACTACGGTACCTATCAATGGAGTAAGTCCTGGTGGTTCATTGATGAACCCTGCCTGATCACCTCCTTTCTACTAATGGATAGTTATGTAGTAACACTAAGGTCCGGAATCTCATTTGATAATATTGGGTTCAGTTGGAGCAAAGTTAGATCAAAGTTATCCCAAGACAGTAAACTTGAACCCAGGAGGAGATCAGTCACACATGGTCCTGGCTGTAAGAATTTTTGGTATGTCAATCACCTGGACCCCAATGCAAGAATAATATATATAATATATATATATATATATATATACACTCACCGGCCACTTTATTAGGTACACCAGCTTAGTAACGGTTGAACCCCCTTTGGACTTAAGACCTGCCTCAATCTTAGTGGCATAGATTCAAGGTGCTGGAAACATTCCTCAGTAGATTTTGGTCCATATTGACATGATGGCATCACACAGTTGCCGCAGATTTGTCGGCTGCACATCCATGATGCGAATCTCCCGTTCCACCACAACCCAAAGATGCTCTATTGGTTGAGATCTGGTGACGTGGAGGCCATTTGAGTACAGTGAACTCATTGTCATGTTCAAGAAACCAGTATGAATAATTCCAGCTTTATGACATGGCGCATTATCCTGCTGGAAGTAGCCATCAGATGTTGGTACATTGTGTCATAAAGGATGGACATGGTCAGCAACAATACTCAGGTCGGCTGTGGCGTTGCAACGATTCTCATTGGTACCAAGGGGCCAAAAGAGTGCCAAAAAATATTCCCCACACCATGGCACCACCACCACCAGACCTGAACGTTTGATACAAGGCATAATGGATCCATGCTTTCATGTTGTTGACGCCAAATTCTGACCCTACCATCCGAATGTCCGCAGCATGAAATCGAGACTCATCAGACCGGCAACGTTTTTCCAATCTTCAACTGTCCAATTTTGATGAGCTTGTGCAAATTGTAGCTCAGTTTCCTGTTCTTAGCTGAAAGGAGTGGCACCTGGTGTGGTCTTCTGCTGCTGTAGCCCATGTGCCTCAAAGTTCGATGTACTGTGCATCAGAGATGCTCTTCTGCCTACCTGGTTGTAATGGGTGGCGATTTGAGTCACTGTTGCCTTTCTATCAGCTCGAACCAGTCTGCCCATTCTCCTCTGACCTCTGTCATCAACAAGGCATTCTGCCCACATAACTTCCGCTCACTGGATGTTTTTTCTTTTTCGGACCATTCTCTGTAAACCTAGAGATGGTTGTGCATGAAAATCCAGTAGATCAGCAGTTTCTGAAATCCTCGCCAGCCCTTCTGGCAACCAAACCATGGCCCACATTCAAAGGCACTCAAAATCACCCTTCTTCCCCATACTGATGCTCGGTTTGACTGCGGAGAGATTGTCTGACCATGTCTACATGCAAATGCACTGAGTTCCGCCATGTGATTGGCTGATTAGAAATTAAGTGTTAACGACGAGTTGGAAAGTGTACCTAATAAAGTGGCGGTGAGTGTATATATATATTATATATAATGCAAAGAGGTGTGAGGCAGCACTGGGAAAAGTTTATGACCGGGTGCAATCCAGGACCTGAACCAAGGTCCCTCCCAAACATAGAACAGCAAAAAAACGGCAGCACTGCCGTTTTTTGCTGTTCTATATATATATATTTTAAATTTTACACTTATTACCTACTGTAGTACCAGACCCAAACCAAACCGTTCTTTGTGGTGTCACACATTCAGGCCCTATTTGTAGTTTGTATAGTGCTCGTATGATGCAGGATAAAAAAGTAATATACTCTGGTGTCACATGACAGGAGGTAAATATTGATAGTTCTGTTCCATTGTCATATATACTGAATAAGAGCATAAATACGTGCATTGACCGTGATAGGATTATGAGTAGTAGTTCATTTACTGTGTGCAGTATGCAGGATAAAAGTATCAATATAGAAGACTATAGGATGAATGTTCTTCTCTTTATAATCTCTGAGCATTATCTCACTATCAAACATGGGGTGTGTGGTTTAGTGTTATGAACCACCAAGGGGTGACCGTCCAAACCGGCCATTTTATAATTCACTACTGCCTTGTATCCATTGAATAGGGAATAATATTGGATATGAGATGATCAACACATTAGAGATAGATAATATTGACTACGAATCTGCCAAAATAATTTTCTATTTGGGAAGAACCTTCTATGAACTTGGTGGGCCAACAGCTTTCTTTGCGAATGTAGAGGTGCAAATACGGGCTGAAATCGGAAAGCAGTTTCCAGTAAGGGATTATCAATCCTGTATATCCCATCTGATTACTGCAACAGTAAGTTGCTGCCAACCATTCAATAGTAATCTTCACCCATGTGGACCTGGTCTGACTCGTTCTGCATGATGCACTGTCTGTTAATACACATAGACTTATACACACAATGATGAATATCAAAATGTAACAATATCTGTGTGAAAAAGGGAAAAGTAGAAGCTCTTTCCATGTAAATACAAGATAAAAAAAACGGTCATTCTTTCACGTAGAATTGCTGACTTCCTGCAGAGCCATTTTAACTGCTTGTCAGGGAACTCAAAGCGGCGGCATTTAAGGTAAAATGAACTAAAAAAAAGTCTGGTACTTCAGTGGGTAGTGGGAAGTAATACCCGTGATACTAGTAATGATATTACTATGTCTTTTTGGTTTCTTTGTTACCTTTCATTTATCATAGTTATTCCCAGTCCACAAAACATGTATCATATGTATCCACTAAGACGGGAAGTTCATCAAATCACAGAGTTTATTAATGAACTTCTCTGTCCAAGCATTTAGTGATATGCTTTACAGCAGTCTCATGGAACATAGAACTGGACTGACTCATAAAGTGTTTTCTAGACATTTCTGTACAAAGGGGGATGAGATAAGCTGTGACATCATCTATGGATTAGTGATGTAATGATGGGTCAGTGTTATCTATATGGAGGTCATTGTAAAGGGAGGGGAGAGGGGATAAGCTGTGACAATCTATTGTCAGTAGTGATGTAATGATGAGGTCAGTGTTATATATAGAGAGATCATTGTCAGGAAGGAGGAGAGATAAGCTGTGACATATCTATTGTCAGTAGTGATGTAATGATGGGTCAGTGTTATCATATAGAGGTCATTGTACAGGGAGGGAGAGGAGATAAGCTGTGACTGTGACATCATCTATTGTCAGTAGTGATGTAATGATGGGTCAGTGTTATCTATATAGAGGTCATTGTACAGGGAGGGAGGAGATAAGCTGTGACCCATCTAAGTCAGTAGTGATGTAATGATGGGTCAGTGTTTATCTATATAGAGGTCATTGTACAGGGAGGGGGAGGAGATAAGCTTGTGACTCATCTATTGTATTAGTGAGTAGTGATGGGTCAGTGTTATCTATATAGAGGTCATTGTACATGGAGGGGGAGGGATAGGAGGAGATAAGTGTGTGACATCATTATTGTCATAGTGATGTAATGATGGGTCAGTGTACGATATAGAGAGTCATGTACAGGGAGGGGGGAGGAGATAAGCTGCGACATCATCTATTGTCAGTAGTGGAGTCATGATGGGTCAGTGTTATCTATATAGAGGTCATTGTACAGGAGGAGGAGGAGATAAGCTGTGACATCATCTATTGTCAGTAGGATGTAGATGAATGGGTCAGTGTTATCTATATAGAGTTCATTGTGCAGGGACGGGAGGAGATAAGCTGTGACATCATCTATTGTCAGTAGTGATATAATGAGGGGTCAGTGTTATCTATAGAGGTCATTGTACAGGGAGGGGGAGGAGATAAGCTGTGACATCATCTATTGTCAGTAGTGATGTAAGATGGGTCATGTGTATCTATATAGAGGCATTGTACAGGGAGGGGGGAGGAGATAAGCTGTGACATCATCTATAGTCAGTAGTAATGTAATGATGGGTCAGTGTTATCGATATAGAGGTCATTGTACAGGGAGGGGGAGGAGATAAGCTGTGACATCATCTACTGTCATAGTGATGTAATGATGGTCAGTGTAATGCTATATAGAGGTCATTGTACAGGAGGGGAGGAGATAAGCGCTGTGCCACCATCTATTGTCAGTATGATGTATGATGGGTCAGTGTTATCTATATAGAGCATTGTACAGGGAGGAGGAGGAGGAGATAAGCTGTGGACATCATCTTTGTCAGTAGTGAAGTAATGATGGCGTCAGTGTAATGTATATAGAGGTCATGTACAGGGAGGGGAGGAGATAGAGCTGTGCCACTCATCTAATTGCATAGTGAGTGATGTAATGATGGGTCAGTGTTATCTATATAGAGGTCATTGTACAGGGAGGAGGAGATAAATGTGACATCATCTATTGTCAGTAGTGATGCTAATGATGGGGTCAGTGTATGTATATAGCGGTCATTGTACAAGGGGGGGTGGCGGCGGCGCATAGCGGTGACATCATCTATTGTCAGTAGTGATGTAATGATGGGTCAGTGTTATCTATATAGAGGTCATTGTACAGGGAGGGGGAGGAGATAAGCTGTGACATCATCTATTGTCAGTAGTGATGTAATGATGGGTCTATAATGAGGTTATTGTACATGGAAGGGGGCATGTGAACATTGAGTAAGGTCCTGGGTGTTGTTGCTAAGCAGGTTCTCTTCCTATACTTACTGCGGTGAACGCTTCCCTCTATTAACATGAGCGCTTCGTCTTGCTGATATTGCACATTTTCACTAGTTTTACAGGGTTCAACTAATTAAACTTGAAATCAATGGAGGAATTAATGTGGGCGTAAAACAGTTGCCCAGGGCAAGTCTACGGAGAAATCTGTGGAACTACAGAACTACAAGTATCAGCACAGTTTGGTCACTCATCACAATGCTGTTATTTTTAGATTTCATAAAGGACAATTCTTTATGTCCAGCCCGTTCCGAGCCGTGGTTATCATTAGTAATAATAGCCATAAGCCAGACACATATAGCGCCGGCTACAGATGTTACACAATCCCTCAAGGAAAAATGTAAGTTTTGTGTAGACTAGTCCAGAATGTCAACTACAAAATCAAGGCACGAGAGGAGAGCAGGGATGTTTTATAGGCATTTATATGTCTATAAATTCTGGTCTTACCTTACATTTAGAGATCTCTGTGGGTTTTTGTTGTCTTTGTTTATGTGAGCTATTTATCAATGAAATACTCTGCAGCAGAGAAGTCTGGTTTGTGCCATTCAGAGGTAATTGAGCCAGGAAGGCATTGCGGAAGAAAGATCCTCTGACACATTCAGTACCAAGGAGATTTACAAGGTTACATGATATTTAACCAGCGCCCAGGATGTGAGATCTGTGAGTGACCTTGGCAGTTAAGTCATGATGGCATCTCAGGGTTTTTTTCACTTGGCACAAACATAAACGTGGAAGATTTTACAACATATAGGGGCATGTGTTCTGTGCGTGAATGGGAAATGTACTCAAGGCCAAATCACAATGATATAAGTCTAACAAGATCAAGAATGTAGCATAAGTGTTACATCGGCTTGGGCAGTAGTTGATTTAGAATAGTCTACGATAATTTGGTTACATTTAAAGGAACACTCCAGACAAAATTTAAATTTGTTATTTGATTGATTGTGGTGCATATATCAGACTCTTTTTGCTTTAAATATCACTTTGGAATTTTATTCAATTGCAATTCACTACAAAGCCATAGCTCAATCATCTCAAGACTACTGTCCTCACCCTTCCATAGTGCTGAGCAGATCTGAACTGCAAACTTCAGGTTTGTATCGAACTGCGAAGATTGGGTTTGTACCAAACTTTGCATGGTTTAGGACCACCAGTCCTTCCCCTTGAGATTGATGGTGGCACCTCTTTATATGCTGGTGACTGCGGCACTAGCCTGCCAGTGATGCTAGGTGTCTCCATTTCGGGGAGGACTGTCCCTCCCTGATGACATCAATTGATGCATGAATCATCACCAAAATGGCAATGTGCAGCGCTACCGGCACGTGAGTATCAGCGTGCATGCGACCGCTGTGGTTCGAATGCCACTGGTGACTTTGCCGGCCACATGTAAACAGTTTACAGGATTTTAACTTGTTAACTCTTCACTACCCTCTCATGGTAGCGATATCCGTCATGCTACTTATTTCTGTGACTCCTATTTCATTAAGCGTTCTACCACAGTTTTTGTGTGCAGTGTTACATGCACCCCTCTGCCTCATTTGGGTGCCACATCTTTGAATTTCAACTGTGCTCGTAAACCTCGGTTATACCTACTCCAACAAGAAAGTACCTGAGCATTAAGGTTCACAGTCCAGTGCAAAGGGATTTGTTCTGCTATTCTATTTCACAACTTCGACCTCAGCCTGTATCTTTTATTCTCCCTGACTCGTGGCAGACCTACTCTAGACTGTCCCTGACTATTCTTTTCCGGAACCTTGGTGTTCCACACCCTTGGTCTGTTCTGACTTGTCTCAGCCTTGGGTCCATGTTGCAGTGAAGTTCGAATTCCTGTACAGTGGTCAACAGTTAAAAACCAACAGGGACCCATTAAGCTTTAGCTCTAAGCCAAATCGGTTAGGTGAGACAGTGGTCCACATCCCACCACTTATTACACTAGGGAGGTTTAAATTACATATCATTTTAGGTTGAATATTTAGATAATTTCTAGCGAATCACAAAATAAAATTTTATTTGAGCAAATGAAAGAAGATATATTTCTGCACTGGTAGAAGCCAAAATGGCACATTTTCCTTTATCTCAAGTGATCTCAACCGTCCAGGAAGCAATACACAGGGAGTAATTAGTTATTGATAATTACTGAAATAACGTCCAAAGTGACAAAGACTAATTACAAAAGTTGAACGTGTTTATTCAAGTTCCCAGCAATGTCAGCCAAGGGGCTCGTGCACAAAGACAGTCACCACCCAAAGTGCCTCCTCCTGCTCAAGCGGTAGCCAGAGGCTGTCTAGAGGCAGAGAAAAGAATTAGTGACGGTACTGGCTATCTGTTACTCTGTAGGGATCAATTAATCCTTTTATTTCCTCCAGCTATGGCTTAGAAACCAAACAATCATTGAGAAGATGGGATCCTGCATTGACCTTTCCCGATGTATGGCTGGTAACCACAACACGTTCCTGTACTCACAATGGCTTACTTCAGATTATAATAACTATAGAATCTAAACTGTCGATATGATACATATCCTAAGGAGAATGCAATAGTTTCATTACTATTTTTTTGTTTTTGAAAGACACATTTTGATATCACATTAGGGCGTGGCTATCTTACACGAGCTACTGTTAGTATATGGACTATAGAAGATGCTTAATGGAAGCCTTTGGGAGTATTTTCTTGACATTTATGTTATGAGGTTCCGTGGCCAGGAAGAAAACTGCAAAATTTCAGAATTTTGTAAAGTGTCTTTCTAAGACTCAATAGAACTGCCAAATTGTGATATATTGCCCAAACATCTCCAATGGCCTCACAGTCCCTGAGTATATGTCATGTTATTTTTTCTAGAGGAGACTTTGTTCATAAAACATGCAATATGAAGGCGTCCTGCAGCAGGATACACCTGTGTAGTACAGCGCTACAGGGGATCCATGTACTTTCGTCCAAGTCTCTTTATGCTTCAGGCCTTAGTCTGTGTCTGCTGGCCAAATATTACTCCCTTTTGTCTTCAAATCAAAAATATCTCCTCAGACCCCTTCCTATCCGGTAATGTGTAGTATTATAGTATATTGTGCCGGTGTGGTACACAAATTCAGCTACTTTATAAAGAATTGAACTGCAAAAGTTTGCTTGGATAAGTGGTTACTAGAGATAAGCATGTATAAGACGTTCCTGTTTGTGTTTGGGGTTGGTGTTCGGCCGTCCCGGCCAAATGCATTGCTGGATTGGCAGCCGAACAGCTCATCCAGAAAATTGATGCCCAACTGAACAACTAGTCATGGCTATGATTGGCCAAGAGGAGACCTGGGGGCATCAATTTGCCAGATTGGCTGTTTGATCACCAATCAGGCAATGCGTTGCATGGCCAAACCCGAATGGGAATGATGGGTCTGCTCATCTCTTGTTGTCACTTCACTTTCCCAGCCTCCCCGTTGCAGGGGCAACTGCGAGCATAAGCGAAAAATGTTTTCTATGCAAATAAGACTTTTCTATGAAAAACTATGTTAAAGTCAGTATGGACACAGTTTACTTAAATAAGGTCCTCAAGATATCATTGATGAGGGGCTCACGCCCAGAACCTCCACAGATCATCCATTCTCCTCAGTCAATTCACAGAGCATGACACAGAAAGTGCCATTCTCTGCGTAGTGGTCAGATCAGGTAACTGCAGATGATCTCTCAATTTTGGATACAGCAGATACAGATAAGATCTGAGGAAATTACAAGATGACCTAAATAGGAGCATCACCTTACATAGCCTTCTAGTTTCATTGTGCATGATAGTTGATAACCAGCATTAACACGTGAATGTTATTAGCAGCCAGGGTACAGTAGATTCTAACAATATGGGACGCTCTTATAATCTGTATAACCTCTAACATTCCTATTAGACACCAAGGATACTTTACTGATTTAAATGAGCCCCAGTGGAGGCCAAGGAAATCAGAGTAGCTGGCTTCCGGCACTCTCCTGGCTACTATAAAGCGGGATATGCTGGCTGCTACAAAGAAGCAACAGAAATAAATTATTCCCTAACTGCAAACCTAAAGACTCATATTGCAAGCTGTGCATTTTATAGAGAGGTACAAAGACTTTGTCACTTACAGGCAGAAGAGTCAATGGCTACAACCCTCAGTAGGTGCCAAATTAATACATTATAGCATGGAAGACAGGTGATAAGTCTTCCAATGTAGCTCAGGGAAACCCTGCATGTTAATCAGCAGTACCTTTAATAAAAGAAAAATACACATGAAAATGTGAGGTGTACACTATATGTACATGCCCTTTGTTTTGGCCGGATGCTGGATGGGTTGAGTAGCAGTAGATGCCATTCCTTCTAGAACCATAAATATTCCCCTATAGCTTATCACTTTGTGACACAATATCACAAAATCAGATTGTCTAGTTATTTCCAGCTAAGAGGAGAGGTTATGATGGCATAAAAGAAAATGAAAACATAGGGTTAATCGGAGGTTTTAAAAAAAAAACAATGCACCCGTAAGTTTGTAAGTTTCCCAAATGTAAAAGCATTCAATAGCTGGCTCAAATGCAACACTATACTATAGCTGCCCCAATAATGATACTTTACTACAGGTGTCCCAGTTGTGATACTATAGTATAGCTTCTCCACTAATGATTCTATACTATAGGTGCCCCACTTGTGATGCTATACTGTAGCTGCCCCAATAGTGATACTATACTACAGATGTCCCAGTTGTGATACTATACCATAGCTTCCCCAATAGTTATACTATACTACAGATGCCCCACTTGTGATACTATACTATAGCTGCCCCAATAATGATAATATACTACAGATGCACCAATTGTGAAACTATAATGTAGCTGCCCCACTAATGATATTATACTACAGGTGCCCCATTTGTGATACTTTACTATAGCTGCCCCCCTAATGATTCTATACTACAGCTGCCCCAATAGTGATACTACACTACAGTTGCCCCATTTGGGATACTATACTGTAGCTGCACCAATAGTGATACTATATTACTGGTGCCCCAGTTGTTATGCTATACTGTAACTGTACCAATAATGATACTATACTATACTTGTGATACTACACTAAAAATGATTCTATATTATAGATCTCCAATTTGAGATGACATAATATAGACTATGTTATACTATGCCATAGTATCCCCATTTGTGATATTATTCTATAAATGTCTAATTTATTATACTATACTATAGGGGTTCCCCAGTTGTGTTACTATACTATAGTGGTGCCCAAGACGTCTTAATATAGGGGTTCCCCATTTGTGATACTATACTATACATACTCCTGTTGTGATACTATACTATAGGCGTCCCATTTGAGATCTATACTATTTGTGCTGCAGTTGTGATGTTATACCAGATGCCCCATTTGAGATACAATACTATAGGTGCCCAAACTGTGATGCTATATTATAGATGCTATAGATCATTGCTTAGAATATAAGAAAGATTTGTGTGTGGAAAAGGTTATTCAATGTTTAGCATTTAGCATCTAACTACAAAATAAAGTTTAGCAATCTGATCAGTGGGGGCTAATCGATAATCAGGACAAAGGGGGACCTGATTCCCACCTATTGGAATACTCTATTCAATGTCTATGTAAGTTCTGTAGTTAGCTATACATGCAGCTCCACCAATTAGGCGGAATGTGGCCCCTATTCACATGATCTCAAGACCCTCACAGATCAGATAGTTTTTCCCTATCCCATGGAAATGGCATAACAATTAAACTTTGGCCAACCCCTTTAAATCTATTGTTCAATGCAGTAAAATTTTGACAGAATGGGAATTTAAAAAAAATAAGCAATACCCTTATTGCTCCGTCTCCACTTCGTGCTCAAAAAGCACATTCAGCCACTGGCTATGGTGGTCACTGCTACAGTCAGTGATTGGTTGAGTATGGGTGGGGATGAGGAAGTCCACTCGGGGACTTGTGAAACAAAGAAATCGGAGCAGCTGGATGTCTAAAAAAAAACCCATTCCCAGTCCTTAATAAAAACAAAAAATAAGGCTGAAAAAACTGATAAAATAATCTTCTGGTATAAATCTCTCTAAAGCAGAAAGCCAAAGAGTAAAAGAGTTGTGAATTTTACATATAATGTCACATTTGCAACCAAAATATGGAAATTGTTGGAAAAAAAAAAGTTACAAAATGTAGAAGTGTGAATATATTTGTCAGCTGGAAATCTCTGCAGCCGGGGTAGCAGTTGGAGACTCTATGAATACCAGCTATTGGCAGGTGTTTTATGTTGTTTGCTCTATATATGTAAATAGCTCTTTGTGTCTGGCTTCCTGGCTGTGATCTTGCAAGCATGGCCCCAGTTAATGAAGATACAGAATCATAGAAATGTATGAATGTAAATTTAAAGAGCAACATCGCCAAAACCAAGACAAAGGGCGTCATGTTCTGATTTCGGAGAACATAATACCGTAACTCCGGTTTCCTTCTGTTCAGCTCCGGTCTAGTTTCTGAAAGCATGGCGTGCCTTATAGACAACAATGTACAGAAAAGAAAGACATAATACCGACACTTACACGACGGAGACGGATCGGTGCGAGAACATATCTGAATAGACAAGACTTGTTTACGGTAACTGAGGTTATATCAGGCGAAAAAGTTAGAATGAAGGTAATAAGAACATACAGTATAATTTGCACAATGAATACAAAGAATCGATTTAACCACTTAAGGAACAGGACGATTTGGTCCTTGTCCTGGTGTTTCCATCCTTTGCCCGTATGCAGTAATAGTACGTATCGTGCAACTAGGACATTCAATAGATTCATACAACATTCAGCACTAACTCTAAATCTCACTGTACAACATTCAGCAAGTATAGTGCTAAAAAAGTGCAAAAAAAAGTGCTAAACATATTGGGGGTCATTTACTAAGGGCCCGATTCGCGTTTTCCCGACGTGTTACCCGAATATTTCGGATTTGCGCCGATTTTCCCTGTATTGCCCGGGGATTTTGGCGCACGCGATCGGATCGGCGCCGGCATGCACGCGACGGAAATGGGGGGGCGTGACCGGGGGCATGGCCATTGGGCAGATTTACTTACCCGGTCTGTTCACGATCCAGCAGCGCGTTCTCTGCGGAGGATTCGGGTCTGGACGGGATTCACTAAGGTAGTTCCTCCGCCGTCCACCAGGTGGCGCTGCTGCACTGAAAAGCATCTGAACGCACTGGAATTCACCGAGCCAAACCAAGTGAAGGTAAGCGCGTCCCAAGCGACACTTTTTTTGTTTTAAATACGGCAGTTTTTCCAAATCCGTCAGGTTTTCGCTCGGCCACGCCCCCTGATTTCCATCGCATGCATGCCGGCGCCGATGCGCCATAATCCGATCGCGCGCGCCAAAATCCCGGGGCAATACAGGGAAAATCGGCGCAAATCGGAAATATTCGGGTAACACGTCGGGAAAATGCGAATCGGGCCATTAGTAAATGACCCCCATTGTAACTAAAGACTCACATGTCTCAAGTGCAAACGTTTCCCACCCGCCAAGGTTGTCAGTACTTTTTACTAGCATAAAGTGACCCAATCAGGGGAATTTTATTCATTTTTATTTAATTTTACTGTTTATAGTACTAAAAATGTAAATTTAAAGTCATTTTATGCGACCATACAAAGCAAAATCTGTGCACAATCTAAGAAATGAAATAGAAATTACCCTTAGAAATTACAGATATTAGGATTTTATTGCATAGGTTAGTCCAATCCAAGGGGAAACCTCATTTTAGAATTTAATAACAGCTGGAATTAATAGGTCAGGCTTTCTTCTCATTGTAGGGAAATCTCCTTTCCTTGGTTGGAAGTGTGAGGCTTAGTCCTTCATATGCCAAGTGTTGACTCTGGAGGGCACAATTGCCTCTTTTGGAACCTTGCACTCCTTTCTCAGTACACCTGAATGTAGAGCACTATCGAAGGACGTCACCTACTTTGAGTTGATCTTGGCTGGGACACTCCCTCCGCGGAGGCCTCTCTTGCTGGTTCATGGTATACGCATCTCGGAGGATTTTGTCTCCTCTCCTATCCTTGTCCTTTATCCCAGCTTCACTTCCTGCAACTGACTCACATCTAGGTAAGTACGTTATATATGTTTATTTTTTCAATGAGGACCCCAAAAAACAATATCCGACTTCTAGTTGGTTTAGAGTCCTAAATTTTTTAAAATTTAATTCAAGATGTATTGAAATAAAAATGATGAAAGATTTTTTGCTACCTGTTGTTTTGTACTTTTTAATGTTTTTAAGCCCCACATAACCTTATGATAGTCTGCTATTGCCAGATAGTCCTAATACTGGTCAGCCCTGTAAAGCAAAAACATCCTCTTGTCTAGTTTTCACAACTCTAATGACTGGAACTGGTGGACACTGGAGAAAAGAAGCCTTAGCTCACCCGGTGCACCGCCAGGATGAGAGTGCGGGATGAGGCTGTCAATCACTATAATGCACATGCTAATGGAAAATTCATAGTTGACCTTGTATGCGTAAAGGGAAAGAAACCAGTCTTTTGGAATTCAATGGAAAGTGTTACTTTACAGGAAAATAAGAAATTTCCCCAAAAATGATTGTATTTCCCATAAATAAATAAAATGGAAAATATGAAACCCTCCTTAAAACTTCATTTAACACATTGTAGATTTTGTGACCTCTTTAGCTTTTTGCTTGCTAAAAAACGGCAAGAATCGCAATTTTTTAGATTGTTATAATATTTTTACTTAATCTTTATTAGCTTGTTAAGTCACCTAGAAAAACCTGTGTGAAACCAAAAAGGTCCTCTGAGACACTCTGCTTCCCACATTGATCCAAACAAAGAGCACCAGATATTTTGTTCAATTAGCATTTTTTTTTGTGTATTGGAGATTCTGCCAACTCCCAAATTACAGTGATATGAAAAGTATTTAGATCATTTTTACTCTTTGTTTCATTGCAGCCAATTGGTAAGATCAAAAAGTTCTCTATTTTGGCTCATTAATGTGCACTCTGCCCCCATCTTGACAGGAAAACAAAAATGTAAATTGTTTTGCTAATTTATTAAACACAAAAAACTGAAATACCACATGGTGATAAGTATTCATACCCTTTGCCCTGTATTGAGTAGAAGCTTTTGAGTATTTGAGTAGAACTTCTTGGAAATTATTTTACACACGAGGATTTCCTCTGCCGTTCTTCCTTGCAGACCCTCTCCAGTTCCCTAAGGTTGGATGGTGAATGTTGGTGGCAGCCATTTTCAGGTCTCTCCAGAGATGCTCAATTACGTTAAGGTCAGGGCTCTGGCTGGGCCAGTCAGGGATGGTCACAGAGATGTTCTGAAGTCCCTGCGTCATTGTCTCATTGGAAAATGAACCTTAGGCCCAGTCTGAGGTCCAGAGCACTGTGGAAGAGATTTTCATCCAGCTCATCTCATCGAAACTCTTCTCCCACGATTGCTTAGTTTGGCTGGATGGCCAGGTCGAGCAAGAGTTGTGGTCATCCCAAACTTCTTCCATTTAAGCATTAGCCACTGGGATTTTAGGAACCTTAAGTGCTGCAGAAAGTATTTTGTAACCTTGATCAGATCTGTGCCTTGCCACAATTCTGTCTCTGAGCTCCTTGGGCAGTTCCTTAGACCTCATGATTCTCATGTGCTCTGACATGCACTGTGACCTGTGAGATCTTATATAAACAGGTGTGTGCATTTCTTTATCAAGTCCAATCAGTTTATTTAAACACAGTTTGACTCCAGTGAAAGATTAGAACCATCTCAGGGAGAGTGGACAGCATGTGATTTAAATATAAGTGGCACCGCAAAGGGTCTGAATACTTATGACCATGTGATATTTCATGTTTTTCTTGTTTATTATATTCACAAAAATATCTACATTTCATTTTTTCTGTCAAACTGGGGTTCAGACTGTATATTAATGAGCAAAGAAGAGAACTTTTTTATTCTTACCAATTGGCTGCAATGAAACAAAGTGTGGTCCTGAATACTTTCCGAACCTACTGTATACAAGTGATACGTGAATTGTGTAGGCCACATTTGTCCTGTTTCCTAAGATCTGTCATAATAGAGAAAATCCCATTTTTACATTTATTCTAATGAAGTTCTTGGTGCACTAGGGGTCGGTTATTTATGCAGGTGTACAATTAACTCTTTCGATTGATATCTAACTTTACCCCTTTATATAGATTTTATACGTGTATAGAGAAGAATAAAAGTGCAAAACCAGGTACAGCCCCATCAATTGTGCATTGTAAAGCTTATTTGCATATCGATACAAATGTGTTTTCCTTTAAAAAAACAGAATTTGAGGACATAGGGAAGGAATGTCTTATTGGAAAGGGAACTGGCACGCTTATTGGGTGTCCTACACAATGACTATTTGTGGGATGATTTGGCAGCTGGAATACTCAATTTAAACTAGAAACTTACATGGAAGAAATTAGGAAGATGAAGATCTTGACTCTACCATTCTCATATGTGAAAATACAGATAATGGCAATGGTGGTTGTGATTCTCGGGCTTCTAGACCTCAATATCTTCTGTCCTTCTGCTTGAAGGATTTAATCTGAGCTACAAATGTCTCCTATTTGTAATAATGTTCAGTGTTTCGCGAGGAGGCGAAATAATAGCGCTGATGGTACGCTGATACTTGTGATGTTTACATGGGATCAGATTGCAAGTGTATGTCAAGCGTGAGGAGGTTATGATGACTGATTTGCTCCACGTCCATCCATACATTGTCTTGTAGTAAATCAGACTGAGCTACAGGCAATTATCCTCACATACCGATGCGGCATAATGACACATGAACACTCTCCATAGCCCCAGGTCAATTACATCGGAGACTGATGGCTCATGTACTGTGTATCGTTGTATGGCATTCATTATAAATATGAATGAGCTTGTCATGTGACCATTGATCACATGGAAAATTGAGCTATAATATCTATATGAAGACAAGGACTGCTTAGGCATGCAGATTGGTGGGTAGCGTTGACATTGCCATGGGCGATTGACATCCATACACGCTTCCCCATTGGAATCCATTCTTTAGTTAGTTTAACTATGGTTATAATGAATGTGGTGTCTCATAGCCAACAAGTAAAAGAGGCTTGAGCTTTCTATAATAATTATTCTTTAGGGAATCCTTCATACATAGCGTTGAATATTAATCGAAACCATATTGATGTCTCTAGTGAATTATAGATTTTCTATGGAACTATGGAAGATATTAGGACTTCCATGGTGAAACTGACTTGGGGCAGCATGCAAGTCTATAGGTTCCATTATGTTTAAAAGTCGAACACTTAGGTGGCCAAGAGTTATTCCTATAAACATTCTAGACACTTGCACACCGGGTTCAATCAAACATACATGTGTTTGATTGAAGCAAAGCAAAGTTAGCTAAGGCACCTATGTGGACAGCTTCTCTCCCCAGGGAACCAAAGATCATACATAATAAAGCTTTGCATGCCCAATCTTTTCTTTCCCAACAAATACTGGAGAAACCTTGGCCAACTATTTTAAACCCCCTAGATTTTTGGGTTGTGTGGTGGGCCCAGTACAATTGCTGAATGAACCTTGGGCAAAATGTTTGCACATATTTGATGTTTAGGGTTTTTGGCCTAAGTCTAATATGCATGACCATCTGTAGTAATAATTCCTTTTTTGACCATAACCATCATTGGACCTAAGAAAACATACCTGAGGTTTGGACATGGTCTGGAGAGAACTTCATCTAACCAAATGTTTGGCAGACATAATTATCATCCAGTATGCACAGATGCTCATTTGTGTACATATGTCCTGAAGGAAAAGACCAACACCATTTTTAAGAAACTTTAGGAAAAAATATTCCAAACCTACACTCCTTACCCAACTCAAAAGAAGTCTAGAGTTTGATAGGCTCTCCTCGTTCCTGTTCTCAACAGCTCGCTTTCTGCTCAGACTCTCTACATGCTGCCTTTTATCAATCCTACAATGCCTCAGCTTAACATTACATAGGCAGCTAGAGGTGGTACCGTCTCTCCCTGCTAGGAGCGCAATAATATTTCCTAAAATAGGTCTATGGAACCCAGTCACGGTCCTGTGTCTCACTGCACCGTGACCTGGCCGTGCAAAATATGGGACATGTTCTATATTTTGCCGTTTTATAGCGATGACCACTCGGCTTTCTATGGTAAGGGGAGGGGTGAAGGAGGCTCGCCCCTCCTCTCTCCAGCCAAGGCGAGGCCTAACAGTGTGTCTGGAGCTTGACTAATCATCATTAGCAAGTGGAAAACCACAGTCCAGGCAGATATATTATACAAGGGGTTTGGTACCTGAGGTGAAGTCAACAGCAAGGCACATGGGTAACCACGGGTTTACATGACTTGATTGAAAAGAAGGATCCCAGGAATTTCTAGATAAAAAGGAACAACTGCAGTTAAGAGAAGTGAATAATAAACTCCTATAAAGCGGTTCTCGTAATAGGCCATTAAAATTCCATAGGGCATTTTTTGCAGATAAGGGTTAAGGTTACAAATACAGATACAGCAGGTAATCAGACAGGTTACATTTTTGATGGCTGACAAACTCCTTAAAAACAAAACCCAAGTACAAACATTTGGTTTATTTATAAGACAATAGAAAAAGCTACGTAGCCCAGCTAATTCGGTGTCAATATAAATTTGTATTGTTGTCTTGCCAGAAAATTATTGTCAGTTCAATGAGTGAACTTGTTTCCTTTATGTAATATTATTTGAGTTTTATCAAAAATTAAGACTTAATAATGAATTTTCTACCTTGACGTGAAACAGCGGAAGAAAAACCTGAATTCAAGGCCTCGAAAACTGAACATAGGAGAACTTAGATTCATTTGTAATGGATAAACATAAGCGTTAGGTTTTCTGCTTAATTCTGTGTCCAGACCTTGGATGTATCAGCTCTCTTTCCCTCTCTCCTAGCAGGAAGTTCCAGTTAAAGTTCCAAGTTAAACGTACAAATCGGTAAATGACAAATAAGAATTTAATAGGAACTTTTGAGCAGATCTTATCCTTACAAGGTACTTCTTCTGGTACCTTATCAAGCAGATTAACATGTTGCAAATCATGTTTTCTTAAGGCCCAACTTGTTGGCGTAATCCATAAAAGTAACTCTGAATTGATATGAAAATGAATGGTGTTATTTTTCCATTTACCTATCCATTGAGAAATGAGTAAATGAATGGAAATCTACCATGAAAGTCCAGCATGATAAACCAGCGACACTTACTCATAGATCCAGGCCCATGACTGTGGTAATCTTCTTATACTTGTTATCCATGGCCTCCTTCCTTCTAAAATCAACTTTTAAAATTATGCTAAAAAGTTGATTTTAGAAGGAAGGAGGCCATGGATAACAAATATAAGAGTACCACAGGCACGGTACCTGGATCTATGAGTAAGTGTCCCTGGTTTATCATATTTTTTTATGGCAGATTTTCTTTAATAATTTATAGTATAGAAATACATATTAGATAGATATATTCCAATATTTTCAGATTGAATAAATTAAGCTGTTGATATATTGAATTGAATAACACCTTAACACTGACACTAATAGATGTCGAAAATGCAATGTGCAATATGCATATGGTCATTAGAGACCATTAGTGTGAGCGGCACCAGGGGAATTCATATGAATGATAGGCACAACCAGCCGAATCCCATAGGAATAAGACTTGTCCATCTTTAAATGTCAGCTAAAAGTTTATCTGTTACATTGCCGCCCTAATTACATGTTACAGCACGTTCCTGCAACAAATGATGGAAAATTATTCTAAAAGCTGCTCAAATTCATATTAAAAAGCCGTCTATAGAAAAAAGGATATAGCAGCACTGACTAAATGCAGAAAATGATACAAAAGATCAAAGTTTTAATAAAATCTATTACCCGATCTATTAATATGTTCTCTATCTATTTATTTAGATACAATCAATTCTGCAGCTTAATTCCTGGAGGGAGGGGGGGGGGGATTCATCATTACAATTTGTCCTTTTTTGTTTTATCTGAATTCATCAAGTGAGTCTATGTATGTTTTTTTTTTTTTTGGTTTGTCTCATACTATAGTTTTTTATTACGTTTGTCGCAAAACATTCTTTTTTTGGGGCACACATGTTTCTTGATTTTTTTGGGGCGCACATGTTTCTGATGGTAGATGTCTTAAAGGACAACACTGGTGATTGGAGGTGTGGAGGGGTGTGAATGGGGGGCTGGGCTGGCAGTGGAGTGGACAGGCACAAGCCGCAGCGGACAAACTCTCAAAGGTGAAAGTGTGTATGATGTGCCAGGCATAGAAATAAACACTGCGCAGAGGGCCCCCAGTGTAGTCTCTGGGTTGCGCCAGAGGGGCTTTGACGTTACCATACGCAGGCGCTTGTGCTTGACTTGATTCAATGGGAATTTATCATACCCTGGCACACGGTGCACCAGCATATGAAGCAATCTCCAACCCCTGGCACCCACTGGATTTATCAGGAGGCTTTGGTTTGTGGAGTCGGCATTTCTACAAAAGGACTGACACTTTGCAGTAAACCGCCTTTGCCTGCGCCACAAACTGGCACAAGCAAGCTTGCGCCAATTCCTGAGCTGCTGGCTGCGTATCCCCTTCACACACCTCCATGCCCCCTTGTCGTGGAAGTGGTGGAAAGGGGGAAATAAGGGAAGTTCCTTGCCATAAACCTGGGGACTGCGCCTCTTTCAGAGCTTGTACACTAGGATTCTGGCTCTGATAATTCCCCCACAATATTTACTATAGAACAAAAGAAAACATTAAAACAATTGTAACCTGAGAAATCTATAAGAGGTTGTATCGCACACAATACAATGTTCCTCTGGGTTCCTTAAGCAGTGTAAATCATAGTACATAGATCCAAGAGACGGAACACCATGGAATACATCTACATTGTAGGCAAATGCCTGGGATGGAAGAACACAGTTAGTTTTGGATGATTAAGTTTTAGCGCCTGATCCTCAATCTGTTCATGGGGAATACGATAAAACTGGAGAAGATGTAGAGGAGAAGTCGAGCCTGGGTAAAATTAATAACAAAACTAAACTGCTTTGTAGGATTGCAACATAGTAGGAGCATCATCCTAAGAAATCCTAAGAACCAATGGGACAAGTCCCACACAATGCAACTCCCCCATATGATGTCAGTTATCGTCCGGCATTAGTATGTTCTTGCATAAGAAGGACATAGAAAGAACAATCATGACTACATATTATAGTTTTTATCCATTGAGAACCAAATATACCTTGAAATGTAGCTGCACTGATTCAGAAACATATCTTGTTTAATCCCTGAACCAAGTGGTTTGCTCAAAAAACAATTATAAAATTCAGGACCTTGGAAAAGCTGGGTGCTGCTGGCTGCCGTACGTAAACATATTACTTCCACATACACAGGAGCTGCCTGAACTGTCCAGACAGGACTAATCAACCTGAGCTGGATGACTCATGCACAGCAGCTGGGGGATGGTGCAGCAATTGATTACTTCTGCCTGTCAGGGACAACACAGTGATTACATATTCTCATCTTATGCTGGGCAGGACAAGGCTGGAGCAGTGAATAATTAGGGTGAGGAGAACCCCTGGGCCAGCCACATGAGCAATAGAGCCTCATTATCATAATTGTATAATTGTTTTTTCAGCAAAATCACTTGGTTCAGGGATTAAACAAGATATGTTTCGGCATCAGCTACAGCAATATCAAGGTATGTTTGGTTCATAATGCATAAAGCCAATGGTAGATTCTCTTTAAGTGTTTGTCCTTTTTTGGTACAGTACTGGTCATCTACATTGGAGATTTTTATTTATAAATCCAACTAGAATCAACAAATAATATCCCTCCCATGTATAACATTAATGGCATATCACCTAATAAAACCAACTTTGTACTGATCAGGGGTCTAATTAGGGGCCATGACTTTCTCGCCACATATGACCGTTCTGCTCCATTAATCTCTATAGACTTGACGGTGTTCGGTGAGCGCAGCGCTCAGCAATTTCCACTCGGCAATTTCCATACGTTTTCCCAATATGTGGGGCTCTCAGCACTGAGACACCCACTGATCAGCAAGTTAGGCCCTATCCTCGGGATTTAGTTTGTAAGAAAACCACTTTAAGGGAAATCTACCATCAAAATTAAACATGATAAACCAGGGGCACTTCCTCATAGATCCAGGCACAGTGATGGTGGTTATCTTCTTATATTTGTTATCCATGGCCTGGTGGTGTTATAAGAGCTCTTCCATGCTTTAGCTTCATAGGCTGTTACACTGTGCAGGAGCACGTTTCCCTTTCCATTGCGTGAGATGACAGCAGGCAGATGGAGGGGAAAGTGCAGGAGGAGGGGAGACAGTGAAACAGTCCTTGAAACTACAGCATGGAAGAGCTCTGGTGACACTCCTAAGAGTCCTTTTGACTCATTGGTATAATTTTAAAAGTTAATTTTAATAGTAAGGAGGCCATGGGATAAGAAGTTTATAAAGATGAACACAGCCATGGTGCCTGGATCTATGAGTAAGTGTCCCTGGTTTATGGTCATGGTGCATTTTGATGGTAAATTTCCTTTAACAATGTGATGCCCAAGCTATAAATAAAAGAGGATAGAAATAGAAGAAATGTTGCGGCATATCACTAGCCTAACTGTATAGTGATGTATATTTCAGATCTGCTACTCTCGTCTTTAATATTGAATGAAATGGATGGGGCCCTTTATATGATGGAGAAACCCGGCATTGTGAAATATAGCCGGGTGGTCAGATGGAGGGATTTAGTCGGATCCCC
The DNA here is from genome assembly GCA_019512145.1 of Engystomops pustulosus. NCBI lineage: Eukaryota > Metazoa > Chordata > Amphibia > Anura > Leptodactylidae > Engystomops > Engystomops pustulosus. Next base: position 20,611,372 of record CM033643.1, read on the forward strand.
TAGCACAGAGCAGCGGCAGAGGTTTGCTCCGGGCTTTGCCTCGTTCCTGTGGTATAAAACAATGACTAGACTATCAGCTGCGGCACAGACGGCACAGAGGCATGCTGGGAAATATACATGAAGCCTCTTTTTACCTGCCTGTGATACGGCAGCATTGTGAACTTCAAAGTGTTAAAACGCAGGTGAATGAAAGATTAGGGATAATTTATGCTTCGCCCCTCCTGGCGGCTAAATTCTGGGGAGAGTTTTCATGAAAGGGGGACCTCTCTATCGGATCAGCGTGCACATTACAGCGGCTCCACAACAAAGGAGCGACGTGCGCTGCATTGTGTTTATGCCTCCAGCTCACTGACACTGTTGCTTTTTTAGAAATGGAAAGGCTGGGCAATAAATCCTGGATTGCTTTGAGGAAAAAAAAAAAAAAAATGAAAAGATCCAGCTTAACACGGAGCATCTGACGGAAGCGCCGCCAATTAGTAACGCGGGAAGTTGGGCATGCACTAATTAGGCACGGAAGACGATGGCCGGATTAAGTTAGTGTCTTCTCCTTTTGTGCTCTAATTGCTGGGCGCATCTGATTTAGCTCTGCTGGAATTTTCACCCTTTAAACATATAGATGAATTATGCAGTGTGGGCAGGGAGATGCTTTTATAGATAAATCCATGTTTAAAAAGGGAAGGGATCCTCGACTGGGGTCGTCCTTCCTTTCTGCTTTGTGGATTGCTAATCTAGTCATGTTGGCTAGTGAGTTACCAGTGTGGAGGACCTTTACCCAAATCTACCAACTCCAAGCTTTAAAGGGGTTTCCCCGTGAATTTTTTTAAATTTAAATCCCCTGTAGCATTGGATATTTGATATGTAAGACCTAAGATGTACGCTTGTAGTTGCTCATTACTATGTACCTACCTTAATGTACTGGAATGTATATTTTCATTCTGTTAAATTAATACAAATTATTGAAACGGAAAAAAATGTTTAATCCCCAGTGATGTTTACACAATAAAATGTAAAGCTATCACTCATTGATGGTCAGTGTAAGATTCCAGAGTGTGGGGCGGGAAAGCAGACACTTCATGATCCCTCTAGTGCTGTGAGATGCTGTGTGCTGACAATGTGCTTAGACTATCAGAATACAGGGTTATCTACACTTTTATTTAGCTTCTGAACATTCACTAGTATCTGACATATAGGAAGAGAGATGATATAGATCAGAGATGAGAGATGTGATGAGATCCATGACAGGCATATTACACATGACATTCTCAGCTTTGCTATAACAGCCATAACATTCACAGCTCTGCTATATGCCTCCCTCCCCATCACCTGTCTGTAGCTTATCGATTTACTCTATAAAATGATCTTTATTGTGTAAACATCACTAGGGGATCTAAATTTGAGAATTTTCTTTCATGGGAAAGCCCCTTAATAGGCGTGGAAGGATTTACCCATAATGCAACCTAAGCTATTGGTTGGGGCCCAAGAGATCAGAGGGTCCCATACAGTTGAGGAATGCAGCCAATTCTCTTATATAAGTGTAGTGACTTCTGACAATGTCTCTGTGATCTTTATTCCCTTCTCATTGGTGAGGGTGTATGGAGAGAGCCTGCAGGCTGAGCTCTCTTCATACATTTTGTTTACTTCATAATGTAGCATTCACTCACTTCCAGGGGTGGATTAAGTCTACCATGGGCCCTCGGTTGTATAAAAATTATAGCCCCTACAAATCACTTCCTACAGTACCAGAAACAAACATGGAAAATGGAGGGTTCGATCCTTCTGCCTGCTTACAATCTGTGGTTTCAGGACCTTTGGAGTTTCAAACATCCTGAAATGGCTCTTGTGTACATGTGTATTTAGAGCAGGGACAGATTTAGGAGGATTTCATGGATCAAGGTCCTTCAGAGTCTAAAATTTTATGGGTGGTTTGGGTGGCCATGGGCCCACTAGAAGGCTTGGGCTACTGCCCAAACCACCTATATTATAATCCACTACTGCCCACTGCTGACACCCGTGATCGGTGCTGGAACTAATTGCGTGTGTTAACCAATGCAGGCAAAGCACGCATGAAACACCATTTGATTCTCATGCTGTTACTGTTGGTAGTCTATTGGTTCAAGCCAGACGGTTACAGATAATCTGGAAAATCACCATTTACTGCAATACAGTAGTAGTGCAGTATATGATAGAAGCGACCAGACCCACTAGGGTTCAAGTACCAGGGATCTAAAAATTGTTAAAGAAAAGTTAAAACGACTGGGGTCGTCCTTCCTTTCTGCTTTGTGGATTGCTAATCTAGTGTCTTTATTTGGTGGAGTCATGTTAGCTAGTAAGTTACCAGTGTGGAGGACCTTTACCCAAATCTACCAACTCCAAGCTTTAAAGGGGTTTCCCCGTGAATTTTTTTTTTTAAATTTAAATCCCCTGTAGCATTGGATATTTGATATGTAAGACCTAAGATGTACGCTTAATGTACTGGAATGTATATTTTCATTCTGTTAAATTAATAAAAATTATTGAAACAGAAAAAATGTTTAATCCCCTAGTGATGTTTACACAATAAAATGTAAAGCCCTTTACTTTACAATTTTACTGAGTTTTATTGCTGTTTTAGCTCCTATCACTCATTGATGGTCAGTGTAAGATTCCAGAGTGTGGGGCGGGGAAGCAGACACTTCATGATCCCTCTAGTGCTGTGAGATGCTGTGTGCTGACAATGTGCTTAGACTATTAGAATACAGGGTTATCTACACTTTTATTTAGCTTCACTAGTCCTTCAGAGTCTAAAATTTTATGGGTGGTTTGGGTGGCCATGGGCCCACTAGAAGGCTTGGGCTACTGCCCAAACCGCCTATATTATAATCCACTACTGCCCACTGCTGACACCCGTGATCGGTGCTGGAACTACAGTATATACTCGAGTATAAGCCGACCCGAGTATAAGCCGAGACCCCTAATTTTACCACCAAAACTGGGAAAAACTACTGACTCGAGTATAAGCCGAGGGTGTAGTATACAGCCTTCCCTGCCCCAAGCAGTATACAGCCAGCCCTGCCCCAAGTAGTATAAAGCCTGCCCTGCCCTGCCCCAAGTATGCCAAGCTAATAAAAAAAAATAAACTTAATACTCACCCTCCGGCGATACTCACCTTTAATACTCGGCACGGCTCCCGGTCCTCGGCGGCGGCTCCCGGATCCTCTGCGGCTTCTCTGCATTCTTCACTAGTCAGCAGTAGGCGGCGGCTCCCGGATCCTCGGCGGCAGCTTCTCTGCATTCTTCACTAGCGGGCGCGCACTATGATGCGGCGGTGTCGCCGCCGATGACGTCATCAGTGGCGAAACCGCTGCATCATAGTGTGGGCCCGCCAGCAGCTCGCGTGGAAGCGACTGCCGGCTAGTGAAGAATGCAGAGAGAAGCGGAAGCCGCCGCTGAGGACTGGGAGCCGCTGCCGAGGATCCGGGAGCCGCTGCCGAGGATCCGGGAGCCCCTGCCGAGGATCCGGGAGCCGCTGCCGAGGATCCGGGAGCCGCCGCCGAGGATCCGGGTGCCGGAGGGTGAGTATTAATTTTTTTTTTTTATTGACTCGTGTTTAAGTGAGGTAAGATTTTCAGCACATTTTTTGTGCTGAAAATCTCGGCTCTTATACACGAGTATATAGCGGTAATTGCGTGTGTTAACCATGCAGGCAAAGCACGCATGAAACGCCATTTGATTCTCATGCTGTTACTGCTGGTAGGTCTAATCGGTTCAAGCCAGAACGGTTACAGATAATCTGAAAAATCACCATTTACTGAATTATAGTAGTAGTGTATATGATTAGAAGCGACCAGACCCACTAGGGTTCAAGTACTAGGATCTAAAATTGTTAAAGAAAAGTTAAAAAGAATATAAACATTAGTTTATATCTGCACTTTATCTAGAACACAATCAAAAATATACATAATCTTAAACATGGAAGGTATCGCTGTGTCCCAAAATCATTGGATCATCAAAACGATTATTCCCAGTGATGAACCTCCTAACAAATAATGGCAGCCAATATGCCCCACTTTGTACTATGCCCCAAGTACTTGGGTACTTTAGCGAACATAGTCCTTAAATATCTGCTCATATGGTATTCACAATGTTCTTCTGTCCTTTTGTTCTCAGAATTGATGGAGATCTCAATAGGTTGGACACCAACAATCATGTATCGGTGGCAAATCCCAACATTTCTACTCTATATAAAACCACAAATAAAATATTTTAAGATTATTGTGCCTTCTTAATTCAACACTTAGAAAGATTTACATTTTGTGTTCTTGAAAGAATAGAATTAGAGTAAATTAGAAGATTCATTAAAATCCAGTATAGCTGAATAGTTCCCTTTTGCTGTGTAGACAAAGCTATAAACAGCAAAATAAGTCGTATCACAAGGCAACATAAGACGGAGGTTAGCAAATGAGGCAACAACTCTATTTTCCAGAGCACAATCAGTATAAGACCATACAATGGGCAATTACCCTAACTGTGCGCCTGCGGCACCAACACAGTTGGATAATCAGTCCATTGCCCAGGGTTGAACACCTCCCACTACTTGATTAACCAATTTACATTATGCTACATTAGCCGGAGTAACCTGAATATCTCTGACAAAGTTGTTAAATGTTTGTAAACTAAATCAGCACATTTCAAATGTTGCCTCCTTTTTTCATGGAGCAACTCATGGAGAATCTCTAATTCTGGGAGCCTACAAGTAGAATTATTCATCTTCCGGTTATATCCTCCAAAATCCTAGTCGATAAGGTTGAAAAAACACATGTACAGCAATTATCCTAAATTGTTGATTCAGACAATAGTACTAAACAACTCATTAAGAAAATACCAAAAATAGTATGGAAAAATATTTTTCCCAAACCCAAATATGGCAATGACAAGTAATCTCTGGATCACCAATTCTTAATACAAAATTTTGTTCACATAAACTAGAAAATGTTTACATTCAAAAAAGTATCCAGGTCCCTCTTGATCATGTCTATGGTATTAGCCTTTGCAATATCCTATAGCAAAGAGTTCCATAGTCTCACAGCTGTAACCGTAAAGTATCCCTGTCTATGGCCACAGTGGGACCATCTTTAGGCATTCGCCCCTTTCTCGTGGTTACAGCCCTAAACACTAGATAAAGAAGATAAATCTCTGTTCTGTCAATTTAATTGCCGACATTAATTATATTGCTTCTTAACTAGGGATGAGTAAACGCTTCTATTCAGAACCCAAACAGCTCCACACCACAGTAACACCCGAGGAACGTCGCTCCCCTTGACGTCATCAGCGAGTGATGATCCTAGATACTAGATTTTTCAAAACTTGTTTGGGAGAAGCCCATGCTATAATGTATGTACCTATGTGTGGATATTTTGGTTGTTTTGTGGTGAATTCATAGAATATTAAAGATTGTCATTAACCATTACAATTTGGTACACAGAAACCAAGCCCTCATACAGTTATGTACATGGAAAAATAAAAAGGTTATGAATTTTTGAATTTGGGGAGCAAAAAAAAATGAAATGCAAAACAGAAAAAAGTCAAAGGGAAGGGGTAAAAAGACATAGGGGCTCATTTACTAAGGGTCCGTGGACCGCAGAAACGTCGGATATTCCACCGATTACCATTTTGTGGTGCATTTAAAAGGGGAATTTGGCGCAAACGCGTTGGCTTTCATGCGACAGAAATTCGGACTGAGCGCAGGATTTAACATTTGAATTTGTGTCGCAAGCCATGCACTTACATGCACCAGGAAGAAGAAGGTGAACTCCGACGGACCTGAGCGGGGAAGCAACACAAGCAGGAAATCGGGCGCACGATCTTAGTGAATCGCGCTGGAGTCCATAATCGTCGGACAACACACAGCGGGGATCGCTCAAGGGATGGGTAAGTAAATGTGCCCCATAGTTGTGAATGTGAGCTGCAGATAAAGAATCAGTTCCCAGTTTCTTTCACTGCCTGTATCTGAAGATGAGATTCTTATACTTGAAGGGGATCTCCCACGAAACAACCCCTGTTCTCTTGATCCTTGGGGGTAGCAAGTCCCCCTACTGATCAGCAAGTTAAGCCCTATCTTGTGGATATAGCCTAACTTGTTTCATGGGAGATCCTCTTTTAGGATACTTGGCAATGATAATTAATTGCCAGTTTAGCAATTACATTAGCGCCAGTATCAAGGAGACACCAGGCTGCCGAAATGTGAACCTACCACAAGTGAACCTAACAACTACCACAAGTGATACTGGTGTTCAGGTCCAACCAGAGGCCAACCTGTGGCAACGTTAGTACCAGGTAGCTTAAGCGCCGGTACTGGTGGGACCACAGCAGCGTGCGGTGTCCAACGGCTGTATCCAGCTTCATAACGCCATCCATGTACCCAGCCAAGCGTCATCTATGTGTCATCCATGTGCCCAGTAAGTCCCCCTGCTGATCAGCAAGTTGAGCCCTATCCTGTGGATAGGGCCTAACTTGTTTCGTAGGAAAACCCCTTTAATATCACAGAGAGGAGCGGATTATATACTTTTAATTCAGAAAGCGTACAAGCTTATGTAAAACATTTTACTCTTGAATGTAGATATGTTTATCCCAAATTGGTTGACGTATAAGCTCGATGTGGTCATGGAGAACCATATCCCATCCCCCTTCACATAAACACTGTAGACTCCTCATAGCGGATGGATCGGTCGCGCTCTTTTGGCCTTTAATACTCTTTAACCATTTGCATGTATTGGGGAATTTTTCCTCCTTCCAGTTGAGAAAGCTTTGTTATTTTTTTAATGAATAATTCATTGAAAATTATTGCGGTATTTTATAACATATGTCAAGAATTGTGCTGATCAGTGGGTTCAGTGTGACAGGAAATCAGATGACCACAGAGCAGTCAGCCGGGGGCTTAGCAATTCCACAATGTGACACTGACACAATGAGGACTAAATCGCATTACTGTATTCCACAATCTAGAAAAATGACTCCCATCTAACTCCACACAGGAGGGTAAATTAATTAAACAAGTCCATTTATTTTTAACACATGGACTACTTTATGATGAAGTATTGTGTTTGTTTAGCTTTTATGTGCTCCATGGATCTTCCCGATAACCATGAAGACCGGATATTTCCACGAGGACCCTTGAGATACAAAGTGGTGACTTTCTACTTACCCTGTATATTACTACAACACCACTGTTTTCAGTGTATGAAAATTAACCATAATATTTCTAATAATTAATTTTATCGGTGATAATCTATGATTAAATTTTGCAAGATTAGAAATTGTTTTTGTAATACATTAGGATTGAAAGTTGGTGCTTTGGGTATCTCACCTTTCAACAAACTTTGTAGCAGTCGAGAGCGTCTGTATGAGGAGTGACACTATTCCTGGACATTAGGTGGCTTTGCATTTTGTAGCATCTGATTACATTTGATGCTGTTGAATGGAGACCTAGCTGCAGTGACTCACTCAAGTGTCTAGCAAGAGGAAGTTCAGCAGAGATTATAGGGTTCTTTATTAATGAAGAAGAGAGGATGATAAGATTAAGTGTAAGAATAAGTGTTCTTCAAGGTGTTTTTTGACAAAGGAAAGTTATCCTGTGGATAGGGCCGAACTTGCTGTTAAGTGGGGGTCTCAGTGCTGAGAACCCCGCAGATCGCGAAAACGAGGGGTCCGTCGGACCGCCGCTCCTCAGACTAATTGAGCACATGGCTGTACATGACCATTCTGCTCCATTAATCTCTATGGACCTTTCAAAAAATTGCCAAGCGCCGTCCACTAATAATCACTTCTGAAGCCCTTATGTTTGGTTCTATAGTACCTAGAAACAAGCTTTGCATGTCATTTTAAAGATAAGAATCCCCTCTTTCAAATCCCATCAGGATCTTATGGTTCTGTGAGCTACAGAAATGGACATACAGGCAGCTAAAAATAGGCGGAAACTGGATCTGCAGCTTACATTTCCAACCATGTATTTAGCTGCCTTTATTTCTGGTTCTGTAGTTTGCAAAGCCATAAGCCTGCTGTGATCTGAAAGGTGAAATATTTCTAGTATGCCACAGAAATCATGTTTCTTGGTACTATAGAACAGACTTTACAGACTTCTGAAGTGACACTACCCCTGCAAACTCTAAACTTGACTTAAAATGAGGTGAGAAGAGTCATTTTTGCCTGACTTTGGAGGAGATTTTTTTAATAGGGAAAAAGCTGAAATTTCACCTAAAAGAAGAAGACATTTTGGAAAGGACATTTCATACCCTACTTGAGGGTCTAGTAGTTAAGTGGGGTAAAACCTGGTGACGGGCCCTCATTAAGTTGTGCTACTTATTTGCTGATTGGGAAACCTTTTTATTTACAAATTGACATTGATTTGGTACAAAAGTGTCATTAAAGGGAACTGTGTAAAAACCTTTTTTACTCACATGCCAACGATAGTGAATATTAGAGGAATCACTTCCTCTACATCACATCTACAGGAGACATGAAGAATTACATCTTCCACTTGGGTTGCCTTTGTGATGCACGGAGTGGATGGGTGCTCCAGAGAGAGGGGTGCTCTTTGTAGTCAATCTTCACGGTAAACCCAATACCTATCGCCTCAACCTAAGCAGCTAATTTTATCAGTAACCCTAGAATTTGTCTTAAAATATACAGAAGGAATTCATAAAGTTTCCACTTCAAATCCCAGGAAAAAGTTATCCAAAGATATTGCTCCCATATTGTTTCCCATTCCTATTTATGGCAAATAACACAGATTTGGGTCATTTGAAAATCTTAGCCAGACACTCCTTCTGCCCTGGGTCGGCTCCAGGTTTCTGTAGGTCCCTGGGCGACTGAGCCTCAGTGGGCCCCTTTGCAGTAAACTCACGTGGCGGCATTAAAAATTCAGAAACTAAAGCAGTCTCCTCTTCCCTAAAATAATTCCTAGTTTATCAACCCAAACAGTCCCCCCCATGGTTATTTAATATAAAGACCCCCTCACCCCCTATGGATTCATTAGTGGCAAGTGGCACTTGCCGAGTACGCCCAGTGCAGCCACCGGCCCTACTTCTAATGGTCTACTCGTTGTCTATTGACCTTTTAACCACTATGTATATTGTCTATACAGGTTTATACATAGAGAAATTACCTGTCGCTTCCACTATAATAAAGCAGAATACAAAATGATAGAGACTTTATGACCAACCATAATTCCATTTTTGACTTCACGATATACAATGTCATGATATCATCTCTAATAGCCTGAAGACTGATGATGGGTTGCTATTAAGCTTCAGAGAATTCAATTTATCGTTACAAATTTACAATTATAGATCAATCTTCTGGTTTAAATGGAAAACACCCAGAGGCCCAGTGCAGAGGGATCAACGGTTCTGGTTCTGTGGTCACTGGGCCACTGCAATCACATGACCATCCACCATCCAAGTGACTGTGATAATTTTAGCAACCGCTTCATTGGGGTCTATGGCTGTAAAGGGCACCAGGACCAGGATGCACTAGCTACATCTGCATCTCCTATAGCTACGCCCACGTCCACACGCCGTGCTCTTTTTCTACAGTCAGAATCCAATTATTCTCCGGAATCTGTCTTTTCTACATACTGCAGGCTTGATTATCACATTTCTCTGTAAAGTTGCCTTGTCATTGTACATATCCCCACCTCTTACCACCTACCTATTTACTACTAACACATTCATGTACTCATTCTCATGCAGCCATGTCAAGACATTTTCACACACTGAAAGTCCTGAAAACCCAGAAAAACATTTTGTGCTAGGTTCTCGAATTCTGAAGCCGTCATTCGTGTCATGTGCAAAGTAGAAAGTCAAGAAGGCTCATTATACTTTCTTGGCATTACACATGGTTCTCTGGATTAGTGAGATTTTTTTTTTTTCATTTGCTTTATTTGCAGGTGAACTGAGTTGACAGTGAGCAAAAAGCTTCAAGAATATTCATCACTTGCATTATATATAGACAGTGAAAAGATAAAGAGGGTCTAAGGCCAAAGTCAGCTCAGCTCATGACTACATATGATACACAATGGTATATTAGTTATTTTTGGCAACTTCTGTTAGGATTGGGTATCATATCGAGGCCTGTGAAATAAAACCTCAGCACACTTTAACAGTTATCAACTAAGGACAACCCATTTAATTAGAACATCCCCAGATATTATACTTATCCCTTTATGTACTTCTGGAATGGGGCCCATGTTCTCCAGGTTGCTGGAGGTCTGTTCTCCTGAGTGGTTGAGGCCACAGCAGTCAGACCCCCTTATTGTCCCGATCCTAATAACTGGGGTTAACATACTTAGGGGATGTAGGTAGTGTTGAGCGGACCTGAACTGCAAACTTCAAGTTTGTACCAAATTTGGGGGATTCGGTTCAGCTTTCCCCCAGCTTAACTCCCACTAACAGTGCTGCCACTCTTTAACTCTTTAAATTCTGCCAGCAGCATTGCCAATGGCATTGATTGGCTCTGACAGCACCAGGACTAACCTTTTGGAGAGCATTATCACTCCCTGATGAAGACATTGGGTGCGATAACCTTCCCCAAAATGGTGGCACACATGGCCGCAGTAGATTAAAGCTCGCTGGCAACTTCAACTTTGCCAACGGAATTTAGGCAGTTGCCATCCTTATGGTACGACTCGAGGACCAATCACGGGGGCACTCAAACCTGGACCCGAATAGGATTTTAAAATTAGGATTTTACCGAACCCAAATTTTAGAGGATCTGCTCATCACTAGTTTTATGGTTTAGAAAACTTTTACAAAATACATTGTTAGGGGAAGTTATGCAAGAAAAACAGAACTCTCAATGTCTACTAAGAGCAGCTCCCAGTCTGAAGGACTCCATCATCCGCACATTAGATTTACTTTGGTTTGCATAATGTGTAATGCTTTATTTGCAATATTTCTGCAAAAGTTATCAACACAGAAAATAAAACAACAATCAGGAAAGTCTAGTGTGAAGCACAGCTATTTCCCATGTCCTTGGTGCTCAATAGAGGGCTGATGGTGCAAAATCCAATTGTTAGGAACCCACACGAGTATTTCTGGGACAAGTCTCTAAATTTTGAACCACTATAGATACCACAAATATGATTTCAGCAATTGATTTCTGGGACAATTCTGATCTTTCTTGATGTTACATGACTACATTCCCATTGGAAAAACTTGTCCTTGATCCATTGTAGCATCTTTCAAGATGGCGCCCATGTTCCAGACATAATATATAGCCCCCCCCTCACCCATTAGTTGCTGGGGTAATTAGATATGTAAGTTTCCCTTTCAACTCTGAAATTAAAGGGTGTCCTGGCGTTTTTTAATTCAACCTGCATTTATAGTTTGCCTTCAAGTTTTATACATGTACAGAATACCTAAGCGTTCTGCTATGCTATTAATACATTGAATCCAATCCAAGGCACTACGAGTCCTCGGAAGAACTATTCCACATATACCACAAGGACAGACATTTGCCATTAAAGTCAAACATGGCCATTTCAGATCCCCCCAGAGTGTTTCGGAGCACTCTCCATATGCATTGGATTGTTGGCAGATTTCATTGTACTGACAGCAGTCTAATGTGTATCAGGGGATTTCACTACCGCTCGAGCCTAAAGATCTTGTGAGATTTTGATGTGCATTAAAGGATCTAGTGACTGGTCTTGGGTTCACCAGAATCAATGCACATTGCTGATGCTGAGCAGACGGCTCTCGCCTGTGAATCATCTCATTTACATAAAGACCGACATTTTACTTTAAGGAAATTTCCCAATTTATACACTTTTCACCCTTATAACATAGATTAGAAAGTTTTCCAATTTTATGTTCGAAAACCCCTAATGTGAAAGGTCCTGTTTAATGCCTGTTAGTTTAGCTCAGCATTGCTGCCGGGAACATTTGGACTCTGGTGTAGTTGTTATACGCGGCACATAGGCTCTGGATTGATGCTCTGACTGATATTCTGTAACTTGGCAGGCTTCACCAGCAGACGCCTTGAAGAATTTAATTTGTCGCTTTCTTAATGGACCATAACCTTCCATGACAAGGTCATTTGCTGCATATTCATTTAGGACACAACAGTTGTCAGTAGAAAGCAATGCTGCTGAATGCAGAATAAAATGGGAGTCTTATCAACCCGGGCTGTAAAATCTGTTTCAAGTATTTTTACAAAGAGAATAAATGTAAAAAAAAAACCATTTCTTATGTGTCAATGTCTGCAGTCAAGAGAAATGAGCGGATATTGAACATGTGAAGATTATTTGGAAGTAATAGTAATACAATAATAGCACAAATGTCCTTAACTACAACCGCAGGGACTGTTTATTACTTGGAATATTTTACAATCCATACATTTAGCTTTTTTTGGCAGTTTTAAGCATATTCTGGTATCATTTTTCTAGACTTGATAGTTTGGGGCATCTTTTCTCTCTTAACCTAAGCTGTGTGGGGAGTACTGATGAGCGGACCCGTTCAGGTTTGGTTTTGTGGAGTTTACCGATGCTGGCCGCTGGTATTTAAATGGTGGCGGCGGGTCTGTTCATCACTAGTTAATACCCGCAATTGGTGTTCATATTAATAAGGTTAAAGAAAGACATCAATCCATCAAGTCCAATCTATTAATTCTACATTATACAGTGTTGATCCAGAGGAAGGCAAAAGAAATATCCTGCAAGGCTGATGCCGATTGGCTAAAAGTAGGGAATAGTCAGAATAACTCCCTGAATCAACAGAAACTTAAAATGTGCCACTGCCATTTAAATGTCACTGGAGGTTTTGCCTGGGGCATTTAACGTGTTATCACACGCGATCAGTTGGAGCTGAAGTCCGGGTTCAAGTCCCAAATGTCTAGCATGGACCCAAACATTGTGGTACATGTCTACTCATCCCTAGCGGAAATCACTATATCCCATTAAACATACTTCATCCTATTATGGTTTCCTATAAAACAGTTAATTAGCAAAGTTAATGAGACTCCAGTTATGAGACCCTCACAGATCACAAGAACGGGGAGTCCGACAGGGTCAGGAGTACCTCTGTCAAACTTCTCATTGCTCCCTGAAATGAGTGGACCAGACACTACCTTAATCTCTATGACATTGACAGAGATTTCGAGTGGCGCGCACAAGTCATCACTGAGACCCCTTGCGATCAGCAAGTTATCCTGGGGATACGGCCTAACTTTTTTGGTGGGAAAACACCTTTAATGATACACAAACGTGAATTTCCTTGACGTGGTTGGTGGTGCATATATGATCAATGAGGACATTGCAGTTACTCCCCAAGTCAACAATTGGGGTTTCCGAAATGCCATTCCATTGATGTTTCCATAGGGTGGTGCTTAACAATTCTTATTTCTACTTAATTTAGAGTCTATGAGACAAATGAATATCACCTAAAGTCTTCTTGTAGGCTAAAAGACCGCTCCTTAATCCAAGCCTTCAAACGTAACCTAAAATAATTTCCTACAAAACACAAAAGCCCCACTGCTATACTTCTTGACCTAGCGTCTCCCCTCCCATATAGATTGTGAGACCTTCCACTTTAGTTCAGTCTGATTTTGTGCCTTTTCAGGACCCTTGTTCTAGAATTTATGAGTGTTTGAGCCCCATTAATCACACGTTCATCACCCATCCTGTTGAAAGGGGATCAATAGTGACAAGCACTTCAATAAATTTCTCCTATTGATCATAATTGTTCAAGGCTGGGAATAAAACCTGGAAACTATCAATATCAAAATCTTATTGAAGATATTACCCTGATTGTAGAAAAGTTGAGGACTCAAGTACTTCGAGACGACTCTACTTAACATGGAGCTACCACTCTGCCCATAAACATTAATATATCTGTGGTTACTCCCCTTAAATTATTTGAAGTGGTTGAAGCCAGTGAGTTATTCATCCTGAATTATGTTCTCTTTGTCACAACAAGATAGATTTCATTATATTTCATAGCCTGTTTCATTACACTGGTATGGTATAAATAAGCATGTAGTAAATCTAAATAACCGTGGACAGAAATAATTAATTCATACATTGTATTGTTCAGTAAAAGTGTAACCAAGTATACAGTGGAATGATGTTACGAAAATTACTTTCGCCCAAAGGCAGGTGAACCGGGAAAGACTATTGGTGCAAACAGTGCACCTGCCCAATGTCAAATAATGGGGGCTGCTTTCACCCTACAACATACTTACCAACTTACTAGGAAGATCTGGACATCCAACATCCTACAAAAAAGTGTAATTCAATATTTAAATGTTTGAGCAATAAGAATGGGCATGTACCGGGGCTTAGTTGGGCATTATTATGCTGCATTTACACTGACGTATGCCTGCACGTCTACCGCCGGGTGGGCATACGTCCAGTGCCATGGAGAGGAGGAGGGGTGACCCCTTTCAATAACAATGCAATGGGTACAGACCGTAACACGGGGAAAGATAGGGAATTTCCTATCTTTTTCCCATGTACGGAGCGGTACGGAGCGGTACGGCGCAGCACCATATTGCTCCGTGTGGTCATTGCCATCTATGGGGGAAGTATGTATGGCCGCAGGCTTATAATGTATGTAAATACCTAAACTGATGAAGTTCATGGCTGACAAGTACTAATAGATTGTAATATCGATATAAGGATGATGTCCTATTATAAGATATGGGATAAAAGGGGCCCCCTATATTGTTAATTCACAGGGGCGCCCTACTGTCTGTGTCTACTGTAAGTTGAATTTTCCTTCCGGCAACTATTGAGTGAAGGGAAATTTCTACTCCTTTGTAAATAGTCCGAAAACTAGTTACCCGGCACAAGTAATCTTCACTGTGATTTTACACTGCAGCTAATCTCGAGAGAAAAGAGGGAGGAGCAGCGACCGCTTGGACCAATTGTCAAACAGGAGGCGTGTATAAGACTACTCTAAACACTGTATAGGCACTGGAGATAAGCTGTAGTCACAAATCACAAATTTTTCTTCATAAAACTTTGTAGCAAGATCTTATGAAAATAAAGAGTGGCTAAATATCAATGATAGGTAAAATTTCTGGCTGGGCAGTTCCTTGAAGGATGAACAGTATTTCTAAGGCTTTGTGGACAACAAACAAAGGACAACTTGGGGAAACAATGGGGCAGATTTACTTACCCGATCCCGTCGCGATCCTGCGGTGCGTTGTCCGACAAAGAAACGGATCCGGCGATTTACTAACATCATGCGTCTGAGTTCCTGCATGTGTCGCTGCTGCGCTGAGGTCCACTGGAATCCCCCAAAAGAGGGAGGGGGTGAAAGACTATAACAGCAAATGAAATAAAAGAGTGAATCTTTATTGATGAAATATATTAAAAACATGATGTAGAACAATTAGGTACACAAAACAAAATGCAAGACACACACAGTGGTGAAACACAGACGAAGGCTCAGTTGGAGCCGAAACACGCGTCAGGGCGGGCAGTCGTCCCGGACAGTGGAACACTCTACTCCATCACCTGGTAAGGACCTATACCCATATAACCCGGGATCACTCAGACTTGTGTTACATTTGCCACATAGGCACTATATCTATCTATCAACTGTTTATTACGGTATCCTTAGGGTCTTATCTATTCCATCTCAGTCCCTCCAATTGCATCAACTTTGATATGTAAGGTTTCCCCTTATGTTCCGTTAGCTGTCCTGCTGTACAACTGCAATTCTTCTGTGTTTCACCGCTGTGTGTGTCTTGCATTTTGTTTTGTGTACCTAATTGTTCTACATCATGTTTTTAATATATTTCATCAATAAAGATTCACTCTTTTATTTCATTTGCTGTTATAGTCTTTCCTCCCCTCCCTCTTTTGGGGGGTACCTTTGGCTTAATAGACTTTTTTGAGGATTAGACCCCTA
The DNA here is from genome assembly GCA_019512145.1 of Engystomops pustulosus. NCBI lineage: Eukaryota > Metazoa > Chordata > Amphibia > Anura > Leptodactylidae > Engystomops > Engystomops pustulosus. The sequence goes on from CM033643.1 coordinate 20,627,259, forward strand.
TGCGTAAATTCTTTAAGGGTTGCCACTGTGGCATTTAGGTGGGGACTCGGTTCCATTATATTCATGGTACCTATCTCTCTCCCCCCCCCCCCAATCTCCCCATATATCACTGTTCCTTATTGTTGGTTTAAATTGAGGTCCACTAGAGTTCACCTGCTTCTTCCCGGTGCATGTGAGTGCTTGATCTTGCGAAACAAATCCTTTTTTAAATTCCGCGGTTTATCCGAATCTGTTGGGTTGTCTGACGGCCACACCCCCCAATTTCTGTTGCGTGCAAGCCGGCGCTGATGCGCCAAAATCCGATCGTGTGCGCCAAAATCCTGGGGCAATTTGGCGCAAAACGGAAATATTCGGGAAGCCCGACGAAAGTGCGGCATTCGGACCCTTGGTAAATGAGCCCCAATGTTTTGAATTATGAATCCAATACATTGCATTCCCTGGGGAAAAAAATATTAATAGTAGAATAGTATTAATAGTTGACAGGCAGTGAGTAATTCACTTATATCATGTCTCCTGATGTGATGGTTTTGACTCTATTGGATGTTATTCAGCTGCCTGGTTAGAAGAGAATTTCCTAATAAAATGGTGGCCCGCCGACTGACACTGAATACATGGCAAATGCTAAACACTTCAGTATTGTCAAGTATTTTATTTATCTCCGGAAGAACATCATTTTTCATATATTAATGTTGGTGTTGTTACTTCCATTATAAATTCACAATGTACCAGACAAACACAAAAAGAGAATACAATATAAGAAAATCATTTCACACATAGAAAAACAGAGGCTAGCACATCTGCTGAAAAGGCATCTGCCGCGTAGAATGCTTACACGCTAGGAAATTCGGGAAAATAAGAAACAAAACAGGGTTGAAATGCGACCTAAAATAACCCAACATCTGCTAGAAACCATACATGAAACCAAAGCAGTGTATACACTTAAACAGCACAAAGTCCATGTACAGTGGAGGTTACAGCTTCTAAGTCATATTATGGCACATTAAAGATTGCAAATGTGTATAACCTTCAACAAAAGGGGTTAAAGGGTAAAAATATCTTTTTGCGATGTGACCAAGAATAATGGCTTGTGATGCTCTGAAGTCCCCGGTGTGACTAGATTGGTATGGTATCTGTGGCTACTAAGATCTTGAGAGTCCCATGCAAGAGTTGGAGAAACATATGTAGGACCTTTAAAGCCAAAGCTCCTGGTCTACCAAGAGTGAAATGAGTGGCTTCTAAAAACAGGGGAAGCTGGAGATCTCCATGTGGCGACTAAGATGGTAGTGCCATTTGGAATATGAAGGACCTATAAAGTCAAAGCTTCTGGTCTACCTAGAGTGAAATGAGTGGCTTCTAAAAACAAGGGAACCTGGAGATCTCCATGTGGACACTAAGTTGGTAGTGCCATTTAGAATATGTAGGACCTATAAAGTCAAAGCTCCTGGTCTACCTAGAGTGAAATGAGTGGCTTCTAAAAACAAGGGAAGCTGGAGATCTCGCATTTAGACACTAAGTTGGTAGTGCCGTTTGGAATATGTAAGACCTATAAAGTCAAAGCTCCTGGTCTACCTAGAGTAAAAGGAGTGGCTTCTAAAAACAAGGGAAGCTGGAGATCTCCATATGGAGACTAAGTTGGTATTGCCATTTAGAGTATGTAGGACCTATAAAGTCAAAGTTCCTGGTCTACCTAGAGTGAAATGAGTGGCTTCTAAGAATAAGGGAAGCTGGAGAACTGCATATGGAGACTAAGTTGGTAGTGCCATTTGGAATATGAAGGACCTATAAAGTCAAAGCTCCTGGTCTACCTAGAGTGAAACGAGTGGCTTCTAAAAACAAGGGAACCTGGAGATCTCCATGTGAACACTAAGTTTGTAGTGCAATTTAGAATATGTAGAACCTATAATGTCAAAGCTCCTGGTCTACCTAGAGTGAAATGAGGGGTTTCTAAAAACAAGGGAAGCTGGAGATCTCGCATTTAACACTAAGTTGGTAGTGCCGTTGGAATATGAGACATAAAGTCAAAGCTCCTGGTATACTTAGAGTAAAAGGAGTGGCTTCTAAAAACAAGGGAAGATGGAGATCTGCATATGGACACTACGTTGGTATTGCCATTTAGAGTATGTAGGACCTATAAAGTCAAAGTTCCTGGTCTACCTAGAGTGAAATGAGTGGCTTCTAAAAACAAGGGAAGCTGGAGAACTCCATGTTGACATTAAGTTGGTAGGGCCATTTGGAATATGTTGGACCTATAACATCAAAGCTCCTGGTCTACCTAGAGTGAAACGAGTGGCTTCTAAGAATAAGGGAAGCTGGAGAACTCCATGTGGACACTAAGTTGGTAGTGCCATTTGGAAAATATAGGACCTATAAAGTCAAAGTTCCTGGTCTACCTAGAGTGAAATGAGTGGCTTCTAAAAACAAGGGAAGCTGGAGATCTCCATATGGAGACTAAGTTGGTAGTGCCATTTGGAATATGTAGGACCTATAAAGTCAAAGCTCCTAGTCTACCTAGAGTGAAAGGAGTTGCTTCTAAAAACAAGGGAAGCTGGAGATCTCCATGTAGACACTAAGTTGGTAGTGCCATTTGGAATATGTAGGACCTATAATGTCAAAGCTCCTGGTCTACCTAGAGTAAAAGGAGTGGCTTCTAAAAACAAGGGAACCTGGAGATCTCCATGTGGACACTAAGTTGGTAGTGCCATACAGAATATGTAGGACCTATAAATTCAAAGCTTCTGGTCTACCTAGAGTGAAATGATTGGCTTTTAAGAACAATGGAAACTAGAGAACTCCATGTAGACACTAAGTTGTTGGGCCAGTTGTAATATGTAGGACCTATATACTTGAAGCTCCTTGGAATTCTTTAAATTTCTGCCTTTCACCATTTCTCCCATCCACCTCAATGGGCACAGTGATGTTATGCAATGATACATCTGATGTAAAGACATGTAAATAGAAGGGGTATTTTTGTAATTTGTGCCAGTGTATTGAGGGAAATGTAAGATCATACAGTAATATTTATTTTTTAATTAAGTTACATACATGAGCAGTAACACAAAATCTAGTAATCAATTTTTTTGAAAAAATTTTTCCTACAAATTATGAAATGTTGTCATCACCCTTCACCTTGCACCCATGTTTAACATAGTGACTTTTTCACTTCCTTAACTTACCCATTCATGATGGAGAAAAATGTGAATTTTCTTAGAGATTCCATTCAAATCATAAAAGAAGTACATTGTGAATATGTATTAATCTTAAATACAGTAGAGAGGCGCAATCACAAATTGTTCATAATACACCACTTTCCTGAAGTCTGCATTACAGAGATATTATGCATTCAGGAAGGCGTTTTACATACAGCTCAATTTTCTGCATAAAAAATATAAACCTGCTTTACATCTGTTTATACGGAGAGGATTATCAGCGCAGGTCTACTGTTTGCTCTATGGTGGCATTGGAAGGTTAATTACATCGTTTGCCAACTACTGTAATGACATTACTCGGTGGGATCACGCCGCTTGTTGTAATTATATGATTGCATATGAGGAAGCTGGGTATATGGGTATGAACGTTCTGTGTTCTATAGAAGACCGGCATTTCTGACTTTACTTGGGGCAAGACAAACCTAAGCTCTTTCATGTAGTCTGGAAGAACCCACTTTCATCCTAGGCTTTTGTCCTTTTTAGGTATGATGTCATAATAGCATCACAGAGTTACTACAACTGAATAACCTGTTGACCCATGGTTGGATATATCCATGGACTCCCTTGATCTATTCCAAATACCCCTAAAATCAAGCTCTTCTAGACAAGCTATTATTCTCCTCTACATAGACCATAGCCTTTCTTTTCTGTTTCTTGTGAACATTAGTACAGAAGACAATGATGAGGTGTCTCCAAGTTTACAAGAAGGCTACTAAAATCCCATAATAATCATGACCACCTCATTCAATTACAGCCAGGATGTGGTGGAATGAAAACATCCGGATAAGAATTTGGAGTCCTTCATTCTCCAGACCAAGATGTGAGGCTCATATCTATTAGACTTTATGGCATATCCTTCTAAATACACTTTTTTTGGAATGAATGGTGCAATATTAGTTTTTTTCTCCCCAAAATGGAATGAAACCATGAAACCGGTCAATATGTGTTCACATTAGATGTCAGGCAGATGGTACGATTTTACTGATATTAGCTTGCCATGTGTTCGAGGATGTCATGTGTATGAGTATGAGCTTGCCATGTGTATGAGGATGTCAGGCCTGACTGATCCTACTGTATGTTCTCGCAGTTGTCTTAGTGCAATGTGGGCCTAATTTAGGATGATACACCAAAACATAGGACAAAATAATGTTACACTTAATACTTAACGTAATGCACCTCATAGGCTCTGTACGTTTAAAATTATGTGGCTTCTCAGCTAGACGTATACTTAGCAAACTAGAAAAAGAGGAAAAACATGCCATAATGAAAAGCGAAACACAAAATCTGATTAAAGTTAATTAAAAATATACATTCATATAAAATTCATAAAAGGTGACAACACGGATGAGTACAGGATACGTGGTGCTGGGCAGCAGAGAAACTAATATATTTACAATTATAAAGTACATGTAGAAGTCATATAGTCAACACCTAGTCAAAAATAACAATGACCAACAATAAAGTGCAAGTGTTACAGGTAAAGCTGAGAAGTGAAGATTACTTCAGTGTAGACTAATTTATGATGAGGGGCAGGCCTCATCAAAAAGTACACAAGTTTTTCGGATAAATGGTAGATCTGGGGGATATAGGTGAAGCCTCTCCACTTTTGTGCAAATGGAGGAACAGAGGACTTCGATCGGCCTATGATGCTACCTCCGCTCCCCAGCACCTGCCGGATCTATCAGGAGGCTCAGGTCTTCTGATAAATTGGGCGGGCTGGCAGCGCAGCTGACCTGCTATAGAATAGTGCCATAGTCTGTGCCTCAACAGATGCAGGCTATAGGCAGTGCACAGGCCCGTATCAACAATACCCCATCCAACTGTGTAGATGAGGGCGAAGTTACAATTCTCGGCTTCTGCGTCGGGAACTGCAACTAAATCACAGCTGCAGATTTCTGGCATGTAAGCTGTGATAAATGTGCACCCATAAAGTTATGTTCTATATCCTTTACTCAAAAAAAAAAAGGTCATCAAAAGAATAAAATTAAAAATATTTTTCCAATACCTCTAGATCATAATTCTAATATGATGACCCCCACCCCCATAGACCCATTATGTAAGATGGACTTATCTGTATCAGGTAGAAGGCAACGTGGATCCAATGTAGATGACGTCTAAACTACATAATGCCCAGTATTTAGCTGCACTGATTATATTCCACTTTGTTATAAGGACATGGGGTGACAATGTGGAAAATTGCAAATAAAAACTCAGTGGAAGCTTTCAACAAGCATAACCTATTATTTCTTATTGGTGACTTCCTTGAAGCTAATCCGCATGACCTCATTTGAATACTGTACTTAGCTCTTATGTTCTATGCAAGAGCCATTAAGGGATGATTTTCAGCTATCATACATTGTGTGCCTGCGCCACTGTTTAATTATATGCAGCCAAATTATGGGGAGGGGGATCGAAAGGAGAAAATATAGGAAAATACAAGACAGCGAAGTAACACTTGGATATGCTAGAAGACAGACAATAGATACAGTAGATGGATATGAGATTAGATAATCAAGAAATAGATGGATACATTGGGGCACATTTACTTACCCGGTCCAGTCGCGATCCGACGCTGATTCGGGTTCTGCCGGGATTCACTAAGGTCCGTGCGTCGATATTCACCAGGTGTCGCTGCTGCGCCGAGGTCCGCCGAAGTTCACCTGTTTTTTTCTGGTGTATGTGAGTGCTTGATCTTGCGACACAAATGGCTTTTAAAATTCTGCGGTTTTTCCGAATCCTTCGGGTTGTCCGGTGGCCACGCCCCCGATTTCTGTCGCGCGAAAGTCGCGATTGCCGCGATTGCACCAAAAATCGATCGCGTGCACCACAATCCCGTGAAATACAGCGCAAAGCGGAAATATTCGGGAAAAACCCGATGGATTCGCGGCTGCGGACCCTTAGTAAATGTGCCCCATTGACTGATAGATTAGATAGATTATTGATTTGATAGACCAATAAATACATAAATAAAAGATTTCAGAATAGATAGATAGATAGATAGATAGATAGATAGATATAAATAGGAGATAGATAGATAGATAGATAGATAGATAGATAGATATAAATAGGAGATAGATAGATAGATAGATAGATAGATAGATAGATAGATAGATAGATAGATAGATAGGAGATAGATAGATAGATAGATAGATAGATAGATAGATATGAGATAGATAGATAGATAGATAGATAGATAGATAGATAGATGATTAGGCAGATAGATTGATAGATAATAAATTATAGAATAGATAGATAGATAGATAGATATTGATAGATAACAAATTATGGAATAGAAAGATATAGATTATACATTATACATTATACATTATAGAATAGATAGATGGATAATACAGATACATAGATAGATGGATAAACATCCGTAGGCTTAGGCGAGCCTCTCATAGGGCCACATTTATCACTTGTTTTTTCTGTTGTTTTTGCGCCTTTTCGTTTAGGCGCACCGTTTTTGCGCCATTTTTGCGATTAAACGTCAAATTAGCCGCACAGCTAAAATAACCACCTTTCCCTCATCTATCGTTCAATTCCAGATGTTTTACTGCGCCTAATGATATTCATCACGTGCGACTTTTGCATTTAGGCGCAAAAACGGGCGCAAAAACACTCCAGCCCGAAGGTGGCGTTATCTGAGAAGAAAGCACTGAGCCCCTTTGCAGAACAGCTCATTTCTAGCAGCAAAGCTCAGCCAGACACTGGAACATATAATAGATACATTAGATACTCTGCAGACAGGAGCTGCAGACTCTATTTACAGTTCATCACCTTCTATTTACAAAATATTCTGCAAAACGCTGAGCTCACAGCAAGAGCAAGAGAAGTTTGCACAAGTTTGCAGAAGCTTGCAGAAGTTTGCAGATACTACAAACAAGTGTCCCCCATGTAATTCTGCACAGTATCACCAGTGTGTCTGAGGGGGATACTGTGCAGAATTACAGGGGTGCAGCAAGAGACCAGCACTGGGGGATCCCCTCCAGGAGAAGCCCCTGCTGAGGAGGTCACTGGGTGCAGGGTGTCACACACCTGGGTGCTGCTGTGAGTGTTATCTCCATTCTGGGATGTGGGAGAAGCAGAGAGGAGCTTGTAGCAGGATCACATGTAAGTGCCCAAATCTAACATTGCGCCTAAACTGCGCCTAAACTGTGTTAGAGTAAAGTGATTAATAAGAGGCAGAAAATATACTTATCACAGTTGGTTGTAGCTTGTGATAATTCTGGCAAAACAGTGCGCCCGAATTTAGGCGCAACTACTACACTTAGGCTCACAAAAGTGATAAATGTGGCCCATAGACAACAATTGGAAAAGTAGGCAGCACTTCAGACTGTAGGAATACAATTCAAACGTAAAATCTATTCCATGAATGATGGTTCGGTGTGAGACACCTTCATCAAACCTTGGAGCTTGATGAACCTTGATGAATTTAGCTTATAGCGAATGTCACATATAGAAAAAATGTAACCTTTGAGTCCGGAGTGCTGCCTGATATTCCATTTTTTTAAAATTTTATGTATATAGATAGATAAAATGTATTAATTATTAATATTCAGTGGTTAATGAATAAATAGATTTTATACATAATTATTTAATAATAGATAAAATATAGAAATAGATAGATGTGTATATCGTAAAACCCCTAGAAGTACATGTATAACTGATGTAAACATCTCATAAAGGGGATGAATCTGAGAAGGTATTTACTATGCATCTAGGCCAAGCCGTCTGTGTCACATGAATGACGCTATTTAGGAGAATTCCCTTTGTGCATTGAAGTCAGTTTCCTTGATGCTTCACAGATCTTGGCTGAAATGTAAGTGTCACAGACATGAGCGCTCGGCAGCACCGATGCTGCTATTAGAATCGATACCCAGTGCACGCAGGAACCTTTCTATTGAGCGCCATCATAGCTTGAGTCCAAAGGAAAGTGCTATGACTTCTGAACATTGTCAGAGCAGGAACACACTTGTCCAGTTTTACTATTGAGCTCTCCCAAAAATCAATAGAAAATCAGCCTTCCCTTTCCTTTCTTCATTTTTTGACATCTGATAGACCTCCTTCAGGATTATACCGAAGCAAAAAACTAGATAATGCTCAATGGGAATATTGGACGACTCACCTATAGTCACAAAACAACCTATTGATTTTGGCGGAAAAGGGTTTTTAGGGGGCGCGTTGTAGTATGAAGAGGTTAATGTGTAGGGAGGAAGATGAGGGAGAGGGAGTTCTTATCAATTTTTGCAATTTGGGCAAGCCTGTAATTTGTTTCCTGTAGAGATGAGCGAATCATTGAAGATTTGCTTTACTGAAGCTTAGCCAAATTTTTGGTAAGATTCGATTTGGGTCCGAATCTATTTGGTCCTTAAATTTAGAATTCTTTTTTCATCCTATATGCAATATTTAACTGTGAATGAGAAAATACAGGCGGTGCCCTACTTAAGAACACCCGACTTACAGGCTACCCCTAGTTACAAACGGACCTCTGGATGTTGGTAATTTACTCTACTTTAGTCACAGGTGTCTGTAATTAAGATTTATTGTTAATCCTGGTTCTTATGACAATCCAACATTTTTAAAATCCAATTGTCACAGAGACCAAAAAAAAGTTGGCTGGGATTACAATGATAAAGTATACAGTTCTGACTTACATACAATTTCAACTTAAGAACAATCCTACAGAACCTACGTACAAACCTGGGGACTGTCTGTAATTGGATTCAATTCAGTGCTAGAAAATCGTCAGATTCATATGGAATGTAGGAATCGACTAATAGATGAGCTCATCTCTTGTCTCCATTTTCACGGAATACGATTATCGATAACTTGTAAATGTACTGTCAGTTTTGTATGAGATCTATTAGAAAAAAATCTACTTACCTGTAAGTGTTCCTCCTGAAAGAGGTTGTGCGACTTAATTAAAAAAATCTAGAGGTGGCCTGGGAGGGGGGAGCTGTAAAAAAAATAAAAGTGTGCTTACCTTCTCTAGTGCTCCCGACACCTGCGCCGCCGTCCTTTGCGGCCATGCCTCTGTTTGTTTACGGGGCTGGGTGCTAGGCTCTGAAACTTCGGTCTATATGACATACCCACCCGTCCCCTGTGCCAGTGCCTGATACAGCACCAGGATAGGGGACAGATGGGTAGTGTGCCAGGTAGGTGTAAGTTGTCAGCATGTGGGGACGGCGGTGATGGAGACAGGGAGCACCAGAGTAGGTACATACACATAGATTTTTTTTACAAATTCATTGCTAAAATCTTGCTGTCCCCAAGTTTGGCATTTTGGCTCTACTCCACGGGCAACACCGGTGATCGCTGCTTGCCCCGATCGTGGGTTTTAACCAATTAAATGCCACCATCAAAACTTAAGATTTTCCCAAGATTGTTGCTTCTCAATGACGTCACAGCTTTGCCAAAAGCCAATGAAGGCTTAAAACCCGTGATTAGTGCTAGCGGGTATTAGTTACTAGCGGGTATTCGGGTTGGGATTTGAGTTCCAGTACTAAACTTTCGCTTGGCGATCCCAAACCTGGAAGGGTCCACTCCTTACTATTTACAGTCTTTAATTACTGATTTAATAAGTAATTTGAGCAGGAAAGGATCCTAGTACATGGAAAAAGAACCATTTATTGTGATAAGATATATTACAAACAGAGATTACTGAATCCTCCAAGAATTGATTAATTTAAGCTTTGCCACATTTTACGAAAGATTTGGTTTGAGTCTAAATTTATTCAGTTTGAATCTATGTTTATCTGATTTTCCTGTAAATTGGTCTACAACCCCCTTAAGTCCTATAAAACACAGAAATCTCATTTCCAGAATTTTTTCATTATTTCATTTTTGCTCACTCTTACGAACCTCTCTATTGAATGACTACATGCCATTTCGAAGATTTGGCTTCGCGTGTCATCTGAAAATTGCCAGATTCACACCAAACCAAGGAACCAATGCATACAATGGCTCATCTCTAATTTAAAATATTCTGATAGTTGCATGTACGAATATATAAAAATGAAAGAAAATATAAGTTACACTTTACCTGTTATTCTTCCCATCTATTATCATTTCAGCTTTAAATTAGTATGTAGATTGTATCAAAAAATACCAGAAAAATAAGAATAGAATTCCAGTGAATAGCTGTATATTAAGTCTAATATATATTATAATTTTATTATAATAGATTCCGTATAACAGTCACATTGTATGTAAGCCGTTGCTTTGGAGACACATCACTAATCACATGTGTCACGTCTACGGCTATATAGAGAAATTATCTCTCATAAACAATAGCATCCAGACTGGGATTTTATATTTTGTCATTCATAGATCAAAGGACCCTTAAATTACCTTTCTGTGTGAAAAACAACAGAGAGTGTATATTACCCGGAAACGTATGCAAAGAGTGACCAATTTGATTTACTAGCGGCGAGATTACGCGGCAATATATCATTATACATTCCATACATCACTTCATCTTCCAGCATTTTTCACACTATCACATGGCAGCACGTGCGTTAACCAGGCCACCGCCGCCATCACATATTCATTCATCTGGCGGCTCTCCAGCATTACCATAACGTTGTTAGTTTGATAGATCTGCCGAACCATTTTACAGAGGCCGACCATGTGGCTCATCAAGTTACAGCTGGATGACGAATATGCAAATATGGTTTTCAGGGTGAGAAACAGCAAAACATTGTTGTCTACAGTTATCTGTATCTATTCCGTTTGTAAGAGACTTACAGGTTTGGCTATTATCCTATGTCATATCGCTTGACTTCTTGAAAGTCAGACATGAATGTAGAAGGAACTGCCTTAGTTAAAGTGAACCTGTCACCAGGAATGTAATTTTTAGCTGGTGACAGTTCCCAATTGCCTAAGCTGTGGTGATTCTAAAAATGACTAAGTCAGCATTCTGAATCATTTCAGTACTTTATAAAACTTTATTTCACATTCCTTGGCTCCCTGCCAGCAGGGTGTGGTGAGTCCCTGTGTCTCTGTCTCCTTTCCTCCATCATCATTGAGGTTCTGTTTGATGATGTCACGGGGAATGTGACCATCCTTGGAAAAATAGCGGTGCACATGCACCACCAGAATTTAGATGCCGCAGCTGACTTTGCTGGTGGCATTAGTCAAATTAGTCGAATTTCCATAGGTTTGGGTCCACTCATCACTAATATTGACCCAACTTAGAACTGAGGATTTCAGTAGTCTCTTTCCGGTGTGTTTTTCTTACAGTGGCCACTACAGGTAGAATGTAATATTGCATTCAAAAATTTTAATGTGGGAGTGAACATCTCCTATACCAGTGTTGGCGAACCTTTGAGGCACTGAGTGCCAAAACTACAAGCAAAAGCCAGAAATTTTTCACAAATTGCCAAGTGCCAATTTAAGGTAATTCACAGGTTTCAAACATATTGGCGGCCTGATGACACCAATACAAGAGAAAGAAGGAGAAATTTGGATTGTTATTATAGTTTCCCTTTAAAGTCCCCTTAACAAGATGAATCATGGGTCCGGAGAAAAGGCTAAAATGATAATCAAGCTCTGTCCACACCTCCTTGATGCAGGTTTTGAGTCCTGAATGTTGACCTTTGTGCTGGGCGATGGCTTGGGTGCCCAAAGAGAGGGCTCCGAGTGCCACCTCTGGCATCCGTGCCATAGGTTTGCCACCACTATCCTATACTTTACAAAGCTTAGGGGAGGACCTCATTTTTGTAGTTCTCTTTTTTGGCCAGTAGGGAGGCTTCAGCTAGCTACTTTCTGGGCAGTTGGAAAACCTGATTTTTTTTCAATATTTTTATCTGTATTGGATTTGCAAGAAATGAACCCAACCCAAATCTTAACCTGGCAGAATAGGTAGGATTAGTTTCTGCCAAATCCACCAACTGACCACCTAGTAAATTAGGGGATACTCCTCCATATAGATTGTATTAAAGGAGAAAATGTTCAGGATCAGACAGATGGGTTTTAATATGCCCAATCTTATTTGTTCTTGCTTATGCCTGGCAACACCTTACTACGTACACATTTAACTGAGCCGAGAGTGCATGTGTATTGGTTGCAGATGTTGCCTTAACCTTCATGCATCCAACATCTACAATATACTGTATACACATGTCATATTGATTCTACAATTTGCTACAGTGTTTCCTGCACAGAAAATGTAGTGTAATCTCCAAAGCCTTAAGTATTATATCTGCTAATCTGGTGAGCGCAGAGTAAGCTTAAAGGATAGGTTCAACAACATGGGATATATTTTGGGAATAATTATAATCAAGATTTGTATTGTTTAGAAGGCGGTAGAACAATTCTATACAATCTGTCTGCTAAAATTAATAGTGAAGCTATTTTAATTATATGTAATCTTGTTGATTTACACAATGACACATTCAGAATTGCCTATGACTCATAAACAAAAATATAATAGTAAAAAAAAAAATGAAACAATTATTTTATGTTATATAAAACACCACTAAATATTTAGCCGGCGATCGGCACAAGCTGATGATGGTCGGTCATAGCGCCCCAATGTAGAACATTAGTACAGGTCAATGTTAACATCTTGAAGAATCCCATGATACATTGTCCCTATAAGGAAATCTATCATCAAAAACCATTATAATAAACCAGGGACACTTCCTCATAGATCCAGGCACCGGGACTGTGGTAACTTCTTATATCTGTTATCCATGGCCTCCTCCCTTCTAAAATCAACTATTAATATTACGCTAATGAGCCAAAAGGACTCTGGGTTACCTTAGCCTCTTTGCAATGAAACTTCACAGACTGCGCAGGAGCACGTTTCCTCTACCCCTTCTCCTTCAGCACTTGCCTCCTCCTTTTGCCTACTGTAATGTCATGGCAGCATATGTTGCACTTTGTAACGCCCCCAGAGCATTTCTGGCTCATCAGCATAATAGAAAACAATTTTAAAAGGAAGAAGGACATTGATAAGAAATATAACAAGATTACCACAGTCACGGTGTCCCCTTTGCAGAAAAGCTCTCCCAAAATATTATGTTTCTACCCCCATGTTTCACGGTTGGGATGGTGTACTCTAGGATCATCACGAGCTTTGACAGCTGCATTTAAAGGGCAAAGACTGGATTGTTCCAAGGTTTAACCAATGGGGGAGAACATTCCCCCACATTACCCAAATTAAAAAACTGGTACCGATCAAATCAACTACGTTTTGTGCTGTCTTTTTTCTGCTGGTTTTGAAGATATTAACAAAATTGTGAAGGTCAAAAGGTCAGCCAGCCCCATCCCCACACACACACACATTAACTGAATCAAACAAAACTGGTGTAAAACATTTGTGCTACGTTTGTGGTGTTTTGTGCAGCAAAAATTTTCATTTGTGCTGCTATTGTTTTTAATGTATTGATATTTTTTTTGCAGAGGTCATCAGAGTTAATTCCTTCCAAAGTACAATGTTAGCTGGCTCCCTCTGTTGATCAAACCAGAGAAGTGTCACTAGGTTTGTTTTTTTTAGTAGTTCATGCTAAACACCTTAATATACATAAATACCTAAAGATACCATTATAATGATAGCAGCAGAAATTTAAATTGTTGCTGCACAAACCAACACAAATGTAACACCAACATTTGACACCAGTTTTGTTTAATTCGGTTAATGTGGGGTGCTGGCTCACCTTTTTTACCTTTACAATTTTGTTAATATCTTCAAAGCAAAAGAAACAAAAATTTGAGCTGCACAAACAAGCACAAATGTAGCACACACAAATGTTTGACACCAATCTTGTTAGATTAGAAAATAAAAGAAACTTATCTAACCCTGGAAAACATATTTGCATATTACTCTGTTTTAGGAATGTGCTGTCTGAAAGCATTGAACTGACTGTGGTTTAACAATGGTTAACCATGGATCCCGATAACTCAATGTCCAACTCATTAAGACATAGCAGCCAAACCAGAGACACCCACCTTTAGATTCCCATCCATACAGTGGTAGGTTTCTGGTTGTTCTTCATGGAAATGTCTCTCCTTGTATTCCCCTAGTCAGTGTAAGGAGTCATACCAGCAATGTTCACTTGTATGTATGGAATATTTGGAATATTTCCCAGTGGACATGGCTTGAAAATCTTCCTACACCAGCTGGGGCTCTGCAAGGAGAAACTTTACCTTCCAAGATTTTTTAGTCTGAGGAGCTAGACTGCCATTGCCAAGCTTGATTGGCATCATGCTGAGCACAGGAACAGGAAAACAGATTGGTAGTTGCCATGCCAGTCGCCTTTTCTGTGCCCTGATGAATTGAAGGAGATGGTTATTTTTATATCACAACTAATGACTCAAAATTCATACTGGATATTTTTTCTGTCTTCCTCTGGTACTTACACACAAAGTGTACCTTAGCGGTCAACGATTTTTGTAAAATCAGTAGTCCAGTGGGTGTACATGAAGAGTGACATGTTTTCTGGTGACATCTTTTTATCCTAGAAGCTCTTCTCTCGGGTACTGTCATACTGTAGTATTGCAATATATGGTAGGATTAATCAGACAACCTAGGGTTAATACTGAAAAAAAGTCAAAAAAGAAATTTAAATAACTCCCCATTCCCTAAAACTCATGTAAATATAAATAAACAGTAAAAATCATAAATATGTTAGGTATCACCACATCCCAAAATATCTGATCTATCAAAATATAATATTGGTTATTTCCGGCATTTAACCCCGTAATTGAAAAGTATAAAAATATTCAATAAAAGGCTGTACAGCCCTTAAAAGGTAGCATTGAAAACGTCATCAAAATTCACAAAAAATGACACCGTCCCACAGCACAAATTCTAAAAACATTATTAGCGCCAGAAGATGGCACATTTTTTTTTTGTACAGTAAGTAAATGTATGAAAACATTATACAAACTACTGTACATACTCGAGTATAAGCCGACCCAAGTATAAGCCGAGGCCCCTAATTTTACCACAAAAACCTGGTAAAACCTATATTTTTTTACCCGAGTATAAGCCAAGTTTGGGTTTTCAACATTTTTTTGTGCTGAAAAACTAGGCTTATACTCGAGTATATATGGTTTTATATATATAAATTTGGTAGCCCCATGTTTGCACTGACCCAAAGAATGAAGTAGACATGTAATTTGGGGCTCACAGTGAAAGCTGTAAGATCGAAGATCACAATAAATGTGCAAATGTGTTTTTTCACGAACTTCACTGCATTCAGAATTTTTTTTCTCGCTTTCCAGTACATGGCTTGGAATATTAAATACCGTCACTATGAAACATAATTTGCTATGCAGAAAACAAGCCTTCATACAGCTCTTTACATGGAAAAATAAAAAAGTTATGGGTTTTTGAAGGTGGGAAGTAAAAAATGCAAGCACAAAAACGAAAAAGGGCCTCGGCGGGAAGCCGTTGAACTTAATAATGATAAAGCAGGGACCCTTACTTCCAGATCCAGGCACTGTGACTCTGGTATTCTACTTATATCTTCTTATGGCCTCCTTCCTTTTAAAATCAACTTTAAAAACTATGTTAATGAGTTAGAAGCTCTAGGGGCATTACCAAAGCCCCTCCGTGCTGCAGCTTCACAAGTTATTACTCTGTAGAAGCAGCTCTTTCCCTCTCTGACTGTGTGAGATAACATCAGACATAGAAACTGGGGAGTGCTGAGAGAGAGCAGGGTATAGGGTGAAATTGTGTAACAGCCAGTGAAGCTACAGCACGAGGGGCTCTGGTAGCAGCTCCCCAAAAACTTCTGGCTCATTAGTATAATTTAAAAGTTTATTTTAAAAGGAAGGAGGCTAAATATACCAAATATAAGAAGATTACCACAGTCATGGTGCCTGGAGCTATGAGTAAGTGTCCCTGGTTTATCATGATGGATTTTTATGGTAGATTTCCTTTATGTACTGGTGGGTGTAGATCTAGCTGCTGTGACTCACTTCTCCCCCTCCCCATTACATTATTAGTTATATGGCACCACAATGAGTTTAAAATCCATTTATCTATAAAGATTGACTCTAGTAGAGATTATTTTATCAGATTGTGAGGAAAGGAAGTATAAGAGCCAAAGTATGTGCAGAAAAGGGAACGTTAAGTTAGTGACCATTTAACCCAGAAGCAGAGTTGGAAATTTAAAGGGAACCTGTTATCAGATTTCACATTTTCACTAAATGACAGGTTATTTTCAATACTAATCTTCAATCTGCTTTTATAATTAACATTACTGTTTCCAACTTTTACAAGTAGATAAAAGTATATACCTGGCTCCTTACCAGCATACTGCATTGAGTCTCGGAGTTATCATCATTATTTTCCCACTTTTTCCTCCTTCCTGAGGACAGATTCAATTTAAGTGATTTTTAAAAAATGTATTTACATTTTTGACTCTTCTAGTGTTTCCCTTGACTGTATCTTGTTCAATACATAATTTCCTTTGTTTTCTGCTTTTAGACCTCCTGCACGGGTTCACCATCACTTTCCCTATTCAGCTCGGTCCACCAGACAAGCAGACAGTACTTCCAATGCTCAGGTATTTCACAGATTATTTTTTTTTAACTGTTGAATGGATGTTGACAAAAATATGACATGGGAAATAGATTGAGTGTTTTACTGTTTGTTTTGAGGAATTTTCATGATCTTGACCAGCTCTTCCATCCGGTGTCAATCCACTCATTACTATGCTGTGGATATATTTCCTCAAGTCCCCATTGATCATTCTCACTACTGTAAGGGGGGTTGTCCGAAACCTAGACAGGCAGCTCTGGACGGCCCACTTGACAGTAGAGAGACCAACTAACTTATTGCTTATGAATTCTAAATAAAAGAATCAAATTGAACCAGAATTTTTTTGAGTGATGACTATTAAAAGATGCAAAGAGTTGGAGTCGTTCAAAGTGGTTTCAGATCTTTTTCGTTCTGCAACATAAAAGTGCAATTAATTAAACAAATGATTCTGTTTTTATTATATAAATATGTAAATTACTTTAGTAACCACTTTTTATATGTTTTCTATGTTTCATTGTCATTGGTTAGTGTCTTGAATAATTTATACTGGATTTTGTGTGATAACTTGCGATGAGCAGACGTGAACTGCAATGTTCAGGTTTGTACCAAACTTTGGGGGGTCTGGTCCGCAGAGCACAAACTCGAGTCGGAAGTCTGTTTTGAGTTCACTCCCCCACTGGTAACCGGCATTATCCTTTACATGCTGCGGGCAAATACTTCTTAGGATTGTCACCCCCTGTGACATCACATTCGGAGTGGTGAAAGCTTTTCCCATGGCATTCATAACACAGGTGGGTGAGAGGACACATTTAAAGAGTAAACAACTTTTAGCGGTGCAAGCACTGGCTGCTTGTCCGTGATCTGGGATTCAGGTGCAGATTCAGGAATCTGAGGGATCCAGGACAGGACCCTATAGCAGACTTCTGAATGAGGGCCCCCTAACCTTTCAGATTCAGGAATCTGAGGGACCCAGGACAGGACGCTATAGCAGACTTCTGAATGAGGGTCCCCTACCCTTTCAGAGTCAGGAATCTGAGGGACCCAGGACAGGACCCTATAGCAGACTTCTGAATGAGGGCCCCCTAACCTTTCAGATTCAGGAATCTGAGGGACCCAGGACAGGACGCTATAGCAGACAAGCCTTCATACAGCTCTTTACATGGAAAAATAAAAAAGTTATGGGTTTTTGAAGGTGGGAAGAAAAAAATGCAAGCACAAAAACGAAAAAGGGCCTCGGCGGGAAGCCGTTAAACTTCATAATGATAAGCAGGGACCCTTACTTCCAGATCCAGGCACTGTGACTCTGGTATTCTACTTATATTTTCTTATGGCCTCCTTCCTTTTAAAATCAACTTTAAAAATTATGTTAATGAGTTAGAAGCTCTAGGGGCATTACCAAAGCCCCTCCATGCTGCAGCTTCACTAGTTATTATTCTGTAGAAGCAGCTCGTTCCCTCTCTGACTGTGTGAAATAACATCAGACATAGAAAGCGGGGAGTGCTGAGAGAGCAGGGTATAGGGTGAAATTGTGTAACAGCCAGTGAAGCTACAGCACGAGGGGCTCTGGTAGCAGCTCCCCAAAAACTTCTGGCTCATTAGTATAATTTAAAAGTTTATTTTAAAAGAAAGGAGGCCAAATATACCAAATATAAGAAGATTACCACAGTCATGGTGCCTGGAGTTAGCAGACTTCTGAATGAGGGTCCCCTACCCTTTCAGATTCAGGAATCTGAGGGACCCAGGACAGGACCCTATAGCAGACTTCCTATTTGTACCTATTTGTACACATTTATGCACTGATGTATACATTAATACACTTAGACAGATCTGTCCCAGTAGCTGCTTACCACATGGGGAAGTAGAGGGCAGGAATTAGAAATGAGACATCCCTAGTCCTGTCATTCTGCTGTCCTGTCCCAGAACATTTCTTTTCTGAGCTGCCGATTCATGTTGTGTACAATGTGCAGCATAGTATGTAAATAATGGTGCACATTCTTTAGTTTGTCAGGTTGGATGCTGCGGCCCCTGACACTGTGGGCCCCAGAGGAGCCGCTATGGCTTCTACTGCTGTAGTTGCACCCCTGGACGGACCTGATGTGTCCGCTCATCACTAGTGATAACCTTTGCATAAAATGTTGGCAATATTTTCCCTACCATTTTTTACCTACCTGGAAGAGGTTTCTGTTCTATGCCTGGTTTGGAGTTATGTCCACTTGCATTTGGGATGTTATGGATGTTATTGTGGTTAAGAAAAGGGGAGTAACTGGAGGGGTTACAGTCGGTTTGGTCTCAACCAGGCTCAAGAGGCTTAGGGGGCCACCTTATCACTTAGGGGAGTCACTTTCTCAAATAGAAGTCTAGTACTATAAACTACACATTATAGTTGGGTGCCTGGCACAGACAGGAGACAATTTTATGTGAAATTGGACATATTAATAAAGCTGTACAATACAGCGCTTTTTGAACTTTATCACTAATTTTGGCACATTTTATAACTAATTAGATGGAATCTTTCATGGAATTGTACCCCCGCCCCCAAACTAAAATTACAGACTTATAGTTGGTGTTGGGAACCAAAATTTGAAGAATGTTGTCTCTGTCCAAATATTTAAGGACCTTACTATATTAAATCTATATTACATTGGGACACACATACGTTCCATTTTTGCAATTCAAACTGACACAAATTTAAAGGGAATCTTTCATGGAATTCTACCTTTAAAACTAAAATTGCTGATCTGCTGATGTGATCAATAAACCAGTAAAAAAAATATTCAGATTAAATTAGATCCAGGCTTAGATGGGGGCTTATTTACTAAGGGTCACGGATCACACTTTTGTCGGACTGTTCGCCATTAGGACAGGTATTTAACCGGTGTTTGCGCTGTCGTGCTTGGTTTTTGGCGCACTAGCTTCCATGCAACACATATTGGGGGGTGCCGTCGAACGATCCGCCTGATTCGGACTGAGCGCGGGATTTCACTTTCAAATTGTGTCACAAGACAATGCACTTACATGCACAACTAAAAAGATGCTGAACTCTGTCTGACCTGAGCGGGGAAGCGACACATGCAGGATATCAAGCGCACGATCTTAGTGAAACGCGGCTCAGGGCAATGCACTTTCTTTTAAACTCCGTCGGACAGGTAAGTAAATGTGCCCCACTATCTATGACCCCTCACTGCACTTCAGTGCAGGTCCAAGGGAGAAGATTCACTACCGGAACAAGGAGCCAAATGACATCGTCTATTGGGCTGAAGTGCAGTGGAAGGTAGAGGAGCCAAGGCCTGGAGGACTTCAGTGTAATTTGCATAGTTTCTTCAAGGGTATCGAGGATAAGAAGATTTATAAAAAAAGTATGACTGGATTATCGACAACACAAACAAGACAGTAATTTTAGTTTAAAGGTAGAATTTGATGAACTATTTCCTTAAAATTTTTAGCAGTTTGAATTGCAGAAATTGAAGGAATGGTTTACATGTGCTGAAAAAAATGTGCTGAAAAACTTTACTTCGGCTTATACTCGAGTCTTTGAAAAAAAAAAACTCAGCCACTTGCTTACATCATAGTGTGTACACCACCATCGGCACACACTTTGACATCATCATTTGCGACGCAGCAGCCGGGGACCCAGAGCCGGTGCTTAAGAAGACAGAATAGGACCTGCGGGGGCATCAGAAAGGTGAGTAAAGAGTTGGTTTTTTTATATAGGCTGGGCATACTTGGCACATGGGGCTGCTGGCTATATAGTAGGGGGCAGGAGCTGGCTATTATACTAGGGGGCAGGCGATGGCTATATACAAGGGGGAAGGTCCTGGTTATATACTAGGGGTCTGCTGGCTATATACTGAGGGACATGGGCTGGCTTTACATTAGGGGGCTGCTGGCTATATACTAGTGGGCTACTACTAGGGGACAGGTACTAGATATATACTAGGGGGCAGGAGCTGGCTATTATACTAGGGGTCAGGCACTGGCTATATAGAAGGGGGCAGGCCCGGGCTATATACTAGGGGGCTCTGGCTATATACTAGGGACATAGGCTGGCTATATAACAGGGGCTGCTGGCTATATGCTGAGGGACATGGGCTGGATTTACACTAGGGGCTGCTGGCTATATACTAGTGGGCTACTGACTATATACAAGGGGGCATGCCCTGGCTATATACTAGGGGGGTGCTGGCTACACACTAGTGGGCAGGGACTGGCTACATATTAGGAGGAAGGGGCTGGCTACATACTAGGGGGCTGCTTGCTATAAACTGAGGTACATAAGCTGCTGCCTATATACTAGGGACAGGGGCTGCTGGCTATATACTGGGGGACATGTGCTGGCTGGCTATATACTGGGGGCTGGTTGGCTACATACTGGGTAGGCTGTGTCCAATGCATTTCCCACTCTAGGCTTATACTCAAGTCAATAGATTTTCACAGTTTTTTGTGTTAAAATTAGGTACCTCGGCTTATACTCGAGTATATACAGTATATAAAATAAAAATTAAAAAAAAACATATACATACAGTATGTAGACACATATATTTTTATATAGGGAGAAATAATTGGCACATTCCGCTTTGTAATGTAAGTAACTTGATAAAAGTGCTGTAGTACCAGTGTCTATGATATGATATCTAAGGTGCAGCTGAAAGGCAGCTGTGGATCAGTGGGACTGATCCCTTTTAAATACTGTAAACAGCGGGAGACATAGGTTAATCTTTAAAGGATTCGTCCGCTCAGATGCTTGTTTCTGTAAACACTTGTAAACCTGGCGACATGTAGATGATTAAGACATGCGACCATCAAAGACAAAGAATCCAGTGCGCTAAGAAAATGAGCCGTAAATGTAACGCCATAAACATCCCTTTATATCACATGTATATACAATATACGGCCTCAGTGTGTGTAGGGTGTGTATGATATATAGCATGTTGGGTAACGTGTGATAAGATTAAAGGATAAAAACTCAGCCTTTGATACCAATGGTATTTTATTTCATCCCTGGAAAATACATGCCCGTCTTTGAGTGATAATCTCATGGTTAGTGAGGGTGAAAAATTACAGAAATCCATCAAGTTCAACTTATTATCATGCCATGTTGATCCTGAGAAAGACATGAACAAACCCCCTGACCTAGATACCAGGAGATGAAGAATCTTTCCGGACTCCAGATATGACATGAATCCCTGGATCAATTATACACGTCCTGCAATCTATTACACATAATTACAAAACCAATATATAGTTCATTCATATGAATAGAACTTGTCATGTTTAACAGAGGAGAATCTGAGAAGATTGCATAGTGCCTTATCTGTAGGCAGAATGTTATAGAACAAGAGGTGCTGAGCAGATTGTATAGTGTCTTGTTTGTATGCTGCAATGTTGCAATGCAAGAGGAGCTGATCAGATTGTTCATAGTGTCCTATCTGCTGGTCGCTTGCTATAGAGCAGGGCTAGCTGAGCAAATTGTACATAGTGTCCTATCTGCAGGCAGCATGTTATAGAGCAGGAGGAGCTGAGCAGATTGTTGATAGTGTCCTATTGCTGGTCGCCTTGCTATAGAGCGGCTAGCTGAGCAGCATTGTACATAGTGTCCTTCGGCGGGAGCATGGTTGAGGCAGGCAGGAGCTGAGCAGTGTACCCAAAGTGTGTCCTATCTGTATGCAGCATGCATAGAGCAGGGCTAGCTGAGCCAAATTGTACTAGTGTCTATCTGCCGACAGAATGTTATAGAGCAGGAGGAGCTGAGCAGATTTATTACACATTTCTATTAGTGCAGTCGCATGTTAAGTAGCAGGAGGAGTGAGTCAGATTGTGTCCATAGGTCCTATCTGCAGACAACAATGTATAGAGCGAGGAGGAGCTGAGCAGATGTTCTAGTGTCTATCTGCAGGCAGTATGTATAGAGCAAGGAAGCTGAGCAGATTTTACATAGGTCCTATCTGCAGGCAGTAGGTTATAGAGCAGGAGTAGTTGAGTGATTATTCCATAGTTCATCTGCTGGTGTGCATGCATTAGGCAGGAGGAGCTGGAGCAAATAGTACATAGTGTCCTCTGCAGGAGTCATGTTATAGAGCAGGGTGAGCATAGCAGATTTTAAACATGTTCACTATCTGCAGGCAGATGTTATAAAGCAGACGAGCTGAGCAGTTGTGCATAGTGTCCTATTGTAGGTAGCAGGTTATAGACCAAGCAGATGATTGAGCTGATGTATACAATGTTGTCTATCTGCAGGCAGCTGTTTATGAGCAGGAGGAGGTGCAGTAGTACTACTGCAGTTAGTAATATTTCTATAGGTTAACCTATTTCAGCTTTGACATGTACCACCCCTGAGACTGAAGTATACGTACCTAGCAATGCCCTACATCTGCCTTAAAGCTCATACAGAAGTCTGCCATATCTGCAGTCTGCAGGGCGCTATGGTTTATGTGTCAGCTAGGACAGACGGCTGCTGCATAATACTGCTTCAGATATAAAAAGAGAGAAGAAATAAACAATAAATTTCAATATCTGGTTTTAATTAGTGTAAAAAAAAAATATATCGCTGTCAATTTCCTTTAATTAGATTTTGTGGAAACCTCCTAAGCCCTGAAGCCGCCACACAAATTGTGCTATCATCTAGTACTAAATACGGATCCAGCGCGGCTATAACGCTTACAGTCTTTTACAAGGAGAGAAAAAAATCACCAATTTATCCAAATCTGATTTACAGCTAAACAAATGGTAGTGAGCCCCTTCCCTGCCCCCCAGCCTGGAACATCTGGATGCTAGGGATTTTCACTATATAGTGAGCAACAGGTGCAACTAATCGATGTCACCCTGTGAAGTCTCCCCCCGTGTCCTATTTTTCAGGTGTGGCAGGGTCATTTGAGGGGCTTAGAAGCCATGTCAGGCGCCCTGTTGTGTTTTTTCTGGTACTGACGTCTAGATCTTGGATTGTTTAGTAGTGAAGTAGAGGCTGGAGATAAGGTCCAGGAACTAAACATCAGCTAGGAGCTGAGACCATAATGTTAGGAGTAACTTACCTACCGTGAGGGAGTAAACTATTCATATATTATCTAAAGAAGCTAATAATAATAAAATCTTTAATTATATAGTGCACACAGATTACGCAGTGCTGCACAAGCATGAC
Source organism: Engystomops pustulosus (assembly GCA_019512145.1). NCBI lineage: Eukaryota > Metazoa > Chordata > Amphibia > Anura > Leptodactylidae > Engystomops > Engystomops pustulosus. The sequence goes on from CM033643.1 coordinate 20,651,095, forward strand.
AAATTGGACCCTGTCCCATGGGGCTCACATATCTATCAACCTAACAGTATTTTTTGGAGTGTGGGAGTGAAACCAGAGGAACCCATGCAACACGGAGAGAACATACAAACTCTTTGCAGATGTTGACCTGGGTGGGATTTGAACCCAGGACCTTAAGCGTGCAAGGCAGAAGTGCACTCACTCAGCCACCGTGACACCCTTAAGTAAATTAGGTAAAGGCCGTCACTTTAATAACTGGATTAAACTGTGTTGTCTGTTCTATACGGTTTTGTCTTCGTAATTCTCCTAGTATCACTTGATAAATGCTGTGGTGGCATCCGAAGGGGTTAGCAAAGATTAATTAGTCCGTATAGATTGACCACAGCAATTGGTAAAAATCAATTCAATTCACTTGAAGGGAACCTGTCAGCAGCATTTTACCACTAAATTTAAAGTCCCCTCTGGAAGGATATGAAATATCCTTTGAGTATTCCCTCTTTTATGTTTCTTTTAAAAAGGAGGCTCAAGGGGAAGTGCTTCTTCAGACACCCATATCATGGGCTCTAATCTATTAGGAAAAACACTTCTGGTGTCAATTAAAAATGAGTTTTTCAAATTGGGAAAAGCACCAGATTTGTAGTTCTCTTTGTTTTAAAGGAGTTATCCGAGACTGGGACAGTGGTCTGTGGGCGTTCCCGACTGGCAGGGAGCTACAAGAGCGGGGCTTCTGAGCCCTTGTAAACAAACAGGGGCACAGCCCAGAGAGGGGGGGCGCAGAACACCGGGAGCGCCGGACGAGGTAAGTACTAGGTTTTTTTTATGCAGCCCACCCCTGGCTACAACCCCTTCAAGACTATGCAGGCAGATACCTACATAGGGGAAGATTTATCAGAAGTGTTCTAGTTGCCCATGGAAACCAATCAGAGCTGAGCTTTCATTTTCCCACAACTGTTTATAAAATTAAAACTGAGCTTTGATTGGTTTTCATGGGCAACTTGAACATTTTTTCCTCAGGATAAATCTCTATGGTTGGGAATGTGAGCTGTAGATAAAAATCCAGTTCCTGACTATGGGGGAAATATACAAAAAAAGTCTGAGGTAAAACTGTTCTAGTTGCCCATTGAAACCAATCAGAGATCATCTTTATTTTTATAAATAGCTGTGGGAAAATGAAAGTTCAGCTCTGATTGGTTGCCATGGGCAACTAGAACAGTTCTGATCTCTCTTTGGGGGAGAATTATCTGGGGTGTCTGAGAGCACACTAACCCTAACTGTTCTATTTAGTTATGGCAATCAATCAGAGTTTATAAACTTCTGTGGGAAAACAAAAGCTGAGCTCTGATTGGTCGCCATGAGCAACAGTTTGTCTATCAGAAATTTCTGATACTCCACCACTTATAATCGCAGAGTATAAAGTGTTAGATCAACAATACACAAGTACTAGACTTCCTCTTGAAGGGTCCTTTAATTAATGTCTTTAATATTATGTAATTAGAATTTGATTCTTGGGATGGATGATGATCCAATGATTTCTTTTGTTCTGAAAGATTTTAGCCTAATGGCAAAATACTTATACTATGGGGGAGATTTATCATCAAGTTTCTGAGGTAAAACTGTTTTAGTTGTCCATGGAAACCAATCAGAGCTCAGCTATAATTTTATAAACGGCTGTGGGAAAATGAAAGCTGAGCTCTGATTGGTTGCCATGGGCAACTAGAACAGTTCTGCTCTAAGAAACTTATGATAAATATCCCCCATAGGGTTAATTTGCCTTCTTCTGAGTCAACACCCTAGGATTCTGAGCTGGGCTTGTTGGACCTGTATTTAACCTTATCTACTATATGACTATGATAGTGGTTTGGCCATAAGGTGTCTCAGTGACATGTGTCATGACTTGGCTTCGCACGTTCCTTCTCTGTTTTGCTGATGGGTCACAGTTTTTAGTTGTTGCTAAATAGAGCTCTTCTATAGCAGCAGAATATCTATCCCATGATCACATTATCCAGTTTTTATGCTCTTGCACATGAAAATGTATTTGTCTTACGTAATTCTCAAAATTTTACAAGCAACCTGACTTGACTTATATAGAAGTAACTACAATCCTTCCTGCAAACCAACATCTACCATTTACAGGCTGGAAACAACGGGCCTGTGTGTGAGGTCCGCTCACTGCCTGAGCTCCAAACGTGGACAGAAATAGGAACTAATGGCCATCTGCAGGAGCCTAAGACCTGACATTCATTGATTAAGAGCTCACTGAGGAATAATTTGTAACCCAAAATCCAACAATGATCAGAAAACATATTTACTTCCATATATTCCTGGGGATGTACAGTATGTGTAGAATTCCCGCATTCAAGATAATTCAGAAAATATTCTGTAAAATAGTAAGGGAATTATACAAGAAAGGAGAGGATAAGCTACTATAACTATCTCTCATGCTGGAGGACTCGTGATGTCCATGTATTATATAGTCAACTTATTAATTTGAATAGAAATTGTGTAATGCATTATCCCGCCTGTGGGAGCACACTGCAGGTGAATTGAACACTTGCTAAATTGTAATTGGCTGTCAATGTAACAAAGTCTATAGGTCTATAGTCTACTTTTCATCTTATCGCCACATCTTTTATGGTCATAACTTTTGGGTCTTGTGTTATTTTGGTCTTTGTTTTGTGTGGTTATAACTTGTAATGAGCAGACCAGGGTTCAGGTTCAGAGGTTCACAAACTTAGACTTCATTCAGAAATCAGGTTCGGTTCACTCCCACCCCCCCCACACACACACACCAATAACACCCGCAATCACTGCTGAAATTTTGGCAGCAATCTTGTCGCTCACCGTGACGTCATGGGGAGCGACGCTCCTATCCAATATGGCTGAGGATCCCACCAGCCATAAGGATCCTTTCCTTAAGGCTACATTCACACTGTCGTTTCTGGCGTACCGTAGCACGGCGGGCACACGGCAGTGCCGGGGGAGAGCACCGCGCACCCCGCCCCTCTCCACAGGAATATATGGCGCACGGCGCCATATTCCAGAGAAATATAGGACATGTCCTATCTTTCTACAGGGGTACAGAGCGGTACGCTACCGCACCTGTGCTGCACCGTACTACTCCCATACGGCGCCGTACTCTCAATGCTGTCTATGGGCGATGTTTATCGGCCATATATACTTCGGCGGTATATACGTCCCCCATGCGGCAGTGTGAATGTAGCCTTAGTCTTGACTCATCTTATCCTTAGATCTTGATCCGCTTATAAAAAAACATTATTTCGGGGTACTCTGTACTCCGGGGTCATGTATGATCACCTAATTGTTATGATGTGGGTCTAGGGACCAGATAATGTATCGAATGTCTATTGTGAGAAATTGGAGCCTTTATGGGGCTGTGCAATAAAAAACTCTTATTCCCTATTCAGAGGGTAAGGAATAAGTTTAAGATCACTGGAGGTTCCTCGTCTACTCTAAGATTGAGGAAGCAAATGTCAGTGAATGGAGCACAATCACTTCTATGGGTCTTCCAGGATGGTGATCTTGCAGTTCTTTAATGAGATTTGTAAAATCTAATGGTGGACAGTCGTTGGCTGCACAATATTGCTGGAAATCTATGTTTCCAATAAGAACCTATTACTGGTTTCCCAGCTTCCATATGATCTTATAACCCGAATACTGACAAAGCCAGACTCTCTCTTTTCTCAAGACTGTTATCTCTCTTTATCCGCGTTTTAGCTTCTGGAATCATGCTCCTTCATATGACTGCCAAGATTTCTCTATAAATGTAGACTACACATGGTCTGCTTTGCCAGTTTTGGCGCCCATTAGAGACATGATGTGCAGAACAAACAGTCTGCGTGATGCCACCGGTTCTCCAGCATCGTACATCTGTCCTTGTTACTTCTTCTGAAGTTCGAGCTTCCATCTATAATTCATGGCTGTACGTGGCTTTCCTTACCTCACCCTTCATGTCGCCTATAGGACGTCTTGGAGCATGCATCATTACTTTATTGGAAAACAAACTTGAGATTCTGGAGACAAAACTCTTGTCTGAGAGACAAAGGAAGAGTCTGTGTTTCCACTAGGATAGTTATGTTCTACCTAAAAGAAGATGACATTTAAGTGCCTCCTTCCAAGTGCGATTATCCTTGGTTTCCTGAATGAGTCAATGCATGACCTTAAACTCTGAGCAAGACAAGTCACACAAAGCCAGATTGCTTAAATTTACCAATTATTCAATTACTGACGTGAAATTGTATTGTTATAGGACATATACTTATTATTGTAGAAATAGACTGGTTTCTATCATGTGCCATAATAATGCACTATGTAAGATTTGTTCAATAAATGTGGTTAAAATTATTATGAGCTAAGAATATTGATAACCTTTACTTTGTTCTTAGTGAGTTTCTGTAGCTTACCTGCAGTTACCTGGCCTGACCACTATACTGTGAATGGAGCTGTCTCCTTCCTGTTATATTCTGTGTTTATCTATGGGGGTGCTGTTTGTTGGATCACAGCAATCTAAAAGAAGGTCCTCGAATATAAAAAATGTAGCTAAAAAAAGTGTTGTCCTAAGTTATATTAAATATATCCCCAGGAAAGAGGATAACAATATGGTTCTCGGTGGTCCGACTACTCGGACCCCCATCAATCAAAAAAATGGGGACCCCCATCTCAGTAATTGATGAAGCAGGTGTCCTCCTACTCCATTCAATGCTATTGAAATAGCCAATTACAGTGCTTGAGTATCTCTGGCACTTACATTGAATGTACATGAAAGGATATTGGAGATACCTGCATGCTGTGCTCTGCAATTTCTGGTGCTCCGTTAGTATAGAATGGAGGCACAGAATGCACACTTAACACACCGCTCCATCACTTAGTGAGATGGGATCCCCGTTTTTGAGATCAGAGAGTTTTCCAGTGCTCGGACGACCACTTATCAGCCGGTTATTCCTTATCCTGTGGATATGTTAGTACAACCCCTTTAAATATAATTTTAAGATTTATTACTTTCATCATTGTGATTGTTCAGAACCAAAAAGTTAAACGCAAGAGCCATAACTTTTTTTTTTGTTATTTTTCACAATGGGACTGGAAAATTGATTAGGTTCTCCAGTTGTGATACACCACGGATTTCCAAAATGGAGGGTCAACCTTCCTTAGTAGAGAACCATTGACACTTCACCATCATTGAGGCTTCCAAACTTTTCAGTACAGACACAGATATACTTTCCGAAGATATTTGTGGGCAAAGTGATCTTCTTTTCAAAAGCGGTGGGAACCCAAACTCAAAATGAGTTGATGTTCACATTTGTCTCGTAGGCTCCATTGCTCATTCCTTCAGATATGATGAGAAGTACTGACTGTAGGTAGTGTTTTCCTTCATGTGTCCAATGACATATCCCCCAGCAGGCAGACCCCATTATAAGTCATTACTGTCAACACTGGTAGTATCTATCATGCGAAAGAACCGGCACTGTCATAGCTTCTGTCATAAATAGAAAGCACAGGGCAGATGTCCAACCTGCCATCTAATAACATGGAAAAGCTTAGAACATACAGCATGTTAACAAAACTAAAGGTCAGCACACAGGTGCGTATGTATCGCACAAGTCAGTTTTGTGACGTGGCTGCACTATACTTCATTTCTGCACTGAAGGGGGCATACCGTGCAGCAGATTTAACAAAGTTAAAGGTGCACCAAAAAAAAAAAAGTGCTGCGCTCTTTTGGTGGCGTCAGATTCATGAAGAACGTGCACCAAAAATCCTGAATCTGGCGCCCCCTGCACACTACACAGGCAACTGCATATAGTACAGACTGCACTGTTCTTAGTAAATGTACATGATAATCAATACGTACACTTTCTTTGTTCTATGTTATCCTTCTGACTACTTTCAGCATGTATCCAAAGAAAATAAATGTAACACAGATTCTAGAGTACTACAATGTTTCCGGACTATACGTTCCTGCGCAGAGTTAGGCCACATGCACACCAACATTCGGAAGACCAATATCCGGCCGCACAGTTATTGGTCCCCATTGATGTCTATGGCCCCCAGTCCCGGTGTGGTGAGAACTTGTTGTCTCTCCGCACTGTAACCAGTTAAGGAAAAATATAGGACTTGTCCTTTATATCGCCATACTATGGCGCTTGTCGCTCGCTTCTCTATGGAGGGGTAAACAGAGCTCACCCCTCCTCTCCTGCACGTGGCTGTAGCGCAGGCGAACATAGATTTTTGTGCAAGGAGCCTTACCCTATCATGGCTGTATATACAGCTCCCTTGTATACAGCTGTGTATTTTCTCCGTATGCTTGATAAACTCAGTGCAGATTTTGTAGACAATATAGAAAATGGGATACTGTAGTCATGTTTCATTTAAAATACAGGCAGTCCCCGGGTTACGTACTAGATAGGGTCTGTAGGTTTGTTCTTAAGTTGAATTTGTATGTAAGTCGGAACCGTATACATTATAATTGTAACTCCAGACAAACTTTTTTGGTCTCTGTGAAAATTGGATTTTAAAAATGTTGGGTTGTCATCAGAACCAGGATTAGTAATAAAGCTTCATTGCAGACTCCTAATAACTGTTATAGCTGATTATTGTAGTCTAGGGCTAAAGTACAGTCAATTACCAACATCCAGAGGTCTGTTTGTAACTAGCCGTCGTCTGTTAGACGGGTGTTCTTAAGTAGGGGACCGCCTGTAATTATACAGCGGTATCAACTTTAGATTCTGGGCACCTCTAACTACTGTACCCTTTATAATAATGGTATTGTAATCTTATGTATCAGGCAAAAGGGACCAGGTGAAATTACTCTTAGCATAACCTCCTGTACTGGTAAATATACAGAAGAACACTGTGCATAAGTATTAGGCAGGTGTGAAAAATTCAGCAAAGTAAGAATTTCTTTTCTTTATCAATAAACAAAATGCACAGTTAATGAACGAAAGAGAATCAAATTTCAATCAAAATTTGGCGTGACCAGTAGAGATGAAAGGACCCATAGCTTCAGTTCGGGTCCTTTCGGGTCCTGGGTTGGCCCAGGGGACATGTAAACTATAGATTTGTTCATCTGTAATGATCGGCCCTTACCTTAACAACAGCATGAGTTCTTCTAGGTACACTTGTATAAAAATTTTGAGGGATGGAAGATGGTTCCAAGCATATTTGAGAACTAAGCACAGATCTTCTGTGGAGGTAGGTTGGTTTATATCCTATTGTATCTTCATGTGATCCCAGACTAACTGGATGATGAGGAGATTGGGGTTAATACCATCACTTTCAGGACTTTGTTCTTCTTTACAATTAAGATAGACCTTAATGACATTGGCTATATATTTGGGAATGTTCTCCTGCTGCTGGATAAATGTTTAATACTTCTACAAAAACTTCTTATTTTGAAAACAATTTAATTTTGCAACCTTTTCCATATTTGCCTTAAACTTCTGCAGAGTACTATACAACTATAGGTTTTCTATTAAGAACACATGTATCAAGATTGCCAATCTAAAGGTACCCAAAGGGGTAAACACTCCCCAGATGGTAAGTATTGCACTAAGTTTGACAACCCATTAAGGGATCCAAACACCAGAACATTACAAATAGTTCTAGTAAACCTTTCTGGCTCTTCTGAAGTACTTTTATATAGAAAACGAACATTATATTGTAAAACAACATATTGGTGATGATAAGCGGAGCACCGAGTGTGGCACATGTGGGTTCTGAACGATCCTCCTGATCGGATTATTAATAATTGAACTGTCATGAGAAATATTACTGTGAGCTGTGTATGAACATAATAAAGGCGAGGCAATAAATGTGTTCGAAATGAAATATGCTTCGGGATTCTCCTCTGATACATCTTTCAGGATACAAGTTATAATTGCCAACGAGAAAAATCATATAATCGCTATCAGTACAGTCATCATTATATAATGCTGGTACCATATGTTGCGATACAAAGCAGTGAACCATTGGAGCTTCTCTATGGAGGTAATTCCCCCGATAACGAAACTTTTTGCAGGGTGTTTAATGGCAAAACCTTGTTACAAGTGGATTTAGCATAAAGGGATAACTGCAAATTTCAGAATTCAGAGCATACTTTCTCCTAGTTTTCACAAACACTTGTATCCAGTCTAATCCACCATGTCTAAGTGTGACTAAAGGCTTATAGTTGCCCTTTCCATCTTTCTTTAACAAGCTATGACCACCCAGTTTTAACTCAGCCTGGCTATAGTTTTCTCTAAGCACTATCTTCTAACAGAACAGCTCATCAGTCTCTGCTCAGCACTTATCCCACCACATTTTATACTCAGACATGAATTCCTCATTCATCTGTTCCTGCACTCAAAACAAATGTAAACAAGAGCCTGAAGTGAATTTCGGACTTGTAGGGGCTATAATATTCATACAGCCCAGGGCCCATAGCAGTCATACACTCCTCCTGCCTTTAGAAGATTAATAGTGCATTAACCAGATAAAGCATTCAAAATTAAAGTATTCAAAATTACAAAACATTAATTTCTGGACCTCTGGTCAAGCCAAAAAGAAAACTTAGGAAGGACCTTAACACAACTTCCCACCTATCAGCTTGACTGGTCACAATCTATTTCTTAACAATTTATTTGCAAATTTAAAAAAAAACATGAACCAGGTTGAGACAGAATTCACCAAGAAGACAGTTCTTCGTATGCCGTGATTTTTTAATCGTTTCTCGAAAACTCAATTATTTTTTTTGTAAAAAGTTATTTGACTTTATTTCATGTTTCCATTGTCATGCTGAGCTGGTCCAGCCCATTTGACAAACATTTTCCAACAGTATAAGATTGGTTTCTTGAACTGCATAACAATTGGATCTTCCAAGTAGCCACTGATTAGGTATAAAGTAACTTCAGGCTTCTTGAGGACCCTTAGGACCTTCATTGAGGACTTCCACAATGTATTCAATTCTTATATACAGATAACAGAAGTGAGCAGTAGACTTTTCAAGGATCATGGTAGCACAAAGCAATAAACAGTTGTGGGTTGCTGGTAAATAATGAGGTAGAATAGGTTTATTAGACATTTCCTTACATTCCTCAGCCCTGTCTTCTCACACAAGCCACAAGGACAATGATGCAATGTCTTGAAGATTGGGTTTAGCACCATTGATCCACAGCTACTGTCTCCTTTCATGCTGTAATCATACCTTGAAGTCATAAAAGTATTTCACATTTTTCATGTGCCTTGAGGTGCATTGAAGCTCACCATATAGGGTATAAATGAGGAGGCTTATTATGTAGGAAATCTCCAAATGGTAGCAGTGAGTAGTTTATCATACATTATCAGAAGCTATTTCGAAAAAAGCCGAAAGGTTCATGAATGTGAACTCTGTCTAAATGAGAGCTGCATTTTAACTCGTATTATCTGCGGAATGAGATTCCTTCCTCTGTTAAAACAAATTCTTCGGCTTGGCATCTAACATTGCTGTTTTATTTAGCTCAGGGAGAGCCTTTTCTTGTTGTCTATGATTATGGGATGTCTAGGACTCTCTTTGTGACATTTGCTGTTGTGTTTCATAGTTGTGTGAAACAGATTCGTAACTTCAGCTTCTTGGACATTATCTTGAGTATACTATGGATACATTACTGCAACCTTTCATCAGATAAGTGATCATTTTCCTCTTATTGATCCAGATACCAGGATGCTCTTAAAGGGGTATTCCCAAAAAAAACAAGATTCTTAAATATATTCAGGATAACACAATAACACATTTTCTAATTCACTGTTGTTAACAAAAATACAGAATTCCACAAATATTATTCCAACCTGTCTCTATCAGTCCTGATGTACACAACTTCAGTTGCCCCAGGATCCAACTGTAAATCTTCAGATTTTTATGGTCAGACACGACAGATTCTTCTCATGAACAGCTTCTGTTGTCTTCTCCATACAGTGTGATCTCTGTCGCTCCCCCTCCATTACAAGATAAGGTCACACATAGACACAGAAAGACACTTTTCAGATAGTTTCAGATAGTGGTAGATTGTTCAGAAGCTAAATAAAAGTGTATACAAACCCTGTACCCTGATAAGCTAAGCACATTGTTAGCTCACAGCATCCCATAGCATAGAGGAATCATGAAGTGTCTGCTTAGAGAGTCCCCGCTCACACTTAGAATTCTTACACTGACTATCACTGAATAAAACTGAGTAAAACTGTAAAGTTAGGGGGTTAAAATGATCTTTATAGTGTAAACATCACTAGGGGGTTACAATTTGAGAACTTTCTTTCATGGGCAAACCACTTGAACTTAGTATTTTACACCATAAAGAATGCTATATCAGAAATTAGTTTTCAGAACTCTTTCAGTATTTATATAATTAAGAGTCATTAATTCAGCTGGCATTGTCTTATGAGAGGTTGTTTTTTGTAAGATATTTCATATTTTTAGTGGTACCATTTTGCAGTACCATGCCTCATTAATTACCTTTGCACTCATTAGCTAACTATTAATTGTACAGTAATTGTACTACTAAACTCATAACGAACAAACCTTTTATTGAGAAAAAAAGCTACTAACAACTCCATGAGCTACAGTGATAGATGTTTTGATTGAGGAGATAAGATTGGAAGTGTTTGCTTTAGAGGCACACAAAGCCTGGTTAAGGACAAATCTCTTCTTCTCACCCAAGACTGGATAAAGTAAACCATGCAATCTGCCAAACCCCATTGGAAAGATCAATGTGAAAGACCTCGGTGTAACCCCCTTCCATGGCCAATTATAAAACAAGTGAAAAATAAGAGTAGAAAACCTACTGTAGACAGTTGCAAAACGAGAATGTGGTTCCATGATGGAAAATTTTCCTCCCTGCACCATGAATCTTTGTGCCTTATCAGAAAAGGGACACTACTCAGAAGAAAGTGCGGATATCAAAATTTTGGTGCAATGTTTTCATCAAATTGTGACGTTGTGTAAAGATATCTAAAGATTTGTCAATCTGTCAATTTCATCATTCACCAGCGGCAAGTTTAGTTTAGTTACAAATGATGTAATTAACATCCATCAAACAATGATAAAAGGTACAAACAAGAATATTTGTGATATTGCCATTTGCACCAACAAATCTCCCAGGGCAAAGATCAAATGAATCTATTCAACCAATGATAGCCAAGGGATTGTCCTTTTAAAGGGAACCTACCACTACGGATCTACCTATAAAGGTAGATTGGGTGGTAGGTGCATCTGTAGGACGTGAGTATGGCCCTTTCAAGGGCTAATTCTCATGTCTCTGTAATCTTTTGATATTTTTTATTTCGCTAATATGTAAATTTTCTAAAGAGGCTACTGGGGTGTGGTGTAGCCGGAGCTGGGGCTATACGGCATGGCTACTCCACGCCTCAGTGGCCTCTTTGATCCTCCTACCAGATAACTTCGGCATGCAGCTCCTCACAGCTGGGTGCCTTTGTCCACGAAGCCTGCCGTCTGCGCATGCTCAAAACAGCAGGCTTGTGTCTGAGCGCTTACTGCTCCAAAAGCGCAGACGGCAGGCTTCGCGGACAAGGGCGCTCAGCTAGGAAGAGCTGTCTCTGTATATGTCTCTGTACACAATGGTCATCAATTTTTGGAATTTTGCTGGACGCTTCTGTTAGCACAGGTGCTCTGGAAGGTGCTCATTCCCTTAAATTACATGAGATAAAGATCCAGTCACACAGTATTTGGTGAAAGTGCACTCTGTATTATAGACAATTCCTTTTAAGGAAACAAAACGTGGTCAATAGACCTTCTTCAGACAGTTTGCTTAAACAGATGCCACTCTACAGAAGCTGAACCTGCACTCCCTCTTCCATAGGCACCATACACTGCTATATGCGATCCCAAGCAGCCCTGTTTAAGCAAACTGTGTCTGAAGAAGGTCTATCGACCGAAACGTCACGTTTTGTTTTCTGAGAGGAAGTGTCTATAATAAAGAGTGCACTTTCACCAAATGTACCTCCTTTACCCCCTTTATCTCACCATATACAATGGTGTCTACCATGTCATCTGGATGTTTATCTCCAACATACATTTCAAACACAGTGTGAATAAACCCTTAATCTAAACATGAAGATTGATATACAGGCAGTCCCTAGGTTAAGTACAAAATAGGTTCTTTAAGTTTGTTCTTAAGTTGAATTTGTGTGTAAGCCGGAACAGGTATATTTTCAAAATATTGTGGTCTGTCTGTAACTAGGGGTCGTCTGTATGGGTATGCCCTGTCTCTCCAGTTTACATTAGGCGGAGATGCGGAACAACATCTTGCTCCTTTACTTTTTAAGTCATTCTGTTGTAAATTTACTTTTGTACTTGGAATCATTGTGCATTGCCATGACTTTTTTGGCTATGCTTTAGCTGCTGCATAAATTTCCTGATATTTACTCTGGAAAACTTTGTTATATACAGTTCATGGTGATTGCAAAACAAGCCTAAAAACTTCTCTTCCTTCATACATGACAGCTTGTATGAGGTGTGCTGTTGTGCCGTATTAATATGCTCTGTTTGGTGTATCTTTATATTATGCTGCATATTATAGTGATACATCTCCATTTTGGTCTCATCCATTGTTCCACAAGTCTTGTGGTTATTCAGATGCAACTGAAGGTGCGCTGTAATGTGTTTTTTTTTAGAAATAAGAGACTTTCTCCATTTAACCCTTTCACACAAGATATACTTATGCAGTCAACTTCTAATTATATTGTCATGAACTTGAATATGTAGCATACCAACTGGGCATAACTGTCTTAAATGTTTAAGCTGAATTCTCTAGTTTCTCAGCAATCTTGCAAAACGTTGGCTTTTATAGAGGTCTCCACAGTTGCTGATGATTAATGCTGAGCGTACCCGTTAAGGTTCGGCCTCGCTGAGTTCGGCCGAACCTCAAACCAAAGTTTTTTTGGACACTGAATCCGAACACTTAAGTGTCCTATCATCACTATTTAATCGTCTCTCCCCATGGCGTCATAGGGTTGCGACAATCCTAAGGAAAATTGTGCCAAGGCTTTGTCAGTGCCATTTAAAGGGTTAGCACACACAATTGATGTCAGCACCAATCACGGGTTTCCTGGCAGCAGTAAACCCGAACTCCAAACTTCTGGTTGAAGTCTGGTTTGGGTCTACTGATAATATGCAAATTAAGAGCATTTTATTAGAAAGCACCTGGTTGCTACTTACTCTCTTAATATCTATGCAAATAGTAAGGGTGTACCTCAATTTTTGAAATAAATAATGCCACGCTGGAATCTGTTGTGTGGTGTTGTATTCATCTGATGTTCTTGTCCATAATTCTAAAACATTCTACAAGCCAGATGCCTGATTTTTTTTATTATGTCTCAAGACTGAAGACATATATATTATACTTAATAACAATATCTATTTGTGGTAAGCTGTTTTTGAAGAAAGATTTTTGAGATGATCACCAAAAGTTGAAGTAAATTGCCGAAGTTCTGAAACTTAGAGTACCCGATTTATTCCATGTTTCCAGTGGGGAAGGGCACCATAAAATTATAGACTTGGTGGTATTTTGATGTCATTTTATTAGCAGGAGCTACTTTTCTAGAAGGCGGTCCTCTTAAAAAATTATTGGATTTATCTAAATAGAAAAGGCTATTATATAAAAATCTAGTATAGATCAAGGGTACTTAGAGAGGACTACAAATAATTAAAAGAAGGTGGTCCTATTAATAAGGACAAAATTAGGAGCTATATAAAAGTGAAAAAGTAAATGAGAAAATCAACAACAAAAAAAAGATTGGCCTAGATCGAGTGTGGTCTTTCTTAAGTGAGGGATACATGTGCTTAGTAGCAGATAGTCTTCTTAATTAAAATAAATGCTGTAGACATGGGATTGGAAAGTTTGCAAGAGAAAAATCTGGGTTAAGAGGAAGGGTCAATAGGTTATTATAAATAATAAATAGGTCATCTGGTGGTGACTTAACCCAAAATAAATCATAAATACAAAAAAAACAAAAGATTAGGTTTTGGAAAAGTTGCACAACACAGAACAATAGAGTCCTATAGTCAATTATTGATTGACAATAAATATATTACGTAAGGATAATAGTATCATGCAATTTATAGAATGATTCAGTTCACCAAAATGTCACATGTAAAATCGTACACCCATGGTCTTCACCCGAGCAATGGCAACAATGGAAATGTAAAGAAATCATTTGTATTCAATATAATTACTAAGCTTATCACGTCACGTAAAGAAATCCTTGTTCTAAAATAGAATTAAAAGATTGTGTGACAGTCTGCAGCAGACAGTGCATTGATAGTCTGTGCATGAAGGATAAGAGCATTCACTGCCTGCTAATCTATTCCCAGATGGAGGTGGATACAGACGAGAAACGGCATCGCACGCGCTCCAAAGGTGTTCGAGGTACGTTCCGTGCTTCACTAAATCACTCAGGGCCTCCACTCTGCAATGACCTTCATCCCGCAGAATCTCTCTTCGCAATTCATTCTGACCCTTACTTTTGCATAACCTTTTGGGTAATTTTCTATAGCAGAGGGGTACTTATGATAGATGATAAATTTTTATATATTTTCCATTCTCTCTACAGTTCCTGTGGAACCAGCCATACAAGAGCTGTTCAGGTTAGTGCTCGCAGTGTAAAATGTATCCCATTAGCAATTTAGAAAATTCAGGCCTTTTAATGGGCATAATGCACTTTCAAGTTCATCGGTGCCTTGCTCATGCCCTGCTGCATTGATTAAATTAATTCTCTCGAGGCTGGCTAATAAAATAGATTTGGCATCGCCTCCTTTCTTTTTTAACTCCAGTTATTTGATTTGTGTCTTCCTGTCTTTTTTGCCCTCCATCTCCCTAATTTACCTTTCCGAAAGTAGTGCAGGGTTAGGTGTTCCTCTAATTAACCTGTCTGGTCTGCATCTAATACAAGGATAGTCATCCCTGTAAATCATCTGTCTGCATCTAGCACAGGCATATCCATCTGTCATAGTCACCTGTCTCCATCTAGTCCAGGCAGATCCAGCCTATAACCTACAACAAGCATCTAATGCTAAAATATATTTATGGGTTGCGCACAGAGACTGGAGTCTTGTCTATCAATTTGTTCCACATATGGACGTTTTAATGCTGTTACTTTCTGTATCCACTGAAATAATAGGGTTTTAGTAAGTTTACCATGTTATCATACCATTTGGGTGTCTACAGGTACTGGAGAAATTGGTTTCTCCGGCAGTGTAACAAATCCTTCAAAGAGTTAGGCCCCATTCACATGACCATTGGGGCAACGTATATCCGGCTGCAAATGTGAGGCCAGATAAACATTCCCCATAGATGGCTATGGCACCCGGGCTGTGTCCGGTGAGCACGAGTGCCCACTATTCTGAGCTGTGGCCACAAAAAAATGTAGAGCTTGATCTATTTATGGCTGTAAAAACAGCCGGGCAGCTCTATTTTCTATGGAGAGAGGAAGGGTGAGCGTGCTCATCCCTCCTTGTCTCCGGTACCTCCCATATGCCCGTCCGGCTACCGCTGGATGGGCATAAGTTCGTGTGAATACACCCTTAGGCTTGATGTATTCCACATGGAGCAAGTTGGAAACAAACTCTTTTCAAAATCCCAAAAGGATATTAAACCAACATCAAAAACCACCGAGCTGCTATAAAATGACTTATGCTCAGTCATCTGGTACATGTCCTATGAACAGAAGGCAGATGAAGGTCACCGATACCTCCAAGATTTGCTAACTTGATTCCAATGGAAAGCAGCATATGTAAATTCTTCGACTAAGGAATTGTTACTATTAGGAAAATTACATAATTTAGAGAAATCCAACTTTTAGCAAACCAATTAAAAGTATCACTCAACTACAATTTCTGTCTCTACAGACAAACCCCACAATGGTTACTACCTAGGTATTTCAACAAGCCATTGTCCTGGAAAGTGCCATAATATCATCTAATTTGGTTTGAACATGGGTCCTTATAAGAATTTTATACCTGAATCTCAGAAACCTTATAGTTTGATTTACATCTTATTATGACACAATTCACCACATTAAGCAATTATTGTTGGCTGAAGGATAGACATTGGGGTGTTTATCATGCCCTGTTTTCCACTTTTCTAGCATACAAGGCATGAAAAAGCTGCAATTCCTGGTGGACAGAAGGAAAACTGGAACTTTTTCTCCCTTATGACACCATAAAGCAGATTTTTTGAAGTGTGCATGTCAAGGCGCACCTCAAAGTCTACTATAGCCTGCACCAGGATCCTGATGTGTATTTCCTTCAGGATAGCTCAGAGATTATGATGCAGTAGTGTTAATAAATTCACCCAAATATGTCTGTGCTACGTAAATACATGCAGAATGTGCATTTTAACCTACATACTTAGACAGGATTGAGTGTTACAAGGGCTAATCCCAAATATCAAAACATTGTGCAGCCCACCAATATTATTTACCATTTATCAGAATCCTGGGTCCTCCATTTGGGTCCAATGAAGCATTATACTGTACCTTGTTTGGCTATCTGTTTGGTTTCCAAAAACTGTGAATGATGCCTAAGCCTTGCTCCTGACTCCCTCTGCATTCAAACAAGACACCTTAAAAACTTGGGCAGCCGTGATGGCACGGCCACTTAGATTCCCTATGGAGAAGGAAGGGATGAGCTGTGCTCACCGCTTCTTTCTGCGGCCGGCTTGCGGCTCATTGCACACGTCCGCAGAGGCCTCAAAGGGATAGATACCGAAATGAATCGATACAGTATACAGTGCCAAAGCATAGCCATCTTGTAATTCTTTCAATTTATTTGCCATAGACAAAAGTCTACAAGATTAAGTAGAGCCATCCATTGACACCACCTGTTTGCTTCACGTTCTATGGTTTCTATACATTGAATAACAAGCTTTTCATCCTTGTAATTCATTGATCCATTAAATTTAGGCATGGTAACCTCAAAATTTTCTGTTGTCTAAATGTCTGTTGAGAAATGTTCTACGATACTCTTCAACTTACACTTATTATAATGGGGGAGATTTATCAGATGTGACATAGAGTAGATTTCTTCTAGTTCCCACGGCAACCAATCAGAGCTCAGCTTTCATTTTCTCACACCTATAAAATGAAAGCTGAGCTCTGATTGGTTGCTATGGGCATCTAGAACAGTTTTACGCCACACACTTCTGATAAATCTGCCCCTATATTTAAGTGTGGTCTAGTCTTTTGTGCAAACATGGCACCCACCATTTCTATCCCTTGTTCCTTCTCTACAGCTGTCCTACTCCTGGTTGCGATGGGAGTGGCCATGTTAGTGGTAAATATGCAAGACATAGAAGGTAATTATAAAATATATACTAGTAAAATTGCAGACTTGATGTAATTGTTTTCAAAGTATCGGTATTTAAGGTGGATGTGATGTTTGTGTAGTGCATGGTTTAGGTTTACCAAAAAACATTCAATAACATAGTCTGGGACTGTGACCATTACTTTGACAACTGAAAAAATCAATGTCTTCCTTCAAACTGAAGCCAAATGCTTAGACAAAGTAACAGAATATGATATCCCGATACTAGTTCCATTGGACAACATAAGTGAAGTGAATAACACTGGTTATCTCATAACAAGGGCACCTGTCAATATTTGTTCTTCGAACAATCAATTGATGTATTGGAAGGAATATTGGACAAGTTTAAGGATCTAAGCAACTTAACCAAGGGTCAAATTATGTTGTCTAGACATTAATGCCAGTGCATCTCCAAAGTAGAAGGTCTGTAAAGATGATTTTGGTATGCAAGGGTCAATAACTGTAAGGACAAATGGTGGAGGGTCAACATAGTCATGGACACACAACATTGATTGGCTCATGTGTGATTTGTGAAGGTCCTGTGTCACACTTTACATGGCATTGAGGATGTACCTGCTAAAATCTTGGTGACAGTTACTATGGGACACCTTCATAAGTCTTGTCCATGGCTCAGCGGGTCAAAGCAGTTTTAGTGGCATGAGGTGAGACCATATAATAACTTATTGGTCTTTGTTGTAAATTATGTGTCAAAATTGCCAATTTTAAGGCAAACGAAAAATCAATTTATAATACTGTTTATAGAAAATGATTCTGAAGCAACATAACTATTGTGAATTCCCCAGACCTATTCTGTTCAGATGTCCATACTGAAGGATGCTTAAAACTATGGTCACAAGGCTTTCTTCACCATAAATATACATGACATCATAGCATAGTATAGATGGATTAAGAGCACTTGCTGTACTGTATGAAAATTGTGCCCCCCCCCCTTCCGCCACCACCACTGTAAAACAAAGTAAACTGTGTTTCATCTACAAATTTGTAGTTTTGTGTACTGTATATTTAGGATAAGAATAGTTGGACTACGGACCCCTGTGTAGCCTGGGCGGCCACCCAAATCCTCCATACTTAAATTCACTACCTTGATTCAGACACATTGGTGGAAATCTCTTAGGATTATAATATGGTACATAAAATTTTGTATCCTACCTCTAAATATACTTTGTGCATTTTAGGGTGGTCCATAAGCAAACAAAGCAAACCTACACATTTTCAGATAAATGCAGGGATTGATTTAAAGACCATATAAGGCACACATTTACAAAAATATGTGATTTATTTTAAATGCCAAATATTCAAATTACCATATTTGGGCATGTTGACCAAAAAATAATAATCTGTAGTTACATCAAAGGTATATACAGGCAGCCCCCAAGTTACGTACAAGATAGGTTCCTTGGGTTTGTACTTGAGGTTGAATTTGTCTGTAAGTCGAAACTGTATATTTTATAATTGTAGGTCCAGACAAAATTATTTTTGCCCTAGTGACAACTGGATTTTCAAACTTTTTTGCTGCAATGGGAACAAGAATTATCAATAAAGCTTCATTACAGACACATTACAGTTGATCATTGCAGTCTAGGACTATAGTAAAGCATTCAGGAAGCTTAACCAAAGGTCACAGTGGGCAGATGGGTCTGCCGTCTTTAACTAGGGGCAGTCTGTAGGTCAAGTGTCCTTAAGTAGGAGACCTCCTGTAGTTGTTTTTATATTTTAGTATTTCTACTAATGGTGTTTTTATTTTTTTTTCATAATTCCTCAATGACTACGTATTTTTATATTTTCTATCATATTGCCTGCACTGAACTACGTCAACGCAGTATGAATTCTGGATAATGTTTGAATGAATGAATGAACAAACAAGGGTTTCTAATGCAAACTATTTATAGAATGTTACAGAAAATTTACTTCCTTCGTATATTCGTACATCATAGAAGGAGCATTGTCATAGAGTATGTACTTCTCACAAGCATTCAAATATGGATGGATGTGCTCTGAACATGAGTGTATTTCCTAGATTAGTGGTTCTCTTCATGTGGCCTCTTATTACAGTGTCTTAATAGTTTGTACAAGTAGGTATCAAATGTAAGCTCCGGTCAGATTAAGAAAATGTATCAAATGTGTTGTTCGTCCCCAGTTTTACCTTGCCTGGTAGTCACATGTTGACTCCTAACTTGACAAATCAAGTAGAATGGACACCCATGAAGAAGAGCTACAGGAGGTAAAGAGTCAGGTTTAGGAATACTGTAGTGAAAACATTGGCAAGGAATATATATTCTCATACTTTCATGTCAATTTGCAAATATTTTTATGAATGAATAGCCACCACGAATCAATCCCTCAAGTGAAACATTGGTATGGAAGACACATATATCATGGCCCCATTGATATTCAAGGAAGTAAACTGTTCATCTATGCATCTTTGCCTCATATGGTATGGATCATTTATGACCCATAAAAATGACACATAATGGGTCTGAGCAATGTGCCTGCATTGCCTCCATTCCTCATCTTCATGGTCCATTTCAGAAAATTTTTATTTGCGCCGGAAATTAGCGCCCCCAATACTCGTCTCATTTAAAAACACTCGATTGCTCAGATGGATATTGTTGTGTTACTGACAGCGGCTGTACTGTGTAAGACTGATGGATTTAATGGCTGATGGACTGTATGATCTTCCATAGTCCTTGTATTATCCAGGCACATCTAAATTGTGAAAATAATCTAACTTTTTTAAAATAGTGTGAATTATCAGGCACAGACCAATAACAAGTGGTCAAGGTACAAGTAGCTTCCATTGTTTGGAAACAAAAGTCTGTTTTTTGCGCAGTGATCTATGTCCCCAATTCAGTGGGAAGAGTTTTCATCCATTGTATATATCAGCAATATCCATTGTAGTCGGACGCTGGATATCTGCCTGTTGACTTCAAAAGGAGCGCAACTACATTCTTGGGGTTGACCGGTACACAACGACCACTATCTAGAGGTGGATGTCCTAATAGATCGGCCTTTGTTTATGTAGGAAATTGTCATTTTCTACAGCAAGTTTTTTGGTTAGAGATTTTGGGTCTTTGCGCCAAAAAAACGGTCTATATAAATGAATTCTGTGTTCATACTATTGACCCTTGATGTTTGCTGCAGATTGCAACATCCTGTAAAGCATCCATCTTCTAGAATGCTTAACATATGGAGAGTACAATCAGTGGTGCAACAATGATAATAGCACAATAACGGTCATCAATGTGAAAAAGAAGACAAAAGATACGGCACTCACTCATCAGTTCTTCTTTATTTTTTGTGAATCATAGGACGGGAAAGTAATGCAAGGCACTATTGTCGGTGAAGGACCGTTTCGCACACTCCTGCACTGTCTACCCGTATACGGTTCGTCGCCGACGATAGTGCCTTGCATTACCTCCCTGTCCTATGATTCACACTAAATAAAGTAGAACTGTTGGGTGAGTGCCGCATCTTTTGTCTTTTTCACATTGATGTGCACGTTTTTGCTGGCGGAGCACCACTGGAGAACTTCATAGGCACCTGGTATGTGCAATAGTGTCCTTGCCATCATCTATCACACACAAGTCTGGTAGTGCCGACACTCTCTTGGGATCAGTGCATTCACCATCCCCGAAATATGTTTTTTTGAGAACAATGGTCATATCTATGTCGAGGAGCACGTAGAATATTGCTTTTATACTTGGCAATTCAAGGTCCCGACTTTTATGATCGATGATTGACTATAGCCATTATTAAAGCTCTTACAAGGTGGTCCTGGTATTATGCTGTAACAAAAAGACCTTAAGCTATGTCTCTATGTGTAATAACATTTTTTAGTGGAACTTACTCACCATACCTTAGGTGGTGTTAACACGAAATGCAGTGCGGGTTATCAGGAGAGGATTAAAGCTGGACTAGACCTTCCTCCAGGGGCTTCCGGGTTTAGATGAAAGAATATATGGAATGTCTACAGAATTAGTAAACACGGCCATTGTACTTGTGCTGTGGGGGAATGAGATAAGATACAGTGAATTTCTATGCCGTCTTTCCAGAATCGGAAATTGGGTTGCAGCACACTTGTACAATCACTTCCAAGCAGTAGCTCATGAAATGAAGGTAATTAATGGAGCAATTACACTGTACAAAAGCACAAAAAAATAGAAACCTTCCTTATGCCGCGCCGTGTGTGGAAAACAGAACGGGAAAAACACAGTTAAAAGACGTCTCATAGCTGTACTGCAAAATAACTTTATGAGGGCAAACTTTATAGTCAAGCAAGGGGATTGAAGCCATGCCAGGAGCAGAGTCGTAACGAGAGCTACCCCCACTGCTAGCGACCTTTCGTCTGGATATGCTCTCATTATCCGTTACCCATTATCCCAGCAGAATGTTTTAACCTTACGGTGTCACAATTTATTTTTGGGTCTGATATAATGTCTTGTGGTGTTAATAACCCAAAATGAAGCTTTAATGTTGATAGGAAGAAGAGCAGCAAAAAAAGTGGTAAACATGTTCCAGGGTCAGAGAAGTCTACAAAATGAAGAAATCAAAAATGTTACGGACTAATTCATAACTACTAATGCAGCATTAGCTAATAAGGCAATATGTGGGGTAAAGTTTGTTATATTGGTAGCAGTTTAGAATATATATATATAATCTCATCTGAAGGAAAATACTTGTCTTTCATTTTGGGGCTGTAAAGGGATTATTTTTATTTCTTTAGGATACTGTATCTATGTCTTGTCAATTAAGGATTCAATGGCAGGGCTCCCTCTAATTGAATAGTAGGAGGTTTGTTCTTAAGTATTTGTATACAAGTCGGACCCGTATATTTTGTCATTGTAACCCCATCCAGAAATTGGTCTCTGTGACAATTGGATTTTAAAAATGTTGGGTTGTCATAAGAACCAGGATTAACACTAAAGCTTCATTACAGACACCTGTGATAACTGTTATAGCTGATTATTGTAGCCAAGGACTAAAGTACAGTAAATTACCAATATCCAGAGGTCCGTTTGTAACAAGGGGTCGTCTGTAAGTCGGGTGTTCTTAAGTAGGGGACCGCCTGTACTTATTTGGTTTTTATTTCCTGAAGGTCATAATGGACATGGATCTTTATATCTGCCAGTTTTTTTTTTAGGCGAATTTTGTTGTTTTTGTGAATTTTTTCCTGCGAATTTTGCTGCCGTTTTTTCAAGCATGTATCTTTACTTTCCAAATGTTCTGTGTGAAATTTCTCTTATGTATTAGTTTTTTAGCTTATTTTTGCTTGTTTTTAGGAGCAAATCTGTACCTGGTCCAGGGCAGGTGCAGAGGAAACATTTTTCTCATGGACCCTGTTTTAACATGTAAATTAGAATTATTTCAAATGATTTAAATGTTTAACATTTTGCACATAAACCCGTTGGGCATTGAATGCTTGGACTTTTTTATGTATATAATTTTGCAATCACATTTTATTGAAATTTATTGGTTACTTCTAAAGATGAGGTCACATGTTGGTGATAACACATGTGTTTTCAAACACATCACAACAGTTGAGAAGAGCTGATTTGCCTGAATACATTGCTGTCAACATGGCGTTTACAAAACACATGCGTTACCGCAATGTTAACACATACCTTAACATCGTGTAAACACATGCGTTTGTTAATGTTATGTTAACATCATGTAAATGCAATGTAAGTAGGCAAATCTCCTCTTAGCTGTTGTGATGCCCTTAAAATTGTATACGTTAACACCACATGTGACCACACCTTCATATGTCGTCTTCATCTTAATCGACCAGAATAAGCTGGATTGTGGTGTTTCTATTACTGTGATTCAACTTCAGGATCGGTGCTGCTAGGACCAGATGTCCATCATTTGTGAGCTGGAGAGAAAATATTTGATGCCTATCTGTCGTCATCTCCCTGGGGTGTGACTAGAGGGCTTAAAATTGCAGGCCACTGGCTCAAATCTCAAAATTTACAGTAGTGTCCACTCCTGCATATAACCCCCTCACGTGGCTTGTGTCCATGTGGATTTGAGACATTTGTAACAAAAAGTCTAAAAAAAAGGACAGGAAAAACTAAACATGTATCACACGAAAAAAGACAGGATAAGGCACAAAAAGACCTTCCAAGTGTCTCAATTATACTCCAAAGGGAAAAAAACCTAAGATACATGTTCCCCAATGAGTGCTATTGACTATGGAGGGCCAACTGTTAGCTCCACTAACATCACAGAAGATCCAAACAAGATGGGGAGGGTCAACTTTTTTAAGTGTCTTTGCGACCACATTCTAGGATATGGGTAACAGTAGCTGTACATCCACTGAACTGCCCAAAACTCATGTAGGAAAGTACATCTTTCATCACCTACTTTGGCTCTTGACGCTTCTTCATAATAACATAAGTTTCTCTCTGAAATCTCGTCCTACTTCAGTTTTGGCAGCAAGATTGACAAAAGCTCACTGAGATTACACTGAAGCTGTATGGAGAGGAGTGAGATAAAGCAGTAGATAACCCAGGTAGAGGCTGCACAGGAGAAAACTGAAAATAAAAATAAGTCACATAGTCACATTGATACATTCGACTACTTACTTATGTAGGTTTACTAAAAGGTTTCATACACTTTAAATTATTTCCTCTTCATTGAACGATAATCCCATCCAACTAATAAACATGCAACTAGTAACCCAAGCAAGAAATCATTCCTTTAGATTCTGAGGGGATTCATCATTTCTGATCATAAGTTGGTTTATTTATATCGGGTTCTCATCACATTTTTTGCATACATGTTTTTGACTCCAAAAAACATATCTAAACGTGTGCTATGGCATATTCATTAATGTCTATGGACATGACGGATGCCCAAACTGTGTATGTTTCCTGTCCTGTGCGTCTGTATACTTTTTGTTTTGGCTGAGAAGAATGTGGGCTGCTGCATTTTCCATGTCCTCTTTAAAAACGTATCAAAAACCTATACATTTGTCTTAATATTGCTGTCTATGGCTGACGTATGCAAAAAGCGTTCAAGCATATCCATCACATCAGCTTTTAGGACGAAATATGGAGCTTAAAACTTGCCATCTTGGTGAGGACGTGGCTTCAGAAGGTGCAGGAAGTGAACAGTTTAGGCACATCCTGTTAGGTAGACACACCCTGTGTATCATCATCATCATTATCCAGGCAACGTCTTCTCCATTGTTCCAGGGAAAGTACTACCAAGGTATTTGTTTGTACTGAATGCAAAGGTTTGGGGAATGGGTGATGTGAGCATGCATCATTCTAGACACCTTTTACTACTTCCTTTGTATTTTGAATTGTTAAAACTTTATTTCACAGTGACAAAAACAGTATACATTTTAGAAGTGTAGAAACAGATGCAAACGGATGTGACGTATACATCAGGCAGTCCCCGGGTTACGCACAAGAAAGTTTCTGTAGGTTTGTTCTTAAGTTGAATTTGTATGTATGTCCAAACTGTAGTTTATAATTGTAACCCAATACACATTTTTTTTTGGTCTCTGTGACAATTTGAAAAATGTTGGATTGTCATAAGAACCAGGATTAAAAATAAAACTTCATTACAGACACATTAGATATTAATGTAGCCTAGGGCTAAAGAACAGTAAATGACTAACATCCAGGGGTCCACTTGTAACTAGGGGTCGTCTGTAAGTTGGGTGTTCTTAAGTAGGGTATTATGTAGACGTATTACAGAAAATGCATCAGTTTTTCTCAACTTTTAAACGTATACATGTCAGCATATTCCGGCAGATGCAAAAAACATGATGTGAACTCAGCCTAATTAATAAATTTAAGAACCAATGACCTTTACAAGGAAGATATTTGTAGCATATGGAATAGAACTATTAATAAATTTAAAGGCAGATTTTGACTGTACAATAAATGTACTATGGTCCCACGTTGCTTTATTTTCTAGAACCTAAGCTGCTTTTTAGGAATGTATCAACAGGAGTTTGCCAAATTAGCTTGCCTACAGGAAAAAAAGAAAATGATGCAATTATACCACTGAGTCTATATCCAATCCATGAAAGAACCTTGAAACAACTGGGGATAACAGAAAATCAGAATATACCTACTGTATATTTCTGTACATCACATCTGCGTGGCTTGAGGGTGGGGTCTTGACCATAGTCAAGTTATGGGTGAGATGTTGACTTACGGGGTAGCTAAGCATATGTGTCTCAGTTTTATCCCCTCTACATAAGAGCTAGTTTGCATATTTTTCCCAGGGGGCCTTGTCTGGATCTCTTCAAAAGAACCAGTACCCCCAGAGAGCAACCTTGAACTAAAAATCCCTTGGAAACCCTCATGCCAACATCTGTTTATATGACACGTAGATGATAGACAATTCGATAAAACATAATTACAAGTCCACATGACTATTCATTATTTATAATATTTGCAAAAATATCCCAGACATTTTTTTTATCCTATAGACTCCAGTCTTGCTGGGTAGGTTGTTTCAGGTGGAGCCCAGCAGGAGAATAAAGGATTTAGCTGCATCTAACTTGTAGCTTGAAAAGACTTGTTGTTTGTGAAGATAAGAAGAATGGTTTTAGGTGCACTTGTCATTAGGAATCAGCACGCCACACGACTAATTGGCCAATTTGTCCATGTGCTTAAAAATAAAGTAAGGCATTTGAATTCATGTGTATTCATCTGAATTGCAGACATCCACCTCAGTTCTTGGGTTGTTTGTGAATAGTAACATTTTTTGAGTGAAATCTCTAAGAAAGCTTTTGGTAACACGTGAAAAATAAGGGACCATTAATGGTTTGATGCCTTCACAATAGCTATGAAAATGTTCAGGTGAGGTTATCAGAAGAACTTCCTATGTGTGTGACTCGGGAATGGAACTTTTTAAGAATATATAAAATATATAGAGGCATATAATCCTGAGACATACCGTAGATGGAAAAACTGGGGTCAACACAAAGATGAAAGCCAGATGTGGAGTGTATCATAACTTTAACAAGACACCAATCTCTGATCTGTAGATTGATCCAAAACCTTGAAAGTTCCTATGAGATGTCGCAACTTATTAGGATTTATAGCTTGTTACAGGTTCCAATAACCTATGCTATGCTGATTGTTAACATTCTGAATTATTTCAGTAGCTGCAGCCTGTGTGTGCCTGTGTCAGTTCTCTTTTTTCCAAACTCATGCAGCTCCTTCCCCCCTCCCTACTTCCTGTCATGTGCATTGAGCAGGTAGGGGGAAGGGGATGGTGTTGAGGAGAGGACGGATGCAGGAGGAGATACAGGCACATAGGCTGCAGCTACCTCTCTCTCTCCAGGACTCACCAAATGCTGCCGGCAGGGAGCCAGGTAAAACCGGTCACACAACAAAAGAGGCATGTGAGGGGACTTTTTCTTATATAATTATTCATGCAGACCAGTTAGTGAAGGTAAAATATTTGTTATCCACTGTATGTTGGTAAAAAGACTTATTTTATCATACCACAAAACTGATTGTAATCTTGTTTCCTGAAAGAATCAACATCAGTGTCTTACAAGTTATAAGACGGCCTGGCTCCCTAACTGATACAGGTTAGGCCCAGGGTTTGGGCCCAGGGGCAGATTAAGATTGCCATTGGTCAGGGCTGTATGAATATTATAGCCCCTACAAGTCTGGAATCACTTCCTACATCTGGTACTAGAATCATCTTCTTGGGGAATGGAAGATGTGTCCCTTCTGAGTTCTTTCAATCTGCGGTTTCAAGGCCTTTGAAGGTTCTGTAATGGCTCCTGTGTACATGTGTATTGAGAGCAGGAATATATTCATGAGGATTTCATGGGTGAAGGTCCTTCTCAGTATAAAACTTGTTGGTTGTTTTGGGTGGCCATGGGCCCTCTTGAAGGCTTGGGCCCTGGGCTACCACCCAAACCCCTATATTATAATCTATTACTGCTTAGGTCACATGACAGTGTGCTCACAGCAACTTGCATAATAGAAGTCAATGGTCGGCTGTGAGCTAGCCGCAATTTGTGCCGCTAGCTCATGGCCTCCATTTATGGTTGTGCACATGAGGCCTTATAGTTACGTGGCAGAAGTGGGATACCAGGTAAATATAGAAAGGTAGAGGTCTAATATTCAATATTCAAGTATCATCCACAGGCAAACTGAATTTCCTGCTTATGAATTTCAAGGTGATCTACTTATTAGTCACAGGGCTTGACGTAAGCACAAGTTATATTATATATGCAGATTTTAAGTGACTGTCTAATAAAGTGGGTTTTATAGGAATATTGAGCGTTAGACTTCTCTTTTTATTCATAGACTTTAGTTATATGACAGGAATAATCTGAATAATTTCTAAAGCAGGTGCAGGGTTTTCTATCAATGAGGTTTTACCACTACCAATAGTATCATGTACTATCTTATTTTACAATTTCTAATTTAAAAAATTTACCATATTTTTCAGACTATAAGACACTCTATTTAGCTAGAAAAAATCTTGCCAAAAAGTGCCTGCATCTTATAGTCTGAAGGTCAGGAGGATAAAGTGAATCATCCGATCTCTATGAGAAAAGCGCTTCTGCATTGCTCTCTCCCTGCGGCCCCAACTTGTAAGAAAGCAGGACCTGTGGTGATGTCATTGGGTCATGTGACAGTCTCACGTCACTCATGATTACATGATACCAGCTTGGACAAAGAGCTGATGGGGTCAGTAGAGTTTATAAATGTAGGAGGTTAAGATGTGATGATATATTTTTGTGTTTAGGGAGGTTGGGGGTAAAATGAGGGAAGCTTAGGGTATGTAGGGGGTTTAGTAATTAGAAGTGGTCTAGAGCTATTGGTGTGTGTGGGAAGTAGCAAAGCTGTGTTTGTTTGTGCGCAAATATAGTGTGCATGCTACAGAACCTTTTGTGCGGGAGCCATTGTATAGATGTTCACATGACAATCAGGGTATTTTAATTTGTATTAAATATTTATATATATATATTTTATGTCCAAATCTGGGGTGTGTCTTATAGTAAGGTGCATCTTAAGCAATGGTTTCTTTATTATTCCTACAAATTTCTATTACTACTAAAAAGGTCAATTATGAAAACTCCATCTCCCATAACGGAACAGACTCTGTATAGCTTGAAGTGGTTACTGGTTTACAACAGGATATCGGTGAGTGCCGTCCTTTCCAATATACTTGTGCTTCGCTAACCCTTACTCCAAAATTTGTAGAATATAAATTTGTAGCAAATAAAAATTTGTAGCAAAATGAGATAAAAATATGTGTTTTAGAGGACTAGAGGGGGTTATATTGGCACTCCCGGTATCCCCATTAATGTTTGCCGGGAACAGTCTTATATATTTTGTAGTGGCTGTGCCTGGTAATACAGCATATTTTTCTTCAAGTGAATGAAAGTAAGCTGCAATGCCAGACACTGCCACTACTAAATGTACAGATTTGTGAATGGTAACCTGATCAATCAGTTGACTATTCAAGATGCCAGCCTCCAAACTGATATGAATAGATCATAACAGCTAGTTCAATATTTTTCATATCATATTTTCTGGGATATTTGCCCCATAAAATAATACCTTAAAAGAAATGTTGGCCTCTTTTCCCAAAATAGAAATTTCCAACTATATAACTGACAACCATTATGGTTATAATTAGCCGCAAAACCATCTTCTACCTGTAACCAATACCTATGCATCATTCCAAAGCAATCAGATTGGCATGGCAAAAGCGGAGATTATCGCCCTAGCGACTAAACGGGCTGTCAGATCAGTAGAAGGATTTCTCCGTCTACGGCCCCTTAAGTATGTACTAATGCCGCTTTAGCTGAATCTTGAGAATCTTTGTCAGGTGCAAACGATCATTAAAAATTCTTTATGCGTCGAAAAAAACATAACTTAATTCATTTCGCACATTGGATATGAGAGTGATTAGCATCATGTATTTACTACCCGGGGGCGAGCTAAGTGGTATTCCCTCATCTATACGTGAGACAAATTGCAACTATGTATTTCTAAGATGAATTCCTATAATTTCCCTTCATGGCAAGAGAGCATGAAATCTGTAAAGCGGGCGGAGGGTGGGGGTGGTATATAAAAATAATATTTATAAAGAGGGGAAGCACGTTGACAGTCTAAAGAGGGTAATGGATGGAGAGATTGAGCGTCGCTCTCCTTCAGACAGTAAGCATTTTCAGGGATCATTAAATCTGGAATCATCATCGTTGGCGTTGTGGTATTTTAATAATTATTTGACACACAGAAGTCAGAAATTTGTATATTTCACTTAATGATAAAATTGCATTTTAGTGATGTGATTATCTCCTACAGTGGAGTCATCAGATATGTGGATACATGTGTACCTGGTAGGCCGCCGCAGACGTCTCGCTTTCACCAGGGCCTCTGCCAGCTTCATTAATTATGCCAATGAATTGCATTAGCCAGTAATTGATTAGCCTTTGACTGGGAATATTATTTGGGGCAAGAAGATGGTTAATCAGTGCAATGTTGTATTTGCTCGCTCGGGAGAAGGCAGAACCGGGGAGGCTGCATTAAGAGGCCTGTCCTTGCTTGAACTTTGCAGAGTCTACGCTATACATTTTTAAAGCCACGTCTCTTATAGAGCACATGAAATCCCCGCTGCAGATGCCGTGCATTCATGTTTCATGTCTGGGTTATTGAGGAAGGAAAAGGAGACAACTGTGAAGGAATGTATTTGCTTCCTCTTTTAGCATCTCGCATGGAGACGCTGTGAAATATGAAGAGCGGAGAATATTTTTCAGCCTTTGATAAAATCAACAAGATATGAAAGCTATCAAAGAAAATAACCTCGGGGTCTTTTAGAAGGATCCTAATAATGCAATCTGGTTCAGGCTGTGGGCTACAATTGTGTGTGTGGTTAGCCAGTTTTTTCTGCGGTTAAGGTCACCCTTATAGTTCAGCTTCCATTGCATGGGAAATTAATGTATGTTGCTGGTATAGAATACAAGTGGACAGGAAAACAGAGTTATTACATGTGGAAATATTTACATATAGTAGAATATTTATCATACACTGGCACTAATGATTTATCCGGCAGACAGCAGTGCTGACCTGGCCTAGAATTGCACCTGAAAGGACGCATGCATTGCGCAGGCGCAGGGCAAGAGCACAAACTGATCAGCCGACCGCACCCCTTCATATCCCTGCATGCCCACTTGGTATGGAAGTGTCGCAATGGGAAATAGGCACAATTCCTTGCCACACGCTGGGTATTGTGCCTATTTTAGGGTGTGTACACCAAATTTCTGATGTGCAAGCCCTATGTCGTCTATACTGTTTTATACCTTTTCAAAGCATTACATTAAACCCTGACATTCCAACGTTTTCCAGCCTAAAAATAATCCAAAGTATAGGTACTGAATAAGAGATTAGTGGTTGTCCAGCACCCCCACATTAGCTGTTATCTCATGCCGATAAATGGGAGTCTGACCACCCGGACACCCACGATTTCGAAGAAAAAAGGTTCCCATTCTCACTAGTGGTAGGTCAAGCATGTGTCATGATGCTCCATTCAAAACTATGGGAGTGCCAGAAGTTGCTGTGCACAGAGTTCTCTATCTCTGGCACTCACATAGACATTGAGTGTGAGTGCCGAAGAGTGCCAATTTCTGAAATGCCCATAGTATTGAAGAGAGTGGCAGCATACAGGTCTTTTTTAGAGGATGTTTTTATATCACATATCCATAGATTGGGTTTTCATGTCAATGCTTGGGTCCAACGTTGTCAAATTATTGAGCAGGGGATCTTTTACCCAACATAGAAGGCCACCAATACAGTTGAAAGAAGGAGGGCAATTTCAGACTCTCATTGTAGCTTCTCTCCAGGGTCTCTTAAGTTGCCTGGGACTGCAGGAAGATTCAGTGTTTGGCGAACTCCGTAATGGGCCATGAGTGCCCGCAGAAAGAGCTCTGAGTACCACCTCTGGCACCGATGCAATAGGTTTGCCACCACTGGTCTATGGCCCGGTTCAGGCTATATGCTGTGAGCTTTCCTGGCTAAACCCAAATGGAAATTGATCATGGGCCCTGTTTAACTTGGTGCAAGATGCTTCAAATCTATAGTACCATGGTCCACTGTGATAAATGTGGAACATCGTGTGACTGTCAAACCAACTATTAGCTAGCATTAGAAAATCTAGGCCATTGTGAGCATCTAAAGATGAGTTACAGAAGAACCCTAAGGCCTCATACACACGAACGTATGAAAACAGCCATATATCCAGAGCATGTCCTATTTTCTTCAGTATTTCCTTCCGTATGACCCATAAACGTCTCTGGGAATGTAGAAAATATGTGTTGCATACGGTGCCGTGTATATGTATAAATTGACCGTTTTACTCTCAGTTGCTCGAAAAGTCAAAGTAAAGTCACCACTTGAAGAGAAGCTTCACTACTACTGACATGTCTGTTTTATTAAATATTTGCATTCCCTATGAAGTAATAATCTTGGATTATCATTTCTTTTGATTTTTCTTAATATTTTATCCTTCTAATGCTATGTTATTGCTTTATTATTCCTTCTTGTACTTACTGACTAGTTATCCAAGTGGGTGTTACCAGTTGAGGTTGTGTCCCTGCACAATCTGCAATGACAGTACTGATTAGACATCAGGACACACCCCTTAACTAGTAACACTTATTCAACTTCCTGTTCTAGAAGGAATAACCCAGGACAATGTAGAATTAATTATTAGAAAAATGCTTAGGAATTGTTATTTCATGTGGGATTCATATGTTTTGGCAGGAAATGTGACAAGTCCTCCTTAATTAGAAGGAAACATGACTCTTCAGTGATAATAAATATATTATATTCGACCCGAGTACAGTGAAAATGTATGCAAATATATACTTTTAAAATATAAATTGATGTAAAAGGTTCCCCTAAGGCCTATGCTAAAAATTAACCTTGATAAAAGCAGATGACAAAATTCCACATGACATACTATATAGTGTATGAGTGTTTATGTGTGTATTGTGTGTATGTGTGAGATTATTACGTTTATGCTCTTCTTTTGAAGATGTAATGCAAAATAACTATGAAAATAATAATAGATAACACAAAAACATTAACACAATACACATTACGTAACAATAACTTACAGTACATGTATAAATATAAAGGAGAATCTCAACCAGAGCCAGACAAATACAGTAGCTGCATGACCCAGACACAGGATGAAAGATCCATGTCAAACATCTTGGACCAGAAGTAAGTCATTCTGACAAATATGAGTGGGTAGATCTCATCTTCAGTGCGCCCTAGGCAAAAATATCCGAAACTGAGTTTTGCTTGAGTTGTATGTCAATAACGTGTATTTTTAGTTTTTTGGTTTTCTGCAAATTATACAGTATCCCACAAAAAGTATGACAGTATATGATGACTGTGCTGAACATTATGTGAAGTATAATTTACTAGACTTATTATAATACAGGAATGAGCAGATACTAATGGCTGCCTTGTGCTCTGCATTGTAGTGTTTACGGCTGTCCTTTGGCCAAGAAAAGGAAAACTCAAGAAAACAAGCCTTTAGAACCCTCACCAAAAAGAAAACTTTACTCCTCAAAAACTGACAACTCCTCGGTAGACGAGTGCTATGAAACAGACGGCACGGAGGAAATGGATGAGAAGGAAGAGGAAGAAGAATACTCCGATGACAACGAAGACCAGGAGGATGAGGAAGATGAGGAGTTAGATAGGGACGACGAAGATGAAATTGAAGAAGATGAAGAGGAAGAAGATGAAGAAGGAGAGGAAATAGAAGATGACGACGAAGAAGAGGATGAGGAAGACGACGATGATGATGACCAAGGTAACAACATTGCTTTTGGGCTGTCGTTTATTGATGGCTTTATTCTGTCAGTCTTTGTCCTTGTGATCTTCACCATGTACCCACCAACTGACCAACCCACTGGTGTGAAGAGATATAGACGTAGCAAAGTATAATTTGAGAATGAACTGTTTGCAGCTAATTGTGACTTGACTTTTGTTGTGTAGCGCATCAATTTATAGAACATTTAACCAGTTAACTTTCCTAAATCTGTATATAATATACACTAGAAGAAGAATACCAAAAACATTCAGATCTCAGTCCAAGAGGATTTGTACAATTTGAAACATCAACTATTACTTTAACACAAAGTAACACAGATACATTATGAGTAACGAGGAGGGGACACGTTAAACTTTAAATTTATGGGGTGTTCGGTTACGGGGTGCAACGCTCTCTTCTCCCCAAAATGCTGGCGCCATGTGCCGCCGGAATGTTGATTCCATTGATTTAAATGCATGGGGGTGGGGACTGAGCCGAATCTGAACTTCTAATGAAGTTCACACAAAGTTTTCACAGGTACATTATGAATAGTGATAAATGGACTCATTAAAATGTGGATTCAGACGCGGGTTCTAAGGAATTTTGGCGGTCATGTTCAGGAGACCTTTACAATCGGAACTTTGTGGTTCTGGTACGCTCAACTCTAATTATGAGTGAATTGTCAAACTTCAGTGTTTAAAGGAAAGTGTTAACATAAGATGTTTCCTTTAAATCTCTTCTCCAAAATAAACATAGACTATTGCCGTATATACTATATACCAGTTTCTCATGTGGAAACATACTGTACAGAGGTCGCATTAACTTTTTCAAGGCAGAGTAAAAATACTCCCCTTGGCATTTTGGAGGAGTATTTTTAGCCGACAAGGAGTAGACACTATAGAAACGCATATGTTTTTGTCCCAAGGCTCGTCCCCATACGCTAGTGCTGCGTTTGTAAATGCAGTGCTAGCGGTATGTATGACCGCACACTTATGGATCACACCATCCTTGTCAGCTAATGGCTCTCACTTTTTCTGTTTTTTTTTTTTTACCTGGTTCTGCCGAATTTCTAGGGGAGCAGGGGAGCTTGTGTTGCTGGAGTCAGTGCGGCACAGTGCAGTCTGTACTATGTGCAGTGTAATGTGCAGGGGCACCGTGTACAGGATTTTTGGTGCAAGTTCTTCATGAATCTAGTTTCCCGGCACTTCCTCGACATAGCTTTTTTTTTGCACCACTTTTTTGGTGCACCTTTAACATGGGAGTGCAACACATTTCTGTCAGACTTTGCATAATAAATCTGGCGCCCCGTTCAGTGCAGAAATTTGTGCCGCGTTGAAGAGTAGTGCAGCCATGCCACGGTAGCGTACAACACTAATGTGGTGCAGACACTTCTTAAATACCTGCGCAAGCAGTTTGCACCTAAAAGAACGTGCAAAGTCTGACAGACAGCTGGCGCATTGCCCATAGTAAATGTGCCCCAATATATTTGCACAAACGCATGGACATGTATCTAATATGCTTACACATATATGAAGTGACATGTACAAAATACATACATAAGATATTTGGACGTGTGTTCTCCATGTTGTACATGTCAGTCACATGTAAGGAGGATGGCAGAGATACCATGCTAGATGAATGACAGGACACAGGGCTCTGCAGCTTACTAGATGGAGTTCTTGATCTGCTCTGTGCCCTGCAGGCCTGTCACCAGAGCTGGCAGTGCCCCTGGTGAGGAAGAGGGCAGCTGAGGGAGCCTGTGGCAGCTGAGGGAGCCTGTGGCAGCTGAGGGAGCTTCTGCAAAACCTGTTGCTCCTCTGCCATGATAATTGCTGATGCTGGGCTCAGTGTGTGAGGGAGAGGTGGAAGCAGGACTACGGACGCAGCTCTGCACACTTGGCCTTTACCCCGACCTCCAGTAAATCACCTCCCGTGGCTGGAGACACATGACGGCGGCAGCTTGTCCGGGGGAGGGGATGAACGGAGGTAGCTAGGGCCATACAGCAGCGTGGAGCAGGGTTTGCTTGGGATGGAGGACAGTACAAGGCCAGGTAGTAGTAGTAGCAGCAGCAGGATGGGAGCTGGAACATGGCTTTTTTTTACCTTGTTCTACTGTATTGTGGAGCAGAGGAGCGTGTGTGGCTGAAGTCTGACAGCCGCACAAACTGATGAAACACGTGCAGACTTGTGTGCACTCAGCCAATAACAAAGCTCCTTACATGCTGCTTAATACTTGCAGCGTGAAAGGAGCTTTGTCATTGGTCTTGTGGACGCTGCATCATGTGCTGAGCACTACCCGCGCGCTGCGATCATGGAGGAAAAGTATGGCCGGTCTGCTTATCCAGCACTTTACATGGGATAATTGCCAAGCGTACTTCTACGCATGGCAATTATTCTGGGGAGTAATTGCGCCTCACATGACGCTTGGTGAGGCGTTAATGCGACCTCTGATACTGTATGTGCAGAATGGGCACACAAAATTCCAGTTTAAGTTCAGTTGATTTATTTAAGTCCATTAATTTATGGATTATCATTTGTATTATTTCCATGTTACTGTCTATACAGTTTTCACTCATACTACTAAGCCTTATCATAGGCGGACACTTCCTGTTCTGTAGAGATTACATCTCAGAAGCCATCTCATTATTATCACAACAAGAATTAGAGAGATAAGACAAAAATCACACAATTCACAATAGTTATAGATTATTTCCTCCCCTCTAACACAATGACCTCCACATAGGTCACATAACATGGTTGGAAAACTCTCCTCTCTGTGGACATCAATGAACATCTCCAAAGTTTGGTCTATGGTCTATGTGTCTGTCATAAACCAAGTCTCTAAATGCTGCTTACAGCATCTTAGATACAGTTGTCACTCACAAAATTATTAACCATAAAATAGAATAAAATAATTGACAAATTATTATTTTAAAACATCACTTTTAACCCATTCAGGATATAGCCAGTTTATAGCGTAAAGTTCAGCCCTATTTTTTGTATTCTGACATGAGAAGCTTTGTATGGTTAGAACTTTTGGGCGCTTTTACTTATCAAAGCGATTTTAAAAAAATTTTTCGTCACACGTTGTACTTTACTTTAGTGGTAAATTGTGGCTGAAAATTTTTGCGTTTATTTATAAAAAAAAAATTAAAATGATACATTTTTTGAAAAATTTGTCTTTTTTAAAATTCTAAATCATCTTGTTTTCAGACAGATAGTTTTACCAACTAAATTAGTTACTTTCATAACTTCTGAATTAATAACGTCTGGATAATTTATTTTGATGTTACCTGGTTTACAAACTGGACATCGGTTTTCCGTATCTTCAAGGAGATTTCAGATTTGGCATTTTTGAAGATCATTATTGTTTTTAATGAAATTTGAAATATATAATATTAGAACCCCCCTATTTATAACCCATTTTCAAATCTGCACCTCTCAAACTATCAGAAAAAACTTTTAGGAAGATTTTTAACCCCTTGAGATCTTCATAGTATTTAAATCATCACCCCCAAAATAGAGGTGAAATTTAGAATGATCTGATTTTGTCTGTAATATGTTCATTTAGCCCCAAAGTTTACACATTCACAAAAGATAAAAAAGGAAAAATAAAACACCTTAAAATTTATCATGCAATTTCTCCCGGGTACAGAGACCCCCCCACATGTGGACGTTGCTTGTTGTAGGGGTGCACAGCGAGGAGCAGAAGGGCCATGCAGCTGCTAGTTTTGCCCTATAGAATTTAGTGGTTGTTAGTTCATTACTAATGGAACATTTTTTGAGCTATAAAATATTAGTTTTTCCGATAATGTTGCCATGCGAGGGCTTATTATTTGCGGA
Organism: Engystomops pustulosus; assembly: GCA_019512145.1. Classification (NCBI taxonomy): domain Eukaryota; kingdom Metazoa; phylum Chordata; class Amphibia; order Anura; family Leptodactylidae; genus Engystomops; species Engystomops pustulosus. Next base: position 20,688,104 of record CM033643.1, read on the forward strand.
AAGAGATGCATTGTTCAGTGGTACTATTTTGAGGTGGATATGCCTTATTGCTGAAAATATATTTACTTTTTTGTGTGTGTGTGGGGGGGGGTTGTAGAACAAACATCAATTCTGTAATTGATTTTTGTTTTTTCTTTGGTGTCAACAATTTACCGAAAGTAACATGTCAAATTTATTTCACTGGTGAGTACGATTACTGCGTTAGTTTTTTTTTCTAAATTTTGTACAATAAAACCTAATATGAGGGAAAAAAATCTATAATCACCATTTTCCAATTGGCATAATTCTTTTAATTTTTGTTCTATATAGCTGGATGAGAGTTTGTTTTTTGCGGGACATGTCGTGCTTTACAACAGTAACATTTTTGCATTGATAGGTAAAAATTGATAGGTAATTTTTGGCAGGTTTTTTACATTCTTTTTACGGCGTACATCGTGCGGGCTTAATAATAATTTTGTTTCATGATACGGGTCATTATGGAGATGGCAATACTACATACCGTATGTGGGGTTTTTTTATGGGGATTTTCAAATTTTTTTTATTTTATATGTAAGTGTATTATGTAACTGGGCATTGGTGGCTTTTTTTATTAATTTATTAGTTTATTTTTATTTAAAAACTTTATTTTACTTTTATTTTCTTGTCCCGCTATGGGAATTGAACAAGCAATAATCGATTTTATTAAGGAGCATGGACCTTGAGCATACCTCATATTTAACCTGTATGACTGTATATATAATTTTACATAAGGAATGACACTTTTGATATGATATTTTTAGCCACGTTTTAGCAGTTTGTTTCCCTTTGCACACACTTTATCTCATTCTTAGTTCTGACAGTAGAAGACTAGCTGCCATATTGTCTCCCATACACATCACACAGGAAGTGGAGAAGAATCTGCTCCATATCTCTGTCACTCGGAAGCATCAGCAATTTTAAATTGGACATGGAGAAGTACTGATGTATAAATAAAGCACTGGGGGTAAGATAGAAACATACTATTAGCTCCAGCGGTTTTTCTCCCTCCCCTAAATTTCTTCCTGTACTTTATTGCCAAGTTGTAATCTAATAGCTCTGTGAGATACATTGAGGATATACTGTTTTTCAGAATGAGGTTAGAAGGGGGGAGAAAGAAAAAATTTCCTCTGATAAAAAAAAAATATTACAAAGTTTTTTATATGCACCTGTAATATTGCAAAGTTTGATGAAAATGTTGTGGCGACTTGAGTAATACAAGTAACGTGCCAGTATCATAGCTGCTACTGTAAGATCCGAGGAAAATATCCCTGGCTGTTATCCCTTTGTTTGGGTGCACACATTACTTGCCATCTTGCACCTTGCAGGATATTGAGCTGTGGTCAGCATATCATTTTATTGGTTTCTGCCAGAAAAGTACATTGCGTTTTATGACATGCAGGGTCTGGGAGCGTCCTGTAGTTATAGTATCTGCCATAACAGCTTGAATGTAAAGTAATGAGTATTCAGATCCCAGGTCTGGGCTTTCTGATCAGTGGGAGATTGCTGTGTGTAGACTACAGGTACATCGCCACCCTCGGCCTCTGATGAGATTTTTATGTTGAAAAAAATAAAAAATACTTCTGTTTATAAATACAGTCCTTTTGTTCCTCGCCTGGTCCTATATTTTTCAGTGTTTTAGTGGTTTTTCATATTTGCATTGATCATGATGTTAATCTGGTGAGGAAATAATTAAAGGGGTTGTCCGGGGGTTGAAAAACGTGGCTGCTTTCTTCCAAAAACGGTGCCACACCTGACCATGGTTAGTGTCAGTACTGGAGCTTAGCTGTATAGAGATAACTAGAGCTTAGTTGTAATACCAACCACTACCCATGGTCAGGGGTAGAGCTGTTTTTGGAAGAAAGCAGCCATGCTTTTCAGTCTCTGTATAACCCCTTTAAAGGCAAGGAGATTAGGTGCCATTATTACCTTTTTACATTTGTATTTGCCCTCAGTGCTTGCATATATAATATACAGTATGGCTCCATCTGGGCATGTTCTCTGCACAAGGTGCAGACCATTTGACTGTAAAGTGAACTTTTCATGTGGATTTTGGCCCCCTTCAAAAATACATCCACTTTTTTTCTACACTTTCTAAAGTGTAACTAAAGTTTTGAAACATTTTTCTACAGCAGAAATGTGTAGATCAGTGGATAATAAAAAACTTTGCAATATACTTCAATAAGTAAAGTAGCTTCTCTGTGCTTTGTTTCTATTCCTTCTTTCTCCTGTAGTGAGCAGTATATCTGAAGCCCTGTGCACAGCATAGAGATAACAACAGGAAGATAAATTTGAGCTCTTTCCATTCCAAGAAAGACTGCATTTCCCTAGAGATTTTAGAGAAATTAGACTATCCAGGGACTGTCTGTAAGGACTTAAGTCATATCATGTTATTTATCCCTCAGCTGTCATTGGATACAGGACAGAAAGCTGATTTACACAAACTGCTTAAATAAGGAAGAAAGGCAGTGGAAAAAGAAGGACACAGGAGCCGATTTCATTAAGTTCAATACAAAGTTTACTGTTATCATCTTCACTGTTTAATAATACAATTTTGTTAAAAGTTTCTTTACACTTTTTGCACCATAGGCCACAACTTTAACCTACAGCCTTCACACGCAGCCACCAGAGTCAGGAGGGTGCCCCATAAGCACTGTGGCAGATCACCCTTCATAAACACCAGTTTTGAAAAAAAATAAAAAAGAAGCAACATTGGTGTTATGTGTTGTTACCCCCAAATAGAGCATTTTTTTTTTACCAGCCAATACTGTCAATTAGAGAGATGTAGCAATGCCGGAGAATGATTCTGACCACTGTGCAAATTTATGACCCAGTTTGACTACAATCTACCCAAACTCCCTTCTGGTGTAGATGGCTGAACGGCCTACTAGAGGGTTGCACATAATTTATGAAGAGGCATGTGTCATATATTATGCACATCCTGCATTGCCACTATGGGGGGCATCTAGACTAGCATTCTAAACAAAGATCTTAATTAATGCCCCCAAAAGGGGCAACCTTAAAATGTAGCTGAAGGTACTTGATCACGAGTCAAACAGTAGAATCAGTGGATTGGAGAGATCACAATAGATCACCAGTGACCTGCTTATTACCTCTACAGGCATACCTGATCTCATGGGAAGGGGCGGATTAAGACCATGTGCCCTGGTCTGTATGAACATTTAGCCCCTACAAGTCTGGAATGCCTTCCTACATATGGTACTAGGATCAGCTTCTTGGGGAATGGAGGATGTGCCCCTTCTGCCTGCTTTCAATCTGAGATTTCAGGACCTTTGAAGGGCTTTCAAATGTCTTGAAATGGCTCTTTTGTACATGTATATTGGGAGCATGAACAGACGTACAAGGATTTCATGGGTGAAGGTCCTTTTTAGTATAAAATTTGGTGGGGGGTTTGGGTGTCTATGCACCCTCTAGAAGGCTTGGGCCCTGGGCTACCTCCTAAACAGACTCATCGCTGACCATCTCACTGTTTATAAAGTCAGTCACTGTGTATAAAGCTAGCTTCCCTTCACAGAGTAAGGGTATATTCACACGGCCATATGGGGGACATATATACATCCCCCACATGCCGCAAAGGGCGTACGGCACCGTGCAGGAACAGGAGCGTGCAGTGTGCATCACCGTACCATTCTGTAGCCGGTCAAAGATAGGACATGTTCTATTTTTTTCTCGGCACAAGGCGCCGTGCGCCATATATCCCTGTGGAGAGGGACGGGGTGAGCCTCTCTTCCCGGTGCCGACATGCGCCCGCTGTGCTACCGTACGACAGGCACACATGTGGCAGAATCCGCAGCTCTTATGTAGCTTCGAAGTATCCATTATGTAAGCGACCAGTACATCCTGAGAAGCCCTTCAGCCTATATGACCCCCTTCATATCTAGCTGCTATAGAAAGCATAGAGTGTACCTCCAAAAAAGAGCTTTATATTTTACCCCAAGTTTGTTTTCCTTCTTCTAGTCACAGTTTTAATGCCGAACACATTCTGTGACAAGCACCCACGCGTTTCACACTGCGTAGCTCACTAATATGAAGCGCTGGATGCCATTTATATACACACAGTCCTCGGACTCTTCTCAGCAGAGTAGGATAAGACTGTTTTTCCATTTTACATAGTGTTCAGAACCCCCGATCACAAAAAAATCTTAACCCAGAAAACCCCCCATGCCCATTAGTTGGTGCTTTAATATGTCAGTAAGCTCAGCCAGTGGGAGTCAGATAAGACAGGCTTTTATATAAGCAGACCTGTGAATGCACTCAGGCTCGCTGATTAAAATCAGTGCTATAACATCAGCAGCATCAGCTCCCAGGGGCACGGCGGGCGACGCGCCGCAGCTAGGGGCGAGAATACCCAGGAAATCAAGTGGCTTATATCACAAAAGTCTGGCCAGGGAATCATCGGGAGAGACACCGGCACAAAAATAACGTCTACTGAGGTGTATCGTGCCGCACGTTGTATTCTTCCTATAAGGGGGCTATCAGATTGCATGGAAAGACTTCTTCCCATGCCGTTATCAGAACACCGCTAAACGCCTTTAAAGGGGTGAGATAACAGATGCTGATTTATGCATTAATCTTGATAACGCAGAATGATGAATATTGCATATCAGCAGGCAGCGGTGGGGATTTTTTTTTTAAGTGTGAAAATCCATAGGAGAGAGGTCATTCTAGAACTTGGAACATGTCCCTGTATGGAAGCCGTGGATAAAGAGATGCTACACTGCCCTCTACTGACTAGACTGGGGTATAACATGGCTGCAGGAATGGGAGCTCTGCTTTTCCAGGGTGAGACCGTCATGTAGTGTGAATACAACCCTAGTTCTTTCTCAGCTGAGGACGTAGAAGTGATCTGCACCTGCTCAACAGATGATCTATCTGTATATCTGTTCATTTCCCGTACGGAAAATTCATGTTATATAATCAAGCAAAAAATAGGAATCTGACCCAAGGAGGGGAGAAATATTCCACAAGGAAAATACTTGGGGAGTGATCCTTCTTATACAGAGAACTAATGCTTTGTTTTGTAGAAGAATAGAAAATAGATACAGGATATCCTGGACATAATAGCCCTCGTTTATTAACCCCTTGAGGACTTGGCCACTTTTTTGGCCACTTCTGGCATGTGTTGCTTTATATGTTTATAACTTTGGAACACTTTAAAATGACTTTCAGATAGTTTTTTTTGTTGACACACTGTACTTCATGTTAGTGGTAAATTTTGGTTGATATGTTTTGCTTTTATTTATTTTTAAAAAAATGTGCCAATTTTGGGGAGAAATTCGTCATTTTCAAAATTTGATGATACTGATAGTTTTACCTTCCCAGTATCTTAACATCTCATTTTTTAATGTTCCTTTATTCGTATATAACGGTAGACAGCTTACAAATCAAACAGAGATGACATTTTTTCCCCAAAATTTCTAAACTGAAATTTTTGGGATAATTTGTTTGAATAAAGTCCCCCCCCCTATTTATAAAAGTGCAACCCTCAAACTACTAGAAACTTCTTTTAGGAAGTTTTTTAACCCTTTGAGGGCTGCATAGTAATTAAAAAGAGAAAGCATATCTTAAAATTTATTATGCCATTTCTCCCGGACATGGAAACACCCCACATGTGACGTTACTTTGTTTGTAGGGGCGCACAGCGAGCCGCATAAGGGAAGCAGCTGCCAGTTCTGTCCTATAGACCTTAGTGGATTTTAGTTTTCTCATGGCCCCTTTTGTAGGCCATAACATTTTAGTTTTTCCGTTAGGAGGGCCATGAGCCTTTTCTTTTGTGGGGTGAGATGCATTTTCCAGTAGTGCAATTTTGGGGTTGGTATCCCCTATTGTTGGAAATTTTTAAACTTTTTGGGGGGAGGGGTGGAAAAGCATCAATTCTGTACTGGATTGTTTCCTTTTTTTAATGTTTTAATGTTATCTTTATTCTATGGGGTAATACGATTACGGGATACCATACCTAGATATTTTTTCTAACATTTTACTAAATTTGCTAAATTAAACCCTAATGTAGGGAAAAATCTATCATTTTGCATCGCCGTCTTCCAAGTGGCATAACATTTTATTTTTTTGCGCTATGGAATTGGTTGATGACTTGTTTTTTGCAGGAGATGTAGTACTTTGCAACAGTAGAATTCTGGAGTAGATATGTGTTTTGATTATTTTTTTGTGTGATGAAAAAGGTAAAAACCATAATTTATCGGGGGATTTTAACTATTTTCTTTTATGGTGTTCATTGCGTGAATTTAATAATAATTTTTTTATCCTGTGGATCGTTACGGATGTGGTGATGCTATAGGAGTTAGATAACTAGACAGATAGAGGATAGATATATGGACAGAAGATGGATGATTTGCATCTACACCTGGTCATTCAACCAATAGGGTTTTAAAAGAGCAATGCATCCTCTGCCCACATAAGTTCACACACTGGAGGCCCATTGAGGACAGGGGGCCCTGGGCAAATGTCCAGCTTGCCGCCCCCTAACACCGGCCCTCCACCTGAGCTACCTCATGTTTCCTGTTCCTCTCCTCCATGCTGTCTCTCCAAGGTGAGCAGCCCATGCTGTGGTGGCGGGCTCTCATGTAGCTGGAGGAGGTGCAGCTACCTCTCCACATCTGGAGTCCGGTGCAGGCACATGATGAGAGTGGTCGGGTTAGCAGCACAGGAGTCTGCAGGGGAGAAGCTCCAGCCCTGCTCATCCATGTTGCAACCTCCCAATTGAGAGCAGGGGTGGTGCCCTAGGTCATCCCCTACCTCTGCCCTACTCCTGCCCTGAGTGATAGATACATGGATAGACAGAGAAAGATTGGAAGAAAAAGTGGATAGAATATAGATACAGTAAATAAATAGATAGTAGATAGATGGTTTGATAGGAGTCACTAAATGTGCATTGTTCATTGATAGATAGATAGATAGATAGATAGATAGATATGAGATAGATAGATAGATAGATAGATAGGCAGATAAATAGGTACGGAGGAGCACTAGGTTTTAAGGTTCCAGCTTTTTATTCAGAGCAAAAAAAAATTATACCAGAAGATTCATAATCCAAAGTAAAATCAAATATTTATTAACATATTTGATAATTAAAATTTGATTTTGTTTTGGATTATGAATCTTCTGGTATAACATTTTTTGCCCTGAGGAGGTTAGATAGGGTAGTAAGTTTACATTCTCTACATTGAGCTGAAATTAGATGTATATTGTTATTTTATTGTTCAACCTGGTTGATTTTTGGTATTAAATTATTTTCTCTTTTGTCTACCCCCAGCCTCCTGTCTGTCATACAATGCAGGTTAGTCTGGACATAAGTAAATTTCTCTATCTGAGTTCGGTATAGAAGAACCTGAGCAATAGCCCCAAACCTCAATCATGTTATAGAGTGGAGAGAACAGGGGCCCGGACACCAGGATCCTATAATGAATCATAATAACCATCACTATATTGAATACGACTTAAATGATTATTTATCATGGACTGCAGAATGACAAAAAGCGAGTCATTTATCAGTAGCTAGAGGCTAGTAGAACTGCAAAAATTGAACAATTTACATATTTTTCAGCATAGACCTGGTACTGATTTATGTGGCTGTCCCATGCAGGAAAAATGAGGCATATTTACTGTTTCACAATATTGTTGTATCTCTCTCCACTCAGATATTGGAGTATTAAAAACCCCTAAATCAACTGTAATATCATACATCCAGCTTTATAATTTCTACTAAATAGAAAATATATGTAAAGAGATATTTAGGTAGATATTAGGTAGATATTATCCCTTCAAATCCAAATCAAGTTATCTGTCCACTGGTCAATACTCATGGGTCACATCTTCTCTGTACCCTGTTCTATATATATATATATGTTAATCCCATAGCTGCTAAAAAGTTCTGCCTGTTACATCCCTAAACCAGTGAACACCAGCAATAGAAAACATTGTGCATTTTTCATATGTGTCCCATGGACATCTAAAGCCTCCTGGAGAGTAAAATCCCCTGGTTACATGCTTAAAGCAGGCCAGAGTAGAATGACATTTTCTGGAAATGGAAAACATATACATAGATAAGAGGATATCTCTATAGATAGATGAAGTAAAGACAGGGATTCAGTGGGAGCCCTTCCATTCTCACAACCTTTGTCTCTGCCTAATTGCCAACACAGGTGACAACTGGATGGCGGTCCCTACCTTGAATATGTGCATAGTTTAGTATGACACACAAAGAGACACAATATAGACAACATGGAAGTCTAACAAATAGGGTCAGAGCAAAGATTCTGGCGAGGTACAAAATCATAAAGTAGTCAAGGTACAGGCAAAAAAGTCAGTATTAGATTAGAAGATATCAGAAAATTGTAAAGGAGTCAGAAGACCAAGTCAATACCAAACACAGTTATATAAAACTGGTAGGTTTAATGGAGAGACCGGACACTGCAACTTCTGCCGACTTGATTGATTGTTGGATGTTGGTACATGAGACACACCCTCGGCTCAGAGAGGCTGCTGACCTGTCACTCTGGAAGCCTCCTGCAGAACATCACACTGGGGTGTGGATTCAAACCTCGGTCCAGTAAAATCCAAGGAGCAAGGAAGGTGCAGAAGGAGTCAATCCAGAGAGTTATACAAATAGATAGATAGATAGATAGATAGATAGATAGATAGATAGATAGATATTAATGTGTGAAGACAGATCTATGGGACTATAAATCCCTGCAGCTTCGCCTCAGTAATTTTGTTAATAAGTAGCAGACTACAAGTGTTACACATCAAAAATACCAGGAGCAGTAGAATCAACACTTTTTTAAAATAATGATGTCTCCCTTACTTCCATGAGTATAATTTACCTTGAATACACCTAATTCATTAGTTTCCTGCTGATTGGGTTCAGCAAAATTCAGTTTCAATAATAAGGGATAAATTGTGAGGTAGTGTCTGGCTAGAATGTGGGAGATCCATGTAAGAGACTTGATCTTGGCCACCTCAGCCAGCCAGAAACTGCTAGGGCTGCGCCTTCCGGGGAGATGGTGGCGCGGGACATCAGGAGGGACTGCGGAGATAAGTAGAAGTTTATATTTTAGGCAGCGCTCTGCCAGGAACATATCTGTTTTTTTTATAAGTCTCGGACAACCACTTTAAAAGGCAACAACTCATTTAGTTATCATAGAAAATGAGCGGCTCCCTGCATTCATTTACACTACAGACTGAGTTATCATGTCTAACGGGTTAAGCCAGTCATGTTATCCTGTGCTGCATCTATATATATAAAGATGGAAACTCCAAGAAGAATAAAAGATGAGAGACTGACTTATAGGGCGCCATAATGGAGCAAGTGGGAAACTTAAGTTAAATTACCATAACTTGATGGTGCTTTATATACTGTAGTATACAGAATCCCATTTTTTAGATTTGGTTGCTTAGTTTGTGACACTTTTTCTCTCTTTTAGTGAGAGGTTGTTCACTGATACTGAACGTATGGACCCATTCAGGCGCCATTTGTGACTATTCTCCAGTACTAGGATAGAAGTCCAGGAAATCTCTTGATGCTCCTTGGCCCCGTGTTTATCTGGTGTTGTCCTGATATTGCTCGGCAGTCTTGATAAACGGCCTCTTTACTTCTGCGCTTCAGGACTTTAGAAACTTTAAATTGCTTTGGGCCAGTGGAATTCTCTACGGTGTTTCTCTCTGTGAATCTGCAGACAGAGCATTGCCCACATTTACTCCACAGAAATCACAAGTGCTTTTTATTACTTACTGAAAAAGAAACAGGCGTGTAACATTGGCAGGACCCCACAGAAAATCATAGACCCCCTCCTCACCATCCTAAGAGGACATCAAACTACAGTAAAAGGGACAGCACCAGGGTCACTTATATACTATATGGCCTCTTGGTGAAGTTTCGGTGCAGAACTTGACCCTTGTTCTCATGATCTATCGAGGTTCAACCATTCAGACCCCCAACGATCATATAGTTAATACAGGCGGTCCCCTCCTTAAGAACACCCGACTTACAGACGACCCCTAGTTACAAACGGACCTCTGGATGTTGGTAATTTACTGTACTTTAGCCTTAGGCTACAATAACCAGCTGTAATAGTTATCAGTGGTGTCTGTAATGAAGCTTTAGTGTTAATCCTGGTTCTTATGACAATCCAACATTTTTAAAATTCAATTGTCACAGAAACCAAAAAAATTTTTCTGGGATTACAATTATAAAATATACAGTTCCGACTTACATACAAATTCAACTTAAGAACAAACCTACAGAAACTATCTCGGGACTGCCTGTAAATGAGTATAAACAAACATGATACGACCCCTTTTAACAAACTCAAAGTTTGGATTCTAAGGCACCAGTATAGGAATAAAACTTCACTTATTAAAAAGTGAGATCCATGTAAGAGACAATCACTGGGTATTTATCAAGCCAGGAAAGACACCCCATAAGCATCTGTATTATAGAACTGAAGATAGGGGCATCTATAATAACACTCTAAACTTGACTCATCTTAGGCAAAATATGATTCATTTCAAATTTTGGAGAACATTTTTAATAGGTAAACAGATTTTTAAATTAAAGAAGGAATTCTAGAAAGTACATGTTATCCCCTACTTGCTCATCAATAATTTCTATCCTGCAGACAACCTTCAAATGACCTACAGATTACAATTTAGATACAAGTTTATCTACAAATTACAATTTAGATACTAGTGTATCTAAAAATTCAACAACATTTAGTAAATAAATAATGCAGATGATAACAGTAAACTTTGTAATATATTTTAGTATAGAAATTTGTTCCTGTGCCCTTCCTTTTCCTCTGCCTGTTTAATATCAAGCAGTTTGTGTAAATCAGCTTTCGGTCCTGTATCCACTGACAGCTGAGAGATAAGGAGAAGCTGATAAAGTGTCTAAAGACTTACATCTTTACAAATAGTTTGTAAATAGTCTAATCTCCCCAGAGAGCTGAATTATCCAGGTAAATATTCTCAAGGTGTGGAAAGAGTTAATCATCAGCCTTCTTAAGAGTGGAAAGATCTCATATACACTGCTCACTACAAGAGAAAGAGCAGAAAAAGGGCACAGAAACTGCTTTACTTAATGAAGTTTATTACAAAGTTTAGTATTATTCACCTGTTCTACCCATTTTAGAAATTCAGCTTCTCCTTAAAGGTGTATCCATTCTTGTCACCTATCTGTATTTGAATATTTTGACAATATTTTTTGCCACTTTCCATATAGATATTTTGTAACCTATATATATATATACTGAATTAGTATTTCAGGTGCGTTGACTTCTTCCAGACATAAGCAATGCACATTTATGACTAACAGATGTTCACAGACACCCTCCTGATACACACCAGAAAATCGTTCAATCGGAGAGCTGAGACAGGTGCCGAGGAGATATTTTCGTCACTGCAATTTTTTTCTTTTTCTTGGAAGCATAAATAGTTGGCAAGAGATATTTAAGTGACTGTGTTCATGTCTGCGAGGGGATAATAGCATGCGGAGTCATCCACCACACAGATGCTGCCTTCTCCCTACACACAGATTATAGACTACATGTCAGCAGTCTACACTCTATGAACCTTATGTAACATGATCTTTTATCAAGGGATAGCAACATAGTATCATCTCTTACAACGAATATAGAGAAAGTAATGTACAAGATCTCATATTGTGACTCAATTTCCAAAGGACTGCAGGTAAATCTGACTGCAAAATAAAGAACCTGAAAGGGAACTTGTCACCAGGAAGATACATTACAATCTTCAGACAGCATGTTATAGAACAAGATGACCGGCGAAGATTATACACAATGGCCCACATTTATCAAAACTAGTGCAGTCTGTGCTATGTGCAGTTTGCCTGTGGAGTGTGCAGGGGGCGCCCTAATATGGTGCCCCCTGCACTCTGGCAGTGTTCAACCTTTTTTTGGTGCTCCTGCTCTTTTACAAGCTGCCTGCAGATAGGTTACCATGTGCAATCTGCTCAGCTCCTCCTGCTCTATAACATGCTGCCTGCAGATAGGACACTATGTATAATGTGCTCAGCCCCCACCTTCTGTATAACATTAGCCTGCAGATGGGACCTACAAACAATATGCTGAGCTTCCACTCATCGATAACATGCTGTGCTGCAGATAGGACACTATGTACATTATACTCAGCTCCTCCTGCTCTATAACATGCTGCCTGCAGATAGGACACTATGTATAATGTGCTCAGCCCCCACCTTCTGTATAACATTAGCCTGCAGATGGGACACTACAAACAATTTGCTTAGCTCCACCTCCTCTATAACATGCTGTCTGCAGATAGGACACTATGTACATTATACTCAGCTCCTCCTGCTCTATAACATGCTGCCTGCAGATAGGACACTATGTATAATGTGCTCAGCCCCCACCTTCTGTATAACATTAGCCTGCAGTGGGACACTACAAACAATTTGCTTAGCTCCACCATCCTCTTAACATGCGTCTGCAGATAGGACATATGTACAATCTGCACTGCACCTCCTCCCTCTATAAATGCTGCCTGCAGATAGGACACTATGTACATATACTAGCTCCTCCTCTCATAAATGTGCCTGCAGATAGGACAATGTACAACTGCTCAGCTCCTCCGTCTCTATAACATTGCCTGCAGATAGGACACTATGTACAATTGCTCAGCTCCTCCTGCTCTATACATGCTGTCTGCAGATAGGACACTATGTACAATAACTCAGCTCCTCTGTTCTATAACATGCTGCCTGCAGATAGGACACTATGTACAATCTGCTCAGCTCCTCCTGCCTCTATAACATGACTGTCGTCAGATATGACACTATGACAAATATACTCAGCCTCCGCCTTGCTCTAAAAATGCTGCCTGCAGATAGGGCACTATGTGCAATCTGCTCAGCTCCTCCTGCTCTATAACATGATGCCGTCAGATAGGATACCATGTGCAATCTGCTCAGCTCCTCCTGCTCTATAACATGATGCCATCAGATAGGACACCATGTGCAATCTGCTCAGCTCCTCCTGCTCTATAACATGCTGCCTGAAGACTAAATGATTTTCAAATTATATAGGTCCCTGCTTATCTGTACATGATGATGTTTATATTATGACGACATATACTTTTTCTAGTCGGTCTATTTATATTTTTCCCATATTCATTACTGGCAATGCCTTACCATGTCCTCAGTTCTGTCTCTTTCCCTATATAAGATGTGATGTGTACTTCATAGGCGGCTGTGGAGGTAGGTACTTACATAAAGCTTCCTGAGTCACTGGGAGGCATCGATCAGCCTCATTCAGGTCCAATGGAAATTGATTCACAATCCAGAGGCCATTGGGATACATTGGGTGAATCGATTTGATGTGTTTGTGATTCACTGATGGAAAACTGAAGCAGATAAATGACACATTGATTCCCCGATCTATTCTGTGGGCAAGGAACGAAGCATTGGGCAAGGCACGTACACGGGGGATGATCATTTATTGATATCTGTGAGGTGCCTGTATATGCCCCACCTGTGGAACAAGTATTACCGCACATGGAAGGAAGGAGGAGGATATTTACTAGAAAGATACATATATACTAGATACATAGGAGAAGGATTCTGTAGATAGATAGATAAATAAGTGATTACCAGACATCTGGATATCTGGATACAGACAGGAAAGATAGTCAGATGGATACATGCATAGAAATATTTTGTACATATATAGATAAACAGCACTATATGGATTGAAGGTTTTCCCTGCAGTTATTGCCTATTTTACTGTTTATAAATAGTGGGACAATTTCCCTAAACAAGTGGTAGGGGGCACTTGCCTAAAGGAAACCATGAAATCATGGGAGCAAAATACTAACATTATGCAGGTGTCACCCCGGACAGATTACATTGGGGGGATTTATACACTTGAAGCTGCGATTTAGTTGCAAATGCTGGGTCAGAATTGGGAATTAGGACTACTCTGCCCTCAATGCCGATGGGGCAGGGAGGGGGTGGTGCCAGGCTGTGGAATGGGCTATCTATAGTTTCTGGCACAGGCTATTGTGTTGTGCAGCTGTACACCGGACTGGACATACAAGGGGGGGAGGATTAATCATACCAGCATATAATGCAATCCCCACTCTGACACCCTCCAGACTTATCAGGAAGCTCTGCCCTCCTGATATGTCTGACTACAGGAGTTGTGCCACCAATATTTCCATGCCAAGTCAGACCTGGCATGGACAAGCACTCTAGCCTTTGCCAGAAACTGGTGCAGTGCATGCTATGGGTAGTTCCTGCCGCCCCACTCTGACCGCTACCCCACACACAGTGATGTATAGGCGCCAAGAACTGCACCTACTTTTAGATCTTCTCAACCAGAATTTTGGAACACAAGCTCTGATAAATACCCCTCTGTGCAACCAATAATTGCTCCCACACCACTAGATATATATCAACGGGAGGGCCACTAGGAAGTTTGCAAATTTTATGGGCCCCCCAACCCAATGATAATCGGACCCTGTGTGCACAGTGCTTTCCCTGCACCTGGGAAGGTAGAAGGGTTTGATGTGACTTGGGGCCCTTTCTCCTCCTTGGGGCCGCTTGAGTCACACTTAACCCCCCAGAAGGCAGCCCTGATCGGACCCCCTCATAAATCAAGCCAGGGGTGGGTTTGCATTACCGCTGCACTTAATATAATATATATATATATATATATATATATATATAAGCAAAAATAATTCAATCATTTAATAGTGTAAACCAGAAGACAAAACAGCTAATAGTGAGTACTTCAGAAATGATGCTGGTTATGGTCACTGGGGGGGAAGCAGCATTAACCATTTACATGATGGTATCAGATAAAAGATAAGAATCTCATTATCCGGGTCTCATCAGGCTTGTGGTTTTGTGATCAATAGACCAGGAGATACATGGAGTAAAACACATAGATGGAAATGTGAGCTGCACATAGCAACCCAATGCACCTTTTTTGAGCCACAGATTTGGAGATACGGACAGTTTAAAAAAAAAAGGCAGGAACTGGATTTTTATCTGCAGGTATGACTTTACCTCCCTGTATTCCAGTTTTGTAGTTCACAGAACCATGAGCCTCATCTGAAATATTAGATTCTTATCTTTTATAGTAAAGTATGTTTCTATACATCTAGCATAGGGGCATCTGAATTGCACTTCCCCTGCAGCCTCTAAACTTGACTCATCTCATGTAAAATTTGACTCTTCTCTGCTCATTGTCACATGACTTTGGGAAATATTTTGGTTTTATAGAGAAACGGGTGAGATTTCACATAGAAGAAGGAATTCTAGAAAGGATATTTTCTACCCCGCCTAGTAGTTTAATGGGTTAAAATCTGGTGACAAGTCACCTTGATGATCAGATTTTTTTCCTCTATTCTGTGGGTAAGAATATAATCTGGGACAACCCCTTTGAAATAGAATATCAGGTGTTCCTGGCAAAGCTTCTAGATACAACCTGCACTTCTAAAGGAGTCTCTTGCCTCATTCGAAATCAAATCAGTTTTGGCTTAAATAAAGAAAAAAATAAATCAATAATAAAAATCAAACCATTATATTTTGGAAATATTTCAGGCATATTTTTTTTATCGCCATGTGATTTAGAGAGATGAAACCCGAGCGGGATCAATAACACAGAAACGTCTCCTGCTTTAATGTTGTATTACATTATTGAAGATGCCTCCGTGTATACAACAGGGGGATGGGACACACACAGTAGTAATGGAGTCTTATGATGAGACTGTAGGTACCTTCAGCTGGAAGATTAAGATTATATTACTGAAAAATATATAAGTGAGGTAGATACATGGTAACAAAAAGACAATGTAGACATGTGCATGGGAAAAAGTGATGAGAAAGATGGAGAGATAACAGATAGAGATATGTATTAGATATAAAAATAGATGAATAGATATATAATAGATAGATGGACAGATATGAGATACGTAGATAATAGATAGATAGATAGATAGATTGATAGATAATAGATACATAAAATGCCACTAAAATAGAACCGAAAGCACACATCACACTAAGATAAATCTGCTCTAATAGATAAGATAGACAATAAAAGCCAAAGGACTAATTCTTAGAGAAATGAAAAAGATAAATAGGAGATAGAAAAATACATGTGAGATCAATAGATAGAAAGACAAATTAATAGATAAGAGAGATAATGGGCCACATGTATCACCTTTGCGCGCCTAAGTGTAGTAGTTGCGCCTAAATTCTGGCGCACTGTTTTGCCAGAATTATCACAAGCAAACCACTGTGATAAGGTAATTTCCTGCCTAATTAATCACTTTACTTCAACACAGTTTAGGCGCAATTTTGGCGCAGTTTAGGCGCAAAGTTAGATTTGGGCACTTACATGTGATCCTGCTACAAGCTCCTCTCTGCTTCTCCCACAGCCCAGAATGAGATAAACAGTCACAGCAGCACCCAGGGGTGTGACACCCAGCACCCAGTGACCTCTCAGCAGTGGCTTCTCCTGGAGGGGATCCCCCAGTGCGTCTCCGCTGCACCCCGTAATTCTGCCCAGGATCCCCCTCAGACATCAGTGGGGTCATCTGCTACACGGTGGGGGGGGGGGGAGGGGGGGGGGGGGAGGGCACTTCTCGTACTAACTGCAAAATCTGCAAACTCTCCGTCCTGTTGAGCTGCGGATTTTGCAGAATGTTTTGTAAATAGAAGGTGATGAAACTGTAAATAGAGTCTGCAGCTCCTGTCTGCAGTGTAGTAATGTCTGCATTATCGGTGCTAGTGTCTGCAGTGTTATGTAATGTCTGTATTATCTGTACTAGTGTCTGCAGTGTATGTAATGTCTGATATCTGTACTAGTGTGCAGTGTATGTAATGTGTATTATCTGTTCTAGTGCGCAGTGTATGTAATGTCTGAGTATATGTACTAGTGTCTGCAGTGTATGTAATGTCTGTACTAGGTCTGCAGGTGTTGCAATGTCTGTATTATCTGTCTAGTGTCTGCAGGTATGTAATGTCTGTATTATCTGTACTAGGTCTGTACTAGTGTCTGCAGTGTATGTAATGTCTGTTATCTGTACTAGTGTTGTACGTGTCTGCAGTGTTGATGTACGTGTCCTGCGCTGAGGATTTTGCAGAATGTTTTGTAATAGAAGGTGTGCTGTAAATAGCGTCTGCCGCTCCTGTCTGTGTGTGTGTTGTCTGTATATCTTGTGCTGTTCTGCAGTGTATCTTATGTGCTGTACTTATCTGTCCTAGTGTCTGCAGTGTATGTAATGTTGTCTTATAGGAAGAGGTCTAGAGCAAAGTGGAGGATGAAGTGACCTTCTAACTTTTTATGTCAATTTTTTTCTAGCCATTTCTTTATCCGCGTTTTTCGGTTATTAACTCCCTATTTGTACATTAGTTTCGCAGGTATGTTAATGTCTGTATACTCTAGTGTCTACAGTGTTGTATGTCGGTATTATCTGTACTAGGCGTATAGTGTCTGCAGTGTATGTAATGTTGTATAGCTATTGTGTGTAATGTCTGTATTATCTGTTCTAGTTCTGAGTGGTATTCGTATGTATCTGTACTAGTGTTTCTGCGTGTATGTAATGTCTGTTTATTATCTGTTTCTAGTGTATGCAGTGTATGTAATGTCTTATTATCTGTCTAGTGGCGTCTAGTTGCAGTGTATGTAATGTCTGTACTGTGTCTGCAGTGTATGTATGTCTGTTATTCAGGATTCTGTGTGCATGTATGTAAGCTGCTGTATTATCTGTACTAGTGTCTGCAGTGTATGTATGTCTGTATATCTGTACTAGTGTCTGTACAGTTTCTGCAGTGTATGTAATGTCTGTTACTAGTGTCTGCAGTGTATGTAATGTCTGTATTATCTGTACTAGTGTCTGCAGTGTGTAATGTCTGTATTATCTGTTTCTAGTGTCGCAGGTTATTAGTAGTCTGTATTATCTGTTCTGTGTCTGCAGTGTAGTATTGTCTGTCTTATCTGTACTAGTGTCTGCGTGTATGTAATTGTTGTATTACTGTTTGTCTGCAGTGTATGTATTGTCTGTTTATTGTTCTAGTGTCTGCAGTTGTATGTATTGTCTGTATTATCTGTACCGTGTCTGGCTGAGCTCTGCTGCTGGGGATGAGCTGCTTGCACCGGGTCGGGCTCAGTGTTACTTCTCAGAAAACGCCACCTTGGGCTGGAGTGTTTTGCACCTATTTTTGCGCGAATGAAAAGTCGCAAGGGATGAATATCATTAGCATAGACTAGATAGATATTAGATAGATGATAGAGTAGGAGATAGATAGATAGATAGATAGATAGATAGAATTAGGATAATAGGAATAGATAGCTGAAAGATAGATAGATAGATAGATAGATAGTAGATAGGAGATAGATAGATAGAAAGAAGATAGATAAGATAGATAGAGAGATAGATATGAGATAGATAGTAGATAGATAGATAGATATGGTAGCTAGAAGATGATATAAGATAAATAAATGTGATTATGATAATGATCTGTTATTGATAACATTGGATATTTTCAGTCCGGTATAACCAGTAAATAACGGGCGTTTTCTCGGCACAACACAATAGGAAAAGTTATGGATTTTCTTTTGTGATTCACAAAGCAATTTGTGAAATGTGAATTCCACCCAAGCGATGATACAGTCAGGTTTATTGCATTCAAACTATTCTTCTTTTTTCTCCCTTTTCTTTTGCGAGTTATGACGTGCAGCTTGTGTTTCATGAGAACCAGAATCCCTTTACATGAAAAGTGTGTACTGAGAATGAGGGCAGCGCAGTACTGAACTTTGTGACAACACTTGGTGACAATAATGAGTCTTTACAATTTCATGTAGAGGTGCAGTAGCTTTACTATGGATGTCTGGGTTATAAACATTGGGCCACATTATCTCTTTGTGGCCTAAGTGTAGTAGTTGCGCCTAAATTCTGGCGCACTGATTTGCCAGAATTATCACAAGCTACAACCATCTGTGATAAGTATATTTTCTGCCTCTTATTAATCACTTTACTTTAACCCCTTAACGCTCTGCGCCGTAGCTCTACGGCGCAGAGGTATAAGGGATGTATGAGGGGCTCACGGCTGAGTCCTCTTCATACAGAGGTGGGGGTTTTTGCATTTGCAAAAAACCCCACCGCTAATACCGTGGTCGGTGCTTGCACCGATCCGGTATTAACACACTTCTTTGCCGCCGGAAAAGTCGCGGCGGCGTTTTAAAAGACGGCGGCGCGCGCGCGCCATCTTTTTTTTTCGATCGCACGCCACTCGACGGGGGCGCTCATGCGATCGATTGCCATGTAGCCTCGTGTCTTCTCCTTGACACGAGGCTACAGGCAGCTGCAGATTCGTACAATGAGCACAGTGCTCCTTGTAATGAATGTGCTGCAAAAATGCATATATTGCAATACAGAGTATTGCAGTATATGGTAGCAGCGATCTGACCATCTAGGGTTAATGTACCCTAGATGGTCTTAAAAGATAGTGAAAAAAAAAAGTTTAAAAATAAAAAAAATAATAAAATATTAAAAATTCAAATCACCCCCCTTTCCTAGAACTGATATAAAACATAATAAACAGTAAAAATCACAAAACATATTAGGTATCAGCCGCGTCCAAAATGCCCGATCTAATCAAATATAAAAACCGGTTAGGGGCGGCGGTGACCTCAAGGCGGGGAAATGGCGCCCAATGTCCGAAATGCGACTCTTTTACACCTTTTACAAACATAAAAATGAAATAAAAAATGATCAAAATGTCGACAGACCTCAAAATGGTTAGCAATGAAAACGTCGCTTCATTTCGCAAAAAATGACCCCTCACACATCTCCGTGCGCCAAAGTATGAAAAAGTTATAGCGTCAGAGATGGCAAAAAAATATTTCTTTTTGTACACATTCGTTTTATTTTGAAAAAAATGGTTAAAACACATAAAACACTGTATAAATTTGGTATCATCGCGATCGCACCGAACCAAAGAATAAAGTAGGTGTGTATTTAAAAGCGAAGGAGAGTGAAAGTCGTAAAAACTGAGCCCCACAACAACATGACGCAACGTGCGTTTTTTTTTTTCAATTTTCCACGTTTGGAATTTTTTTCAGCTTCGCAGTACACGGCATGTTAATAAATAACATTACGGGAAAGTAAATTTTGTACGCACAAAATAAGCCCTCACCACAGGTCTGTACACGGAGAAAATGAAAAAGTTATGGATTTTTGAAGTTGGAGAGCGAGAAATGAGGCGAAAAACCCTCCGTCTTAGGGGTTAACAGTTTAGGCACAATTTTGGCGCAGTTAAGGCGTAAGTTAGTTAGGCAGTTACATGTGATCTGCTACAAGCTCCTCTCAGCTTCTCCCACAGCCCAGAATGAAGATAACATCACAGCACACCCAGGTGTGTGACAACCTGCACCCAGTGACACCTCAGCAGAGGCTTCTCCTGGAGGGGATCCCCCATGCTGGTTCTCTGCTGCACCCCGTAATTCTGCACACGACACACTGGTGTCGAGGGGGTACTGTGCAGAATTACACGGGGACACTTGTCTGTAGCTCTGCAACATTCTGCAAAGTTTCTTGCTCTTGCTGTGAGCTCAGGATTTGCAGAATGTTTAGTAAAAGAAAGTGATGAACTTTAAATAGAGGCTGCAGCTCTGTCTGTAGTGTGGTAGTGTGTCTATTATATGTAACTAGTGTCTGGAGCTAGCTGCTGCTAGAAATGGCTCTTCTGCAATGGGGCTCAGTGTCACTCTCTCGTTAACGCCACCTTCGGGCTGGAGTGTTTTGGGCTGCTTTTGCGCTAAATGAAAACGTTGCAAGTGATGAATATCATTAGGTGCAGCAAAACATCTGGATGTGTAAGATTAGATGAGGGAAAGCTGGTTTATTTTTGCTGCATGGCTACGGTTGGCGTTTAGTCGCAAAAATGGCGCAAAAAAGAAATGGAAAAGGCGCAAAAAAAACAGAAAAACGAGTGATACATGTGGCATTGTTTATGCAGGCTTAAACAATACATTCCTTATGACATGGCGCTGGCTGAATGCTAATCATGTGGAATTAGAAAACACTGGGCCAGATGTATCACTTGTTTTTTCTGTGTTTTGCGCCTTTTCATACTGTCGCACTCTTTTTTGCACAGTTTTGAGACTAAACCCACGCAGCAAAAAAACAGCCTGTTTTCCTCATTTATCTTACCAATCCAGATATTTTGCTGTTTTAATAATTCATCATTAGCAAGTGTTAATTTAGGCGCAAAAACAATCCGCCTGAAGGGGTGGTTGTTGTATGTGTTAATATGAAAAGCAAACCTGAGCTCTGTGCAGAGAAAGCTCTATCCCCAGATCAGAAGACCTACTACAGACACACTCCCTGAAGCTCTCGCTCAGAGAGGACAGAAAGGACATGTAGGAGCTGTAGATAGTACAGAGAAGTTTCCCTGTGTAGCTGGATAGAAGAGAAGAGAGGTGCCGGGGGGAGGGGGGGCAAGTACAGTACAGGGGGCAGTACGAGAAGTGTCCCCTGTTGTAGCAGGATGATCACACGTGATGTCTGAGGAGGTACTCGTGCAGAATTATCCGCACAACTGGATTACAGCCATTGTTGGCCATATACAAAGACTCACTCTTAAAGGGTTTGTCTAAACTCATGAATGACCATGGTCACATGCCCACACCACTTGTTGGCTACTACGGATTTGAGATTATCCTTTTCAGTGTTCTATAGAAGTGAATAGAGTGGTGGTCATACACATTCTCCATTTGCTTCCTTGACCTAAACAAGCTTGACAGATATCACCATTTAAGCAGTCCTATAGAAGGGAAACAATGACTTCTGTTTGACTGCCTGATATGACACAAAGAGTTAATGAAGTGGAGGTCACACATTGCCACAGCTGCTCCATTACTACTATGGGACTCGCTGTATAATCCATTTAGCTAATCCTTTTAGCAATGAATAAGTGGTGGGTACACGGTGTCACAGCCTGCTCAATTGATACTATGTGACTGATATCACATATATGGGTGTCAGGTTAATTGAGAAGTGAATGAGATAAGGTCACATTTATGATTAAGTTCCATTCGCAATCTAAGGGATTGAGTCTACCTTATATCAATATCTAAGCAGTCCTATAGAAGTGAATGTAGTGGTAACCTCACTACAACAGTTTTATCGCATGACC
Source organism: Engystomops pustulosus (assembly GCA_019512145.1). NCBI lineage: Eukaryota > Metazoa > Chordata > Amphibia > Anura > Leptodactylidae > Engystomops > Engystomops pustulosus. The sequence goes on from CM033643.1 coordinate 20,710,338, forward strand.
ATGACTTTCTACACAGCTCCATTGACCACTATTGGACTGCACCTGAGCTGTAAGTATTGAAGTAGACGGTCAAAATACACCGTGCTTGATTTATTTCCATTGGACTGCAGATATCACATTTTCCGTCCATAAGCGAATGGAGTGGTGGAAGTCGATGACTTCCATGAGATTGCTGACTTAAACATTTAAGTAGGCCGCTTAGAAATGAAAGAAATGAATGGTGGTCACACATTCTCCTACACCACTCTCATGTGAATAATATAACAACTACCAGATATCTGCCATCTATGCAGTCCATTAGAAGTGAATAAAGTGGTGGTCAAGCGTGCTCACCACACCTCCATTGATCTGTGACGATGCTGGACATAACATATGTAAGCAGTCTACAGACAAATGGAGTGGGGCCAACCACATGCCATAAGCTTCATGACTTCCCTGGACTAGCCTATATCATTTAGAAGACTCTACGAAGTGAAAGAATGGTTGTCACCCAATGCTCACCACCGCCTCCACTGACTTCTATGATAGCCAGCACTTGCATCCCAACACTCTTATACTTCTTGAGATGTCTGAGTGGTAAGTGTCAATGTGGGATAACCCCTGTATCTATTGGAAAGGTGTTGAAGGCTTGTTACAACTCTCAAATTTAAATGTTAACACCCAGCGGTTTAAAAAACCTTTACATATTTACTATTACAACTTAATAATGAAACCTTAGTAGAAACTCCTGCATTTCATGTGTCTTCACAAAATACCATATATTGACATAGTCATGGTATTCATCTGCTGTGTTTTAGTCAATGACGCTTAAAATAACCAAAAATGTCAGCTCAGCCTTCTAGCTATTCTCTCTCTTTCACTTTTTTAGACCTATCACTCAATTGGGATTGCTAACAGCTACCTTCGAATAATGCCCCACGACACGAGTAAGGATGATAATAACAATGATGAATACGGATATTATGATGAACTGGTAGCCAAGTCTTGTTGCAATCTGGCAAAATTAGCCGGGAGGGATGCAGCACCTACGAGCCGGACAGAATTGAAATGAAACAGCGAATACATCAATAGCTTGGAAAAGACGGGAACAGTGACAAAGAACCGAGAAGTGGCTGATTCGACAAAAAAGAGCTTAGTTTAGACCTTGGACAGTATGTTGTAGTAGAGAAACAGTGGATTCCTAAAAACTGTTGGCAACTAGGACATTGGTGTGTACCCCTTCTGATAACCTCCAATGAAGGAATTACCATTGACAATTCATCCAGGTAAGATACAAGGAATATGAACCTATTGTTGTTTTCCTTAGGAAAGCCATATAAATAAGGACAGTGACCAGAAAATGTGGAGGAGGGCAGATGAGGAGGTGTGTATGAGCAGTTTGGAATGCTTAGTAACCAATCGTTTCGACCTGCACGAAAAATTAGCGAAACTACATTTCTGATAGATAGTCAGCAACAGGTATGGCCGGTATCGAAAATGCCTTCGGCGACGAAGACTATTCTGATCGAATGAACGGCACGGACATTGATCAAATTGATGCAACTAATGAGATCGAAGAACAATGAGCCCCAAGACTCAGAACTTTTTCTAGATGTGCAAGATGTGATTATCATGGAAAAGAGTTCGATGATATTACCCATCATCCCTCAGGATCAGGTCGTAAGAAGCCTTTGATCGACAAAACGGACATCATCACTGACAGAAAAGCCAAGCTCTGAGAATGAGACCCGAGAGCAAAAAGTACAAATGACGGGACAAGATGGCCATGGAAGCTGAAGGACGAGAAGAGAGAGTTGTGATGAACATACCATGAGACCCATCTCAGGGTGAGGATAGAGGCCAAGTCCAACCGATGGACATGTCAAAAAGCCCATGTTATACATAAGGTCATATATATTGCAGGCTTATCTTCCTAATCTATGTTGTATAAAATTCAACGATTGATCATCTCCCTGATTAATGCGTATCGAGTAAGTCTTTCTGAACATGGGCATTTTGAAATAACGGACTTGCTTTCTTAATATCATGAGGGTAGTTCGATTTCTTTGGGTAGATATTTCAGCCATGAACAGGAATTTTTAAAAAGACTTTCGTGTTCCGCATTTTGAATGCCACCATTTTCTTAATCATGATAATTGTTGTGCTCAGATGTGTATACTGTATTGCAAAACGCTTTGCCTGGTTATGAACACTTGATTGGCAAGTGTTGGTGATGGAAAGCTTACTGGGCACAAAGCAAAATACTGTAATAAGACCTCAAAATAAGAGCAATAGGATGTGTCTTCCTAATATTTTTTAAGCTCCCCATAAACTCCTGGCACCCTTCCTGTAAAATTCTGAGTTATGGTCCGGATACCCGATCACAATAGCAGTTCCAATAGAGAAGAAGATTCTCACAACCTACTCAGATCCAGATAGTTGCTCTTTGAGGCCGTGTTCAACAGTAGGGGTTTTTGTCAGATAATGATCGTGAATTGTTGCCATAACGTGTTTTCTCTCAGCCAAGTAAGAGAATCTGTTATGCCTCTGAACTTTTTTTCTTCACCCGTGCCATCAAAGTTACAACTTGAGAGGCAATATTGATCAAGGACGAAAGTACATTCTGTGGCTAACTGAAAACGTCAACTTCCGAAGGAGATGTCAGTATAAGGTTAAGCTGCCACAATAGTCTCGTGCAACTACATCTTAGCGTATACTCCAACATTCTTCTCACCTGGAGGCCAAAAAAGTGTCATTTTTGGTCTCTGTCAGCGGTGTTGCGTCATCGTTTTTCATCGACATTATCATCTGGGCCACCACATGCCCCAACAACTTGGACGCCGAAGTCTATGTGTCATACACAGACATTACTCTCTAGTGCAGATTTATCACACAATGTTACTTAACATTTATTGATTCGAGTTCAATTATAGCAGTTATCTAGAAACAATGTTCTTGGATCATGTGTAAACAACATCAACACTGGGCCTCTTAATAGTGATTGTGGGACTTTAAAAACTGTGTTATTGACCATCAACTTAGCGGTGGCATCAAGTGTAGCCAACAGACCTGCAGGTGTCAGACACCTATCTCAAACCTAATTTGGAGCAGTTTTGGCAACAAAACTATGTAGATTTACGTCTGCTTCTGGTGCATTAACCACGTGAGGACACTACCAGTATAAATCATGTGCTAATATGCATGAACTGTCGTGCGGAGTAACTCGGACCTTATTGGCCTGTGCCAATCCATGGTATCCTCATTTTGTGATACCCCAACATATTACTCAGGCTACAGGTGACAAGCCGGTTTGGGGATAGATTTCATCCCAGACGTAGCCCCATGCTTGCGTGAGATTATCATTATGCCAGATCTTTATTTTTGTGCCAGAGTATTAAGTGAACCCACTGTATTCCTCAGCTTCCTGTTATTCACTTGGACGGTTCTGCGCTGGAGAGAAATTTTTTATCAGGTCCGGTCTAAGTGGAGAATGATGCAATTACAACCGGCATAATATCAGTGCTTGAATTGTTGCTAGTGTAAGGTTTGTGCAGGTTGGTGGGCTAGGAGCGTAAGTCCGGTTGTGCATTTCACTACTGCTGGCCATCCGCCTATCACATCCTTCCAAAAACACGGCGGTCCGTGGATTTTGTGGCATATTAAAGGAAATAATTTATCAATGTAATTGCTTTGTATATGTGATTCATGATGAATGTGTCCTCCTTTGTCTTTGATCTTCCCCCCACCTCTAAGGTCTCTCATGGGTTCTCGATAACCACAGATCTAATGGTATGGTTGTTAGGAGCTGCTTACCGTCAAGAGATTTCGTCAAAAATATATGATTTGTTTTGTCAGTTATGTCCTGCTGGATCCTAAACATTGATCTGCTTTTCTCCTATAATACTGTTGAGTTTGTGATTCCCCATTAGGAACCAAATCTGCAAGATCTTACAAGTGTAACTCCGCCCAGACACGTAGTGTTTTTGTGCCAGTAATGTCTTAACCAGTGCTTTCCGATTAACCAGTTTTCGACTCTTTTCCCGCATTAAGACTTCCAGTATGGCTCACTTTAAGAGCGATGTGCTAATGTGGTGTGCTTGTATGCATTAGAATACTTCAGTTTTTATTATTATTATGGCAGGAGTTAATTAAGGAGGCTTTGATGTGTCCGGTCGTGCCTCTTAGTTGAGGAATGAGTCGGATATGCGGTGTCTTGTGTGTCTGTGTAGGTACTCTGAATTCAGTTGCTTAAATCACTCGCAACAATTATGCATTAATTCATTCGATTAATGATGATCCTTAAGGCCTTTGCCGAGATATATTTCTGTCTTGGCGGAACGTGTGAGTCAGCCTAATATCGCGCAAGTTTCTTTTTTTTTCTGTTTCTTTTTATCAGCAGCCGAACCCAGATTTTTGTATTAGGTTCCGATAGTGTATGAAAAAGTATATTAGTATAGACCAGAAAGGACCTGTATAGGAGTACTATGACCTGTATAGAGGGCGGGATGGGAAAAATGCAGTGACCAGAGGGTCTACAGCCATGAGGGGAGTGGAGCCTTCGCTCCCTGCAGATGGGACACTATGTACAATATGCTCAGCTCCTTCTGTTCTATAACATGCTGCCTGCAGATAGGACACTATGTACAATCTGCTCAGCTCCTCCTGCTCTATAACATGCTCTATGCAGAAAGGACACTGTGTACAATATGCTCAGCTCCTCCTGCTCTATAACATGCTGCCTGCAGATAGGACACTATGTACAATCTACTCAGTTCCTCCTGCTCTATAACATGCTCCCTGCAGATAGGACACTATGTACAATCTGCTCATCTGTCTGCAGGTTACGGAGCATCTTCCAGATAAAGATCCTCCATAACCCGTGCTGTGGAGACCGGGTCATTGTCAGGCATTTTCCAGATTCATTTTTTTCCCTCCCTTTAAGTACCGGTAATTATTTTTTAACCAAGAAAAAAAGCTAGTGAAATAACTGGAGGTGCACGTGTACACATTCTCTTCATGGCTTGATAGAAAATAATTCTAGAACAACAAATAAACCCCCATTATAGTATTATCCGCAGCTAGAACCAGACTTTAGCCCTGTGGGAAAACTGGCTCTTGCTATGTAACAAATTCTTAGACTTTGTGGGTGGTATCAGTCCGAGCAATGTGAAAAACCACAGCCATGCACATTGTAAGTGACAGCCGCGCGCACACAGGGAATCCGGGAGACTTCATATCCCATGTCATGGTCATGCAATCTGCAACTAACTGGCTGCAACCTATTTTTCACCATTTTTTCTTTATTTCTCCTCTTCATATATCAATAAATCTCAAAATAGATGTTTTGGTTAAATATCAAACTTTTGGTTAAAAGAATCAGAACTTTTGCCCAAAGCCATTAATAAGTCATTGTTCAAAAACTGATGTTTGCAATTTGTGCTTAAAGGGAACCTGTCATCAGGAGCCCTTTTACTGGCTCCCTCATGTCCCCATAGAGATAAGAGTGCACATAGCCCAACAGTTTTTATAATAAAATAGGCTTTTTTCCAATAAAAAGAAAAGTTTGATGAAAGTTTACCTTTCTCAGTTTCCAGTGTTCCATGGGAGTGGCCAGTTACCCCCACCCTTTGGAAACTGCTCCGTCATGCGTCTATTTCTAATTTTAAAAATGCCCATATCCCTCCCAGTATACAACCAGCAGCGCATTGTACCCCAGTATATAGCCAGCAGCCCCCTGTACCCCAGTATACAGCCAGCAGCCTCCTGTACCCCAGTATACAGCCAGCAGACCCCTGTACCCCAGTATACAGCCAGCAGCCCCCTGTACCCCAGTATACCAGCACCCAGGTGTGTGACACCCAGCACCCAGTGACCTCCTCAGCAGGGGCTTCTCCTGGAGGGGATCCCCCAGTGCTGGTGTCCTGCTGCACCCCTGTAATTCTGCACAGTATCCCCCTCAGACACACTGGTGATACTGTGCAGAATTACATGGGGGACACTTGTCTGTAGTATCTGCAACATTCTGCAAACTTCTGCAAACTTCTCTTGCTCTTGCTGTGAGCTGAGGATTCTGCAGAATGTTTTGTAAGTAGAAGGTGATGAACTGTAAATAGAGTCTGCAGCTCCTATCTGTAATGTATCTAATGTCTGTATTATATGTACCAGTGTCTGGCTGAGCTCTGCTGCTAGAAATGAGCTGTTCTGCAAAGGGGCTCAGTGCTTTCTTCTCAGTTAACGCCACCTTCGGGCTGGAGTGTTTTTGAATATCATTAGGCGCAGCAAAACATCTGGATTGGTAAGATAGATGAGGGAAAGCTGGTTATTTTTGCTGCGCGGCTAGTTTGGCGTTTAATCGCAAAAATGGCGCAAAAACGGTGCGCCTGAATGAAATGGCGCAAAAACAACAGAAAAAACAAGTGATACATGTGGCCCAGACAGCTCTATCCTCTGTGTTAGTGGCTGGATTTAAGTATTACAGGATAGCTTACATTACTCTGTATTCATATTTATATTTATCTTCCATAGATCTTCCCCTGGTACCATGGACGTCACTGATCCCGTCACGTTGGTTCTGTCTCTTATTATTTGCATTTCTATTGCCCTGTTTCTCTATGGACGGAAAAGAAATGTGTATAATCTGCCCCCCGGACCTAGACCCCTGCCCATCATTGGGAATCTGCATATTCTAGACCTGAAGAGACCTTACAGGACATTACACAAGGTAACATTCAGATATTACCCTGATGGGTCTGTAAGACATTATGATATGATGGGCCACATTTATCACTTTTGTGCGCCTAGGTGTAGTAGTTGCGCCTTAATTCTGGTGCACTGTTGCGCCAGAATTATCACAAGCTACAACCATCTGTGATAAGGTAATTTCCAGCCTCTTATTAATCACTTTACTTCAACACAGTTTAGGCGCAATTTTGGCGCAGTTTCGGTGCAATGTTAGATTTGGGCACTTACATGTGATCCTGCTACAAGCTCCTCGCTGCTTCTCCCACAGCCCAGAATGAAGATAACACTCACAGCAGCACCCAGGTGTGTGACACCCAGCACCCAGTGACCTCCTCAGCAGTGGCTTCTCCTGGAGGGGATCCCCCAGTGCTGGTCTCCTGCTGCACCCCTGTAATTCTGCACAGTATCCCCCTCAGACACCAGTGGGGTCAACCTGCTACACGGGGGACACTTGTCTGTAAAATTCTGCAAACTTCTCTCTGAGCTGATGATTCTGGAGAATGTTTTGTAAATAGAAGGTGATGAACTGTAAATAGAGTCTGCAGGTCCTGTCTGCTGAGTATCTGATCTGTACTGGTGTCTGCAGTGTCTGTAATGTCTGTATTATCTGTACTAGTGTCTGCAGTGTATGTAATGTCTGTATGATCTGTACGGCCTCTGAGGAATTCATGTGGGCTCTGAGAGTTAAAAAAAATAAAAAATACTTCTGTTTATAAATAAGTCCTTTGTTCCTCGCTGGTCCTAATTTTTCAGTGTTTAGTGGTTTTTCATATTGCATTGATCATGATGTATCTGGTGGAGGAAATAATTAAAGGGTTGTCCGGGGTTGAAAAACTGGATGTTTCTTCCAAAAACGGTGCCACACCTGACCCTGGTTAGTGTCAGTAATGGACGTTAGCTGTATAGAGATAAAACTAGAGCTTAGTGTAATACCAACACTAACCATGGTCAGGGGTAGAGCTGTTTTGGAAGAGGAAAGCAGCCATGCTTTCAGTGCTCGTATACCCTTTAAAGGCAAGGAGATTAGGTGCTATATTTACCTTTTACATTTGTATGTGCCCTGCAGTTTGCATATATAATATACAGTATGGCTCCATCTGGGCATGTTCTCCACAAGGTGCAGAAATTTGACTGTAAAGTGATTTTCATGTGGATTTGGCCTTCAAAAATAATCCAATTTTTCTACACTATAAAGTGTAACTAAAGTTTTGAACATTTTTACAGCGAATGTGAGATCAAGTGGTAGTAAAAAACTTGCAATATAACTTCAATAAGTAAAGCTTTTTTTTTGTTTTATTTTTGTCTTTTTTTCTTTTTTTTTTTTTTTTTTAGCTTCTATGTGCTATGTTCTTCTTTCTTTCTCCGTAGGAGCAGTATATTGAGCCCTGTGACAGCATAGAGTAACAACAGAAGATAAATTTGAGCTCTTCCATTCCAAGAAAGATGCTATTCCTAGAGATTTTAGAGAAATTAGACACTATCCAGGGACTGTCTGTAAGGACTTAAGTATATCAGTTATTTATCCTCAGCTGTCATTGGATAAGGACTGAAAGCTGATTTACACAAACTGCTTAAATAAGGAAGAAAGGCGTGGCAAAGAAGGACAAGGAGCCGATTTAATTAGTTAATACAAAGTTTACTGTTACCTCACTCGTTAATACTACAATTTTTTAAAGTTTCTTTACACTTTGCACCATAAGGCCACAAAACTTAACTACAGCCTTCACACGCAGCCACCAGAGTCAGGGGGTGCCCATAAGCATGTGCAGATCACCCTTCATATAACACCAGTTTTGAAAAAAACTAAAAAAGAAGCAACATTGGTGTTATGTGTTGTTACCCCAAATAGAGCATTTTTTTTACCAGCCAATACTGTCAATTAGAGAGATGTAGCAATGCCGGAGAATGATTCTGACCACTGTGCAAATTTATGACCCAGTTTGACTACAATCTACCCAAACTCCCTTCTGGGGTGATGGCTGAACGGCCTGCTAGAGGGTTGCACATATTTATGAAGAGGCATGTGTTTTAATATTATGCCATCCTGCATGCCATATGGGGGCACATAGACTAGCTTCTAAAACAGATCTAATTATGCCCCAAAAGGGCAACCTTAATGTAGCTGAAGGTACTTGATCACGAGTCAAACGTAGAATCAGTGGATTGGAGAGATCACAAAAGATCACCAGTGACCTGCTTATTACCTCTACGCATACCTGGTCTCATGGCAGGGGAGATTAAGACCATGGGCCCTGGTCTGACATTTAGCAACATGAAGCCTCCTTCCTACATATGGTACTAGGATCAGCTCTTGAGGGAATGGAGGATGGTCCCTTCTGCCGCTTTTCAATCGAGATTCAGGAACTTTGAAGGGCTTTCAAATGTCTGAAATGGCTTTTGTACATGTATTGGAGCATGAACAGACTCAAGGATTTCAGGGTGAAGAGTCCTTTTTAGTATAAAATTGTGGGTGGTGGTGGGTGTCTATGCACCATTAGAAGGCTTGGGCCCTGGCTACCTCTAAACAGACTCATGCTGACCATCTACTGTAAAAGTCAGTCACTGTGGTATAAAGCAGCTTCCTTCACAGAAGGGTATATTACACGCCAATGGGGGACTATATAACATCCCCCAATGCCGCAAAGGCGTCGGCACCAGTGCAGGAACGGAGCGTGCAGTGGTGCATCACCGTACCATTCTGTAGCTCGGTCAAAGAAGGACAAGGTTTATTTTTTTTCGGCACAAAGGCGCCGTGCGCCCATATATCCCTGTGGAGAGGAGGGGTGAGCTCTCTTCCCAGGCGCGACATGGCGGCCGCTGTGCTACCGTACGAATGGAGCACACATGTGGCGAATCCGCACGTCTTATGTCGCTTGAAAGTATCACATTATGTAAGAGACCAGACATCCTGAGAGCCCTTCAGCCTATATGACCCCTTCTATCTGCTGCTATAGAAAGCATAGATGTACCTCCAAAAAAGGCATATTATATTTACCCCAAGTTTGTGTTCCTTCTTCTATCACATCGAACACATTTCGTGACAAGCACCCACGCGTTTCACACTGCGTAGCTCACTAAAGTGAAGCGCTGGATGCCATTTATATACACACAGTCCTCGGACTCTTCTCAGCAGGTAGGATAATGACTGTTTTCCATTTACATAGTGTTCAGAAAACCCACGATACAAAAAATATCTTAACCGAATACCCCCCATGCCCTAGTTGGTGCTTTCAATAGTCAGTAAGCTCAGCCAGTGGGAGTCAGATAAGACAGGCTTTATAAGCAGACCTGTGAATGGCACTAGGCTCGCTGATTAAAATCAGTGCATAACATCAGCAGCATCAGCTCCAGGGGCACGGGGCGACGCCGCAGCTAGGGGCAGAATACCCAGAATCAAGATGGCTTATATCACAAAGTCTGGCCAGGAAATCAATCAGGCACGAGACACAAATAAGTCTACTGAGGTGTATCATGCCGCACGGTATATTCTTCTTAAGGGGGCTATCAGATTGCTGGAAAGACTTCTGTCCATGCCGTTTCAGAACACCGCTAAACGCTTTAAAGGGTGAGATAACAGATGTGATTTATGCATAATCTTGATAACGCAGAATGATGAATATTGCATATCAGCAGGCAGCGGGGGATTTTTTTTTTAGTGTGAAAATCATAGGAGAGGTCTTCTAGAACTTGGAGGAACATTCTCCATGTATGGAAGCCGTGGATAAAGAGATGCTACTCGCCCTCTACTGATAGACTGGGGTATACATGGCTGCAGGAATGGGAGCGCGCTTTCCAGGGTGGACCGTCAGTAGTGTGAATACAACCCGTCTATTCTCAGAGAGGACTAGAAGTGATCTGCACCTGCCTCAACAGATGAATCTATCTATTCTGTTCATTTCCGTACGAAAAATCATGTTATATAATCAAGCAAAAAATAGGAATCTGACCAGGAGGGGAGAAATATTCCACAAGGAAAATACTGGGGAGTGATCCTTCTATAACAGAGAACTAATGCTTTGTTTTAGAAGAATAGAAAATAGATACAGGATATCCTGGACATAATAGCCCTCGTTATTAACCCCTTGAGGATTGGCCCATTTTGGCCACTTCTGGCATGTGTTGCTTTATATGTTTATAACTTTGGAACACTTTAAAATGACTTTCAGATAGTTTTTTTTTGACAACTGTTCTCATGTTAGTGATAATTTTTGGTTGATATGTTGTTGCGGTTATTTATTTTAAAAAAATGTGCCAATTTTGGAGAAATTCGTCATTTCAAAATTGATGATACTGATAGTTTTTAACTCTTAAAAATGTTTCCCAGTATTCTTAACACTCATTTTTAATGTTCCTGTTATTCGTATAATAACGGTTAGACAGCTACAATCAAAAGAGATGACATTTTTTCCCGAAATTTAAACTGAATGTTTGGGATGATTTGTTTGAAAAAGTCCCCCCCCTATTTAAAAAGTGTCAAACCCGCAACTATGAAAACTTATGTAGGAAGTTTGTTTAACCCATTGAAGGGCTGCATAGTAATTAAAAAGAGAAAAATATCTCCTAAATTTATTATTGCCATTTCTCCCGGACATGGAAACACCCACATTGTGGACGTTACTTGTTGGGGGCGCACAGCGGCCGCTAAGGGAAAGCAGCTGCAGTTATCTAAGACTTGTGGATTTTGTTTCAATGGCCTTTTGTAGGCCATAACATTTTAGGTTTTTCCGTTTTTACCTAGATATGATTTGTTCATAACTGTTACATCAGTTGCTAAATTAAAACCCTGTAGGGAAAATCTATCAATTTGGCCATAACCGCCGTCGTTCAAGTGCAGATACATTTGAATTTTTATGGCGCCTATGAATGGTTGATGACTTGTTTTTGCAGGAGATGTAGTACTTTGCAACAGTAGAAGTCTGGAGGAGATATGTGTTTGATTATGTTTTGTGTGATGAAAAAGGTAAAAACCATAATTATCGGGGATTTTTAACTAATTTTCTTTTATGGTGTTCATTGCGTGATTATAATAATAATTTTTTTATCCTGGCGATCGTTAGGAGTGGATGCTATAGGAGTTAGATACTAGACAGATAGAGGAGATATAGGACAGAAGAGGGATGATTTGCATCTAACATGGTCATTCAACCAAGGGTTTATAAAGAGCAATGCATCTCTGCCCACAGAAGTTCCAACAGAGGCCATTGAGGACAGGGGGCCCTGGGCAAATGTTAGCTTGCCGCCCCCTAACACCGGCCCTCCACTGAGATACCTCATATTTCCTGTTCCTCTCCTCCATGCTGTTCTCCCAGGTGAGCAGCCATGCTGTGGTGGCGGCTCTCATGTAGCTGGGGAGGTGCAGCTACCTCTCCACATCTGGAGTCCGGTGCAGGGCCATGATGAGGAGAGTGGCGGTTAGCAGCCACAGGAGTTTGCAGGGGAGAAGCTCCAGCCCTGCTCATCATGTTGCAACCCCCCAATTGAGAGCAGGGTGGTGCCCTAGGTCCATCCTACCTTGCCCACATCCTGCCGGAGTGATAGATACATGGATAGACAGAGAAAGATTGGAAGCAAATGGATAGAATATAGATACAGTAAATAATGAATTAGATAGATGATTGGATTGTAGGAGTCACTCAATGTGCATGTTTCATTGATGTAGAAGATAGAAGATAGATAGGTATGAGATAGTAGATAGAAGATTTATAGATAGATAGATTATATAGATAGATCGATTGAGATAGATAGATAGATGAGATAGATAGGCAGATAATAGTAAGAGGAGCCTAGGTTTAAGGTTCCAGCTTTTATTCCTTCAGAGCAAAGAAAAATTATACCAGAAGATTTCCAATCCAAAGTAAATCAAATATTAACTACATATTGAAATAAAAATTTGATTTTGTTTTGGATTATGAATCTTCTGGTATAACATTTTTTGCCTGAGGAGGTTAGATAGGGTATAGTTTACATTCTCTACATTGAGTGAAATTAGATTTATTGTTATTTTATTGTCAACCTGGTGATTTTTGGTATTAAATTATTTTCTCTTTGTCTACCCCCAGCCTCCTGTCTGTCATACAAGGCAGTTAGTCTGGACATAAGTAAATTTCTCTATCTGAGTGGTTATAGAAGAAACCTGAGCAATAGCCCCAAACCAATCATGTTATAGAGTGGAGAGAACAGGGCGGACACCAGGATCCTATAAGTGAATCATAATAACCATCAATATATTGAATACGACTTAATGATTATTATCATTGGAACGCAGAATGACAAAAAGCGAGTCATTTATCAGTAGCTAGAGGCTAGTAGACTCAAAATCAACAATTTACATATTTTCAGCATAGACCGGTAACTGATTATGTGGCTCGTCCATGCAGGAAAAAGATGCTATATTTAGTTTCACAAATTGTTATCTCCTCGCCACTCGAGATACTTGGAGTATCTAACAAAACCCTTAGCAATGAATATGACATTCCAGCTTTTTATTTCTCCTAAATAAAATATATGTAAAGAGAACTATGTAGGTAGATATATATATTCTTCAAATCCAAATCAAGTTATCGGTCCCGGTCACTACTCAGGTTCAACATCTTCTTACCCGATGCTACAATATAATATGTTAATCCCATATGCCGCTAAAAAGTTTGAGCCTTCATCCCTAAACATGAACACCAGCAATAGAAAACATTGTAGCACTACATCTGTGATCCATGGACATCTACCAAGATGCCTGGAGAGTAAATTTCCCTGGTACATGCTAACAGCAGCCCAGAGTAGAATGCCTTGGAATAGGCACATATACTAATGTGATCTCGTCAAATGAAGAAAGACCAGGATCTGAGCCCTTATGCACACCTTGTCTGCATTACACCGTACACTGGATGCTCTACTTGAATATGTTGCATAGTGTTGTAGACACCAAGAGAACACAATAAGACAACCTGGAGTTACCAATAGTGTCAGAGCAAAGAGAATCTGGCGAGGTACACAATCATAAAGTAGTCCAGGTTACAGGCAAAAAAGTCAGCTATAGATTAAAGATAAACGAAAATGTAAGGGCAGAGCAATCAATACAACAAAGTACTTAAAACTGGTAGGTTTAATGGACGAGATCACGCAACTCTGCCGACTTGATTGTTGTTGATTGTACATGAGACACACCTCGGTCAGAGAGGCTGCTGACCTTGACTCTGGAATGCCTCGACGCAGAACTCACACTGGGTGTGGATTCATACCTGGGTCCGTAAAATCCAAGGGCAAAGAAGGTCAGAGCAGTCAATCCAGAAGTTAATACAAATATAGATAGAGTATAGATAGATAGATCAATAGAAATTAATGTGTGAAACAGATCTATGGGACATATCGCTGCAGCTTCGCCTCAGTATTTTGTTATAAGTATGCAGACTACAATGTTACACATCAAATACAGGGAGCCGAAAATCAACACTTTATTAAATAATGATGTCTCCCTTACTTCCATGAGTATAATTTACCTTGAATACAACCTAATCATTTAGTTTCATCTGCTGATTGGTTCAGCAAAATCAGTTTCAATAAAAAGGGATAAATTGTGAGGTAGTGTCTGCCAATGTGGGAGAATCCATGTAAGGACTGATCTTATTAGTCAGGAATACTATATAAGGTCCGGACAGGGCGATTGCTCAGGACAGTTAGAGATCACATGACCCTCCATCTGCTGCCATTTTGGTAAAAGACAGAAGGCTTCACATTACATATCAATAAAGTGGAGCAGAACATCCATAAGAGGCGTGCCTTCAGTGCAGCCAAATGGCTGATACATTACGGACAGATCGATCTGCCTAGTGTTCCCCGCTCAACTACAGATAACTTATCCTACCACTTGTACATTTAGGGATCTGTGTTCCTTCAAACAGGGGGAGTTTATGCCTCCAAGTTGGAGAAAGGTAGTCACACACTTCTGCTAAGTCCACGATCCGATATATTACCGATGCGATTGCGGTTAAACATGACTCAAAGGTGTCTGAGACCATATAACAATATAGACAGGGGGCTGCCTAAATGACCACTAAACTCCCATTTCCCTGTGGCACCGTTTCTCTGGGTCGTGTCCCTGTTTGTTTACATGGGCACAGAAGCTGCACTCAGAACGCTTTGGCCGCGGCAGGTGCTGTCATTGAAACCGACACCAGTCCCAGCACTGGATATTGGGAATGAGGGATCTGCTGTATATATGTATATCTGAGATATGGGGATGGGCGGGGGTGGGTGGCCTCCTCAGCCAGCCAGAAACTGGTAGGGCTGCGCCTTCCGGGGAGATGGCGGTGCGGGACATCAGGAGGGACTGCGGAGATACGTAGAAGTTTATATTTTAAGCGCTTGCCAGGAAAGATCTGGTTGTTATAGTCTCGGACACACTTTAAAAGGCAATAACTAATTTAGTGTATCAAGAAATGAGCGGGCTCCCTCATCTTACACTACAGGACTTGAGTTATCCGTTCTAACGGGTGGCCAGTCATGTATCATGTGTTTGCATCTGTATATATAAAGATGAAACTCAGGAAGCATAAAGATGAGAGGACTTGACTTGAGGCGCCATAAGGGAGCAGTGGGAAAAGTAAAGTTTTGGTTAGGGAGTCTATACCATAATTGATGGTGCTTTATATATGTAGTATACAGAATCCCATGTTTAGATTTGGTTGCGTCGTTGTGTTAGTAGTTCTCTTTTTAGTGAGAGGTTGTTCACTGATACTGAAAGTATCACCCAGTCATGGCTCCATGTGTGACTATCTCCAGTACTGAGGCTGAAGTCCAGGAAATCTCGTGATGCTCGTGGCCCCGTGTTTATTGGTGTTGTCATGATATTGCTCGGCGTCTTGATCATACGCCCTCTTCGCGGTTCAGGGACTTTAGAAACTTTAATTGCTTGGGCAGTGGATTCTTACGGTGTTTCTCTCGGTGACTTGCAGAGGAGTTGCCCACATTTATCCACAGAAATCACAAGTGCGTTTTCTTACTTATGGAAAAGAAAGAGGCGTGTAACATTGGCAGGACCCCACAGAAAATCATAGACACCCATCATCACATCCTAAGAGACATCAAATACAGAAAGGGACAGCACAAGGGTCAATTATAACTATATGGCCTCTGGGAGTTGCGGGCAGAACTGACCCTTGTTATCATGATCTACAAGGTTTCAACCATTAAGACCGCTAAAACAATCAAATAGTTAATCAGGCGGTCCCCTAATTAAGAAACACCCGACTTACAGACGACCCCTAGTTACAACGGAAATCTGGATGTGGTGATTTACTGTACTTAGCCTTAGGACTCCAATTAACCCGCTGTAATAGTTATCAGGTTAGCAATGAGCTTTAGTGTTAATTCCTGGGTCTATGACAATCCAAACTTTTTAAAATTCAATTGTACAGAAGCCAAAAAATTTTTTTCGGATTACAATGATAAAAGTATACAGGTCCTGATTACATACAATTCAAACTTAAGAACAAACCTACAGACTATCTCGGGGACTGCCTGAAAAGAGTATAAACAAAACATGATTAACGACCCTTTCTAAGGCACCCAGTTATAGGAATAAACTTAACTTATTCAAAAGTGAGATCCATTGGAAGAGACAATCACTGGTATTTATCAAAGCCAGGAAAGGACAACCCATAAGCATCGGATTATAGAACTGAGATAGGGGCATCTTATAATAACACTCTAAACTTGACTCATCTCAGGGCAAAATATGCTTCTTTTCAAATTTGGAGAAACATTTTAATAGGTAAACAGATTTTCAATTAAAGAAGGAAATTTCTAGAAGGGAATGGTATCCCCGACTTGCTAATCATATATTTCTATCTGCAGACAACCTTCATATGACCTACAGATTACAATTAGAGACAAGTTTATCTACAAATTACAATTTAGATACTGTTATCTAAAAAATCAACAACATTTAGTAAATAAATTTAATGCAGATGATCATAGTAAACTTTGTAATATATTTAGGAGAGAATTGTTCCGTGCCCTTCTGTTCTCGCGGTTTAATACAACAGTTAGTTAAATCAGCTTTCGGTCCTGTATCCACTGACAGCTGGAGATAAGGAGAAGCGATAAAGTGTCTAAAGACATACATTTTACAAATAGTTTGTAAATAGTTCTAATCTCCCCAGAGAGCATGAATTATCCAGGTAAATATTCTCAAGGTTGGAAAGAGTTAACACTCTTCACCTCTTACCAGAGTGGAAAGATCTCATATATACACTGCCTCATAATGGAGAAAGAGCAGAAAAAGGGCACAGAACGGCTTACTTAATGAAGTATACAAAGTTTAGTAGATTCACCTGTTTACCATTTTAGAAAGTCAGCTTCTCCTGAGGATATATTCACCCTGCAGGTGCCTGGCCCGTTAAAGTACCGTAGCGGGCAACGGCAGTGTACGGGGAGAGGAGGGGAGGTGAGCGCAGCTCACCCCCGCCCCTCTCCTAGCAACTATGCGCGGCACGGCCCCGTATTACGGGAAAAGATAGGACAGTCATCTTTTTCCCGGGTACGGGAACGGTCCGGTGCGCAAGCATGGCTGAACCGTTACCCAGCCTCCGTAGGGTGCCGTGCGACAAGGAGTGTATGGGGGACGGATATCGGCATGATATACGCGGGACGTATATACGTCGCCCCATAGTTCGTGTGAATACGCCTAAAGTGTATCCATCTCTTGGCACCGATTGTATTGAATATTTTGATCAAGATTTGTTTGGCCACTTTCCAGTATAGATATTTGATATATATTTGTTTTTTGTTTATACTGAATTATGTATTTCAGGTGCGTGACTTCTTCCAGATAAGCAATGGCACATTTATGAACTAAAAGATGGTTCACCGAACACCCTCCAGATACACACCAGAAAAATCGTGCAATCGGAGAACGGGGGAACAGGTGCCGAGGAGATATTTTCGTCACTGCAATTTTTTCTTTTTTTGGAAGCCATAAATAGTGTCAAGAAGATATTAGTGACGTGTTCATGTCTGCGAGGGGATAATAGCATGCGAGGTCATCCACCACACAATGCTGCCTTCTCCCTACAGCGGGATATTTGAGCAGATTATAGACTACATGTCCAGCAGTACTACACTCTATGAATTTGTAACAAGATCTTTATCAAGGGATAGCAAATAGTATACATCCTTACAAGAATATAGAGAAATAATGTACAAGATTCATATGGACTCAATTTCCAAAGGACTGCAAGGTTAAATCTGACTGCAAAATAAAGACTGAAAGGGACTGTCCCCAGGAAGATACATTACATCTTCAGACAGCATGTTATAGAACAAGATGACCGGCGAAGATTAACATATGGCCACATTATCAAAAACTAGTGCAGGTGCTGGCTATGTGCAGTTTGCCTGGATGGTGCAGGGGGAACCGTCTCCAATATGGTGCCCACCTGCATCTGGCAGTGTTCAAAAAAAACCTTTTTTTTGTTGCATCTCTTTTACAAGATGCCGCGATAGGTTAACCATGTGCAATCTTGCCTCAGCACCTCATGCTCTTAACATGCCTGACTGAAGATAGGGAACAATGTATAAGTTGTCTAAGCCCCAACTCTGTACAACATTAGCATGCAGATGGGACACTATACAACATGTTGACTTAGCTCCCACCTACTCTATAACAGCTGTCGCAGATAGACACTATGTACAGTTTATCAGCTCGCTTGCCTGCCTCTATGAACATGCTGTCATGCAAGATAGGACACACTATTGTATCAAGCTAGCCACCACCTCTGCTATAAACATAGCTGCATGACACTAAAAGTTAGGCCCTAACAGTGCTGATGACCACTATTACAATACTCCAGTCCTCATGCTCTATAAATGCTGCCTGCAGATAGGGAACTATTACAAATGCTCACCCGCATCCTTCGGCTTTAACATGCGCTGCAGTAGGACACTAATTGCATATGCTGCACCTCCTGCTTAATATGCGTTGCGATAGGGACATATGTACAATCTGACTGCAGCTCCTCTCTCTATAGCATGCTGTATGCAGATAGACACTATGCTACAATATCTAGCTCCTCCTGTTCTTAACATGTGCTGCAGATAGGACAATATGTCAATCTGCACTCAGCATCCATCCTGTCTCCTATAACATAGTGCAGATAGGACCTATGTACAATTGCTCAGCTCCTCCGCTCTATACATGTTGCTCGCAGATAGGACAATATGTACAATAGACTCAAGCTCCTCCTGCTCATAACATGCTGCACTGCAGATAGGACACTATGTACAATCTGATCAGCTCCATCCTGACTTATAAAATGACTGTCCTGCAGATATGTAGCCATGTCAACTTCACCTCAGCTCACTCCTGCTCTAAAACATGCATGCCTCAGATAGGCATAATGTGCAATCTGCTCCAGCTTCCTCTGCTCTATAAATGATGCCGTCAGATAGGAGTCACTATGTCAATTGCTCAGCTCCTCCTGCCTCTAAACATGTGCCTTCAGATAGAAGTACTTAACAGTGATTTACAATCTGCATGGAACTAGGATTCTCGCCCTCCTGCTCTATACTTGCGCTTGAAGTAAATGATTGTTCAAATAATAAGGTCCTGCGTAAACTGTTACATGAGTGATGTTATATATTCAGACAACATTACATTTTCTCAGCGTCTATGGTTATTATTTTTCCCCAATATTACTGGCAATGCTTACCATGTCTCAGTTCTGTCTTCTTTCCCTATATAAGATGTGATTGTACTTCATAGGGGCTGTGAGGTAGGTACTTACATTAAAGCTTCCTGAGTCCCGGGAGGCAATCGACTTCAGCATCATTTCAGGTCCAATGGAAATTGATACAACCAAGAGGCCATTTGGGATAACATTGGGTGAATCGAATTGATGGGTTTGTTGATCATGATGGAAAAAGGAAGCAGATAAATGACACAGTGATTCCCCAGATCTATTCTGTGGGAAGGAACGAAGCATTGGGCAGGCACGTACACGGGGGATGTTCATTTATGATATCTGTGAGCGTGCCTGTATAGGCCCACCTGGGGTAACAAGATTACAGCACATGGAAGGAAGAGGGGATTACATAACAAGATACTTTACAGATACATAGGAGAACGATCTGTAGATAGATAGATAAATAATGATACCAGACATCTGGAATCTGGATACAGAAAGAAAGAAACAGAGGCATAATGATAGCCGAATATATTGGACATATATAGATAAACACGCACTATATGGAGTGAAGGTTTTCCTGCAGTTATTGCCTATTTACTGTTTATTAAATAGGGGACAATTCCCTAAACAAGTGGTAGGGGGCCCTTCCTACAAGGAAACATGAATCATTGGGAGCAAAATAATAACATTTGCAGGGTCACCCGGCACAGTGTTACTTGGGGGTTGATTTTACACTGAAGCTTGCGATTAGTTGCAAATCTGGGTCCAGGAATTGGGAATTAGGACTACTCTGCCTCTTTGCGATGGGGCTGGGAGGGGGTGGTGCCGGCGGTGGAATGGGCACTCATAGTTTCGGCACAGGCTATGTG
This sequence comes from Engystomops pustulosus, assembly GCA_019512145.1. Taxonomy (NCBI): domain Eukaryota; kingdom Metazoa; phylum Chordata; class Amphibia; order Anura; family Leptodactylidae; genus Engystomops; species Engystomops pustulosus. The sequence continues at coordinate 20,730,607 of CM033643.1, forward strand.
TGTGGCAGCTGTACACGACTGGACATACAAGGGGGAGGATTAATTCATACCAGCATATAATGCAATCACCCACTGACCCTCCGACGTTATCAGGAAGTCGATGCCCTCTGATATATATCGGATATCAGGAGTTGTGCCACCAATATTTCCATGCCAGTCAGACCTGGCATGGACAACACTCTAGCCTTTGCCAGAGAAATGCCTAGTGCATGCTATGGGTAGTTCCTGCGCCCACTCGACCGTACCCCACACACAGTGATGATAGGCGCCAAGAACTGCACCTATTTTAGATCTTCTCAACAGAATTGGTGGAACACACGCTCTGATAAATACCACTTGTGAACACCAATATGCTCCCACCCATACTATATATCAACGGGAGGGCCATAGGAAGATTTGCAAATTTGTAGGGCCACCAACCCAATGATAATCGGACCTGTGTGCACAGTGCTTTCCTGCACCTGGAAGGTAGAGGGTTTCGTGGACTGGGGCCTCTTCTCCATTTGGGCGCTTTGAGTCACACTAACCACCAGAAGAGCCCTATCCAAGACCCCTCAATAAAATTCAGAGCCAGTGGGTGGGTTTGACAGTACCGCGAAATTGATTCTATATTAATAACTATATATATAAGCAAAAATAATTCAATCATTTAATAGTGTAAACCAGAAGGGGATCAAACAGCTAATATGAGTACTTCAGAAATGATGTGGTTATGGTCAATGGGGGGGAGAGCGAGAACATTACCCCTTTTGACCTTTTAGAAAGTTTCCGTTACACACATATGTTGCCTTCCTTTACATGATGGTGTCAGATAAAAGATAAGAATCTCATTATCCGGGTCTCATCAGGCTTGTGGTTTTGTGATCAATAGACCAGGAGATACATGGAGTAAAATCACGTAGTGGAAATGTGGCTTGCACATAACAACCCAATGCCCTTTTGAGCCACGATTTGGAGAAAAGACGGTTTTAAAAAAAGGCAGGAACGGATTGTTTCATCTGAGGGTAGACTTTACCTCCCGGTATTTCCAGTGTGTAGTTCACAGAACCAGGAGAAGAAATATTAGATGCTTATCTCTTATAGTAAGTATGTTTTATAGCATCGAGGCATAGGGGCCTCTGAATTGCATTCCCCTGCACCTCTAAAACTTGACTCATCTCATGTAAAATTTGATCTTCTCTGCTCACTGTCAATGATTTGGGGAAATATTTTTGGTTTATAGAGAAACGCGTGAGATTCACATTAGAAGAAGGAATTCTGAAAGGATATTTTCTACCCCCCTAGTAGTGTACGGGGTTAAAAATCTGTTGAAAGGTCCACCTTGATGATCAGATATTTTTCCTCTATTCTGGGTACGAATATAAATCCGGGGACAACCCCTTTGGAAAGAGAATATCAGGTGTGCTGCAAAGCGCTTCTAGATACAACTGCCCTCTAAGGAGTCTCTGCCTCTTCGAAATCAAATCAGTTTTGGCTTAAAATAAAGAACAAAATAAGCAATAATAAAAATAAACCATATATTGTGAGAAATATTCAGGATATTTTTTTATCGCCAGTGATTTAGCGGGATGAAAACCGAGCGGATCAATAACACCGAAACGTCTCCTGCTTAATGTTGTATAAATTATTGAAGATGCTCAGGTATACAACAGGGGGAGGGACACAACAGTCAGAATGGAGTCTTATGATGAGACTGTAGGTACCTACAGCTGGAAGATTAAGATTATATTACTGAAAAATATATAAGTGAGGTAGATACATGGTAACAAATAGACAAAAAGACAATGTAGACAGGTGCATGGGAAAAAGTGATGAGAAAGATGGAGAGATAACAGATAGAGATATGTATTAGATATAAAAATAGATGAATAGATAGATAATAGATAGATGGACAGATATGAGATACATAGATATTAAATAGATAGATAGATAGATAGATATATTGATAGATAGATAATAGATACATAAAATGTCACTAAAATAGAACCGAAAAGCACACATCACACTGAGGGTACATTCACACAGCGGTATGCCCGCCGTGTGCTGGAGAGGAGGAGGAGGCGGCCCCTACTCCCTCCATAGAGATTAGCGGCGCCACGGCAGACAATGCCAAAAGATAGAGCATGCTCTATCTTTTGCGGTGTGCTGGCCGGATCGGGCCACACAGGTGCACCGCATCTGCGCCGTGCCGCATGTAGTATATGGGGACGTCCCCGCAGCGGCCATGTGAAAGCCTAAGGATAATCTTTTAGGCTCTAATAGATAAGATAGACAATAAAAGCAAAAGCCTAATCTTAGAGAAATTGAAAAAGATAAATAGGAGAAGAAAAATACATGTGAGATCAATAGGATAGAAAGACAATTAATAGAGAAGCGAGATAATGGGCCACATGTATCACCTTGGAGCGCCTAAGGGTAGGTTGGCTAAATTCTGGCGCATGTTTTCCAGAATGATCACAAAGTTCAGCCATCTGCAATGAGTTAATGTCCTGCCTCTAATTAATCACTTTACTTTAAACACAGTTTAGGCGCAATTTTGGCGCAATTTAGATCGGGAAACTTACAGTGATCCTGACTACAAGCTCTCTCTGCTCTCCCAATCCCAGAATGAGATAACACTCACAGCAGCCACAGGGTTGAACCCAGCACCCGTGACATCCTCAGCGTGCTTATATGGAGGGGATCCCCCAGTGATGGTCCCTGATGCACCCCGTAGTTGCCCACGTATTCCCCTCAGACACCAGGGGTCATCCTGCTACACGGGGGGGGGGCCTTCCTCTGGGACTATCTGCAAAATTATGCAAACTTCCTGTCCTGCTCTGAGCTGAGGATTTTGCAGAATGTTTTGTAAATAGAAGGTGATGAACTGTAATAGGAGGTCTGCAGCCATGTCTGCAGTGTATTAATGTCTGTATTATCTGTGCTAGTGTCTTGGGCAGTGTATGTCATGTTGTATTATTGTGCTGTGTTGCGTGTATGTAATGTCTGTATTATCTGTTGCTAGTGTCTTGCAGTGTAGTAGCTGTATTATATGACTAGTTCATGCAAGTGTATGTAAGTCTGTATTATCTGTACAGTGTCTGAGGGTATGAATGTCGCATTATCTGTACTAGTGGCGCAGTGTATGTAATGTCTGTATTATCTGTACCATACCTCCCAACTTTTGTGGAGAGAAAGAGGGGAAAAAATGGCGGAGCGCTTCGCGCGCGCGGCGATTTTTTTTACCCACAGAGCCACCACCTAGCACGCCACCTAACCACACCCCCTGGCCACTTCACGCTCATACCTTCCACGCCATCCCACTGGACCAATGATTATTGATGTATATATGGGGGGAATATTCCACTCCCCCTAGACAACGAGCAGGTCCCCCCCCAGACAACGAGCATGCCCTCCTAACAACGAGGCATTTTTTTGTTCTCCCCTTTTTGGAGCAAGAAAAGCCCCCCAGACAACGAGCAGCCCCTGACAACGGCATGTCTCCCCTAGACAACGAGCATGGGCCCCCCCAGACAAGAGCAATGTCCTCCTAGACAACGAGCAGTCCCCCTAGACAACGAGCAGTCCCCCCAGCCCAACGGCATGTCCGCCCCCAGGACAAACGAGCATGCCCCCCTAGACAACGAGCATGTCCCCAACAGACAACGAGCATGCCTCCTAGAAAGAGCAGGTCTCCCTGACAACGAACCTGCACCCCAGACAACGAGCATGCCCTCCAGACAAAGAGCATGTACTCCCCTAGACACGAGCATGCCTCACCTAGACAACGAGCATGTCCCCCTAGACAACAAGCATGTCCCCCCAGAACAACGGGCATGTCCGCCCCAGACAAACGAGCATGCCCCTAGACAACGAGCATGTTCCCCCCCCAGACAACGAGCTTTGCCCCCAAGACAACGAGCATGGCCCCCCCCTAGACCAAACGAGCATTCCACCCATAGACAACGAGCATGTCCCCACCCTAGACAACGGCAGGCTCCTCCGCTGTGGCTGCAGTGCCCTTTGTGTGTTTGTGTTATTTTGTCTTCCAGGGAACGTGGCTGTGTGGACTGCTTCGGATTACAACGGTTATCAGTCGGATGACCGACATTTTAACAAATAAAATGGTCAACGAGGGGGTGTCTGAGTTTTTGTCAAATAAAAAATTTTCTTGAAAACGGTTGTGATTATTTATTTTGTGCGGACAATCTCATAAGTTTGAAATAGTATGGGTGCCGGCTAGGGCGGTGCCATTACTACGGCAGGCCTTAGTGTTGCCTTAATTTTTTGGCCAAATTCACACTAACGCCTACCATTACCCGGTACCACCGCACCAGGGTGCCGGGAAGAGCGGGTACAAACCAGTACGCTGACCAGTCTATAGTGTCAGGTAGTGGGGCGGCTGCAGGCATGTGTATTGTGCGCTGGGATAGCCACCATAACGTGGATATATCTCCCAGCGCAGTAATGGCCGCTGGCTGCTGCTTTCTGTCTCAGGCTGAGTTATGAAAAAAGGGGCACCCCATGACGTTTGTTGTTTTGTCTTACCCAAAAAATTTTGCAAAATATGCGTGGGGTTACTCCCTTTAAAGGGGGTCTCCCAGGGCTGTTTCCCCCATTTTTACAAAAAAATGGGAGTGAAAAACGGCCAGGGGGTGCCCCTAGGTGTTCAAATCAGTGGACTTGATACAAAAAAGCCAGGCAAGCTGCCATTACTGCGACTGGGATAGGCCACTTGTAGGGTGGCTTATCCAAGCGCAAACAAACAGCCTGCAGCGCCCACCATACGCGACCCATAGCTATAGAGCGGTCAGGCGTATGGTTTGTACACGGCCTCTCCCGGCCACCCTAGGTGGCGGGGGTACCGGGGGTAGGGTATGGTATGGGGTTAGTGTGAATTGCCAAAAAAATTAAGCAAACACTAAGGCTCGCCCTTAGTAATGACGCACCGTCAATAGCCGCACCATTACTATGGCAAAACGTAGAACAGAGTGTCGCAAAAAAAATAATAATCCACCGTTTCAGAACAAGATTTCATTTGACAAAAAACGCAGACACACCCTCGTTGACCAATTTATTGTGTTAGAAATGTCGGTCATCGACGTGAATCCTTCGAATCCGAAGCAGTCCACAGCAGGCACGGTCCTGGAAGCAACAAAAATAACAACAAACACACAAAAAAGGGCAAGCAGCACAGGGGGAGGAATGCTCGTTGTTAGGGGTCAGGGTTAGGACATGCTCGTTGTTCTAGGGGCGGGGAAAATGCGCGTGTCTAGGGGGGGGACTCTGCTCGTGTCTCGATAGCGGTCGGGGAGGAGACACTGACTCGTTTGTGAGGGGGGGGGGGGCAAATGCTCGTGGTCTAGGGGGGGGGCACAGGTGTTGTCCCGGGGGGGACGAAAATGCGTGGGGGGAATCGGTTGTCTAGGGGGGGGACATGCTTGTTGTCAAGGGGGGGGGGCAGCTGGTCAAGGGCGAAGAAATTCTCGTTGTCTAGGGGGGGGAAATGATTGTTTGTCTAGGGGGGGGACAGGCTTGTTGTACTAGGAGGGGGGGGGAGAGAGACATGATCGTGTCGCAGGTAAAGGGGAGGGGTCCATGGCAGCCGCGTAGTAAAGGTGAGGGGTCCTATGGAGCGACAGTAAAGGGGAGGGGTTCCTATGGAGCGCAGTAAGGGGAGGGGTCCTATGGAGCGCGCAGTGAAAGCATAAAAACCAACATTTGATATTTTGTGTGGTTTTATGGTGTCCACTGCGAGGCCATCCATAGGACCCCTCCCTTCCTCGCTCAACTTTTGTGGAGGAGAAAGAGAGGACAAAACAAAATGTGGACCCCAACGACCCCTCGTTTTATGATCATGGGCGGTCAACAACGAAACCCACACACACATCAGAGGTTAAGCCTGTCCATGGATAGGGCCTAATTGCATTGTGGGGAAACCCCTTACCCTTTAAAGCTCTGCGCGGTAGCATCTACGACGCAGAGAGTATAAGGGTGTATGAAAGGGCATCACGGGCTGAGTCCTCTCATATCAGGGGGGGGGGTTTGCGTTGCAGAAGAAAACCCCCACCGAACTAACCGCGGTCAGGTCCATTGTACGCCGCAAACAGCTTTTTTTTAAGAATCGTGTGCCCCCCGAACGTCATCGGGGGCGGCGATCGTTTGCTGTGGTGCCTCGGGTTCTTCTTTTGAATGAGGCTACATGGCTCTGAAGATTCGTACACGAGCCAGAAGATGGCTGTATATGGTGGAGCGATCTGACCACATAGGGTTTTAATGTGACCCTTTTTTAGAGGGTCTAAGACATAGGGGAAATAAAAAGAAAAAAAACGTTTTAAAATAAAAAAAATTTATTAAAATATTAAAAAGTTCTAACCCCCCTTCCCCTAGAAATGATATAAAACATATAAACAGTAAACAGTTACAAACCATAATTAGTATCGCGCGTCCCAAAAATCCCCCAGCGACCCGATCTATCAAAATATAAAAAACGGTTCGGGGCGGCGGTGGACCTCCAAGGCGGGAAATGCGCCCAAATGTCCGAAATGCGAGTTTTACACTTTTCTAACATCACAAAAAAATGTAAATTAACAAATGATCCATAATGTGCCACAGAACCTCAAAATTTTGGTCGGTCGAAATGAAACTCGTCGGCTCATTTGCAAAATGGAACCCTCACACTCTCCGTGCGCCCAAGTATGCAAATAAGTTATTAGGTCGAAGATGGCCAAAAATTTTTTTTGCACACATTCGTTTATTTTTGAAAGGTTAAAAACACAATAAAACCTATAAATCCGGTATCACCGCGACTCGCACAGAACCAAAGAACTAAAGCTGAGGTGTTATTTTGAGTGCACGTCAAGTCGAAAAAACGAGCCCACAAAGCAACGTGAACGTGCGGTTTTTTAAAAAAATTTCCACCCATGTGTTGGAATAATTTTGCCAGCTACGCAGTAACGGCATTGTAAAATAAATAACAGTACGGGAAAGTAATAAATTTGTGTACGCACAAATAAGCCCTTCACACAGGTCTGTACACGGAAAAGAATAAGTTTATGGTTTTGAAGTTGGGAGAAGCGAGAAATGGAGGAAAACCCGCGTCTAGGTGGTTAGGGATTAAGATAGGTTACCGAATAAAGCCGAAGAGAGAGCACTGGGGGGGATATGGGGGAAGGGGGCAGGGGTCAGGGGGGGGTCTATGGGGAAGGAAAGTGAAGTGGGTTAACCCTTTGCATGCCTGCAGTACTGTAGAGACTGTTATACCACTGCAGCAGCTGCACACACTCGGCTCTGTCATCAACGAAACTTCGTGAAAAGATCGAGGAACCGGGGGGGCAGGGAACTATTGATGTGAAGAGCAGGAGAGTTCCTGCATGCAGGAGGTGATCTCCTGGGGCATGCTGTGCAGGTGCAGTGAAGAGAATAGGACATCTGCACGGCTCATCATCCATACTACCATCCATGTGCCTGCAGTGGCAGTTGAGGACAGGGAGGGCTCTGCCTCCAAGGGGACGGGGCTGGGGGAGGGTGAGCGCCTCTGCCGCAGAAAGCCCCGGGAGTGCGAGAGGAGGAGGACGCTGCACCCAGCCCCTGGCCTTTCTGTACCTGAGCGAGCGGATCGGGGGGGGACGGGGGCGGGACTCAGGGGGAGGGAACGGAGGCGAGGAATAGGCGGGAGTGTACGACCGGTCCCGTCGGCAAAGCTCAATTTACCCTTCCTTAACACCTCTTGGTAGTCGACACTCTACTCGGCGTGCACCAATGGGCCAGCTAGTGTGAACACGAGCACTGGCGCGCAGCGAGAAGCCCGATATTTTTGGCGTTTCAATCCACCCCGCATGTCCCCCGTTACGTCTTGCATGTTCCCCAGGACCTCGTATCTCTTATCTGGACCTTGACGGCGCGCGCCGCGTTCTCACATACAGGATTACCTTACGCTGCTGCCTTAGGGCGAGTCCCTGGTTGCCGGGGACCCTTGTTGCCTCAGCTTCTTCCCGTTTCATCCGCCCTCGACGCTTCGCGGAGCGGGTGGCCCGGCCGGACGTGTCCGTTTCCGTTTGCTCTAGTCGTGGGGTGGCTGAGGGCCGCCGGTGGCGGGCGTGGACTGCGAACCCTTGTGACGATTCGCCCGTCTCAGTCCGGCACACTCTCGACGGCGGACGTCAGCGTCACCGGTGAAAGGCCCTGGTGGGCCCCCTCAGTTTGAGTCTGATCATCCCCTCGTTGCGGTTTCACGTATAGGCTCGTGTCTTGGGCGGTGGCAACGGAGCTTCGCTGTGTAGTTCGTGATTCTTCGTGCTCCCTCAACGCAGCTTGCCTTGTGGGGACAACGGTCGGGGGGGAGGGGAGGAGGAGTGGGACAAGAAAAACGGAAAAATACCCGTGACAACGTCAAAAAAAGGACTTCACTTACGACCGTCAGGCGACACGGGTAAAAAACGGACTGTCCCGCCCAAAACGGGGACGGTTGGGAGGTAGTCTGTACTAGTGTCTGCAGTGTATGTAATGTCTGTATTATCTGTACTAGTGTCTGTACTAGTTTCTGCAGTGTATGTAATGTCTGTACTAGTGTCTGCAGTGTATGTAATGTCTGTATTATCTGTACTAGTGTCTGCAGTGTATGTAATGTCTGTATTATCTGTTCTAGTGTCTGCAGTGTATGTAAGGTCTGTATTATCTGTTCTAGTGTCTGCAGTGTATGTATTGTCTGTATTATCTGTACTAGTGTCTGCAGTGTATGTAATGTCTGTATTATCTGTTCTAGTGTCTGCAGTGTATGTATTGTCTGTATTATCTGTTCTAGTGTCTGCAGTGTATGTATTGTCTGTATTATCTGTACTCGTGTCTGGCTGAGCTCTGCTGCTGGGGATGAGCTGCTCTGCACCGGGGCTCAGTGTTACTTCTCAGAAAACGCCACCTTTGGGCTGGAGTGTTTTTGCACCTATTTTTGCGCCTGAATGAAAAGTCGCAAGGGATGAATATCATTAGATAGACTAGATAGATATTAGATAGATAGATAGATAGGAGATAGATAGATAGATAGATAGATAGATAGATAGATAGATAGGAAATAGATAGATGAAAAGATAGATAGATAGATAGATAGATAGATAGATAGGAGATAGATAGATAGAAAGATAGATAGATATTAGATAGATAGATAGATAGATATGAGATAGATAGATAGATAGATAGATAGATATGGTAGATAGATAGATGATATAAGATAAATAAATGTGATTATGATAATGATCTGATTATTTGATAACATTTGGATATTTTCAGTCCGGTATAACCAGTAAATACCGGAGCGTTTTCGTCGGCACATACACAATAGGACAAAGTTATTGGATTTTCTTTTGTGATTCACAAAGCAATTTGTGTAAATGTGAAGCTTCCACCCAAGCGATGATACAGTCAGGTTTATTGCCATTCAACTATTATCTTCTTTTTCTCCCTTTTCTTTTTGCGAGTTCTGTACTATGCAGCTTGTGTTTCCATGAGAACCAGAATCCCTTTACCATGAAAAGTGTACTGAGAATGAGGGCAGCCGCAGCTACTGAACTTTGTGACAACACTTTGGTGACAATAATGAGTCTTTACAATTTCATGTAGAGGTGCAGTAGCTTTACTATGGATGGCTGGGTTATAAACATGGGGCCACATTTATCTCTTTTGTGCGCCTAAGTGTAGTGGTTGCGCCTAAATTCTGGCGCACTGTTTTGCCAGAATTATCACACGCTACAACCATCTGTGATAAGTATATTTTCTGTCTCTTATTAATTACTTTACTTTAACACAGTTTAGGCACAATTTTGGCGCAGTTAAGGCACGCAGTTAACACTCACAGCAGCACCCAGGTGTGTGACACCCTGCACCCAGTGACCTCCTCAGCAGTGGCTTCTCCTTGAAGGGATCCCCCAGTGCTGGTCTCCTGCTGCACCCCTGTAATTCTGCACAGACACACTGGTGTTTGAGGGGGATACTGTGCAGAATTACACGGGGGACACTTGTCTGTAGCTTCTGCAACATTCTGCAAAGTTCTCTTGCTCTTGCTCTGAGCTCAGGATTTTGCAGAATGTTTAGTAAATAGAAGGTGATGAACTGTAAATAGAGGCTGCAGCTCCTGTCTGTAGTGTGTGTAGTGTGTCTATTATATGTACTAGTGTTTGGCTGAGCTTTGCTGCTAGAAATGAGCTCTTCTGCAAAGGGGCTCAGTGCTTTCTTCTCAGTTAACGCCACCTTCGGGCTGTAGTGTTTTTGCGGCCACTTTTGCGTCTAAATGAAAACGTTGCAAGTGATGAAACATCTGGATTGGTAGCATAGATGAGGGAAAGCTGGTTATTTTTGCTGCATGGCTAGTTTGGCGTTTAGTCGCAAAAATGAAATGAAAAGACGCAAAAACAACAGAATAAACGAGTGATACATGTGGCCCATTGTTTCTGCAGGCTAAACAATACATTCCTTATAGACCGTGGTCCTGGCTGAATGCTACTCATGTGGAATTAGAAACACTGGGCCAGATGTATCACTTGTTTTTTCTGTTGTTTTTGCGCCTTTTCATACTGTCGCACTGTTTTTGCGCCAGTTTTGAGACTAAACACCACGCAGCAAAAATAAGCATGTTTTCCTCATTTATCTTACCAATCCAGATATTTTGCTGTTTCTAATAATAATTCATCATTAGCAAGGTGTTAATTTAGGCGCAAAAACAATCCAGCCTGAAGGTGGTGTAAACTGAAAAGCAACCCTGAGCTCTTGTGCAGAGCAGCTTATCCCCAGCTCAGAAGACACTACAGACACTCCCTGAAGCCTCTGCTCAGAGCAGGACAGAAGGGACATGTAGGAGCTGTAGATAGTACAGAGAAGTTTCCCTGTGTAGCTGGATAGAAGAGAAGTGAGTGTGCCGGGGGGGAGGGGGGCAGTACAGTACAGGGGGGCAGTACAGAGAAGTGTCCCCCGTGTAGCAGGATGATCACACTGATGTCTGAGGAGGATACTGTGCAGAATTATCCGCACAATGGATTACAGCCATTGTTGGCCATATACAAAGACTCACTTTAAAGGGTTTGTCTAAACTCATGAATGACCACTGGTACACATGCCCACCACCACTCTGTTGGCTACTACGGGATTTGCAGATTTATCCTTTTCAGTGGTTCTATAGAAGTGAATAGAGTGGTGGTCATACACATTCTCCATTGCTTCATTGACCTAAACAGCTTGACAGATATCACCATTTAAGCAGTCCTATAGAAGGGAATCAATTGACTTCTGTTTGACTGCCTGATATGACCACACAAGAAGTTAATGAAGTGGAGGTCACACATTGCCACAGCTGCTCCATTTACTACTATGGGACTGCTGTATAAATCCATTTAGCTAATCCTTTAGCAATGAATAAAGTGGTGGTTACACGTTGTCACAGCTGCTCAATTGACTACTATGTGACTGATATCACTATATGGGTTGTCAGGTTTAATTGAAGTGAATGGAGTAAAGGTCACATATGATTATTAAGTTCCATTGCAATCTAAGGGATTGAGTCTACCTTATATCAATATCTAAGCAGTCCTATAGAAGTGAATGTAGTGGTAACCTCACATACAACAGTTTTATCGCATGACCATGACTTTCTTACACATGCTCCATTGACCACTATTGGACTGCCTGAGCTGTAGTATTGAAGTAGAGGTCAAAAATACTCACCGCTGCTTGATTTATTTCCATAGGACTGCCAGATATCACACTTTTTTATGTCCCATAAGCGAATGGAGTGGTGGAAGTCGATTGACTTCCATGAGACTGCCTGACTTCAACATTTAAGTAGGCCGTTAGAAATGAAAGAAATGAATGGTGGTCACACATTCTCACCACCACTCCATTGAATAATATAAAACTACCAGATATCTGCCATCTATGCAGTCCTATAGAAGTGAATAAAGTGGTGGTCAAGCGTGCTCACCACCCCTCCATTGAATCTGTGAGACTGCTGGACATAACTATGTAAGCAGTCCTACAGAATCAAATGGAGTGGTGGCCACACATGCTCATCAAAGCTTCACTGACTTCCATGGGACTGCCTGATATCTCCATTTAAGAAGACCTCTAGAAGTGAAAGAACTGGTTGTCACACATGCTCACCACCGCTCCACTGACTTCTATATAGCCAGCACTTGCATCCCCAACAATCTTATACCTGTCTTGCAGATGTGGGGTAAGTGTCAATTGTGGGATAACCCCTGTATCTATGGAAAAGGTGTTGAAGGCTTGTTACACCTCTAAATTTAAATGTTTAAAACCCAGGGTAAAAACCTTACAATTTTTACTATACAACTTAATAATGAAACCTTAGTAGAAACTCCTGCATTTTCATGTCTCTTCACAAAATACCATATATTGACAGTATCTCATGGTATTCATCCTGCTGTGTTTTACGTCATGACGGCTTAAATCAACCAAAAATGTCAGTCAGCCCTTCTAGCTATTCTTCTCTTTTCACTTTTTTAGACCATCACTCAATGGATTGTCACAGCTCTCGAATAATGCACGACACCGAGAAGGATGATAATAACAATGATGAATACGATAATTATGATGAACTGGTAGCCAAGTCCTTGTTGAATCTTGGCAAAATAGCCGAGGATGCAGCATACAGAGCCAGGACAGAATCTGAAATGAACAGCAATACGTCTAATAGCTTGGAAGACGACAGTGACAAGAACGAGAACGTGGGACGCAAAACAGAGCTTAGTTTAGACTTGGACAGTGATGTTGTTAGAGAAACAGTGGATTCCCTAAAACTGTTGGCACAAGGACATGGTGTCGTACTTTCTGATAACCTCAATGATAGGAATTACATTGACAATTCATCCCAGGAAGATACAAGGAATATGAACTATTTGATGTTAGGAAAGCCTATAAATAATGGACATGCCGAGAAAATGGTGGAGGAGAGCGATGAGGAGGTGTGCTTGAGCAGTTTGGAATGCTTACGTAACCAATGTTTCGACCTTGCACGAAAACTTAGCGAAACTAATTCTGATAGAAGTCAGCAACAGTGTATGGGTATGAAAATGCCTCGGGCGGACGAAGACTATTCTGATCGAATGCCGGACCGGAATTATTCAGACATGATGAACTTAATGAGACTTGAAGAACAATTGAGCCCCAGATCAAGAACTTTTTCTAGCTGTGCAAAAGATGATGATTACATGGAAAGAGATGATGATACTACCTCCATCACCTCAGACAGGTCAGAAGAAGTCTTTGATATGACAAAAGGGAATCTATCACTGCTAGAAAAAGCCATAGCTCTGGAAAGTGAGAGAGCAAAAGCAATGAGGGACAAGATGGCCATGGAAGCTGGAAGGCGAGATAGTATGAGAGTTTGTGATGAACATACCATGAGACACCTCTCAGGGGAGGATAGAAGGCCAAAGTCCACCGATGGCCATGTCAAAAAGCCATGTTATACAAAAGGTAATATATGCATGCTTATTCCTATCTATGTTGTATACAAATTCAACGATGACTCATTTCTGATATATGGCAGTAAGTCCTTTCTTGACCATGGGTTGAAATAAGGACTTGACTTAACATCATGAGGTAGACGATCTTTTGGGTAGAATTTCAGGCCATGAAACAGGAATTTTAAAAAAAGCTGTGTCACGCTTGAATGCCACCATTCTTAATATGATAATTGTTTGTGCTCAATGTGTTATACTGTACTTGCAAAACGTTTGCCTGGATGAACACTTATTGGCAGAGGTGTAACTGAAAGCTACTGGGCACCAAAGCAAAATCTGTAATAGACCTCTAAATATAATGTAGAATAGGATTGTCTTCCTAATATTTTAAGCTCCCCAAAACCTCCTGGCACCCCTTCATGTAAAATCTGAGCTTATTGGTCCGTCACCTGTCACAAATAGCAGTTCCAATCAGATAAGAAGATTCTCCAACCTACTCAGATCCAGATAGTTGCTCTTTGAGGGTAGTATCACAGTAGGGTTTTTTGTCAGAAATGATGAAGTTGCCAACTGTTTTTCCAGCCACTTACGAGAATCTCTTTATGCTCTGAACTTTTTTTTTCACAGTGCCATCAAAGTACATTACTTTGAGAGGCAATATTGATCAAGGACGAAAGTACATTCTGGGCTGAAAATGTCAACTTCCAGAAGAGATGTCAGTAAGGTTAAGTGCACACTACGTCTGTGCACTACATTTAGCGTATACTCCAACATTCTTCTCACCTGGAGGCCAAAAAAGTGTCCTTTTGGTCTCTGTCAGGGCTGTTTGCGTCAGTTTATCGACTATATATAGGGCCACACATGCCCCACACAACTTGAGCCGAATGCTATGTGTGCATACACAGACCATACTCCTTAGTGCAGTATTACACACATTTTACCACATTTATTAATAGAGTAATATAGCGTATCTAGAAATAATGTATCATGTGTAAACAACAAACACTGGGCCTTCTTAAAGTGGATTGTGGGACTTTAATACTTGTATTGACCATCACTTAGTCGGTGGCATCAAGTGCATCCAAAAGTATGCCAGGTGTCAGACACCTACCTCAAACCCATTTGGAGCAGTTTTGGCAAAAACTATGTAGATTTACTCTGCTCTGGTTCCTTAACAGTGATGGAACTACCAGTATTCATCACTTGCATCTGCCTGAACTGTCGGGGAGTCACTGGACCCATGCTGGCCTATCCATGGTCTCCTCATTTCTGTGACCCCCAACACTTCTAATCAGGCACAGGTGACAAAGACTGTTTGGTGAAGAACCCAGACTAGACTTTTGTGGAGATTTATCATATGCCAGATCTTCATGTGCCAGAGTATAAGTGAACCCTGCTCCTCCAGCTTCCTTATTCATTCATTGGGACGGCTGCGCTGGAGTAGAATTCTTTATCAGGTCCTGTCAAGTGGAGAATTGAGCAATTACCACCGGCCAATCAGTTTTGAATTGTTGCTAGCTGTAACGGTTGTGCAGGTGTGGGGCAGGAGCGTCCGTCCGGTTGTGCCCCACTCCACTGCTGGCCACGCCCTATCACATCCTTCCACACACACTGGGTGTGGATGTGGCATTAAAGGGAAATTAATTACAATGCCTGGTGTCTATGTTATTCCTGATGAATGTGCTCCTTTGTCTTTATCTTCCCCCCACCTCCCAGGCTCTCAATGGGTTTCCTCGATAACCTAATTTAACTGGTAGGTTGTAGGAATCTGTTACAGTCAAGAGATCTCAAAAATATATGATTTGTTTTTGTCTGTCCTGCTGGTCTACACATTGATTGTTCCTATAATACCTGATATTGATCCCATAGTAACCAACCGCACAGATCTTACAACGTGTAACCTAGCCCCAGACACGAGTGCCATTAATGTATTAACCAGCTTCCTCATCTTAACAAGTTTTCGAATATTTTACCAGAATTAAGACCTTCATTAGGAGCTCATTTAATCCCGCTGGCTAATGATGGGTGATTGATGAATTAGAATAATCAGCTTTTTATTATATTTATTGCTATGAGTTAATAATGAGCTTTGATGTAGTGTGCATCTTCAGAGGAATGAGTCTGATCTTCGAGTGTCTTGCTGTGTATGTGAGGTACATGAATTCAGTGTCTCTAAATCACTCGCAACAATATGCAATTAATTCCACTTAGATTAATTGATGATCCCATTAGCCCCTTTGAATGAGATATTTTCAGTCTGGAGGAACAAGTGATAGAGTCAGCAATTTAATTATAGAGAAAGTTTATTTTTTTTTCTTTTTCTTTCTACTAAGAAGAAAACCAGATCTCTGTTACTAGGTTCCGATCTTGTATTAACATTTTCTACTAGAATACCAGAAATGACCTGTATAGAATACTATGACCTGTATAGAGGAGATGTATGAAAACTGCAGTGACCAGAGGTCTACCAGCCATGAGGAGAGTGGAGCCTCTTGCCTCAGGCAGCCTTATCAGGGGAACAGTTATCTGCTGCAACACAGGACTTGCCACGTACAAATAGTGTCTTTCACACCTGATGTCAGCATGGATGTGACACACTGCATGGAGAACCCACTTACTCAAAAAATATAACCTGATACATTGCTATTGGATGGGACAGAGAGGGTGCCGTTCTTTAGCGGACTCTAGGCAGCAGGGAGTATAGTTTTACCCCTGCGAGAAACCAGGGAATCAGATCCACCTTTTGCTATTTGTCAGTTGTTGAAAACTTAAAGCATAGACTTCATTGATCACAACACTGAACAACTCCTCTTTTTTGATTATTTTTTATATAATGAGCATATAAAAGGCCTGTTTCAAAACGGAGGTATTTTGTAAGATACAATTTGTCACATTGCCTAGTTGTATGAGACAAAATCTCATCGAAGAGGTTGTTCCATCATAGACTCTTACTTCCCGTCCACTGGATAGGGTATAAGTGTGTGACTACCGTGGATCTGACTGAATCCAGCGGCTGGGAACAAGAGGGACTAAAAGCCCCCCATAACGAATATAGTTGATGAGTGCATGCCTGACCTGTGCACCAGGTCGGCTAACTGGATAGATGTCTTAGGAATCCCATAGAAGTCAAGTATAGTATAGATCATGCTAACATTCCTTCACTCTATTCAATATTTAAGGAGACTTTCAGTTGCCAAAATAATTGGCCTCCTCATCCCCTATGCACTTGGAAAGCGCTACCCCTTCAAATCTCATTCCCACATGGAGAGAGATCCACTTTAAAAAAAATGACACCTATTTATGCCCCAATTTTGGCACCTAAAAACTGAAACCAGGTTTTTCATACACTTCTTCGACTAGGGCTTAGCATATAACATTTAAGGCTAAATGGTTAAGGGGGCGAGGCGCAGGATGGGGCATCATGCCTCAACTGCTGGGTACCAAGGCTATATATCACACTGAGCTTGTGGGATTGGTGGAAGCACTGGCACATCTATAGTTATATTATGTACATTGGTCAAAGGTCACTTAATTTAAGGTCGGTTACAATCATATCCCACCCTACTAAACCCCACCTCTGCAACAAATACACAACCCTTTACTTTCAGAGTTCATGAAAGATTCCTTGTAAATTTGTCTCTGTGCTGTTTTATTTCTGACAGGTGAATTGAGGTGAGACAAAAGCTCAGATAGAGATAATTGATCACTGGGGAGAGACACCAGCACAGTGTGCACTGTCATCTTAACAAGGTAGATGATGGCCCTAGGAATGGAAAAACAAGTGTACTGACTTCATGTTATTTGTCTGTATTTGCCATCCACTTGTCCAGTGTAGACTTCAAGAAATATTTCTCCAGTACTAATAGACAATGAGGGTCAAATAACCACTTAAAATTGCTTAAATGGTCGCTAACTTTTCAACAAACTTTGCATAAATCAGTAGCACAGGCGAATATAAGAACATTTGTATTATAACTTATTAGAGGAAAGTGCTTCTTTCTCCCAGTACTTGGCTCCTTTCATGCTCCCTCCTTTCTTTATGAAATGAATCTTACTTTGAGATCTTTGCTGAATTCTGTCTTGCTAACAAATCAGACAGAGGGCCACAGAGGTGTCAGATTACATAAAGTTCTATGTGGAGCGGTGGGGGCGCAATGATTTCCAAAAGTTAGATCCCCACCCACCAGCACAAAGAGGACAGCAAACTAAACATACAGATTGCAGAGATGAAAGATGCTATTAAATGAGGATTACATTTCATATAATGCACAGAAATGGAGTTGCTCCTTATGTAGTCACACTGCACTACTGACCTATTCAAAACGTGCTGAAAGATTAGGTATGTATTATATTTAATAACATTCAGGTTTTTGTAGGCAGTTATGGAAGCCAAAACCATCTGTGATTTATATTGTCAGAGAAAGGCAGATGCTACTGCTGCCAGTGGCAGGGCCCCATAGCAGACTTCTGAGTGGGCCCCCCTTCCCCCTTAATATATATATATTGAGTTACAATCACATACATTTATACACTCATGTATACACAATCCATTAATATATATACACACATGCAGCATATACACACATACAACATTAATATACATACTGTATATATACACTATATATAAATACATATACAACATATACACACATTAACAAATACATACAGTACCATCTACACCCATGAAGAATATATACATATATACAGCAAATACACATATAACCAATATATACACCCACACACACATACATACAACATATACACACCCAATATCTCGGATGCAAGGGCCCCTTGACACTGCGGGCCCCATAGCAGCTACTATCACAGTAGTTTCACCCCTGATTGCTACTCTTCCTATAATCAGTTTTGGCTCCAAAAACGTATGTATTATTATATCCTGATAAAGTAATGATAATTTGAAGGACTCCAGGAACTACAGGACTGACCTGACAAGCAAATAAGTTTATCAATAGCTGGCACACCTTGATATCCCCCAATCATCGCACATGTTGCTCTTACCTTGGCCGACTATGCGCTTTTCCCCACCCACTTGGCATGGAGGTGGTGGTGGATGGGGCCCCTAGAGTTCAAGAGACATTTGATTTTGTCATTTTATGCCCAATAAAAAGTGACAAAATAAACATGATTGAACCTCTAAACACATACTTGAGTCCCCTCTGTTGGCCTCTCCTGGGTAGGTAGGTTCTGTATTCTAGTTCCCCGGGCAGTAGTCTTGGCAGTTTTCTTCTCTTCAGTGAACATTAATGATTTATAGATAGCCGGATAGTAATAAGTGAGGATCACAAACATCATTAGGCAGTAATGTAGGGAATGTTTACCGGGGCTCTGATGTCTTTATGAACAGACAATGTGCCCTGATAGACCTACAGTATATATGGATGGATAATAATGGCAGGGACAGTGACTGCACATTAATTATCCATTGATGGCCGGGTGGTGAAATCATTTCAGATGCAAGTCATGATGTGTCTTAGGTGAGGATCGATAGCAATTTCTTTCTTAAATGCAATTCACTTGTTCTCTTCCTTCGCTGTGAGAACAGAACTGAGTATAATTCAATATCGGAGAGAAACATAAATCTAAATGTATCATTAAAAGAGATGCTGTCTATATTATGTTCTGTGCTATGTCCTTTCCTGAACATTATACACACAGAAATTTCAGCTATCTATTTTTTGCCTAATGCCCCCCGCCCCCCTTGATTATTATCATGTATTATATAACTACAAATCCAGTTGAAGGATATGAACATCAGTGTTGAGAGGACCAGAAAAGCAAAGTTTGCGTTCATACTTAAATTTGCAGATTCGGATCCCACAGACTTAACCCCGAACTTCATTAGAAGATCGGCTCAACCCTCCCACCCCATGGTCATCCATGAATGGAGCTGGTAATTTTGCCAGCAGCATTAAGACAATTAGAACCCACACCCATTGTGGGTGTTTTTGCTGGGTCTGGGTCCTGTATCTGGACCTTAAAAGATCTTTAAAATTCGGGTTTTATCGAACCTTATTTTTTGTGTGTCCATTCATCACTAAAGACCAATATTAACACAGTGGGGGTCATTTACTAAGGGCCCGAATCGTGTTTTTCCGTCGGGCTATCCGAATATTTTCGATTTGTGGCGATTTTCCCTGAATTTGGCGCATGCGATCGGATTGTGGCGCATCGGCGCCAGCATGTGTGACGGAAATCGGGGGGCGTGGCTGTAAGAAAACCCGATGGATTTGGAAAAACCGCCGCATTTTTAAAAAAAAAGTGTCGCTTGACACGCGCTTACCTGCACCCAGCGTAGGATGGTGAACTTCAGTGCACTCCAACAGAATTCAGCGCAGCTGCGACACCTGGTGGACATCGGACGCACTACCTTAGTGAATCGCCAGAAGACCCGAATCCTCCACAGAGAACGCGCCGCTGGATCGCGACAGGACCGGGTAAGTAAATCTGCCCCAGTATGATGCTACCTGGTGTTAAGTGTATATAGCGATGAATATGACCACCTACTGAGCTGGGTGCTGGAAGACTCACATACCTCTCACCAGAGGCTAACTTGAAGCTGCTGGACCCCAATACAAAATCTGTACCAGCCCCTCAACTATAATATAGTGTTTACTCCAATGCGGAAGTGACACCTGATCATCCGACTAAGGCTCCTGGTCCTAAGATCTTCTGCACCCACCATACCCCCTTGATTTACACCCTTGCTTGTCTCTCCCACCCATAGTCAGTTTTGTATGGAGTCTCTGTAGTAGCCTAGCAGTGTAACTGAGAAGTCTCCCTCTGCAAGCGAAATAAGAAGAGTCTCAGAACCTAGACCCCTGGATTCAAACTTCTAGCTTTTCACTATTCTTAAACTTATAGTTATCCATTTTAACCCTGTGCAACTTTCCACCTAAGATTTAGTGCCCCCTGGTCAGAGAACGGGGAAAGCTTCTGTCCAGATGGAGATGGGAAGGGTGAATGCTCCTCACCCTCCAAATCTCCCTAGGGAGTCGTGAAACCACAGCAAAATACAGGCAGGAATAGGACTTGCTCTATCCTTTACGACACGACCGCCTGGCTCAGCCAAAGTGCGGTGAGTTGTGGTGTGCTTCCACAACATGACTGTGTATAATATAAGTCTTTGGTTTGTGCGATAAGTTCACACCCGGCAAAAACAGTTCTGTGCCTAAGGATGAATATAACCTGTTTGGTTGCTTTCAAGAACCAATGTCCTTAGGAGTTATTTCAATGGTGAAGACATGGAATTATTTTTCATGAACTTCCCTCTGTACCCTCATTCATGGGCCATAACTTTTTGTTTCATGGGCCATAATCAACCCCTATAGTAAAATTAGATGAGCTAACAATAAGGAAGATTACAATAAAATATATATGAAATACCTAAGATTTACCAGACATACAACTTTCAACCAGGTTTCCCATTAAAACTAGAAACATTCATTAGCAAAGGCCATGTGTGAACAATTACTTATAATTTATAGGGATAGCAGTGACTGATGCAGGTTGAGTGTGTACATCCCGGTAGTCCCAGAACAGGTATTTATTTCATACTAATATCAATCTTTTTGCTATTTCCATTGTCGTCCTGTGTAGATTAGCCATATTTCATATTACCGCACTGATGTGCCGCTGTCGGGTGACATCCTTCATCATTATTACAAGACTGCCTTGTTGTCATCCTCCACATTTTCTAGTAGCAGAACTAATTAAAGTAGATTATTTGTATTAAAAGAAGAAACTTGTCTTTTTGCCAATGAGGAACTTAAGACAATTCCCTTGTGTGTAATGTCTATAAGTAGCGATGAAATTAGTCCTCCGAGCCCGGAATTATACTGATGAATCTTGTTGGTTGAGTTACTTTCAACTAATGTTCATCATTTCCAAAGGGTAATTTCACCTTGCAGATTTACCTGGTAATGCTGCCATTTACAAATGCTAATTGTTGATAAGGCGGTCATTAAAGGAACGGAGATCCAAAAAAATAAAGCCTGATATAGTTTTATGTTATCCTCCAGGCAGTGTTGTAGTATTTGGCGTATCTCTTCCGGTCTGAACATATTCTTGGTTGTGTCCTGAAAATGATCATATCTGTTACCTAAACATCATTTATTCATCAAAAGTTCCATCAATTTTGCAGTGAGAGGTCCTAGTTAGAGTATGAGAGTTTCCCTGCATGGGTCTTAGGCCCTCTGCAGACCAATGTTTAATTGGGACCTGTTCTAGCCATTTTGTTTAGTGGCTAGCAAGCAGGGCAGCCATCTGGGGGGGCTTAAGTGTGATAATTCCTTTATTTATATAGCGCACACAGATTACACATCGCTGCACAGAGCTTGCCAAATCAGTCCCTGTCCCCAACTAGGTTGGGGCTCAAAATCTAATCAATTTACCAGTATGGTTTTTTTGGAGAGTAGGGGGAAACTGGAGGACCCATAGGAAACCCACACAAACACAGAGAGAACATACAAACTCTTTGCAGATGTTGACCTTGATGGGACTTGAATCCAGGACCCCAGCGCTGCAAGGCTGTTGTGCTAACCACTGAGTTTTAAAGGGCTTGACAAATACTAAATATTTTGCAATTAATTTTATGTTACATTACTCTATACTTTTGTGTCTTCAATCACTACAAAAACATCTGTGTCTCTCTGGTTACAGACTACAAACAAATCTTATGAATTTGGATTCTGCAGTTATACTTCCTTCTGTCTCTCACATGAAAAACTACCACGTTTAGGAATGAGCAGAGAACAGATGGAAATAATTCTGACCACGCTAGCAGGATTTATTTGTAGTCTGTAACCATAGAAACACATGATTTTACATTGGAGCTGTGTATGAACGTTTCCATTACCTCGGTGACTTTTCTCTGCCCACCAAACAACTTGACACAATTCCATTATTAAATCCACAAGGGATGCGACGCTTGTTGAAGAAGAGGAGTAAATTCAAATTTAACCCAAATTACTTTGGGTGTAAAAGGAGGTGTTTTCTTTCTACGTAACATTAGAAAATATGTTTATCCTAACGGGTCGTTAAGAGGACGGAGTACAAAGGAAAAGTGTTTTAATGAGCTTTGCCTCAGTGCAGGTGGCCCTTTGCTTTTATGGAATAAGCACAAAAAATCTGGTCTTTGTACATGTTCTGTGATAAAACAGCAGACTTTGAAAGAAACTGTGAAATTTAACGCTTTTTTTTTTTTACCCGCAAGAGTGATAAGACAAGGATACTGAGGCAGCAGGGAAGCCGGTGCATTGTAATGAGCCGCTTCCCACTCACGTCTGAATTGCTGTTCTCCGTCTGAGATGAATACAAATTGTTTCGACTCCTCGCTGGTCAATTATTTTCTTTGAAGTCAAAGGGAGGGGTTATTACTTATAATAGGGTCCTCCAAATGAGTGGAAGGGGCTTATTCTGAGTGCTTTTTAAATGAGGGTCTTTGCAAATTACCACAATGATGTTAGCAAGTAAAAAAAATCACCCAAACACACACAAAAAAAATTAACAAAAGGTATTGAATAAATGATGCTGACCGATTTTCTAAAGTTGTACGGCATCCTAATGGGTGGTCATTTTATTAACTCGTAAGTGCAACCCTTGTTTATTAGACAAGAATCAAAATAAATATTGAGTAAAAAATACTAAAGACTGATATTGACCAACAGTGGCCCCCTGACCCCCTCATACGTGCCAAGATTCTGTTTGAGGGGAGGGCAGTAAATATCTAGCGGTGGCTTATGCCCCCTGAAAACAGAAGAATCAGCCATGTTGAACTTCAGTAGCTTGAAGGAAATATACCATCAAAATTATGATAAATTATAAAACAGGGCAACTACTCATAGATCCAGATGATACTAGAGCCCCTCCATGCTGTAGCTTTGCAGGCCGTTGCACTGTGCAGGAGCACCTCCCTGGCAGAGAAAGTGCTAAGGGAGAAATGGGAAGCCATAAATGCAGTGCAAGCCGCCAGGTTTGTTGTTAAGGTCCTATCAATCAGTCTTTCAAACCCCACGATATATGTTAAAGGCCACTTAGCTATGAGAAACCTTTATAACATGTCATCTTAGATCTATGTTCAATAGATACCTTAAAAAGTAACTATCATTTAGTTTGTAAAGAAACAGGCTGCAAAGTTCCCCTTAATCGCAATGTTACTTCAACGTTGCTATGGTAAATCTGTCTTTAGGATTGAAGACAGGTCGTTCTCTCCTCTCCTGTTTGTTACACAGCTGTATTCTCTCTCCCTGCCTATAGTATGCTATGAGCATTATTTTCAAAGATCATGTTGAAAGTAAAGGGCTGACTCCTCCCTTCTCAGATCTGTTTAACCAAACACGGGGAGATTAGATGCGATCTCTATAGACACACACTGTACAGGCTGGAATATGCATCTCTATGGTAGGGAATAGCTTGAATTTATTTATGAGGCATATTCACCAAATCCCCCCTCATACACAATATAAAAAAATTATCTCATATGAGAGTTAGGCCTTTATTAACATTGTCTTGTACAGCTCTGCACATGTTTAAAGGTGTTAGGAACTAATAGAAAACTTTATACTATATCAAACTTACCCTGATAAAGTTCCCATTTGATGCCAAGACCTTCAGGTCATGTGACCGCTGGGCAACATGATGTGATACTGTAATGTCCCATATCCTGTTGGCTTCTCGTTGACTGATGAAGGGGGCTACTAAGACATTACAGTATGCATGTCCCCTCCCTGATAACCACTTCCATAACAGTGGTTTGAGGGGAGGGCAAAGATCTGGACCCCACACATGATCTACTGCCCCTAGGCTACATTTACAAAATGGCCTTGAGGTTCTTAAATACATTTAAATCTAATTGCATAAGCCCACTAATGGTGACCTTGTGTACTGGGTCCCTACACAATTAGGTGTGGCATCACATGGCATCCCCCGGCACTGCAACACAGCACCAGCAGGGTGCACCAACAGTTTCCCCCCAGTGCCCATACTGGCAGCCGTAGCCCCCATGCCACTGAACCCCGGGTTCCCACCAGCACCACACCAGAGAAACAGCAGATGGCATGCAACACTGCACCATGTGAACAGGTCTTAAATACTCACCACAAATGAACAGGTCTTGAATGCTCTAAGTTCCATGTGGTCTCAGACACTGACTGAAAGGAAGTAGGCAGCAACTATATGCAGACTCCTGCTAATTTAAAAAAAATAAAACCTAGAATGGGATGGAGTGGTGATACAAGGCAAAAAAAAAATAAATGAGGGGGATGTCTTTGGCAGGGCTGGCTCCAGGTTTCACCAGGCTCTTGGGCGACAGAGCCTCAATGGGTCCTTATGCAGAAAACTCACGTAGTGGCAAGGATTCATTATATACTGCCTTGTCACCCCCATGGATTATTTATATGCACCCCAATGAATTAATGATATGCAGCCCTCTTACCCCATGGATTATATGCAACTGCCTTGCCCCCCATGGATAAATTATATACAGCACAGCCCCCTCTCCACCCATATATGCAACCCTCCTCAATGCCCATTATATGCAGCCCCCCTCCCCCCATTGATTGTATGCAGCCCCCTCCTTACCCACATTCATTATATGCAGCCCCCTCCTTACCCCCATTCATTATATGCAGCCCCTCCTTGCCTCTATTTATTATATTCAGCCCCTCTTCACCCACCATGGACTAGTAAATGTGAAAAGTAAAAATAAAAAAGTGATACTCACACTTAAGTAAGTCCTCCACTTAGGTCTAGGGCTTGTCATGCAAGGAACGCCGCTTTACGGCACCAGCACTCGGTACGGCCAGGCTGCTATGGACGGAGATGTGCCCTCATGTGGGCCCAACAAGCAGCTGTGTGCACCGGCACTTGCCTGAGATTGAGGGGGCACAAAGGGGGAAATGGTATGTCACAGGTCCCAAGTCCGGCTTCCCAGGGGGTCATATGACTCACATGACCCACGACTCCCCGTGGGAAACTTTATCATGCTAAGTATAATGTGGGTGACCCTGTTTAAGTTTTCTATTAGTGGGCAACACAAACATATGCTAGAATAATACTGCAACCCCTTGTTGCATTATTTTTCTTACTGTCCATCGAATACTTTTGCCAGTTTTGACATGACAAAGCACCCAGCAGTTTGTCATGAAATGCATCTGAATGTCATTTTATTTCATTTCTTTGTTTTTATAAAATACTGTCTTATCAACTACTGTTTAGAAATGAATGATTTTTTTCTTATAAATGCCCATCCCCATTACTGGGCTACAAATGCCAGCTCCACTGAAAGGTCCACTTTTTTCCTTGTCCATGATGGGAAATTAGTGGCCAACTTGGGTCTCTTTGATTTGTCAGTTTTGTGAGAGGGACATGCACCCCAGAGCTTATGGTGGGCTATAGCCCTAGATGGTAACCTTAATTGTAACCCTTCCATGACCCTATACCAAGTTTTACATTAAATTTGTTGAATCAAAATTTGGGAACTGAGTATAACATAGAGTGGTGTAAGTGTAAATGTAGCCCATGTATAATTGATGTGTTCTGCTGCTGAGGTTTCTACTATGATGTTTCCGCCAGTGAAAAGAACGACCTCTTCCAAATGTACCCCCTGGACATGTAATTTATACTACAAAGGTCATCCTAGGAATAGTGTTTAACAACTAATTTATGGCTTTTATTAATCATGCAAGGGAGGTGACATCTAGAACGTCTTCTTTATTACATCTGTCAAAATGAAGGCTTTTATGTCATGGTGAAATATGTTTCTATATATGCTTCCGGCAACTTCTGTGCATCCTTGTGAATCCTACTGGAGGATTCGACCTGATCTTCAACAGTTATGTAAAGTCAAGTCATCAACATAGATAGATACACCTTTACTTCTTTTATTGCTTTTGCTATTTCGATCTATGCTTAACCTGTTCTTGTTAACCTGTCCTGTGCAATATGTAAAATTAGATGCTTTATAAGATAAGATGAGTCAAAAAGTCTTTAACATCTGGGGCTTCAGAAAATTAAAGGGGTTTTCCAGGAATATGAATATCTGATACAAAAACCCATAATGCTATAAATAAATGAATACAACAGAACTCAGTGTCATTAATCAGAAATTGGCGCTTATATAGTTTGATTTTGTGATTCACAAAATTTTATGGGCTTTCTAAAGTATGCAGAGTTATCACCAAGATGGTCGCCATCTATAACTACAAGTCCCATGACCCCGCAGTTTGGAGTAACAGCTCCTTCCTCTTACGCTCTGCTCCCAGTTCTGATATAACAGACTGTCTTGCCCTCTTACCATTGTCACACCACAACACTGGCCATACTGAATGCACTGCAAGCAACCGATTAAATCCAAACATAGTGATGGTCACATGACCTGCCCTGGCATGTGTGTGACATGTGATGTGGAGAATTCATTAATCTGTCACATGGTCAGAGACTCGACAACACTGGTCTATAAGTAGTAGTAGTATAAGACACGTTTTACATTTAAACCTGCTTTTAGCTGTGCATGGTGTATCCTCCATATTTATCTCAGGAGATTAATGAATTTGCCCCATTGTCTTTATTGTTTCTCCTCAACCAATGCCAACAGTTCCCACTTATCTTTATTACCTAGTTCCTCACCCACACCGGAATTGCCTAAACATAACTCCTCAGCCTATCAGTGGCTACAGCAGTGAGCCATCACAGGAAGTGATTGGCTGAATAGGCATCTACGGGTATTTCCTGTGTGTGTCAGAGCAAAAGGAAGTAAAGACCAGCAGAGAACTGAACCAGAATAGGAGCAGTGGGACAATTTAGAGGTGTGTCTAGCTTTTTTTATTTTCCCAAAGTATTTCTGTAGAGGTTTAAACTCCAATGATTACGCCATAACATTTTCAGTCATACATATTTTTTGCTTTACTTGAATGATCTATATATTATCAGAGGAAATTATTGCATGCAGTCTACAGTAGGAACCAGGTCCTGTGCTGTGCCTAAAATGTATATCTTGACATTTTTTATAACTATATTTTTGGTTTTTAACACATAGATCCCTCACGGAATGAGAAGAAAGAGAGCAAATGTCCAACACCCGGCTGCGATGGCACAGGTCATGTGACTGGTTTATATCCCCACCATCGGAGTTTATCAGGTTGCCCACACAAAGACAGGGTACCTCCAGAAAGTAAGTTATATAGCAACAGTTATTGTAGTTTGATTAAAGAGGTTGAGTTAAGATCACCGTATGCAATCGGATATAAGCCAAGTTTTTCATCACTTGGCTTATACACGAATATTTAAAAATAATACATTTATATAATTACCCTCCAGTGCTCCTCACAGACCCTCTTCTCCTCGCCTCTCCTTTCTAGCTCTTTTCCACTCATCTCAGTTCTTTTTGGCTCCTCCCGGCATTGCAAGAAGAGGCATGTCTCTGCCTGCACCGCCAGTAGGAGCCTCGAAAAACCAGGAGGAGTGTCGAGGAGAAGAGATGCTGGGAGGAGCCAAGCTGGGACATTTTATTATAAAGTTGGCCATGCTGAAACATTTTATTATAAAGGTGGCTATGTTGGGAAATGTTATTATTAAGGGGGCCATGCTGGCCTTTTCATTTCTGAGGGGGCCATGCTGGGTATTGTAATCGAGTCAATGGTACCCATTTGGGAATAATAGGGATGTTTTAAAAATGAGATCATTGGAAAATGGGTACCATTTTATTACTTTATCATCTATTCGAGTAACTATCTATCGAATATGGGTGAAATTTTATTCATATTTATCGTATTGGTGTTTTTATTCTGTTATATGGTATACGTGTTCCTATGTGATTATGTTGTTATGTGAGTATATATGTGATGTCTTGTCAATTTGATGTACTGCGGAGGTGACACTTTAAGTTCCCGTTTGGGATAATAAAGTATAATAATAATTTTCCTGGTTATTTGTGGTAAAATTAGGTACGTCGGCTTATACTCAGGTCATCTTATACTCGAGTATTTAGGGTACATTTCTTTATCAAACAACACGAATAACTTTACTTTAATAAGTTTTGGTATTGTTTTGGTGTAAAATTTATGATCATTAATTTTTAGATATAGCCCCTACAATGCACACTCTATTCATAACAATGCCTTATAGACAACTTTACCAGTGATTCTGAGATTTTCTAGTCTTTCTTGGATTTCCAGTGTTTGGACTCCCAATTGTTCACATGCTCTATTTACACAGGAGTCTTACGGACCTCTTGTTCATGTGATTCCTGGGAGTCTCAATGTGTGGTCTACCATGATTAAGACATTTATTTATTGTCTTGTTTTTCGTGGAAAAACCCCAAAGCACAAGTTTTTTCCAACAATTTGCGTAAAAAGAATTCTATCTATTTCTCTCTGCCTTTTGGACCCAAAACTAAAAGTTCATTCCAAATATTTTCCTTTCATGACATGTTAATGTGAACAATAGGACATCACAGGAAGAAGTGGGCAAGTTAAAGATTCCTTTCCCCCACTTCATAGACCAAAAGTGTTAAAACCTGAAGTGTTCTTGGCAGCCAGACATATACCAATTTACCTCTAAGTACCTGGTACTTCACTGAATCCAATGCCTATTGACTGGCTGTAGGCATATCACTCAATGTAACAAACCCCCATGTAAAGCTTATCTTCAGTTTGGAAAAGTTGTGCTATAGAAAGGCCAATGTCTGAATTTTCAAGCATATATGAAATTTAATTTAAGCGTTCAATATTTCATTAAGCAAATAGTTTTGGCAAATTTTCTTTAAATGTCCTGCTCTAAGGAATGTAATCCCCATACACCTATCATCTGTGAAATCCTGCACTAGTGAATTGTTGCAATCATAACTGTTGGTGGTTAAGATTCAATGTGTAGCAAGTGCACATAAGTCAGTTCTACTAGATGACATTTAATCAGGTAAAAAGAGCAAGAGTTAGGATCTGAAAATCACAAGAATCCAATTGTGATGTCTAGGCACCCAAAACAGCCGGCCTTGCAGACCTTACCAAAGTGGCCTAACGAAGGACAACCAGGGAACTGGCACCAAATCACATGCACCAAAGCATAATAAGTGCAATGGGGGTCAAAAACTAGTCCATATGGTCTACTCCCAATGAAGAACTACTGAAAATTGTATCAAAATTAAAGGAGTTACCCCCTCCCCTACAGCCAGCGATTGACTACAGTCGTCATATGTCCTATGAGAACCCATCTATTTGTGGATTAAAGTGATGTGAAATTATGTGATTCTTTTTGAGATGGGAGTTCATTTTCAGTTCAAAAATATTTCTTTCGATTGGTTCAAAACCACAGATGCTGGTTATGATCCAATGGTTTTAGGACACGTAGAGGAACACAGCTTGACAAATAACTGCAGGTCAGTTAGACTACCCCTGTCCACCATCGAAAGTGCCTAAATTAGACTATGGAAAAACAGAAGAACAAGTTCTAGTTTGATGAATTATGTTTTCTATTACATCGTTTGGTTAGTAGATAGATTGATCTAGGACACACTATGAGAAGAAGGAAAAATGATGGACTCAATGTCCTGCTCTGGGTAATATTGTTCTAGGAAACCTTGGGTTGTGGTATTCCTGATTATATAAAGAGTATTGTGACATGTTCTTCTAAGTCAATATTGTTGCAGACAACGTATATAAGTAAATATTCCTTACTAGCAGTGGGAGGGGTCGTGGAAAACAAGTGGGAACCATGGAGGGCTACCCTACAAATTACAAAGCTTAATGGATCTATTGCTAATGTCTTGGTGGCAGTGGCATCTTCAGAAGGTCATCCATCTCTCAAAAATGTTGTGTAGGGTGCAGTGTTTTGAAATATTACAAAGTCTTCCAGACTATCAATGTATATAAATATTGCAATAAAAAAATGACTATATTAGGAAGTGTCCGACTTAACTAGAAAACTATATGGTAACAATCGTTTTAGTGGCTTCAGGCATGGAATATCAATAGTATAACAATCTCTTTCTCTTTTCTTCTTCTGCCAAGTTCTTGCCATGCATGAAAATGTTCTTAAGTGCCCGACACCAGGTTGCACCGGGAGAGGCCACGTAAACAGCAACAGGAATTCTCACAGAAGGTAGGCACAGCGTCGCTGGAACTGCTACAGACGGACATTTCTACTGCACCAGCACTTTCTGGTAGTCCCACTTGAATTGCAGAGATGACAGCTGGTGCTTACGTTGCTTTCTTAAACTACTGAAAAGTTTCCGTTTGTCACATAACAAGATCAAAAAATGTGTGATCTTGGGGTTTTTTTTGGCATAGAGTGAAAACTTTTTCCTGACTGCTGCCCTTCATACAGGCTGCAATAGACGTCTGCTTTTTTTATATATTTTTTTTTTAAGAAGAGAACATATTATATGACTGGTTTAATATATTTCTTGGAAATAAGAGAAATTCTAGTATTAACATTCAACAATTACAATGGGTTCTGGGGTAGGCTTAGAATCACCATGGTACACAATAGGGGGTTTAGAGATTTCCAGTATTACTGGGATCTGTATGTACACAGACAAAACTATATTATACAGATATCAGATAGATAGATAGATAGATAGATAGATAGATAGATAGATATGAGATAGATAGATAGATAGATAGATAGATAGATAGATATGAGATAGATAGATAGATAGATAGATAGATGTTTTTTTCTAAAGCAGGGAATTTTTAACTCTGATACAAAGATAGCAAATAGCTTGCAAAATTAGAGTTTCACTTTATGCCAAGCAAAGAGTTTTACATTGTATGATGATCACTTATACATGCAGCCTATAGAAAGCTGTAACCACTGTTTATAGCGTTTAGGTCAATCACTATAAATAGAGAAATAAATAGATAGATAGATAGATAGATAGATAGATAGATAGATAGATAGACAGACAGACAGACAGACAGATAGATAGATAGATAGATAGATATGAGATAGATACATAGATAGATAGATAGATAGATAGATATGAGATAGATAGATAGATAGATAGATAGATAGACATAGGGGATTATTCACATTGGGTTTCCTGGGCTTTTTTGGCCTAAAAAAGTTTCAAAGTAGTCGCATTGAGCGAGTTGGAGACTTTTCACTGCTAAAAAGTCTCAGAACTATATACACCTCTTCATTAATCTAGTGTAAAAAGCCTGATTCATGACTTGGGACTTTTGCAAAAAAATCTCTTAAAAAGTCTCACAGTCACTCCAGTCCCCTGCTGGTGTATGCGCTGGGACTTTTTATGCATTTTGCAACTTTTTTGAGACTTTTTTTAAAAATCCCAGAGCGAAAATAGACCATAAGAACATTTATTAAGGGGCCAAAGCTACTTTAATGAATGTGATGGGTAGCCGAGCTCCAAAATTAGACATAGAACTGTCCCATTTCATATATATGAAATGGATAAATAGATAAAGAGATACATTATAGATAAAGATAGAATGGAAACATAATGCAGAAGATATAATTGATTTAATATAGTACATCTTTTTATTTTACAGTCTTTCAGGATGTCCTATTGCTGCTGCAGAGAAACTAGCAAAAGCTCAAGAAAAACATCAAAGTTGCGATGCATCAAAATCCAGTCAAGCCTCCGATCGTGTTTTAAGGTCGGTAAATCAATGTAAAATTATTATTGATAAACTAATATTATATAAAATAGTATTATAAACATGTACGGTAGATTTCTACAGATTCTAGGTTCCAAAAAAATAAATAAATAAAGGCCAGAGTCCTAAATAAAGTCAGACATTTTTAACATTTTTAAAATCTCTTTGGAAAGTGGGGTCACTTTGGAAGGTGCAGCTGTTTACCCAAACTATTCCTTGTCCTGTGTGGGAGAAGTGGCACTGTACTTTCTAACGATCCCTAGCTATAAGCATCAATACCCACCCTATTGGTTTTATTGGTTTTAGCACTGAATTAGGAGTAGAGGGGGATGTGGAGCAAAAGTAGGTCAGCCCTTCATTTAGTATTTATTCTCTTTGCACCACCTTTGTTGTGTTCCACTAATCCTATCATTTCAATACCAAACTGCTCTTCATTCCACTAATTTTGTGTTTTAGGCCTATGTGTTTTGTAAAGCAATTAGAAATTCCACAGTACGGTTACAGGAACAATGTATCAACGACCACACCTCGCTCAAACTTGGCCAAGGAACTGGAGAAATATTCAAAGACTACATTTGAATATAGCAATTATGAAAACCATGCATATGGAAAGAGGGCTATAGCTCCAAAGGTGCAGTCCAGGGATATATCTCCAAAGGGATATGATGGTGAGTGGCCTTATTAGTTTACAACAATATAGATATATTAGTGATTATTATACAATACTTTTACTTAAATTAAATAAAAGCGTTATTGGGCCAGATGTATCACTTGTTTTTTTCTGTTGTTTTTGCGCCTTTTCATATTGTCGCACTGTTTTTGCACTAGTTTTGCGACTACACACCAAACTAGCTGCAAAACAAAAATAACCATGTTTTACTCATTTATCCTACCAATCCAGATGTTTTGGTGCACCTAATAATATTCTTCATTCAGGCGAAAAACTGGCGCAAAAACACTCCAGCCCGAAGGTGGCCTAAACTGAAAGGCAACACAGTGGGGGTCATTTACTAAGCGCCCGATTTGCGTTTTCCCGACGTGTTACCCGACTATTTCCGATTTACGACGATTTTCCCTGTATTGCCCCGGGATTTTGGCGCACGCGATCGGATTGTGGTGCATCGGCGCTGGCATGCACAGATCTCTCTGTGTATATATTTATTTATGACTGATACCTAGTGGAGCATCCATGGCTATAAGACTTCCTTACTCCTACACGGTGGCCTTAATTGCCGGTCTCCGTAAGGAGAACTTTTACTATATATACGACCCTAGTCACAAGCCTCTCACCCAATAAAACCAGTTCCATACACTGTACTGAGGAGACCCAACCAGGTTGAAATAGCGATGTCTACAGTTGGGAGTCTGTTCTTTCTGGAATAGATAAACTGTTTTGGTTTTAATCCTGCATCATGTCAGGCCTCTTGTAGGTCATGCTTGATGTCGAGGGAGCCAAAATATGCATAGTTTTCCTTATCCCATCCAGGAAAACTTTGCATATATTCCCAGAATTCCCCTAGTGGAGCATCCATGGCTATAAGAATCCACACGCCTAGACGGTGGCATTATTTGGTCTCCACAAGGAGAACTCTTACTTTCCGACATGGAGAAAAGTACATGCACTATTGATTGATTGATTGAAAAGACAAGTTTAATTATTCTTAAAGTTATATCTTGCCTATCATCACAAGGTCTAAGGTACATAACTATAAAGGCAGACAGAAGCACTTCTTCTCCTAGTGAGTCTCAATAGTGGCCATAAGAGCTAGGGAAAACCAGTTTGTCATTATGTCAGGACATCAGATGTAATATCCAGACCTTACTAGGAGCAGAGTTGAAGTTTTCCGACCTTGAGTCTCATGGTAGGGTCTAGATGCCCTGAGCATAGATCATTGATACATACTGTACATGGCTTATAATGTGTAAGCAGTAGCGTAACTAGAAGCTGATGGGCCCCAGTGCAAAGTCTGTGCCAGGCCCCCGACTATAATGTATGGTTTATAGTACTAGTCTTCTCATATGGGAAAGTGACACCATAAGGGCCCCCTAAACCTCTTGGGCTCAGGTGCGATCGCAACCTCTGCACCCTCTAAAGTTACGCCCCTGTGTGTAAGACTAATTTAGTGAAATCCTGTCAGCAGTTTTTAGGACTGTAAACCACTGTCCATATGACTATATATTTTAGCATTTTTAACCTGACCATCCCAAGACTTTGAAAGATGAGTAATGACCATAATGAGAACTATGGAATTATCTTTTGGCTTTTGTAAATGCTAAAAAGAATCCAATGGATGGACAGAATTGGAACTGACATGTTTGTGACACTAACCCACTGCTACATAAGGACATGTTAGTGGTTAATAGCCCCCAGTATGACTGGTGGCTTCACTATAGTCATTTTAGTGACCTACTGCAGCCATAGGATACATGGAAACCCTATTCATTATGGCAAAAGGTTCCCAATGACCCGTTACCTACAATGGATCCTACAACTGATGAACTGAATTCAACATGTCCGTTCAGTTCAGTAGTTGTAGGTTCGGTCAGGTAAATCCCGCACATGCATGGAGCAAGTATGTGGAAACAAACTTTCTTGTGGGCATTGGGCCTAAAAGAGGTTAACACATATTGGTCTATTAACTTCTTAAAGTGGAATATAACAAGAAACACAAATTTACAGTCAAGTACAAAACCAATCTGAATAAGATTTCAGGTGTACAATATTTTTCCTTGTACTTCTGTATTGTTTGCCTCCTACCAGGCTGAGGTGACCTTTGACTTCTTTTGTGGATGTTGAAATTCAGAATTCCACAAGAGAAGAAGAGATAGGTTATCCACCTGGGCTCGAAAACATTCAGCAAGCGAGAGCAAGCCCTTGTATTGAATGAAGACAGTGTGAGATCTCTGTCGAGAATTCCTGTTGTCTTGAAATTATCGATTTAATACATGTTTTTTCTCCGCAGCTAAACGTTACTGTAAGAACTCCAGCCCAACAAGCAGCACAACGAGCAGCTATGCCCCCAGCAGCAGCAGTAGCAATATGAGTTGTGGTGGAGGAAGCAGCGCCAGCAGTACGTGTAGCAAAAGCAGCTTCGATTACTCCCATGATATGGAAGCCGCACACATGGCTGCCACCGCAATCCTGAACCTATCAACTCGCTGCAGGGAGATGCCACAAAACCTCTCGACCAAACCTCAAGATCTTTGCAACAGGGTAAATAAGTCCTACATGTGCACCTACAGTAGTCAATGACATGCAAAGCAATATCTATTTTAGAAAAGAAGATTAGAAGATTATTCTTGAAAACAAATAGATGAAACTGATCAACGAGGCCCAAGTAATTTACTAACAGTATGACTCGCCTCTACCAATCCCCTACTATTGACCCAACCCCACTGCTCTCTACTTCCTGTGTGACATCTTGACATACAGGAAGTGATTGGTAATCCATCCATGAGCCTCTTACTAAGCTGTAAATGCAACCTTAGTTGGTCATCCAAACAGGTGAATGGCCACCTAATGTCTATGGTGCAATCCTATAGATATAATTGGGGATCAGTCGTACTGGTAAAGAAAGTGGCACCCACTACATCTCATCTATGTACCATGTAAAGGGCATCCATCAAAGCATGTCCACAAAAGTTCTTCTTGAATTCATTACAGATGTGAAAACTGTTTATGATCGCTGCTATGATCACATTTGCAATTGCAGGTCCATTGTCTGCTGACTTGACCCTTTCTAAATTCTATCATCCTCTGTGTTGACCCTGTGTTTCCAAAAACCTTGTGTGAATTAAAATCCCCACTTCTACAATCTTGTATCTTCTTCCAACCTACATTGAGTGGTTGCAACTATGTGTGCATGTGTGGATCTGAAATGTGCTAAAAATTGTGTACACACCAAAAAACATTGAAAAATACTGGCTATCGCATGGGGGCAGCTGTTGGCCAAACATATGGCCAGTTTCACTTTTTAGGCGGAACAAAGTCTCATTCCTGGTAAAGATGAAAGAGATCAAATTCAGGATAAAAAGAGTATAAAATATAAAAACTATGGGGGAGATTTATCAAGCTGCCTAAGATTAAGAATGTGCTTACATGCCCAGGGCAACCAATCACAGCTCAGTTTTCATTTTACAAGTGCTTGTGAATATTTTTAAGGGGAGTATGATAATTCTTTCTTGTCTACAAATTAAGATGGGTTGATTATTTAAAGATGATATATGGCCACTAGAGTATAGATACAGATGAGATAAAATTCTTACAAGCTTTGCCGTTGCCATAGTAGCTTTAGATTGTTGCTCTCTCCATGACAACCCCAGCGCAAGCGCAATATTTACATTACATATAACTGGCACAAGCAAACAACTATTTATGTTCATCTCAAAATATTTGCACTGATTTGATACATTTTTTTAGAAGAGAAAAAAAGGATAAAATCCACCAAAAGAAAAATAGTGACTAAATTTATAGTAGAGACTCGTTGTGTAGCACATAAGCTCTCAAAAAATCCTCCCTGTAGTGTCCTATCTGCAGGTTGGATGTTATAGAGCAGGAGGAGCTGAATAGAAATGGAGCACCACAGGCCCGGCACCAGCACCCGGCTTACCTGGGCAAGTGTCGTGCCCCGGGGTACTGGAGGGGCCCACTCGAAGAAAGATGGCAGCTGTTCCTGCGCTGCTTTGGGGGAACGAGGAAAGGTGAGTTTTTTTCTTACCCGGAGGGGGTGGGCAGTGTAGCTGGAGGGGGGGAGGGGTGCCCAAAGGGGGGGGGGGGCAGTGTGTGTGAAAAGGAGGGGGAGGGGGGATACAGTGTGTCCACAGGGGGGGGGAGGGGGCAGTGTAGCTGGAGGGGGAGGGGGGGCAGTGTAGCTGGAGGGAGGGGGCAGTGTAGCTGGAGGGAGGGGGCAGTGTGGCTATGCGGGGTAGCAGCGGCAGTGTGGCTACTGGAGGGTGGCCCATGAAGGGGCCCACTGAGGCTCTATCGCCCAGGGGCCCACTAAAACCTGGAGCCGGCCCTGGAGCACCCTATGGCTTCATATCATATCTAAGTTGTAGCCTCACCACATATTTACACTGTACAGTGTATTGTTGTCCGTATCGATAAAATGAAGAAAATTGAACAGAAAATATCCTTTCATCTCTTCAGATCCGTTCATGTGCTCAATAGCTAGCTATTAAAATGTCACTTAGTGTCAGTCAAAGTCTAAAAAGAAAAAGTGCATTATTATAGGAGCAGCCTCTTTAATTAGACGGTAGCATTACAATATGATACATCTGTATTCAGCAGATTTATTGAACACTTGAAGATGTCTTCATTATCATTCAGGTGAATGAGCGGCTAATTTTCCATAAGAAAAGACACATGTCATGTGTGAGCACCTCTAGGTTATGTAGTCCCATTGTGTTTTGTGATATATATACAGTATATATAATCATTTTTTATACTTTTTGTTGAACCTGCTTCGCTAACTGCGAAGTCTAATTAGATAAAGAGAAAGTTGCCAGGCTGGCACCACTTATTGAAGTGTAAAGTATGAGACACTCATTGTCTTACTGTGCAGCCTCATGTCTGCTCAGTTCAGACACCATCTTTATTGTTAGACTTCTCTACGTGTTGTCTGTTATCAATCCATGATGCTTCAGTGCAGCGTCACATGGGCAGCTAGAGGCAGCTCCAGGGCTGCTTTCTGGGAGGACAGTGCTGTTATCCTTCTTCATGTAAGACTGTTTTTAGGAAGGCTGAGCTGTCACCCTCTACACTGTAAGAAATAAAAAAAGAGAAGATTGCACTCCCATAGAGAAGTAGATCAATCAAATGTAGTAGACAAAGCCACAGGTTTCCCAGATCCCAAAGGGGCGGAGCTTATCTTATGCAGGTTAGAGGGTTAGCCGGTAGTCAGAGTGGCGGCACACAGCCTAGATCCTGGAAGTCAGAATCCAGTGAAAGGTCATGGGTGAAGAACAAAAATTAGGACTCATAGGCGCCACATCTAAGATATGTTCTGTCAAGAAAACTTCTCTGATCTTAGATGTGGCGCCTATGAGTCACAGAGGTGTGACAGAGGTGTGTCTAATAATTATAGATAATTATAGATAATTCCTGATTAAAGGAAATTTACCATCAAAATCAATCATGGATAAACCAGATATTCATAGATTCAGGCAACTGATAAAAATATGCTAATATGCCAAGTCAGTCCTGCGTTGGGATTCAGGTCACGGTCTGGTTGGAAATTTAAATACTATATATATATATCCCTATAAAATTATTAATAGTTGAGATACATTTAAGATATAGTATGTTTGTTCATAACTGATACATTGAAATATTAAAATATATTTATTTTTTAATCATCAAACAAATGATCATATTTGATTGCATTTTTTTTCTTTATGTAGTAATCTATTATTTAGTACTGTGCAAACTACATTCACAGCTGACTGCTACATAGAAATCCCCTGCGTAGGTTTAGATGGGTATCCCAGGTTAATTAATGTATATTGATGACCAAATCATCTGTAATAATACAGCAATTTGCACCCTGGTTGTGGAAGTAGCAAAGTTAATACCCGTAAGTTAAAGCATATTAAAACTTTCAAAAAAATTTTGCATACTGAATAGTGAGTGTGTGGCGAGTAACCCTATATCTGGCCGTAGCTCAAATTCTTTATTTGCCCTCAGTTGATGAGAAGAGACTAGCTGCTATGTGACCTCCCTTATACTATAAACACGTCGTAGAGAAAAATCAGCTTCATAACACTCTCTTAATAGCAAAGCATCAGAATCACCAAACGGGACATTATAGAGATATTCTGGCTTGTATGCAGGTCAGGGGTGTAACTAGGAGAAGTTGGGGCCCATAGAAGACTTCTGAATCGGGCCCCCTTCCACCTACACTAGGCAGTCTTCTTATTCCAAGAGGGTTGAGGGCACTCAAGTTACTGTAGACAACATGGAGTAAGTAGACGGCAGATAGCTAGAGATTCCTAATCCTGCCGTCCCCTCCCCTGACATTTCTTATTCGAGTTCCTGGCTGTGTACTATAGAAGATTTCACTGTTATATACATATTATGATGTGCAATGTGCAGCATAATATGTATATAATGGTGCCCATTCAGGCCCCCTGACACTGCAGGCCCTATAGCAGCCATTATGGCTGCTACTGCTGTAGTTGCACCCCTGAATGAGGGTGAGAAAAGCACTTGGGGTTAGATAGAAACTTACCATTACCTCAAGAAACCTCTACTATGTCTTTGTCTTACGTCTCTTACTCATCTTCTGCACATTCCTCCTCCTCCCTCTACATAAACTTAAGTTATTTTCTCATGACATGCAAGCCTCATTTTGCTACTGAAAAAGCAACTCAATATAGATTTCACATTGACTGTCAATTTAAGAGGAAGGGAGGAGGAGGAATAGAGCCAGGTATGTGGAGAAAGAAGCACTTTCCTCTGATGCACTATATTACAAAGTTTCTTGTGTTGACTTTTACTCTCAATTTATTCAATTTTTTTTAAAATTAATTACCTTTAAAGAAATATCACTTATTTATTGAGTATCTAACTTTTGCATGACTGGCATAGCATAGTATCGTGTGCATATTTCGGTGAGTTATATTAAGAACAGGTTACAATAAGACATCACATTACATCATTTTATCTTGGAAAAGATGTTACTGTATGGAAAAAACTCATCTTATCTTTTGTTCTTTCACGTTTTATGTCTTCATGAAAGAACTGAGCCTCATATTGTGTAAGTTTAGGCCGCTGTGTGTGGGCACATTGTCACGACTCAATGCAGCAAATCTACAGGAAGCACATAAACCAATATAATACTAACACAATAATACTATTAATAACAATAAAGAATAAAATAGTGAAAAGCTAATTTCACCATTTTCATCCATTCCTTTCAGAATCCTGACATTGATGTGGATGAAAATGGGACACTGGACCTTAGCATGAACAAACAAAGACACCGAGATGGTTGCTGCTCCATACTAACTCCACTGGAACCAATGTCACCACAGCGGCAGGCAGTGATGAATAGCCAGTGTTTCCATATGAATGACAGTGATTGCTGGGACTTACCTGTAGACTACACTAAAATGAAACCCAGACGGATAGATGAAGATGATTCCACACAAATTAATGTAGGTTGCACCCATATCACAATCTCAAATGCAAAAAGGATCAATATAACTTCATGATAGTGGATATGTAAATAATAATGGGGCAGGAGGGGACAGTGGGGGTTATTATACATATAAATATTAAAGTTCCGTCCCCTTTTGGGAAGCCCGATACATAAAGAGGCTCCACCCTCTTGATGTTTCTGCCGTCCGGGCTGTGCAGTGTTTATGTCTATGTTAGGTGCTACCTGGTGTAGAAATATTCTGCAGCATTCGAACTTTCACCTTTGAAGGTTTACAGACTGCAGCTTGTAAGCAGGCGCGGGGCAGGAACCCCATGCCCTCCAACTCCGCCGTTAGGCTCGCTCCCTCTTCACACCCCCTTGTTGTGGAGCTAGTGGATACTAGCATTTGCGATTATTTTAGGGTTACTAGACCCATTGTCAATA
This sequence comes from Engystomops pustulosus, assembly GCA_019512145.1. NCBI lineage: Eukaryota > Metazoa > Chordata > Amphibia > Anura > Leptodactylidae > Engystomops > Engystomops pustulosus. The sequence continues at coordinate 20,771,272 of CM033643.1, forward strand.
GGGTAGTAAATGGGTTATTGGTAGTATTCCTTGTGGTTTTGGATAATAAACAGTTGGTGATAACCCTTGTGGTCTAGTGTAGTGACAGGATTATTGGTCATATCTCTTGTAATACAGGTTAGTGATGGTATTATTGATAATACAGGCAGTCCCCGTGTTATGTACAAGATAGGTTCCTTGAGTTTGTACTTAAGTTGAATTTGTATGTAAGTCAGAACTGTATATTTTATAATTGTAGCTCCAGACAAAATGTATTTTTATCCTAGTGATAATTGGGTTTTTCTAAATTTTTTGCTGTAATGGGACCAAGGATTATCAATAAAACCTCATTACAGACACTTTACAGCTGATCATTGCAGTCTTGGAGTAAATGAAGAATCCAGAGAGCTTCACCAGAGGTCACAGTGGGCAGAGGGGTCCGTCTCTAATTAGGGGTCGTCTGTAAGTCAGGTCTTCTGTAAGTAGGGGACTGCCTGTATCGATTTTGGTCAAGGGTAATGCAGATGTGGCATTATCTCTTGTGATCTAGGGTAGTAGCACATGGGATAGTGAGGGGGGTTGTAAAGGGCTTGTTGGTAATATCCATCATGACCTTGGATAGTAAAGAAATGGTAGTCTGGGGTAGTATCTCTTGTAATACAGGTTAGTAATATATTATTTAGGATAATGAAGAAGTGGTAATATGCCTTGTGGTCTTGGATAGTAAATAATTAGTGATAACCCTTGTGGTCTAATGTAGTAAAAGTTTTATTGGCCGTCTCTCTTATAATACAGGTTAGTACACATGGTAATATCCCCTGTATTTTAGGGTAATAACATATTGGTAATAGGGTAGTAAAGGAGATATCATATATCTGGTGATCCAGGGAAGTAAGGAAATATAAGATGTAATATTCCTTGTGGTTTTTAGTAGTAAAAGATTTGTAATATCAGCTTAATGAAATTTCAGGACATAAATTATAAATTATAATATGCCTGCCAAGTGTGTGAATAAAGAATGGTAGTAATACCTCATGTAATTTTGATGCCAACATGTCTAAACTTTTGATTTCTACAGCTATATAACCGTATAAGACTCTATCTTTGTACTCATTCTACACACAATACATACCTACTTAAAAATTAAAAAATTAAATTACACATATATATACATCACAGTATATACATATTACCAACAATGCATATATGCATATTGTACATACTGCACACAATTCATATATACAAACTACTATACGTATACTACATGGAATGTACATATGAAATACATACGTACACACAACATATAAATATATTACTCAAAATGCATATGTGTAAAATGTACATACTACACACAATACATACATAATACACACTGTACATATACAATACACAATACATACATATTACCGAACACACAATACAGACATATGTACTAGACACAATGCTTGTATACACACTGCACATAGTCAGTACATACAGAATATAGACAGTACATACATACTAAAGAATTATCACTGATAATGAATGCATCTCAGTGGAATCTAAATTTATTTGTAATATCCAGTCCTTTCTACATTAGTTATCTTATAAGTTGCAGGTCTCCTGTATAAATTGAGTGAGTTTTTTAAAAAACTTTTCTGTTTATGTCAATTTATGTGACCTGTGACCCGATATAATAAGTCATATCAACCAACTTCATAGGGCTAGATAAATATCTTGTCCTATCAGGTGAAAAAAGGAATGGAAATGTTGATCTCCCTGTGTTCATTCAAAATACATGAACATTTCCTCTGTAGAGAAGATGGGGGAGAGTTTTGAGAAATAAATGTCTCTGTCTGTGGCTGTTTAAGGTATATGGGTATATGAAGAGGGAACACTGTAATGAGAACATATATAACTATTTTTTATACTACAGTATTTACTTGTTCAAAAAAAAAACTGAATGCAGCTCTTTCTGGAAAAGATTATTAATAGAGATGAGCGAGCACTAAAATGCTCGAGTGCTCGATACTCGGGTCGAACTTTTCCTGATGCTCGAGTGCTCGTATCGAATAACGAGCCCCATTGAAGTCAATGGGAAACTCGAGCATTTTTCACTGAAAGAACACATTGAAAGAACACAGTGAAGAACACATTGCAGATGTTTGCAGATGTTTTCACTGAAAGAACACAGTGAAGAACACATTGCAGATGTTCCGTACATCTGCTAACTTATCGGAAGGCATGCATGCCGAACGGTGTTCTTCACAATAGTATATGAAGAACAATATGTGTGAAGAACACATTGCAGATGTTTCCATACATCTGCAATGTGTTCTTCACACATAATGTTCTTCATATACTATTGTGAAGAACACCATTGGGCGCTCGTGTCTTCGGCTAAGTTAGCAGATGTTCGGAACATCTGCAATGTGTTCTTCACTGTGCTCTTTCACTGTCTTCTTCACTTAAATGATCCTGTGTTCACTGTGTTCACTGTTTTAATTGTATTCCTCACTGTTCTTCACTGTCTTTTCTTAATGAAATGCTCGATCTCGAGCAGGGGAAATACTCGTCCAAGCAAAGAGCCGTTCCGAGTATGTTAGTACTCGAACGAGCATCAAGCTCGGACGAGTATACTCGCTCATCTCTAATTATTAACAAAAGTGTTAAAATAATGCACTTAAAGAGGACCTTTCACCACCTCACACATGTAGATATGAATACCATAGGTACTGCGACACATATTCAGGGGCACTTAGAATTTTCTTTATAGCCCCTGCAGTTGCTGAGATATCAGTCCAGGTATCTGACCATTATAATCCTCTCCACTGTTAACGAGGTGCTGATAGGGGCCGGATGCAGACTCGACCTACCATTCCATCAATTAGCAAATTCAGGACCATCATTTACATGATCGGTCAGGGTTCCAGCAGTCAATCCCCTACCTATCAGATTGTTATCTTCTATCCTGTGGATATCGGAAGATAACCAACCTTTGCCACATGTAGTGGTCAATTTCTAATAAAGGAACAGTGCAACACAGAGTTCTGAGACTAAATAATCCAATTTATTTACTGTGGTCTCATCTAACCAATATTTGGCTCCCCTTACAGTTTTAACATGTTGTCTCATTTAGATAACCAGAGACTACTGGGGATTTTATTCAGAACTTCCAGGAGCTAATTGGAAGAGAGAGCAGCTATAAAGAACATCTCTCTGGAGGACCTGCCATGTCTATTCATTACTCTGACAGCTATTTCATGTAATTCTTAATTTCTCCTGTGGAGGTGCTGTCCAATTCCTAACTACTTGTTTCCGGGATCTTATGCAGATTATAGTGGATTGCTGGAGGTCTCTCTATTAATAATATTTTGGGGGAAAATGAATTTCTTCTCTAACAATCATGTGATATTAATAAACATATATACATTAATAAATATTATTTGAAGCACTTGTTTTTGACGTCCTTAGGAATACCTAATGGATTTCACAATACAAAGACATCTTGCATATGTTTATACAGTGGTTATTCATTTGCTGAAATCTACATATTTGAACTTATTTTTGTCTTCAAGACACTGTATATACCTGCAGCCAACTCTATGGAGGAGGGAAAAGAGACATGACTAAGGAAGTGACTAATGTCTATGTAGGAGTGTTATATTATCAGTTCTATAGTACGATACCGCCTTATGCTGAATGTGTGCCCACAAGTCCTCCATTCTAAATGGTGTTTAACTTCTCAACACGTTATACTTGTGAATGCATCCTGTGAAAACTGGAAGGGTGACATTGGACAATTTTCCGAAATATGCCGGCAAAATAGCAGAAAAATTAGAATCATTTGCATAGTCTCAAATCATGGCACAAATCAGAGAAACTACCATTCCCAACATTCTCCGACACCCATGGTTGTCAGGTTTGTGGAAGTTGTAGTTTTCCAAAAGCTGGATAGTCATAGTGATCACAGTCTTATAAGATACAAGCCATTTGTGACTCTCATTAGAAAATATTGAACAGAGAAGAATGAATGAAGAACTTTCTCCAATTCTAAATGCATAAAAAGTAAGGATTTATGTAAAGGTAAAGTATTGAAAAAAATCTCAGTAGAGTTTTGACGATGAATTCTAATGAATGGTCTATTCCAAGATCTGTTGTCTGGTCAATTATTAAGACAGGATACAAAGGTGCAAGAGTAATTATTTGGTAAAAGGTATAATAGTAAAGCTTCTGTGAACAGGGATGCAGCTGTAGTCACTGCTTTGGAGCACTGCACAAAGCTTGGAGCCAACTTCAACCAGATCCTTGCCCTATGTGATCAGTGGAACAGCTAATTGGTACAGGGGTCACGGTGTCAGATATCAGTGACCTTTCTTTTCTTCAATTGGAATTCGTAGATACCCCCTTTTATTAATTGACAGTGATCAACACTTTGAGGGACATATATCATATGTCGGTGCTCGTGTTTAAGCATATGATGAGAGTCCTAGCCCTCTGGAACCAGGCTTTGACCTCTTGATGTATTCAGCAGCAGACTGAGCCTGCAAACAAATATATGTCAGGTCCTACCTGAATTGTGCTATTACCATTAACGCTCCTAGCAACTAGCCATGGCCTTGATTAGTCAGGGGTTACCCATTGGCCATGGTCTTGGCCATAGTTAAACAACCGAATGGGAAGTTCGGGTCCACTCATCTCTAACCACAGTGGCTAATAATAATTCTTTATTTATATAGCACCTACAGATTATGCAGCACTGCACAAAGCAAGTCAAATTGTTCCCTGTCCCCATGGGGCTCACAATCTAACAGTATGTTTTGGAGTGTTGGAGGAAACCCATGCAAACACAGAGAGAACATACAAACTCTTTGCAGATGTTGACCTGGGTGGGATTCGAACCCAGGACCCCAGCACTGCAGGGCAGAAGTGCTACCCACTCAGCCACCGTGGCTAAGGGGTTTGTTAGACATTGCAATTATTTTAGAGCTTGTATGCCAGTTTTCTGATAACTGTCCTCCTTGGAGTCTATTGTGGCCTCTTTGGGACTGTAGTGGTCAAGGATTATTAATTTAATAGTTTTCTTTTGAAATGGGTTTGATAACTACCAATGAGTACTGATCACACTTTCTAATATTTGTAAGCTTTTGTGAGCAGGGCCCTCACTTCTTTTGTTCCATATGACTGTTTGTGCTCTGTCATGTTTTATTTTATTGGTATATTTCCCCCCATGATATGTAAAGCGCTACAGGATATAATGGCTCTATATAAAGATTATTATTATTATTATTTATCATAATGAGTAATTATCACATTTTCTAATAGTCACAAATGTCCTGCTTGCTCTTGGGTTGCCATGGTAGTTTCAGTGGGTTTACAGTACATAAACATCCTGTCATGTGACCTTCATTTAAAAGAGTGATGGTCATAAGACAGGAAGTTCATGCAGTTAGTATGTTAGCTCCAGAGCAAGCGTAACAAAACGCAATTTAGGTGACTTCAGGTGGAAGACATACAATATTTTATTACATTTTGAATTTTTATCCAAAGGACCCAAACATTCAAGTTATTTGCGGAAGGTGTGCATGCTGAGATCTATGTTTGACTATTTCTTAATGACTTGAAATATAGCATTGACTACAAGTGTTCTAAACTACATTTCTAAAAATTACTTTACTAGTGAATAATTCATGATGTTTCTATAATTTTGCAGCACGACGACCTGGATCCATTCCATGACACTCTGGAAGACAGAAGGTATCCTGGTGAAGTTACAATTCCAAGCCCTAAACCCAAATATCCTCAGTGTAAAGAGAACAAAAAGGACTTATTAACGTAAGGAATTGGTGATTTTAAGTAACTTTTGATTTTATTATTTTCTGTGATTTTAATTGTGTTGCATCGGCGCAGGCTTCCATGCGACGGAAATGGGGGGCGTGGAAAAATCGCACTATTTAAAAAAAATAAAAGTGTCACTTGACCCACACTTACATGCACCAGGAAGAGGATGGTGAACTCCGGCGGACCTCGACGCAGCAGCGACACCTTGTGGATATCGGGTGAACAACCTTAGTGAATCTCCGGAAGACCCGAATCCTCGTCGTAAATGCGCCGCTGGATCGCGAATGGACCGGGTAAGTAAATATGCCCCACTGTCTCTGCATGATCAGCTGCTCGTTACACAGAGCCAGATACCATGGCTGGTATCTGGCTCTGTAGCCTGAAGTCGCAAATAATGCCATGGCTAACATGCGCTTTCAAATGGACATAACAAGCTCTTACAGGCTTTAGATGCAGCTAATTGACATTGCATGCTGTAGTTTATGATTTCTAAGGACACTCAGGTCCTTCGCAACAAGGGAGACTGCCAGTGCTACTCCACCTAGGATGCAATGCTCTGTGCAGATTAATATTCCCCAGTAAGATAACTTTAAATTCATCCTTGGTGAACCTCATTTCCCAAGCGGACATTGATCTATAGAGTGACATAAGGTAAATAACAAAGGATCAACCTGAAATATTCTCCTTTCATGGAAAAATTGAGGACAAAAGATTTAATCAGACTATTGGAGCAGTGGTAACTCCGATGTGTATTGGCACCTTTAGGGCATCATAACCCAGTTTCCTGAAGTATCTTTTATGGAACATTCATCAGTGTAGGACAAAGAACCTTATCATAAAAGAAAATCTATGAAAGCAGAAGAACATAAATGAGATAACCATATAAATGTACAGACACGTACCACACCCTCTGCTACAATATAGAAGAAGAATCCCATTCGTGTTGACATATGTAATAGGTTATACTATATGTAGGCGTTCCTATTAAAGAACTGTACAATAAACATTGAAGTCCTCCAAGACCTGGCACCACCCTCGAGGTAAACTTACTTGAAAGTTACTAAAAAAAACTATAGAAATAGTTACAACTGAATACAACTGAATTACAGGAGATGTAAAATAAAGTAAGTAAAGAAATACAAACTAAATAAACACCCTTCAACATGATATACCAGATCTGCTCTCCTGGTTGGCTGGAGAGTGTTTGGCCAGCTTCCCCATGCTACCTTTAGGCATCCTATCCTAGTGTTACACCTTTTCAATAGTTATACTTTGCTACCACCTGCTGCCAGAATGTAGTAAGGACACATGCAGTATGTATACTTTATTGAAGGTTTAAGATCTGATTTGTATGTTATAGTGAAACATTTGTAATCTTTTCTGCATAACCCAGGCAGGTAATTGGTTGGTACCCTGGATATCCCCTGAACAGAGAGTTTATACATTCTCACTCTGTCAGGATTTTTAGAACGTTTTTCTAGGCAGAGGGAGACCTCTTTGCTAAGCCTTTGTCTCCATGTGCTAATAACATGGAGACTGCCACTTGATGTCCAAGCAGCAGAGCCAGTCCGGGTTCCTATTAGCCAGGCCCATAACCACTATACTAGGATTGAAGTACACTCCAAATTCTAGATCCACATGTATGTTTGCAGGAAGGAAAATTACCTGCTGCTGCTTTGTACTGAAAGCCATTAAAGAGACTGTGAGTTATTGTCCAAGATTTCTGCTGCCAAGTGTGATCCCTGCCTGCCACTAACACCAGAGGCCTCCCATTCACCATCTGCCCGGTGATCTATAACCACTCACATTGGGAGTGTCCCGGAGAATTCTCTATACTGTGGCCTTCTCCTCTTCTTGCATCTCCCCACTGGCCCACACAGTTGTGGCCTGTTCTCCTGGACCAAGCCATCTGTGACATATATCTGGCACTAGGCCGCACTAAAAGCCAGCCATTTTGGTCCCTGGAAATCCATCTGCTCCCATACAGTGGTCAGGCTCCAGTGGGGTAACGTTACACTATGTACTATGACCAATGAGTAGTCGCAGCAGACACAGAAGTAAGAATGGGGATGTCACGGCAGTGGCTACTATTTAGCCACAATGGTCACATGGTCGCCTACAATGTGGCAGTAGTGTCCCCCAGCTCCTCAATGGCTTTCCATTAGATCTGAAAACTAAATGTCCACAGGAGACTAGAACATTCTTCTATAAATCTTCTGGAATAGTTCGACAAAGGGGTGTGGCATATAAAAAGGGTTGTGGTCTCATGCACCAAAAATAGTGTTCTAGTGTTCTGGCATAAAGTAAGCCAACTCAATGGAGGTGCAGAATACGACCAGCATCATCCAGCATACTAATCATCCAGCATCAGACTCTTATATGAATCTTCTGCCAAAAACTTACAGTACGACACTTTTTATGACTTTTTATGGCTTTTTCATGACTTTGTGTATGCAGAGAGATCAGATTTGGGGCATTTCATACTGTAATGTGCTGCTGTTTGGCTGTGGCCTTTCTCCATCGGTTTATCCTCCTGACTTCAGACAGACAGAGTAATAGCGATCCCCCGTGTGGATGTAACATTGTACTCTGCACTTACATAAGCAGCTCCATTAGTGACGGAGCCATCCATTTGTTTGAGCAGAACATTCATCACAGAGGAGTCACATAAATATAGCTGTCCTACATACGCGAAGAATGGCGCTTATTGGCGGCGAAAAAGTTTGTGAACACCAATTTGCACCTCTCCGAGTCGTTCTCTTGTTCTGCTCCTCTGGTTTCCAGTCATTTCACATCACATGGACCTTCACAGATCCAACTATTTTGGTGATAAATGATGTTCTGCTTTATAATCGATGGATATTACCGGAAGACTTTTACCCTTTGTAATATTAATATGCTGTTAATAACTAATGCATCCTGTTTCTGTGGAAGGAGATGGATATTATTCCTCCTTGTAGATGTAATCATACGTCTAACCAGTTTTTGCTCTCTTTATTTTACTCACTTTATTTTAACGACAGAGAAAAAAAAAATCTCCCAGTTCTGATCTGGTCTACAAATTGGAACAGGCGGAGTTTGCACCGCAGGGATATTTTAAGACTAGATCAAAATGAACCCCCACCCCATGTTTCTACATTATGGATTCATGAGTTTATTACCTAGGGAGTAGGATGTATTGTATGTTTCTTTAAGCTCGGGCCACATAGGACATCCATTCTGTTATCCATTGTTATGCTTCTAAAATCAACTTTTAAAATGATGCTAATGAGCCCGAAATGCTACTAGGGCAGTTCCCAAAACCCCTCTATACAGCAGATTCACTGTCTCACAACCCCCTCTTCTCCTGCTCAGCACTCTCCTCCATCTGCCAGACATTGAGGAAGTTCCAACACACAGTGCCACAGTGTAACAGCCTGTGAATCCACAGCTCTGGAAACTGCCACGATAGCCTTTCAGGCTCATTAGCATCATTGTAAAAGTTGATTTTTAGATAGGAGAAGAGCTTGAATAACAAATATAAGAATATTACCACAGTCCCAGGACTGATGGTTGCCTTTTTTTAAGTTTCACTGAAAGAAAATTATAACCATTCATTTTTAGAGTTTTCATAGTTTACAAAATAAAGATGATCAGTTGGGGTCCAACTCATGGAATAGTGCTGGGTCCCACCCCTGGCTATGCAGAGGACCTCATGTAAGAGAATGGCACCAATCTTCATTCTGTCTTCACCTGAGTTCCCGGTGTAAACATCTCAACTAAGTTTTAGAAAGTCTTCTCTTCACCTTGACCAGAGATGTAGTCTAGTGACCTAGCCCTGTTTCTAAATACCACAACGGAGGCTTGTTGGCAACTCTTTGTGCAAATTCTTCCAGCCCTTTACCCTAACTACACAGTTTTAAAAGTTCTTGTGTATTTTTTGCAGATTGTCTGGATGTCCACTGGCAGATAAGAGCATTCGGAACATGATGGCCACCAGCTCACAGGAACTCAAGTAAGATCCCCCATCTTCTGTCTTTTTTATTGCTCGCATTGCAATTATGTTGTATCATTAGTGAATCTTTGCATTGCGTTTCGCTCACATGATGTCGTCTTGAGCTGCTGGAGTTGGTAGAAGTGAAGGTACTTTGAGCAATACTGTGAAATTGAATGTAAGCTTTATCTAGGGTATCATAAAGCGTTGTACCAGCTATCGGCTGCTTTTCTCTTTATTTCCATCTGTTTTACTGTTGCTCATATAACTTGTCATTATTCTATTCTGCATTTTACTTTTCTTAAAATCAGTGAGGTTAATACTCTCTATATCAAGTAAATGAAATGCCCCAGTGTATGGCGTTAGGCTTACGGGCGTATCGCATTGAGTATCGTAAAATCTTGTCTATTCAGCAATGCTGTTAAAATGTTGATTATGTGGGAGGACGTATCATTTACACTACATTGGGTGTAGGCTTCTCGTAATTTTTATCTTGGTTGTTGCCAAGTCAGAATACTTACCATAGCATAGCTTAAGTTCTGAATATCTATATAAAATGTAACTATATACTGAGTATTGACATGGGAACTTATGGAAGAAGCCACACACTTAGGGAGAAGTTACTCATTCCCAGAAACCCTTCCCATTGTTGAAGAAGTAGCCACACAATCAGAGAGTAAAATGACACAATTTGTTCTACTTGTAGTCACCACTAGGGGGAGCTCTTTTTCATGTTTTTCAACTTTCGTGTTGACCCAGCGAAAGGCAAACGAAAAAAACAATTTGTTTTGTATGATGCAAATATGGCCGTTTATAAATCCCTGCATCATTGTCCTATTCCCAAGAATTTATTTCCTATTATATGTGATATTTTTTCTTCCAAGAAAGACATCCCCTCTTGAACATATCCGTTTTCTCAACCATCACAATGTCCTAGGGCAGAGAGTTCTCACAGTTTCACTGCTCTTACTGTAAAGAATCCCGCTCTATAATGAAATTTAGACATTTAGACATTTTAAACTCCGATCACACCATTTACATAAGTGCAAGTGTTAGAGATTACCTGATTCCAGATGATAAAGTGAGTTCATCTTTAGACTGTTTAGTCTAAAGTGAAGTTTAAGTTTCGTTCTGTAACTTCAACTTTCTTCTCCTTAAGGGGTGTTATCATTTAAGCAAAAAAAATTATTGTTCGTCTGATGAAAAGGTATACAGTTTTCTGATATACTCTCTGTATGAATCCCACGCTGTTTCTAGATCTCTCTTCCATAGAAAGCTTCTAGGTTTACTTCTTGTGGATAAAAGCAGGTCCCCAGACATGTGATGTCACACAGGTGCACATCTGTGATTACTCTCTGTCATACTAACAAGTTGTGCACCTGTGTGACATCACATGACCAGGGGCGGATTTCTATCCAGTGGAAGTAAGAAATGAAGCTTCCTATAGAATTGGATATATAAAATAGAACTATTTTTATCATTCGAACAATAAAATTTATTTGCTGAAAAAAAAATATCTCTTCAAATGTTTCTTACAGACTAAAATTTGCCGCACAAATTTGATCTTTGACACATCCCTCTGCAGGTCCCTCAGAGGTCGGTTTCCTACATTATCCTCCTACATTAAAGGGGTTGGCCACTTTACCTCATGTTTTTTGTAATATGTGATAAGTGTGGGGGAGGGCAGGATATGAGGTAATTTACTAATATACAACTATTAATAGTTCTGCTCCGCTTTTATGATATGTAAGGTGAAGCCTCCAGTCTTTTACCTCATCAGCCGGAGATTCCTGTCCATAAAATGGCCGCAGATGGAGGGTCATGTGATCTGTATCTGCCCATGAACAATCACCCTGCCAGCACCTTATGATACATAAGCTACATATGATATACATATGATACATAACCTCATGAACATAACACTAGGGTCCTGGCAGGGCGATTGTTTATGGACAGTTAGAGATCACATGACCCTCCATCTGCAGCCATTTTATGGTAAGGAATCTCTGGCTGATGAGATAAAAGACATGAGGCATATCAAGAAAGAGGAAAAAAACTTTTAATAGATGTATATTTTTAAATGACCTCATACCCTGCTCCCCACACATTACAAAACACATGAGGTAAAGTAGCTAACACCTTTAAATCACCTTTAAGGGAGCTGTTCCATGGCTAGTTAATATCCTCACTCATTACACAGGACTTATGCACATCTTAAGGTATTAACTGCAGACCAATTCCCCAGAAACAAGCTTCATACATATATATATATATAATGCAGAAAGTAGTGTGTTCCTAATCCCTACACAACAATGTGGACACAGCAGAGATACAACATAATGCAGCATATATACAGATGTGTCCTTCCTTACCTTCCCTCTTGGCTGGACATTTCCAGATATGTGTGGCATGGGATGACTAACTTTTCAAGACAATACTGTTTCGTGATATTGTGTCGTAAAGTGATATCATATATGTGTCTATGTACGCCAACCAGTGGTTCTTTTGAGAATTGCAGCCTTTCAAGTCATTTGCTAGTATGTCGTGATATTGTATTGAATTGGTTTCATGAACAACTGGAGGCCTTAAAAATATTTATTGTAAGGTAAGGGTGGACACATCTGTACTGTCACCGCGCAGGATATGCCTACAGCTTTTTACGTAAGAGGTTAAAAGAAGGAGAATCAAGTTTTATCTGCCTTGCAAAAGTGATCCTTATCATAAAGACACAGAAAACAAAAAATCTTTCTCTGTATTGCAAAATGTATTTATAAAAGGAAAGCAGGATTCAGAACGGGATCATTAAGTATTGATAGCTTCTTCTATAGGCCTCGCTAATGTGACTGGAAGCAACACATAGCATAAAGAATGGCGTACACGTAATACACCCGCACTGTTAATTGCCCACTGGTGATTGCAGGATCTGTATGCGGAATGCTGATATAATGGCGCCCATGCTGTTCTCTCGACAATAATGGTGAGAATGATAATCAATAGAGGAATTGAGAAGGAAGAGAGGATATTGTATCTGATGCACGCTTTGCTACTGTATAATCCAGTCACCATATCCATCTATACTTCTACACAATGCACAGAATGTTCTCCTCTGGGAATACACATCTTGAGCTATGGATGGTTCCATATATTAGACTTTTCCTTATTTGTAGACGTTTTGAATCAAATCACAAAATTTGTCTCAAGCAAAAGTCTTCACAAGACACTTTAGTCAACTAAACTGTTATCAAAATTGTAAAATAATTCAGATTTGAATAGTGCAGATGACAACAATTAATTTTGTAATATTTTTTATTTAAAAATATTTTCCATGTCCTTCTTTTCCTTAACTTTCTGTGTATAAGTCACCTTTACTTCAAATACTCCACTGACAGTAAGGGATAAGGAGAAGCTCAGAAACTGTCTTCTTACTTAACTCCTTACAGAGTCATTGGATAGACCTAAGTCTACTTACAGGGATGAATCATCAAGTGAAATATTCTCTAGCAATGGAAAGAGAGAATATTTAACCACCTGTCCTTGCTGTTTATTATATTTCCAAAAACACTGCTCAGTGCAGGAAAAGAAAGGAGCAAAACATAAGACAAGGAAGATGTTTTACTTAATGTATTACATTAAGAAGTTTACTATTGTCACCTACACTATTCATTTCTAATTTTAAGATGACATAACATGCTCAATAGATAGATGTTCACTCAAGTGGCTCTGTGACCAGACTAAGCTCTAACAATCTAAGTGCAGCACACAATTATTATGGGAGATTTGTAAAATAAATGTTCCATGATTGTGGTTTAAAAGGATCTACAAGTCCGAGACCTGATGCTTCTAGGGGGTCATTAGCTACCCAAACCACCCAACAAGTTTGATATTGCCCTATAGACATAATAAAAAATGGGCCAGCCACCAACACACTTGTATACAAGAGCCTTTCCAGGACCTTTCATGGTCCCAATATTGCAAAAGCTAATAAAAGCCCCTACACACACATATACTTTCCCAAAGTGCTTGGTTCTGGTACTTTATGTAAGCAGAAAATGTCAAACCATTAAACAAATAAACTTGGTGGTGGGCTAGTTGATTGATTCCGATACTAAGTGTTAGACACCCCCACCACCACCTTTCAGGTCCCATGCATAGATCATCAATATAGATAGGCTGAAAAACCTCTTTAATTTTGAACTCACATTTTCATTAAGCCTGGATGGCAACAGAGCTTCCTGTGCTCAGTTTTTCCCCCCGGACCTTGGCTTAACGATAGAGCGAATACCTGCAGAAACGGCGTCATATGTAAATCGTCCAGAATAACAGTACATGAGGAATCGACACCTCTCCCAGCAGTTCCGGAGTAATAAATTCATGTTACCCTTTTATGATAAAGAGAAATGTGAAAATTTACACCCGGAGTAAATCATAGAGCCCCCTTCCATGCTTATGTCATCCTCATTTCAGCTAATTATCGCTTTGGATCATTTGCATACGAAGACTTGTGAAATGAATATCTCAGAAGGGAATACTTTGCCAATGTCTGTTACATATGATCTGGTGTTTAGCGATAACACCTCCCAACCTCAAATGTGACGTGCCACAATTATTTTCTGCTTATTTATGTATCTGATGAATTGACAGCTGGTTTTCTGCAGTTCTAGATTACATAATGGAGGCTCGATACGCGGATCAATGCTGCCACCACTAGGCCAATCGAAGTATTGACAGTCAGGGAAACGGGAGATGCACATACATCTAGTATCCTAGATTTGCCTGATCACAAAGGGGAGCATGTGGTCTATAAATAGAGATGTTTCATTGTGAGCGATGTTGCATGTTATAGAATTCAGCTCCTTTACATCCTCTCTGGGGATTGTCAATGCTGAACAGCTAGATCAGAGTCTCTATACAATCAGTACTGAGCCGATATACTGATGTCTTTCCTTTCGCATCATTTAAGATCAATGACCTGTGTATTAGTTAGACTGCATACATTTAAGCCTAGAAGTGCATTACAGTGGCAAAACACATACACTTATCTTCTCAAAATACGTTTTCTGGTTCTTTTAAGTTATCCTGTATCTACATACAGCTACTTCGATGGAGGTTCTACTATTAGGACCACCACATACCAATAACACCATAACTCCCAATAAATGGACATCCAGGATCACATGTCTCCATAAAAAAAATTATCTAATAAATAAGGGCACAAGAGATCCCTATTTTCTTGATCAGTGGGGGGTCCAACAGTTTCAACAAATTCTGAACCACCACTGATCATAACTTTGTTTGTATGAAACTAAGGAACGTTAAGCCTCTCTAACGTTGCGTAACAATTTTCGGGACACCATGTACAAAAGAATTTTCTGCCAAGTTATTAATAAAGTACTATCACATTTGTATCACTAAAACCTTGGTCTCTTGTACAGATAAAGTCCGATAGTAATAAATACAGTGACCAAGCATATCTGCCCGCACATTCAATACATTAACTACAAAGAAGGCAACCAAAGCAATTACTTGTTCTTTCTCCGAGAACTCTCATAATAGGAGCCCCCGAAACATTGCTTTGTTGGCGGCTCCAGTAATGGAAAGTACAATTTCCATGATCAGGTGAAGCTCATAGATTACAATGATCACTGCGGCTCCGGAGGTTGGTATGGACCCCGTTGATTATAATAATAGTGGTCCCTTGTACCCATCACGTCCTATAGAGTTTTAGCTCATAGATTACTGCGATCATTGGGGCTCCAGAGGTTGGTATGGACCCCCATTGATCATAAGAACTGTGAACACTTGTACCCCTCATGTCCTATAGAAGTGAATGGAGTGGCCATATATATGTAACCAAACACTCATTTATTTATAGGGTACAAGGGGCTCCAGTACTTGTAATCATTGGAGATCCTGATTGTATCTGCGACCATTGATGGAGGTCCAGGTTGCATCAGCGACCATTGGACCACCACCTCTACAGCCTCATGGGAAGGTTGAAGACCTATCTTCTTTGGATCTATTGGGTTCTGAGGAATGGACATTTAGTCCACTTTGCCCTGTTCTGTGGGTAGGAGATCGGGGATATTTATTGGAAAACCCCTTTAAGCCAGTGGACAAAAGTGTCATTATTGCTTTTTCACGTAGAACCCTTTTATTTTGATACAGTTTACTTTCTTTTGAAATACATGATATTCGATTTTTCTGGCTTTAGGTGTCCGACTCCCGGTTGTGATGGCTCTGGACATATTACTGGAAACTATGCTTCCCATAGAAGGTATTATTATATAATGACAATTAAAAATGGACACAAAACAGTAAACAGTATGCATCAGTTTTAATTAAATGCCGATAGATGGAATGAAAGGGCTCGGATCCCCACCTTAGTGATTGTAGAGGGTCCCAATTATAGGTTCTCTACTCATCTGTAAATAATGGGGAATGTAGTAATACCCCTTTATTATAAATTTTCTATCTTTTGGATTTGCCTGGACCTGGTAATGAAATTCAATTAAACATGTCTTATCCACATTACCAGGTCCTGCCACAGTCCTATGTATGGTGCCTGACTATATAGTGAAGTTGACATGGAGCGAACTGGAACCCCTTTATTCAGTGCTGGGAGCCAGACAGTCAAATAATGAAATAAAATCTTTAAGGAAAAGACATAAATATAAGAAACACTAGTAAAACAATACTTGTTATATGGCCAAAAGTTTGCTCCTGTGGTTTGCCATGGGAGAAGTTGGGTTTCCTAACCATTGTAACTTATCCCTATCAAATTAATAGGGGACAAGTCACACATTGCTGGGGGGTCTGACAAATGGTTGAACAATCAGCTTAAAAACAGGGCAAATTGAAGATTAAACCACCCACTGGGGCAGAAAATTGCTTTAACAACTGTGGTCAACGTTACTGGATTTTTTTTTTCATTCATTTTCTACATCGTTTCCTTTCTCAGTCTTTCGGGTTGTCCCAGGGCAAAGAAGAGCGGGATCAAGATAGCACAAAGCAAAGAAGACAAGGAAGACCAAGAACCCATCAGGTCCCTTATACTTGTTTTTTTGAGGAATATTCTGCCACAGATTACTTTAAAAGTCTCAGTGATTACAGGGCCATAGGTTGCTGTGTGTTGTATGTGACTATACAAAGAGATGTGTCCACCCATAACATAGCTCGGATTTGGTTATATATCTTGTTTACTCATGAAACCAATTCAATAAAATACCATGGCATGCTGAAAAATAACCTTGAAATGCTGCAATTAACAACATAACCACTGGGGGGCACATATTAACACATGAAGGATATCACTTTATGACATGTCACAAAACTGTTATCTTGAAGAACTTCTCAACTCACGACATACATATGTGGACGTAGAGAGAGGATAAGGAACATCAGTAGTGCTATAAGATGCTAGACCCAGGTTTAGTCCATAAGAGCTTCCACTTCAGCACTCAAACCTTCAATCAAACATTTTCAGTTTGGCGCCCCTGTAGTGTCATGCAGAGGCCATATTCATAAACTCTACATTGCAGGACATCTCATAGGGGTCAATTTATATAATTGATTGCCATGCCTCACAAAGACAGTTTTGTAAAGTACCATTTTAAAGGGAAGATGCTCTTTACTCCTTTAGGGACATGTGATGACCATATACATAACTTACATACAGGGATTGTAAAGGGAACCTTCCACCAGAAATGTGATTTTTAGCTGTTGACAGGTTCTAATAGCCTATGCTATGCTGATTTTAAAAATGCCTTTGTCAGCATTCTGAATCATTTCGATAGTTTATATAAGTTTAATTCACATTGCCTACTCCCTGTCAGAAGCATGTGGTGAGTCCCTAGGGATTTCTCCCCCTCTCCACTTCCTGTCATGTGCATTGAGCAGGCAGGGGAGGGGGATGGATGGTTTGGAGGAGTGGAAGAATGCATGAAGAGACACAGGCTGGGACTCACCACATGCTGCTGGCAGGGATCTAGGTAATTTGAATTAAAAAGTACTGAAATTATCCAAAATGCTGACAAAGGCATTTTTTAAATCAGCATAGCATAGGCTATTGAAACCTGACACCAACTAAAAATTGCATTCTTGGTGACAGGTTCTCTTTAAAGTACAGACATTTCTTTCCATTTGGAGTATTGAGCATAGGATTCCCAAGAATTATGGAATTAGTGATGGTTGCGGGTAGTAAAGTCATTGGTGGCCACAAGTGGACCCAAGGTCACAAGTTCAATATCACTGGTCAGGACTAAGCTTGTTATTTGAGACATAAAAGAGATACACAAGCTTGGTTACATCACACAAGTAGTAGGGTGGTTTATATGGTAACTAAGCCAAATGGGACAAAATATATCTGCCCTTTGAAAAGAGCAGATATTTTTCTAGAATAAATGGAATTACCCAATACTCAATGTCAGATGGTCTCCAAATGCTTTTCAGGAATTTGTACCAGAGGGGTGGTGTTTTTTCGTAAAAACCTACAAAACTAGTGAAATAAGAGGTTTTTTGGAGGTGGCCATGACTGGAAAGTGGGCGTTGATATTCTGCTGCTATCAACTGAAAATTGCAGGTATATATCCACTGGATAGGTCAGTATAGGTCAGTATATGCTTCAGGATTTAGCCCATGCATCTACTGCAAACTACAGAGGGTAAGTCCAAAGGACTAATCATTAGTACAGTACAGCACCCATAGATGCAGTACCCAAGATGACCTAACAGGGCTTGTAACGGGCAACAACATCTTGTCAATTGCATCTTGTTAATCCAAGCTAAGTGCTAGAAGTTGGCACTCCTAAGCCCAGGAACCCAATCCATTCTCAGCGCTGAATGCCTCTTATACAGCAGACCTGCAGTCAGCTCCTACATCTTATCGATGGGAGGGGTACATTAGTTTCATCACCTCTGGATAAATTAGTGCATTTACTTTTGGCAATTGCTGTTCACTTTTAGAGCATTAAATCAGAGGTGAAGTCTTTATATGTGATTGCAGATCAATTAGGAACATTTCTAGCGGCTGTAAAATATGCTTTTAGCCCCTTGAAAACAGAAGTCAAGCTGTGATCTCACTTGTCACCGTTACATGGCCATAACTGCAGATATCTGCAGCTTTTGTCCTTGAATGCTCATTCCTTTTTAAAGACATCACTTATTTTACCACATATATTGTATATGTGTACACCAGTAAATGTTTAGATAATAACCAATTTCAGTGGTGACATACTGCACAATGAACTGATGGAGACCTTAGAACAAGACATGTTCCCAAAATACTTGTCCATTTTTTTTTTAACCAAGAAACCTACTGTAATGCAGGCTCTGATTAGTAACAGGTAACAGGGATAGAGACAGGGGACCATAAGACAAAACTCCCCTCTGAGTTGTTCCTGCCTACTTACCTCACTTAGCCTAGGTGATACAGGACAACTAGTCAATGTTCCCATCTTGAGCCAAAGTGCAAAATACAGAGACAAAGATAAGACAATACAAAACAAACCATAGTCAGAACCAAGAGGACAAACACAGTACAAAATCAAAAGGCAAAATGACAGTCTGAAAACTGTTAATGGGTCAAAGTACAGAAAACAGAGCAGAGAAATAACAGCCTACCAGGAGCTTACTAAGAACCAAGTCTTTAACAGACATACTGACAAGGAAGAGATATGGTTTTGATCAGAGAGGTATTGGAGACGGGTGTGGTGCAAAATCAAGAGTACATACTGTAATATGTACATGATATGATGACTCTGCTTTCATAATATGAGATTTGCCTTGATGCATAGCACTACAGAATGATTGAAATACAACAAATACCAAAAATGAAAATTAATAACTTTTGTCTTTATTGTTTTATACCCAGATGCCCAGTCCCAGGGTGTGACGGCCAAGGTCATGTGACGGGGAAATATGCATCACATCGCAGTGCATCTGGGTGTCCTTTGGCAGCCAAAAGACAGAAAGATGGCTATCTAAATGGTTCTCAGTTCTCATGGAAGTCTGGAAAAACTGAAGGAATGTCATGTCCCACCCCAGGATGTGATGGCTCTGGACATATCAGTGGTAGCTTCCTCACACATCGAAGGTAAGACCTAAGACATCAAATAATAATGGATATGCATTAGTATATATGTATTCTCTGCTCATCACAGAACACCAATGAACCACTAAATAGCTGCTATTCCTGCTCACAAATTGCTTGTTAAATTTAAAGAGCCCCTTCTCTGAATAAAGACTTGTCGACAAACTGTGGTAGTTGCCAGCTGAAAGGATGTTGTTTCTACAATGACTAGTTCTACCACTTTCAAAGAATTAGTCTTATCAAGAAGACAACCTTGTCTTTATGTGAAAGTCAATCATTGACGAAGGGTTCAACACTTAAAACCCACCCTCTATAAGCCAAAACAAATAGCAACTCTATAAAGCCTGAACCATCCTGGTATTGCCGTCATCAGAACGGTTGCTATGTAACAGGGCCAAGCCATACACATTAAATGAAAGATGGCTGAACCCACTATGACTTTCCAACTTTTTCAGGCAAGCCCGTGAACCAAGCATGCAAGGGTATATGAGGGTTGGGAAGCCAAATCAACCAGTAAAAATGTATGGTCGCCTAATACATGTGTGGTTTACACATCTATCTTGACGATTATTGTGCCGCTTGTCCCTAGAATATCGTGATAAGACCCTCAGAGCTTGATCTAGCAATCAGCTAAAGCCGATACAATTACACAATGGGGCTCATTTACTAAGGGTCCGTGTACCTCACAAACTTCGGATATTCCGACGATTTTGGATTTGTGCCAAATTTAAAAGGGTATTGTGTCACACGCGATCAGATTTTGGCGCAATCGCACCGGCTTTCATGCAACACAAATCTGGACACGGGCCATCAGACGATCCGACGGATTCGGACAAAACTTAAAAATTGTGTCACAAGCCAAACACTTGCATGCATCGGGAGGAAGATGGTGAACTCCAGCGGACCTGATCGGGGAAACGACACATTCAGCAAGTCGGGCGCACGATGTAAGTGAATCGCGGCACAGTGCATTGTCGTCGAACAATGCTCTCTCGGAATCTCCTCCGGACCGGGTAAGTAAATGTGCCCCATTGTCTGTAAGGAGTGTAACATGTGTCATTTAAGTGCCCAACACAGTATAAAACATACAAAACTTTTTTTTAAAGTACCCACAAATATCCACTCCTAATTTACCACTTCCATTAATCTTGTAGTTTATCGGGATGTCCTCGAGCTACATCAGCCATGAAGAAAGCCAGATTGTCGGGAGAAGAGATGATGACTATAAAACAGCGGGCGACAAATGGTACTGAAACTATAAACCATTCACTTCACCAATATAATCTATATACCAATAGGAAATGTACCTAAACCACACTAAACAGCCCTTGTACCTACATACATACATCTACTAGTACAAACGCTATTTGCTAATACATGCTAATAAGTGCTAATACATGGAAGTTAAAACCTTATAGATATGAAAGAAACACAATCTTATTCTGTAGGTACTGGACAGATATCTAGTACACATAACAATAAAAAGGTGATCAATGGTGGTGCAGGGCATCAAAGCACAGCAATCAGGGGGTGGTCAATGGTGGTGCAAGGCAACAGACCACAACAATCAATGAATGTCCAATGATAAGGTACAAAGTCAGACTCCCACCGATCTGAAATTCATGACCTATCTTATGAATAGGTGATCATTAGTAACAAGCGGACCCAAGAAAGTTTGGGTTCCCATGAGGTCATCATGGACCCAAACTTTGTGGCTCAACCCTAGAAAACCCCTTTGTCTTATGCTGATATATATCTATTTAGATCAGTTTTATTTACATCGAATACATGCAGTATACATTATATTTTATAGGTATTAATTATCAATGTTAAAAATCTGATTTATTCAGATATTTTTCAAATATAATTAGATTCCTCAACTGCAGATAAACAAAGGGAAAAAAAACAATCTAAAAAATGTATATTTGTATTAAATAATTTTCGGCATAAATTAGTTGCCAGTTTCCATAATTTGCATTGACGAAAATATAATGTAAAATATGTTTGCAATATTATAGGTTGAGCTTTTTACACACCACAAGTAAATTATTAATGTACATCACTTATTTGTTAACATTGGAAACATGAACCGATGAGAAATAAAAACAATTTATTTTCAATTCAAACATCGAAGCTTAATAGTTCGGTTCCTTAAAGGGTCGATGGATTTCCTTGAGAGGGTGGATGGAGCTTCGTTCTTCCAGCCCTAATCATAGTATATAACAGCTACTTGGTGAGGGTTTTAGACATTGTACCCCCAACAAATTAAATACTACAGACCCATTCTATGCCAAGGTATTTCATTGTATAATAGCCCAGAAAACCCCATCAATTTTTTGGAGAAATAATATGGCATCACTACAAAATCTAGCACAAATTTTTAGCATAAAGCTTCTCAGAGTTGATGGTCAACAAAGTTGATGGCCATCAATTTTAGATCGATGGGGGTCTAACTTTTGGCATTCCTTCCAACCAGTTGTTTGATGGGATAAATTTTTCTTGACCCAAGAAGTCATTAAAGAATTTATCAAGGAATTAAATAAATCTGTACAGTAGGGTACAACACTCATTACAGAGCATTTATTAAGTGACTAATTTAGGATTTTATCACCTTTAATGTCTGGGGATCAAGTTGGATCACCCTCATTCCCCCCCCAGTCTTATGGGGTGCATTACTGAGCATAATAGCGTTATGTTTACCAGCGATGCTTTGATGATTTACATGTGTTCCTTTATTATCCTCTTAGGTATAGAAAATGATGAGGAAATAAAACAATTGGATGAGGAAATAAAGGAACTAAATGAGTCGAATTCCCAGATGGAGTCGGATATGATTAAGCTGAGAACTCAGGTAACAATTTTCTATAAGAAACGGTGTAAATGTCTCGCTTAGCTGATTTCGATACGAATATTACTGATGGTTTTGCAGAGAAACTGTACAACTCTGTAATATAAGAGTTCCCTATATGAGATGTCACTAACTTATTCATAAATTTAAGGACTAAATACAAAAAATTCAGCAAAAGCTTTTATTCTCATACTCACCCATACTTCATGCATGCCCAGGTCATTGTCCTGAACTGAACGTCTACTTTTTTTGGTCACTTTTGCTTACCGTAACAAGAGTAGTCACAGCAGCATACCTCATATGAGACTGTAATAATACCAAAGCTCAATTACCATTGTCATTGTAAAATTTTTCTTTTTAAAGCCTGCACTGTTTCTTTGTGACATGCATGTGCATGAAAACTCCCGGATAACATCTCTATGTGACATACGTGAGTGCATCCGTACTTCTGTTAAATACCGTCTTCTGTGGCCACATAATCATGCTGGCTGCATGGTATTCATCAACCAAGACATCAGATGTATTTATGGACAGATCGGGAAAAATAACAAAAAAAATTACATGGAGGGTAAGGGTGAGGATGAGAACCTGGTGACCATAAATTCAAATGTTACATTCAAGTGTTATAAACAAAGATATGAAATTTGACCAAATTCGGTAAATAGAAAGAAAAAGTTCTGAGACAAAGAATATGGAGACTAATTTGTAAAAAAAAAAATAGCACAAAATAAGTACTGCCTATTTTGACGTACGATTATTGACGTAATTTGTAGTAGATTAGTTTTGTTTGTCTTATAGAATTTAGAGGTTTTGATTTTTATCATTCAAAGAGGTGGAACTAAAAAGCACACACATACTAATACTAATAATGCTCCAAACTATTTCCAATTCTAAGCACCATCTAAGCCATTACTGACCAGTGCTGGCTTACTACCTTGACTCTTACAGTTGACCTGTTGGGCTAGTCCGGTGGCTAGTCGAACAAATCTGGTTCCAAAAGTGACTTCTGTTGGTTGATGACACACATTTTGCTCACTTGAATCAGTTCCACCTCTTTTGCTTCATTCTCTGCCCCCTTTTCAGCTTCTGCTCCCTCCCACTAGGTACTGGACGAGCGTCCTGTTGCTTGCCAAGAACCCTGTGTTGATGAATACCAATTTCATGTAAGTTACACGGGAGGGGAGGTTGTGTGATTTTTCCATGTAACTTACACGAAATTCAGCCTTCGAAGAATAAAAGTTATTCATAAGTAATATTTTATTTTATTTTTTTATCTACTAGTTTTACATTGTATACACAGGTAGCTTTATTATAAGAAGCTCAAAGAAAAATCATATCAGCAAAGATATTATATTAGTAAAACTGAAAAGAATAAAATCAGATATTAATTAGATTAATTTGTATCATTACATTTATATGGATTAGATTTATGTGTATTAATATCCTCAGATTAATTATTTTGTTTTAAATTCCTTTTTTTAATTTATTTTTTTTTTACATTTTGACAGATATTAGTAACATAAATATTTATGTTAATTATAATTACTTCTATTATTATATTTTTAAGTCAAACTTGTTAGAGTTAAAGTAAGTCGAGACAAAACTATTACTTTTTCTAATTCTTTTTGCAGTTCTTTTTGATTCTTTTTGAGTAACATAGATGCATAAAAAGTAACATAAAGTAGGGAAGTAAGAGTCTTAGCCCAGAGATGTCAAGCCAGTTACCATTGTAGAAAACTTTATTTGTTAAAAATTTGGTCAGGACTCAGCAATCTAAAACGTGATACCTTGTGTCAGGCGATGATGTCTCATCTCTATCATTATGCCACTTTACGTCATTTTTTTATACATATAAAAGATATAAAGTAACTTATCAATATACTTTTTTTTTAAATTTCTGCACCATTTTCTTGAAATGTAAATTAAAGCTGCCTTTGCTGTCCATATAATGGCCACAGGTGTAAAGTCACGTGATCCTAACTGTCCATGACCAATTCACCTTCTAGGACCTTTAATTTGTATTCATGAATGCTATTGTAAGGTTTTGGAAGGTAAATTGGTCATGGACAGTTAGACAGCACACCTCTCCAGCTGCTGCAATTTTTTGGAAATGAGAGACATTTCTGAACCAGGAGCTTCACTTTACATTTCAAGAACGTTTAGTAGATGTATAACATGCCTGTAAGGGAAATATATGATTTTGAGACAAAATGTTCTATATATGTGTATATATATATATATATATATATATATATATATATATATGGGCATACATTGGCACCGGGTAGAGGAGGAGGGGTTTGAGCGCCGCTCACCCCTGCCCCTCTCCATGGAGATATATATATATATGCCATGTCCTATCTTTCTCCCGGCTACGGAACGGTACGGTGCCGCACATGTGCTGCACCATACCGCTCCCGTAGGATGCTTTGAGCCCATTGCCTATATGGGGGACGTATATGCGCTGTATATACGTCAGCCGTATATATATGTCAGTCGTATATACGCCCCCCATTCATTCATGTGAATATAGCCTTAGGTGGTACATTAGTTGACTGTAGAAACAACACTACTAAAAATAACCTCCGAAAAAAAACCATATAGTTTAGACATCTGTTCCACCTAATCCCCATCCACTTACATGTATGGCTTGGCTTGTTTGGACATGCATGTTTTCTGAATCGGGAGAGTGGCTCAGGAAATTCATAACAACGCAATGTATAATTGATGATTTCCAGGTCCTGCACAGATCATTCAACAACAATCTAATGTACTATAGATATAGATTATACAGATCCCATTTCCTTTATTCATTCTAAATTACCAAACCACAACGTAACATACTCACATTTTACCAGACCAGTGCACTACTATGATGTACTGAGGTTAGTTGGCCTTACGTATAGTGTATGTCATATATTGATGAGCAACAATTATGAGCGTACAAAAGAGAAGAACTCACAAACGAAATCTCATTAAATCTAAGAACAATACATTTCTTTATCAATTTTATGTATTAAACTACTCATAATATTGTTTCCCAATTTAATAAACTGACAATACAGACAATACATATATTCCACTTTTATTAATTTATACATTTTTTCACTCTAATTATTAAATATTGGGGGGGGGGTTATCATGATGTTGTCTGTTTTCTGGTATTACTTTATGGCACAAAAAATGAGACCAAAACTTCTCAAAAGTTTAGTACTAGAGAACAGACAATGTGGTGATAAATCTCTCTTCAGACCCAAATATTTCATTTAACCACTTAATCATCAGACTATTTGACTATTAAATATTCCAATTACGACTCTTATTACACTGGACTTCCATAGACCTGACAATGTTGATTATCCCATGACGACATTATGTGTATGGTAATACCTTTTGTTGTATTTTGTACCTGTAAATGCCTTATAGATCACGACCATGGAGAGTAACCTGAAGACAATAGAAGAGGAAAACAAAGTCATTGAGCAGCAAAACGAGTCTCTTCTACATGAGCTGGCCAATCTAAGCCAGTCTTTAATCCATAGTCTAGCTAATATCCAGCTGCCCCATATGGTGAGTATATTGTATAGTGTATGGTATATATAGTAATTGACCATTCTTTCCCTTTTTTTCATGTTTTTTTTTATAGCTGATTCGTAAGATCTATGATTACTTATAGTAGTTATTTATAGAAATTCTGCCACCAGACTTGTTGACTCTATGTTTTTCTCAAGCTCTTGATCACATAACTAGGGCAGTGGGTAAGAAAAGATTCAATTTATTGTGGACTCTTCCAACAAAAAGTTTTGCTTTACCTTCCTTAAAGAACTTGACTACCTTCCTTAAAGAACACTTGAGAAGAACATAGAGACTGTGATGTCTTGTGGCAATTCTTTCTTCTCACTCGTCCACCCTTGGTCATCAGTATACCGTACATGTATCTTCACTTTGTAGATGAGTTGTTGGACTTTTGTCACCTAAATGTTCTAAATGTGCTTTGTCCATTTTTGTTAGACCTCTGTCTTATTTAATCTTTTTCTTCCGATTTCCTACATTGTGTTGCCTGTCGCAGCTAAATGTATGTAACATATGTGATAAGATCCATATACTTACCAAAGCACATCTTAAACTTTACCCATGGTCTACTCCTCTTCTCTTTTCTTAATAGCTCTTCCCATGCACATCTCCAGGATTCATCTAGGGCCTCATCATTCATGATTGTGCTCGTTTAGAGCTTCTCTCAGCGTCTATCAATCAACCAACCTATCATTTTCCATCCCTCTGGAGACTCATTTTGCTAGTATTGTTAATGTGGAGTTATCCTACTTGCCATATTCTCCCGACACAACATATTTGCAATTTCCAGTTTTCCTATAAAGATTTGTGTTTTTTGGACCACCTATCATCATCAACTTACGCCTTGTTATTCCATGTTCTCCTTGCCTTTTAAAAAAAAACTACAACAAAGGAGCTAAATTTCAAAGACTGTAAAAAGTTGAATGTATGGCTTTAATAGTTATTTTTGTTTCATGTAAATACATATATATTTTTTTCACAAATCTTAATTCATTTCATTATAATTTTTTTCTAGTGGACATTTTGTGCAGGGGCTTAACATTGAAGACAATTGCGTAAATCTTGCATTTCTCATACTTTGAATAGATGTATTTTCACTGAATATAAAAAGTTTTTCTTATTGATATTTGTTGGTATTATTGGCAATGCTACTATGGTTTTGACCTATGTGGCATGTACATGTGCTGTAATACAGCAATGGAAGCATGAGAGATGTTCATGTTTCTTCCATCTCTTACTTAAAGGGGTATTCCCATTTCAGCTAATTAATTTTAATGTTTTTATGATAAAAAGTTATGCAATTTTCCAATATACCTTATATATTTGTTTATAAGCCGAGTTTTTCAGCACAAAAAATGTGCTGAAAAACCTTACGTCGTCTTATACACGAGTCAATTAAAAAAATAAACTTATAAACTCACCCTCTGGCAGCCCCAATGCTCAGCGCGGCTCCCCGATTTGGCGTGGCACCTCTTCTGTCTTCCCTGAGGCTCCTCTTCTGTCTTCGTTAACAGCCAGCATAGACGCGGCCATGTTATCTTCAATAGGTTAAAACCAGACAGCCTCTGTTCTTCGGTAGAGCCGAGGCTGTCATGGAAACCAATTGCCCCCCCCCCCGATGGCGTCATGGGGAGCGGCATTCTTCACCAAGATGGGGCACCCATGCAATGGAAGGTTTAATATCCATGATCGGTGCTAGTACTGATCGCGGGTGTTACCGATAAGTGTGTGCTGCAATATGCAGCAAACAGTTACCGGCTATGGAGAGAGCTCAGCCCATGAGCCCTCTCCATGCACCCGCAGCCGACACATGACGGACCACTACGTCATGCGTCGGTAAGAGGTTAAGGTCCTAGAAGGTAAATTGGCTAAAGACAGGAGCACATAACCCTCCATCTGCAGCCATTTTATGGACAGCAATGGCAGCTGATGAAATAATAAAAAAATTTCTGAACCAAGGGCTTTACTTTACATATCAAGAAAACAGTGCAGAATTCCATATAGATGTATATTGGTAAATTACCTACTATCCTGCCCCACACTTAAACACACCTTACAAAAAGCGGAAGTTATTAAACTTTGGTTAATAAATAAAAAAAAACATTTTTAAATTACATGAATCTCAACATCAGGATCAGGCTTGTTATGATCATTTTAGCTAACTCCTTGATGAATGGGCAGTGGTTAACTTCTACACTTTAGATGATTGTCTAACCTTATCATCCATGACTCTAATATGTATGTCCAGCATAACTACCGTAATACACACATATATGGTATATATATATATATAAATATATATATATACTTTGAAACTACTTCCAAAAAGACAGATTTTGAATCCCACCAATTATATTTACTGTAAATATGGCCGCCAAGTCTCATCAAAAAGTTCAGTGGTTGTCTCAAAGAGGTTTTGCAAATGTATATAGAGAATGTAGGAACAGCAGGTGATTGTTCCTAAACCACTAAAACGGGGAACAAATTGCCTGAAGGTCTGCAAAGTGATGGCAAGTCCCTGGGAATTTGACTTGAAGAAAGAGAAGAAATGATTGAACATATATCAATGCCATCCACGTGGCTCCCCATTCATCCAAAATCTGCATGTGTCACACAACCCTAAGGCTGCCCTAAGGCTTATACCGAAGGCTACATCTAAGGATTAGCTAAGTCTAAGCAATATTTGGAGGGGCTTTGTGAAGCTGGATTACTTCTGTGCTCAGTGCATTGTTGACTTCTCTCATTATTGGTTCCTTGATGTCCTTCATTTGGGAGTGATACCCATCATCAACAATAAGTTTTCTCCATAGTCGCCTGATAACGAGCTTGTGTGCATGGGGAGATGAAGACTTTTCTGCAAAGTCTGCATCTCATTGTTGTAAAACGTTGTCAGTTTTACTCCTTTCTCTTCTGTTTTATATGAACATGGAATGAAACAAATTGTAACTGTCGTCCAAAGCTGTTCTAAATGATATCTCTAGAAAACCATATAGAAATATATACAGTAGATGTATGAAAACTAGTAAACTAAAATGTTGCATTAATGTAGGGTTAGGGTTGCTTTGGCCCATAAATAAAACTATTCTAGAACCCACAATTCATCAATCCCTGGTGGTCAATAGTCTCTAAAAATACATGTGTAGAACAGCATCTATCTAACCCAAGTTATGGGATAACATATAGAAGGGCGTGCACGCCAGATGTAGATCCAAGTTGCCAGAATCTGATGCAGATAAAATAATGGAAAATGTCAGCAACACTCCAAGTTGCTACATTACATAAGTCATTTTGCAATGTTTTGACCATCAAGGACTTTATCAATCATAGTGTATACAAACAAAGTTAACATATACACTCACCGGCCACTTTATTAGGTACACCATGCTAGTAACGGATTGGACCTCCTTTTGCCTTCAGAACTGCCTCAATTCTTCGTAGCATAGAATCAACAAGGTGCTGGAAGCATTCCTCAGAGATTTTGGTCCATATTGACATGATGGCATCACACAGTTGGCGCAGATTTGTCGGCTGCACATCCATGATGCGAATCTCCCGTTCCACCACATCCCAAAGATGCTCTATTGGATTGAGATCTGGTGACTGTGGAGGCCATTTGAGTACAGTGAACTCATTGTCATGTTCAAGAAACCAGTCTGAGATGACTCCAGCTTTATGACATGGCGCATTATCCTGCTGAAAGTAGCCATCAGACGTTGGGTACATTGTGGTCATAAAGGGATGGACATGGTCAGCAACAATACTCAGGTAGGCTGTGGCATTGCAATGATGCTCGATTGGTACCAAGGGGCCCAAAGAGTGCCAAGAAAATATTCCCCACACCATGACACCACCACCACCAGCCTGGACCGTTGATACAAGGCAGGATGGATCCATGCTTTCATGTTTTTGACGCCAAATTCTGACCCTACCATCCGAATGTTGCAGCAGAAATCGAGACTCATCAGACAAGGCAACGTTTTTCCAATCTTCTACTGTCAAATTTCGATGAGCTTGTGCAAATTGTAGCCTCAGTTTCCTGTTCTTAGCTAAAAGGAGTGGCACCCGGTGTGGTCTTCTGCTGCTGTAGCCCATCTGCCTCAAAGTTCGACGTACTGTGCGTTCAGAAATGCTCTTCTGCCTACCTTGGTTGTAACAGGTGGCGATTTGAGTCACTGTTGCCTTTCTATCAGCTGGAACCAGTCTGCCCATTCTCCTCCGACCTCTGGCATCAGCAAGGCATTTCCGCCCACAGAACTGCCGCTCACTGGATGTTTTTTGTTTTTCGGACCATTCTGTTTCTGAAATACTCAGACCAGCCCTTCTGGCACCAACAACCATGCCATGTTCAAAGGCACTCAAATCACCTTTCTTCCCCATACTGATGCTCGGTTTGAACTGCAGGAGATTGTCTTGACCATGTCTACATGCCTAAATGCACTGAGTTGCCGCCATGTGATTGGCTGATTAGAAATTAAGTGTTAACGAGCAGTTGGACAGGTGTACCTAATAAAGTGGCCGGTGAGTGTATACAGGGGGAACAGAAAGTATTCAGACTCCTTTAAATTTTTCACTCTTTGTTTCATTCATTTTGTTGCTCATTAATATACACTCTGCACCCCATCTAGACAGAAAAAACAGAAATGTATCTTTTCAGTCAATTCCTGCCCTGCCACCTGTGCCTCCCTGTCCTCTGCACTCTCCTTCCAAATCTCAGGACGGAGAAACGTGCACTGCGCATACGTCGGTAGAGCTGATGGTAGAGCAGGAGCTTATGCTGCTAGCTGCTACCCAGCCAATCGGCTTCCTCTATGTGCAAGTGCACGAGACAGCGGCTATCAATTACGCGACGACGAGGTGCACGGCTTGCAGTGTATGCACAGTGCGTGTTTCTCCCTCCGCATACGCATTTGTCCAAAATTTTAACAAGAACACAGAGGACAGGGAGGACAGCACAGGAGGCAGGGCAGGAATCAGCTAAAAAAAGAACTGTAGGAGGAGTTTTGATGATGCAGCTGGCCAGTGGCTTGGTGCACGCTTGACTGCTCAACCCCGAAGCCCGTCCCCCTGACTGGTAGCTGCCTTGGAATATTAGTTGTTATTTCAGCATGCGGCTGGCACACCATCATTATAAGGACATTTACTAACAACAGTGCAAACTGCACTAAATGCCTGTGTTGTGTGCAGAGGGCGCCAGATTCAGGATTTCTGGTGCATGTTCTTACTGAATCTGGCGCCCCCTGCACTACCCCGACAGAGTGCACCACTTTTTCCTCCTTTTGGGAAGCTCCCAGACTTTCCTCAAATAGTGAACCACCACTGGAGGTGTATGCAAAGGGAAAGCCTGTAATTTAAGGGTCTGATTTTCACATTCTAATCCTTATGACAAAGCAGCCTAAAACTAATTTTAAGATAAACTGATAAAAAGTCAGGTTCAACATACCCATACAGAATAAGCTAGACTTATGTAGAAGACAAGTCAACATTCCCTAACACATGAAAAGTACAGAGATTGTCACTTAAAGGACATCTACCACCAGGATTGTAAACCAAGCACACTTACATACTGGTGTGGCAAATGACAAGCGCCCCTCCCCCCTCAACCTCGGGAAAGCACTCCATCGTGAGTCTTTTTCAAATAAAAAACACACCAAATCCCTCCTATTTTAAAAAGATGTATGACGGAGCAGTGTTGCGAAGGTGGAAGGTTGGGGGGGGTACTGTTTCTCACTGGCCACTCCCATGAGATACTGCTCTGCAGAAAGAAAGGTAAACCTTCAACCAACTAACTTTTATTATTATTGTAAAAAGCCAGTTTTATTATAAAAACACTTTGGCACTATTCTCTATGGGGACACGGGGGAGCAAGAAAAAGGGATCCTAATGACAGGTTCCCTTTAAAACTACAGTCAAAAGATATACAACGTCCCCTTTGGCTCTATACTAGTCATAACACAAGGTGCAGATGTACTATTGAAAATGCAACACAATTTTGGTACAGTTTTAGGAAATTTGGACAACAGGAAGGGCTTAACGTCACTGGGAGCAGTGCATATGATGTGAAAACAAAAATGTTTTGTTGCCACATTTTCTGGTGCTAGCTAAGCCAAAAAAAGTTGTATAAAGGTAGACTTTGGCACAGGCAAGGGATTGTGTTTTGATATCAATGTATCCACAGGATAGGTTTTAACTTGCTAGTCAGTGGGGGCCAGAATGCTGGGAACCCCCAGGGATTCTGAGACAGGCTCCATCCTTTGAATAGAGAGGTAAGTCATCCATGTCTTCTGCTGCTTTATACTATGAGCTCTGAACTTGGCTCTTTCTTTCACTTCCACATTAAGTGAATGGAGAAGCAAAGTGCATACGCGACTTGGTGTTCCATTCATAGTGTTCGGGATCGGTGGGTG
Source organism: Engystomops pustulosus (assembly GCA_019512145.1). Taxonomy (NCBI): domain Eukaryota; kingdom Metazoa; phylum Chordata; class Amphibia; order Anura; family Leptodactylidae; genus Engystomops; species Engystomops pustulosus. The sequence continues at coordinate 20,803,955 of CM033643.1, forward strand.
TCCATGTGGTCAAATCCTTGAATCAGTATTAAAACCTACCACTTTCAAATTGGACATCTAAGCATCAAATACCGTGCACCAGCTCAGGGTGAGCTGGTGCCGGAGCATATCTTCGTTATTTTCATAATGCGCTGTAATGCTTTTAATCACTTTTTTAATAGGAAGTGCCGGAGAGCCGGTCGCGCGCAATGTGCGCCAAGTGCAAACCACCGTGCGCCGAAGCTGCTTCGAATATAAAGATTAAAAAAGTGATTAAAAGCATTACAGTGCATTATGAAAATAACAAAGATATGAGCTGGTGCACAGTATTTGATGCTTAGAAGTCCAATTTGGAAGTGGTAGGTTTCCTTTAAGTGACGACATCCATTTAAATCTACCGCCAAGCATTATTTTTTTCCTAGATTTTAGTTTTTTACGTTCGCAATATTCAGTTGCACCGTAGTTTTTGACTTACACGCAAAAAAGGATCCATCAAGCGTAAAACTCATTCTTTACTATCTTACAGGACCCCATCAACGAACAAAATTTTGATGCCTACGTGACTACGTTGACGGACATGTATACAAACCAAGATCGCTATCAAAGCCCGGAAAATAAGGCACTCCTGGAAAACATCAAGCAAGCCGTACGAGGAATCCAAGTCTAAATGGAAGGTCTTGCTCGAAACAACAAAATAAAGACGCCTCTTGTTTTCTGCTGCTGTAATCTACCAGAAAAGTGTTATATATATTTATTCATTCTGAGACAGTGTTATGCTTACAAGACTCCATGATGATTTTATGTCTTGCTTTAAGAATAGTACCTGCTGAATAGATTTTGAATCCATTCACATTTTGTACGTTTTCATATAAGCTAACATTGTGTGATATGCCATGTAATGTTTATAGCTGCTAATGTATGCACATTTTTAAGGTAAATATATTTCTGAAAAAAAAGGGGGGAAAAAAGCTGCCGAAGAGAATCAGAGGGTAGAATTTTTTATGCTTTGGTGATCAACGTTTTAGTATTTTGAACCGGAGAATTCCGCTTCTAAATGGTATCGCCACTTTCTAAAAAAAAGAAACAAAAAGATTTTTAATTTGGTTCTCTGAATACTGGAGGTTTTGGAAGAACATGGACCATGGTGCGAGTGTTGTTTTACAGCAAGCGGTAAAGTGAAATTGCTTTAATTTTTAAGGACCTTTTGAAGGCTGAAAGTTTTTGGTTTTACACATTGGCTATACAATTGAGTTTTTTTTTTTTAAACTATGAAAACCGAAGAGTGGACATTCGAGAGTTGTAAAATATACTCACTCAAGATTTTTTTTGGTGAGGTACTGTACGACAACATCTAGCGTTGGGGGTGGGGGAAGTCGAAGCAGCTTAAAAGCACTTTTCATTCATAACTGAACTTCATCTGATCTCAATATGGGAAACTCCATTGTTGGACTATATTGGAAGAGAACGATGAGATAATTCCTACTGATCTTTTTGCAAACAGACTTTGGAGAAATAGCCACTACTCACCTTTCACTCCTGGATTGACTCATGAACTTGCGTGTTACACAAAAATATACTTGTACTGGATTCCTGCATTTTTTGATTGAGGATGAAAGACATTATTTTTTAATACATTGTCTGTTGCCTTTTTTTTCTCATTGTGTATCCATTTAACTGGGGGTTTTACAAGTAATGCAAAAAAAAAAACAAAAAAGTAAACCCGTTTCTGATCCCTGGAATAATTCCAAAAATCAAAATAGATTTAGCAGAAAGCGTAGATCATCTAAGTTTGAGCCTTTTTACGTAGAACCATTTTACCCCCATGCAGGTTGTGTTTGTCTCTAATGGCAACAACCAAAAAATTTGGGATTGTTGTAAGAGCGTCCTTCATGGGAAAAATGTGACCAAACAGCACTTATTTTTTAATTTTGTTATTTATTATTATGATTATTATTTTTAAGTGTGCTCATTGTACTGACGATTTATTGTTTTTTTTTGTTTAGAATGATTTTTGTTTAATTTTTAACATTTCTGTTCTTCGAAACAACTGCACTAATCGTATGCATAAGACCACTTTTTAAGTCAAAGATGTGTTGTGTTTATAAAGATGTCAAAAGGATTCTTATTTTTGATTTAAATGGCATATCTTTTTCCTTCCATGTGTCGATGTTATGCAGAAAAGTACAATGTACTTTGCAAACTTTGCTATGAAAACTAAAAAAAAAAAAGATGGGTTTTTTTTAGAAAATAATAAAAAAAAATATTTTTAGCAAAATAATAGGACTTACAGGGTCATTGTCCCCACAATGTGCCAGTTGATAATTTGCACTTACCTTGTCCTATATATCCATAATATACGGAGGTGTGCAATTTTTTTTTTTGTGTGTGTGTCTATAGCCTTTGTGACACTGAGGAGAGAAAAAAAAATTACAAAAAAAAATATTTAAAAAAAATGTAAAAAAATAAATGAAAGACAGAAGATACTGGAAGCCGTGGTGGCTTGTTTCAATAATATCGCTATGGGAGGTTACAGGGATCTCACAACTAATATTCTAATACAATACTCAACCTCGGTATATATATGTATAAATATATGTATATCCCAGCGGCACTTTATACTATTCACTTGTACAAATGCTAACAGTTTTCCAAGAGGACTTTAATAACTAGCTGGGAGAAGATTATGTAATTACTTTGGGATGGGGAGGGTGGTAGGGGGGGCTTTGCAGTACGTTCTCTGTAAAAGCCTGTCTTTCTGTTGTGCTCTTAGTCGTAGCGGTCATGCTCAGAACTGCCTTTTCGAAAGCCGAAGCAAAGGTGCTTGATGTTCACCTTCTGCCATATCCATGTCATTACGCCACCTCGGGAAAAAAAAATACAAAATTTTTTTTTCTTTTTTTTTTTTTTTCCCGGGGGGGGGGGTGACCATTGTTAATACTGACATTAGCCTTTTTCCACAGCATTGTGTCTGCAGCTTATTCGCCAATATAGTAACGCTTTCAGTAGATTAATAGATAGTATCAGTTGGGAATATTATTGTTATCACCTTATGTACAATGGAAAAAGGGATTTTAAGCACAAACCTGCTGCTCATTCAATGGTGGTACATGATACTGTATCAAATCAAAAACCTATCTGTGACTATTATATATAGGGATCACACAAAGTGTCACATATTAGAATGCTGATCTTTCATATGGAATTCTTGTGAGTCATCGAAGTTTATTATTTATTCTAACTTATTGTTCATATTCATTTCGAAGTTTGATTTCAGTAATCATTTATGAAGACCAGAATTTTGTATAAACTATTTATTGTGCTCTCTGTGGAACTGAAGTTTGATTTATTTTTGTACTACACGGCATGGATTTGTTGATGACATTTTAATTTTGCGATAAATGTGTGGAATCACAAGTTGCTGTGATACTTCATTTTTAAATTGTGAACTTTGTACAAATTTTTGTCATGCTGGATGTCAACACATCTTACTCTCAATAAAAGAGAAAAAAACAACGCGTTGCCATGTTTGTAGCACAGTTGGGTCTACGACGAGACGACATTTTCACCTTGCTCAATGTACTGGCAGCCGTAGCTAATAAATATTCAGCTGATAGATTTCCTTTTTATGTTGTTTGCTTTTTTTTTTTTTTTTAACTTTATTACTATATGTTTGTGTTGCATGCTGGTTTTTGTCAAAGATGTGGGCGTCTGTGTGTGAAATCTTTTATACCATCATATGATTTATGTTCATGTTCATTATGTAATACAAATTTATCTACATATATTAATTCTAAATCTTAGTATATCTTTTGCCTATGATGCTCTAGCTCTTGTAATTTACTGCTCAATTCTCCCCTGCCTGATACAGCTGCTCCTGGCTATCACTGCTACTCAACAGTGGATTATAAAATAGGCAGCTTGGGCGTTAGCCTGGGGCCCAAGCCTTGTAGGAGGCCAATGGCCACCCAAAAAAACCCTCCAAATTTTATACTTTGGAGGACCTTTATTCATTAAATCATCATTCATCTGTTCCTGCTCTCAATTCACATGTACACAAAAGGCTTTTCAGGAGCTTTGAAGGTCCTCCAAAGGTCCTGAAAGCACAGATTGAAAGCAGGCAGAAGGGGTGCATCCTCCAGCTGATTCTAGTACCAGATGTAGGAAGTTGACTTGTAGAGGTTATAATATTAATACAGCCCAGGACATGACAGTCTTTATCTGACCTTCCTGCTACTCTAGCTGGGGAGGTCTACTGATCCAATCACTAGTTGAGGCAGGTGACCACTGAAGCCAGTGATTGGCTGCCTGTAACAGGGCAGACAAGGAAAAAAAAGAAGGACACAGACCTTGAGCCCCAAAACTGAACCCACAAGATGCTCCCTAGATTACTTCTTAGATATCACTCTAGGTCAGTGATGGCAAACCTTTTAGACACCCAAAGTGCCCAAACTACAACCAAAACCCACATATTTTTTGCAACGTGCCAATGCAACAATTTAAGCAGAAACGTATTACTCCCTGCTCTTTCATGGGTTTAAATTGTAAAGGGCACCTGAGGACACCAATACAGTAGAAAGAGGGAGAGGAATTTATCAGTGTAGTTTCCTAGGGTCCTGGGCTGCCTAGGACTAAAAGAGTCTTTGAGTCCTATCTGGCGAACTCTGCCCTGGGGTGATGGCGAGGGTGCCCATAGAGAGGGTTCTAAGTGCCATATGTACGCCACCACTGCCCTACATGGTGGCCAGTAACTGGGTGACAGTCCCTCCTTAACTCTAAGTGATAACAAAGGATGAGGAAAAGGCAAACAAATAAGAAAAGTTGCCAGAGCCGAGTCAGAAACATAAAGGACAATGGGGTACCAAATTAATAGACAAAAGGGAATACCAGAAAGACAAGTAAAGGAGTCAGAAGATACAAGAAATGAGCAGACAGTATTAGCACATGCCTGGTCAAGTGTGAACAGTAACAATCACTGAGAATAGATTCCCAGCACCTTATATGTGATGTCAAAATCTTCCAACCACGGATAGGATAAGAATAATTGTTATTAAAGCAGGGTGACTGTTAGTGAACTTCAAAGGCCACATTGGCTGCGGTGCATAACTAAGCATCACCGCTAAGAAACAGACCAGTGTTCTCACTAGTAAAGACGGAACAAAGTTTAGTGGCGCTGTCTCCACCACACCTTGTTGACTAAAAATGATGCTGGCACAAATATTACACTGACTAGTAGGTAGTAGGGAGACACCCAGGAAGTGGCAGTAGGGAGTGACTGCAGCAGTAAGTAGCATTATATTATTTTTCTAGTCCCCATTGAAGTGGAGTGCAGGGAATCTATACAAGAAAATTTTGCTAAAAAGTGTTCCTTATCTGGATTTTTTTGTTACTCCTTGCTAAAGTGACACTCACACCTAAAGGAACATTTCAGGAATTGTGGCCAGTGCAGGGCCTGGAGCGGTTACATGACTAATCTGACTTGCTTTCCTTGAATCTTTGAGTCCTGCTCCTCTCTTAAAGCACACCGGAGGACCCAGAGGAAACCCATGCAAACACAGAGAGAACATACAAACCCTTTGCAGATGTTGACCCTGGGACTTGAGCCCAGGTCCCCAGCGTTGCAAGGCTGTAATGCTAACCACTAGAGCCTGAGGAGCTTTTTGGAGCCCCTTCAAGCTCAGCCATCTTTTATTTTATTCACACCTCTCATCTTGCCTCCCGCCTCATCCTGCCCACACATCACTGCCACAGTGCTAATCACCCATCTGCAGAAGGAACATTGAGGGAGATTCATTATGGCTTCTCCACCTGTTTTCTGACAGATAAACCACATGAATCTCCTTGTCCTCGACAGTTTTCTGGCTACTCCAACCTGCTCGCCACAATGGGCATGTCGGGGCAGATTTTCACATTTACTAAAGTCTCGGGCGGAAAACCGATGGAGACTATAGTAGAAAACTCATTCAATTCTGATCTGGTCCACAGGAGTTTGTGGACAAAACTGGACTTTGCACCCATATTCCCATGAATGCAGGCGCAGAACCGCCAGCGGGAGGAACTTTAAGACTGGGGTTATAAACGTCTTGATGAATTCCCCCCAATGTATTACGCTTTCGTGAAATGTGCAGAGATCTGGGTTACATCATCGTCTCTATGCACGGAGTTGGGCAGGACCAGGTTGGATTTCATAAATGAAAAGGCTGCTGAGCTCGGAGACATATTTTTTAAAATCATTTTCTTCAAATAGCTGACATTGCTGGATACAAGAAATGCTGGAAATTGCTGGACATGTGAGTGTTAGGGGCCTACCATCAGCGTCCTATAAGTCCCGGTACTATTAAAAGGACAGATAATTCAAATGGTCACTATTAATGCTACATGATCAAGTGATGGCAGATCTTCCTGCTTATTCATGATCCAGGCATTGTGACTGCGGTAATGGTGTAGCAGGAAGTGCTCATTGCACATGATCATGGCTGGATTAAGGTTGATGGGGTAGGCCCCACTGAATGTAGCATAAATTCAAGTTCTCCTACTCACTTTCCCCCCCAGTAATACATCTATATACAGCTGCCTCACTCCCAGTAATACATTTTTATACAGCCACCGCCCGCAAGTAATACTTCTATATTCAGCCGCCAACCCCACAGTAATACATCAATATACAGCCACTAACCCCCCAGTAATACATCAATATACAGCCACCTCACCCCCAGTAATACATCTACATACAGCCGCCAACCCCCAGTATAACATCTATATACGGCCGCCTCATCCCCCCAGTAATACATCTATATACAGCCAATTCCCCCAAGTAATAAATCTATATACAGCTGCCTCTCCCACAGTAAAACTCTCCCAAGAAATACATCTATATAAAGCCTCCTCCCCCAAGTAATACATGTATATACAACCGCCAAGCCCCCCAGTAATACATTTATACACAACTGCCAACCCCCCTAGTAATGCATCGATATACAGCTACAAACCCCCCCAGTAATTCACATATATATATACACTCACCGGCCACTTTATTAGGTACACCTGTCCAACTGCTCGTTAACACTTAATTTCTAATCAGCCAATCACATGGCGGCAACTAAGTGCATTTAGGCTTGTAGACATGGTCAAGACAATCTCCTGCAGTTCAAACCGAGCATCAGTACGGGGAAGAAAGGTGATTTGAGTGCCTTTGAACGTGGCATGGTTGTTGGTGCCAGAAGAGCTGGTCTGAGGATTTCAGAAACTGCTGATCTACTGGGATTTTCACGCACAGCCATCTCTAGGGTTTACAGAGCATGGTCCAAAAAAGAAAAAACATCCAGTGAGCGGCAGTTCTGTTGGCGGAAATGCCTTGCTGATGCCAGAGGTCGGAGGAGAATGGGCAGACTGGTTCCAGCTGATAGAAAGGCAACAGTGACTCAAATCGCCACCCGTTACAACCAAGGTAGGCAGAAGAGCATCTCTGAACGCACAGTATGTTGAACTTTGAGGCAGATGGGCTACAGCAGCAGAAGACCACACGGGGTGCCACTCCTTTCAGCTAAGAACAGGAAACTGAGGCTACAATTTGCACAAGCTCATCGAAATTGGACAGTAGAAGATTGGAAAAACGTTGCCTGGTCTTGATGACTCTCGATTTCTGCTGCGACATTCGGATGGTAGGGTCAGAATTTGGCGTCAACAACATGAAAGCATGGATCCATCCTGCCTTGTATCAACGGTTCAGGCTGGTGGTGCTGGTGTCATGGTGTGGGGAATATTTTCTTGGCACTCTTTGGGCCCCTTGGTACCAATTGAGCATCGGTGCAACGCCACAGCCTACCTGAGTATTGTTGCTGACCATGTCCATCCCTTTATGAGCACAATGTACCCTGTAACATCTGATGGCTACTTTCAGCAGGATAATGCGCCATGTCATAAAGCTGGAATCATCTCAGACTGGTTTCTTGAACATGACAATGAGGTCACTGTACTCAAATGGCCTCCACAGTCACCAGATCTCAATCCAATAGAGCATCTTTGGGATGTGGTGGAACGGGAGATTCGCTTCATGGATGTGCAGCCGAAAAATCTGCGGCAACTGTGTGATGTCATCATGTCAATATGGACCAATATCTCTGAGGAATGCTTCCAGCACCTTGTTGAATCTATGCCATGAAGAATTGAGGCAGTTCTGAAGGCAAAAGGGGGTCCAACCCGTTACTAGCATGGTGTACCTAATAAAGTGGCCGGTGAGTGTATATATATATATATATATATATATATATATATATATATATATATGCCTCACCCAAGTAATACATCTATATGCAATCGCAAACCCCCCAGTAATACATCTATATACAGGTGCCAATCCCCCCAGTAATACATCTATATACAGGTGCCAATCCCCCCAGTAATACATCTATATACAGGTGCCAATCCCCCCAGTATCCATCTATTATACGATGCCCAATCCCCCCGATACATCTATATACAGGTGCCAATCCCCCCAGTAATACATCTATATACAGCCATATACCCCATGAACAATGAGCTCAAATGCTTTTTTCCTTCTGTGGACAAAGAAGATTATGGTAGAGCTTGGGTCCCTGTCCCAGAGCTGGGTGACCATGTCCTTAGGACTGCTATCTAAACATGCTTGTACAAGGTCTCTTAATGCCACAGGAGTGGTTTACTTGCCCAGGTGCCCAGATGCCTCAACAAGTTCCAGGCAAGTATTTTCTGTTTGCTGTCACTCTCCTCATTTTGATCCCCCCAGATTTTGTCTTGCATAAGTGGGGAGCAGCTTGGCGGGTATGCAACTGGGTCCTCTCTGCGCCTGCACGCAATGGTGCCCGGATCGCCGACAGCTAGTAGGTCCCTGGCGACAGATCTTCAGTTGAACTCTTTGCAGTGAACTCACGCGGCCGCATTAAAATTTCAGAAACTGAACCAGTCTCCTATTCCCCTTTATGGTTATTTTATATAACCCCCCTAACCTCCATGGATTCCTTATGTACAGCCTTATGTGGGCCTCCCAGCAGCTCTGGGTAGGCCCAGGTACGCCAAGTGCTGGCAACGGCCCTGCTAGTTACCTACTGGAAGAAAAAGCTAAAAAAAAACAGGCACAGGTCTTGTCTGTCATGCTAGCATCCCCTGGTGATGTGTGAGCGATGTACTCCACCACAGGAGGACTCTGGTTTGCAATAAAATTCTAAGATGTCTAATTTCTCATGATTAAAAAGGACCCGTCTCCTGGTAAAATGGCTACTACTACTAAAGTGAGCAGCTCCTAGTGCATGGGTAGGGAACGTATGGCTCTTTTGTCACCTGCATCTGGCTCTCAGACAGATCTTTAATAAATAGTGATGGCTGCTGTGTGTCTTACACTGATCACTGGACACAGGCAGCGATGTTACCACTGCCTACATCCTCTGTGCAGCCCAGGTGCCATCGCCACCATTGTCTAAACCTGGGTCATTTTTTTTTTTGCTGTGACTACCTATCTACTGGGGAAGCATGTGCTGTGGCTACCAATTTACTTAGGGGCATGTGCTGTGGCTACCTATCTACTGGGAATATGTACTGGGGCTACCTATCTACTGGAAAAATGTGCTGTAGCTACCTATCTACTGGGGGGCATGTGCTTATGGTACAGCTCTTACGGAATACCATTTTAAAATGTGTGGCATTCATGGCTCCCTCAGCCAAAAAGGTTCCTGAAACTGTCCTAGTGCTACAACAGATTCAGCAGGAAACCTCTGATAATACTGGCAGACATTGCCGCAATGTACAATAGAAACACCGGACCGCGCTGTAAGTGGTTGGGTGTATTCATGAGGGGGTGGCACGAGGCGCTGCTTCTCCCCCAGACAGCCCCTCCCACTCCATAGGCCGGCGGTGACTGCCCCTAATCCCGCCCCCTCATGAATACACCAGACCGCTTCCAGCGTGGTCTGGCGTTTCTATTCCTGCAAAGCGTATAAGGTCATTATCCCCTTCTCCTCTCTACCTGAGTGAGTCAAAATCAGAGGTTTATCTCAGCTCGGATGATGCGGAGGTGGCCATAAACCCTAATGATTACTACTTTTAATAAAGATTTCAAGAAGAGAGAGGACATGATGTTAGAGACAGCAGAGAGACAGTCACCAGTGTTCTGGAGTAAGGCAGGGGGGATATTACATGCAGAAGTATATAGCTGGGTGTCAGATGAGGTAAAACTGGTCTAGTTGCTAATGGCAACCAATCAGAGCTCAGCTTCCATTTTCCCACAGCTGTTTATAAGATATAAGCTGATCTCTGATTGGTTGCCATGTGCAACTAGAACAGTTTTACCTCAGACACCTCTGATAAGCCCTGCTACAAAATGAACTGTGATTGCTTCTATTATTGATGTGGAATTTGATGGCACAATATAAATAAAGATTATTATTACTATTGAAAGCATTCAGCCTGAACACATAGAGAACATTTCCTCATCCACATAGCAAGACATTCCCAACATTAGTTACAGACAATCCATGATGACAATCCCTGTGGTACACACTTGTACACTGAGTATTTCAGATGATATTCATTGGAATGCACTTAAACTGCTGCAAGAATGAAACTATATATGATAATTGCCATTAAAGTGGTCGCTGCCTGCGCTGAGTGCGCTTGTAGTTCCTCCCGCATCCAGTAGATGGCGGCGGCGCACAGCGTCCTCTGCTCAGTATAATAGAGCGCTTGTAGTTCCTCGTACCTCCAGTAGATGGCGGCGGCGCACAGCGTCCTCTGCTGCGTATAACAGAGCGCTTGCAGTTCCTCCCGCCCCCAGTAGATGGCGCACGGCGCACAGCATCCTCTGCTCAGTATAACAGAGCGCTTGCAGTTCCTCCCGCCTCCAGTAGATGGCGCGCAGTGCGGGCTCCTTATAGCCGGGCGCAGGGTGCAGGAATGTGCAGAGTGCGGGCTGTGTGGGCGCGGGCAGGACGTGCCTCCTCTCTCCCTCCATTATATATATGCCCTCTCCCCTCCCTCAGTGAGCTGCCAGCATGGAGCTCTGCAGAGGCTTGTGGCTGCTCCTCGGGGTCTTCCTGGCCTCCCCCCAGCAGAGCCTCTCCTGCCCCAGCCGCTGCCTCTGCTTCCGGACCACGGTGCGATGTATGCATCTGATGCTGGAGACCGTGCCCGCTGTGCCCCCCCAGACCACCATCCTGTAAGTACCGGGGGAGGGGCAGGGTCCTGCGGGAAAACTGTTACACTGGTGTCCAGCAACTTTCCTAAACTCCTTTGTGTCCTGGTTTTTAAGATCTCTGCTTGCTTTCCATTAACTGGTTGTACTTAATTATTATCATATCATTGTTTCCAGTCTTGCTACAGTTATGTCAATGCTTTGTGATCCCAAATACAAAGGTTTCTGTTACTACTTCGTTACAGTGTGTCAGTTTTGTGTCTACAGTAATTGTCTGGACTCCATACAGTTGTTTCAATACTTTGTGATCCGAATGCAAAGAATTCTGTTACTACTCTGTTACAGTGTGTCAGTTTTGGGTGTACATTGTTTCTGGACTCTACAGTTGTATCAATGCTTTGGTGATTGGAATACAAAAGAATCTGTTACTACTTTGTTACAGTGTGTTAGTTTTGTGTGTACAGTAAGCGTCTGGACTTCCACACAGCTGTATCAATGCTTTGGTGATCCGAATACAAAGGTTTCTGTTACTTCGTTACAGTGTGTCAGTTTTGGGTGTACAGTAAGTGTCTGTACTTCATACAGTTGTATCAATGCTTTGCGATCCGAATACAAAGCATTCTGTTACTACTTTGTTTCAGTGTGTCAGTTTTGTGTGTACGGTAAGTTTCTGGACTATACACGACTGTATCGATGCTTTGCAATCTGGATACAAAGGTTTCTGTTACTGCTTCGTTTCAGTGTGTCAGTTTTGTGTGTACGGTAAGTTTCTGGACTATACACGACTGTATCAATGCTTTGCGATCCGAATACAAAGCATTCTGTTACTACTTTGTTTCAGTGTGTCAGTTTTGTGTGTACGGTAAGTTTCTGGACTATACACGACTGTATCAATGCTTTGCAATCTGAATACAAAGGTTTCTGTTACTACACCGTTTCAGTGTGTCAGTTTTGGTGTACGGTAAGTGTCTGGATTCATACCGTTTCATCAATGCTTTGCGATCCAAATACAAAGGTTTCTGTTACTACTTCGTTACAGTGTGTCATTTTTGGTGTGCAGTAAGTGTCTGGACTTCATACCGTTTCATCAATGCTTTGCGATCCAAATACAAAGGAATCTGTTACTACTTTGTTTCAGTGTGTCAGTTTTGGGTGTACAGTAAGTGTCTGGGCTGTACACGACTGTATCACTGCATTGCAATCTGAATACAAAGGTTTCTGTTACTACTTCGTTACAGTGTGTCAGTTTTGGGTGTACATTGTTTCTGGACTTTATACAGTTGTATCAATGCTTTGTGATCCAAATACAAAGGAATCTGTTACTACCTCGTTACAGTGTGTCAGTTTTGGCTGTACAGTAAGTGTGTGCACACCGCACAGTTGTGGCGACTGCAGAAGTTATTGGGTTTTGTTCACATGACCGCAGACGATTCTCATCGCGGAGTATTAGACCCAGTGATTTATTTCTGTGTTCCCCATCTGTAAAAATAAAAAGTGGAACATGGACGCATTTTGTGCTTCTCGGATAAAACTCAGTGATGTGAATGGATCTCGTGGGTCTGTATAAGCTTTCCTGTCCTAAAATATTCCCGTTCACTGACGGCAAAGAGTTACAGGAGCGTTTAGGGCTTATTCACATGACCCATCCATTTCTTTTCTCTGTTTTTCAAAGATCACATATTGAGCCTTTATTTTCTATGAGTTTTTTTCACGTCCATTTTTATTTTCCAACTGATCTGTGGAAAAAACATTTAGAGCCTGATTTTTATTTTCACGTTTTGTGGATCGCGGACAACAATGGAAGTCTATAGGTGCGCAGAAAATGGACGATATATGCCGTCCGACTATTGATTAACCATCTGTTTTATTTATTATTGCGGATGTGAAAAAAAATACCCGGAACAACTGAATGCTGAACGGACATGACGGGAAAAAGATGCGGGTATAAAACGTAAACGCAATGGATACGTCTGCATGGATAAGCCCTTAGGTTTAGGTATTCTCCATGACCACAGTAGTGGGGGGCCGGGACTCCCATAACATGTCCGTGTGATGCTGACCTAAGGCCGGGGTCTCGCCCTGGAGCGGAGAGTCCTAGGAATGTGTAATTCCGACTGTTTGATGCATGAACCTGTTCTTATCATTGTTACTAAATGAATCTGTTATTCCGATACAGTCGCTATTTTGTTGGCATTGCGTTATCCTGTCTATACAGTGATGTGATACTGACGATTGTGCGTGGGTGTCTCATGGGGGTGGGCACACCGCTTATTTACAAAATTAAAATGTAACTATACTAAATTCCTATAGTAACACCGCTAGGCTAAAGCGTGCCACAAATTTGCAAGTTCAAGAACCTCCTCCTAATGGTTTCCGTAATTCTGTCTCCTCTTAAAGGAAATCGACCATCAAAATACATCATGAAAAACCAAGGACACTGTGACTGTGGTAATCTTCTTATATTTGTCATCCTCCATCTCATTCCTTCTAAAATTAACTTGTAAAATTATGCTAATGGGCCCAAAGCCCCTCAGTGCATGAGATTCATAGGCTGTTACAATGAGCAGAACATGGGTCACCCTCCCACCTGCTCTCTTCCACCTCCCTCTGCCTGTGTAATCAGCAGCAGCGGGAGGAGGGGGAGACCTGCTCTGCTCATTGTAACAGCCTGTAAAGCTACAGCACTGAGGGGCTCTGGTACCAACTCCAGTAGCTTTTCAGGCTCATTAGCATCATTTTAAAAGTTGATCTTAGAAGGAAGGAGGCCATGGATAACAAGATAACAAGTAAGACACTTATCACAGTCACGGTGCCTGGATCTATGAGTAAGTGTCCCTGGTTTATCATGATGGATTTTAATGGTAGATTTTCTTTAATGGTGCCACTTTTTTTTTGTCCACCTCTCTCTGACGTCATACAATAGAGCAAAGTAATTATGTGCTCTGTTCGGCGCTCCCTGAACTACCATATGACTTGCCTGTCACTGGAGGGTCATAGATGACCATGCATACAGGTGATAAAGACCCCGGCTTTAGACTTGTGCACAAATGTTATATTCATCTGTGTGCTATATTTTTATTTTTTAACTCATTAATTTCAATGGATCCATGATCATGTTTTTCACGGATCTTATTCCTGCCAATGTTTGCTTCTGAAATCTTCTCATTCAAGTCTATGGGATCGTCAATGCTACTACAATCATGTCATCCTTGATGGGGTTGGGACAAGGTTGGGACATCATCTACCAGCCTTTCACAAAAACGGATGACATCTGGAGCGATTTTGTATACGGCTTGGCAATGGACCGTAAAAAACACAGACCATGGGTCCAGATTTTGAATCCACGTGTTCTGTAAGATGTAACCCAGCCTTACACGGGCCAATTATTAGGAATAACGATTGATGATCTACCAGTAATAATGTCTAGAGTGCGAAAGTGATGGTTTTGTCTTGCTGTCTCTGGTTCTTGTGTTTGTAGGAGTTATATGTATTGGACCTCCTTTTGTTACAGCCCCTATAAGGTATTGGCTACTGTTATAGTAGTACTTTAGTGTATTTAAGTATAGAGCATGGCTTCTATTTAAAGGTCCATGACTGTAAGCGATGATGATGGGATCCCCAAGACCTGTGGCTTCTGCATGACTTTCCAAAATGTAATAAAACTTGTCATATGTTCATGAATTCTCTATGTATGGATTGTAGTCTTTGTCTTTACTTTAGAGGTGGTTTCAGGTACTTGGGTGGGGGAGGGGAGGCAGCGAGGGTTAATACTAAACAGCTGGCACAGCTTGATGGCAGAGATCAGGGTGGGACTGGACTTGATCCTTCTTTTGCCTGGTCCTGTACTTTTTGCTTGTCTCCTCTTTGTGTGGTGTGAGGGGTCTGCAGGGCGCAGGGGGGCTCCTGTGTAAGTGAATCTCGCTGACTGCTCTGAAGCCTCATTAAATTTTAACTTCTCGGCCTCCTCTGTGGGGGTGACCCTGTAATAAGACTCTGCCCGGCACAATGAGGAATTCCTTGTGATTTTATGTGAGATGAGGGAGGAGCGGTTCTGTGATAAGTAGGTGAAAGTGATCGGGGATAGCAATGCTGAGCTGTCACTGGAGTGGATTTCACCAAAATAGTATAAACAATATTATCTACTTTATCACATTATTAGAAGCATCACATAGACCTTACCCATCCACATAGTTATAAAATAATCCTAGAGAATACCTGGGAATTGGCAATGCAAGTTTACGGAAGGTGAAATGTGCTGCAGATTCTTAGCCAAGTGTGCATGTACTCGCTCCATAAATAAATCCTATGCAAGTGCCGGAGATGTTGGGGCACATTTACTCACCCGGTCCGCAGTGTTCACAGAAAGTGCATTGTCCAATGAGAACGCACTGTGCAGCGATTCACTAAGGTCGTGCGTCCGATATCCTGTATGTGTCGCTTCCGCGCTCAGGTCCGACTGAGTTCACCTTCTTCTTCCCGGTGCATGTAAGTGCTGATCTTTCCAATCCCGCACTCAGTCCGAATCAGTCGGATCGTCCAGCGGCACGCTCCCCAATTTGTGTTGCATGGAAGCCAGTGCCGCTGTGCCAAATACCCAATCGCGTGTGACACAATCTTAGTGCAGGCAGCTTAGCGCAGGTAAATACCTGTCAAAGTCGGGCAAATCCCAAAAACGGTGCAAAGTCTGACGAAAGTGCGATCTGCGATCTGGAGGGGATGTATTATCCTGTGTAGTCTTGGAGACCTCAGACATACACGGGGTGATATATAAAGACACAACCTAGAAGGAGATGTCTCTTACATAGTGAAGTGCGCACAGATGTAGCAGAGCTGGAATCATTCCCTGGGTTTGTATATATTGTTGTCCGGGGTCTGGCCGACCACAGATACAAGTGTCATAGTAACCCTTTCCTATTTACAGCAATAGTCTGCTCCAGGATGAGTGTACACTCCCGGATACTGTCACACATGAGTGTGAGCTCTCCATAAGCAGTAACATGCGGACGTCCCCCACGTATTATCCAGAGATCCCCCCTCTGTTATCTTTTACTTTGTGAAATGTGGAAACAACTGTGGATTGTCAGGGTAATGTGACCCGCATCTCACGGGACCCCGGATTTATATTTTCTCATCATTAATCTTTCCTGGAGCTTTATAACTCTATTATGTACACAGATGTAGCAGGGCCGACCGCAGAATATTGCTATAGTAGCGGAGATAGTAGTGCCCATGCTGTGCTTCTAGGGATAGTAGTGCCTGTCTTATACTTCTAGGGATAGTAGTGCCCATGTTATAGTTCTAGGGATAGTAGTGCACATTCTATGCTTTTAGGGATAGTAGTGCCCATGTCACACTATACTTCTAGGGGTAGTAGTGCCCATAAGTTTGGACCCGTTCATATTTACAGCAGCTCTGCACTCTTGCAAATGATCAAGAACAAAAGCTTCATCACAACCATCCGCCACCTACATCTCCTTATTATACAGTATGATCCATGCATCCATCATACATTGCCAGAAAGTCCTGCACCACGTATAGCAGTGCCACACTAAACCGCCATATAGTTCAAGAGTAACAGCAGCATAAAGGGCACAAATGGGCACACGTATAAAGCAGCCTACTGTAATAACTGCTCCACTAGTCTACCATTAGTTTGACCGTACACAGCTGCAGCCTAATGTAATCATACCTGTGTGCGTGTTTGTAGAAGCAAGGCTGTGAAATATTTGATTAGTATTCCAGGATTGTTCCTGGACAGGGAACACTCTGGGAGTCTCCTCCCACTGCCTTTTTCTTTCATCTTTGCTTTCTCTGCTCCCATCTGCTTGCTTCAGAGAATAGATTCCTTATTACTCAATATATGTAGAGATATAGCAAGATGAAGCGTTGACAGTAACGCGAAACGACTCGTCCCTGGAACACTCCGTAGCATGATGTTCTCCCCTCCCTGTGTGTGCCAATTTTAAAGATGTATGAATAAATGAAGAATTTTAAGAAAACGTGGTGAGTGCCTACCTTTCTTTTTCTCTAATACCCACATAGATTCCTTATTACAGTGCACCAGAGTTGTCCAAGTCCAGCTACAATACTGGAATATAAATGTATTTTTCACAGTCCTGCTGCTACTCATAATACACACATATGGTTACATAGATATCGATGGTCAGCAGCTAACACTCTCTCTGCAGCTTTGTATTGTAACCTCTTCTGGTAAGAGCAGTGCGGGGGTGCATGTAGTTCCCAGCATCCTCTGCTCTATGGAAATGGATGGGCGCTTCAGCTGTAGCTAGACCTCTGTCAGATGCTTGAACACGCTGTTACAGTGTTTTATTGGGATCTGGGTAGTGCAGCTGGCAGACGGTTCTTACTTCTCCTGGCATTGTTTAATTCCCTACAAATCATAACACACCAGTTTCCTTGCGGAGGAGTTCATGTTCTCCTCAGGATGTGGAACAAAAAACATTTTGGATTTAACCCTCGGGTGGTAACGTGCTGCACATTTCATGAGTGAGAGATGTATGAGGCGTGGATTACTCTTTGTTCTGTTGTGTGTGTGTGTGGTTTTGCTGCTTTCTCAGTATTTTCTTAGATGTAGTAACTCCGGAGCCAAGCGCAGGGATTTATGGAGAGACTGGAGCTGCCTGGAAAATAATGGGGGAAATATTGGATAGAATATAAGAAAAGCAGAATATCTTAAAGGTTCATAGTTATGCTCGGGATTTGGATCCATGCCAAAAAGTGCTGGTACAGAGTCCGGACATAAAACCACTGATCCTAAATGAGTATCAACTGAGGGTGTAGTTAATGACATTGTAAAAGTTAGCCATGAAAAACATGGGGGCACATTTACTCACCTGTCCAGAGGAGTTCACAGAAAGTGCATTGTCCGTGTATAATGCCCTGTGCCACGATTCACTAAGATCGTGCACCCGATATCCTGCATGTGTCGCTTCCCCGCTCAGGTCCGCTGGAGTTCACCATCTTTTTAGTGGGCATGTAAGTGCTTGGGCTTGCGACACAATTTGCAAGTTAAATCCCTATCTCGGTCCGAATCAGTTGGGTCGCCCCCTAAATTGTGCCACATGGAAGCCAGCGCAGCTGTGCCAAAAAAGGGTCACGTGCCAAGAGGGTCGCGTGCTACACAATTGCAATGCACCCGCTACTTCAATACCTGTGCAATACATTTTACCATTGAAGAACAGGCACAGTCCGAAAAAAGTGCAGTGCAATGCCTCAGTAAATGTGCCCCATTGACATCTGTGTGGCATCCAAAAAAATTAGTGGCCGGATTGGGGTGGGCTTTTTAATAAAAACTAAATGTATATCACCTCCTCCATCACTCCTGATGTCCATGGTTAATCTAATCCGTGCCCCTGTAAAGAAACAGCTGTGCTCGGGGAGCTACCGGCAGGCCGAGGTAGCCGTCCACGACCACCCGTCACCATATCCCAGCGCCTGATACAGTGCTCGGAGATAGGGGGGATGGGAGTGGCCGACCACCTCGGCCAGCCAGAAGATCCCCCGAGCACAGCTTCCGTGCCTCTGTAAACAAACAGGGACACGGATCAGACGGACTGAGGCGCAGGACATCAGGTTCGACTGTGGAGGCGAGTACACATTTATTTTTTAAAAAAGCCCACCCCATACTACTTTTGTCAAACTCTTGGACAACCCTTTTAATGTATCAATTAAAAATCCCATTGACCGCAATGAAAATTTTATGTCATCCATTAGGTTTAGTTTAGGCAGTTATCCATGTGCGTTTGTTTTGTTTTTTTTGACGGGAAAAATTACAGTGGCTCCAGTACTTTTCCTCAGTTTGAAAAAAAATGGATAACAGATACCTGCCTAACTTACCATACCAGAAGTATAATATTTACATTCATGTCAATGGGATTTTTAACTGAAATGTTAAACTTCAGTTCTTTACCTTCTTTTAACGGATTTGAGCGGTAGTGTGAGCTTGGCCCAACGGGTGCAGCAGGAGTGTCTATGAGAGTGCCGAAGATAGCCAAATGTTGTGTGCAGCAGTTTCCTCTCTACAAGAACCTTAATCTTTCTAAGACTGAACTTCTTGTCTTTACACTATTTACTCATCAACCTATCCCTGACATCTCCATTTCCTTCAGGGGTATAACCACTCCAAGGCAGCAGGTCCACTGTTTGGGGTTGTGCTGAACTCCGACCTTGCACTTGTGCCTTTAATATAATCACTTTCACACTCCTGTTGTTTGAACCTCAAAAACATTTCTAGAATCTGTCCTTTCTTGACCATGGAAATCTCTAAAACCTTTATTGTCACACTCTCATCTAAACTACTGTAACTTCCTACTAGGGTCCCAGTCGTCTGACCCTCACTGATAAGCTTGTTATAACCTATAATACGCAGGGGCTGAACTACAACACTAAGCACAACTACAATGCATCTCTGTGCTTAGTAGACGGCTGCAGCAATCATCCGAATATCAAACAACTGAATGGCAGTGTCGTCATTTCACCTAAGGATAGGTGATCAGTAATGAACAAAATTCCAGATGACCCCTTTAAGCTACTGCAGACGTCAAGCATAATGGTCGGGGTCCTTTGTATCTCTGGATCATGTTTATGCTTTTGTTCACACATTGCAATATGTTGCCACATCTGTGTTACATCTAATGCTAGTGGATGGGATTTGTTAATCTGGCCGGAGATATGAGATAATTATTGGACAAAACAATTGATGTAGGTTTTTATTTTTTGCATTCTTCAGTCATTCTCTGTACTGAACCTTTCCTGCATGTCTGTGCTGGACTATAGGGGACCTGGGTCTGCAGATGCAGGGGGGCATTTATTATAACGATTGTGCCAGAATTGTGTTCCTGTTTTGCATTCAGTCGCCACTAGAAGATAGCGCAACTTATTTTCATATGTGTTGCTCCTCAATTCTTACTCTTCTACGATTCTTCTCACATTTTTTTTCCAAGAAGGGGTGTGGCTTATTTTCTACGCTCTCTGCGTCTTATTTATGTTTAATTTACACCTATTTGTAATGCAATAATTGGCGCAGCTAAAACCTGGTCTAAAACAAACCCAGAAGAATATTCCAAGGTGTTGAACTTTAAACCAACTCGGACGCCATATTCAGCAAACCTAAATCGCGCGTTCATTTGAATGCACAGGGATATCTTAATTTTTTTTAAAAATGATGTACATTCTTCAGTAAATTGTTGACTTGGTCTCGCCAACTCATCTAATTTGGCTTGTGCTTGGAATTTGCTCTGCCTCCCTCTCCAGGCTACTTCGGTCATCCTGGCCTCTCCTTTAGCATACTTGTATTAATTTGGACGCACAGCTGGTTCATAAGTGAATTTCCGGATGCGGAACTTGTTCTTCACCATAGATTAGAACGGCTTTTTAAAATTTTTCTTGCATCAAAAAACAGTTGTACAAACATATTTAAAATCGTCAAAATTGATACATTCTGCCTACAATGTTCTGTTTTTACTGTGTTTATTCCTGTTTGTAGCATCCATTTTCCTTTGCAGGTTCTGTGCCCATGGACAGTATACAGTAATTTTGTCAATAAGCAAGTAGTCTGCATAGTGTCTGGCAATGACTACAGGTGCTGCAGGGTGGCGCTGTGCAGACTTTTTGATGTGGATTGGACAAGGCCATATAGGCGGCTCTTGGACCTGTCTCTGTGCACTGACCAGTGGAAAGTACATTGGGGCTACAACAAACTACCAGTAATAGTGGAGCTGGTCTCTGAATGGGGACGTTGCATTCAGTCCGTTAGACTAGAGTGGGAGATCCTGAGGTCTCTGACATAGTTTGGGATTTCTATATCAGAGTTAGACTAGAAGCTGGTTCTTTGTTTATGAGAAACATTAATGGACAATTTTAAATGTCAGAAACTAATTTTGATTTCATGAGCATATCTGCACAACCATATGCTTTTCAGGGAAGTCAATTCAGGGGTGGGGGGGGGGGGGGGCATGTGTGTACCATTCATTTTTATTTGTTACCCATTTTCTTCTATTGACCAAAGTCAGTGGAAACCTTTCAGACTGGGACATGTACTACTATTTCAAGATATCATTGAAATGTATTGCTGAGTTCCGTCCATATAATTCTGTCTACATCTACAAGTGTCCTTCGGTCCTCATGCATACTGTTAAACTTGTAATGTGCCAACCTATAGAATGATAGGAGCCCTATACTGGACTGTGCTCCACCATACATGCAAATTGTGAGAGAGCTGACTTCTTTCTGACGATCCCCCTAACTCTTCAGCATCAGTTTGGTCTACAGAAACCTCTTTTGATGTCACCACCTTGTTGAAGGTCAGCAGACAGAATGACACAATCTCCTCTGATGTGTCCACCATGCTGGTACTTTACAAGTAAGAACTGATGATGGCTATAAAATCATCAAAGACCAGTGTCGGCTATTGTATATCTTGGCCGTGCTTCATATTTACTACTATACATCATTGTTTCTGCTTTCTTATGAATGGATCCAGTCTCCATGTACAGTAGATAAGGCTAAAGATAAAGTATTCTGATAGTATGGGCTCTTTAATTTACTGCTCAAAGGAAATGATCCCCGTGTGGTCCCTTTGACGATGAAAGTTGAACCCTTTTAGTACAAGAAGTTGCTAAATAAGCCACCTAGGACAGCTTTGATGTCTAATGAATGGCCTTCAGACTATTATACACTTTAATGACTCCTTAGTCTCTTGGATGTTTTTGGAAACCCTTCATCTAAGCAAACCTAGCGCTTATTTGTATAATGCCCGGACACATTGTGGTGTCTAATATCATGTGTCATTGAAACCAAAAGTATTAGACAAATACTGGAAGATGCATCTCATGGCCTCTGGACTTGTGAAGCTGTGAACCCCACACCTCGCTTCATTGTAGATGGTGATCATTGAGTGTGGAGCTTCCCCTGGAGGTGGATTATTAGAGGTCTCATTATTTGTGAGCACCCTTCCTAAATAAGGAACATTACCACAGATTTTGTACCCAGATTTTGTATCCATTTATCTTTTTTGGGGATTTGACTGTTACAATTTATGCTGTCTTTTGCTACTTTGTAAGGCAGCCACTCTTACCATGAAGCATGGCATAGTGGAGCAGCAATGGCTATAAGTTTTCATATGCCTGCAAGGCGGCCTTAAAGGGAACCTGTCACCAGAAGTCAGAATTTTACTTTTGACAGTTGTGAATAAGCCTTGCATAGTACACTATGTGACACCTTGATTGACAGCTCTGCTCCCCTCTGTTCCCATAATATCCCCTTCTATAGATTACCTTGCTCTCTGCCAAAAGTCGCCCCAACGCTTGCTTCCTCATTAGCATAATTCTCTGCTCGGCCCCCGGAGCTGATGATTCAATTCTTTCCACTTCATGTCAAGTCTCATGGTGACGTCAGCTCAAAAACCTTGCGCCTGCGCGGTGAGCCGTATACCCCGGCACGTGCGTTACTCGATGTGCCCAGGCCGAGAACTGCGAATGCCCGAAGTCCCTACGCACTTCAACTAGGCAGCGCACAGGTACGCAAACTACGTACAGAGTTACTTTCTCTGCTTAGTTGGTTGAGACACAAAAAGCGTCTGAATCGCGTTAAGGGGTTATATGGGATTGAATATTTTCTCATTGGATATTTTCCAAATTTCGTATAACTGCTGCTTGTAAAAAAAAATGTGCACAATGGGCAGTATTTGGGATGACTGTGAAGTCCTGTCTGCCCCCATCTGAGATCCATTTTGGAATATATTCTGTGCCTTGTGTTCTCCAGTCGCCAGTGCAGCTGTTGGTGGCTGGACAATGATGGGGACGCAGTGAGTAGTCGTATGACCTGATAATCCCTGGCACAGCTGGGCAGTCTTATCTGCGGTGGTTTTGTGCCTCCTCCGCACATCACATCTGGCGCTGACGTCTTCTCTCTCATGGCACCTGGAATCAGTTGGGTTTCCCCTATGCGTGATGTGACGTGATCCCGGGATCCAGGCTTGTGGCGGATTATTTGCATGTTTAGGCAAACATAAATGATGTGTATATATCATACCAGTAAATATTTCTCCTAATAGGACATGTGGTTTATGTTTGCCTCTATTTATTATGCTGTTCCTGGAGTAGATGGATTCGGGAAGATACTACAGAGTTGGGACTGCAGGCAGCTTAGGCCTCCCTGTGTTATTCATGGTCCGTTCTTTAGTTATACAGGCGGTCCCCGGGTTACGTACAAGATAGGATCAACAGCTTCTCTGAAATTCCATTCCAAAAAAAAGCAAACATTTTTAAGTGCAATGCGGGCTTATTAATGACTATTTTACATAAAATTTTTTAGTATGGAGCGCCATTGTTGGGTAACTGCTAATCGCAATCACCGCTGGTGGTGTCATCACAAAAACCAGAACCGGGGGGGAAGCAACTTTGGGCACTTTTGACTCAGGATATTGAACCCCATCGGCCTCAGTAAAAAAAAAAAAAAGGTAAAATGGCGACATCATAGCATCTACATCGATCTGCAAATCCTTTTTTGCGGTTTTTAAATTTTCAAAGCCCCAACCGTAGGTCCGATCGACTCTAGCCTGGTGTCATTATTAATCTGTAAATTAATGTTGGTGATCCGGTGTCTTATCATATAGTTACATAATAATCTGGCCTTCTCTTCTGCTTTATATGCAAATAAGTTTTCCTAAATGTAACACGTAGACCACACCTCTTTTGCTACCTTCTAAGGCTGCCAACTTACCGTCAAGTATGACTTTCTGGGAAGCCTAATTACAGGATGTGTGATTAAAGCCAAACCAATATATGTATTCCAGAAGGAACAGATTCCCAACTGTAGACAGCGATGTTTCAACCTGATTGGGTCTCCTCAGTACAGTGTAGGGAACTGGTTTGGCTGGGTGAGAGGCTTATGACAAGGGTCAGGTAGCAAAAGGGGCGTAGTTTTCCTTGTTTTATCAAGGAAACTGTATTTGCATATTTCCCAGAATCCCCTAGTAGACCATCAATGACTAAAACTTCTGCATTGCGGCCTTAATTGGTAAAATTTCCGTAAGGAGAACTTATACCCCCCTGACTATAACATGCTGCCTGCAGATTGGACACTGTGTCCAATCTGCTACACTCCTCCTGTTCTATAACATGCTGCCTGCAGATAGGACACTGTACAATCTGCTCAGCTCCTCCTGCTTTATAACATCCTGTCTGCAGATTGTACACAGTGTCCTATCTGCTAAGCTCCCCCTGCTCTATAACATGCTGCCTGCAGATAGGACACTAGGTACAATAGGCTCAGCTTCTCCTGCTCTATAACAGCTGTGTCTCAGGATATATGTCTTTTTAATCAATTGTTACAGAGTGTGGGTTAGGATATGAGATGTATCCACTATATATTTTCTTTAATGCCTGTAGTAAAAGGTAATATTAGAAGTGCTTTAAAGGAACTGTTATATTAGTGTAAAGGATTATGTCTATAAATACACCTCCTATGCAGGTGAAGGCCCCATCTCGCTGTAGCTGTATTAGTCGGTGTTGGCACAGAGTCTACAGATGTAGAACATGTATGAACACATAGTGGCAGCGGCCGCCTTGCTGTGCTAGTAGGGGTAGTGTTTGCATTGCCCCGGGGCTGTTATACCTGACATGTATGATGAATAATGTGCATACAAATCCAGCGGAGGAGATGAGGAGCTGTGGAAATGCGTTTGCCAGCTGTCCTGAGGAATGTCTGCCGCTCACATTTTCCAAGAATGTTTCACGTTTCTCTTCCAAGCTATAGGGATGTTTTTGTCAGAGGACATTGCAAAAAAAAAAAGTCAAACTTTTTTTTTTCTGAAGAATAAAAAAAAAAAATAACAAAATTGAATTTATTTAGTTAGTTCAGTGGTGGGAGGGTCACAAGATCAAATATCCTTCTTAAATGAGCTCTCCTAAAATATAAACCTAAAGTGGATTCTGTTTTCTACACCAGTCTAGACCTGGCTAGTAAATCTTCAACTTACCGGTAATCCCAGATGTGTTTATAGTTAAAGAAAGGGTTTTTACTGAAAAAAGCCCAAATTGCGTTTCATTTTAATAATCATGAAGTTCCAATATTTGATGGTGATCAGATATTACTTATTGTGTGGTGGTCACTGATAATCTTATCATGATTGATGTTTTGTGGAGGGTTCCCTATAATATATGTGGAATTTCTTTACTGCAAAGACTAGTAGTGGACCAGGTTGTTAGGGCGGTAGCCCAGGGCCCAAGCCTTCTAGAGGGCCCATGGCCACCCAAACCACTCACCAAATCCATCCACCAAATTTTATACTGAGAAGGACCTTCATCCATGAAATCCACGTACATCTGTTCCTGCTCTCAATATACATGTACACAAGAGCCATTTCTGGACCTTTGAAGGTTCCCAAAGGTCCTGAAAATGCAGATTGGAAGCAGCAGAAGGGATGGATCCTCTATTACCTAAGAAGCTGATTCCAGTACCATAAGTAGGAAGTGATTCCAGACTTGTAGGGGGTATAATATTCATACAGCCCAGGGCCTATGTTAAGTCTTAATCCGCCCCTGTCCATGAGACTAGTAATAGTCTAGAGGGCATGCTATAGGAGAGGGGATATTGGAAGGGGGGTATACTACAGGAAGGGAGACAGCTACAGTAGAGGGGACAGTGGAAGCAGGGGAGGCTTGCTATACAGGAAAATTGGACAATTAAAGTGGGGGGGGGGGGGGCTTTTTCAGGAAATGGGACCACATAAGCTGGCCACATGGTGGTGCATGCAAACATACATTTTTGGCTATGAGACAATGACACCAGAACCCATCCCTCCCTCCCACTGGTCCCTGGAAAAAATGTGTGCCCACAGCCGGTCCCTGGGCAAAAAAAGGATTGGGGACCACTGCCTTAACCTATGTCCTGCCCCCACAATTGGCCTCTTAAGACCAACTTTTTGAAATTGTTTTTTTGTGGTTGATACTGATAATTAAAGTAATATCTGTTTCGGAAGTGGAGAGGTCCGAGGGAGTAATAAAACTGAAGCTTTTATAGCAATTATGTAATGCAAGGACACAAGGTCATATGCAGATCATCGCTGCCAAAAATGTTCAAATCTTAAGGAAATCTGCTTGTTCTTAAAGAGAATCCATATTTTGCTCATGCAAAGCTACAGGCAGTTTTAGGTATTGGCCCTGGAGATCTGTGTAACCATACCTTTATGTGTGTGTTGTTAGTAGCAGCAGGACTGTGAAAATTCATTTATATTCCAAGATTGTAACTGGTCTTGAAGTACTCTGATGCACTGGTATGTGAGATCTTACCGCTAAACTGTAAAGACCCTTCCCTCTGCTCTGAGTAATAGCTGCATCAGTCTTCCCTCTGAATTCTACATCGGTTACTCAGAAGTAAGGGTCTGTGCAGTGATCAGTAAAGAGATCTCACACACTACAGTAGTGCTCGGAGTCCAGCTACAATGCTGGAATGTAAATACATTTTCATAGCCCTGCTGTTATCAACATCTGCTAGCTCTATCATAAGAGTGAATAAAGCATTGGTCATACAAACGCACTACCACTCTGTTTACACAGCACGAAGAATAGTAAAAAAAAATTAAATATGATAAAATTATGTTTATATTAAAAACCTCAATTCTGTGTGTTTCCTTTTATATCATTTAGTTTTTCTGGTTTCTGTTGCCCTTTTGCATTGTTGCTTATATGGTTCCAGGAGAGCTCAACTTGATTTGGGAACTTTTTTTCTTTTTTTGGATGTGCACACATGTCTCCGGTGACTTCATGAGGATTTATCTGATGAGTGGATGGTGTTTATACAGTGAACCTTACTTTGGGATGATGTCAGCCTGTAGTGACTGGAATGTATAGTACTGGAGGAAGCCTTGGACCTGTCACGCAGCCAGCTGTAATAACACATCTCCGGAGCAGGCTTGTCAGCGAGGGCCTCCTTGTACCTATTATTTGGAGCAGTCCATCACAATGTTATGTTAGATTTGCCCGTATCTTTTACAATGAGACCGTTCTATCTGATGGTAATGGAAAGTGAATGACCTAGTTGTAGGTTCCATCAACAAGGGCTGCATAATGTACATACACCTCCTATCTGATAATGAGACCATCACTGTATGACAGCCATGAAAGTTCTGGTTGTATTTTTTTGTTTAACCTGATCATACTAGCTAAAATTTACTTGCCTTTTTTATTTTTTTTTTCCATTGCAACTTAATAACTTTTTAAAGTGTTTGACTGAACAATTTAGGTTTTGCACCTGGACTGTTGGGTCACACGTAATGGACATGGCTTCAAAAATTCTACAGTGTGTAGTGTTTTATTCCTAATTTTTTTTATTTATTTTTTGTTGAACTGTGAATGCACCAGTTTAGGGGTAGCTGTACACCATACAGATCCCCATACGAGGAAACCAAATCGAAAAAAATGATCACTCAAAATCTGCACCAGCTGATAGTTTGCACCTGGACTATTAATGCTTACCTCATACATTATGGTTGTGTCAAGTGTAAAATCTGCATCTAAGGCCGCGGTCACACGTACCGCTAGACGTCCGTTCATAACGCGATGCTAGCGCACAGGGGTAGGTCCTCGGCCCGAACGCACATGCGTTTCCAGAGAAACGCATGCAATCGGCTTAACAATTGACGGATGCCTAGCGGTACGTGTGACCGTTGCCTAAGCCTGAGGCCGGGCTCACACGCATTGTTCAGTTTGCGATTTGAAAGGAGAGATGACACTTGGCCCGATTTGTTGATGCGTTTCCACTGAAATGCTTGCAACCGGGAAGGAAGACCTTGAGGCACACGTATCATAAGTCCTGGCTTTGTCCTTCTGTTTAGTTTTTTTTTGGCTTTTCTGCTGGTCAGATGTGTCTTATGTGTCTGTGTTTTCCCTTATTGATCCATGTGGGGTTTGGTTTTAAGTGTATTTCAAAACAAAAGTCACAAAATCTCTCCAAATGTCACAATCAGCTCATTTCTAGGCCTGGTAGATTTGCACCAAAATTTGCAACTAAGTTGCAACTTTCACATCTGGATTCAGGCAAAAAAAATAGACAATGGCGAAGTTTGAAGGGAGACTGGCCTTAGGCGCAAACGAAAATGAGGACAAGTGCCATGAAAAGTAAAAAAATAAAAATGCAAAAAAAGGCAAGCCAAAAGTTTGATACATGAGCTCCCATGTGTTTTGCATTGTTTACATGTAGAACATGTGGTGCTTGTTCCTGATCACAAGCATTTAAAGGGGTTATCCGGGTATAAAAATTTACTTGGGGCCAGGCTGGGGAGGGCTACATAAAAATAATATAATAATGTACTTACCTCATCTGGCGCCGCTGATGTCCCGCGCCGCGGGCCATCTCATCTGTGAGCCGGTTTGTTTACAGGGGCGCACAGGGAGCTTCCGGCCGTCCAACACCATCTCCCAGCGTTTACAACGCTGAGAGATAAGGACGGATGGGAGGAGCCGGCCACATTACAGGCTGGAAGCTCAGTGTGCGCAGCTTCTGTGCCCCAGTAAACACGGATCAGATGGACCACGGTGTGCGACATCGGCGGCGCCGGAAGAGGTAAGTACACCTTTGTTATTTTTAAATAGCCTTCCCCAGCCCAGCCATAAGCAACTTTTTATACCCGGATAACCCCTTTAAGTCGAAACGCATCTGCATTCAGGCCAAGACTTTACCCTCAGCCTTTCGTTCTTAAAACGCCAAACAAACGCTTCGTGTGAACACAGCCGATAAATAATGGTCCTGTGGTTACAGCTTGTGTGTCAGCGGCAGGTGAGCTTAGCTCATATGCCAACTATAATGGAAAAAAAATAAAGGAATAGGACCAGCTCCATTATTTACAGCCCAGGTAGTGGGATCACGTGTGGCCATGAGTGTGAGCCTATAAAAGTGGTTTTTAATCTCCATCCTATTTATCACCTATGATCTGATTTCATTTACCAATTAAAATCTGTATGAAATCCACATCAATAGATGGCCCTCCGTTCCACCTCTGCAATATTTATCTTCTATCACTATCATCTGTCTCTCCTATACAATCCTCCTACAGCCCCATATTACAGATACTTACCTACTACTGTGTGTAACTACAAAGTATTATTATTGTGCAGGACTAAAGGAGCCTCTTACTGACTGTGACTGCTCATAAAATAGTTATTTTGGGGCCCCACTTTTAGTTTTTCCCAGGGCCCCACTTTGTCTAAAACCGGCCCTGCTCAGGGATATTGCCGTCACGTAGTGGGGACCCAGCTAGAAACTGTATTTATATCATATTGAACCACCTCTCTCAAGTGAATGTTTTTTCGTAGTTTTCTGTATGTGACAAGTTTCAGCCAGGAGTTTGCAACTTTTTTGAGCCTCCTTAAAGGACTCCTCTAGAGCTTCAGGAAGCTCATTTTGAAGGACATTTCAAGATGTCTGCTACATAAATGTCACTTAGTAGAGCAAATAGCATTAGCGCGCCATTGACCTCATCGTGTCAGTGCATCGGGTGATTATCCTGGGTCTCTTTGAGTAGATTTCATGCTCTGCTCCCCTCTCATTGTGTTCCCTGTGCTGTTGGGTGTTTTGCATTTGCCGCTGTTCTGACCTTGAATGGGAATAAAGTAGACACGGTTTCTGCAGTCTTGCTGGCATCTGCAGAACTTTTGTTCAGAAATTAGAAGAGGGCAGCGGTGGGGTTTGGAAACTTTCGGCAGTTTTTCCCCCTTGGATCCTGGCAGCATGATGCGTTTTTTTCTTTTTATGCAGTTTTAGATAATTATTATATAAGGCGTTTATGTATGTGTTCATGTTTCTGGTCTTTGTATTAGGACTCAGTGCTAAAAAATTGTATGAAATTTTAAGAAATTAGATATGTTTAATGTTTTTAATTTAAATTTTTTGCATTGGTAACCCCTGCTTTAAGGTGCGTGTAAACCTTACATTTACAGCTTAGTCTTAAATCCAATAGATCTGGTTCTGTATAGGAATTGTCTAAAAGAAAACTTGGACGACCCCTATTACAGTTCTACCTGTTCTTAACAAGACCCCCTGCAGCCATTTGGAAAATGAAAGATATGGAATGGAACATTGAAGGCTGGTTGTACAAGTATGACTTTTTGTACACATCTTGACAAACTGACTCTGTGGGGGGATTTATCAGAGCTTGTATCCCTGGAATCGGGTGTACAAGCCCTGAAATAGGCACAGTTCATGGATTACTGCCAGCAATTGCACCTATTTTCCCCTCAAAGCCACCTCCACGCTAAGTGAGCATGCAGGGAGGTGAAGAGCAGCATGACCGGTCACGTAGTGTCATGACCGGTCACGTAGTTCCTG
Source organism: Engystomops pustulosus (assembly GCA_019512145.1). Classification (NCBI taxonomy): domain Eukaryota; kingdom Metazoa; phylum Chordata; class Amphibia; order Anura; family Leptodactylidae; genus Engystomops; species Engystomops pustulosus. The sequence continues at coordinate 20,834,436 of CM033643.1, forward strand.
GTGCAGGGTAAATTTAGTGGGCCAGGTTTGAATTAAGGAAGAAAATAATCCAAGCTCACGGGCAGATCGAAGAACAAGTGTTGGGCGATAGACTGAGAGGAGAGTTGGAGAGTTGGGAAGGTGCAACATTGTGCAGAGCTTTGGGGATGATGGTGATTAATTTTAACTGTATTCAGAAGGAGACCGGCAACCAGTGCAGTGACTGGCACAGACTGGAGACATCTGTGTAGGGTTTGGTCTGAAAGACGAGCCTGGCTGCTGCATTGATAATGGATTGTAGAAGAGCGATTAGTAGAGAGTTACAGTAGTCTAGATGAGAGTGAATAGGAGCAACAATTAGCATTTTAGAGGGTTCCTTTGTAAGGATTGGTTAGATTCTTGAAATGTTTTTAAGGTGCACCCGGCAAGAGCAAGAAACAAATTGAATGTATTGTGCAAATGAGAGGTTGGAGTCCAGCACAATCCCAAGACAGCGGGCCTGCTACTTTGGGGTTATGGTGACATCTTAGCCATAAATGGAGAGATCAGGGTTGGTTTGTTTAGTAGACTGTGCAAAGACGAGACGTTCCACTGAACATCATCGTTCTACATTGGATGGACACATTGGATTGATCAGCTGATCACCCGGGATTACATACCTAGTATGCTGGGGTATAGGCACGGCAGGAGATATATAATATAATAAGGCAGTATTCAACAATGCGAAACCACTCACTCCCAACAGAACATGAAGTGCTTCTATGAGGGCTCCTGATGTCCAAATGTTCTAATGTGGCTGTATTCACCTGGCCTGTATAAACCACTTTACAATTCTATGCAATTTCTATGCAACAGTCACCCCCAGTAACATCTCAGGCAGGTTAACAATCAAGGATAACGCCTCTATAGGTAACATCATCATTATATCATAATGGACAATATATGATATCCACATAATTTATCCACGCATCTTATATGCACTGAGCATACCTAGAGAACTCTCCATAGACCTCTACGAGTCAGTTCCAGGCTAATCCTGCCTATCCAGTAAAAAAATCCAGATTTTCAAATCAGAACTACAACTGCACTTTTTAGTGCTAGACATAGTCCTATAGCTCTGATTATGTTCTATTCTCCCCGCGCCTCTTGTACTTTTGGGACCTGTTCACACAAGAGCGGTGTTGATTCTGCGTTTATCATTTTAAGGCAGAAGTTTGGCACACAGTTATTTTTTTTTTATTGACTTTCTGCTGTTTTTCTGGGCTTGCACTTTGAGCTGTAGCTCCCTCGTTTTTCAATGAACTTTATGTTTCATTGTTTTTTATCTTTATTGTTTAAGACTGCCTATGGCCATGAAGCTTCAGTAAAGCATATCACTAAATGCTCAAACAAGAAGGCAGCTCCCATCATGGACTGAAGATTGTATAAATGTTTCAGAAAACAAGATAAAAGTGATACATTTTATCTGTTTTATTAGTCTTCACAATAATTGGCGACACGTTTCCATCAAATATAGAAACACTCAGACAGATAGGAGAATGACTTAAAGGAAATCTATCATCAAAATCCATAATGATAAACCAGGGACATTACTCATAGATCCAGGCGCTGTAACTGTGGTAATCTTCTTATATTTGTTATCCATGGCCTCCTTCCTCCTAAAATCAAGTTATTTATAATCATCCTAGTGAGCCTGAAGGGCTATGGGCGTGTTACAGAAGCCCTCTGTGACATTTTGCTACAGCGTGACAACAGTCAGAGCACAGTCTCACCCTGCACCTCCTGTAATCCCGGCAGCAGCGAGGACACGGTGGTGGTGGTGGTGGTGGGGATCACAATAACCGCCCGTGAATCTGCAGCACAGTGGGGCTCCTATAACACGTCCATAACCTTTTTATTCCATTAGCATAATTTTAAAAGTTTGGGTTTTTTAGAAGAAAGAGACCCTGGGTAACTAATATAAGAAGATTACCACAGTCACGGTGCCTGGATCTATGAGTAAGTGTCCCTGGGATATCATAATTGATTTTGATGGTAGATTTCCTTTACAGAGAACCTCACACAGTACCTTTTTAGATGTCTTTATAAATGTCCCAATGATGCTTGAGCTTAGAGCGACTGTTCTTCTAAAAAATACTTTTATTGATGTCCTCTGTCCCAGTGATGGAAGCAGGATGCTGACATTGCTAACCCAGCCCCCCTCATTAATGAGAGAGACATGTGTCAGTGGACACTCTAGACCACCGCGGGAGACTAGCCATACTAGCCAACACCTGGGACCGGTTTTCTAAGTGGCACCTGGTCTTCACCAGAGCTCGCCGCAAAGCGGGACGGACTTGCTGCGGCAGGGTACCAGGTCGTTCCACAGGTGCGACAAGCCCGTGGTGGCAGCCAAGGTCGAGGTACAGATACAGCAGGCAGTCTCGTAGTAGGATACATGCATGTAGTCAGGGCAGGCGGCAGAGATACAAGGTCAAAGCTTTCTCTTCTCACCATAGTTCAAAGATCTGGCAAGGAATCCTGGGAACAGCCAGCCTTTACGGGAACCCGGAAGTGCCAGTGCCAATCAGTGGTGTGCTGGCCCTTTAAATATTTGAGTCTCGGCGCATGCGCACCTTTGGGAGCGGGGATGGGAGCAGGAGCGTAGAGCAGTGAGTTCGGAGCGGGGGCCAAGGCAGCACCACGGAGAGAGGCACGGGTTTGCCCGCGATCCGTGACAACATGTGACTCTCTGAAGACAATTCCTGAATGCAACTTTAGCTTGAACACTTAAATAAAAACTATCCTTAAATGGTTCCTTTCTATGGCTGCAATATTAATTTTGGGTGGATTAATTTGCATTCTCTTTCAGTTTTTGTTTAAATGGATTACTGGTGATGGGAGTCTCAGCTAAACCCACCGTGTAGCCTCAAACATGAGGGCTACATTGAGGCGTCACTTCATTTTAGAGCATCATAAAAGCTTAAACCAAATGGAAAAGAGACAAAATCTGGAGCACTAGATATTAGTTTTTGTGAAAAAAAGGCAGAATACCTTCTTCAGTTCTTCTGTATATGAAGCCTAGAAGTTCTAATGATGAGGTAAAATGAGCTCTAGAGCACGAGTGGAATTTGTGGAATTGCTGGATACAGAAAAACAGTCAATTCTTAAGACTGATTACAACTCAGACTAAACAGAGCTAAATAGAAAACCCAAAGTCTGAGGCCTACAGCTGGCATATTTCCAGGAGTATGTAGGTACTATTAGCTTCATGGGTTTTCATAGCAAAATATTGGCATATGACCATCCGCCATGCATATTTGAGAAGTTTGCACTGCTAAATATGAGGAGATAAAATGAAACTAAAGCTGAGGTTAAAATTTACTGGACCAAACGAGATACTCAACGTTATTCATATATGATAGGAGTTTCTTTCCCCCTACGGGATTGCGGTTGTGTACTATAATCATATTTTTAATACGGGACAACATAAGGGCCATTTTTTTTTTTTTTTTGGGTCTAAGGCTGACCTAAACTCCAACATGATATACTTGTTGTAGATTTGGCTTCCGGCCTCCTTTAATTTGTAAATTAAAGCCAGGAGTGAATACCAAGTATCATGAAAATATTTTTACATCTTTTGGGTGTAGAAGAAATACTGAGCAGAATACTTCTGTGTGAAACTAGACTAAATCTCCAGATTTCTTCATCAGAATTGTCTCCACTAGCACCAGCTGTCTTGGTATAAGGTCAAGTACTCAACTAAATGTAAACTAAACCAACATTTCAAAAAACTTATGATATGTTGTAGGGCAGGTAATTTTAAGCCCTTTTGCAATTGGATTTACCACCGAATCTTGCTCCTTGCTCTTGTATTCTGCAGCCTTCCCCCTGTTGTCAGTGACTCCTGATATGGCTGTTGCTAGGCACATTCTGTCTTCACTGAGGAGCTGACTACAGAGGGAGACACACCCCCTCTCCTATCTCTGCTCCAAGCTGTTTACCTCATAGCTCAGTGCTCCAGAACTCAGTCATGTGCAGAGAGAAGCTCTAACTAATATAATTACCACACACCTACACTTATCTCTCCTTCAGCTTTCCCTACACTTGTATGTAAACAAATAATCCACATAGACACAAACTGCAGCCCCCTCTTTCCCCATCACCTCACACTCCACAGCAGGAAATGTCACGAGAGACTCTCCATATCTTCAAGTTGTCCCCTCATGTCCTATGCTTAAGTTTTACATAATTAGGTACACAGATAGAAAGATAGGATATACATAGATAGGTATGTAGATTATAGATAAATATGGTGTTATTGGTCAGCAGCATGTGCTTGTTATGAGGTGACAGGAGGCAGGTCCCGCCCCTCCATCTTGCTCCAGAATGATAAGGTTGCACTTTAAGTCTTATGAAACCTGTTGCTCAGGCATTGGAGTGAAATGTTTGAACAAGTCTTGATGATCTATTTTTATGGTTGGTTTCCTCTTGCTCTACTGTGCTACTAGTCAAATGGACCCTCTTGATGCTCTTGTGGATTGAAAACATATGTATGAAGCCAATTTTCCTCTCCCTCCTTGACTACAGATTCCATAGCTTCCTCTGTGTAAATGTGATCCAAACTACATACTGTGTGGGCGTGCGGTGGTCTTTACCACAATCAACTTTGTGATTTAGTGAGTTGCTGTCCAAGAAAATTTGTTTTATTAAACTTGAGTCATTTGTATAGTTACTTATGCTGTTGATAATATCGGGTTAGGGTTCAGGTTAATATCTACAGCACAGGCCTTTTTTTAACTTTCTGTTCGAAGCCAAGTGTCTAATAAATTCTCCACAAAGGAAAACTTTCGAGCCCTTTTTAAGTGCATCCTCCTCTCCACAGAGGTCTCCTCACATAAATCCGTCAACCTCCCAGTTCTCTGTTTCTAAGCTTTTTTTCATTTTCTCATACCAGGAGAAACAAGAAATGAGAAACAAAAATGATGTGTTGTGTTATGATTGCATCAACAAATCTGTAGAATATCACTTCTAGGTGGAGGAGGACTTGTTTCCTGCTTGAGTATATATCGGGAATGGGGATCTAGTTTCTCACAGTGCAAACATTCCGCAAAATAAAGGACATAAAATGTGTATAAAATTCATCCTAGTGCAGCACGGTGGCTGAGTGGGTAGCACTTCTGCCTTGCAGTGCTGGGATCCTGGGTTCAAGTCCCATCCAGGTGAACATCTGCGAGTTTGTATGTGTGGGTTTCTTCCGGTTTCCTAACACTCCAAAACATACTGGTTGGTTGATTAGATTTTGAGCCTCTTGGGGGCAGTGACTGATTTGTCAAACAATGTATAAATTATTATTAATTGTGCTTCATCCAAAAAGCTGAATATATTAAGCAGGAATGGTCAACGTACCTGGTTCCTCAGTTCTACTCCACGCGCATGGTGCTCTGTGCCCTACTCTGGTGCGCCGGAACGGATTTTAATATAAAGTATAAATCAGCGATCAGGGGTTTATTGTATTAATGAAAATATGCTCCGGCACCAGCTCACCCTGAGCTAGTGCCATGTATCTGTGGCTTAGAATTACCACTTTTAAGTGGTAGGTTTATTCAGAATGGAAGCTTAAAGGAAACCTATCTAAAGCTACATTTACACGAACATATGGGGGACATATATACGGCCGACGTATATACGGCGTATATACGTCCCCCATACACTTCAATGGTCTCACGGCACTGTACGGGAGCAGTACCGTGCAGCACACAGTCCTTTCTTTCTACAGAATACGGCACCGTACGGTGCTCCTCTCCCCGACGCCAATGTATGCCCGCCGAGGGAATGTATCCCCACTGATCATAACAATTCAGGTCCTCTGCACCTCTGCAAGTCTCGGTGGTCGACCACATGTATGATCACTTATTTTGGACTTTTCTTCAACAGTCTATTTAAAGTACATCTACCACCAGGGTTAAGGTTTGTAAACTAGGCACACTAAAAACAAGGGCTTAAGAAGATAAAGGAAAAACAGATCCTCATGAGGGGCACACACCAGTATGTCAATTTTCAAACCTTAGTCCTGGTGGAGATGCTCATGAGGTCTCCTATGTTGATCTTTGTAAGACCTTTTCAGGATATAAACCACATTTGGTGCACCCCAAGAGGTATGCCTCAACCCAAAGGAGGGTTTATGTCTTGGATGGCTGCATTTCTGGAGAACAATAGATCATTAACCACTACCACCGCATGTTGCAGTACATGTAGGCCGTTGGTGGCCACTAAGAGAATCATTATTGTACGGTGAGAGTTGTCCTATTGGCTTTCCCAACGTGTTAATCTGTTTTGCAAACTGTAGAAATCTTAAAGACGGCTACCCTTCCTATCAGATATATTATAGTTTTTGCTCCTTTGTAGAGTGTCCCTGTGGATCATTCCTTGACTTATTTCATATACAGTCTGCAAATTTAAAAAGTTAGGCTTCACCCCACCACATTATTGTGAAGCCTTCAATAACCCGTGGGATTAACAGACTTCCTTTTAGTTTGATGAAAACAATTTTTTTTTTCCTGATTTGCCATGACCGGATGCTTTCCACTGGCTCCTGATACACGATTATATGACTTGCATCTGCAGAGTCATTTTAGGAGTCTCCCCTCCCCCACTGTGGCTGTATATAGAGTTTATAGGTCTGATTTATGGTAGTGAGCCCTGCAGATCAAGAGTCTGCTATGTAACGTTCAGGAGGTAGAATACTGCTTGGTTTCTTCTATAATTTTGACAACTGAGTGTGAATGATATGCCGCAGCTGGCTACTAGCGCACACTTACATGCAGGTGTCTCTGCAGGTGGGTGAAGATAGGATGTTTATAGTGATGGAAAACATTTTTTTGAACAATTACTAATTTTTCATTTGTAATTGTTCAAAAAAAGTTGGCCTTTTTCTGAAAATAAAAGATACTAATAAGTAGCTATAGTTTAACAAATGGGTAAAATATGGCTAAATATCGAGACTGCCTAAAATGTTGAATGGTGGAGCATTGCCCACGAGTGAGGTGCTGACTCCTGACTACACCAGTGAGGGTGATATTGTGACCCGAGTGTGTACATGCCGTGGCATTAACCTGAATTGACTGCGTGTGACTGTGCTGCTGGATCAGAGCTCGGGATACGTTAGACTGAAGTGGCAGTAGGCTAGAGGACATTGCTGCTTTAGGTGTTTCTCCTATGGCTTGTTAGTGGTGATACAACAATCGTATGAATTACAACCAGGTGGGCATTTGGTCTCTGGATTACACGTGCTATGCACCAGGAGTGTGTTCTCTAAAATGTGGTTGAAGCCTCATTCAGAGACTTTGTAACCACCAGGCTAGTTGCCTTATGTAGGACTGGGCTGCAACCATAAGGCAAGCTACTTTATTGTGTTTGAAGACTTTGTTTTATTTCAATTGCTACGCCATCCTAGAGTTGGGATCCGGTTATATCATTCAGTTGGCCAAAAATCCTACATATGTCTCACTAAAGGGAAAATAGGAGACTGACCTTATTGTTTTCTCCAAAGTGATTTGTCATCTGTGCCACGGATCCTTTCAGTGTGAACTGTGACCTATGGCTGTATATATACATAAATGTTTTATGCAGTGCATACTCTACTATACAGGTAGTCCCTAACTTACAGACCCCTAAATTACAGACCCCTAGCTAGAGACGGACCTCTCTGTCCACTATGACCTCTGGTGAAGCTCTCTGGATGCTTTACTTTAGGGTGCAACCACACGTTCAGTTTTTCAGATGAAGTTTTTGATGCCCAAACCAGGAATGCAGTAAAAGTAGGAGGAGGAGCAGCACCTTTCAATTATTTGTTTCAACCCATTATGATCCACACCTGATTTTGGCTCCAAAAACTGCATCTGAAACACTGATAGCGTGGACACACCCTGAGGGTGATGCCACACTTGGCGTTTTGAACCCGTTTTTTTGTCCGTTTTTTAAGCAATCCGTTAAACGCATCCGTTTCTGACAAGTTTTACCAATTATCTTAATTGAAACTGGTCAAAAAGGATGCGTTTTCAAAAAATGCATGCATTTTTTTAACACATGTGTCTTTTAACGGACTGCTTACAAACGGACCAAAAAAGGGGTTCAAAACGCCATGTGTGGCATCACCCTTAGTCCCAGGGTGCAGCGATCAGCTGTAAGGAGTCTATAACTATAATGAAGCTTTATTGTTGATCCTTGTTTCTATGATGGCACAAAAATGTTCAAAATCCAATTGTCACAAGAAAAAATTTTGGCTGGAGTCACAATTCTAAAATACCAGGTGGTCCCCTACTTGAGGACACCCGACTTGCAGACCACCCCTAGTTAAAGACGGACCCCTCTGCCCACACTCTGGTGAAGCTCTCTGGATGTTACTATAGTCTCAGGCTGCAATGATCAGCTGTAAAGTGTCTGTAATGAAGCTTTATTGATAATCCTTGGTCCCATTACAGCAAAAAATTTCGAAACTCTGGGTCAAAAACTTTTTGCCTGGATCTACAATTATAAAATATACAGTTTCGACTTGAATACAAATTCCACTTAACAACAAACCTAAAGAATCTATCTTGTACATAACCCTGGAACTGTCTGCTTAATCTTGCTGCTATTGTGGGGCGCTGGTTTCTTGACCTTTTAGGAATCCCTCTCCTGTCTCGTATCCCTTCCTTCCATATGCGGAGCCTTTAGAAAGCTCATTGTCTGTGTTATTTTTGTCCATGTTACAGGATATGTCTGAATTTAGCTTATGTTGATAGACAACCTTTTTATGGTGCCTAGGGTTATTTATTAGTGCTTTACGTTTTCATCTCTTGTACTGTTCCTCTGTTATTTTTCCTAACAAAGATGCTCCACATTTGTTCTGTTATGGGGTATATACCGTTACCAGCTAATACAGAACACGCGAGGAAAGATCCTCTTAAAATGTTACGTCTTTTCATGTGCAGGACCTTGTGTGTATTCCTTCAAAATGGCTGCCCATCCCGTTCACACAAACCGAAATAAATTGTTATAGTATGTGTTAATTTCCAGTCCCGGAAATGCTTTTTCCATCTTTTGTAAAGTCAAGGTTATCGGGGTTAAATTCCCTATAAGATCAGACTGATTACTTTGCCTCCCCTGCCTCTTCCCATCATTAGGGCTTCCTGTTCATCTCCGTCACATGCCCTGAAACCAGATTTCATGAGAATATATTTAGATATTTTCAGCTTAAACCACATGTGTCTGAAATCTTGTTTAGGACTCCAATCCAATGGAAAATGTAGCTTAAAAAAATCCTGGTGTAGTTGATCTCTGGTGAATGAGGAAAGGCCAGGACAAGGTCCTTGTGACCTCAAGGTCATCTCATTATATTTTTGTGTTTTCTATGTTCAAACGCCATTGAATGCAATGAAGCCTTTTCGTCTTTTGGGGGAGGGGAATTTTCTATTGTGTGTTATTGTAGATAATGGCCCACATTTATTAAAGTGTTTGCACCAGTTTTCTGTCTGATTTTGCAGTAGAAAGAACCTGCAAACTGCTCGTACATTTATTTATAAAGTATATAAGCCAGTTTTGTGTCCCGACTGCACTGTGTCCGACAGGACAGAAAAATGTGCACCAAAAGGGGCTGTTACTGCTTAGTCGGAACGTGCGCCACAATTTTGTAGCGTGAACAAATGTAGGAAAAAAAAATTAGTGCCCATTTCCCGAGCCGTGCAGGGGACGCCAGATTAATGAATTTGGTGCCCCCTGCACACTCCACAGGCTGCGCTAGTTTTGATAAATGTGGACCAGTGTGTCTACTAATGTATACACATATATGTAAACTTATATATGCTTTGTCTTGCAGGGATTTGCGGTTTAATAGAATAAAGGATATTCAGCCGGGGGCTTTTCGACATCTGAAGAATCTTAACACTTTGTAAGTATAGCAATTAATATTTATACCCCATCTTCTATACATAGGTCATTAATTTTTATTTTTATTTTTAAATAAGAACTGTGCCATAAGAGTGCCACGTCAGGTGCATTGACTGAATAGCCGAACGTCCTCGGCCAAATTAACCATCATGGTTAGCCTTGTGATATAAAACAACCCCTTTAAATTGGTTGCTTGCTTCAACATGCAACCTCCCGTCCTACAGAATAGTATGGCTCAAGATGCACTGCACATGCCAAAGGAACCATCATGTACATTTGCATAGAGGATTGGTTGCTAGTAGTCTAATGTCAGGCGCACAATGTCTCTTACAGAATTTCTGTACAAATGAACATGCTGTGGTATTGCCGTGTATATATAGGCGTTTAAGCCGAGGCACCTGATTTTAACACAAAAAACCTATTGACTTGAGTATAAGCCTAGGGTGGGAAATGCATTGGTCACAGCCTCCCCAGTATATAGCCAGGCAGCCCGCCCCTGCCCCCTAGTATATAACCAGTGCCTGCACCCCAGTATATATCCAGTGCTTGCCCCCTTGTATATAGCCAGCAGCTCCCTGCCCAGTTTAAAAAAAAAAAAAAACTCTGCTCACCTTTCCGACGCCCCTGCAGGTTCATTTCTGTCTTCAGCTCCAGCTCCTTCTTCGGGTCCCCGCACGGTGCCGTCACATATACCATGACATTAGCCGCTTGCTGACATCATAGTGTGTGCCAATGGCGGCACACACTAAGATGACGACTCAAGTTTAAGCTGAGTCTGTGCTAAAAAAAACTCGGCTTATAATCGAGTATGTACAGTATATATAACTGATCACAATTCCATCACTTAACTGAAATCTACCATCAAATTCAAGCATGATAAAGTTGATTTAATAAGGGAGGAGGCCATAGATAACAAATATAAGAAGATTGCAACAGTCCTGGTGCCTGGATCTATGAGTAAGTGCCCCTGGTTTATCATGATGGATTTTGATGGTAAATTTCCTTTAAAAATGAATCTTCTTTATTTTTCCAGCACATTATAGTTACATACAGAATTTCCATTGTTCCATAAGTCAAAGCTATGCATTTGAGCGTAATAACTCTTCACAATGGCCAATTCAACCAGACGGTTTCTTTCCTTTGCACTCTGCGGAGTCCTACTACAAGCCCTAACAGGTGGGACTACTTCCTAGGAAAACCTTCCAATGCTGTGCAATTGGCGATCTGCATGCAAACTCTAGTTTCCATCTTGATCTATAAGTATTCAAAATCCTCCTGAACCATATGTAGGTGATGTAAATAAGCTCTGAGGACTGGATGTGCTCTTCAGCATTAGGTCTTTGGGAGCACATTCTGGGACTTCATCTTCATAAATACAACTTCTTGGACAAGGTTGAAGTCTTTTCAAGTGTCCTCTCACTGATTATGATGAATATCTCTTTAGCTGGACTTCCCAAGCGCTGTAGGCAATCGGAAAGTAATTATTTATATTGGGACTAATAAAAAGATGCAAGACTTGTAGATGAATGTTCTGCAGAGTAAGCAGATGTGTCTTGTGCACTCATACAGTATTAAGAAATACTTAGATGAACTCCTTTTTTGCCAGACAATTATTCTTTCTGCTTCCCTCCCCTCATTCTCATGTCAAACTAAATCCTACTCATAAAGAAAGTATGTAAACATCCATAATAAGTGCAGGCAGATTGGCTTTGCTTTCGGGATGTTGCAAAAGTAAATTGTTTTCTACTTTGGGCTTTGTTCACATCTGCTTGAAAGGCTTCTTGAGGATCCTGTATCACCGCATTATAGGTGAATGATGTCCATTGGTGTTGACCATGCCAGGGATCTGGCAGATCCATAAATCCGTTGTGAACACAACCTTGGAGCAATCAAATGTTGTGTTTACCATAAAGATTTACCCCGGGAGATGGTCTACTGCTTTAGACCAGACCCGATGCACCTTCAGTAATTCCATTTGAGAAACCTAAACTTAACTTAACCAACACTTTACGAGAAAGCCAACTATAACATCACGAAAGGTAATTTTCTTTGTGTATTGACTTATTGTCTTTTATTTTTAGGCTTTTAAACAACAATCAAATCAAACGGATCCCAAGTGGAGCTTTTCAAGATCTAGAGAACCTCAAATACCTGTAAGTGGTGCTTCCGTTGGCTTTGGTAAAACTGTGCAATGTAAAGGATTCAGCTTCCAAAAGTTGTACTGACTTGTATTATGCTTTGGAGTTTTGACGGCTGCATCCTGGTGATGAATGGAGTGGTGTACATGAGTGTTTTTTTTTTTTTTTTCAATTGAGTATTACAGAACCAAACAAGCGTGCTGTTTTGAGGATTGCTGAGGATTTAAAATGTGTGACCTTTACCGTATCTTCATTTGGAGGAACCTAATAATGATCAAGAACCATGTGGGAAAATCCAGGGGGAAGAAGAATTTCGGTTCTTCCACATGTCTCTGGGAGGGAAGTGCTTTTGTACAAAAATTTTGTACAATTTATAAAAAGTTCAAGTAGTTCACCTTTAAACCGCTGAGGGATTAAGTTATGCCCACTTTTGTAGATGAGAAGACCAAATGAACATGCTACCAAAATAATGAGCAAATCAATCATAAATAAGACGATCACCTGAGAAACCTTAAATCCAGAATGTTTTTTTTTTTTTTTTTTCCCCTTTATCCCCCCCCCCCCCCCATATTGCTGTAGAGCTCATTGTTTAGAGCAACCACTGCATTCTGTACTTTATCGGTATGTTGCCATCTTGTATTTAAGGGGTCATTCATTTTATCAAACTTTTTAAATTTTTTTTGTGACTTTTTTTTTAACAGCACACTGATTTATCATTAAAGGAAACCAACCACTTATATAAAGTAAAATGAAACTAAACACACTCATCTATTGCCCTTCTTTCCCTGATCCCGGTGCTTCATTAAGCTTGACATGTTGGGATTGCTGAAAAAAAGTTAGGAAAAGCAGCCTGGGCGTGATGTTTGGTGCTTTGGGCTGTTCATTATTCACACCGCCTCCTCACTCATAAATATTCTCCAGTCCAGAGCAGGAGCAGACAAGGGGCTACTTAAACATTTGAGACTTTTCAGATAAAAGTCTCAACAAACCAATAGACTCGCTTGCCTCATTTAGCATCTGTCAAGCCTAAATCCTTAGAAAAAACCCTAAAAACTAGACAAGTGTTTCCAGACTTCCCCCATTGAGTAATGTTCCCCGCCTAGGCGCTTCGCTTTTGCATTTCTTGTGGACGGTTCATGACCCATTAAGGGTTATTTATAATACCCTGGCGCTGGTGCGCAGGTGTTTGACATCCCTGCCACATACACCAAGAGGTTTAGGTGCAGGGTGCTCCATTTCTATGCCAGGTCCTACCTGCCGTAGAAATAATTGCTGGCTGCAGCGAGTGCGCCGGCTCCCTTCCCTGCCGGCTGCGCCCCCCATTCCCCCTTTGGCATGAAGGTGGCGGAAAAGGGAAAATAATTGCCTAAGTCCTAGCGATATGCTAGCATTTGCGACTATTTTAGTTCTTCTACACCAGTGTTCTGGCACAGAAGTCCTGATAAAATAAGCCCCATTTTTCTTTTTTTTTTTCTTTTGTTATTTAAGTTGTTTTGTGTAAAACGTGAAATATTTAGAGCCGACCATGGCGTAGATCACTTCATTAGGAATAGAAGGCATAATCCTACTTTAATTCTGCATTTCATGGCCACACAAGTTGAGGTTATCTGTATAATCCCCTATAATTGGTTTAACTGTGTGAATTTGAGTCACATCAAATTCTTAGTTATTAAAAACTTAAAAAGCGATTTAACTGTTCATCACAGATTTGTGAAAAAAATATAGAAAATTACACCCATAATTTGTGCTTTCAAATAAAATGAACCATAAATTTACAGTGTGTAACATCCTTTCGAGAGTTTTTTTTTCTCCTAATCGAGTCCAGTTGCAGCTGCTGTCCCTCCGGTTTTGTATGGACAACGTCCAAAGTTTTGATCAGTCACAGACCTACTGATATGGAAGAGTGGAACATGTTGTGGGAGCCAAGGATAACCGGGCAGGAAGTGTGGTTTCTGTTCCCACTACAGTATGAAACTAGGAATACCATTGTGCATGGAATGTAACGTCTCCTTTTTTAAGAACTCCTAGTATGTCTTGTATGTGGGATGGGCGTAAAGCTTGGACTGAAGACTCTCCGTAAAGTAAAAATAAAATTGAGTGCAAATTCTGAGGCTCAACCTTGGATGTGCCAGTGGATCTGCAAATGAGGCCCATTATCATTTATTGGGCAATTCTCTCCTATATGTACAGATTTTACACATATTATGGAATATTAAACGGAACAAATTTTCACAAAATAATTAACTGTTGAATTCTTTTCAAACCTCTACATCCTTTACATGAGGATTTCAGGTGACCACACCCTAAACATGCCATAGGCTCTGATTGAAGAACACACGTGGTACATGTTAAGCCTCATCATCCAGAGGGCTCATAGATTTAATAGGCTAAACCTATTTATAGTAAACTTTTTGGACATTACATTTGGCCTTATAGTCTAATGTACGGTTAAAGGGATTTTCTTGTTAATAAATTTATATTTGGAAGGGTTCTGCAGTAGGCCAGTCCCAAATGCCACTATGGTGCCACTGAAGCCTCCACTTATTCGGTGGCTTCTGAAATTTACTAAAATTACTCATTGCAAAATCTTAGAGGTTGTACTAAATTTGATTGTTACCTCCAATCCAAAAGATCTGATTGGTTGGGGTCAGATTGCTGGGAACCCCTTTAATCATGAGAATGACAGTCTTACTAATTGGTGGAACTTGCAGTGGGTAGAGAAAAAAAATCATTGGCTTGGTAGGAGCGACACCAATGTTTGAGAAATGTGCACATAACTTTTCCAGGATCGGATAAGGGAAACATTCCGTCTTGGCTCCTTTGTAAGGCAGCTCCCTTAACATAAAGCATGACTTTCAAGAAGCCTATTTACATGATGCGAAATAATAGCCACACCAGTATAGCTATTCCAGAAGGAGCAGATTCACAACTGTAGACAGCGCTGTTTCAGTGTGTTTTCATCTTTAATACAGCGTAGGGAACTGGTTTATTTGAGTGAGAGGCTAATAACTAGGACCAGGAAGTAAAAGTTCACCCTAGGGTACATTCACCCAAACGTCAGCGCGCTGGAGAGGAGGAGGGATAAGCACTCCTCACCCCTTTCCTTTCCATAGAGCAGCGCAGGGCCGACCTATGTCCTATTTTTTGCCGTGCATGGTCACGGTGAGGTGAGACGATGTGTGCTCAACGCACAGTGACCGGGCACCATAGTGAGAACAAGACCCCCGTTTCCATGATAAGTAGGACCCGCTGATCACATTGTTATAGCAGCCAATTGGGTACAACCCCTTAAACGTCATGGTGCAGCTTTACCCCAAGATAGACCCTACTCCCCTGAAGTTTATTTTATTTTTTTTTTTTTAAGGTGAGTAAGTGCAATGCAACCAATATGGCCAATGCGGCAACTACTATGTTGTCTTGTCAGGATGCCTCTGTCCCTTCAGCATTGTGTGATGGAAGAGTGGTGACAACATCTTTATGTTCTGAGGGCAGAAGGTTCATATCACTGGCATGTTTTTTTTACTAATAGATGTCTATATGATTATATGCAGCAGCTCACGTCTTGGAGAAATGCAGGTGTGACACCAGCCCTACGATAGCAGAATCTCTACCCCAAGGAGCTTACATGCTTCTCCCAGTATCACACATAATGAATGATGGCATGTTTGACTCGATCAGCCTCTTCTACCGTAGGCTTGTTGGTTGACGTGAGGTGTCTGGACCCTCCGGCGTCTTGTCTTGTTGGAACGTGTCAGATATTATTTCTCAGGATGATCATGATGTCGATGAAAGCACTGAGGACTTGTGTGGCTGTGTTATAGTGTATTACACGCTTGTTATTTGTGTGTGGCTCATTAAAGCTTTGTGTTCATGTGTTTGATGACTTACATGCCTGTGTTCACATATGTCACGTGTGTGGTCTCATTGCTGTAAAAATGAAGTATTATACAGCTGGAGGATCAGAGGAGTCACAATCAGAGTTCCATTGAGTCCTAAACAAAACCCAATGCTGCATTAACAAATGTAATAATAGATCTTTGTGTATATAGCGCCATCATATTCCGCAACGCCTTACAATTGGGGAGTTGTCCATTATAAGAATAAAAATACAAAGTAACCACAAAATAAACTTCTCTGTTCATAGGATCCGCTACTTGAACTTTGGCAAGCATCAGGACACTAATTCGGGCTATGTTGGACACCCCTTTAATACTCATGAATTATCGTAATAACAGACACATTTTTACTATGGGGACTTGGGCAGTCTTGAGCCCTCCGGGTGCCAGAGGTCTCAGGTGACCTTCAATTTGGCCTATTTGGGGTTTTTCCATTGACGGATACCCTAAAGTAATTTGGAGTGCTTCCATAAATATCAATATTTCCTTTCCTATGCGATCTCTTAAAGAACCCAGTCATGGGATATCCTCCAATTTACTTACATATAATTATGATATCATTTTTATGGGCTTCTTCAAATGTACATGTCCACTCCATCACAAGTTTGTTGAATACCTTTCGCTTAATTCTCAAAAATTCAGAATTTTCATAAGTTACCTCCCACTGGGCGTAGTTTACGGTATTGTTTCATGTTCATTCTGCTTGTCTTGTGCATTACTTCTTATGTGTCTTTACTAATCCCGCTGATTGTTTTTTATTTCAGCTATTTGTACAAGAATGAAATCCAATCCATTGACAGGCAAGCGTTTAAAGGACTTGCCTCGCTAGAGCAACTGTAAGTGTCGTTGTACTGTGTGGTCATGTCTAGTGTCTATGTAACTGCTTAAATAGTCAGTCATTCACATGTTTACCGTATATTTTATGTTATCACTTTATCTATTTTATGTTCATTAGATATTGTTGCATATTTATTGTATTTTACTTGTTCTTAGACAGTTATAGCTGCATGTTATATTCGGCCATCTAGCTGGATGCCAAAAATACCCCAGAGATTACAATGTTGGATGTAACTAGTATTAGACCGAAATTTTACTCTAGGATAAATGGTGTTCCCCACTTTTTCCACTACCAAAACTTTTGATCACCCTTGGGTGTCCTTGCCATGAATCTAATTAGCCCTATGGTTAGCACCTGGCTTCCAGGACTCAATCCCCAACCCCCAATAATCACATCTTAATATGTGACAAATCCGTCACAGCCTCATTGCAGGTTCTCTGCTCCTACGACAAAGTAGAAAAAGTGAATGTTCTAAGGAGCTTGAACTTTCGACTGCTCTAAATGCCCCCAGAGAACCGTGATGTTATGCTTTGCCATCGAGGAACAAAATTCTGATTTTATTGATCTTTTAGTCCAGGTCCATTCAGAATTGGAAGTATGAGATGTGTCTGATCACATGAAGGTTTAACCACTGGAACCTCTACCAGTCATGAAAATGGGGGACTGTTCTCCATGATGCTTTCCGAATAGTCCAAAGTACTAGTCCCGTTCTCATTCTTTGAAACACGATAACTCCTTTAGTATTGTATCTAAACACTACAGTATTTAATGAATGAAAAACTTACCCTCCTGTTTCTGCATATGTTTCATGGGAAATAAATGGGGAATACAACCTGAACGCTTACTGTAAGACATTCTTCTGTTCACTTGCTTTAGGCAAGAAATTACAGAAGATTAAAGAACAGGATAATGTACTGCCGTAATCTAATGCCATGACCTCATTCATCTGTATTGCACGTTACTGGCACAGAGAAAACCACAACAAAGGAGCCAATTCTTACTATTTCTGTTTACATGTGCGATCATTTGAGCGATCATTTATATACAGTTTTCCCATTCTGTGTATATGGATTATGTATACTGATTGGTTGCCAAATGTTGTCATGGATCAGTACTGGCAGTTAGTATTTGGAAGTTTCTAAGGTGGATAAATTGCCAGTTTAGGGCTGTGATGGTGAACAATTTTAGGAGAGAGCCGCTCTTGTGATAGATGGAGATCCTAGCAGTTGGACCGCCACCAATCGTGTAGATAGAGGATAACCATTAAACCTGCTACAGTAATTTATTGTTAACTGTTCTGCCATAACTTTCATTGGTATCTGCGTTCTAAGGACATCATTACCATTAAATAAAGGAGGGGACATCCAAATTTTCATTGTAGCTCCCTTCCATGGCCCCTGAACTTGAAGAATCGCAGGGCTTGGAGCAGAAACTTCAATGATGACCCGAATCTCTCCACTTCTCCCTATTCCTACAGTGCAGTGCGCTTAGAGTGGCATGTCCTGGGCTGCAGGAGGTTACCTTGAGTCCTAGTCCTGTCTTGGGTGACGACCTGGATGCCCACAGAGGGCTTTGAGTGCCACCTCTGGCATCCATGCCTAGGTTCCCTACCAATGGTTTTGGAGGTCCTTTAATTCGGTAGTTGCAAACATGTGAAGGAAAATTATCATCCAGGACGAAAGTGATGTGGATGGTGTAACAGTAAATATTTCTCCAATTCTCCCTTTAATCTTTGCGATTAGTTGGGATTCAACCTATGAGAGCACTTCACCTTTATATGATAAGATAATCCCTTCAAAGTCTTTTTGGGGGGGATTAGATAGCGCCCCATCACTTCCATAAATCATAACGGAGGTGGCCCATAATCGTCTCCAGTGCTGTAGAGATTTCCCGTTTCTGCTGATACGCTTTATGGCTAGGACTCGGAGTGGAAGCATTACTGACATCTTCTGAATTTAGTGAGTGGTCTAACGTTACTAACCTCTTTGTTACATTTTGGGCAGATTTATGAATGTCTTTGTTGCCCATAGCAACTCCTCACAACACGGCTTTCCTTTTATATTGTGACACTTTTCTTCCCTTATAAATCTCACCCTTGTGACCCACTTGTGAAATCCTCTTTTTAGAGCTATTGTGTATGGATGTCTATTAACTCTTAATGTGGGTCTTCTCTCTTTTACTCTAGTGCTCACACTGCAGCTAACTGACAACACCTGGTATGGCTATCCTCCGTTCTTTGTTCTTTAGTTTGTTCTTAATTCCATCCCTGCTGTTAATCTAATCCTTCCTTTTTATTATCAGTCAGTAGTCACAGGACATGTGTGCATTGTGCGTTTTGTTTTTGTTATTCCATTTCCAGGTGATTTGTTTAGGGCTTTCAGTTAGAGGGGTTATGGTGGCCATATTAGTTGGAACACAGATTTCCCAAAGACTGGGATCTCTCCTAATAGTAGGATAGATTTAGTTTCACTGTAATTTGTCAGGATTACTCAAGACCCTAGATATACATTTAAAGGGGTTGGACACTTTACTTTACGTTTTTTGTATTGTTTAGGGAGCAGGATATTGGGTCACCTGCCAATATACATCTACTCATACTTCTGCTCTGCTTTTCTGAAATGTAAAGTCAAGTCCCTGTTCAGAAATGTCTTTTACCTCATCAGCCACCCATTCCTGGGTGCAGATAGTCATGTGATCCTTACTATCCATGACCAATCGCCCTTCCAGGACCTAATGATGATATTTATGAATACAAGCTTAAGGTCCTACAAGGTTGTTTGGTCATGGACAGTTGGAATCACTTGACCTTCCATTTGTGGCCATTTTATGGACAGTAATGTTTGGCGGATGAGGTAAAATACATTGTTGAATCAAGGAAGGGGGGGGTTACTTTACATGTCAAGGTAGTGGACGGAATGTTTAATAAATTTATAAAAATATTCTGCCCCCCACAGTATACAAAAGTATGATGCATAGTGGCCAACTCTTTTAAGGAAGTTACCAATAAGATGAGCAATGATGGACACAAACGATACTCCAGTTTCAGGAAGACTGTTAGGATAGTCTGAAAATAAAGGAGATGCAGATAAGAGGGAGGCTAGAGGTTAGAGAAGGGTTAATAACTACATAGTTATAACATAGTAACATATTGTGAGGCTTGGTGGTCTCTTAGGGCAACAAATTTGGCGTTTTCAAGCAATATTGTGCTAGGTAACACATACCCCCTTGGGGCAACTATGACCTCTCTTTAGTTTACAGATTTTATGATGAGGAGTATTCGAATACATTTTCTAGAAAAAAAATATGCTTCCAGTGCTACCTTAATAAAGACATCAGAAGCCTGGTGACAAGACCTGGGATAATGTCCAAACCAGGAAGTCTTTTACTCCAAACAGTATAAATGCTGTCTTTGCAGCTCATCAGTACAGTATAGGAAATATTTTGTCTAGGTAAGAGGCCATAGACATAGGTCAGGAATGGAATTGTTCTCCTATGTATATTGCCTTTGCAGAGGTGTTTATACCTTGTATTTAAGATGCCGGGTCCCCTATATTGTATAAGGTCTCCTGATAGACTTGGCTACATTTGCATTTCATTGCCATACATGTGTCATATCTACATAATAAGAAGTGTATGACTGTACGGAGTTAATGGTATACAGCTGGGCCGCACGATGAATCAACGTCTCTGGTTTCATGGTTGAACTTGTCATTCTTGTTCGTTTTTTTTTTTCTGTTCCCCTTGGCTACATTATTCTTGTATGAAATTCTCCAGCTCAGCACAGTTACGAGTAGAAACATCGCCAGTCAGCAGTTTTTACAGATTTTTTTTCCAATACAGTATCAGACAATGTGTATTTTCTTTTTGTCTAGGTATCTGCATTTTAACCACATCGAGACACTAGAACCGGAATCTTTTGATCATCTTCCAAAATTGGAGAGACTGTGAGTCCCCCTTCATTGCTGCTTTGAAACGTTACGGGTATAGTTGGGGCTACACGGTGACTTCAGCACTGCTCACATTTTTGACACTAGAACCTTTGCTGGCAACTTCCTCAGGATCACAAAGTTGTTTGGTTTCTTTAACCTTCATTTTTATTACACCCAAGGAATAAAGGAAATCTACCACTTGGATGAAGGATTGTAAAACAAGCACACTAACATGGTAATTTGTGCCCCCTATGACAGTATCTGATCTTCTTTTAGTTTCTTATGCCCTGGTTTTTACGAAAAAGACTTTAAAATTATGTAGATGAGCATGAGGGGCTCCGGGTTCCATAGATATTATATTGAGCCTGGAGCCCCTCATTCTCATTTGCACAATTTTAAAGCATTTGTTTCGTAAAAACAAGGGCATAAGAAGCTAAAGGAAGAGCAGATATTGTCACAGAGGGCACACACCAGTATGTAAGTGTGTTTGGTTTACAGTCCTTGTTTCCTTTAAACTGCTCTTTTTCTAATATTTGTCTAGTTCAGCCTAGCTTCCAAGTTGTACAATTTTCTCCGCTCTGATTGGTCAGCACTAGCTATCACTGAAACGGCACTTACTGTAGTGGAAAACGGACCACATGATCCAAACTCATCCGGCTACAATATCTTACCAGGCGACGCATCGACCCTTAGTCATGCAACAGGTTTCATGGCTGAAGTCACTACGTGGCCCTACCCCAATGATGTCTATACAGATATTTACTCTGGTTTTTATCCCCTTAGGTTTTTACATAATAACCGAATCACTCACCTGGTACCTGGAACTTTTAGTCAGTTGGAATCTATGAAAAGACTGTAAGTATGTGACCAGTATGTCTATTTTATTTTATTTTTTTTTGTGTGTGATTTATGCCATATATCACATATATATATTTTATTGTACGTAATTCCATTGGTTTCAAAGATAAAGGATGATGTTATTTGCGTTTTTTACCCCGTACAGTCAAAATGATGTTTGAGAAGGACCTTCACCACTGCTACTTTTCTTTTTTTCCTGTAGCTTCTACTTATTCTGGCCAATAAGTGCCTTAAAAGAAATCTACCATCAAAACCCATCATGATAAGCCAGCGACACTTACTCATAGATCCCAGCACTGTGACTGTGGTAATCTTCTTATATTTGTTATCCATGACCTCCATCCTTCAAAAATCAACTTTTAAAATTATGCTTATTAGACAGGGTCCCTCCATGCTCTAGATTCAAAGGCTATTGAACTGTGCAGGAGCACTAACCCTCCCACTGTGTGAGATTACAGTAGGTATAGTGAGGGAAGGGTGAGTGAGACTTCCCAAAAGAGCCCATGTGTGCCCAATAGCATAATTGTAGAAGATGATTTTAGAAGGAAGGAGGTCATGGATAACAAATATAAGCAGATTACCACAGTCATTGTGCCTGGATCTATGAGTAAGTGTCCCTGGTTTGTCGTGATGGATTCCGATGGTAGATTTCCTTTTGATGCACAATATTAGACAGCAGCCCTGGACTACCCATCGGATGGTAGAGAGCCGATCAGCAAATTGGATGCCAAAATTAACAGAACTTGTATTTTCGGATGATGTACGCTAAGGAAATCATAATATTACTGGAAAACCCCTTGAAGCCTCAGTATTTCTCTTTAGTTATAACTAGAGATGGGCAAGGCGGTCTATGGAATACACTGAAAGATTCTGTACGACCATCTAATTTTTTACATTTAGCCATAAAGCGGTGTGAACAGAGCTTTATAGTTTATCTTCTCAGTCCTACTACCCTATAGGACTTTACTGTCTGTGTTTTTTGTTTTCTATAATGAAGATTGCCCTATTGTCTTTGGTTCAGGCCGCATCTTCAGAAACCATCATTAACCTGTGTGTGTATGTATATATATACTTGGCATTACTTATATTACTTAGTCCTCTCCTTTTGTAGCGCTTTTTGTTGTTGTTCACATGATGTCATAACATTATTACGGACACCGTGTTGATGGTCTTGTCTATCGTAAACAGGCGATTGGATTCCAACGCTCTTCATTGTGACTGCGAAATCCTTTGGCTGGCGGATCTTCTGAAGATCTACTCAGAATCTGGTAATGCCCAAGCAGCTGCTACTTGTGAGTACCCCCGAAGACTCCAGGGGAGATCTCTATCCACTATTACTCCGGCTGAACTGAACTGTGGTAAGTCACTTGGGAAATAAGTGGGTTTTCTTGTGTGCTGATATGAATAACCTACACATATTCATAAAACAATTTTGGAATTTGTTCCTGGGTCTGAATTATTCTTTTGTAGAATAGGAATTCCATTAGGACAGCCCCAGTCCATACTGGTTATCAGGGGTGTAACTACAGAGGTAGCAGCGGCTATAGGGCCCACAGTATCAGGAGGGCCCTGGCATCTGGGGTATTGGATGTGAATTGGGTTTATATATGTTGTATGTGTGTGTGTATATACTGTGTATATGATGTATGGGTGCATACTGTATGTATGTATGTATGTATGTATGTATGTGTGTGCTATATTGAGCCGTGTGACCATGGTCAGATTTCATGATAAGTTATCACAAGCTAGCTTCACGTCCTGTGCTTGCTGGCCATAGTAGTTGTTCTAGAAGCAGTTTGGTTACATCTAGTTCATGTACAGGCTGTAGATTAACCCAATAAAGTAATAATTTGGAATCCCGCCCACACCAAGCCTGAAACGGTGTAGTCGGGGACCAGCCCATGCGATTCCTCAAGGGAGTAGCACGACCGCCTTGCCACCTGAGCTTTATTTTGCAAATTGCATCTGAGGTGATCATACAGCAAGGAAAGATTATGCTAGATTTACTTGTCCTATAAAGTATTGTTGGAAGTTTAAGATGAAAAAATGTTGTGATGGCTCCCTATGCAGAGTACTGCTCCATCTGCCATGGCTATGATGTCCATGGCTATGCGGTAACCAATGTAGAGAATATGTGACTACCAGTATTGACATCCAAATTCTAGGAGTTAGACCAACAGCAGTGAGGAATGTATCACACCGCAATCCCAAGAATCTTAGTGCAGAGTTATGAGTAGTTGACCATCTCAGTGTTGGGGTTTTTTTTTACAACTATGTATTATCCACTAGGGTTTACATACAATGGGTCTAAAATTATCTCCATTTGCAATACAGAACGTCCAAGAATTACATCAGAGCCTCAAGATGTGGATGTTACCTTTGGGAACACTGTGTACTTTACATGTCGAGCTGAAGGCAATCCCAAACCAGAAATCATCTGGCTCCGCAACAAGTATGTTTAATAGAAGACGGCTACAACTTATTGCCAAATGACCCACTTCATCGGCTCCTGTTACTTTTTGTAATTCTTTGTGTGTTTAGATATTGATACAAAGTACAAACTATAATGTTCTGGTCACTGGAAGGTTAACAGTACTAGGAGAAGAGGGTTGCCCACCTGTAGAGTCAGGGCAGGAGCAGAGCGATTTTGGATCGCTGACATTGAAACTTGTGTCCTCAGCTATTGAGGTTAATAAGATTAACATTTTTCTGATCCTGGATGGGAAATGTGAGCTTTCCTCTACAACTGTACTTATAATATTAGTAAACTGCACTCATATACATGTAAACAAGAGCCATTTCAGGACCTTTGAAGGTCCTCCAAGGGTCCGGAAAGCACAGATTGAAAGTGGAAAGAAAGAAGGCTTTCTTCATTCCGCAAAAAACGGATTCTAGTACCAGATGTAGGAAGTGAATTCCAGGCCTGTAAGGACTATAATATTCATAGCAGTCAAGAAAAAATTGTGTGTTGGCCTGGGAGGGGGGGCTGCACAAAAAAAAAAATAACTTGTACTTTCCTTGTGCTGTGCTGACGGTGTACCATGCTGGAGTCCCTCCTGTTTGTTTATAAGGCACATAAGCTCCTCGGGCACACCCACCTGTCACGTCACGCCACCCGGCCTACCGGAAGTTCTCGGAGAGGAGTTTCTGTGCCCTGTAAAAAAATAGGGTCACGGCACGGAGGGACCGTGGCCTGGGACACCGGGAACGCCGGACAAGACAAGTACAAATTTATTTTTTCTTACTCTTGGACAACCCCTTTAATCTGTCCCTGATGAGGTAGCCTGAGGTATAGCCAGTAAACCCTACAAAACCTCTTCCACCTGGTCTATAACCTACCCTGAGTTAAGTCTGGGGTGTGACATGTGCTTCAGCATCAAAATCTTCTAAAAAAAAAAAAAACTTGTGGTTTTGTAGTCTAAGTGTCAGTCATTGGCAGGCAAAGTAGGGTTGTATTTTGGAGCAGTTTTTATGGATGAAGAATGTCTCAAAATCCACTCCAAAAAAACCTTTGTCCCGGGCCATATTTACAGCTTATGCTACCTTAGGCACTGGGTGTGGTCATGCCCTCACTAAGGGCCTGTTTATACTCTACAATTATTATAATTATCGTGTTTCTATAAAAAAATATTATCTCATTTTGTCAGTGTTAATGAAGGGTAAAGTATACAATTAGACTCTGACCCACTCCCTTCCCCCTGAAGCTTCCATAAATTGTGCTCGGTGTTCCCGGTCCTATACAATTTGACCCCTATCCCATACATCATGATATGCTTTGTCCTCCAATAGACCATGAACCACTTGGTCCACACTTCTACAGACCACTATTCCTATACATTGTAATCTGGACAAGTTAAACAACAAGAGTAAATGAATAAATAGAATTCTCCTGAGGACAACTAATGACAACTACAGCCCTGACTAGGTCAACCTGAATGCTCATTGCAGAAAACAAATAAAATGTTTTTAATCCAGAAATGAACTGAGCATGAAAGAAGATGCCCGGCTGAACCTCCTGGAAGATGGTACATTAATGATCCAAAACACTCAGGAAACTGACCAGGGAATCTATCAGTGTATGGCCAAGAACGTAGCTGGGGAGGTGAAGACACATGAGGTCACCCTTCGATACTACGGAGCACCAGGTATAGCTATGTACCGGTTATGAAAATACTATATTCTTTATATGGAGTTAATTTACTTCATTTATATCTGGTTTCTATTCCGTTCAGTTATTTATGTAATGTTGACAGATGGGATTTTTCATGCTGCTGTTGTATATGTAGAACATAAGTTTATTACTATAAATTTCTAGCTTTTATCTTTCGGAACGTCATCTCTTGGCTCTCAGTTTTGTGGTCTCTGTTAAGCCATGTGTTCTAGTTCCCTGCTGAATAAATCTAATTTATTCAGGGCAAAACCCTCAAATTTGAAGTGGAGGACACCAGCCAATCACTGATTGGAGCGGTGACACACCTTAACCAGATATTGGCTGAACAGTCTTTTTTTTAGTATTTTCTCTGCTGTACCAAATTATTTAGGGGTGGTAGCTGATTCTTTGTTCAGATAAATTTTGGTATGTGGAACGCTAGTCTTAATAGATTCCCACCACGGTTCTTGCATGTGGTGCCTTCTGGAGAGTTATAAACCATATAATGTAGTCTGAGGTAGAGATTGTGGTGTACAGTAGTGATTACTGGTTTCATATTAGAACAAGGCAGCAACTTTATGGAGCTACTGATACCAAATTACCAAAGAAAGTCCATAAGGTATATGTAGAAGCTGGGATCTATCAATGCTACTCCAGATTACAACTCCTGGTTCCACAAGACATGGCGTTTCACCTCTGTGTACAAAATTCTCTATGGTTGGGTTATTAATGGGTTGGGGGACACATGGTTCAGATCACAGTGATATATCATTGTGATGAGCCATAACATATGATATTTTACTGAAGTGCATAACTTCTTCAAACACCTCGCTCGAGCATGTGTTTCGCATGTTCAGGCTTCCACAGAAGAAGAGGAAACCCAGGGTCAGGCGAGGTCCTTGGCATTTCTATAAAGTTACGATTTCTTTTGGGTGGTGGGAAACCATCAGATGCAGATGTTGGAATCTGGACACTGGAGACATTGATCGATCCTGAAATAAGCTTCTATCTTTAGCTACATTAGAGTGGTGACCCACTTGGATGCCATCCGTTTTATGAGTCAAGTCTGACTGCTTTTATCTAATGTATTCATGGAGTTTGTATTTTCTCTTCCTGATCCCAACAAAAATGGCAGACCCATTGCCTGTGTGTCTCTATGACAGTGCTGGACACCAGACTAGGCTTTCATCTAGACAGTGACATTCTACTCCACTCATGTGGATATGGTGATCGTGGGGGTCTTCCTCCTACATGATCACTTTAGAGGGATTGGACCAAGTTATATAGAGCAGTTCTCATTGACTCTAAGAGCTACGAAGAGGTGAACAAAGTGTATACGTACAGAAATGTTCATTTCTTTTTAACTTTCATCCTGAACAGTCGGGCCAAATTTTGTGATTCAACCTCAAAATACAGAAGTTCTGATTGGTGAAAGTGTCACGTTGGAGTGCAGTGCAGTTGGCCAGCCACAGCCAAGAATAACATGGACCAGGGGGGACAGGACACCCCTACCCAGTGATCCTCGCATCACTATCACACCTTCTGGGGGACTCTACATTCAGGAAGTGAACCAAGATGATGCTGGGGAATACACATGTTTTGCATCGAATACTCTGGATACTATTCACTCAACTGCTTACATCATAGTCCAAGGTAAGTGCTCAATTGTAGACAATAAAAAGTGAAAAAAAATTATATGTTTAAAAAATTTTGGTTAGGGTTTGATTTTCTTGGTCTTCCCTTTCTGTTTTTTTTTTTTTTTTTAAATCCCTAATATTTATCAGATGACCCATACATATTGTGGAAACCAACTTGGGAATAGTTGTTTAATGAGCTATTTCATCTTGGATTCCCCACACATGTGTAAGCGCACATTGACCACAGGATATTATGCCTTTTCATTGAAAAGTAATCAACTGCCTGACATATTCTGCATGCCCAGTCCTTATTTTTTTGGATATTTTCAGTTATGGGGGAATTGTTACACTCTCGTTTTAATGGTCAAACACTCCACCAAATCAGAAAACATGGTCCCATCCTTTTTCCTTGAAGTGTTTTGAGGTGGCTTTTTTAATCTCCCCATCAGGTCTCTGCCTACTTCATGGAAGCTTTTTGTAAGTTGTAAAAAAATTCCCCCGCAATGGTACAAGCTCATATAAGCGGGAAGGCATATTACAAATTGCTTCCCCGTAGAAGTCAAAGTCCATTTTAGAAAATACCCAATGATTAGATGAAAAACCAAAGGAGACCCCGAAGCAGAACATTGGGAATGTTGACCATTTATACCCTTATGTTCTGTCAGATTTTGTCCTTGTAAAAACCATAGCATTGGAACATGTGCCAAGTATCTAACTTGGAACAGCAGTGACACTGCTACATCTGGATCTCTCCGAACATGGCTACTCTTGTGTAATTGTGTCCGCATTTGTATGTTTAGTTGTCTAATACAGACACGCTTAGTGTGCAGTATAACAGCTGTGAGGTCCGTGTCCAGGATGAGCTGTCCCACCGAATCGCAGTCTTGTTTTCATCAATGTCCTCCCCTCACCTTAAGTGCTTTCAAATAATCTGACTCCCACGTGGGCCAGCTGGCTGCTCTCCACTTTTACAATCAACAAGACCTCCCTCCATATGCGACTGTTACTTCCTTCTCTTAGTCGAAATCTGAAGTTATGATGAGCTTAGTTAGGATCCTCTGACCCAAAAACTGACTGTGCAGCAAAGATCATGTCTGATAATATGTAACGATGGAGTTAAAAATGTTCTTCTCATCCGCGCTACTCCCTTTTCAAAGTGACCTTTGTCATTTATTACAATGGTGTAGGGTCAGTTAGTTTTCCAGTAATTAGTTCTTAAAAAAAAATCTAATTTGACCATAATTCTGATGTTAACCTTCAAGGGAGTTTATTGTTCCGGAATCTTCGCCAAGTAAGAGCTGTTTCGGACACGTTAATACATTTTCTAAGCCAACAGACATTTTCGAGAAATAGAGTTGCATGTGTATAACATTTTTGTAAGTGCCCTAGGGGTTTGGCTACAACTTCTTGTGCTCCCATTTTCTTCTCTCCACATCTTCTAGGCTGCAACTACAGACATGGCCATCCCCATAGTGCACCGAAAAAATATATAATTTGCCTATGGTTATTTCGGAGCAGATAAACAGATTTATGGCAGGATAATTGCCGAATGATTCATCGTTCTTTGTGCAGCGATTTTACCTTGACAGAAAAACATGTCTTAATTTAGCAGGACAATGACTTGTGTAAATGGAAATCTTCCTAGCAAGAACAGAAATGGGGGAAAAACATAATTATTGTCCAACATAAAAGCAAGTCTAACAGTTTGACTTATTGTCGATCCATATTTATTTCGGGGGATTTATCTGTACCTATTTCTTTTCAGCTGTCCCACAGTTCACGGTTGTTCCTCAGGACCGCAATGTCTTTGAAGGCCACACCGTAGACTTCCATTGTGAAGCACAAGGAAACCCACAGCCAATAATTGCATGGACCAAAGGAGGTAAGAAGAAAGTCATAATGGGAAGATATCAGATGTTTCTTATACAGGCTATGCTGTATACTAGACAATCTATACTACACATTTGCTTTGGTTATACGAAAAACATTGTAGTCCTTTTCGTTGCTAGGAAATAGATGCATGAGCCATTCAAGCAAAAGAGCAAACTTGTTGGGCTGACCACTTGTTGGTTGAGAAGCCTATGTATCTACCATCAAAATCAAGATTGATAAACCGGGGACACTTACTCGTAGATCCAGGCACTGTGACTGTGGTCATCTTATATTTGTTATCCATGGCCTCCTTCCTTCTAATATCAACTGCTGCCCGGCTGAGAATCAGGTGGACCCCACATACATTCAGTTGTTGGGTAAATCCCCCAAAATATTCAGATTTGGGCGCCCACCTCTATTAAATGTAGTGCTCCCCTCCCAGCAGTTTGAGTGTCTGGTTAAATATATATTTACATACATTTTCACACAATTAATCAGTGAAGATTAGTAAGAAATATATCAGTACGGAGACTGCAAATGACCCTCTGTAGTCAGAATGATACAAGTTTGGAAGCAGCAAAGTAAAAGAATGCAAAGTGTTTGTAGGGAATCTGGAGTGCGGCTCATGTGTACCAGCCCGCGCCTTCCACCGACCACATCTCATTTATCACTTCTCATTTCTTCAAGTACATGTATGGATGTATTTGTAAAAAGTTTTAAATAAACCTCTATATGAACAGAACATTGTGTAATATATAGTATGTAAGAAGTTTTTTGAGTTTGGTTAGGTTGTTAGGCTCAGTTCACACTTTGCCCAGGCCATGTATATGGATTGGTGGAACCTTATACACACCTTTTACTGCCCAAAACTACCTGCCTCCTCAGGTAGGATGTTAAATATACTCTCTATACTTCCCTTTTTTTTTGCTTAATCTCATCCATTTACCTATAAAAAAAAAAGGTGATCTGCAAATGAGCAGGGAAGGGTCACTATTTGCCTGAGATGAGTCACTCTTAGAGGCTGAAGGAGTGGTGTCACTTCAGATGTCTACCTTGATCTCTCTAGTAGCTAGAACCATTCTTTTGATATCATATTAAAAATATAAAGAATATCATGTTTCAAATCACATCAGATTTGTGGTCCTGTGAGCTGGTGACAGTATCCCTTTCGGTGACTATGGATTGAAATAGTTACCCTTTTTATATACAGCTCTCCATTCCTGATTGTAATTATAACCGTGCATTTCTCTTTAAAGAAAAGTTATATTAAAGGGAACCTGTCAGCAGAAATTGACCTCATAAACCACTACCAGTATGTTGTCAAGCAACTGAACACCTTCCAGATCCTGTTTCTTTCATGACCCAGTGTGATGGCATCATCCCAAAAATCTATTAATATGTAAATTGATTGTATAAAGTCAAGGAGGTGGAGATTTTAACACTGAAGTCAAGCTCTCTCTATCTCAGAAAGCCCCCTTCTTTGTTGAGGGTCCTGCATCCAAGGACATCACTAACCAGATCTCCTGCAGTCTGATGCATGATTTTAATCACAGAGGAGGAGGCCTTTAGAGCTCACAACCTTGACTCCAGTGTTAAACTCTCCGCCTCCTTGACTTTCTACAACCAATTTACATCTCACTTCAAAGTTGAATCTTTCGATGATGCCACCACACTGGGCCATGAGACAAACAGAAACTAGACGGTGTTGTGCTGCTTCACAATATTCTGGTAGTGGTTTAATAGGACAACTGCTGATGACAGGTTATCTTTAAAGAAGAGATTTTCCTTTTTTAATGTGACACCAGAACTGTGTTTCTAGCTGCCATGGTCCAGAAGGCGTTTGAAGTGTCCTCGCCTCCAGTCTGTCAGCTGAAATCAGAATGGAGAAGGAACTGCAGGGAGACAAAGCTGACTGCAGAAGTACATACACCCTCTGTATCTGAATTCAAAGAATTATACCACATACCACATGTCTGACATATTTTGTTGAATGTTTACTTAACTTTACTACTACAAAAAAAAAAATAATGAGGAAATTTCCAAAAACGCAGCCAATTCTATATAAAATACATAATTAATAAAATTAAGGAAAAGTCTCAAATATCATGTATTTTAATTGTAACGATTTACTCTCCGAATATTATTGTATACTTCTATCCATGAAGAAGTTGTGCTTTGTTTTTCTATCCTTTTTCCTAATCCCTTAGAGATTAACATCAAATAAACTTTCCCGAGACGCTTATTTGGATAAGATATCAGTGTTTATTGGATAATGACTGTGTTCCTTGTTAGGAAACCAGCTGTCTGTTGACAGAAGACATCAAGTCTTACCCACTGGGACCCTGCGGATATTGCGCGTTGCTCTACATGACCAGGGACAGTACGAGTGTCAGGCTGTGAATATCGTGGGATCTAGAAGTACCTCGGCCCAGCTGATCGTACAGGCTAGAGGTAAGAGATGCTACCAAGAACAAGGCTAATGCACTGAAGTGAATGACGGACTCTGTATAACTATGTATATTTCCGAAGCCCTTGTTGTATTGCATGTAACAGCAGGACACATGCTTGACCTGCTGCTCCCTTCAGTTAGTGAGAACGGGTCCCCTTATTTTGATCGGCAGGGGACAGTTCTTAATATCAGGAGGGGGTCCCATCTTGGGAGCTTACACCGATCCGATGTTTTTTCCTTATCCTGTGGAAACTTAAAGAGCTTTTCCGACCAAACAAGTTAGGCCCTATCCACAGGATACGTCCTAACATGCTGACCGATGAGGGTCTCAGTGATGAGACCCCACAGATCTTGAGAACCTGGGATCTACGGTGCTTCCCTCCCCAAGATGAATGGAGCATATGAGGGGCATCAGGCCCCATTGGACCCCTCGTTCTCATTATCTGTGGGTTCTCGTCACACAGAACCCCCCCCCACGCATCAGCAAGGTAGGCCTTATTAACTTAACCCCTTTAAAGGGGTGTTCCAGGAATAAACATAATTAATATCCAAATGTGTCATTAAAATGTAAGCTAATATGTAATTTGTTGTTAAATAAAATTTAGCTCACCTTAGCAGAAAAATGTGGTAGACACTATAATGAAGAATTAAAATGCTACTGGCCCTTTAATCTGTTTGTTGACTTTGTCCCAGTGGAGTAGACACCGGACTTAAAATGGCTGCTGGTCGCAGGTCATATGATCATCACTATATTTGTCTGTAGATAGTTTGTTATAGTGGGTTTGATGTCACTGAGGTGACAGCGCCTTTCACGATTAGGGGCAGGGCCATCATGAAGGAGCAGAGAAGCCTCCGATATCTGTGCTGAGGGGTCAGTTCATGGAGGAGAGAAGTGGCCATGTGTGAGGCAAGGACGGGACTGGATGTGCAGGGGGAAAGGACAATAGTGATGTGACTTATTCGGTCTGGAGGGACAAGCGTGATGTATTTACATGGCACTGCAGTTAGAAAGCTGGAGGGAGCATTTGCATGGGTCTGCATGTTGGGAGGCTGCAGGGACAGAAGGGATGCATTTACATGGGACTATGTTGGAAGGATTGACTTGAATGTTGTTAAACTGTAATACCATGCTTCTCCTATCGACAAGAGTGGCACCGTTTTTGGTTGAAAATGCGAATTAGCCTTTGAAGATAACAATTGCCGGATGAAATGTATATGAATATTCTCTAGTGTCCCCACAAACGGTGTCCCCCTCCAACAGACAACAAAATAATACAACTTTTCTTCCTACATCAATGCTACCTAACTCCAGCTAGAATACATAGAACGGGGAGAATTCCGACCTCTGAATGTATCAGGTGTAATGCTCCATATGGAGACTTATGGCATATGGTGTGGACGTGCCCGACTGCCTAATCCTAATGGTAATCTGTGACGTCCTTCCTGCCTGATGTGCTGGGCATTCCGGTACCGCAGACCCCTGAATTGTGTTTGCTGGGGGTGATAGATGAAGAGACATGGCAGCTTCACATCCGGATATTTTTGAGGAAACTCTTTTTCTGGTTAGGAAGGAATTGGCATTGCGATGGATGGCGCTGCACCCCTTCACCCTCTCCATGTGGAGGAAACTGGTCAACTCAGTGATCCCATTTAATTGTTTAGTCTACAAAAGCAGGTGATCCCACGACAAATTTCCTAAAGTATGGGGACTATCTTTGACTCATTGCTCGTTAGATTCATTTACTAATCAGGTTAATGCTCTGGTGAACATTTAACATCTTTCTGCTAGACTTGGTGAGATGCAGTGAGGAAGTGCTATGGTCTTGGCGTGTCACCCTGTTTTGTTTTTCTCTCTTATATACAGTATACTGCGTTAGAGCAATTTGTATACCCCTTTGATAATGCCTTGGCATGACTCTACCAATTATTATAAGTTATCATAACTGATAGCAGAGCCTGATTAAGTTCCGTGAGATCATATTCTTTTGTGTACTTACCACCACTCACCAGACCCACCAAAAATTTGCTGCATGTGGATTTACATTTGCCAAAAAAACATTAAACATATGAGATAAATAGTTTAGCAATTTGAACCGATTTCATCATTTTATTATTTCCACTGTGCTCCAGACTTGGAATAAATGATATTTACCAGCTCCAAGTTTTTCCCGCAATAGAGATCATCTAAGTTGGGCCAAGAAACAGCTGCTGTGGGTAAATGATTCCCACATAGCCACGCAGTGCCGAGGATGTCTAGGAATCTCTAGATTGTAGATGGCTTGATTCCTAGTGCACATACTGGAGCAGTGATCTTACAAATGTTTAACCTTATCCCCATAAAGTGTGTGATGTACTATTCCTTCATGGTAGTGGAAGGATGTGTGAAGAGGGCAGCGTCTTATTTTGCTACCATTTTGAAACTAATTTCTGCCAACCCAAGAATGCCAAATAACACAACAATTGGTTCCATGACCGTCAGGAGCCTATCAGAGGCTCCGACCTATCGGGGGCTCCACGAGGTGTAGTAGAAATGCAGTAAATTCACAATATTCTGCAAGTAAAGAGTGTATATTGTAGCACCGCTCCTCTCTCCAGGGTCTGAGACAGTAAGGCTGCATTCACACGAACGTGTGATATATGCCCCCACAACGGCTATAGGGAATGGGGCCTAAGAGATATATAAACAAGAATCTAACTGAAAAATGTACACAATGGTGCACAAACCTCACTTTGTAGCCTGCTATAATGTACTTTGTCTAGATAAGTTATACCTGTACTTTTATTCAATGAAAATGTGGGCTAGGATTTGTCACAGGATCATTTTTTTCCCCCACTAAATGTTTTTTGTTGTTTTCCCAGTGACCCCTGTTTTCGCTACTGTCCCCAGTGACATGACTGCTGAGGTTGGGACTGAAGTTCATATACCTTGCAGTTCCCAAGGAGACCCTCTGCCTGTTATAACCTGGAACAAGGTAACCCAATATTGTATACATAGAAGGGGGAATTTATCAGTCCACTTGTGTCAGACTGGCATGGTTCACACACAAAAAATTTGGCTTTTAGACTTTTTTTTTTGTTTTTAACACTTTTATGACTAGTACAACTTATGAAGCCCGGCCTCTGGAGTAGGGGTAAAGTCTCTGGAAAAAGGGAGTGGCCTTGTGGCAAAAAGTCTGTGCCCAAAAAAATGAAGACGTGCACCACATATTGGCGCACCCACTAGACCAACTAAAAAAAGGTGCAAAGTAGGACTTGCTGCACCAGAATTTTCATCTTGGCGACTCAATGATAAATTTACCCTAGAGCAGTGGTGGCGAACCTCAGGCCTCAGGCACTCAGGCCATCACCAGAGCACTCCAGGTATCTTCCTACAGTCCTCCAGACAGCCCAGGACTTGCTGTGAACAGAGATATTTTAAAGTGTCAGCACTACCTGGGACTACTGGAGGAGTGGGAAGGTGTGGACAGATCTGGATTACCATTAGAGCTCCTGCTCCGGCCCTGACAATTCTTCCTGTTTATGGGACCCTGAAGGGAAGCTACAATGATCATCCAAATTTCTTCTATTTTCTGCTTTATTGGTTTCTTCAGGGTACTGATATGAATGAAAGCTGCACAGAGTATAAGTCACTAATTAAATTTCTGTGTTGGCACTTTGCGATAAATAAGTGGGTCTTAGTTGTAGTTTGGGCACTTGGTCTCTAAAAGGTTCGCCATCACTGCCCTAGAGTATCTAAAGCTGAGATTTTTTGCTTCCTTTTAAATTGTAGGATACCCCCTGCCAGATATGATGTTAATGACCGATCCTTCAAACTATTGTGTTTATTGGGTCTTTGCCAAAGCGCAGTATGTGCAGCTGTTATTTGTGACCTATCCTAAGAATTTGTGATCTGTATCAAAATCCTGGAAAACAAACCCTTTAAACGCCCATCCAATTTAGATTCAAACCTGAATCGGGGAAGCAAAAACCTGATATGGGTCCACCTGATATGAATGATCCCCCCCCTGTTTTCTTATTATAGGATGGCATACAAGTTACTGAAAGTGGAAAGTTCCATATCAGCCCTAACGGCTATTTGGCTATCCGTGATGTTGGCCCAGCAGACCAAGGCAGATATGAATGCGTGGCAAGAAATAGTATAGGCTATTCTGCCGCAAGCATGGTCCTGTCTGTGACAGGTAAGACACTCTTCATACTGTTTCACTTTAGGTGCCCCGCCATGTGCTTAGTGTCTAATTCCATCTAGAATAAGATGGCTTCCTATGTGCAAAATAATAAAGAGATGGCCATCAATTGGGATTAGTAGTAGCTCACTGTGCTATAAAATTTAAAGGGGTTGTCCAAGAGCATAAAAAACCCATTGGTTGCCGGGAGGGGGCTTGTTAAAAAATACAAATTTTACTTACCTCCACACTCCCTCCTGGCATTCTACGCTGCCATCTCTTCAGCACGGAAGCCGAGCTGTGTTCAGGGTCGTGGCTGGCGACCTTGGCCGTCGGAATCTGGACACAACGTGGCTTCCATGCCCCTGTTTGTTTACATGGGACACAGAGCGGAGAAATGACAGCAGGGGGCGCCGGGAGGGACCCTGGAAGTAGGTTAATGTTTGTTTAATTTATTTAACCAGCCACCAGTGGGGTTTTTTTTACGCTTTCGGCCAACCCCTTTAAGTCCCATATGCGGGATGCTGCCATTGCAATCCTTGCCTGCACCCACCTGATCAACTTCTAGATGTCACCGCATTCAGACAAGCAGTGAAACCTTTTCATCCCTTATCACACTTAACCCAATTTAACTAAAGGCTACATGTTGGCCGTGTGACTGAATATGAGGTGAAAGGACATCTCGGGAGCATCAGTGAACGCCTAAACATTGGGGTTATGAGATGTTGGCTTCTTAGTAATCTGATATTGGGGACTTTTTCTAATGATGGGACATCAGTATTAACAAGAAAAAACTCCTTTTAATTATTACTATTTCTTTCTGGAATAAAAAGGGTGGATTTTATATTCAACATTTTTTTTATTTATTTTTTTTTTTCAAAAACATTACTACACAGTCATGTCAAGCATGACATGATACCTGGTTCTGAGAGGGAAATCCAAGTGTTACTCACTGTTGCTGTACATCTCCGTCTTGTTCTATAATATAGGAATGAAATACTGTCTTTAGCCTCAGGGCGCTGTCCTTTTGTTGTAGTTTTTAATGCTTTTAGTAATTGCTTAAGTTTACGTTGACTGACAGATGCACCTGGAGGTAATGAGGCCTCCATAGATAATTCGTTCAACTTTGATCTTTTAGCTTTTTAGGGATGGTTAACTTTATATGAACTTGTAGAAGCTGTTGGTTGTTATAGGCTGGTTACACCAAGTTTGACCTACAAGACATCAAAAAACATGATGTGGGATTAAGTCAAGCCAGTATATTCCTGGTGTTAAGAAAAAACTATTTTTAGCATTCAGGTTTATAACAAGTGACTCCTCCCCTGATGCTGCCACCCATTTTGCTGCAGGTAGTGCTGCCTGAGGCAAGTGTCTCAACTCGCTTCATGGATGGAGGACCCATTCCTGTAGAAAGTCTAATATCAAACAGTAGTACCTGCCTCCTATGTGCCACCCTATA
Source organism: Engystomops pustulosus (assembly GCA_019512145.1). Classification (NCBI taxonomy): domain Eukaryota; kingdom Metazoa; phylum Chordata; class Amphibia; order Anura; family Leptodactylidae; genus Engystomops; species Engystomops pustulosus. The sequence goes on from CM033643.1 coordinate 20,871,713, forward strand.
CAGAACTATTTGTAATATAATTGGAAACGGCATGACACACGGACCTTGCTACTGTAGTGGCTCATTATTCGGTCACAATTTTGGGCCTACTGGAGCTTTGGTTTAACAGTCAGACCTTGATAATGGTTTTTGCTCTTCCAATTTTTTTCAATATTTTCAATTATTATTGTTGTTTTCTTTTTTTAAGTTCCTGAAGTCAGCCGTACCGGGGACCCCTTTGTTACGGTATCGATTAATGAAGCCATCGCCACAATTGACAGAGCGATAAATTCCACCAGGTCACATTTATTTGACAGGTATTGTTTTTTTTACTTCACAGCAATGTTTATACGGTCTCCCACAATGAAGTTAGACCACATTACCCCTGCAGTCTCTTGTAGTATACAGAAGCGCTGCCAGGAATACATTGTTTACATTTCTAGACTGGCATCAGCGTGGTACAAGCTACAAAGACTTTCCCAAATAAGGCCTCCCTGTTGCTGGCACTTGTGCCTGTATTCAAATACTCGGACGTTGCTGCCAGATTTACTAGGTGACTAAGGATTTCATTATACCTAGTGATGGAAAAAGCAACAAGTCAAGGCCATCATCGTGTCATACCTCACCCAGGCTGCAGTACATTTATTAGTCCACACACTGCCAGTGCTTTATAGCTACCAGGGTGGAAGGGGCTTGAGGCAGTAAACTTAGGCCATTTTATTGTCACCTAGTAATGAGAACCAAATACGTGCAATGTAAATATCACACATTTTGCCACATAGAGCAGAGGGTCGTTGTGCATCAACTACATCGCCCATACGCTTTATGAGGAATCCACAACCAGAAGTAGAGCTGCCTCTGCCCGGATCTGTAATTTAATAATTCTGGAATCTAACTTGTTATAAACTTTATTTTAGTAATATGTAAATTAACTGCAGAGGCTACTGGGGCGTGTATTAGCCTGGCCGGCCACTGGGAGCTAAGACTACTCCACGCCCCAGTAGCCTCTGCAGTTAATTTACATATTACTAAAATAAAGTTTATAACAAGTTAGGTTAGGTTCCAGGATTATTAAATTACAGATTAGGTCCCAGACAGCAGAAGGAACTGGTAGATTCCTCATGGTAGGTTTCCTTTAAGGAGAATCCCGTTATCAACAAACGATTATAAGGCACCTCCTGTACCTCTTGGTGGAGCATGACACTGTTTTCAGACTGATCCTAAAAGTCCACAACAAAGTACATTATACATGAGGGTAAAACCTAAAAACTGTAGCTCAGCAAACTTCTCCCTCTTTCACCAAATGGATTTCGCATAAGGTTTTTTCTTCTAGCCTCAAATTTCCAATTGAATGGTGGCCTGTTTTTTTAAGACGATCCTGACATGCATTTTTTCTCCTTTATTCCTCCACACCGTATTTGATCCACAATCCTTGGAGCTCCTTTTCTAGAGGAAGTAATAAGAGCACCTATCATAGATGTAGATTGAAGTAAAAAGCTTTTTAATATACTTTACTCACACTTGTTTTTAGTTTCAAGAAAACTTTATTGAAAGAGCAAAAAGACGCCGTACAATAGAACAGGTGAAACATATGGCCCTCGCAGGGGGAACAAATCTAAAACCATCTCATTGTATTACTCACATTTGGTTTTGTATAAAATTATTATTATTATTTTATAAAATCCTTGCATGCAGTACGTTAAGCAGCCCACACTCCCAACCCTGTGTAAGAAGCGGTTGTGCGATAGTCCTACATAACAGAAACACGTACTACTGACCAGCCAAATCATTGGACATACACATCCTACAAGCAGAGCACAGAGGATGGACAGTTTTGTGCAGTTTTTTGCTCGTGAATCATTTGAAATTTATTTTTCCTTTTCTTTCAGCCGTCCCCGTTCTCCAAATGATCTGCTGGCCCTCTTCAGATATCCCAGAGATCCGTACACAGTGGAACAAGCAAGAGCTGGGGAAATCTTTGAGCGAACCCTCCAGCTTATACAAGACCATGTTCAGAGTGGTTTGATGGTTGACCTCAATGGAACCAGTAAGTATTTCTTTAGCCAAGTAGGTATCATTACTTTCAAGCTCTCTTCTTAAAAGGAACCTGTCACCACCTTTTTCACAAATTCAGCTGATGAAAGTTTTCCCATGGAGCCATAGTAACACAATGCCAACCTCCCTTTACCTAAAAAATGTTTGCCTCACAATCCCATAAAATGTACTTTGTGCCAGATCGAGCATTGAGTTACCTCAACCGAGTCCAGTGGCCCCTCCCATTCTCACTACTTTATACTCCACCCCATAGGAGGTTACCATTGTGTTAATTGGGCTCTGTCACTAACTGAATTTGTGAAAAAGATGTTGATGTGTTCCCTTTAAGGTAGAGTCATTGAACCAATAACTGTTCCTCCCAATCAGACCATACACATGAACACTTGGTTTTGCTAAGCATGTGTGTGCTTTCAAAGTCTTATTGGGAGGGACAGCAAGTGCAAAACACTGTTGGTGGCCTTTTTCCCAACAGAACTAGCGATCAGGTATGCTTTTTTTAAATGATTTTTTAAATGATTGTACACATAAGAAGGACACATAAAAAAGAAATTGGCCTATCATGTATTAGGAAGATCTAACCCACTCTTTATGTGAAAACATGCATACTCGGCTAGGCGTGTGTATGTGGTACGCAGGGTGTGGTTGTCTACTATGAGTGTTCAAGCAACATCCAAGATCTATGGCCACTTTTTAGGTTACCTTTGATTCTTTTGTCTTTGCTTTGTAACTGGTATTGAAATGGATATGAAGACTCTTTCAAGTTAACCTTTTGACTAGAGTAGCGCAAATGTTGGAAAAAGTATTTTTTTTTTTAATCCTAAACAAGTACAATTATGGCAGAAGCCAGAAAATATTGTAGTGGTTAGTTGATCATTTCTGGGATTGATTTTTCCAATGTTACACTTTTTTTTTTCTTTTCTTGTTTTTTAGGTTATCACTACAATGATCTGGTATCACCTCATTACCTGAACCTAATTGCCAATCTCTCGGGATGTAGAGCTCATAGACGGATAAATAATTGCACAAATATGTGCTTCCATCAGAAGTACAGAACCCACGACGGCACCTGCAATAACCTCCAGCATCCCATGTGGGGAGCATCTTTGACCGCTTTTGAGCGTTTGATAAAATCTGTGTATGAAAATGGATTTAATTTACCAAGGGGCGTCTATTTTGATAGATTATATAATGGACACCCTCTTCCTCTGCCACGGACAGTCTCTACGACTCTGATTGGAACTCATACAGTGACTCCAGATGAACAATTTACTCACATGCTAATGCAGTGGGGACAGTTCCTTGATCATGACCTGGACTCTACAGTAGTTGCACTAAGTCAGGCCAGGTTTTCTGATGGCCAGGATTGCAGTTCAGTCTGTACCAATGATGCCCCATGCTTCCCTGTCATGATTCCACCGAATGATCCCCGTGTCCGAAACAATGCTCGTTGTATGTTCTTTGTGCGTTCCAGTCCAGTTTGTGGAAGTGGAATGACCTCCTTGCTCATGAACTCTGTCTATCCTCGAGAACAGATGAACCAGTTGACTTCTTACATTGATGCTTCTAACGTCTATGGAAGTTCGGATCATGAAGCCCAAGAGATCAGAGATTCAGCAAGTCACAGAGGTCTTTTAAAACAGGGAATCGTTCAACGGTCTGGGAAACCTCTTCTACCTTTTGCAAGCGGGCCTCCAACTGAGTGTATGAGGGATGAGAATGAAAGTCCTATCCCGTGCTTCTTGGCAGGTGACTTTCGAGCTAATGAACAGCTCGGTCTGACCAGCATGCACACGGTGTGGTTTAGGGAACACAATCGCATTGCTGCTGAATTACTCAGATTAAACCCTCATTGGGATGGTGACACCATCTACCATGAGACTCGCAAGATAGTTGGAGCTGAAATGCAACATATTACCTATGCCCATTGGCTGCCAAAAATATTTGGCGAAGTTGGGATGAAAATGCTTGGAGAGTACAAGGGTTACGACCCAAGTGTGAACGCTGGGATTCTGAATGAGTTTGCAACAGCCGCCTTCAGATTTGGCCACACCCTTATCAACCCTATTCTTTACCGACTGGATGAAAACTTTCAGCCGATTCCTCAAGGTCATTTACCTCTACACAAGGCCTTCTTCTCTCCGTATAGGATTGTAAACGAAGGTGGCATTGATCCTCTTCTTCGAGGTCTTATTGGGGTTGCAGGCAAAATGCGTGTCCCCTCCCAGCTGTTAAATACAGAATTGACAGAAAAACTCTTCTCTATGGCACATGCTGTGGCGCTGGATTTGGCAGCAATCAACATTCAGCGTGGACGTGACCATGGGATACCGCCTTACCATGACTTTAGGGTATTCTGTAATCTCTCCTCTGTGCACACTTTTGATGATCTGAGGAATGAAATCAAGAATCCAGATGTTATTGAGAAGCTGAGAAGGTAAGATCCTTCTAAAATATCATCACTGATCACATTCTGGACAGGGAGCAAGCAATAACGAATGTGTGAACTGCTATAAGGTTTTGGCTGTTGGCCATTAGTTGGTGCCTTATTACCGTTTGCCTACATGGCATCTGTGTATTTTATTCAAGTGATGATTTTTCTTTGATGTTTCTAGGTTATATGGCTCCCCATTAAATATTGATCTTTTCCCTGCACTCATGGCGGAAGACATCATTCTCGGTAGCAGGCTGGGGCCTACACTGATGTGCCTGCTAACTACTCAATTCCGGAATTTAAGGGATGGTGATAGGTGAGAATAAGTTACTACCATTGGTTTTTTTAAAGATTTTTTTTTATTGTTGTAGCCCACTTTCCTACATTTAAAAGTAATGGGACCTGTCTGCTCTTGTGACTTGTGTGATTTAGTACACACACACTTGTACCTTATGAAGGTTTAGGCATTTTAATTTACAGACAACTCCTAATTAGACAGACCTCTGGACGCTGATAATATACTGTACTTTAGGACCAGGTTGCAATGATCACCTGTTAGGCCTTAATCACACTGCCGTTTGCTCAGCATGGCCCCTGGAGAAGGGAGGGGAAGTGAGCATACCTCACCCCTCCCCTCTCCATTAAAAGATGCTTGGCCAGCCGGCTCGGTCACGATGCAGTGAGACACAATGTCCTCACTACACTGTGGCCGGGTTCCATAGACTTCTATTGTGACCATGATCTGAATGCAGTTGTGGCCACAGTTACAGCCGTGTAAATGGGGACTAAGAGTTATGCAATGTGTCTACAATGCAGCTTTACTGTTAAAGGGAGAAGGCTAGCTGACAAACGGCTACAGATGGCTAATGAGTGTCAATGAGAGAATTGCTTATTTTGACATCGTGCAGTGCTAGACAAAAGTTTTTATACTTTACAATTGTACCTTAATTGACACCTGGGTGTTACCAGCTGGAGATCTGCAAATCTGTCCCTACAAATTCTTACCCTGTCTGTTCAGTGTTGACCATGTCCGACCATTACATGTGTGTGTAAGAGACTTGATTGATGTTTGTTTTGTTATATTAGGTTCTGGCATGAGAATCCTGGCGTCTTCACCCCGGCTCAACTAACCCAAATCAAGCAGACCTCCCTGGCCAGAGTCCTGTGTGACAATGGAGATAACATCACCAAAGTGCAGCCAGATGTGTTCAGAGTAGCAGAGTTCCCACATGGTTACATTAGCTGTAAGCAGATCCCCCACATGGACCTGCGGCTCTGGAAGGATTGCTGTGAAGGTATGAGCTAAAACTCGGATATTAGTTAATGAGCTTCAGTTTTTTTTTCTTTAAACTTGATTCTGCTTGAAGAGAACCTATAGTCATGGCAATTTTGGACACTAAACCACCCACAGCTCCTTATGTGGTTTAGTTTCCCACATCACCCTTTAGTTTTTCAACTTTGCTCACAGAGACAAAAAAACTTGCTGCCTTACTCTGTCCAGAGCGCCCTAAGCCTGCGAAGTCACACAAGGTAGCCAGCCCAGCGTATGTTATGTGAGTTCGGCAATTGCTCAAAGAAGCCGGGGTGTACTGGGAGGACCAGGGAGCACTAGAGATGGGTCTGATTCACCTCATTGGACCCATATCTAATTAAGCATAAAGGTTTATTTTTTACATAGAGCACATCGAGAGACCTCAAACATGGCGATTTGAAATAGTAAACCACCGATCCACAAGGAACCATGGTTCGTTTAGTGTTCCAAATCAACTTGACAGGTCCCCTTTAAAGGGGTTGTCTGGGATCAAAAATGTTTTCACTATTTGCCCAAAGTGCAAAGGAGTGCTAGGACGTATCCGCCTGTATAACCTATACTAGAAGATATGTGCTCCTGTTTCTACCCTGAAGAAGGGCCCTGGGGAGTGTTTCCAGAGCCCATCAGTGTTCACAGGCTGTTACAATGAGCATAGTAGGTTTCCCCTCCCACTGCACATTCTGCTGGTGCAAGAGTCACAGGCAGAGGGAGAAGGGAGAGAGCAGGGGGAGACTTATTCTGCTCATTGTAACAGCCTGTGAATCAGCAGCAGAAAGTGGCTCTGATAACACCCCAGAAACCCTTTTGGCTTATTGGCATAATTTTAAAAGTTGATTTTTGAAGGAAGAAGGCCATGGATAAAAACAAAACAATTAGATGGCACTAGGGTTTTTTGTTTCTAATCTACAACTTCGGAGTATTGATGTGTATTTTGCTTGTTATAACTGAAGTGTCCTATTTTCTACCAGACTGTCGGTCAAGGGGGCAGTTCAGCTCTTTCTCTGGTCACTTCAGGGGTAGACGCTCCACAGAACATAGCTACAGAGAAGAAAAACCCCAGGAGACTGTATCCTCCAATGAAGTATCCAAGTAAGTAATGAAAGTTTGGAATACTCAGATTTTTGGGGGGTTGTTTTTTTGTTTGTTTTTTTTTTTTTTTAATATTTTTAAGAATTCTGAGGAGGGTTTTTTTTTTATATATATTTTAAGAATTCTGAGGATGGTTATTGGTTACATTCGAAGTGTAGGTGTTATTGACCCTCATCATATTTTACTTTTTATATGTGTGCTTTCTTTTTATGTTATGTTTTATAAAATTGTTTCTTTTTCCAGCAATATAAATGGCACTTATAGCACTGAAGAACCAAAGAATATGCCACTTGTCAGCGACTTTAAGGATTTTGTTCTTGATATGCAGAAGACAATTACAAGTTTAAGAAAACAGGTAAGATCTGCTTGAGGATATAATACATTTTCCTATCCATCTCCTCTAGCATTTCCCATAGGTCAGTATTTAGAACGGCTCTCTGGAGTATGTGGCATGAATAAAGCATAGAGGGGATATACTAGCGTGACTCTTCTCCACCCCCATGACTCCTTACAGGTCGTTTATATGCAGCGTTCAAAGATCTACCGTATATACTCGAGTATAAGCCGAGACCCCTAATTTTACTCCCAAAAACTGGGAAAACATATTGACTCGAGTATAAGCCGAGGGTGGGAAATGCATTGGTCACAGACCCAGCCAAGTATTATCCCAGCGCACTGCCGCCAGTAGTATACAGCCTGCCCCCAGTAGTATACAGCCTGACCCAGCCTGCCCCCAGTAGTATACAGCCTGCCCCAAGTAGTATGCAGCCTGCCCCCAGTAGTATACAGCCACCCCAGCCTGCCCCCAGTAGTATACAGCCTGCCCCCAGTAGTATACAGCCTGCCCACAGTAGTATACAGCCTGCCCACAGTAGTATACAGCCTGCCCCCAGTAGTATACAGCCTGCCCCCAGTAGTATACAGCCTGCCCCCAGTAGTATACAGCCTGCCCCAGTAGTATACAGCCACCCCACAGCCTGCCCCCAGTAGTATACCCCACCCCCTGTCCCCTGCCCCCCATAGTATCCAGCCCCCCCAGCCTGCCCCCATTAGTATACATCCACCCCAGCCTGCCCCCATTGTATCCAGCCACCCCAGCCTCCCCCAGTAGTATACCCCACCCAACCTGCCCCAGTAGTATCAGCCACCCCAGCCTGCCCCCAGTAGTATCGGCCACCCCAGCCTGCCCCCAGTATATACATCCCCACGCCCCAGTATCAGCTGCCCCAGTAGTATACAGCCACCCAGCCTGCCCCCAGTAGTATACAGCCACCCTCCAGCCTGCCCCCAGTATTATACAGCCACCCCAGCCGCCCCTAGTAGGCCCTTCCACCATAGTATACAGCACACCCCAGCCTGCCCCAGTAATTACAGCTTGCCCCAGTAGTATACAGTCACCCAGAAAAAAAAAAAAACTATTTACTCACCCTCCGTTGGCCCATGTGTCAGCGCTCCTCCCCCCGATGTCATCGTGGCTCCTCTCTTGCTTCCTGACGCCGTCTTCTGTCTTCTTTAACATTGCGTTGGGTGCCCACGTTTTCCTCCCGTCGGCGCCTAGTATGACGCGCTGCTCTGACGTCATACTAGGCGCCGCACGGAGAGACAATGGCGGCGCCCAACGAGGATGTTAAAAAGACAGAGGCGGCGCGGAGCAAGAAGAGGAAACCAGAAGAGGACCCGATGACATCGGGGGAGCATCGCTGCGCATCGGGCCCACCAGAGGGTGAGTATATAAGTTTATATTTTTTTTTTAGTCCATTTTTAATTATTTTTTACAAGTCTTGACCGTGTATAAGCCGAGGGGACGTTTTTCAGCACATTTTTTGTGCTGAAAAATTCGGCTTATACACGAGTATATACGGTATTTCTGCATAATGCCAGATCTCCCAGATTATAGAAGGACATGATTGTAATTCTGTCAGTTTCTTGAATCACAGGTATGTGGGCCTAAATCCACATAACTGGATCTCTTTTTTTTTTTATGTTCTTGGTGGGTGCCTCCCATCCCAACCCCCCAAGTAACATACACTAATTTTACCCACATCAAACTGACATGTTGTGTTTGTATATTCAGTACCTGTAAGTGCAGATTTCAAGTAATTTATTTTCCTCATTTTTAGGTTAAGCTTATTGATGCATAGGTTTAAGGGGGTTGTCCACTTTTAGAAAACAAATATTACTTATTGTCTAATGAAAAGTTATACAATTTTCCAATTTACTTTCTGTATCAGTTCCTCACTGTTCTCTTCATCTCTGCTTGCTGTCATTCACCAGAAAACTTCATTATTTTTTTTCTATGGATAAAAACTGATCCCTGTTCATGTGATGTCACACAGGTGCATGGCTCGTCATATGTCTGGTCATGGGATGTCACACAGGTGCATGGCTCGTCATATGTCTGGTCATGGGATGTCACACAGGTGCACAGCTCATTATATCCCTGGTCATGTGATGTCACACAGGTGCAAGGCTCGTCGTATCCCTGGTCATGTGATATCACACAGGTGCACGGCTCGTTTTATCACGCTGCTCTGATTCCTCTGCACCTGTATGACATGACCATGGAATGGTTTTTACCCACAGAAAATCAAAATTAAATTTCCTGTTGAATGACAACAAGCAAAGATGTAAAATATCATGAGCACTTGATACAGAAAGTATTTTATTATTTATTCATTCATAGAGCACTAATAATTCCAAGGTGCTGTACAATCAAAAAGGGGTTCACTTACATTACAAGACCAGAACAAATGCAAATACAAAACTACAGAGGTCTGGGGAGGAGGACCCGGGCAGTGGGGGCTCAAAATCTATATGGAAGGATAGATGGGGACATGAGGCGAGGGAGCAGTTATTGTGTGTTGTAGGTGGGTTTATAGGTTATGTTTGGAAAGTGGGGGACAGTCTGACACATTTTGGTAGAGAGTTCCAGAGTATGGGAGATGCAGGGGAGAAGTCCTGGATACAGTTGTGAGAAGAGCGCATGGTAATTGAGTGGACATGAAGGTCCTGTGAGGATCAGAGATTAAGGGGGTCAATTACTAAGGGGCCGATTCGCGTTTTCCCGACGTGTTACCCGAATATTTCCGATTTTCCCTGTATTCCACGCGATCGGTTTGTGGCGCATCGGCACTGGCATGCACGCGACGGAAATCCCGAAACCCAACGGATTCGGAAAAACCGCCGCATTTAAAAAAAAAATTGGTCGCACAGGCCATACTCACATGCACCACGATGAAGACGATGAACTCCGGGGCACCTCGGCGGACTTCGGCGCAGCAGCGCCACCTGGTGGACATCAGGCGCAGGACCTTCATGAATCGCTGGAAGACCTGAACGCTCGTCAGAGAAGCCACCACTGGAACGCGAATGGACCGGGTAAGTAAATGTGCCCCTATGTGTGCGATATATTGGTTGATTAAGTCAGAGATATATGGAGGGGGCAGATTGTGGATGGCTTTGTAAGTCATCGTCAGTATTTCAAATCTGGCGAGAGGAGAGGCAGAGGAGAAGTGAGGAGACGGATGGATTAGCCGGGCAGTAGATTTAAGGATGGATCTGAGGGGTGTTAGAGAGTTAGCTGGGAGACCACAGAGAAGAATGTTGCAGTAATCCAAGCCGGAGATGATAAGGGCAATTTTGTAGCAATTGAGGAAAGGTCGGATGCGAGAGATGCTCTTTAGATGGATGTGGCACGGTGTAGTAAGGGCCTGGATGTGAGGCTTAAAGGATAAGGCAGAGTCAAAGATGATTCAAGGTAGTGGACTTTAGGGACCGTGGAGAGTGTGTAGCCATTAATTGTGACGGTTAGGTCTGGTGGGAGGAATGTGTTAGGTGGAGGAAAGATGATTTACGTTTTGTCCATGTTTAGTTTTAGAAAACAGGAAAAGATGGAGGATATGGCTGATAGACACTCTGGAATTCTAGCTAGAAGACACGTGATATCTTGGAGAATAGTATAACTTTTCATTACACAAACAATAGCAATATTGTTTGATATCTGACTTCTGGTTAGCTGCAATGCCTCCAGGAAGTCTGCGGTAGTCTTGGACACACCCCCTGACTCATCATTGTTGCTCTCGGCAGAGCTGATTTAATGTCAATCAAAAATAAAAATGTTTTTCTTTCCATCCTTTAGATCAAAAAGCTTGAGTCTCGGTTAAGTAGCACAGACTGCACTGATGAAACTGGAAGGATGCGCACCACTAGTGAAAGATGGAACACAGATCCTTGTACAAAATGTGAATGTAAAGTAAGTAGCAATATTCCTGCTGTCAAACGGAAAAAAATGGCCAAAAAAATTTGGGGCAAAAACCTGCAACTAAGTTATTTCTATTCTATATTTGTTCCTTAAATGTTATTGTTAATCTTTTTTGTTAGACTTTATTATGCATGACCATTTCTACTGAAGCTGTAGGTCGATTGTTGATGGTCCGACTAAGATTACTCTGATGGTGAGGCACGAGTTGTAATATTGCTGAGCAATCCTTAGAATGTCTACAAGTCATCGTGAATGATGTAATTGTTCTTATATGGACGGTGGCATCACTCAGTGGCGGCTGGGGGTGGTGCCCATAGGCTCCAGTGGCCTCTGGTGAGCATATACGTCGCTCAACAGAGAAGTGCGGGATGGAATGACCATCTGCTGTGTCTTTCCATCCGGTGCTTCCCTCAATATGCAACATATTCTGTGCCGACAGAGGCAAAAATGATTCTGCAGTCGGACAATATATGTCTATGGATACGTTCTACGTTAAGGCCTGGAACTTTCCTGGAGTATATTCTGAATGTTTACATAAAAGGTGATGTGACTGTAGCTTAAGTAGTATTCTTGGATCTGCAAATTGGGAGTCTGGCTTAAAGTGTAGTCCAATACAGACCCCCATTATTGTTGTCCATCATAGGACTGCTTTCAACCATCAATTTGTCTGATGGAGCTAAAAAGCTGATGTAAATGTAAGAAGGACCCTTAATGTTTACCTCTCCAATATCTTGCCTTCCAGAATGGGTCCATTACATGCTTTGTTGAATCCTGTCCACCTGCTCCATGTTTAGTACCAAGTAAGAAAGAGGGAAGCTGCTGTCCTGTCTGCACAGATCCCAGGGGGACCACATAATCCACCACATGTCTACGGCTCAGGAGGAGCAGAAGTCGACCAATCCAGGGTTACAGCAGGAGACAAATCTACACTGTGCCATTTTTTTTTATTTTTGCATTCAACACTCCCACAGTATTGTACAATGGTTGTTTTTGTATCATTGTTTCTTTCTTTTATACATAGTTATGCCTAAAACGGTCTCTTTTAAAGGGAAGTATATAAATCAGCGACAGGATATTAACCTTTGTGTCAGCCATATTTTATTGGTTCAAACGCTTCTCAGGTTGGGAATACAAACTGGTGCTAATCCCAATACTCTGTAAATGTCACATCCCAAGTCAGATTGTAGCGACCCCACAAATGGAAACTTCCGATATGTATAAAGATTTTATAGCAATTTTTTTTATCCTGTAGTGATGGCAGTCAATTATTTAAGAGAAGATAATTGTGTTTGCTTCAAGGAAACTGTACGTTTGGTCTCTTTGAGGGGATCTCCAGTTTATGTTATCTCAGGCCCAGCTTTGGTGAGAATGTGGAGGATATATTTGTTTGTTTTTTACCATACATATTGGGTTCTGTGCCCATGATCAAAAAATGTCTATACAATTAAAGGGCTATTCCAGGAGAAGAAAAACCAGCAGCTCCGCTTCACCCAAGTGAATGGGGTCTAGATGCAATACAATATCCAACCTGTAGATGTATGATGTGGTGTTTTGACAGAAGGCGGCCATCTCTGTCTGATCTTGGACCCCCATAAGGGGGTTGTAACAAGGGATAGGACCCCCACTATCAAAAGAATGAATCGGCTATCTCATGTACTCTCATAGACAATAGTTGCTGTTCTCTACCAATCCCAACACTCCCGTACCATGGTAAATAACTGGAGGGCACATGCTGGACCAGACACTCCATTGATCCGTGAGATCAGAAACCCTGATCTTATATTTGTCTGGGGTTCCCAGCTATTGGACCTAAACCAATCAGATTGGATTGTATAGGGAATAACTATCAAACTTTGTACAACTCCTTTAAGGAATTGCACAAATGAAGTGTTATGGCTTGACTTTGTGTTTTCAGTAATTCCCTTGTTTTTCCTACTATTTTTATATATTGTGCCACAAAGTGATGTTGTACCTTTTTATGCAGTCAGAATTCTTCATCGTTGAGACATTTTATAGTCTTAAGTTTTTTTTTTTTATAGTGAACTTGTCTGCTACATTGCGAAGGCAGCCATTTTGTTATCTTGACCAGTATTGAATAAAAATACACTGTTAATAGTGGCCACTAGAGGCACTGTCTTATAGTAAAATTCTAAAGGAAGTTTTCATGGTAATAACATACAAATGGGTGACCTTTAAGAATTGTGGACTCCTTGGTTTACTTTTGAGATATAGAGATAATATTGGTGGCCTAAAAATGCATTTTTACTTGTTATTAAAGAGACTTGCCTACAGAATAAGTGATAAATATATCATTCATGGGGGTCTAAGGTTTGGGATTTGCGACGAGGGTCTGGGTCCCCCATTCTAAGTCTATGGGATGGACAGAGGTGGCAAAATATTGTGATTATCCATGTTCATCCATTTTAATGGATGGTACAGTTCCCCCATTCTCATGATTAGTAGGGTTTTCAGTGGTCAGACCACCATTTGTCATGTACTGTGATGTGTCCATAGCCAAACCCCTTTAATGATTTTGGCTTAGACTTGTAAATTAATGGAAGGACAACAGTTATACCTCATTTCTCCATTGAATGGTGCTTGGTATAGACACTTAAACATGGACTGATGTATTATATACTTGTGTTTATTACATGTTATTACCATCTTTATAATATACATCTGTATTCCATGTTTTTATTTGTATTTGTCGGAGGAACATGGTTTCGAGTTCAAAAGGGCACATCACTAGAAATACCTAGGACTAGAGATGAGTGGATCCGAAGTTTGGGTTTGGCAGCTCCTCATAATTTGGACACGTCGCTTGATGGGCTGAAGAGCAGCCAATCAGGCAGCTTTCTACTATTATCAGTTAGGCATGGCTGTGATTTGTCAGATGGACATAGCTGACAAATCACAACATTGCCTAGTTGCTAGGGTCATAAAGCTGCCTGATCGGTTTCTCTGCAACACAAACGGAGGATGGCAAACTTAAAGTTTGGGTCCGCTCATCTCTACCTAGGACCCATGTTGAAGGTTTGATAGTCCTCGGATAATTTGATCTTTTTGGATGGCCCTCAAGTTTGTTTTACTTGTAACTAGATTTCTAGCTACAATTTGTAGGCTGCAGCACATCTGCTAGGTGGCCACATGTAGAATAGACCTCTCCAAACACAGGTTCACATAATCATCGGGGGGGATCTCTCACTTCACACATTATAGGGGGGATGATGTAGAAGGACATGTCTGGATTTGGATACTCTGGCCAAGACGTGGTGAGAACCCAACCCCAGATGTCCTTCTGTTGGGCCCAGGCTCTAACCCAATACTGAGCCCCAGAGTTCCTGAGGAATAACATCCTATTTGGAGGATTAGAACGGTTTATTTTCTAGGTGTTGATGGAGAAATTGATTCCTAAACTATTTCAATCTGATTTGCTCAAGAAACCCCAGGCTGGCACAGCTATAATTCACTAGTAGGCCAGTACTACTTACCAAAGTACATCATGATTTATAACTCTATACCAGAAATATCAGCACAAGTATTTGCATTCTTCACCTCATAGCTGAAGCATTGTCTGTCCGCTATTCATGTTAGAATTGTCTTTGAGGTTATCTTCATTTGAAGGATAGAAGTTGCTTCTGACACTTGACGTGCAGCTGAGAAACCACTTACACTGAAATGAAATTTTACGTATTGCAGAGTCTATTCTCAGGATGATGTCCTTTTTTGGTCCTTTTGACCTTTTGAATGGTTTACTGTAATAAGATCCTCAGTTCTTAACCTGTTTGGGCCACTGATTTTGCTCATCCTGGATATGCAAGTTTGTCCATTGGCTATTGGCTTGTATTACTGCTCATCCCCATTCAATGAAATAGAGCTCAATTGTAATACCAGACATCAGCCAAGGACCCTGGTGGCGCCGTTTCTCCTCCTGGACAATCCCTTCAATCCCTGCCGGAAGAGCTTATGCATTTTTTTGTGTGTCTTAGCCACAGATAATAAAGTTTTTGCTTTTAAAAACAAATAAACCAAAGAGTGTTCCCAAGACACAATCTATGTACAGGCAGTCACAAGCCTTGGAACACAAAACTGCACCTTCACTGCCAAACTAGTCCAGCAAAAGTAGTTCTAGAAAGGAGTGAGTCATCCCCATGTTTTTCTTACACTTCTTTGTGAATAATGTTCTTTGTTTTGTGGCGATACCTCTGAAATGCTGAAAACTGTGCATATTTATTGTCGGATCTTACCGTTACCAAACATAAGGAGTGCCTTGATCCTATTTTTTATTGTAAACCGTGATTTTTACCAAAGAAGAAATGTTTGCACTGTGTAAGGAATGCTTCTTAAATAAATACCATTTATGAAAATTGTGACCACTGTTACAGAATGCATTCTAATTTTTTTTTTTTTTCCAAATTACCTTATACAATGAAACTCTTTCAATATAATTTTGTGTGGGAGAGGGAAAAGTACTAAGCAAAATTTGATTGCATTCTGGTGTTCTGCGTACCAGGAACTTTAAAGTGAACCTTTCAGCAGGAATGTCATTTTTAGCTGATGACAGGTTCCAATAGCCTATACCATGCTGATTTAAAAAAATGCCTATGTCAGCATTCTGAATAATTTCAGTACTTTATTTTAGTTTATTTTAAATTATCTGGCTCCCTGCCAGCAGCATGTGGTGAGTTCCTGGGGGGAAGGGGCAGCTGCAGCTTGTGTGTGCCTTTGTCATTGTCCTCTACTCCACACTCCCTCCCCACTTCCTGTCATGTGCATTGAGGAGGGAGGGGGATGGTGTGGAGGAGATTAAGGCATGAGGAGACACAGGCACTGTGATAAAAACACCCTGAAGCCCTGTGATTACAGTAGGCAAAGAAAGTGGGTAGTGCTGAACAAATCAGGAGAGGGTGAGACCTGTTCCTGCTTAGTTTAACAGCCTGAAAAGCAACAGCCCACCCAGGCCACTTGTGGCTATTACCACAGTCACGGTGCCTGGATCTATGCCTAAGTGCCCCTGGTTTATCACGATGGATTTGGATAGTAGGTTTTCTTTAAGGACATCTACCACTACATTAGTGATGGTAGAGTGTCCTAAAAAGGCTGCTTGTTAAGTCTAGGGGATTGGAGGGGGGGGGGTGGGCAAGGTGTTTTACATGTATTTCTGCTTTTTAATTGCCAAAGTAATAACTTTGTAAAAGTGGCAGAAGCGCTCGGGCTGATGGTGCCTGAGCACCATCTTGGCTTCTATGGACTTTATAATATGCACTCCCCCTGCTGAAAGCGTTCTCCTGGTGAGGAACTAGGAGGGACCACAGCCTCTCTCCACGCCCCAGCTCTGACGTCACTGCTGGATCCTAGTTCCCCAGCTGGCGGCAGGAGGAGACTTGCTGTGGAAGGTTGTGCATGAATTAAAAGCCGGGGAACCTGAGAGCAGCGGCGGCGCCATCAGCCTGAGCACCTCTGGCACTTTCACAAAGTTATTATTCCAGGCAAAAACATGTAAAACACTGTCCCCCTAGACAGAACGAGCAGCCTATTTAGGAAACTCTACCACCAGTAATCTGGGGGTAGATGTCCTTTTAGGGCCAACAAACAGACCTTGTTGTTTATAGCTACTGTGTCACCGGCATGTGAGGTCTGCTCAAACACCAATCGGTCATAAGGCGACCGCTATTTTGGACTAATCACCAATAAAGTTTGTTTTAAATAGGGCACACGATATACAGTACATCTTCTACTATACATTTTTGGGGAGATACGCTGTTATCCTTTGGGGTCACATCCCTAAATTCTAATGGATATCTAAAAATTGCTGGTCAAAATCTTGTGTCTAATACATTCTGTGCCTAATTGTACATACTTGCTCTACCCAATGTCCCTCCCAGGACCCCAACATTTTGACATTGTGTAAGATGTATTTCACAATCACTTTAATAACTCTATGATGTCATTATTCTCTGAGTTCTAATTTATTCCTGTTTCCTCTAGAGGAATTAGTGTTTTTTGCAGTGCATTCAGCCTCGACCCCTTCCCCCTCCACTATGAAAATGGGCTATAAACAGGATGTTCTCGTAATGTCAGGGGGCCAGGGGTCAGTGAAGGTGAGACGTGTACTTGTTCATTGCTGTGGCTTTGTAATGTACATTTTTTTTGTCTTGTAGGAAGCAAGTCTATGCTTTTTTTTCCCCCTCCTTAGGCTCACAATGTTATATAACGGTAAGAACTATAGTTTACTGTCTTTTGAAAAGCAATGGTTACAGAACTGCGAGCATGAGGTGTAGACCTAAAACCTTCTTCACCGATTCCTTTCATAATTACTGTAGAAAACCATAGAAAACTACAGGTCTGGCCACATTTTTTACAATAATTGTGAACATTTTTATGAATCATTACTTGATTTTTATTAAGTTAATAAAGGTTGAAGTTGAAGGTTGAAATTGAATAATTCGCTTTTTTTACATTTTCTAAAATTAATTTTAAAAAATTAACATTTTAAGCACATAAAAGAATAAGTTAAACATATTTTACAGGATCAATTCTTTTTTCTATATAGCAAAAATGTCCACTGTATCTTCCCTTTTAATTTAAATAAAATTATTGTTAGTTGAGACCCTTTTATGGGTTTCCATCCATAAGGTTTTATTGGACGTCTATTCGCACTAGAGTGGCAACATATCCAAGTTTTCAAATATTGCCCTGTTAACTATTTAGCAGATCACATATACTATTTACAAGTAAATTTTTAGTAATAAAAATTCTATTTCTGAAATGAATAATGCAGAAAGAGTAGCGGACACTATTGAGGTGGTTGTTCAAAATAAGTGCACTTCTAATGGTAGCCATTGCCTAGTAGGAGGTCAGAGGTAAATCCAACCATCTACAGTGAGGCTAGAGCCTAACCCTGAGGAAGAAAGACTTGCTTTCGAGAATGTGTCGGTGGATGATGTTTCTCCCACTGAATTCTCCGTAGCTGCGGTGCCATCACCGGTACCTCCAATACACAGGGTAGCACAGCCACCAGTCAGGGCTTCCACGCTAAGCGTTTCTTTCTGAGGATCACCAAGAGGACATCACTGTCCAGCCGTAATGCTCCACAGAGTATGGACATCTATGGATGAACATTTAGAATTGTACTTACTTGGGAACGTGTGTTGGTGCCAATTTGGTACAACTTTATTGCTACATAGCTTTGCGTTTATCCAGAAACATCTACCCACGGGTTGGTTGTAGTTTACTGTCCCCATACACCAGCTTTAGCCTCCTATGATCCTTATACAGGCGGTCCCCTACTTAAGGACACCCAACTTACAGACGTCCCCTAGTTAAAGACAGACCCCTCTGCCCACTGTGACCTCTAGTGAAGCTGTCTGGATGCTTTACTTCAGTCCCAGGCTGCAATGATCAGCTGTAAGGTGTCTGTAATGAAGCTTTATTGATAATCCTTGGTCCCATTGTAGCTAAAATTTAGAAAATCCAATTGTCACAGGGGCGAAAAATTTTTTTTTGTCTGGAGTTACAATTATAAAATATACAGGTTCGACTTGCATACAAATTCAGCTTAAGAACAAACCGATGGACCCTATCTTGTACGTAACGAGGGGACTGCCTGTATATCATACGCTTATGTATTTCTTTACTGTACACCAGTACATTGCTGTTTTTTGCTTCTGTGTTTCCTTTTACACTGTATCAGTATTGTTCATTGTTGGCTAAGTGACCCGTTAAATGATTCTGGTATATCCGGAGCTCACAGCACATCCAGACCCAGACACATTGCAGACCTAGCACTGGCCATGGATGTTTCATGTTAAGTGATAATGGGAATAGCAGAGCTCCCCGGCTTCCTGCTTGACTCATGTTCTGCGACTAGTTAGCACAGCTTGGCTCTCGGGTCGGTCCTGCCTTTGCAGTTTGTTTACGGAGAGTGACTGTATCGTTGCGAGCAGTAAATAAAACCAGATTCCTTTTTTTTTTTTTTTTTTTTTTTTGCTGTGACCTTAAATTGAGGTGTCATAAATAACACAAAGCTTACTCTATGAAGCCCCCGCTCTATCAAAACCCTGAAAATGTGAACAGAGAATGCCGAGAGCTAAATCACAATATACAATGCAAATTGTTAACATATGAAAGGGCTTTCTGGCAATTCCAAATCTATTATAAACTATTTCTAAAGGCAGGAATTATCTGTAATTTAATAAATTCTCTGAACTTCAAAGACGTTTCTGTGTATAGCTGCCATCCAGAGTATGACATGGGGGAGCAGGAAGTGCGGACCTATCCAGGACCATGAGCCTAAGGGGGGCCCTAAAGAATCTTTTCTAAACACAGACACCAGTTCTATAAACAGTATATGGGGGTCTAGGTCAGGTTTCACATTCAAGTTACACCTCTGGCTATATATAAAATATTTAAAATAAATTTTATATTTTAAGAATGTATAAATGTATTCAAACTTAAATGGAACCTGTCATCTCATTTTTCACAAATACAACTAGTGATAGGTTCCCATAGAGCCATGTTTCCCACACATCCCCATAAATTCAACTTTGTTATCTTACCTGGCATACAGCCAGATCCAACAGCAAGTCAGAAAGGACATGTTTTTGTCAGCTGAGTCCACTGGATCCTGTTTGGTCAAATCCAATGGATCCTTCCCATGCCTCCTCAACATTCAGGACTTTGTCATGTGACCAGGGTGATGTCACCTAAGGTCCTTTACCCACTAACATTTGCAAAATATAACCCATGTATGTATTTGATCACATGAAATCACAGCACAGCATGCCTCCATGGATCTCTACTTCTCCCGAAGCCTCCATTAACCCATCCTGTCATTACATGTGATCAGATTCATACATGGGGTAGGTTTTGGAAATGTTAGGAGGTAAAGGACCTTATATGATATCACCCTGGTCACATGGAGTGCTGAATGGTCGCATGGGACATGGGAAGGAGCCACTGGACTCGGCCAAACAGGATACGCCTCCTCTGACCGGTAGATCTGGCAATAGGCCAGGTAAGATAATAAAGTTGATTTTATATAAAAGAATGGAGGTGTTTAGTTAATGGGGCTAGGTTTGTGAAAAATGTGGTGACAGGTTCCCTTTCATAATATTGTAGTAAACTCATCACATCTAAAACAAATGTGCTTTACAGTCAATATAAAAACTTACAAAGTTTTTTCATACATACTTTTAGGGCACATTAATCTATCAAAAATGAAACCCCCTCCTCAAGAACTCCATCTTCTATGATTGCGAGCATAGAGCCTTTAGAAATTAGAAACTTTGACGGATTTGCACCAGCAGTGCGTCACATGCTATATGAATGTTTCAAATGATACAAGAACACCACTTTACAATAAATAATACACCCACAATAATACACCCACATACAATAAGACTTTGCTCATACAACACTATTACCCAAGACTCAAATACAATTGTCACCCAGTTTCCACATTATATCCTTACACAATTTGTAGACAATACAACCAAAAAGCCCATGATTTTGTTTTAGAACAGGGTAACGAGTACTAAAAGGAGAAGTCTTCCCCTTTGACTTCAATGTCAGGAAAGTTACCTTCTGTTAAAGGGGTTTCCCCATGAAACAAGTTAACTTGATAAGCTTCCGAAGTAAGAAGAGGACCTGTGGGGGGCGTTGGAAAGGTGAGTACATTGTTAATTTTTTTATAAACTCGAGTATAAGTAGAGTTAGGTTTATACTCGAGTATATACGGTAGTCTTTTTTATCAAGGAAGGGCCAAATAAGGTAGAAATTGATTTAAAAATATGTAAATGAGCAGAAGGTGGTCCGGGCTACAGAGGCTACTCTCTGCTTTATTCACATCCCTACCTTGTTCACTGTAGTCTGACCCCGCTCTTCACTGGCTGTTTGCGAGACTGATAGGCAGGTCCAGGCTACAGTGAACAAGGTGGGGGCGTGAATAAATTAATAGCCCAAGTAGTGTTTGTAGCCGGACCGCCTCTGACTCATTTACATATTTTTAAAACGTTTACGTCTATGATATTTGGCCATTCCTTTAATTTTATCTTCCAAATACTGATCTTGTGAAAATATTAAGTCCTGTGGCATTGTACTCTGCCATGGCACTGGTTTTCTGCTGGCACCTACAGCTCATATCCTGCCAAGGTGCTGTGCCATTGGCTGCCAATCTAGTGGCGTTGGTTAATATGTATTAAATGCTTTTCACAGTACAGATATGAACATAAATTGGGATAATGGATAAGACATGTCAAGGAGCTGTTCTTGTCATTTGTGAGCTTAGTAGTGTCTAAGGGGGTTATATCTAAGGATACCATCGGGGGAAATGTTAGAAGATTTTATTACGTGAAAGTTTCTTCTAGGATATCAACATATTAGCAGTCAGCTTCTGAAAAGCAGACTTACGGGCAGATTTACTTACCCGGTCCATTCGCGATCCAGCGGCACGTTCTCTGCGGAGGATTCGGGTCTTCCGGCGATTCACTAAGGTAGTTCCTCCGATGTCCACCAGATGTCGCTGCTGCACTGAAGTTCATCGGAATGCACTGAGCTCCAGCAAGCCGGGCCGGGTGCAGGTAAGCGCGTGTCAAGCGACATTTTTTTTTTTAAAATGCAGCGGTTTTTCCAGATCTGTCGAGTTTTCGTACAGCCACGCCCCCCAATTTCAATCGCGTGCATGGCGAAATTTTCGGATAACCCGTCTGAAAAACGTGATTCAGGCCCTTAGTAAATGACCCCCATAAAGTCTTAAAGCCTCCCAGTGTCAGACGGGGCTCAATGGGTCCACCAGATAAAATGTTTCCTGAGGTCCATCATCCAATAACAATAAGGAAGCAAACAATGAAAGCCTCCAAATTTCGATGGCTTTTTGCTGGACCTGTGAGACCCATTCTTGAAGTAGAGTATGGGCCCACAGGAGGTTCTATAGGTGCACTGGTGGGCCATTGCAAAGCCGAGGCATCAATGTACATTAGATGATGGCAATTGGCTGAATTTACCAATTTCAGCAGATTCTCCCAACAATTTAATGGGCATCCAGCCTCCTGACTCTCCTCCAAAAGCAGATATAAGTGTGAGGAAGGGGGAAAGACACTGTAGCTGTTGGATGAATGATCATTTGACCCACAGATATCTCATTTGTATGATGGGCCTTTAGAAACAACCAAAGGTAATTTTGTGTATGCAGCTACCATGCACATCTATGTAGCTCCATGGTTTCAGACTACACAATGGATCCCATATTAGTCTCTTTCTTTCTCTTCTTTTGTGTGTAGGTAAGTAATCAAAGGGGAACATAAGGACAGAAGAAATATACCAGCATAATCCAACCACAAAGGGTTTACTTATAGTCTGTAACACTGGAGATTTGTATAATGGTATTGATGTTTAATTAGATTTTTTATGATACAATGGGGCAGATTTACTTACCCGGTCCATTCGCGATCCAGCGGCGCGTTCTAAGCGGAGGATTCGGGTCCGGCCGGGATTCACTACGGTAGTTCCTCCGACGTCCACCAGGTGTCGCTGCTGCACTGAAGTTCACCGTCCTATTGTGGGTGCAGGTAAGCGCGTGTCAAGCGACACTTTTTTATAAAAAATGCAGCAGTTTTTCTGAATCCGTCGGGTTTTCATATGGCCACGCGCCCCGATTTCCGTCGCGTGCATGCCGGCGCCGAAGCGCCACAATCTGATCGCTTGCGCCAAAATCCCGGGGCAAGTCAGGGAAAATCAGCGCAAATTGGAAATTTTCGGATAACCCGTAGGAAAAACGCGATTCGGGCCCTTAGTAAATGACCCTCTTTGTCCCAAACAACAAATAAAAGGTACATATAGGCTTTGATATGCTGTGGTATATTACATCTGAGTAAACTAAACCAAGAAAGAAGGATGAGAACCACAGGGAGTCAGGTGATCGCAGCCCAAACATGATAAGAAGGTGACTGTCTACATAAGCTTTGGTGGAGGCCTATCCTCGGGCACAATGGACTGTCAGATAAGCAAAATCCACAGCCACAGATTTAATTACATTCAATGGTCGGCTGCCAGGAGTTATTCCCAGACCTCAGGATGAGAGCAGGAAATCCCACATCTGGTAAGGTATTTCCCATTGTTTACCTTAAAGAGTCACCATCCGTTTGCAATTAGCAATGATGTTTGCATGTGGCGAACACACCGAGACCTAAGATACGGACAATGTCATGAGAGGTCTCTGCATTTTCCATGAGCAGATCCAATCTGATTTTTGATCATTTTTATTCTATTTTCTTTTATTTTCAGGTTCGTTATAATAATCTTGACACACAGAGATGTATCCATACTTGTATTCTGGAACCTTGGAGTTCTGACGCCTTGTTCACACGTCTCATAAGTGCCTGTATAAGTGCTGCACACTAACAGGGGTTGTTGGGGATGGGTTTGATTTTTTTTTTATGGGTCCCAGGGTGTTTAAAAATAACAAAGAACCAATATTATCCTCTCTCCATTGCTGCAGTCCAGCACCACATTGACTTTGGTAATCTTCTTATATTTGTTATCCATGGCCTCTTCCCTTCTAATATCAACATTTATAGTTATGCTCATGAACCTGAAGGGCTCCCGTGTGTGAGCTTCACAGACTTTTACACTGTGCACTCCTAATGTGTGTGATTACAGCAGGCAGAGGGAGGGGAGAGTGCTGAGGGAGCAGGGGGGGGGGGCAGTCTGACAGCCTATGAAGCTCTAGCACTGAGAGGCTCCGGTAATGACCCCAGAGGCCTTCTGACTAATTAGCATAAGTTGATTTTAGAAGGAGGGAGGCCATGGATAACAGATATAAGAAGATTACCACAGTCACGGTGCCTGGATCTATGAGTAATGTCCCTGGTTTATCATGATGGATTCTGATGGTAGATTTCTTTTAAGTATACAGCTCTTATACTGACTGGGGTCCATAGAAAAAAAACCACACACCTGACAACCCCTTTAAGGCATCCACACTTGAATGATATGCCAGTAAATTTTGGTGTGACAGGTCCACCGTCTAATGTGTTAAAGGGGTTTTCCCACAAAGGCAAGTTAGGCCCTATGCCGTGGATAGAGCATATCTTGACTTTGTGGGTAAAACCCTTTAAGTAGGATGGTAGACAAGTGGAATTTCTATTCTTTGCTTACAGTAGACATTCTGGGAAAGAAATATTTGGAAGTTGGATTTCAACATGCCTGATCCTTTGTTTAAGGCCTCATGCACATGACTATTACGGAGACCTTGATCTGGCCGCAAAATTTGTGGCCATATCACGGGCCCCATAGAGATCTATGGCAATGGTTCATGGTGCGTTAATGGTGAACTCTGTGTCTCACCGCACCGTGGCCCCTCCAGGCAAGATATATGACATGTCCTATATTCTTTGGCTTTCTATGGTGAAAGGTGGTGTGAGGAGCGCTCACCCCTTCGCTCTCCTGCAATTGGTCGTATGCTTGCGCAGGTTATGGACCAGGGGGCACGCGTTCGTGTGCATCCAGCCTAAAACGGAGATATGTCACCACTGGAAGTATATGACCGAGCCAAGCACGTGTGTGTTTAGCGTTGAAGAGGAACAGCTGTTGGCTGAAGAAGCATCTGACAGCTATCTAATGAGTAATGGCGCACCACCAGCCCCACTACATGATCATCTCATCACTGCACATCATGCATAGGACAAAAGGGAGCAGAAGTTTTCTGCAGGACCCAGTTATTAAAATTTTTCTAGCATTGAACTGTGGAATGTTTTTGGAACATTGATGTTAAGACCTTATTTGACTGTAATGACTCTTTAAGTAGCTTTAACATCCTATATAAACACTTGTGTTATTTTCTATATGTTAGATGACTCAGAGGGATGGATGACTCAAGATAGAACTTATCTTCAGGGCATCTCAGGAAAAACAAAGCGCTTTGTTCCATAACTTATTATGTTTAACGTACATGGAATTTCCTGTGTTTCAGCAAACAAACTAAAATCCCGGAGAGCCCATTTCTTAAGTGCCTGAGATTATGGCCACTGAGACTACAGTATGTACTGAGAGACACAAATATCTAGCGAAACAGCGGCCGCCAATATGGAGACTTCACTTACATTATACAGCTGACACTATTGTACACTATAGGTGGCATGAGTTTCATATCCATTTAAGATTGTGATAGTTGAAAGGGTTGGTAACATACGTATGCACCCATCCATTACGGAGTGACATGTATTTCTCTACAAAAGAGAATTGGATCTTTATCTACAACTCGTGCAACACCCCTGCCGATGCAAAGGGTTAATAGGTGTTGCAAAATTGGTCCCTTACCTCACTTGATCACCTCACTAAGGGGTCCCAAGCATGGAAATCTAGTATGGAGCTGTAAGTCTCTGCCTAGGAGGCAAGTGTTAATCTGTGTCCCATTGTTTGCTCTGTGTTACTATGATGGTAGGAGCAAGCTGGTTGGACAGGGGAGCTGCCAGCTCACAGTGGGAGGTTATAAAGTGGCTGGAAAGTTCCATGTTAGTCCAGGGGGTTCCAGTTTAAAGTCAGCCCAGGAAGAAAAAGTGTCTAAGGAAAACTGCCCCCACACCCGACCAGAACAGTACTCCACCACAAAGGACTCCTACACCACTAGTCCAGCCTGAAGCTATTTACCAGGTTCTGTGCACACCTTCCCTAGTATTTGAGCTCAAAACAGCTGAAGTTTTGCTGCTGTTAATGCCATTACCTGTTCCAATAAAAAACAGCGCCTCTGAGTGATCCATGGATCTGGCTGTACACCATCAAGAGCAACTCATCCTTCATCCTCAGGGATCCCTATCCACACACCGGGGTTGCCTCAGAGAGAACATTGTTAGCCTTGCCCTCAATTTTCTTGCACGCACCACCTGCTGGAGATCTTCCAGGCTGTGGACGAGGCATCTGCTGGTTTCGAGGACCCTGTCTTCCTCTAACCCCCGAAAAAGGTCAGGCCCCGGTGGGGGATGTTGCTCTTGCACAAGCCTGATGTCACCTGAAAGATGAGATTCTTATCTTTATTATGACCGACAGCATGCAGGGGCATCATGAATTTGGAGTGGCTGGTTATGATGGCGGCTAGGCTGCAGGTGTCACGGAAGCCTCAGGTTTTTTTGTAGTCTTCATCCGCATCCGCTTTGGCCTGCAAGGTGAAGCAAGAAGAGGGGGAAGCCATGTGTGTAGAAGGTATCCCCCTGGGGCATTACCGATGTAGGAGTCTAATTTCCTATCAGATGTTATGTGGGAGGCGTATAGTGTTAGCAGCAGGCCAGGGACCAAGGACACAAAGAGTGAAGAGGAGATCTTAAAAAACTCACAGTTCCTTTTATTGGCAGGCTGGTAACAGCGGCACAACAGCAGACTGGCAATTATGCCTTGCTTTGGAGGGCTAGCAGGACTGTAGTCTGGCTGACCGTGGCAGTAATAAACACAGTTGGCTTGATGGAACATCAGCGTGCATTCTACTATGGAGCCAGTTTGGCTTTGCTGCCCCAGCAGCACATGGCAGTCAGTGTAGAGAAGTACTATCTCCTGACAGAAGTCAAAGACACAAGACTAAGACTAAGGAACCAGAAGTCCAGAAAGAGAGCAAATTTATAATTTTCTCTATTCTGGATCATTCTGAGTTCCCAGCCAATCAGTCTGCTTGCTAAACTACAGGAAGGTATCTTTTAGGGTAAACAGAAACATTGGCCCTTTCAGGATACAAACAATCATATAAAATACATTCAAATATAATAATGGCTGAGTATCTGAGTTGGGAAAACCCAGTGGGACGATAAGTCCTACTTGGTCCTTAGACAGAAACTCCATGGACCATATTTTGTAATACTGCAACTCCAGGACATTACAAAACCAGAATTGAATATAGGGGTGTCTGAAGTTTAAGAGGGTAACATCCAAAGACAGATCGAAAATAAAAACATCTTTAATAAAAGTTGGCTAAACACTTACCCATACCACTGGCTCAGTTTAGAAACGCATATGATCGGTGACCAGCACCCTGTGTCTTGTATTGTTTAAATGCAAGACAACGGGTGCTGGTTACCGATCACATGCATTTCCAAAGAAGTGCAAATACGATCAGCCTACGGCATGTCACCGTTCACTTTCCATTTTTGGGGTGTCTTTGATTTAGTTTCTAAACGGTATGTGTGACTGCACCCTTCTTTGTCCAAAAGCTATTGCTCCCAGCCCTCTCATACACATGCACACATGCACACCTTGACAGCAGTTTATTTTGGACATGTGAAATCCAACATACCCAATCTATATGCCATAAACTGACATAAGCTGATGCCCACTGGTCGTGGTACGATCTCCAGTGTTACTTACTAGTGCCTAAAGTTAACATATATGTATTGTACTCATAAATTTGTCAGTGAGATCTTGCTTGACAGTGTTACTATTTCTAATTTCTGTTATTTCTGGTTAAAATTGTATAAAAAACTGTAGGGCTGCAGGAGAGACAATTTGTTTGGGAAATTCCTTCCATGGTCATAAAACACAATTAATATATCAGATTTTTCTTCTCTTGGTATAGGGTCATTTGTAATCTCAACTACTTCTTTGTAAATGTCCTTCTGTCATGTAAATCACCACACATACTCATATTCCTAATCCTTTAAGCCTTTTCTATCCTATGAATATTCAGTATAGTGAAGGTTTTCTATCTTAGTGATATTTTATCAGAGAGGGAGCAATAGGAATTATATAGTAACTGATGTCATCCCTTTAAAGGAAATTCTACCACCATCAAAATCCATCACTATAAATTACGGAAACTTATACTCCTGTGGTAATCCCCTTACATTTTTTTCCCTGGCTGCTCCTTCTAAATATCAACTCAAAAATTGATGCTAATTAGCCTGAAGGCTCTTCTGGCCATCAAAAAGATTTTAGTTTTCTTAAATGTAATAATAATTATAATAATACATGTGTAAACACATAATAAAACCTTCATACATTTGGGATCTCAGTGATTGTACTGACCAAAAAGAATGAAGTAGAGGTTTCATTTGTAGCACACAGTGAAAGACCTAAAAAGCCCACAAGAAAATGGTGCAAGCTCCTTTACATGGAAAAATAATAAAAACTAAGTAGGGGATCAGAAAAAAACGGAAATCACAAATGGAAAAGGACATATGGTAGCAAGGGGATAATAGGAGTAGAAACAATGCAGGGATAGTTTCATCTTTTTTTTTATAGGTATGCAAATTAGACTGCAGTGCAATGTGGGCGGGCCTGAACTGTAAAGAGGTCTAACTGTTCTGTAAAATTCTTGAACTGTGATGGACATTTCTGCCTCTGTCCTAGGGTCTTGTACACAGATCTGGCAATTTTGGACACGCCTCTATTATGCACTTGCGGTGTATTTAGCATATTCAGAAGAAGATGATTATCTCTGAATTGGTTTGTGACCACTGGTATGTTTCTGTTCCTATTGAAGGCCTAACATTGGAAGAAAGAATCCCTTTAAGGAGTAGAAGTTTCACACAACACTTAGAAGTAAGTTGTGAGCCCTTTGTTCTCCACCATATGACGGCCCGTTCACATCTTCTCAAACCTTCCTTCCACTGAGAACCTTGTGTTACTCTCCTTATGTTCTGATTAAAGAGAAAGCCTTGTTAGTGATTTGTGGGAATGTGCAGCTCAGCAGAATACGCAGGACCCGCTCCATAGCGACAATCACACACTGGGACTTGTTGGCTGACCTCGCGCTACTACTGTATAAAGTTGTAAGCTCCATAAATAACGGGAGATGGACGGAGTAACCGGGTCACATATTCAAGATTCCTATAAATACTAAAATATTGTTTATTAACTGAATATCCTGCAGCTTTATAGAAAAATCTCACACAGATTGTTTTTTGTTTTGTGCGCGGAATTCCTGGATTTGCTCCTTCTCCTAATCAGTAGACAAACCGTTTCTCTTTTGAGGTTTGTACTGGAGGTTTCTAGAAGTGAAGCCTTTGGAGGAGGAGGATGGAGACTACAAGATTACTGGATTTCATCACTAATAGATTATTATTACTTTTATGCTGTTTAGATGTTATCTGAAAGGCTTTGCCCTGTACTGAAATTAATGGAGAGCCCAAGGTTAGTTGCTCACGACTTAGGTCACTGCTTGAAACTTGGTCTGGAAGTCGTTCACATTTTCCATCTACTACTACTTTTTTATTATTTTCATTTCTATGTTATTTTGCCATTTTCTATATATATGGGTAGTTGTAACTTTATGTATATTATATCTTATGTTCTGTATATATCCCCACTGTTTTAAGGTCACCAAACCGAACGTATAAATTGATGTTTCAATAAAGAAATTGTAATCTTTTGCACACAGTCTTGAGTTCCATAGTCCAACTTTTGTAAATCCACAAGAACTTACTGGAATATCTGAGTTTCCAATAAAAATGTAGCAGGAGTAGAGGCCATGTGACCCTCTGCATTACATTTTGTAGTCATAGAAGTGAATTGAAAAGTGGTAGGACGAGTTTCTCCATTCACACAGGGTCTGCATTTCAAGGGGTCCCAGCACACTTTCAGGGTCCCAGATTACACTTGGGAACACTAATTTTCACACCTTAAAGGAAACCTACCACTGGTGGTAGGTGCCTCGATTATACTTGAGGATAGCCCTTTTAAGGGCTAATCCTCACATCCCTGTATCTTTTTCTTAACTTGTATTGCCCTAATAGCTCATTTTCTAAGAGGCTACTGGGGCGTGGATAGCCGGAGCTGAGACTACACAGGCATATCTACTCCACGCCCCAGTAGCCTCTTGATCCTCCTAGCAGATATCATCAGCGCGCAGCTCCCCTTGTCAGCAAAGCACATGCGCAGTAGCTCCGGCTTTGGAGAAGTGACCATGCAGCCACAGGCCTGCTGTTCTGCACATGCGCAGTAGCTTCGGCTTTGGAGAAGTGCACCCATCTGCAGCCAACAGCTGCTGTTTCCTTGCCAATGCTGCAGTATAGCTTCGGCTTTGGGAGAAGTGACCATGAGCATCCAACGCTGCTGTTCTGCACCTGCGCGTAGGCTTCGGCTTGGATAAGTGACCATCCGCCAGCCACATTGCTGCTGTTCTGCACATGCGCAGTAGCTTCGGCTTTGGAGAAGCTTCGTGGACGAGGGTGCGCTGCTCCTATTAGCTGCGCGCCGAAGATATGCTGTTAGGTGGGTCAAAGAGGCTACTGGGGTGTGGAGCAGCCGCGTCGTGTAGCCTCAGCTCCGGCTTCTTCACGCCCCAGTAGCCTCTTTAGAAAATTAGCATATTAGGGCAATAAATGTTAGAAAAAGATACAGGGGATGGGAGGATTAGCCCTTAAAAGGGTTATCCTCACATACAATAGAGGCACCTACCACTCGATCTACCTTAATAGGTAGATCCGTGGTGGTAGGTTTCCTTTAAAAGTTAGACCTGTCTTTAAGTGTTTTTGATGCCCTGATTCCGAAGATGACACCCGGTTTCCCGCATCACCTCTGCAGTCACTTTGTGTAGTATAGGCAGATCAAACTAGTTGTCACTCAATATTGTGCTAAAGAAGTTCTAAAAATTAATGTCAGCTAAATAATAAATGTCATATTGCTGCTAACACTCGTGGTCACTCAATATTGTGCTGAAGAGATTTTGAAAACTAATGTGACATAGTGGGGCACATTTACTAAGGGTCCGAATCACGTTTTTCCGCTGGGTTTTCCAAATTTTACCGTTTTGCGCTGAATTTCTCCGGGATTTTGGCACACGCGATCGGATTGTGTCGCATCGGTGCTGGCTTGCATGTGACGAAAAATTGGGAGCGTGGCCATCGGAAAACCCGACTGATTCGGAAAAATCGCGCTATTAAAAAAAAAAAAAAATAAGAGTTGCTTGAAACACACTTACATGCACCAGGAATAGGATGGTGAACTGCGGCAGACCTCGGCGCCGCAGCGACACCTGGTGGACTTCGGGCACACGACCTTAGTGAATCGCCGGAAGACCCGAATCCTCGTCGGACAACACGCTGCTGGATCGCGACAGGATCGGGTAAGTAAGTGATTTAGATGTAGATTCTATGAATGAAGTATTTTAAACTCCATTCATGTTCACATCTGAATTTTAAGATTCATATATTAATTATTGCCTCAGATTGAGAAAATATTCC
Source organism: Engystomops pustulosus (assembly GCA_019512145.1). NCBI lineage: Eukaryota > Metazoa > Chordata > Amphibia > Anura > Leptodactylidae > Engystomops > Engystomops pustulosus. Next base: position 20,902,999 of record CM033643.1, read on the forward strand.
AATGGGGTGTATCCACATTTGGGGACATTGGACAATGCATGGTGGCAGAAATCTGAGTTTTGGCTTCCCACCTCACCAATGGAAGTTGATAGGACATGACAGACAGAGGCAAATAAATTGTTGTCTAATGGTGACAAAAGTTTCAATGACCAACCTCAAACATCATGTCCTTCAATATCCAGCTATCTAAAATCCCTAATAGATGGGCAGCTCTAGGCTATCGACAGTCTAGATGGGACATGTCAGATCCAATCACAGTCCTTCCAGAAAATACCAGAGGATTAAGGACAAAGAAAGTCTCATTTGTTTGACACTTGCTCCTCTTTGATCTTACATGGTAGGTGTGATCTCATCCAATGTCCCTCACCCCATTGACTTTAGTCCAATCCCAGACAATTGATGGCCTCTTTGATGTGATGTATTTTCATGGTCTGAGAAAAAGTCTATAATTAAAAAGTGATTTTATCTTCTGATCTTCTTTGTACTTGTTAACTTAAATGTTTAGAAATTTTGATTGGATGATGGAAAAAGAACTGAAGGCCTCTGTACAAGGAAAATGTATGGGCCTCTTCCATTGACAAGTCTATGGGGCAGATTTACTTACCCGGTCCATTCGTGATCCAGCGGCGCGTTCTGTGTGGAGGATTCGGGTCTTCCGGCGATTCACTAAGGTAGTGCGCCCGATGTCCACCAGGTGTCGCTGCTGCGCTGAATTCCGTAGGAGTTCACTGAAGTTCACCGTCCTACCCTGGGTGCAGGTAAGTGCATGTCAAGCGACACTTTTTAAAAAAAAAAAAAATGCGGCAGTTTTTCCGAATGCGTCGGGTTTTCTTATGGCCACGCCCCCGATTTCTGAGCGCCAAAAACCCGGGGCAATTCAGGGAAAAATTGGCGCAAAACGGAAAAATTCGGGTAACCCACCGGAAAAACACTATTCGGGCCCTTAATAAATGACCTCCTATAAGTCTTACCCCCAATTTACTATAGACACTGATACCAGCAGTACCTGTTGTCTGGATTAGACTAACTACAGGGGTAGCAACCATTGCAGCTGCTATGGGTCCCCTCAATGTCAGTATGGGACCCTCAGTATTGGGTGTGAATGCATTTGTGATGTGCATATGCTGTATGTATGTATGTATATAGAGTGTGTATACGGTATATATATTTTTAAGGGGTAAGTGGAGCCCAATTCAGAAGTCCTCTCCTAGTTACGCCACTGGCTCTAATCATTAGTCCTGAAACAGTAAAGGTGCAAAACCAGAATATTGTCGCTATACAAAGGTTTCCATTGTGTGTTGCCAAGATGCCCACAAATATTAGACTGCTACACAATGCCCCTATTGTCCATAGCAAAAAGTGCCCCATAACAACCTGTACCAACCACAGCTATGAGTGTGTGCCCCTGTAACAGAGTGTGGCTGTCGATGATGCCCCTACAACATCCCCCACAGGGGCCTAGCTTTTTCTTGGGGCCTGGAGGCAGCCGGGACCCAGAATACCAGAGTGGCTGGCGGTTGCGGCCTAGGCACGCTGTGGTCACAGTGCTTGGTATGGGGACCGGAGGGCTGTCCTACAGCCTGGCAGGTCTCCAGCAGGTGGTGTGTGCAAGAAATATGGAGGGAGAGGCTGATGTACTGCTTCTCCCTGGGGCAACCCCTGAGTGTCTGTAAGATAGATCCCTGGGTAATGGATGGGGAAGCCCGTGGTGGTAGAAAGCCGTATGCAGGGATCAGACGGAGGCAACGTTGTGCAAATCAACTCACGGTTCTTTATTAAACAACAGGAAATGGCCAGAAAAGGGGAACAGCAGATTCAGATTCTGATACTGGAGTGGTCCTCAGGTATAAAGCACCAGCCCGGTAGTAGATGTAGTAGATGCAGGCTGGGATAACTGAGCTGTGTTCAAACTGTGGAAGCTGCGGCTCAGTATTAGAGTCTCCTGACTCAGTTCCTGGGATTGGTTTCTGTGGCAGCACTAATGGTGTGCTCTGCACTGTCTCTCTCTTCACTCAGACCATGTGGTCTGGACTGCTGACAGGCAAAGAAGACCTGAGACTAAGACCATGTGCTCCCCCTGGTCAGGTGGTAGCACCTCTCCAATCACACTCCAGTTTACAATACAGCCACATAATTGGATAACATCTTAAACCTATTTAACTATTGCCTTTCCAGGCAGAGTCTACAGCTGCTATTACAAAATGCCCAGGTTCTAGAACCTTCATAGAGGCTTCGCGACTTCCCCTTACAGCTCCTGACTCGGAGACGGCGCTATTCGCAACTACCAGCCTGCCTATGTATTGTTGCCAAATGTGCAACTTTTTGAAGAAAATGTAATTTTACTGTTTATTAAATTAAGCTATCATGCTTACTTTTCAAAAGTTGCAATTTCCTGGCCATACAATTTTTTGGATTAAAACATTCTTACTAGAGATGAGCGAACATGCTCGTCCGAGCTTGATGCTCGGTCGAGCATTAGGGTACTCGAAACTGCTCGTTACTCGGACGAATACTTCGCCCGCTCGAGAAAATGGCAGCTCCCGCCGTTTTGCTTTTTGGCGGCCAGAAACAGAGCCAATCACAAGCCAGGAGACTCTGCACTCCACCCAGCATGACGTGGTACCCTTACACGTCGATAGCAGTGGTTGGCTGGCCAGATCAGGTGACCCTGGGATAGACTAGCCGCTGGCCGCGCTGCTCGGATCATTCTGTCTCTGGATGCCGCTAGGGAGAGAGCTGCTGCTGGTCAGGGAAAGCGTTAGGGTGTTCTATTAGCTTACTGTTAGGCAGGAGTGATTCTCAAAGAACCCAACAGCCCTTCTTAGGGCTACAATAACGTTCTACTTTTTTTATTTTAATTTGCATCTTTTACCATTTTGTGAGGAATTAGCAGGGGGACTTGCTACCGTTGTGTTTAGCTCTTAGTGGCACACATATCCATAGCAAAGACCGAAGTGGGAAAATTGGTGCTGGGCTACCCTATATCCTGGGGGCAGGTGCTGGGCTGCCCTAAATCTTGGGACAGTGTTCTGGACATACCCATATATAGGAGGGTGTCCTGGGCTACTGTATATCTGGGGGGCAGGTTCAGGGCTACCACATATCCTGGAGGCAGTCTCCAGGACAAACCAATATACTGGAAGCAGTGTGCTTGATATACCTATATAATGGGGGCAGGTGCTGGGCTACCCTATATCCAGGGGGCAGGAACTGGGCTGCCCTATATCCTGGGGGCAGTGTTCTGGACATTCCTATATACTGGAGGTGGGTATTTCTGGGGGGCGGGTTCAGGGCTGCCATATAGCCTGGAGACAGTCTCCTGGACAAACCAATATGCTGGTGCTACCCTGTATCCTGGGGGCAGGTGCTGGGCTGCCCTATATCCTGGGGGCAAGTGCTGGGTTGCCCTATATCCTGCAGTAAGTGTCCTGGACAAACCAATATACTGGGGGCAATGTGCTTGACATACCTAAATACTGGAGGCAGGTGCTGGGTTAATCTATATCTTGAGGGCAGGTGCTGGGCTACCCTGTATCCTGGGGGCAGGTGCTGGGCTACCGTATATCTTGAGGGCAGGTGCTGGACTACCCTGTATCCTGAGGGCAGGTGCTGGGCTGCCCTATATCCTGGTGGAAATGTTCTAGACCTACCTATATACTAGGGCAGGTGGTGGGCTACCTTACATATTGGGAGGAGGCTGCTGGTAATTTCATCAGTGAGGAGAAGCTGTGCCCGATGCATTTTCCAGCCTCCGCTTATAAGTTTTCCCAGTTTTTTGTGGTATAGTTAGGTGCTTCAACTTATATTTGGGTCAGCCTATACTTGATATGCGGTATATGCAGTATTTCCTACCCCACACTCCTTTGGCACAGCATGCATGGGATGGATGTGCCGCTATAGTGCGTCCACACCTGCCAATACTTCTAAGCAGGACACAAGCAGCTACTGATCTGCACAAGTAAATGAGAAGTTGTATTTAAGATGAGCAGAGCACGTAATTTTGGGAGAAATGTTTTACAGTCTTGTTTATGGGATGCGAGCCACAGCAATAGATTCCTCTTTAATCAGGTATTTTATATTCCTTCAATGATTATTTATTAGTGAATGTACTTTCAGGTTCATGGAAATGCACCAACAACTGCATAAAATGTGGATTTTACATTCAGAATGGGTTCGAAAAGCCGCAGTGTAAATGTCATGCTCTGATTTTGGGGGAAGGTGATTATACAATCTCCAGCAATGCTAATCCTTACACATGATTTTTTTTTAAGCCAAAAGAACTGGACTTGAGGGAGTCAAAATATTCATGGGTTCCCTATATCTAAATATGGAATAATTATCATCAGAAAGGGAGTTCAGAAGTATTAATCAGTTTTTCAATCCCTTATCTCCGGGAATCTTTTCCCAGTTGACCTGGATCCCATTTAGTTGTTGTCACCATTCATAATGATAATTCATGGACTTTGGTGCAACTAACTTGCACTAATTTATATGTGAATAAGTTGAGAAGAAACAAGAAACAGTTGCATTTCGCATATGAATAAAGTCTGCCCCCTTTGAAAAATTTTCCCTTTAACCAAATGCAAGCCATGTTAGACCCTTTACCTACCATGATACACCTTTACATCATGGTGTGGTTTAGGATGTTTGGAGAGGGCTCATAGGGTGAGGCTTCCTCATACAGGGCAGGTGTCTGCTGTATACTTATCACCTTTAGCTACGTGGTATTAAACATGTTAGAAGTTGCCACAATTACTGCCCCCTCCTGTGACGTCATTAGTGAGCTATCAATAGTCTCTCGGAAACTCCCAGGCCTGTCATTTGCCTCTCTATTTTGCTGCCCTGTATGCCTGTTTACTGGCTCTGCAACTGGAATGGTAACTTTTCCGGCCCCTATATCCCGGTTAGGCAGGGAGCGGGAGGTGCCGGGCTGTGGTGTGGGCTAGGGTGGCATATCCCAGCACTTTGCACTGCCTATGCCAGGTTCATCCACAGGCTATAATGTCGTTCTACACCAGGCAGGAACTGGCTGGCACTGAGGATATATCAAGAGGTTTTAGTGTGGGCCACGTGGCACCAGTACTTTATAAATCTCTGCCGAAGAGTCATAGAGCATGAAAATATAATACTTTGGGGGTTGCTCCAAGCAATTATGATTATTTTCTCCTTTACAACACCTCCACACCAAGCGGGCATGGAAGGGGGAGGGGGGGGGGTTGAGTGGGTTGTCATGTGATGTTTCTGTGCCTGCACACTCACTATAACTAGCGACTGCTTAAAGGGGTTGGCCACTTTACCTCATGTTTTTGTAATTTGTGTGTGGGGGGCAGGATATTAGGTCATTTGACAATATCCATCTATAAATAGTTCTGCTCCGCTTTCTTGATATGTAAAGTGAAGCCTCCTGTCTTTTACCTCGTCAGTCAGACATTCCGCAGATGGAGGGTCATGTGATCTCTAACTGTCCATGAACAATCATCCTGTCAGGACCCTAGTGTTGTGTTCATGAGGTTATGTATCATATGTATCATATGATATAATATCATATGTATATGAAATGTAGCTTATGTATCCTGGCAGGGTGATTGTTCATGGACAGATAGAGATCACATGACCCTCCATCTGCGGCCATTTTATGATCAGGAATGTCTGGCTGATGAGGTAAAAGACAGGAGGCTTCACTCTACATATCAAGAAAGCAGAGCAGAACTATTAATAGATGGATATTGGTAAATGACCTAATATCCTGCCCCTCACTTATACACATATTACAAAAACCTGAGGTAACGTGGCAAACCCCTTTAAGCCTGTAAAGTCACTGATAATAAAGCAATTCTATACCAGGCCAAGTCTGATGTATTCACTGGATCGGAGAGGGCGTGGCTTTCATCTTTCGGCGGTCCACAAAGCACTGGGGTATGATAAATGACCCCCTGGGTCATGTCCTGTACTAAGCATTGCAGTGCATCAGTTTTGCTTGGAGCCCTCCCATAATAGTTTCCTTAATCTGGATTAATAGTACAATCAATGTAACAAGCACCTTAAGATGAAGATCTTCCCATTTGGTCTTAAAGACTACTATTCCCCAAGAGCAATTCCAACACTTTCAACTGAGCAGGTATAAAATTCATTGTGGTCCGGTGCAGCAGCGATATCTGGATTTATGTGGATCTAGGTTTTACCTCCAGCTATGCACAAAGTTTATTTCTTCTCTAACAATTTGTCTTGAAAGAGCAAAGTGTTATTAGTGTGACCAGCATCTCTCAGGCGTAGACAGGCAGAATAAAATACTCTTCATTAATCACTATATCAATATTGGAAGTCACCGCCATTCCATTATTTGCTGTAAATAAATAAACAAAATGTGACATTTGGAAAGAAAACTACCAGAAAAGGGAAAATATCACAGCACACTATTATTATAATTTGCAGGATTTCATTACCCATCATTCAACTCCAGACATTCATTCACATGTCAATAGAAAATATGTGACACAACCATCTGTCAATTTCCATTCTAGCGAGAAAACAGCGAAAAAAAGGCTAAATAAATGAGAGAACCAATCCAAATGTGTTTAGTAAAGAATGTCCCCGGCTGAGAACTGATGGTGAGAAATTGATAGTGAGAGTTAAATGAAATGGTAACCACATTTGTTTTCCTGATGTATAGACGTCATTGGGTGAGCAATGGACTTAAAGGGGTTATTCCAACTTTGAAAGTCATTTCCTACCCACAGCTTAGGGAATAACAAGCTGATCGCTGAGGGTCTAAGTGATGGGGCCCCTACCATGCACTGGAATGGGGACTTGTTCTCATTCATTGATCAAGTAGCTGGAAAAACTGGTAAGGAAGTAATAGCTTTCCTTATGGAGACTTTGACAATTAAGGCAGCCTTGGAGCCGTGTGGAGACTTATAGCCATTGATGCTCCACTGGAGGAAATATGCAAATATATTTTCCAGGATGGAATACCAAAAACTACGCCCCTTTTAGCTACCTTTAAGGTAGCACCCTTAACATCAACCATGACTTTCAAGAAGCCTAAAGACATGATATGCGATTAAAGCCAAACCAGTATATCTAATCCAGAAGGAACACATTTCCAGAGAGCCCAGATAACAGACAGAGAAACTATATAAATCTCCCTCTCTCCGCCACTTTTTAGCTTTCTATGACCCGCACACCCTTATGGGTTGTAGACCGGGCGGGGAGCAGGGCAAGAGGAGGGACCAGCAGTTGGACACCAATCAGCTTGTTATCTTCTATCCTGGAGATATGTAGGTCTTAGCATGCAAACCCTTTGAAGGAAGTAGTTTCAACTAAATGGTAGAACCTTTTAGAGACAAAGGGGGTTATGATGTATTGATGTATCCGTCAGGGTCCTGCTCAGCTGAATTAAAAGTGAAAATTTGCCAGCTGAAGCAAGTGCGCAGGGACAGGAACACCCCGCCGGCCGTGCCCACCCTCCAGTCAGACAGACCCCCTGGTGTGAAGGTGATGCATAAGGGAATATAATTACATACTATAAGCTGACATGGTCTGGAAGCACTGATAAATATCCCCCCAAGTGTCCAAACAACCAATAACCACTTATTTATCACAAAGTGCCAAACTGGCATTTTTAGCAGTAACTTATTAGTCTCTACTCTTTCACAGCTTTTAATTGTATTGGCATCCTGAGACCACCAATACAGTAGAAAGAAAATTGAGAAATTCAGTGTATCACTGTATCTTCCCTTCAGGGACCCCCGAACAGTAAGAATTATTTGGTCCGGAGCAGGAGCTCCAATTATAATTTGGCTCTGTCCACACCTTCTCGCTCTTCCTGCAGTCAACGACACCCAAGGATGTGTCATTGTAAAATAGTATTGAAAGTGGCACATCCTGGACTGCCTCGGACTGCATGAGGAGGTAGGCCTTGAGTCCTGCCTGGGTGTCCACAGAGAAGGCTTTGAGTGCCACCTCTGGCACCAGTGACCCACCACCAGTGGAATAGACTGAGGTTCAACTTGATGGTACTGGATCAAAGTGAAATATATCTACCAAGCATCCCTACCATTATATAGCATTTATAATACCACATTGGGCTCCTCATATTGGGAAGACACAAGGCACCCTTTCAATTTACACCTCTGGAGTGAGAAGGTTTCTTTTTCAATCGTTCAATGTGGATCACGTGTGGTGTGATGACTGAAGTTCCATGATTATTTTGTAGCAATAGAGGTGTCCTGACCTTTGATTTAAACAAGATTTCTATGGTAGGATTGAGCTGTAAGAGAATAAAACAGTATAAAGAAAATAAGCTTCTATGATCTCTTAGATGAGCTGGTGTTGAAGGTGTTGATACGAAGATCAATGAATTGTGTAGAGCATAACAAGAAGAAGCCATCTCAGATGACATTCTGAAGGACAAGTTCATACAACAGGAGGTACAAGACTTGTGTTTTAATTTTAGTATTGCAGTAGTGTTGGTGAGGTGTAAAATTGCATATTCCTTAATAGGGTCATTGAAGGAGACGTAGACAGTTACCTTTTTCTTAGGGGATTCAAGGTTGGATTAATGGTGATCTGTTCATCATCAGATATTAGTTTGGGTGTATTATTCAAATTGTTTTTAAAATTATATCTTTTATATGTTAGTTTACATTTTTTTTGTAACGTTGTTGAGAGTTAGTTGACAACTACGTTGACTATGTTAGTTGTCAACTATGCAAAAACCGTTAAAAAAATAATAGTTCATCCATGACCCACCTCTGGAGACCAGACAAAGGAAAGCTGACAAGAGAGCAAATCAGTCTACAAAGCAAAGCTGGTGAAGGAGCAAGCCTTTCTAAACAGTAAAGATTGTACCAGTCCAAACTGCAAATCTGACAAGGGAGCATACCAGTCCATATTGCAAATCTGGTAGAGTACCAGTCTACAAATAAAAGCTGTTAAGGGAGCAAATTAGTCTACCAAACAAGGCTTGCAAGGGAGAGTTACAGTCCATATTGCAAATTTGACAAGGCAGAGTCCCTGGCTATACAGGAAAGCTTACAATGGGAAATACCAGTCTTTAAAGCAAAGCTGACAAGGGGGAAATATAGTCTACCCAACAAAGCTTCTAATGCAGAGTACTAGGCCATACTGCAAATCAGACAAGGGGGTGTGCTAATCTACATAGTCTGTTGCAAGGGAGGCCACCAGTCTATTCAATAAATCTAACAATAAAGAATACCAGTCTATTCAATAAATCTGATAAGGGAGAGACAAAAAAGCATTCCAGTCTACAAAGCAAATCCAACATAGAATCAGACTAGTCTACATAGCAAAGCTAGCAAGGGAGAGTATATGTATACACAGCAAATCTAACGGGGAGAGTTCCAGCCTACAGAGCAAAGCTGACAAGGGAGGTAACCAGTCTACACAGAAAAGATGACAAGGGAGATAACCATCGCCATTACACCAGTAACCAGCTCACTCACAAGGAGGAAGAACTGGAAAGATGTATTCCTACAAACTTTAGGTGGGACAGCAACTGCACTGCTCACAGCAGTAGTCAGATGACGGCTCTAGTATGGAGGCCAGATAGGACCTACAGCACAGAGACTTTAAGACAAGTGAGACAGCTCTGGGCTTGGGCTTTTAAACTATAAATCTGCAATAAGTTTATGTGTCTCCATTTTAAGGGCAAATGTCATGTGTGTCTGTTGCTTCTTTTGCCTCCTGGTCCTTATTTCTACAAACCTCAAGAGCATCCTGATGCCCCATCTGTGGTGAGACAAAACCTACAAACTGTATGTTTGCCCTAGAGTTACATCAACCTACATCCCCCTTTTCACTGTAGTAAGTCCAAAGCAGAAGGATTGTCCCACTAGCCTCTATGACGCAAGAGCTAGCCATCCACATCATCCACGTTTAAGGAACCAGACCACCACACTGTCACTACCACGTAAGTGACTCCAGCACCATGCATCATCACCGCTGCTCACAAGCTACCTGGACCTGCCGGCTGCATATCAAAGATCTTTAATGATTATAATGTCACTTTTTTGGAATGCAGAGCTAAGTGACCGGGACCATGGGAATAGTAGGAAACGTTCTTATTGCTTGTATATATCATATAGTATCATCATAATAAAAATAGATAATTTTTCAATGTATTTATTCCTGGTTATCAAATTGAACTATTCACCATCTGTGACTCTAAGGGCATCGATGGGTATAATGGTAAAGACATTCTGTCACAAGTAGAACAATCTATTTTTATGGAACTTTTTTTCAGGTCATCTCCAGGGTTAGAGTCAGCAGTTGTCTTGAAGGAGATCTTCCTCCTATTGAAGATAAAATATGGAAAAAATTGTTTCAATATTACTCAATAAGATCTGTAGCTTTATTATGAGTGTGGCTGATAACAGAGGTGTCCATCCTTACTTATCCTCTAGGCTTAAAATACCTCAAGATGTTTTAGCAACTTTGACAATTGCCATTTTAGTCCACGTGTGGTCATCTGTTTTGCGATGTGCATTGCAGCCTGTCAAGGGTTTTAGTGATCAGGTTGTAAAATTTTATTGCATTTGTTTCATGGGAAATTGGAGCTCTAACCAAAGTTTTTTAAAAGTTACAGTGGGCTCATCTATCACCCTTGTTTGTATCTGGAGCCCCAATAAATATGTCTCACATTCATAGCATACCTCCAACTCTCGGCACGTTCTACGTCTTTATCAATTACTTTCATTGCTTTTAACGGGATTATCCAGGCTCTATTTTTTACAATCCCAGGGTGTTTAAAAATTAAAATGATGGTATAGTTATCTCAATCCATGGCCCACCCTGTCACGTCACAAATTCAGCCTGCACCAACTACAGGCTCTGTATTAGTCTGTAACAGGTACACACTGTAGATATGACGTTAACACTTAGCCTCTGTATATCACCAATGATGAAGTTAGAGCTTTGTTGGTTAGTATAGGACCAAGGTAAGAATATATTTTTTAAAAATGTTATACCGATGTAACATCCATGCCAGCATCGGAGGCATCCATGCCAGCTTCTGTCTGCGGTAGATGCTTTAGAAGGCATTGATACTCCCCACTGTTTTATGTGTGTGAACTGAGGCTAGGTTTCCAGGTCTCTTCTGCAGCCCCGCTGTTTCTAGCAAGGGTTACTAGAGTGATGGAAGGCCGTCAGCTGTTGGGGGATGCATACAGGAACTCCTTTTTGTACCTCCCCAGTTCCTATACACCTTGCTGGTTCCACTAGTCTCCTTATTGCCTAGTGTTATTTCTTTGCTATTCTGGTTATCCAACCTCTGCTATGTTTACTCTACTTCTCTCTAGTAATTCAATTCTTTGCCACACCCCCCGATTTCACGTGAAATTCGGCGCCGATGCACCAAAATCCAATCGCGAGCGCCAAAATCCCGGGGCAATTTAGGGTAAATCGGAAATCACAGCGAAACCTGACAAAAGTGCGCGATTCGGACTCTTAGTAAATGAGCCCCAAAGTGATGGTAATCTCTCTATAGCCTAAAAAAGTAGCCTCCTGCCTGTTTACCTGTTGGTGTATGAAGAAGTATTTTGTAAAAACGAGGAATTCTCTACTAGTAGTCCCATCCCAGTATGTGATGCTGCACAACTTCCTTCACTTCTTCTTTTTATTCTATCTTTGCAACCCATGTTGTTCTGGTTATGTACCTACATATTAGGACCTTGTTATCCATTAGTATCTCAGTTATCACAGACTATACATTTCATATAGCAATTTCGCTTCTGGTTTCTACTCTTTATTGCATGCTGTGAATCCAATCCATCCCCATAATGGCAGCTTCTAGGCTAGTTCACTATTTAGATAACGTATGTTCACACTATGCAGAGCTCAGCAGCTTTACTAAAATCCTTATTGGATAACAGAACATATGGCACCAAGGGAAGTAAGGGCAGAGTTTTATAGGAAAAAAGGAGAAGGACTTTTGAAAAGAAGCTTCAGAACAGAAAAAATATCAGGGGCAAGGAAAAAACTGTCCCATTGCAACTTTTTACATGTCTGGACTCATTTCTCCGAAGCTCTTTAGAAACTCTATGGGCAAATCGGACCAGTTTTGATATATGTACACATCAATGAAACCATACATGTATAAAATCGAATTTTACTAAAACTTTCCAAATTAGTAACTTTACCGATTCCACTCCAGTCTCCCACACTGCACAGAGGGTCCATGGAAGCCATTGGAGATGAAAAACCCCATTCAAAAAAATCTACTATTGTGTCTGTTCCTATTACCTCTGCAGGAAGCTTGTTCGGCAACCCTAATTCTTTTCAATTACAAAAAAGTTAAGCAGCACCTTTGTGCTATGGATTGCTCAATACAAGTCATTAGGTAGAGATGTTACTCCAACCTGGTGGAAAAGGCTGAGGACACATCGAGTCTGCGGGTGTCTTGCTGGGCAATGAGGGAATTTAATAAATGCTTAGGCGGAAAATACGGATCAATTGATGTTAGACCTATACTCTGTTCTATTCCTACATATAGAAGCAATTTCCTTTTTTGTTTCTGGCATCCTGAACCTGCACAGCGGGTACCGGAGCAGATATTCCATAGTCATGGAACAAGACTGGAGAACAAGTTGGATGTTTCTAAAGATCAGTCATTGAAATCTTTCCTGTCGTCAAGGCAAGTTTATAACCTATCATTTCAAGGATCTATCACCTGCTTATTTCCGAAGTTTCATAACACAGTAAATATTAGGAGTCAGGTGTCAATACTGTCATTTATATGACTTCATTGTGAAGCTAAGCATCTCTTATTCTGTGTGTGTGGAGGAGGATAGAGATATGACAGGTCTATCCCGCAAACTTACAGGCTCGATGCACGATGGGTGTCAATACAGGCATTTTTCATTTTCAAATAAACGGGGGCCATTATTGGCTGAATTCTATTTTACTTTATTTCATAAATGGGTAATAACTGGGGAAAAAATGCAACCCCTACTGCAACAGGAAAGGAGAGTATGTGATTTTACACCTGATGAAGACTGAAATGAGTTGTCCAGTCCTTAGTGGTATATACTTAAAGGAAACCTACCACTTTCAAATTGTACTTCTAAGCATCACATACCGTGCACCAAACACTTTTTTACCTTATATACTCGAGTATAAGCCTAGTTTTTCAGCACAAAAAAATGTGCTGAAAACCCAAACTCGGCTTATACTCGAGTAAAAAAATATATAGGTTTTACAAGGTTTTTGTGGTAAAATTAGGGGCCTCGGCTTATACTTGGGTCGGCTTATACTCGAGTATATACGGTAATCTTTATATTCAGCAAAACCTCACAAAACCTCTGCCTAATATTTCAGCTTATAATGGGAAAAATCTTTGTTGCACTCAACTAGACCTTCTAATCTCAGGTATAATTTTTGGTCTATGGTCCCGTTCTTTGGTACCATCTTGGAGGACTCCCTTGAGTAGTCTCTTATTTTCTTTATGACCTTATTATTTAGTAGCAGATGTTTCCCTTAATGATTGCCTTTGGAGCAAAGTGTTACTGAGGACTCTGGGGCACATTTACTTACCCGGTACAGTCACGATCCAGCGGCACGTTCTCCGACGAGGATGCGGGTCTGCCAGGATTCACTAAGGTCCGTGCGCCCGATATCCACCAGGTGTCGCTGCTACGCCGAGGTCCGCCGGAGTTCACCTTCTTCGTCCCGATGCATGTAAGTGCTGATCTTGCGACACAAATTATTTTTTAAATCCCGCTGTTTTTCTGAATCGATCGGCTTGTCCGATGGCCACGCCCCCGATTTTGACGGGTGAAAGCCGGCGCCGATGCTGCAAAATCCGTTTGCGGGGCAATTCGGCGCAAATCAGGAATTGCTGGGAAACCCGACGAAAGTGCGCGATTCGGACCCTTAGTACATGAGCCCCATTGTGTCTGGTATAACCTGGGGAAGAAAATCTACAAAGTCTTCATAGATGCAGGTTTCCGACATTTGCAGAGAAAAAAGAATTACACAATCATCTGCTCTTCGATACATTTTGATCAAATTGCATCAGACCACTAACCACTTCACGGTGACCTCGTTTTAGTTGGTCCATTAGCTAATAAGGTACAACATCGTATGGCATCCATCACTGCAACAAGGCGCCAGCAGGGGCCAAGACCCAGCAGCCCACCAGCACCCATACTGGCAGGCATTGCCCCATGGCTCTGGGCTCTGGGTCCCGACCAGCACCAAAACACCTATTAACACCTACCCAATAAATCAAGGTCACCGTGAAGTGGTTAGTGGCTTAGGCAATTTGATCAAAATGTAATTAAGAACCTTGAGTTCATTTTGTAAATGTAGCTCAGTGCTAATAGATCATTGTATGTTGTGTGGATGTGCGGTCCAGTTCTTTTTGCACAGAAAGTTAATTTTCTGACAAAAATGCAGTGCCCCGCGACTCACTTAGATCATGCGCATGTGTCGCTTCCCTGCTCAGATCCGACAGAGTTCACCTTCTTCTTCCTATGTAAGTGCATTGTCTTGGGACACAATTTGAAATTTAAATCCCGCACTCAGTCCAAATCCGTTGGATCATCTGACGGCACCCCCCCCACCTATTTTCCGTTGCATGAAAGTCAGTGCAGCTGTGACACAATCTGATCGCATGTGACACAATCCCAGTGCAGACACCTGTTAAATACCTGTCAAAGCATAACCCACTTACCCAGTCCGCTGCGCTGAAAAGCATCTGAACGCACTCAAGTTTACCGAGCTGGACCAAGTGAAGGTAAGCGCGTCCCAAGCGACACTTTTATTGTTTTAAATGCTGCGGTTTTTCCGAATCCGTCGGGTTTTCGCTCGGCCACGCCCCCCCATTTCCATCGCGTGCATGCCGGTGGAAATCCGATCACGTGCGCCAAAATCCCGGGTCAATACAGGAAAAATCGTCGCAAATCGGAAATATTCGGGTAACACGTCGGGAAAACGCGAATCGGGCCCTTAGTAAATGACCCCCAATGTGTTTTTTATTAGATATGATTTATACTATTAATGGGAAATGCAAAGCACAGAGCAGCATGATCTCATGGACATTTCATCCTGCCCCTTCAGCTTTCATTATGATTGCTGAATGTTATGTCAGTCTGGAAGCAACTGTTAGGTTCTTATGATCCCATGTAAGAGATGAGAAGTAGAAATGACATGGTTGTTATTCATCATTCATACAAGTCAACGTAAGTTGCATAGCCTGTCATTTTGTTCTAAAAAAAAATTAAAATCCTTAGTTCCACTTGATGTCACACAGGTGCTCTGCTCGTTGTATCTCTGGTCATGTGATGTCACACAGGTGCACGGCTTGTTATATCCCTGATCATGTGATGTCACACAGGTGCACGGCTTGCTATATACCTGGTCATGTGATGTCACACAGGTGCACGGCTTGTTATATCCCTGGTCATGTGATGTCACACAGGTGCATGGCTCATTATATCACTGGTCATGTGATGTCACACAGGTGCATGGCTCATTATATCACTGGTCATGTGATGTCACAGAGGTGCTCATTTCTTATCTACCTCTTCATGTGTTGTCTCACATAGCTGCATGGATTATTATAACACAGTGTAATCAAAGCTGTGTGACATCACATGACCAGGGATCAGTGTTTGTAGCATCTACAGGAAGTAAACAATGAAGCCTCCTATTGATTGACCACAGGAAGACATCTAGGATACCATGAAGAACTGATACAGTAAATATATCGTAAAATTTAATACATTTTTGTTACGCAAACAATATTATTTATTTATTGTTATGAGTTTTAATATTCATTGATAAAACAACATCATGATTTGTCCATATTGTGATGAAAGTGTATAATTTACAATACGATTATACAGTCAGATTAGGGCAAAGGTAAGTGAAGAAACACCTACATATAGTATTGACATCTATAGTACTCACATTATTCCGTCAGAGGAGACCCCTATAAGCCATATAATCAATATAATTCGTCTAATTGTATATATATATATATTCAAGCAGCCCACTACTTACGGCAATCTGAGTTATGGACAACCCCTTGATACAAAGAGGTTCCCGGGCTGCACATGTGCGTACCCCGTTTTTATCTGTGGTTCGTCCTTAACTCACATCGCTGGTACTGCACTTTCGCCTGCATAAGGAGTAACGAGCGATATCAGTGAGTTGTTCTTCTTCATGCGCACGTAAGTGCTGTACAAGCAATCTGAGATATGGACAACCCCTAGATACAAACGTGGTCCGCCTATCACATTGTTGGAATTGTGGAACCGGGTACTTAGTGATATCAGTAGAGTCTGGCGGTAACTAAGGACACGTTCTCACCATACCAGCAGCTTGTACAGCGCTTCCGTAACTTAGGACTCGTTCACTCGTTCAGCACTTCTTTGCGTGAGAAGAACAAGCTGCTGGTCCCGCAGGAACGCATACTTAGCTACCTCCACGCATTTGTCCGATGCCAGTTAGATCCGACTTACATACAAATTCTACGTAAGGAAAAACAAACAGTCCCCATGTTGTACGTAACTCGGGGACTGCCTGTAATGAAATTAGCATCATCATACACAAATTATACTTTCTTTATTTACGACTAGTACAAGTTTGTTCCTTCCTATAAGAAGCAATGATAGAAATGGAATAAAGAGCGGCTGTGAGTGACAATAATATGTGGAGAGGCAGAGCTGACAGATGGAGGTGCACATCCACAGATACAGATGTAACGGCTCATAGATACTCACAAGGGCATTCAGATAGCGGCAGCCTGGTGACATTACATTGTCAATCATTTGCACACAAGGGTTTACAAGAGTCTTGTTATCTGAGTGATTGACAACAAACAAATCTGCAATAAGTGGAAAGACACAAGAAATCCTCCTTACCCTCTGCAGACAAGAAACCAGCATATAGCAGCCCAGGAAAGGAATAAAAGTGCAACCAAAATGATGGATGCTATGGACGCTCGCGGAAGTTTTCCCGAATCTGAAGACATGAAAGTTGTGACAAAATATTGTTTTAATAGGAGAAATCTTACAGAGTCAAAAAAAAAATTAACGTTAGAACCATTTAGCATTCGGCTAATGAAACCTACAAATTACGACGGCTTTTATGATGACCTATAAATATTTTATTGAACAGACATCGCTTTTAATCATGATAACAAAAGGAACATCTCCTGATGGCCCTAATGCCTTACAATCCCCGCGTAATTGCAGCTGTAAAACATTGTATCCTGCAAAATAGGATGTTGTGTTCTTCTCCCAAATTGCGAAATGATGATGAAAATCTATTCTGACATTCATGGAGAACAATTATTCTAATAGTCACCTATTTGGAAAGTGAAAGGAACGTTTGATCCATGACCCGAGGGGAATCAAAATCAAAACTCGATCTGAGAATGTATTTTGGAGTAGAACAATATCAGCCATTCTAACTGTTGTAATAGACTAGTCATTAACAACCATTAAGTGAGGAAATGTCAAAGTTCCAAAGAAGTCGCCTTTCGAGACCTCGTTACATTATTGTCCATGCAAGTTGGGAGAGTCAAATGAAGATTTTTTTTTTTTTTTTTTAAATTTCGCTATAAATGTTGAAGGTCTTATAATGTGCAGTCGGGGTATATAATCCAGGCGGAAGCGGACAAATCTGTCCAAAATATTATCTATCCTCACTAAAGAAGCAGAAACTTACTGAGGTGCATGAGAGCCACAGCGCAAGGGTATCTAGAACGTCAATATACTATACTATGTAAGTAGTAGTGGCGGGGGTAATGGGTACTGAGCATCACCTCCCCAATTGTAAGATGAGAAGGGGAGTAATCCAGGAAAGCAAAAATTTACTTTTTCCACCCATCTGCTGACCCCCCATGGAAATGGCCTCCTAACTATAAGATATTAGTTATAGAACTGGTCTCTTTAAGATAGAGCCATACCCTCTCTGTACAGCTTTGCCACTACTACACTAGACCACCATGTAGTCAGTCATTAACACCTATTTTCCCAAGAACGTTGGGAAGACAAACATTGAGGCACATTTACTTACCCGGTCCTATCGCGATCCCCGATCCGGACAGTCGGACGATATCCGTATTCACCAAGATCGTGCACCCGAGATCCTGCATGTGTCGCTTCCCCGCTGAGGTCCGCCGGAGTTCACCTTCTTACCGGTGTATGTGAGTGCATGTCTTGAGACACAATTTGACATGTTAAATCCCGCTCGTTGTCCAAATCTGTCGGATCGTCCGACGTTCCGCCCCCGATTTGTGTCACGTGGAAGCCGGCGCCGATGTGCCAAAATTCGTCACGTGCGCCAAAAACCCCTTCTAAATGTGGCGCACATGGGAAATCGTAGGGTATTCACGATAGTGCTGACCCTTAGTAGATGAGCCCCATTAATTTCTCCACTCCAGACCACTATTGATGTCAGCATAAACTTCTTCACTCATCTAGGCTACCATGACCAGTAAGGTGGGTGATATAATTTTTTCCACCCTGACAGATTGCAGATGAAGCAGGGATGAAAATCTACTGCTCAATGGCACCAAGACCCCAGCAAGAACAGATTCCTTACAGGACTCCATAATAGCAAGGAAACAAGCGTTAGCCTACACCATCCTATAAACAATAACTATTCCAAAGTGGATTATGGTGTAAAATCCTAAAGGGAGACGATAAAACACTATACCAGTAATGGCAAACCTTTCAGACACCAAGTGCCCGAACTACAATCAAAATCCACATCTTCCTCCAGGATGATAGCAAGATTAGAGGGGCTTGCAGTAGGCGCTCAAATAATAACCAGCCCTGTCCACACCGCAGCCCCATGTATGTTGTGGCTGGGACTGCAGGATACCATGAGTCCTGTCCGGTCAATTCTGTGCTGGGGCAATAACTTGGGTGTCCACAGAGAGGGTTCTGAATGCTGACTTTGGCACCCGTGCCCTACCACCCGTGCCCTACCACTGCCCTACACTCTTCTAGGCCACCCAAAAAAATCTATTACATTAGAACCTGTGATGTCTGAATTATTCTTTTCCTTATTTTTAGTTGTTTATATTTTAGTGAATTAGCTTTTTCTACAAGATAGACAATGCAAGCACTGGCCATTTTGATATTTCTTTAGGAAACAAATAAAGGTATAAATCTTATAATTTACAGTACTTGTTTTCGGACCCTGACCCTACAAAGCTACAGAAAGGTATTATGGATTATGTTCTTAGTAGTAGATTGTCAAAAATGCTTTTATATTCCAGGATTGTAGCTGGACTTGGACTTATCTCTCTACATCAAGCTTTCCTACATTCCTTAACCTCTACTATGAGCTGTGGTCTTCTTTTACTTAGCAATATAAGAGCACAGCAGCACTTGGAGAGGCTACAATCCTGGAAAAATAAATCCATTTTTCACAGTCCTGCTGTTACTAACAACATATGTTATAATTATACAGTTCTCCTTGATAGATTGTAATTTATAAGAAAGTTTTTTTGAACAAACTCTTTGACATTTTTTCCTTGAAAGAAGCAGAGAAAAATTAAAAACTGTGGAGTACACAAAGTATACATATTTAATAACGACTTCCCTTTTAATACGTAGCGTGATAGAAGCAGTAAATTATGAAGAGAGAATTGATTACTCTGGAGATCTCTATCTAGTGCCACGAGCTCCTCGCTCTACCTCATTGATATCCTCAGCTTCCCGGCTCATTGATGTTGCTAAACTTTGATTTTGTCATTCAATTTCTAGTTGGCCAAAGGCTATCTCCTCCATTGATCGGCATAGAGCAGATATTATATGGTGAGCAGAGATAATCCATTTCATTATTTCTCATCCAAGATTCCCCTCTTCTAATTTCATTCTGGGAGGAGGAATTTAATGCAACGTTTAATTTATTAACTTAAGGCATTAACTGTAATTGGATTGCAGGATAGTTCTGTTTACAAGGGCTGGTAACAGGAATAGTACAAAGGACTACATGTTACATGTTTTCTTAACCGCTCATAGTTCCATCTTCTTTATGGAGCATCTTTAACCTTATAATTTGCTGCAGTATTTTTTTTACTTTTTTTTGCCATAAAATGTCAATTCACTTTATCTAGCTATTCCTTCTAAATCTCAGATACAATTGATGGTGCAGATTTGTTGCTTGTAGACTCTTCTGGTGAATGCTTATTTCATCTGAGGACAAAAGTACTGGATATGTTGAAGTCCAACATTCTTATACTTATTTTCTCCTCAAAGGAAAGTATACACTTAGACATTGTGAACATGATTGTATTTGGAAGTGGAGAGCTAGCCGCAGAAATTACGGCTAGCTCGCGGCCACCATTGTGACGTCTATTGTGCACGTGTATGGTATGACTTCTATTGATCACTGTGTCTGGTCTATGTACATGGTGTACACTGTGGGGCTTATTTACTAAGGTGCTGTGGCCGCATTTCAGTCGTGTTTTCAGACGTTTTCGAGGATTGCGCCGGGGATTGCGTCGCGCGCGATTGGATTGTGTTGCATTCGTGCCGGCTTTCACGCGACACAAATCGGGGGCGGCCTGCATACACAGGGAAGAAGAAGGTGAACTCCAGCGGACCTGAGCGGGGAAGCGACACATGCAGGATCTTGGGCGCACGATCTTGTTGAATGGCAGAAGACTTCATCCTGATCGGACAACGTACCTCGGGGATCGCGCAGGGACTGGGTAAGTAAATGTTCCCCTGCGTGTCGCTGCTCTGTGACTGTTGAGCAGCCGTGCCGCAAATTATATAGTAAGTCCTATTCCTGGGTGCTCCCCCACAACTGATGTCCACCTAGCCGAAACGGAGTGTGTGTGCATGAAGTGTTACTGTAAGTCATACCACCTGTTCAAATGTATGAAATGAAGATAACACAAGTGTCCCTCCTTGAAAGGTGAAATTACCGGTGGCAGTCTGGGCTCAAGCCTTATAGGGGGTCTATGGCCACACAAACCACCCACCAAATTTTATACTAAGAAAGATCTTAACCCATGAAATCTGCATACTATTCCTGTTCCCAATACACCTGTACACGAGAGCCATTTCAGGACCTTTGAAGGTCCTCCAGAGGTCCTGATACCGCAGATTGAAAGATCTCCTTGTGGCCAGAAGCAGGTCATATACCACATGGGCATCACAACCTTCATCAGACATTACTGACTAAGTTCTCAGGTGGAATAGGGCTTCTTTTTGGCAAATGTTGGCAGCTAATCACCCACCCATTAAATATGAGACCGCTACTTAAGTTCCATAGGTACATGTGCTGCCATAGAACAATCGGGAAAAATTTACCTTGCTCCAAAAAATTTACCTTGCTCCAAAATTTTCTTTTCCTAGAGTCTTATGGCAGCACATTCTTCCCTTCCAAAGAATAAGATTATTACTGCATTGTGTCCTCGCTGTCGACTACTTCTTAACCTGTCTCTGTATGGTTGTACCTGTGGAGAAACTCCAATATTTTTTTTCACAAACCATTGGCTCTGGGATGTAGGACATATTTGCCTTTATAATGTCATTATCTATGCCCAGCAGTTTGTTTGCTATCCTCCTCAGTTTAGCCTTTCCCTGCAGTAGATCTGTCCCTTGGCTGTGCTGCTTATCTCTGTAAGACTGTAGCTCGTTTACACAAGAAACTAGATGGATTGTAACTGTTGGAGGGGAGGGGCTAATGCTGCCTGCTCACTCTGGAGGGAATGAGAGGTCTTGTGATGGTCTTTGTGTGTAGCTAGCTGATGAGCTGTGCCGGTGCAGATCTGTGGATGTAGAAGTCTCCTGCAAAGAAGAGCAAGGTAGAAGATCCCTCAGTTTCCTGTCAGTCTCTGATCCGGCATAACCTTCCTTATCTCTCGCTACACCTAAAATTGTATCAAAGACTCCACTGCATCAACCCTCCTGCCAGCCTCGCTTTGTAGACACTATCTACACAAGCTCATGGAGTACACCCTATACACTTCATGTGAACTCTTTCACTGCTGGA
Source organism: Engystomops pustulosus (assembly GCA_019512145.1). Classification (NCBI taxonomy): domain Eukaryota; kingdom Metazoa; phylum Chordata; class Amphibia; order Anura; family Leptodactylidae; genus Engystomops; species Engystomops pustulosus. The sequence goes on from CM033643.1 coordinate 20,924,986, forward strand.
TTCTACTTGTTTCCACGCTCCTCCATCTTATGGAAGTTGCCAGGCAAATCACGACATACTGTAGATGTACACATTATTCAGAGCTCCATTTCACTTTATTTGATGAAGTTATTTCCTTCTCACTGGATTAATTTGGGGAGAGAGAGTGTAGACTGGGCTCTGGAATAACTTTTTTCGAAGAATCATTTACATATTGTATATATTAAGGTTAATTGTCTTACAGTATGGAGAGTAATAAGGGGATGAGGCAACAGACATCCCCCACTAAACACCAATCTATTTGTCTGCATTACAGTAAGGTCAGTAATAAGATAAGATAGGAGCCATCTTCCACCAATCACCTATCTATCCATCTACATATCGAAAATTCCAAGCAGCACAAGTACATCCAAAAAATTGGTGCACTTTTACCAGGGTCGGGCTTTAGGTCATCCAATAATGGAGATAGAAAAAACTGTGCTGATTTTCTATCTCTATCTATTTATCTATCTATCTATCCATCTGTGTGTGTGTGTCTTACAGTAAGGAGAACTTCCACCAAACACTAATCTTCAATCACTACGATGCATAATTCCGGATGACGCTCAAGAAACAGATGTACCATTTGGCAAATTGTTTTCTATAAACAGAGGTCTTAATTAAAACCTGAAGATGGAATGGCTGGCACTTGGCAAGGAAGTATTTCTTAGAGACCATGTCACATTTTAGAATAAGGAGATGATATTTTATTTTATGAGCTCGTTGACATTTATTCTTGGCACAATCCACTATGATTAACTAGAGACTACAGAAGATACTTAAGTGCGGATTCTTAATGGAGAGCTGAGCTGCACTGGATCCCTGCACAAGTAAATAATGGAAGATTGGGTGTATTACCTACACAGGTCCTCTTATCTTCCGCAAGCTCATATGGATCTGTGCATATACATTTGTAGCTGCCCAGTGTGTTCCGGCATGTAGCTGAGCTGTGACATGGGGGGGATGACAAATTCGAACACTCATCGATATCTACAGGAAAAATGGGATAGTAATATAGTTAACAGAATAAATATTATATAACTTTATCTCACAACATTATACAATTTATTACGGTAGGTAAATTTATTGCAAATCTGAGTTATTATAAAAATTCAACGCACACTGGATGTCCTTTGTTATGTCCAGCACAAAGCCGTAGGGGATGTGCGTGACACAGAGATCAAAAAACACCAAAGAGATCCTTCATGTGTTATGGGATGGGCAGCTGTACGGACACTGAATTACCAAAATATAGTTACATATACATGTGGTAGATAGAAGCAATAGTTTCCACTATGCAGTATTGTACTGTAGGGATAAGGGCCCGTTTACATCTCAGTTATTGCATCCTTTTTTCTGTCTCCTATCTAAGGGTATGTTCACATTTGTCTAGTTGTGGTATCTGCTGTGATGGTTGCAGGTAAAATGGAAAAGGAAAAGTTGCAGCCCAAGAAAAATCTTCCACCACCCAAGATGACAAGAAAGACCTGAAGATCCAGGACTTTCAGGAGAAGTGGGACATTGGGAGAAGTGGGCTGCTGGGCCCTGGGCTGTTCAGACAAGTAGGGCCCCCCCAAGGTCCAAACCAACCTTGTGCCCTGAAGCCCTACTGGCTCTTCTTTAGTGAAATCTTGGCATCAGAGCCCCCCCAAGGTCCCAACCAACCTTGTGCCCTGAAGCCTCCTCTCCTCTGCCCGACGACACCACTGCTGCCCCTACTGGCTCTTCTTTAGTGAAATCTCGGCATCAGAGCCCCCCTTTACAGGAATGTCTACAGTTGAGCCCCCTTTAGAGAAATGGCCACTGTAGGACCCCCTTTAATGAAATGGACACTATAAAGATCCCCTTTAATCAAATGTCCGCTGCACAGCTCCCTTTAAAGAAATATCCACAGCAGAGCCCCCTTTACAGAAATATCCACAGCAGAGCCCCCTTTACAGAAATGTCCACAGCAGAGTCCCCTTTTAATGAAATGACCACAGCAGAAACTTTCTGTAATAAAATGTCCACAGAAGAGCCCTCCCTCTCAAAATAAATGGCAACAGCAGAGCCCCCCTTTAGTGAAATGCTCAGAGCATTTAATGTAATGGCCACGGCAGGGCCTCCTTTTACATAAATGGCCACGGGGTTATATATTAAGATTGCCACGGCCAAATAGCTTCAGGTTAAAAAAAAAACCTGTATTCTCACCTCCATCTTTTTCTCCACTAAGTCTTCTCTTTCAGCCTTTGCGAACACTATGATGTCATGCGGCCGCAACCCTGCCATGTCATATTATATGCGCAGAGAAGCCGGAGGTGAGGAATGAGAAGACAGAGCTGTGAGGAGAAGAAGCCAGAGGTAAGTATAAAGGTTTTTTTTTACCTGAAGCTATTTGGCTGTGCCGATTTTCATATAGGGCTCTGGTATGGGCGGGCGTGGGCCCCTGAGAAGCCAAAGGCCCCAGGTGCCCACCCATATGAAGATCCACCATTGATTGAGAGATATGTCCAACACCCCCAGTGATTCTTCACTGCCACAGCTAGAGCGATTTAGATGTCTGCATTTGGTTTTGCCCTGGGGGTAGTCGCAGTGGTTCTGCTGCTTTTGGCTACTCACTCGGGGTACTGGTGTCCCACCCTCACCAATTACATATCAATGAATTTGATAGAATAATAAATATAAGTATAATAATTACAAAGTCATAGTTATTGGATATTTCATTGAGTAAACTTTGGATAAAATAATAGATGCTTATTTTCTACAGCGACGCTTTATCCTCTCTCTTTCATATATGATCGCCTCCAGCTTAGAGGTATCAAATGAAATGTTTTTTAAGGACATCCATAGCGTACTGGTGTTCCAAATAGATTAGGTCACATATTTAGTCAATTGAAATAAAAAGAAGGCGTTGATGTCCGTGCGGTGATGTACAGTCACAGATCAGTACTTTGCACCTGTTATCCTCTACGTTTCCGATTTTATGTGTTACAAAAACTAGCAGTAAAGGAGCTGACTAGGGAGCTCATCACATAATTGAAATTGAAGGAAGCTGTCATTGTGGCGGCCCGGGCCATAAAATCACCTCCAAAAATCAATGCACTCAAACTTCTGGTGACTTGTGAACTGATGGAGCCTGTATGGCTTTTTTTTTAAATCAAAGAAATAATTGCTTTTCTGCATTATACTTTTTGTGTTGACACCTGCTAAATTTGGAGTTATAAAAACAAAAATTATTTTTACGACAGTATCATGCTGATGGATTGCCATTGCACCCTGTTAAAATATGTCCCCGCCCAATCCCCAGTGAATCTAAGAATTATAAGGCTCCTCTCACTTTTGGGAGGTACCTGAGCCATAAGTTTTGTCGCTCAGCAGTCCCGTGCAAAGGTATCCAGTTTGTTGACCGACTCCTGCGTTCTGACTTGTCTATCTTGTCTATGACCTTTTATAAGATGGATCTGATTCTAGATTCCTATGAATGTACTAAACACTCTGTAAGTGTTTTTTTAACCCTCATGTTACACCAGCTATTCCTAACCATGAGTTTGTGCTGCCATCCCCGATGTACAGGCTGATCATGAGAATCTGTTAGATTTCAGCTGCTTCTGACAGTCCTCTGCCTGTTGTTTCACATTAGAGGTGTCCGTTTTGGAACAGATGCAATTGTATTGCATCCATCCGTGCCCTCCGCTAAGCATACTCTCTGGTAGGTTCCCAGTGATGTTACTGTCCATATAAGGACAGTTACGTCACTCAGGAGACAACCTGAATATCAGCAGCAGCCAATCACTGGCTGCTGCTGATGTTTACTCCTCCCACTTTTAGCGGGGAGGAGCAAAACTGAAGGAGGGAATCGACCTACTGTACTGTTACAATACAGGGTAAAACAAGCTAAAACTAGCCTAAATTAGGCAAATCCTTTGGAAGTAGACCAAAACCAAATCAGTTAAGTGGCACAGGAAGTCTACAACCCAGCACACATTACAGATGGCTACAAGATCTACACTAACCACCAAACCAAACATTGCAATCTGTATGTATTTTAACGTACATCTGTACTTCAACTCTTTGCATCTGGTATCCCACAGCCCGATCCCACCCACCTGACATTAAAGAGCCCTATAAGGTTAGAGAAAAAACTGCAACTACATTAGAAAAAAGTGGAGTGGCGCCCATTAAAAGATGCAGAGTCAGAACTGCAGCAGTAGTGAAAGGTCCCCTTTAAAAAGAACCTGTCACCACATTTTCACATATACAGCTAGTGACAGGTTCCCATGGAGCCCTGTTAACTGACAACCCACTTTTAGCTAAAAATGTATCTAATATTATCTGGTATCAGATGGTGATGTGTCCTGCTCAGTTGTCCCCTCCAATCTACACCTCCCCATGTCCCATGTCTCTTCTCAGCATGTCATGTGACCAGGGTGATGTCATCTAAGGTCCTTAAACCCAGTTACTTTTGTAAAATGCACCCCATGTGTGTATCTGATCACAAGGCAATATCATGGTTTCATGGCAATATCACAGCAGCCTCCAAGGACTTCTACTCCTCCCCATCCTCCATGGAGACTGCTGTAATTTCATGTGATTAGATACATAAATGGGGTACACTGGGCAGATATAAAGAGGACCTTAGATAACATCAGCCTTGTCTAGGGCTGGATCCAGGTTTTAGTAGAACTTTGAGAGGGAGAGCATCAGTGGGCCCCTTTAAAGTGAACTCACGTGGCAGTATTAAAAATACAGAAATTAAAACAGTTCCCTTAAATTTACCCTAGTTTATCAGCCCAAACAGCCCTACATGGTTTTATATAAAGTTTAATTGTATACAGCCCTACATGGATATATTATTTACTAGGACTCGACAGTGTGAGCCCCCCAGCAGCTCTGGGCCCTGGTACTGGCCCGGCTATGTGTGGTGCTAGCGCCGGCCCTGCCCTGGTCACATGACATGAAGAAGCCAATGATGTAACAGAACTCTACCTCAATGTTCCACACAGCAGCAGTTCTGTAGCAGTGAGACCTGTCAATCAGGAACAAGGAGGGAGGGCAATGCGAGTAACCCATGTATATGCAGGGCCTCATTGGACTCACTTAGTGTGATGGATTCACTAACATTTAATCCATCGAGAGGAATCATTAAGGGATAAGGGCAATGCTTTTTAATCATAATTTATAATAAAGGATTTATTTTGGGTTGGTTTATTTGCATGACAGGTTCTCTTTAAGTGATGGGTATATATTTAATATTTTACATGGCCCTCTACATCTTCCATGGACATGGTTGAGCAATGAACTTTCGTTTGCAGTCCTAATTTGTCATCTTGGTTTGTACCAGATTCTTAACTCAGGTTGAGTCTACTTAACATTCAGCTCACCTCCCATAGACTTTTATTGTAATGCTCTACGTTATATGGTACCTTTACAGAATGGGGGTTGGGTAGTTTTCCATTGATTTCCTTGACAGGATAATTTTTCAGGTCCTTCTAAGCGATATCCAGGGTAACAAAAATAAATTAAGAGCGTCTGTGAACAATATACAAAATCACCGTTCTCTATCTTCTTTGGACGACCACAGGATTCACCTACAATAAGATATGGGATGGTTATATCCATTCCCAGGTTTATCTCGATTTGCTTTTTGTAATCAAAGTCTTAGTAGAAAAATGAGAAAACATTTGTATATTTCCGAACAGAATAGTAAATTTGGAGAAGACAATTGGAAAAATGCTAAATAATTCTCTCTTTTTTCTGTAGGCTTAATCTTAAACCAATTCTCTAGTGCCCCGTCTATGCTCCATGTAATAGATGCCGAGTGCATTCAGTACCGCAGTGATAAAGAAGATACATTTCATAGGAAACGTGATAACAATTACAGGCAGTCCCCTGGTTACATACAAGATAGGGTCTGTAGGTTTGTTCTTAAGTTGAATTTGTATGTAAGTCGGAACTGTATATTTTATAATTGTAGTTCCAGACATTTTTTTTTTTTGCCCCAGTGACAATTGGAGTTTCAAAATTTTTTGCTGTAATGGGACCAAGGATTATCAATAAAGCTTCATTACAGACACTTTACAGCTGATCATTGCAGTAAAGCATCCAGAGAGCTTCACCAAAGGTCACAGTGGGCAAAGGGGACCGTCTGTAACTATGGGTTGTCTGTAAGTCGGTGTCCTTAAGTAGGGGACCACCTGTGTAGGTCTTCTATATAGTTTATAGTTGTTTCACCCCAGTGACATTAGGGTAAAACTCTTTCACTCTTGTGGTGCCATTGCCTGCTTTACTAACAAGGAGTGAACACTTACACAGTGTTTAACTTCCTTACGTGTTAAAATCTACCATCAGAATCCATCATGATAAACCAGGGGCACTTACTCATAGATCCAGGCACCGTGACTGTGGTAATCTTCTTATATATCTTATCCATGGCCTCCTTCCTACTAAAATCAACAGTGAAAATTATGCTAATGAGGCAGAAGTGCAATGAGTGGTGTTGTAGAAAGAGGATGGTTGGATCCAGCACTCGTAGGGGTTGATTTAAAATAGCATTTTCTTTATTAGATCCATATCATGCAAATATCAAAAAAATATAACACACAAGCCATAAAAACATGAGCTAGAGTGCTCCCTGTTAAAAAACATAGGGGGGGGGGTCTGCCGCCCCCCCCCCCCCCCCTATGTTTTTTAACAGGGTGCACTCTAGCTCATGTTTTTATGGCTTGTGTGTGACTTCATCACAACCTAAGATCCGAGCACCGTTCACATTCAAGTTGTGGATACCGCATGAAAAAAGAAGACGCATATGCAAGCAAGAGGTGAGCTGGATATTTACTCAAAATCTATTCTTTCAATGAGTGGTGTCACCCGTCTTCACAGGCTGTTACACTGTGCAGGAGCGTGTTTCCCCCACTCCCTCAGCAGTGCATTGCTTCTGCACAGTGTAACAGCCTGTGAACCCAGAGCAAGGAGGGGATTAGCATAATGTCAAAGGTTGATTTTAGAAAGAAGGAGCCACAGATAACACATATAAGAAGATTACCACAGTCATGGTGCCTGGATCTATGAGTAAGTGTCCCTGGTTTATAATGATGGATTTTGATCATAGCTTTGCTTTAGAGGAAACATACCATCACAAATCTACCTATTAAGGTATATCAGCTGGTAGCTTCATCCTTCCAAACCTGAATTACTTGGCTCCCTGCCAGCAGCAGGTGGTGTGTCCTTGGGGGTAGCTGTAGCCTGTGTGTGCCTGTGTCTGTATTCTTCCTCAACTCCACATCATCCTTCTCCCTCTGCTTGCTCAATGCACATTGTAGGAAGTGAGGAGGATGGTTGATAAGTTTGGAGGAGAGGAGACTGAGACACAGACACGCAGGCTGCTGGAACTGCCCCCCTCTGGGACTCACCACATGTTGCTGGCAGGGAGTCAGGTTATATAAATAAAGTTTTATAAAGTACTGAAATTATTAAGAATGCTGACAGATGCATTTTTAAAATCAGCATAGCATAGGTTACTGGAATCTGTCACCAGTTTAAAAAGACACATATGACTTAGTTTGTAAGCCATTTAGGTATAATTACCTATGGAAGGCTTTGGCCATGCAGAAGAGGAGAATATAAAGTACAAAAACTTAAATAAAAAAAAATTGAGAAATAGACATTTGGTTACACATTACCTTCTTCTAGATTCTCCTTCCAGGCTTCTAGACTCATGCCAGGAATATTGTCACAAGATGCAAAACCTTCGGGATATTTTGCCATCAGAAAGCTATCGGGAGGGGTGTGTGTGAGTCCTGTGTTATCACAAATCACACGAGAAAGAGAATGTTTTTCGAGTTCTTGCTTCTGTTTTGGGGTGAACACATTTGGATTTTCATACCAAAACCTAAGCAGGTTAAGAAAGTAGGACAAGTGAGACCTCATTGAGATCCTGAATACTGAATTCTTTACACTATGTCAGACAGGGCCAAGACGGTGCACACTGGAAATCTGCAGCATATCTACAGGAAAATCTGGATCAAATCCTGCATTTTGCGGTTTTTCCATATCTAATCACCACCTCAACAATATATGTTTTCTTAATTATTTTATTAGCTTCCATTGTCCTTTGAAAAAAAGGTTCATGTATGAATAAACTGTAAAGCTTTGAATGCAATAAATTAGAAGTACTAACAAATAGGAAAAAAACTTTTCCTCCACACTTGTAGAGGAGTTGAGATCTATGGAGAGAGGAGGGAAAGGAGTGGATAGGAAGGGATAATGGAGAGACATAGTCACAGGCAGATGTTGCTGGGGATAAATAGCAGGTTTATATCTTGTCAGTTCTTCTCTTTAAGTTCCTATATAACACTGCTGATGCTTCTGAGTAAGGGAGAGAGTTACAAAGAACTCTCTCCCTAGTTTTGGGTTGCCTGTAGGCACCATTTACCTATATCACTGACATGTTCTATCATTATCTCGGGTTATTTAAAGGGAATAGCAATCTGCTTTTGGTTAGTCCATGAAGCTTTTTAATTCCTCAGAATCCTTTCTTTTATCTTACCTGGCTCCCTACCAGATTCTTTAGCTAAGTCCCGGGGTCCTTCGCTCCTCACTCCTCCCATCCCCTCCCACATGCTCTCTCTCTTTCTATCTCCGGCATGCACATTGAAAATAGAGACGTGACAAGCCTCTGTCTCCACTCAGTGTACATGCTGCAGTGAGAGAGATTACTTTATAATTTTTAAACATGCAGCAAATTGCACTAAGCTTCACACAGATATGTTATTCTACACTCGCTTACACAATGGTGACCCAAATAAAAAACTATATATCCATAAAACAAGCTAAGGTCACTTTTAGATCCGCGATCAGTAATGCAATAACAGAACTTTCCATGGTTCGGAATTTCGGAAAGTGTGCAATAACATAGGTGTAAATAATGGAGGATGGTGTGCAATAAGAACTTTATTCAGGAATATGTGTGGTTTTTTAGTGTTACATATAACTTTTTGGACATGTTCTGTGTCATGATGCTAAAGGAAATCAATCATTAGAAAAAACAAAAAAAAACTAGAAATACTCACCTCTACTCCTCTTGATGTTGATCCGAGCGCTGTCCTCCGCTAGTTATAATTAGCAGCCCGGAGCATGGGGAGAAGATAATTGGCACTCCGGGCTGCTAATTATGCACACCCCTGCACCTCCCTCTCTCTTGCTGGGGGCATGGGAGAATTCACATCCCTTGCGTGACATCACCTCTCTCTCTTCCAGCATGGGAAAGGCAGGTGCGGGGGGTGTGAATAATTAGCAGCGTGGAGTGCCAGACATCTTGTCCCCACACTCAGGCTGCTGCAAGAGTGTTCTCAGATTGTTCTAGGTAGGAGAGGATTAACATTATCCCTTATCAAAATTTAGCAATGCATAGGGGCTGATTTACTAAGGGTCCACGGACCACACTATCGGCGCCGGCTTTCATGCGACACAAATCGGGGGGCACGCCATCGGACAATCCGACATTTTAATTGTGTCCCAAGACATGCACTTACCTACACTGGGAAGAAGATGGTGAACTCCGGCGGACCTGAGCGGGGAAGCAACACATGCAGGATATCGGGCGCACGATTTAAGTGAATCGCTGCAGCTCTGCATTCTTGTCAGGGAACGCACCTTGGGAAACGCACAGGGACGGGTGAGTAAATGTGCCCCATAAAGTCAATGGGGCTCATTTACTAAGGGTCCGCGGACCGCACTATTGTCGGAATATCCAAAGATTTCTGATGTGCGCCGCATTTAGAAGGGCGTTTTGTCGCACGCGATCGGATTTTGGTGCATCAGTGCCGGTTTTCATGTGACACAAATCGGGGGGCGGACCATCGGGCGATCCAACGGATTTGGGCAACGCGCGGGATTTAACATTCAAAATTGTGTCGCAAGCCATGCACTTACATGCACCGGTAGAAGAAGGTGAACTCCGGCGGACCTGAGCGGGGAAGCGACACATGCAGGAAATTGGATGCACGATCTTAGTGAATCGTGGCAGCTCCGAATCCTCGTCGGACAACGCACCTCAGGGATCGCGTCAGGACAGGTAAGTAAATGTGCTCCAATATTTACTTTAGCTGTGAGGTACGAGCAGCTCTTCTCTGCAGCCTGCTGGCTAAAAATCTTGAAGGGTCGGGACACATTTTCTGGGGCAGTTCGGATCCGTGGGACCTAGGATCTCCTCTTTTATATATATATAACTTTGTGTTTTCAGGTGGCGGGAAATCGGAGAGATTAACTGTTAAAGCGCCGTTGGGAGTGATATACAGCATATAAAAATAATATATAATATTTGTAATATAAAAAAATCGCACCCAAAATTCTCGGGAGAATATCTCCAGTTCCCTGGCACCTAGAAATTTTAGATTCATATGAAAGAGGAGATCTAGCAAGAAAATGCAGTACCAGATTTCCCATAATAGAATGGGTGACATTCTAGTTTGTTAAAGTTCACACAATATGAATATTAGTACATCACCTATAATACAAATCAATAACTACAAGCCAGTGTCTAAAGACTTTCAGTTGGGTCCTGAATTTTTTATACTTCTGTATCTGAAACTTTTGTAGTTGTTTAGTTTGAATGGATTCTGACATTTCAATGATAACTCTATTTTTAGCAGGTGCCTTAAGCCTGTTCATGTTTTAGTTTTGGATATAGTTGAATGTGCAAAATCTCCTCCATTTTCTGCAGCGATACACGTGGGTCCCAAGATATAGGTTGGCTTGTGATAAATTCATCAATGTGCCCCAGTTCAGTCATTTTAACTCTGCAGGGAGACTTCAGTTAATCATAGGCAGACAGTCGCTAGATTCCGCTCTCGTAAAAATGGTACAATGCTGATTTGTCTATCAGAGCTTAACTGCAAGTAATGCTGATATTTCCATCATATATTGGACTATAATAACATTATCTGATAGAATTATGGTAAATCTGATTACCCTGAGACATCCATTGATCCCAAGAACAAAGGGACAGAGGTCACGTTTTTCCATGGACAGCTGTAGCCTTGAAAAATTAGACCTATTTAGCTGAACCATAACCAAAACGTAAGTATATATGTCTACCCACCATGAACACCGTTCCATTCAGTAAATTGGGCTGTGCCTTTGTTAATAGTATAAGATGTATGAAGAAGGTACGGTTAAAACTTTTCCTTTCCTACATAGTGCATAATGGCAGGTACAGGACTTTAGGGGGTATGCCACCATTAGGAAAGTTTAACAGGGAGTCTCTGCTCTGCTGCCTGGATCACGTGACCCACAGCTCCTGGAGCCTCAGTGGAACCTCCATGCTCCCATGGTCCACCAGTAACATACTAAAGCTTACTCACCTGATTTCCCTTCAGGCTACCCAGCACTAGACCTCCCATATTTTACCTGGTCTCTGTTATGATTTGTAAAACACAACAGCCAATCAGCAGCTGAGCAGTGACATTTTGAAAATGCTAGCTTGTGGACCAGTCTATGGAATGTCACCACAAATTGGTTTCAGTAGTCACATGCTTCCCAATGCCTAATAGTGAATGGGTGCATTTCGGGAGGTCCAGGACTGTATTGAGACTTGAAAATGGATGAGGTCGGCACTCACTAGTTCGTACAAATCAACGTGAATCATTAATTAGTCCATGATAAAAACAGCTATGCGCTTACATATATGAAAAAAGGCTTATCTAAAGCGTTTCAGAACCTTCTTCGTTCTTTTCTCATATATCTAGTCTCGTATATGGGGAAAGAGAGGCGTTCCTGGAGGATCGTGCACCTGGAGCTGAGCAGGATCGTATGTGTTTCTATACAAGATTAGACCATGCCAGGGCTGTATTGCTTAAGGGGAAATGAGGTAAGTTTTATTGGGGCACTTATACTTACCCGGTCCAGCGGAGTTCACGAAAGTGCATTGTCCGACGATCATGCACTCTGCCGCGATTCACTAAGATCATGTGCCTGATATCCTGCATGTGTCGCTTCTCAGCTCAGATCTGGCAGAGTGCATGTAAGTGCATTGTCTTGCGACACAATTTGAATATTAAATCCCGCGCTCAGTCCGGATCAGTTGGATCGTCCCCCAATTTCTGTTGCATGGCAGCTAGTGCAGCACCCGATCGTGTGCGACACAATCCCGGCGCAAACCCCTGTTAAATACCTGTCAAAGCTGCGCAAATCCCGAAAACCGCAAACAGTCCGACAAAAGTCGAAAGTAAATGTAAAAAATGAGAGCAATGGAGTGATAGCACCAGCATAGGACTCATGTTTATGGCACCCCTTGTGAGTGCCAGTCATATTATACAGCTAGCTATCCACTACCAAGGTAACTGGCCTACTGGTCAAGGTAACCCATAAAATTAGCAATCCTGAGAATTATATACGTTTTGGTGGCGGCGAACGTATGATTTCTTCTTACTTATACTGGTTCTCATAAAGGATTAAGGACCAAAACAGGGTGTATTAACTAATGAAATTCAACTTATCTTCCTTTGAATGGTTTTCCATTTCAGTAGGGTCAAGGTATGTAAGGGGTTTGAGGATGGTGGCCTGTTGTTGGGTTTCATACATTCTTTAATAGCACAACCACGCCCCGTGTATCGCAGTCCCATATCATGTATTCAGAGAGCTCAATATTAGTCCTATTCTTCATATATTCCCTTTTCCGTCTTTCTTATTTACCCTAAAAGATTTGCATAATCATTAGTTTTACATAAATGTTTAATCCTGTTTACCAGTCTCCATCCCGCAGAGCTCCAATCTGCATCCCAATCAAACAGGCAAATAATGGTCCAGTTCTTCCTCCTGGTATGAGGTCTTCTGCTAGACCACCCAGCCACACGTCAATGTTGTCGGGATGTCCATACATCGCTATCATTTTCCTTGTGATGTTCTCATCAGATATTGCTATATGCATGTCCAAAGATGAGTTCAGTCTTGGTAATCCACAAAACTCTCTCCAGTCATTGTATCCTTGAAATAAATAAGACTTAATTAATGTAAGTGTTACTTATACAGCATCTGGTATCCACCTTTGCAACTATTTTTTATGAATTGAGGGAATCAAAAACAGCAAGCAATTTTTTACACATGTGTCTCCATGGTTACAGACTACAAGCAGACAACAACTTTGTGTAGTCTGATCCTGAAGTTAAATCTTCTTGAATGTGTCTTTAAAGCGACAGCATATGAAAATAATTTTTTTCCATCTACGCATCCCTTACCTGGTTGCATATTGGGAGAGACATTGAAGGGGTTGGCCACATTACCTGATTTTCTTTTGCAATGTGGATAAGTCAGAGGTAGGATATTGGGTAAAAGATGTTCACTGCATGTCTCTTACCTGTCAGACATCTCTTTTACGTTATCAGCTCCCATTCTTGACCAAAAAAATGGCAGAAGATGGAGGGTCATGTGATCTCTAACTGCCCATGACCAATCAGCATGTTCTACCTTCCAGGATAGTATTCATAAATATAAACTTAAAGGACATCTACCATCAGGATGAGGGATTGTAAACTAAGCACACTGGTGTCTGTCCCCTCTAGCAGGATCTGCTCTTCTTTTATCTTTTTATTGCCTGTTTTTTAAAAAAAAGCTATTTATTTATGCAAATGCACCTAGGAACTCCATGCTCTATAGGTGTTAATGGAGCATGGATCCCCTAAGGCTCATTTTCATAATTTTTACTCTCTTTTCAGATCCTGCAAGAGAGGGCACACACCAGTTTGTCAGTGTGCTTGGTTTACAAAACCTCATCCTGGTGGTAGATGTCCTTTAAGGTAGACTGGTCATGGAAAGTTAGAAATAAGTGAGCAGCGGACCTGATACTGCAATGTTTTTTTCTCTGTATAAAATTATAAGTCTTCAGCAAGAAGTTGGGCATTTGGTTTACCCCTCGACCCATCAATTTTGGTTTTTAACTCTAAAAATGCCGGAAGTGGGTGCCTGCTGCTATTTACATGTCACCAGTGAATTTACATGCCACCATTTTCCCGGGGATCATTGCTTCCCATGATGTCATCAGGGGGTGACAGGTAAGACTGGTAAAGGGCGTTACCAGTAGGGGTGAGCGTTGCGGTTTGGTACCCGGACAGAACCTCCAGGTTTGCGTTTGTCCGGTGTCTGATGATCCTTATTGAAGATCTCATGACCCTCCATACACTGCCATTTTAGGGGCAGCTTTACTTTACATTACAACAAAGCGGAGCAGAACATTTAATGTATATTGGTAAAAAAAATTAGGGAAAGCGGCCTTTAACCTCCATTCATTAAAGCCTTCCGTTATCATACACCATAATGACTGTTAAATTGTTTTATATCTGTGCCTTCTCTGCTACCGACAATGTATCAGGAGAGCCACACATGGGCAGCTAAAGACTGGGACGGCTGTGTGATAATCCTTCTAATCATATTCTGCTACAAACTATAAGAGCTCATCTTGTACATCCAGGAGGCTGAGGTGTGTTCTACGTCATTATAACTAATCTAGAATGATTAGAAGCTCACAATAGATACAGTTCTGTGAAAGTCATGCAATTCTTAGCAGGTCACAATGAGATCATGAGTTCCTAACTGATAACATACGTATAAGTATAGACAGATTGATGTAAAGATGGATAGAACCTACACACTAAGGGCAGAGGGATAAACAATAATTAAAGGAGAAAAAAGATCACAAGAACGTTCCATACACCGTCTACAAGCAGAGATCTTCAAATCCATTGTATACAGGAAAGTTCAACACCTTTTTGTTACCTAAAAAAGAATAACCCCTTTGAATTCTGAACCTTTTTTGTCACTTTTGAAAACTATTTGTCATCCATTCACCTTTGTATACCCTAAATAAAAGAAAATAATAAAAAAATGGATTTTAACATCAAAAATATATTCTCTGACTGAACATGCGTTGGGCTTAACATGGTGCGGGTGAAAGGTGTCAAGGTGGTTCGTACAGAAGCAATGAATAGGCCGGGCTGACATAATTCATGACGGCTTTGTAGAAAAACATTAAAAAAAAGTTCTTACACCAACCACTAACTGATGTGTTCTTCACAAAGATCTTTTTATCGACTAAAGAGAGAGCTGACCTGGTAAGCCGTGGTCACGACCTCGCTGCAAATTAAGAGATGCCAAATCCATCGAACCATTATTGGAAAGCACAAGCAGCTTTTCTGTTAACTCTTCAGTCATAATTTCTTGCTGGGTTTGCAGCTTTGCAGGTTTTCCAAGAAGACCTCTTATCAGGGGGTCAAGGCCTCCTAAAAAGTAATGATGTAGTAGCGAAAGATTGAACACTACAAGAAAGTTAAGTTGGATTGGTTATATTATGATGATTATGACAATTAAAATAGTAGAAAGAAATTTTTTAGGAACCTCAAAAAAGTATTTTTTTTTAATAAGAACACAGGACAAACAAATATGTAATGTGAAGAACGCAACGTCGAACGCACCATTTGAGCTAAAGGTGGTCATTAATATGTTTTTGAGAGCTGTGGTCACTAGTAGTCCCACTGTCAGAACTTCTGCTGGAATGGGTTCTCCTGGCTCAGAACCTCACCCGAGTGAGGGGAATGTGTGTGAAAATGTACCTATGAGAGTGCTGGAGCCCTGCACCAATATGTTCTGTGGCAGGGTACAGTCACTCCATATATACCTGCCTGTCTTTTATGCAGGAGCTTGTTATTGAGTTACTCTGCTTTGATATGCTGTGATCCGGACCTTTTTCCTGAACCTTGACTATTCTCCTTATTTTACATTTTGTACCTCACTGCCATCTTAGCTTTTACCAGCTCTGTTTCACTTCACCTAGTTGTCTGTCTTGCGCCTGTTCAAGATAGAGACCATCATCCAGTTGCAGGGCTATCAAGTAAGCAGAAACAGAAGGTTGTGGGTAGCTCAGGCTCACACTTGTGCCCTGTCTTGTCATTTCCACTGTATGATTTCTGTAAAAATAAAGTTCTAAACTGTATGCGTAGGGCAGCATGGTAGCTTAGTGGTTAGCATTACAGTCTTGCAGCGCTGGGGACCTGGGGTCAAGTCCAAGGGTCAACATCTGCAAAGAGTTTATTCTCTCCATGTTTGTTCTCTCCGTGTTTGCGTGGGTTTCCTCCGGGTCCCCCGGTTTCCTCCCACACTCCAAAACATACTGGTAGGTTGATTAGATTGTGAGTCCCATTGGGGAGAGGGACTGATTTGGCAACTCTGTTTCCAGAGTTTCATATGCCTTCAGGAGAAGAGAGATGCTTCATGAAGTCCAACATCAGGAGTGCATGCACAGCCTCATTTGCATAAAGTTTTAAGTTTTAGTTATTGACATAGGGAACATTCATGTCTTAAAATGTAATTATGGCGGATTTCACAAAGATGGGTGATATATAGCGGTGTCAGTGGTTTATAGGAGGTGGGGTGGTGTTATATTCCCTTGATCACCAAATGTAATTTATCCATAAAAAACTCTACTGAATGGAATGGGATTCTTTGGTTGCTTCGAAAACAGTGATGCATTATCCATGTCTCTCAGGTCCCACAAATTTTCAGGCCGTTTGAATATTGTCACAATGAAAATCAACAATTTCTTAGCAATCCCAGTGCTTGTCTCTAAGGGAAGATAGAGCTGCACACATAAAACAGGTCACACTTTAATATTCCCTACTCCAAGTACATAAAATTCCCCAGTCCAGTTAAGTTTAGAGGCTGAACCTCTGTGTGACCTGTGTGGGCTGTAGTAAAAATGGAGGAACATACAATAGTCAGGAATTATTATAGGACTCATGAATCATTATGGCCCATATTAGTCTGGGCTGGCTCTTCCTTTTTTATACCACGGCCAGTAATCAGTACAAGGCGCCATCTTGTATGTCTAGAGGAGAGGCGGTTCTACCATCACCATAGACAGGGGGCATCCTCCCTAGAGGGTAGGTGGAGCATGGATCCCCTAAGCTCATTTTCATAATTTTTACTCTCTTTTCAGATCCTGCAGAGAGGGCGCACACAGTTTTCAGTGTGCTTGGTTTACAAAACCTCATCCTGGTGGTAGATGTCCTTTAAGGTAGACTGGTCATGGAAGTTAGAAATAAGTGAGTAGCGGACCTGATACTGCAATGTTTTTTTCTCTGTATAAAATTATAAGTCTTCAGCAAGAAGTTGGCATTTGGTTACCCCTCGCCATCATTTTGGTTTTTAACTCTAAAAATGCCGGAAGTGGGTGCTTGCTGCTATTTACATGCACCAGTGAATGTATGCCACCATTTTCCCGGGGATCATTGCTTCCCATGATGTCATCAGGGGGTGACAGGTAAGACTGGTAAGGGCGGCGTTACCAGTAGGGGGGTGAGCGTTGCGGTTTGGTACCGACAGAACCTCCAGGTTGCTTTGTCCGTGTCTGATGATCTTTATTGAAGATCTCATGACCCTCCATACACTGCCATTTTAGGGGCAGCTTTACTTTACATTACAACAAAGCGGAGCAGAACATTTAATGTTATATTGGTTAAAAAAATTAGGGAAACGCCTTTAACCTCCATTCATAAAGCCTCGTTATCATACACCATAATGACTGTTAAATTGTTTTATATCTGTGCCTTCTCTGCTACCGACAATGTATCAGGAGAGCCACACTGGGCAGCTAAAACTGGGACGGCTGTGTGATAATCCTTCTAATTATATTCTGCTTACAAATATAAGAGCTCATCTGTACATCCAGGAGGCTGAGTGTGTTCTACGTCTTATAAACTAATCTAGAATGATTAGAAGCTCACAATAGATACAGTTCTGTGAAAGTCATGCAATTCTTAGCAGTCACAATGAGATCATGAGTTCCTAACTGATAACATACGTATAAGTATAGACATATTGATGTAAAATGGATAGAACCTCACACTAAGGGCAGATAGGTAAACAATAATTAAAGGAGAAAAAAAAGATCACAAGAACGTTCCATACACCGTCTACAAGCACGAGACTTCAAATCCATTGTATACGGAGAAGTTCAACACCTTTTGTTACATAAAAAAGAATACCCCTTGAATTCTGAACCTTTTTGTCACTTTTGAAAACTATTTGTCATCCATTCACCTTTGTATATCCTAAATAAAAGAAAATAATAAAAAAATGATTTTAACATCAAAATATATTCTCTGACTGAACATGCGTTGGGCTTAACATGGTGCGGTGAAAGGTGTCAAGTGGTTCGTACAGAAGCAATGAATAGGCCGGGCTGACATAATCATGACGGCTTTGTAGAAAAACATTAAAAAAAAGTTCTTACACCAACCACTAACTGATGTGTTCTTCACAAAGATCTTTTTATCGACTAAAGAGAGAGCGACCTGGTAAGCCGTGGTCACGACCTCGCTGCAATTAAAGATGCCAAATCCATCGAACCATTATTGAAAGCACAAGAGCATCTTTCTGTTAACTCTTCAGTCATAATTTCTTGCTGGGTTTGCAGCTTTGCAGGTTTTCCAAGAAGACCTCTTATCAGGGGTCAAGGCCTCCTAAAAAGTAATGATGTGTAGCGAAAGATTGAACACTACAAGAAAGTTAAGTTGGATTGGTTATATATGATGATTATGACAATTAAAATAGTAGAGAAAGAAATTTTTTAGGAACAACAGGACAAAACAAATATGTAATGTGAAGAACGCAACGTCGAACGCACCATTTGAGCTAAAGGTGGTCATTAATATGTTTTTGAGAGCTGTGGTACTAGTAGTCCCACTGTCAGAACTTCTGCTGGAATGGGTCTCCTGGTCAGAACCTCACCCAAGTGAGGGAATGTGTGTGAAAATGTACTATGAGAGTGCTGGAGCCCTGCACCAATATTTTCTGTGCAGGGTACAGTCACTCCATATATACCTGCCTGTCTTTTATGCAGGAGCTGTATGAGTTACTCTGCTTTGATATGCTGTGATCCGGACACCTTTTCCTGAACCTTGACATTCTCCTTATTTTACATTTTGTACCTCCGCCATCTTAGCTTTCACCAGCTCTGTTTCACTTCACCTAGTTGTCTGTCTTGCGACGGCCTTTTCAAGATAGAGACCATCATCCGTTGCAGGGCTATCAAGTAAGCAGAAACAGAAGTTGTGGGTAGCTCAGGCTCACACTGTGCCCTGTCTTGTCATTTCCACTGTATGATTTCTGTAAAAAATAAAGTTCTAAACTGTATGCGTAGGGCAGCATGGTAGCTTGATGGTTAGCATTACAGTCTTGCAGCGCTGGGGACCTGGGGTCAAGTCCAAGGGTCCCCATCTGCAAAGAGTTTATTCTCTCCATGTTTGTTCTCTCGTGTTTGCGTGGGTTTCCTCCGGGTCCCCCGGTTTCCCTCCACACTCCAAAACATACTGGTAGGTTGATTAGATTGTGAGTCCCATGGGGAGAGGACTGATTTGGCAACTCTGTGCATGCTGCTAATCGTGGACTTATTGGTCTATCTGTATAGCCACCATATTTGCCTCTAATATCCATGGTTCATGTAGAGAAGAGAGATGCTTCTGAAGTCCAACAGCGAGTGCATCACACGCCTCATTTGCATAAAGTTTTAAGTTTTAGTATTGACATAGGGAGCATCATGTCTTAAAATGTAATTATGCGGCTTTCACACAGAAAATGTAATTTAAAAATATCCATAAAAAACTCTACTGAATGGAATGGGATGCTTTGTTGCTTCGAAACAAGTGATGCATATCATGTCTCTCAGGTCCCCACAATTTTCAGCGCCGTTTGAATATTGTCACAATGAAAATTAACAATTTCTTAGCAATCCCAGTGCTTGTCCTAAGGGAAGATAGAGCTGCACACATAAAAACAGGTCACACTTTAATATTCCCTACTACCCAATCATAAATTCCCCAGTCCGTTAAGTTTAGAGCTGAACCTTGTGTGACCGTGTGGGCTGTAGTAAAAATGGGAACATACAATAGTCAGGAATTCTTATAGGACTCATGAATCATTATGGCCCATATTAGTCTGGCTGGTCTCTTCCTTTTTTATACCACGGCAGTAAACGTACAAGGCGCCATCTTGTATGTCTAGATGGAAGAGGTGGTTTAATCTAACCATACCATAGACAAGGTCAATCCATCCTCTACACCTAGAGGAGAGGAGGTTCTACCATCACCATAGACAGGGTGTATCCTCTACACCTAGAGGAGAGGGGGTTCTGCCATCACCATAGACAGGGGGCATCCTCTACACCTAGAGGAGAGGAGGTTCTACCATCACTATAGACAGGGGGCATCATCTACACCTAGAGGAGAGGTGGTTCTACCATCACCATAGATAGGGGGCATCCTCTACACCTAGAGGAGAGGCGGTTCTACCATCACCATAGACAGGGGGCATCCTCTACACCTAGAGGAGAGGTGGTTCTACCATCACCATAGACAGGGGGCTTCCTCTACACCTAGAGGAGAGGAGGTTCTACCACCACCATAGACAGGGGCATCCTCTACACCTAGAGGAGAGGAGGTTCTACCATCACCATAGACAGAGGGGCATCCTCTACACCTAAAGGAGAGGTGGTTCTACCATGGCTATAGACAGTGGGCATCTTCTACACCTAGAGGAGAGGGGGTTCTACCATCACCATAGACAAGAGGCATCATCTACACTCAGAGGAGAGGTGGTTCTACCATCAACCTAGACAGGGAGCATCCTCTACACCTAAAGGAGAGGCGGGTCAACCATCGCCATAGACAGGGGACATCCTCTGCACCTAGAGGAGAGGAGGTTCTACCATCACCATAGACAGGGAGCATCCTCTACACCTAGAGGAGAGGTGGTTCTACCATCAGCATAGACAGGAGGCATCCTCTACACCTAGAGGAGAGGCAGTTCTACCATCACCATAGACAAGAGGCATCATCTACACCCAGAGGAGAGGTGGTTCTACCATCACCATAGACAGGGGGCATCCTCTACACATAGAGGAGAAGTGGTTCTACCATCACCATAGACAGGGGCATCCTCTACACCTAGAGGAGAGGCAGTTCTACCTTCACCATAGACAAGGGGGCATCCTCTATGCCTAGAGGCGGTTTTACCATCACCATAGAGAAGGGGCCTAGAGGAGAGGCCTAGAGGAGAGGCGGTTCTACCATCATCATAGACAGGGGGCATCCTCTACACCTAGAGGAGAAGCGGTTCTACCATCACCATAGACATGCCATCTTCTATACCCAGAGGAGAAGTGGTTCTACCATCACCATAGACAGGGAGCCTCTTCTACACCTAAAGGAAAGGCAGTTGTTTCATTGCTATAGAGAGGAGGCATCATCTAGACTTAGAGGAAAGGCATTTCTACAATTACCATAAACAATGGGCATCCGCTACACCTAAAGAAGAGGTGGTTCTACCATTGTCATACACAGGGGGTATTGCCCTTTTCCGTATTTGTCTTTCCATTTTTTAATTTCCACACTTTAAAGCAAGGAACTTTTTCATGTTCGCTCTTACAATATTCTGCCACTGACCTCAGCCCCCCCCCCCTCCACAATCTGTGCGAAAACGGTGGTGTCCTTGCAAAATGCTGCTTTTTATGCTGTTGATCACAAAACAGATGAGGATTTGTTAAATGGTCTCTGGCGCGATCATCCATGAACATGACAATATTATTGAGTAATTTAGGACTTTTTTTTTTCTTTTTTTTTTTACTAATTCTTAGACCATCTAGGGTACATTAACCCTAGATGGTCAGATCGCTCCTACCATATACTGCAATACTTCTGTATTGCAATATATGGCATTTTTGCAGCTCATTCATTACAATGAGCCACTGGCTCATTGTAACGAATCTGCAGAAGCCATTAAGCCTTGGGTCAAACAAAGACCCGAGGCTACCATGGCAACTGATTGCCGCCCCCTGATGACGTTCGGGGACGCAGTGATCGTAATAAAGATGGCGACGCCCACGCACCGCCGTCTTTTAAATGCTGCCGGCGACTTTGCCGGCGGCAATGAAAGGGTTAATAGCCGTTATTGGCGGTGGGGGTTATTGGCGGTGGGGGTTTGCTGCAATATGCAACAACCCCCTCCTCTGTATGAGCGCAGAGTGTTAAGGGGTTAATAAAACAAGAACTTACGCTGGGTATGAGATGGATATTTTAGGCTCCTTATTTATATGCGGTAAAGTTTATCTACAAGGTATATTTATACTTTAGTTATTTAAAGGGAACCTGTCACAACATTTTTCACAAAAGAGCCCCATTAAATAAATGTCACCCTTCTTTTAGCTAAAATTTGTTTTCCTTACATCCCCATGAAATCAACTTTGTTCTCTTACCTGGCATACAGCCTAAAGCCAGAGATGGCCAGAGCAGCTTTGCCCCATGTCCCATGTCTTTTCTTAGCATCAGCACTTCATGTCATGTGACCTGAGTGATGTCATTTAAGGTTCTTTAACCACTAATATTTTCAAAATCCCCCATGTATGCATCTGATCACATGAAATCATAGCATGCTTCTATGGACTTCTACTCCTCTACTCTAGAAATACTCACCTCTACTCCGATTCATATTGATCACAACCCTATTCATTGCTAGTCTTGACATATTGGGATCACCTTGAAAAGAAATTTATAATTAGCAGCATGGAGTGCAGGAACAAGATGTCCAGAGCTCTGGGCTGCTAATTATTCATGTATCCTCCCTCTCCCATGCTGCCAGCTTATGTAGAGACGGGCTAAACGGAGGAGGATAGCAAAGAAGCTGAAGGTCATATGTAATAACTGTGATAGGCAAATTGTTATACAACCTAAAAGCTTTATCATCTCCAGTCATTATGTAACCAGTTTTGTATCCAAGCCTCATTCAAGTCCCTGGTAATGAGTTGCAATACCAAGCACAGCCACTATACAATGTACAGTGTCATGTTTGGTAAGCCTTGAAATGGCTGCAGTTGTTATTTGAATATTTTTAAACAAGTGGGGGTGATATATTATCCACCCAAGGTAAAAGTGATCAATAAAAAAGAATCATGTAAAACCCCTTAGACACCCCTTAGCTTAAAATATAAAGTTTATAGCATTATGGTAAGTAACATGGGAAATATGAAGTTGAAATTTCCAAAATCTGTAATTATAGTTAATTTAGCAAAGTGATACGTAAGAAAAGTGCTAATTACCTTCTCTTATTATCCTCCAGGGGCGGAAAAATACTTCATGGAGTAGAAGACTTGGATACTGTGGGTGTTCCCTGTATGTGGAATCCAACCTGTGTATAAGTGGAGGAATAGTGGCGTGGCCAAAGCGAAAAGCCGCTGTAGAAAATATATTAGAAATGGAGGGGTTGATGTTCTCGTTGTATCCTTGGTAATTTCCAACATACTTCTGAAAAGCTGAAGGACCCAGAATTTTTGGAATGTAGTCCCGTATGGTGATGATCTAAAATTAAAACATTTAGTATATGAATGGAATTTTCATTATTATTTCATTTTTGTCCTGCATAATGTGCTTTTCTGTATGCATTATTTATTTAAAACATGGTAATACATGGAAATGGTATTGAAGGATAGATTAAATTTGTGTTTTGGTGTCTATCACATATAAAGACTTTAAATGAGTTTTTAGAATTTTAATATGAATGACGTAAGATAGGTCAAGAATATCAGAATGGTGGGGGCCAGTGTCTGGCAAGCTCACAGTTAGTTAAAAGAGGTAGATGGTGAACCAACATTATAAAGAATCGGAATTACACATCTCTATGCACTGGGGCAGGTTCATATGACGAGCCCCATCTATGCCACTTTTCTAGTTTTCTGCTTCACATGCCATGTTGGGCGTGTCGGTTTTGCGTGTTAGTTGGACTGGGGCCTAAACGCCCTTGCCTGTTGTAGTTACTTTAGCCAGAAAAGCAGCAGAAACTGTATCTAAAATTTCCAACTAACAGGTCCGACTTGGCGGATATCACTTCTGGATCTATTAAGAGGCCAAAGCCTCTCAGTAGATCTGGGAAACCATGTATCAGCGGGGTGGAGGGGAATTTAAGACTGGTGTGCAAAACTATCCTATCTGCAAGCAGTATGTTATAGAGCAGGAGGAGCTAAGCAGATTATACATAGTAACCTATCTGCAGGCAGCATGTAATAGAGCAGGAGGAGCCAAGCACATTGTACATAGGGAGTTGTGCGCCAACATATGATAGCCCCGTTGTTGCTTCAGCACAGCCGGATACATCAAGAGGCTTCGTCCTTCCAATGTACCCGGCAAGGGCCTGCGCAAAGCTCTTTTCATATATGAAAATTTGCTAGCTGTAGCGAGCAAGGCATTCCTGTCCCTACACCAGCCGACTTTCCGTCGGCCGTACCCACCCTTTGGCCGGCTGCATTTCCCCCTGATGTGGAGGTGGTGGAAAGGGGGAAATAATCAAAAGTTCTAGCAATAAGCTAGCATTTGTGAATATTTCAGAACTTGATATAAGCATCCCATAGTGTCCTTTCTTCCTTCTGCCTCAAGTCTGTCTGTATTCCTCTTCTCTCTGCTCCATGCCCGCTTTCCTCTTCTCTCTGCTCCATGCCCGTATTCTTCTTCCCTCTGCTCCATGCCCATTTTCCTCTGCTCCATGCCTGTATTCTTCTTCTCTCTTCTCCATGCCTACATTCCTCTTCATTCTGCTCCATGCCCATATTCTTCTTTGTTTTGCTCCATGCCTGTATTCCTCTTCTCTCTGCTCCATGCCCGTAACACACACACATACACATCACACCCCCCAAAACAACAATATGAGGGTGGGGGCTGGGGTAACACAATGTGAGGAGCTGTGGGGGGGCATAGTGTGAGGAGTGATGGTGGGTGCTAGGGGGTGGGTTATACTGTGTGGGGGTGAGTTGGGGAAGAGCAAAAGGTGGGGCTCAGTGGAAAGAATATTTCTGCGGGCACAAAGCGTTTTCCATCTTTCACCATCTTAAAAGTAGGAGGTTGACAAGGTTCCTCATGCACTGCACAGAGGTCCTGCACTCACTCAGAGTAAGAGTACATCTTTGTCAAATGTGTAGAAATATGTATATGTGCAGATGTGTACACACCCATGATGGTTATACATAAGTACAGGGACAGATTAGGCTGCCAGCAGTAGGGAGCACTTCATTTATGATAGAGCAGACACTGCAGGACGAAATCTTACAACAATATATCTAAATGTCTAAAGATACAACCTACAATACAACCTAAATAAAAGTGCCATGGATATTGGAAACACAAGGAAAATTATGTAATCTGTGCAGTACTTAGTAGTATTTACACTAAGCATAACCCGAGCAACCGCTTGTGAATTATTATTTAGTGTAGCAGCAACTTCCTCAATAAAAAATTTTAAAAAAACAGTAACAGAACCTCATAATACACACTACTTCTGCAGAACATCACAATACATGCCTCATCTGCTGCAGAGCATCACAATGCACACCTCAACTGCTGATGGGCTCCACAATCACCACACATTTCGGCAGAGCATCACAATACACCACCTCAATCTTCTGCAGAGCATACAATACACACATCCTCACGCTGCAGAGCTTCACAATAGGACACTCACTCTGCTGCAGAGCATCATAATACAACACCTCATCTGCATGCAGCAGAGCATCACAATACACACCTCAAATGCTGCAGAGCTCACAAACACACCTATCTGCGGCAGAGCATACAATGCCACCTCATCTGCCTGAAGGGCATCACAATACACACCACATCTGCTGCAGAGCATCACAATACACACCTCATCCGCTGCAGAGCTTCACAATAGACACCTCATCTGCTGCAGAGCATCACAATACACATCCTATCTGCGCAGAGCATACAATACACACCTCAACGCTGAGAACATACGTATATAAAAATCTCGGGCTGGAGAAGACATCTTCACACTTCAACTGCGAGGAAACATCATACTTCACACCTCAGGCTGCCAGCAAAACATCACAATACACACCTCAAGCTGCTGTATATTCATAATCCAACACCTCGGCAGAACCCAACAATAATCACTTCATCTGGTGGGACCATATATTCAACACATCAACTGCGGCAGAGAAGAAATCATATTAAAACACTTTGGGAGTATGATATATTAAGATGTCGGAAAGTCAGGAAATTCTAGTTGCCATGGTACAACCCAATCACAGATACTCTATCTTAAAATATTCAGGAGGACACTGGTTAAAAATGAAAGATGAGCTGTGATCTGGTTGCCTATGGCAACAGAAATATTCTGACTTCAGCCAGCTGATAAAAATCTGCCCCTTTGAGGCTAAAGAACCCTATTAATCCTGTCGTATTAGCTGCCAGAAACCTCATCACACACCTCAGCTGCTGCAGAAAAACCTAATTATACATCTCAGTTGAAACATTGAGAATATAAACCACGCTGCTGCAGAAACCTAGATACATAGGGAGAGATGTATTAATGTGCGGTCTGTTAGACCAGCACAGAGTAGGGACCATCAGTTGTACTTGCATTTCCTATTGTTGGTCTAGTTTACAAACCACAATTGAATTTTCTGGTGCACAGGCTATTTCCTGTTGATCTCTAGTATTCCTTCTTCTTACGGACGACCCATTTACTAAAGCACACCCTCTTTTCTGACAAGTTGAAAAACATGCCTAAATGAGTGGAAACCCCCCCCTTAATAAAGGTGTCACATGGCATTTCGATGCAAATACTTCTGTATTCTGGCGTAGAGAAAATGGATACATCACCCCACAGTATCCTCCTTTAAACCCTCCCACCACATCTACTTCCTGGGCACCGGGATTAATCATTGAGCAGAGATATTCTTCTCTGTAAACCCAGTCCTTGCAGATCTATGAGGAGAAATTCCTTCCTGCCATCACAAAAGTGGTAAAAAGTAAATATTTTCGTGTGAAAACAGTAGGGTAATAGGGTTTACTTTCCAGATATTTCTGCACCAGGCCTCAGCTAATAAATTTGCATTTACATTTTCGCAGGCGCTTGGTTCAGAAGATAGGAATATCCTTCTCCGGAAAAAAAAAAATCTCTTCCCAGCAGTTCAGCACAACAGTGTAGTTGTCATATAATCAATATCATTATATACAGGTTTTACTTGGGCTACCCCTAAGATTTATATCTTAACACATGTAGGGTTTAATGTAGTTTTATGTAGCTAAAAAAGAATATATACAGTAGAATTTTTTTTTTTAACAAGAATCTTTAAGTGATATATTCATATCTACAAGCTAAAAATGTGGGGGCATTATGTGCCAATTACACATTAATAGCTAAAGTAACACCATAATAATGCAATTTAAAAATTGCCAGACACTGCAGACAAAGAAACTGCCTATCCGCTATCGCCAGTTAGGCAGAGACCAGGGATGGCGTTATCGGGCGGAAAACTGGGCATTTGCAAGGGCCCCCTGTCCTAAATGGCCCCCTAGATGTTTATCTATAAATCGTTATCATTATTTCATATTTATATTGACTATATTCAATCTACTTATTATCTGCCCAATCTCTGAAAAATCCCTACAGTCCCTATTTACAGATACTTACCGTACTACTGTAGGTAACTACAAAGTGTTTATTATGTGCAGGGCTAAAGGTAGCTCCTACCTCTTACTTGACTAACTGCTCATCAAAATAGTTTTATTTGGGGCCCCCCTTTTACTTTTGCCCATGACCCAACTTTGTCTAAAACCATCCCTGTAGAGCCTATCTTCTGTAACTTACTGCTGCCCCTTTCTTCTCCATGGGAGTTTTTATTCATATGATAACCCAGCAAGCTTCTGTCCATCTGCGGAAAAGACAGAATTCAGCGATGAAAAACAGATTAGGAAGGAAGAGTAAGTGGAGGAAAGTGTATGTAAAAGCAAACAAATGGGGGAAGATACTTTGCTACATCCAACAACTTTTTTGAGGAGAAGCATTACCAAATTACCACATCCCCGCCAGTTCTGGGGCTATGAGGCAGGGCAGAATGGATCAGGCAGAAGCAGAAACCCAGAAATGGAGCAGGCAGATGTGTGAATGCAGTTACTTAGACTTGTATACTATAGGCCAGGATGGTTGTCCATTTAGAAGGCGAGTACCCTAAACTACAAATTGTATTGCATCTAAGGATAGATCCCCTGAACAGGAGAATTGTGGGGCCCAGTGATGAAGCTCCATGATTAAAAAAGCAGCCCTGTTGACACAATCTTGTTTCTCCGTAGGTCCAAGAGCCCAGGAAAGTGTTTCTTTAAAACAGCGATGAATTGTGTAAATCCTGGGCAAACTGAGGACGCAAGAGGGGCAGGAGTTCACTCAACAATCAAACTCTTTGCGGGGGGTGGCGGCCTGGAAAAGATGCCTGAAATCTTCAACAAAGTCATAGCTGGTCTAAAACTGGTGTGAAGAGTCCAGAGCCTCTTATTATTCAAACAAAAGCGAAGACAAGGGGGTATTTTAAAGCTGGCATTAAAAAATGTCCGTATTATTAAATCCTCCCATTATGCTACTAAGTAAGCCACTGTCATTAGTTAAGGGGGCAATGTACAATGTTATAAGGTGGTGGTACATCTCACCATTAAAAAACATGTGGAATGCTAGAAGCAAAGATCTCTTCCCAGATCAGCACTACGTATACCAGATCATTTGCCATATTCCCATTAGTGCACCCTGATACTCTCTCTAAATTGCAGGGCTCCAAAATACTGCTTGGGATCTGTGTGCCTTTGTGACCATTTTGTTGCGTTGAACAAGGGTCAACGTAGGAAAGCCCCCATCCCTGCATTTCAACGGTCCCACATGGACACTCTATACCTCTCATTCAAAGCCAAGAATATTATTATACATATCCCTGAGTTTAATTTGTTCCACATCAAAACACAATAATACATCGAGAACAACCCACAATTCAGGTGATCCCTTAGCTTGATCATCAAAAGAAGGTTCCTACTCAAAGAATAAGATCTTAAAACCTTGCAATGTTTCCTTTTCCTTAACCCCTCTGGATCGGCATAGGGCCTCACTATCTAATGTGTGTGGGGGAATCTTGAAGGGGTAGAATTTTTGGGACAAAGAGGTTCCCAGTTATTAAACGGTCTCAACTTGATTTTTCCTTGAGAGGAAACAACCACTACCATTGCACTTTGGCTAAGCAATGAATGTCTTTGCTATGCGTACAAGGGGTCAGGCGATATCCCAAAAAGTTTGGATATCTAGAGAAACACAGCAGATCCGGAAAAACACACAATGGTTCATCTTACACAAGACGGCATTGACTAAGAAGACCATCTCAAGAGAAGAAGAAAGGAGGGGGGAGGACCCTAAGAGACATTTCACTGTAGGATCGGTCACTTTTCAACACAGATGGAGGTAAATATATTGTTTTAATAAAATGTGGATGGGACCATCCACGATAGAAGGAAATTTAAAAATATTAGATTTTTGATAATAAAATATTAATTTTTTAAAAAGCCCCCTTACAATGGTCCAAAAACCTAAATAATTTAAAATAAATTAGAAATTACATTTTTTTTTACATTTTTATAATCCCCCACTTGTTACATAAAATTAAAGGAAATTGTAAAACACTCGAAAATTGTTAATAACTGCATATTTATAAATATAGAGAAAAACCCATTTCATTTTTAATTCCTCCCTCCCAATGTGAATGTTGGTGGTGTGGTGGACCTCATTTCTCTTTTTGACTTTGGTGACAATAATACGACGCGACCAAGGTATTAAATACGCGGAGAGAGACCTCTGAAAGGGTAATTTAGAAAAGTAGGATTGGTTGATAAATTAGACAAAGAGTTGATCTCCACAAGATGAATAGAAGATGTCAACAAGATCACGACTCTTTTAAGTGTCTCTCTATAGAAAATAAATGTATTTAGTTAATCTCCCCTAAGGGATTTGGCAGTGAAGTAGACTGCCATTGGCTTACTAGACCTACAACATAAAATTCTCTTAAGGGGGTGTTTAAAGGGAATGTGGTCGGCATTTCGAGCATGAAAAAAGGGCAGACAATGCAAGAAGCAGCCATGGATAGAAAGTGTTTTTTTATTTTTAAAAGCTCTCCCCAGGGATGGCCATTGAAGGCATAGTTGTCCTAACAAAATTGGGAATGTATGGATAGTTCATGGTCGTTTCATGTTTTTCTGTATTATGGGTGTTTTATGTATAGGTAAGGGTGAAGTATCAAGTATCATGTTAGGTCCTGCCCCTGGTCACCATCATTTATACCAAGAGGCTCGGGCTCTAAGGCACGACTGTGTGGCCAAAGTTGTGCCTTAGTTGTGAAGTTCCCGCTGGGGGATTAATAAAGGATTATTCTATCTTAAAAACTACTCAGGCTATAACTAATGTGGCAATGGCAGGGAATCCAAAGTTGGCACGCCCACTCTTACCCCTTCCAGTACTCTAAACTAACGTGGTCTGTTTTAAGTGGTAAGGGTCAATTCTAGCTTGACGGTCACCATTCCGAGCTTTTCAAGTCCTTATGGCAGTACAAGCCTTGATCAATACCCCCGAAAGAATATAGACTTCAGGGATCCCAAAAAATCAGCATTACCATGCATTACGATTAATGAACGGACTCTGTACTCTGTCTATCCTATACAAATAAAGTCTGCAAAGGACGAAAGGAATATATCAGCTATACGTGACAAGTGTATGAAATGGCATATGTAATATTTTAAGATGTGAAAGTCACATATAATAATTAAACAATTTTTGCAACAAAAAATATTTTTTTTAGTACCGTATTTTTCGGACTATAAGGCGCACAAAAATCCTTGGTGTCTCAGGAAATCAAAGGTGCGCCTTATATAGCCAGTGCGCCTTATATATGAACCTTACTTATAAACAACAGCTGCCTTGAACTGGGCACAGCTCTGACACCTGCTTGGGCTTCATCCTTATATCAGGTGAGCCTTATATTCTGAGTGCGCCCTAATATGATCATAGAGGTTTTCAGCAGGCATTTATTGATGGTGTGCTTTATACTCGGTGCCGCCTTATAGTCGAATAATACCAATTTAAATAAAAAATTCCCGATAAATTCTCAGATATAATATTGCCTATGTTTTTCTAGGATGCACATGTTTGCTAGGCTGGCTGCGTATGAAAACATCAAAGAGAAACGGTAAGTGCTTGATTTAGACTTAAATAAAAACCAATGTTACAATCAGACAATTTCTATGAAGATTCAAGCAGATTAAAATTATGATTTTTCTGTTTTCGATACCTGTTTTTTGGGATACTTAGCCCAACATTGCCACACACATATATGGGCCAGAAAAGACAAACTAGATGTATTGGCAATGCCAGGGAATCTAGGTGGTTAGGCTGAGTGAGATATTAGCATTCTCTGTCACCCTATGATACACTAGCAGGGCCTCCATGCCAAGCAACAATGCTGCATACACGCCACTCACTCATAGGCCAGCCAAGACTTATTTTTAAACTACAGGCAGTACCCGGGTACGTACACAGATAGGTCCATAGGTTGTTCTTAAGTTGATTTATACTTTGTTGTAAGTCATCAAAAAACTGTATATTTTATAATTGTAGTTTCCAGAGAATTTTTTTTGCCCCAGTGGAACAATTGGCGTTTCAAAAAAGTTTTAAGGTAATGGGACCGAGGATAGGATTAGGAATAAAGCTCATTACAGACACTTTACAGCTTATCATTGCAGTCTGGGACTATAGTAAAGCATTTAGAGACGTCACCAGAGGGCAGAAGGGGCAGAGGGGGTCCGTCTGTAAACTTACATGATTTGCCACTGACTGGACACTGGAAACAGCACCTGTTATGGGGACTGGGACTCCGGGAAGACAAATAGGACAGTGAGCCCTTAAGCTGTGCCTCTTTGTTATAAGGAAGGTCCTGCCGCATGACAGATTTACTAAAAAATATGTAAGCAATTGTTGCAAATTATGGACTCACATTTACCCCACTATGTCTAATTCAATACTTCCTAACTTCCTAATTTGCTTATTCAAAAAGACAGTTGGGGTTTTCAGCTTGAAATGGGACGAGAGACGATTATGGAGGACAGCCCAGGGGGGTCACCATATTTTCACCTGTTTACCAATATGCAAGGTTGGTAAAATGTGCAGCTAACTGGATGCACTATTAATTTAACAAACATCAGATTGTGGACCCACTGTGCTCTAGGTAAATGGCTTTAATATGGCCCACAATAAGGGAAACTGTCTAGTTTCACCTTTCGACCCTGTAAGCGATCTGGTCTCACTGTGGAGAGATAGCAAAGCCACAATCACATTCTGATGCTGGTCGTCGTGATGTGGATAGTAGCTGGTCCAGGCATGTCAGGAGACACTGGGGCAAAGCACAGGGGGTTCAGGCAATGTGTAGTCCCAGACATTCCATGTACAGGTCAGGCAGGCAATTCCCGCAGAATCCAAATTACAAGTCAAAGTCAGAAGAAACAGGAAGATATAGGGTTGCGGATCGCATTTTCGTCGGATGTTTCGCTTTTTCGGGATTGCACCAGCTTGACAGGGTCTTGTGTAAAAGGAATTGTGTCGATGTGATCGGCATTGTGGCGCAGGTGCGGACTTCCATACGACTCGGAATAGGTGCCGTGCCGTCAGGGACAATCCGATTGATTCGGATGGATCGCAGGATTTAACTTTCAATGGGGTCACAAGCCCATGCACTACATGCACCAGTAAAAAGAGGTGAACTCCGGAGGACCTGAGCGTTGGATGGAAGCGACAACATGCAGGATATCGGGCTCACCGATTCTTAGTGAATCGCGACACAGTGCATTATTGGCTACAGGGGGTAAACGCGGGGGCAGGTACAGACTATAAACTATGCAGCCTTGGTTATGGTTTATCACACAATAAAAAAAACTTTATTGACGATGGATTGTCAATGGGAGTTATCTCTCTGACGCGATAGTTCTCAAGACTAGAAAAACCTTATTTCTGGTTTTAAACTGCTTCTTTATAATAACTTGTATCTCTAGGTGTTGTATTAATATTCATAAAGACACGATCACAATTACTGTACTAAAAGCGTTATAATACTCACGTTGGTTCTCCCCCAGGTGTTATGCAGATAAATAAGCTCGGCTTCCCTCTAAATGGCAGCCTGCTACCGCAATAAGGCAAAAAAACGTCACAAAAAGTGTAAAAATTACAAGCTCATTTTGCAGACATATGAGAGAACTTTTAAAGTCTATCACCGGGGAAACAGATCTGTGGACTATGATATTATTAGATGTTATGTGAAAACTTGGATGTGTAGAGGGGAGGGAGAAAAGCACGTTAATAAACCATAAAAAAAAAAAGGGTCATCATTCGCCACGCGAAAAGGAAATCCGCATCAGGAGGGACGCGACTCAGGGGGGGTGGGGACGGGTGTGCTAGTGGCGGTGCGCAAGGGTACAGCTCGGGTGAAAAGCGTGCGGGGGGGATGGGCGAAGCGGGCGGGGGCGGGGGTAAAGTAGGCGACGGGAGGACGGGTGAGAAGGTTGAGGTCGGCGAAACATGGGGAGGGGGGGCGTCGTCCCGGAGGCTCGAGATGGTGGGGGGGGGGGAATACGGTGGGGGGAAAGCGGGGGGGAAGGGGGGGGGGACGGGAGGTGGGTGGGAGGGGGGGAGTAGGAGGGGGGGCGGAGGGGGGGAGGGCGGGCGGGGGGAGAGGGAGGAGGCGAAAAGGGGAAAAGAGAGTAGAGGG
Source organism: Engystomops pustulosus (assembly GCA_019512145.1). Classification (NCBI taxonomy): domain Eukaryota; kingdom Metazoa; phylum Chordata; class Amphibia; order Anura; family Leptodactylidae; genus Engystomops; species Engystomops pustulosus. The sequence goes on from CM033643.1 coordinate 20,958,647, forward strand.
GGGCGGGAGGGGGGGGGGGGGGGGGGGTTGAAAGGGAACGGAGTGCGTGGGGAATGGGGGAAAGAAAAGAGGGGAGGGGGGGAAAGGGGTCGCGGTAGGCTAGTAACACTGTGGCTGGGGGGGTTGAGTTCTCGTGAGTTTTGTTTAAATAAAATTTTGTTATGTGATATTTTTGTTATTTTGTTTTTTTTTTGTTATAATTTTTTATTTTTTTTTTTAACAGATGGGTGGGATAGTACCTCCTCTCTCCCAGGGAATTCGGACACTTATACGTTAATGAGATGAGTGAATAAGGGTCTTGGAGATGATGTATCATCATTACTGGCTTTTACGTTCCTCTTGACTATTTTAAGTATTATTTAAAACAAGTACCTTCAACAGACACATATATAATCTTAATCAAATTTAATGTACTTGTCATAAATGTCCCGAAAACTTTACTGCTTCCAACTTATTCTGTTACGTTAGACTTATTATGAAAAGAAAGGAACAGAAAACAAAAAACCATTATAAAATATCAACTGTGGTAAAGGGGGTTTCCAGGCTCGAGATATAAATAAACTTTACTTGGTGGGGGTTCCAAACACCCAGACCCAATAGACCAGTGTTCTTGTATTGAACAAGTAATGAGATTAGCCTTTTATGTATTTAAATGGGAGTATAGTGCAGTGGCTCAGTTCGCCCACTACACAGAAATGGAGCTATCTGCTTTCCTGTTCAATTATCTAATCAGCAAAATCAGGATCCATGGGGGAGGTACTAATTTAGCCCCACCAATCTAATTTTGATGGCCTACTCTTATGACAATTCATTAATATTTATAGCAAAGAGAATCCCTTTAACCACTGCTTAGGTATGTTATTGAATATATATAACTATTAAGGTGCAGGAAATGCACATGGAGCCTGGGGGTAAACCAAGTGCTTCCTCTGGCCCACAACCAGAATAGTTTGAGGCCCTAAGAATCTTCTATTAAAAAATTAAACTTGAGGGTAATGGGAACTTGTGCTTTACCCGCCCCCCCTCCACCCCTGAGCCCCTCTGGCTCATCAGCATCATTTTAGATGGTTATTTTAGATGGTGCTTTGTAAATGTCTCTGGTTTACGTGCTTCATTTCTTTAAACTACCTCTTTATAACCACCGTTATGATTAACTTTTTTAAAAATGACAAAGAATCAGTTCTAGCTACTATGATCCCAACGGCTGTAAGTTTAACACCGGACATGGGGATCTTTTCCTCCGTCTATTTGAATTCTATTGATTTCTCTAATTGAAATATGGATTGTGGTGTTAGTTACATAGACATTAGCACAATTCATCAAACGAACGAACATAGCACCAAGAATGTTATTTTAAGCTTATGCTAGGTCCAATACCCTATGCTAGGATGTTTTTAAAAATGCCTTTGTCAGCATTATGAATTATATCAGTAATTTATATAGATAATTTTCACATTACCTGGCTTCCTGCAGCTGCAGCGTGTGTCTGTGTAAATATTATTTTCTGCTCTTTAAACAGCGTTCTTCACCCCTCCACACTCCCGCCATGTTCATGAGTACGAGGGGAGGGATGGGAAAAGAGGAAGAATGCGTTAGGAGAAACAGGCTGCAGCCCCCCCCCCCTCCCTGGTCTCACCCCACATGCTAGCCAGGTAAGGTAATGTTGAAAATAAGTACTGAAAGTATCCCCCTCCCTCAGCAAAAATCTAAAAATTACATCATGGTGGACAGGTTTGCTTTAAGGCATGAATACATCCAAGTTTATGTCTTTGGGATTTAGCCCTTTTAAAACATCTATGATTAAGAATCAATGCATATGTATCACCATTTGTAAACCTTCCATTTACAGCATTATACTATAACACAGGACATGTAGATGTTTGGTGAAGGCCTTAATTTTTACTACGGGACTTAATTTCTGGGAGAAACGTGCATCCAAAACTGGTATTTCATGTTTGCCTCTTATCTCGGTAGAGTCTACCAAAGACTCCTGTCGGCAGAGTGGGTGGTTTACCGTTTTTCGCTCTTTAGAGCCTGTGGCACGGGAGATCGAGTGCAATCTTTGGAATTCCCTCTATTACAAAGCCCGAAGAGAACAAATAAATGCTTTGACAGCATTTATTGATGCATCAACAGTCTACGGCAGCACAGCTATGGGAAAATAACAACGAGGATCATTTCAGTGAAGAAGGTCTTCTGAAACGTTGAAACCTTAATATTCGTCTATGGGCGCGAGAAGTACATGCCTTTGTAGATGACATGCCATTCGCCCTTATACAAGATCCTAACGCAGCCAATGATACAGAGTTGAATGTTTATTTTGCGGGCGGAAACCAGGCTCAAACGAAGTAATAACCTGGTGGCAAAGCATAGTTATGGGTGAGGGGAACCACAACCGCGTGCCAAATCTCTGAAAAAAACTCAATCCCCACTGGCGTTCTGAAACACCTACCAGGAAAACAAGGAAGATTGTTGGAGTCTTCATTCAGGGTCAACATCGATTCTTTTCAAATATATTTTACAATTGTATTTTTTACATTTCCAGATAGTAGACAAAACATATGAGAGGACAGGGTCCAGTATTTGGTCAGATATAAATATAAAGTCCAAAAGTAGTGTTATGTCCATTATACTAGGGATGATGTGGATCTAAGAAAGAACAGAACAAATATTAACGTAAATTCTCAAGTGTCAACCAAACAAACCATATCAAAAATAAGAATGCTAATAGAGTCCCATAGAAGTATCAAAAAAATAGAGAAACCAAACTCTGGATCTATTCTAAATTATGTTCCTTTCAAAAAAAAATTTGCATGAAACTGCATCAGTTACGGAAGTTACATGTTAAGGATTCCAATTCTCATAAAAAACTATTTTAATCGACCAATATCTCACAATAACTTACCAAACACCTTTGATAGGTGCAACCATAACCCTGGACGACCATACCAAGGACACACATAGATATCATTGTGTGATACAGTATCCCTTAGACCATCAGGATCTCTTTTATTGCAGGAACAAATATAAAAAATTTCATATTTCGATAACCCCAACCAAGTAACTGGAGAGTGGACCTATCCTTCACACTATAAATGAACATGGCCGCCATCTTAAAAGCTTCTATTGAAATGGAATCAGGGCAAGTTTTTCCAAAGAGAATGTGGCCAAATAGTATCAAAGAAGAGAAGTTTCTCCTAAATCGATTACCACATTAGTAGCCAATATCTTTGGTGGTTCAAAATTATAAACACAAAGCTTGGGACCGTACATACACACCCCATATGTTCGTGTGGTTGTATAGCTTAGCTGTATTTTATTTTGAAAAAATGTATCATAGGTGTTAAACCAAAAATGTTAGGACAGGGATATGCAGTAAAAGGCCACTTTCTGTTCAGCACTATATCATGTCCCGAGACAATTGTACTTTTCTCTGCTTCTCTGGCATCTTTATTGCGTATTCCCATAAAGCAATATTCTTAAAATTAATCAGGATAGCAAAATAAACACATTCGCTAAATTCACTGTTAACAAAAAATACGCATTTCACAGTATAAAGTCCAACCTGTATTAGTCCTGGTGTTTATATTTTGGAATTTGTCCTGGATACGGACCATAATTATATGGCCATAGATTCCTCTGGCAGCATAGCGTTCTCTTGTTTACTGCAGGGGAGGGGAAGATGGAAAGCACTGCAGACACAGCACTTCCTATCCAGGCAAGCAGCGTGTAGAGGAGCAGCGACAACTCTACAGACAAGATACATCTTGATCTTGCGGGTAGGGGCGCACAGAGCGTGTGGGCTGACTGAGGTTTTTTGATAGGTGAGGGGTTGTCATGGTTTTTTATGTGCATTAATGGTCTGATCCGTCTCCTCTCTCTTTAGCTTTGAAGAATCTACTAATATCGAAATAGAAAAGGAAAGTGTAACTAACAACCCTGTAACCTGATTAATCTAAGTACCTGTCAGCACCCAGGCATCTCATAGCACAGAGGAATCATATGTTTCTGATTAGAAGCCCACACCCTGGATCTTATACACTGACCAGCTAGGAGTGATAGGTGTGGGAAAACAGAATAAATCAGACTAAAATTGTAAAAGAAGGGTTTTAAAAAAGTTATCTTTTGTTGTAAACATTTACTAGATTTAAAATTTGGAAACTTTCTTCATGGGAAAACCCCTTTATTAAGGGATAAACACCAATACTACAATTAAGATAAAAGTTATAACTTCATTATTTAAAGTCAAAGATAAATGAAAAAGAATAAGACGTATACAGGGCAGCCCCAAAATGCACGCAGGATAGGACCCCTCTCAAAAGAGAAACCATGGTGGGGGTACACAATGAATAAATAAAATTAGATACGTCCTTATGAATCGTTGTCACCCAAAGGTTCTGTTACATAGAGTTAGTCTGCCTTGCCTCATATTGTATTCAGTGGGGGACTGGCCAATGACGGCTCTTGTTATTGCTATGGATTATTTTGTCGTTCTGTGATATTACTTCATATGGCATATAGGTCTTATTTGGGCATATTTGCAATAAAACGTGAATCTGTCACCAGGGATTGTGATGTTTAGCCATGCATGCTGATTTTTAAATGACTTTGTCAGCATTCGAATCATTTCAGTAGTTTAGATAGTTTAATCACATTACCCTGGCTCCTTGCCAGCACGTGAATCCCAGGGGAGGAGGCGGCAGCTGAGACTGTGTTTGTCTGTGTCTCTATCCTAAACAGTCATCCAGCTCCCTCCCACTTCCTGTAATGGCATTTGCGCAGGCAGGAGAGGGAGGGGGATGGTGTGGAGAAGAAGAGGAAGAATTCATGAGGTGAAATAGGCACACACCAGGTGAGGACCCCTGGACTTGACAACCATGCGCTGGCAGGAGCCAAGAATGTGAATTAAACTATATAACAATAACTGAAAACAATTTCAGAATGGACAGAGGCATTTTAAAAATTCAGCACAGCATAGACTATTGGAACCCTGTCACCAGATAAAAATCAAATTCTGGTGGACCGGTTCTCTTTAAGGCCAACAGACTGTTCTTGATCGACTCAAGTAATAATGGGAGTTTCCAAGCAGTTTTGACCATGCAAAGCTACAGCTAACATTACATAGAGAAAAAGTCCAAGAGCAGAATCAAACAATCAAATGTGGGGTGCATACTATCAGAAACGGGCCCCTGGTCCTCCAAAAAATATCTAAAGAAAAAAAACAGCACTCCCACAGGCAACTGGTGAACAAACGGGGGTCCTTTTTTTTGCATAAACCACAAAGAGTTGCGGGCTTTTTCACTGTTTGCCTGTAGAGTACTGTTTTTTCTGTGGATACATCAAGCATTACTTGTGGAAATCTGAGTAGGACCGTATATTTCAATGTGTTTTTAGTAGCAGCCAAAATTTGCAAAATGCATTTCTTCTAGCTGGACTTAGACTTGGTGGGAACTGGTGTGTGAGATCTTTTCTCTGTACGTTTCATCATCCCCTCTGCTTGAAGTCCCTGCTTGTTGTAGCAGGCTTCGTTTAATAGTTACAGCTAAACTTGAGCACGGTGTAGAGAAGTGGCTGTTATCAGAGGAAGGATACTCTCAGCGGTGGGGGAGATTTATTAGAAGTGCTGAGCACAAACTGTTTTTAAATTGCCCAGGGCAACCAATAGAGCTCAGCTGTCATTTGATAACAGCAAAGGGAAAATGAAGAGTGATCTCTGATGTTCATATGTGGACAAGAACATTTTATCAAACACTTTGTTAAATCTCCCCGGTGAGTGTATCTGTTTCAGTCCTGTACGTTACTGAAGATCGAATGCATTTTTCACGTCCTGCTGCTACAACAACACACACGATGACTACACATCGGCAGACCCTGACCTAATAACACCTCCAGAAATCAAGATACAAAAACAACATTTGTCACATCGCAAGCTTATGCTACTTTTCCCCTTTAAACTTCACAGTGACAACAGTCCTAGAAATAAGTATGCTGTGGTGATGGGTAAGAAATGTTCCTGTTTTAGGTCACAGCGATATTTTCTCTTCGAAATAACCTTAATTTGAATTACTTTTTTTTGGGTTGCATTATTACATTGCAGAAACTGCTTTTTTTTCATGAAAATCCTTAATGTACCAGAACATTCTGATTTGAAAATTACTTTTCCACATTAAAGAGCGTAGGAACCCAGCAGGTGAGGGCCTTTTATACCGACTCCACTGAAGAAAGAGAAAGTAATCTCAGTTTATCTCTGGCGCACTGGAGCGCAGCAAACTGGACACAAAATCTATACTGACTCATTGGAAGAGCAGTTCCACTAATCGAGAGGTTCACTAAGTCCGTATCCTAGGGAAATCACAATGCTAGTTAGTTGTGTTTGTCTGAGAAGGAGGAATGAGTAAGCATGTATGTAAAAGGACAGGCAATGCACACAGTGATGGTCACATTCCAGAGATCGATATACATTAGAAATGAAATGGGTGGAGCTAAATTCCGTCTGTGACAGCATGTATTCACAATCATTCATAATGGGTTCAGCTGAAATGAACCGCCTTTCATTGATGAATCCATAGTGTCTCATTATTACTCTGCTGTGAACATCACTGTGGAGTATATGACATTCACTGATGTGTATTAATCAAGTACGTTGACATCTACTGGTGTATTATCTGTATGGGAATACTGTGTACATTCTGTAGGTGATTACTTTAATCCTTACTGTGACATCCACTGTGTGTATTATAGCTACTGTAGGACATGTGTGTATTATGCCCGTGTACTGTGACTCCACCTGTGTGTATTCTCCTGTACTGTGACATCACTGGTGTATTAGTCATGTACTGTAACATCACGTGTGTATATCCCGTGTATGTGACATCACTGTGTGTATTATCTCTGTACTGTGACATCACTGGGTGTATTATTCTGTACTGTGACATCACTGTGTGTTTCTTAGTCACCTGTACTGTGTACACTCACTGTGTGTATTATTCTGTACAGGTGACATCACTGTGTGTATTATCCCTGTACTGTGACATCACTGTGTGTATTATCCCTTACTGGACATCTGTGTGTATATCTCGTATGTGACTCATGGGGTGTATATCTGTACTGTGACATCATGTTTGATTATTCAGTACTGTGACATCACAATGTGTGGACCATTGACTACCATGTCGTGTGCACATCACTCTGTGCTTTCCATGACTGCTGACATTCACTGGCTTGTAGTATCTCTGGGTGGCGTGGCTAAGCAGACACAAAATCTTTTTTAAATTCCAGTTTTTTCCGAATCCGTCAGGTTTTCAGCACACCCCCGATTTCTGCATCGGGCACAATCCGACGGCGCAAAAACCCGGCGGCAATACAGGGAAAAAAACGGGCAAAATGGAATATTCGGGAATCCGGCGATTCGTTCCCCTTAGTACAGAGGCCCTACGTGTTTGTCTCTTACTGTAACACAATGGACCCACATTTATTAAACGTTTGCCAGTTTTCTGCCTGACTTTGCACACGGAAAAGGACATGTAACTACTAGTACATGTATTTATAAAGGTCTGCGCCCAGTTTTGTGTGCACTGCTGCTGTGTCCGACCAGACAGAAATTGGCACATAAATGGGCGAGTTACTGCTTAGTTGGAGTTTGCATTATTGCTGAGCACAAAAAATAGTGGTGCACAATTCCCAGAGCAGTACAGGATACCCAGATACATGAAGCACGCGCACCAGTGATGATTATCTGGTGCCCTCTGCACACTCCACAGACAAACTCCACATAGTACAGACTGCACTAGTTTTGTAAATGTGGCCTGTTGTTGATCCCTGTCTGTGACATCACTGTGCGATTTACATGTACCGTGATACATGTGATAAATATTCCTGTACCGTGACCTTACTGTGGTGATATTTACTCCACTACTGTAAATCACTGTGTGTTTAGTATCCCTAATTTCTTTACTGTGACATCACTGTCTGCATTACTCCGTTGCTTGCATCACTTGTGTAGTATTTCTGTATTGTGGCATCACTGTAAGCATTATGCAGAAAAACATCACTGTAGTTGTATTTTTTTTCCTAGGCTGCTGAACAGTTCTTGTGTGCATGGGACAGGTTGTTTATAGGTTTTTTATATGCTGCCTACATCTCCTCAATTATGACATACGGTTGTGCAACACCCTTCACTGGGGCATGCACTTTTCGGTTGCGGTAGGAAGCCAGGGTCATGGATACCGAGCTGCTGTTGGTGCGGCCTAGAGCACTGCGATGATCACGCGGTTGGTATCAGAAGCCGAGGCCTTAACCACAGCCTGGTCAGGTCTCCCAGTTGCATGACAAGAAAAAGTAGGTAGAGGCTGAGTAGGTTTCCTCTGGGGCAACCCCATGTGGATAGGTGGATGGAGGATTGGGCGCCCTTGGTGGTGTACAGCCATTCCAGGATAATCAGAGGCCCGTTTGGGAAGTATGTACTTCACGGCCCCAACAGCAGCAAAACTTAGCTGGATGGAGGTAAATTGGTTGGAGCTCAGGTCGTAGGGAAAAGTGGGTGTTCAGGCTCACCAAGCAGTCTGACATGTAGAGGGTTGAGTTTCCCAACACCTACACTAACCCTTTGCATTGGCCAGGGGTGTTGCATGTGCATGAAAATGGTTTGTAACATCAGTGCATTTTTCAAAACTTTACTCCCACTCCCAGTGAATGAGTATGTCCGTTAAGAACAGGGAGGCTTCTCAAACCGTTTCCCAAAATTGGTTGTCCATCAAGTTAGCGCAGGAGTGGGAGGTTCAATTTGGGTCTATGGGTGGTCCCAGGGGGAATGGGCTTATAATCTAATTTGCCATCTTTAAATTAGGTAAGTATTTAAGAGGCCCCATTGTAGCTATAGGAACTCCATGACGTCACATACACAAATTACAGCATCTTTTTTTACTAAAAGTCTCTGTTTAACATAAAGATTAGGGAAAAGCCAAAAATAAAAGCTACCGCTGTCACTATTGACTCAGTGTTGTAGACTCCCGTTTTATGAATTATAATCGAGCGCCAGACGATTGGTAACAGATAAAGGAATCGCTGTAGTTTATGAGGATAAACATTAGGTTCTAAGACTCCTATTTAAAATAAAATATTAGAATTATTCCTTCTAGACACAGGCTCAGCACCCGACGCCGCAATTGTAAATTTGTAAGCGAAGTTCTCACATTCTGAAAGAGGATTTTTTTTCCCCTTTTGTGTGAGGGAAAGAAATTTTTTCTAGCTTTGCCAATGAAAAGAATATTACATGAAAAGGAATAAAGTATGGAAGCTTGAGGACATAATGAAGAAAGCTGGTAAGACAGTATATTTGTGTGGATATAAGACTCCGCTCCATCATAACATAAGATATAAACAAAAACTTTCTGCCGAAAACAATGATATCAAAGTATAGAAGCCAAAAAGTTGCATCTTCTGTTCAGAATAAGAGTATTGTCTGATGACAACGCAGCTCACTTTAGGCCTTTATGTTGTTTTCGAGTCAGCACAGCATCAGATATTATACTATACCTTAAAGGGGGTAGTTCCCAAAGGATGAGCATGAGAGAATACCTATATTACGCAGGTGTGTTATTTGGTATCATAAATGCAATTTATAATTGTATGTTAGGCTGTATTAATACTATGAAAATACATTGGGGCTTATTTACTAGGGTCGCCGGGTCACATTTCGTTGGATTGTTCTTGTATTCAGGATTTGGGACGGTAAGAAGGTCATTAGATCTGTTGCATGTGATCAGATTTTGGTGCACCGGCTTTCATGCGACAGAAATGATGGAGGCGTGCCGTCGGACAATCCGATCGATTTGGACTGAGCGTGGAAGCGGACAGATGCAGGATATAGGGCGCACGATGTTGTGGTGAATCCGCGGCACAGTGCATTGTCTCGAACAATGCCACTTTCGGAAACTCTTCGGAGGGGTGAGTAAATGTGCCGATTTATTGCTCCTCCCCCTCCCCTTCCCCATGAAAGTGCGGCAAGTGAACACTGGCAGTAGATATAGTTGGCTGTGCCCATGTTCAGAAGTGTTTTCCCCACTCCGTATATGGATAGATAGATCAATGGGGACCTTCCAAAGAGTAAATTCAGTGGATTCAATTGTGTTGCATCCATCCCCCATAAGCTATTATGGCCTCCATACATTTCAGCAGGAGGAGAAGCAGGATGAAAAGAGCGAGCTTGCGTGTGTCTTGGCTACTCAGTTTTGGCAGTATGGAACGAAGTAAACAGATGCTCCATCTGGCAGTATAGTCAATAGATACACTCAAAGTATATGCCGGGAGCTTTCCTGGTTATTTAGTTGAGGGTATGTAAAAAAATGGTGTGAATATTGGCCATCAAATAAAAAAATTAGTAAAAAAACAACATAGATGACTTGATATATATTCTAGATCATAAGCTTGAGGTGGACATAGTAGGAGACCTTTGGGGGGTTATAGGTGCTATTCTCTACAGATTATGGTTATATACTGTATAGCGATCTACAGATTTGAGCGTTTTGATAAAGTGCCTGGCATTTGTGGCAGCATTGCCAGTCATAGTTCCTCTTATTCCCCCTGCGCTCAACAAGTGTTCTAATAATAACCCTCCTAGATTTTTCAGGTAAATTCATGTGTTCAATGAAATTTCTTTTTATTTTCCTGCCAGAAATGTGTTTTAGAAGGTGCAAATCCGATTTAAACATGCTGCCGCATGTTCCATCGATCCAGGACGTGGACAGAACAACCAAATTTAGATATTCGTCCGCACAAAGAAGCAGATAAGGGGCTGCGGATATTAGATTAAAGGCATAGTAATTTCTGCAGAAATCTTGTGCCAAAGATAAAAAATGTTAGCAGCCTAATTAATAACACAGAAAACATGGAAATGTTAAGTCATGGTGTGATGTTTTGGCAATAAACTAAGGTCAGGAATTCTATTATGAACCAATTTTTGTGTCTTCAAATTCGAGAAAGTAGCAGCTGGCCAGGAGGGAGAGTACTTTAGATGGGGTAATGGAGGCTAATAGAGAGCTAAAAAAGTGTAAGCCTGGCAAGTTTTACAGTGCGTGTCTTAATAAGTAGCTTGGTAACCTCACAAATCTAGATTTTGACAAGAAACAGTTAAGTTTAGTTATTGTTATCTCAAACGCTTACAGAAAGCGAAGGAAACCTCATAATTTTAAGACTACAGACAGGCTATATAAAGTTGGTAATGCAAGCGTAGAAGAGGAATACGGTATGGAGCAGAGAAAAGTGGAGAGGAATACGGGCATGAGGCAGAGGGAAGAGGAAACGGGCATGGAGCAGGAGAGAAGAGGATACGGGCATGGAGCAGGAGGGAGAGGAATACGGGCATGGAGCAGAGGAGAGAGGAATACGGGCAGGAGCAGAGGGAGGAGGAATATGGGCATGGAGCAGAGGTAAGAGGAATACAGACATGCGGCAGAGGAGAAGAGGAATATGGGCATGGAGCAGAAGGAAGAGGAATATGGGCAAAACAGAGAGGGAAAGAGGAATATGGGCATGGAGAGAGAGAAGAGGAATATGGGCATGGAAGAGAGAAGAGGAATATGGGCATGGAGCAGAGAGAAGGAAGAGGAAAATGGGATGGAGCAGAGAGAGAAGGATAGGGCATGGGAGAGAGAAGGAAGCAGAGAGAAGAGGAATATGGGCATGGAGCAGAGGGGGAGGAAAAAGGAATACGGGGCATGGAAGCAGAGAGAAGAGGAATACTGGGCATGGAGCAGAGAAGAAGAGGGAAAAGGGCAGGGAGCAGAGGGAAGAGAATACGGGCATGGAGCAGAGGGAAGAGGAATACGGGCATGGAGCAGAGGGAAGAGAAATACGAGCATGGAGCAGAGAGAAGAGGAATACGGGCATGGATCAGAGGAAAGAGGAATACGGGCATGGAGCAGAGAGAAGAGGGAATACGGCGGAGAGGGAGAGACGGGAATGGAGAGAGGGAAGAAGAATACGGCTGGAGCGGGGAAAAGAGGATAGGAGAGGAGGTTCTACCATCACCATAGACAGCGGGCATCCTATACACCTAGAGGAGAGGAGGTTCTACCATCACCATAGACAGGGGAGATCCTCTACACCTAGAGGAGAGGAGGTTCTACCATCACCATAGACAGGTTTTGCTCCATGCCTGTATTCCTCTTCTCTCTGCTCCATGCCCGTAATCCTCTTCCCTCTGCTCCATGCCCGTATTCTTCTTCCCTCTCCTCCATGCCCGTATTCCTCTTCTCTCTGCTCCATGCCCATATTCCTCTTCTCTCTGCTCCATGCCCGTATTCCTCTTCCCTCTGCTCCATGCCCATATTCCTCTTCTCTCTGCTCCATGCCCGTATCCTCTCTCTCTGCTCCTGCCATATTCCTCTTCTCTCTGCTCCATGCCCATATTCCTCTTCTCTCTGCTCCATGCCCATATTCCTCTTCTCTCTGCTCCATGCCCATATTCCTCTTCCCTCTTCTGTTTGCCCATATTCCTCTTCCTTCTGCTCCATGCCCATATTCCTCTTCTCTCTGCCGCATGTCTGTATTCCTCTTCCCTCTGCTCCATGCCCATATTCCTCCTCCCTCTGCTCCATGCCCGTATTCCTCTTCCCTCTGCTCCATGCCCGTATTCCTCTTCTCTCTGCTCCATGCCCGTATTCCTCTTCCCTCTGCTCCATGCCCGTATTCCTCTTCCACTTTTCTCTGCTCCATGACCGTATTCCTCTTCTACGCTTGCATTACCAACTTTATATAGCCTGTCTGTAGTCTTAAAATTATGAGGTTTCCTTCGCTTTCTGTAGAGCGTTGAGATAACAATAACTAAACTTTACTGTTTCTTGTCAAAAATCTAGATTTGTGATGTTAGCAAGCTACTTATTAAGACACGCACTGTAAGAACTTGCCAGGCTTACACTTTTTTAGCTCTCTATTAGCCTCCATGACCCCATCTAAAGTACTCCCTCTCTGGCCAGCTGCTACTTCTCGAATTTGAAGACACAAAAATTGGTTCATAATAGAATTCCTGACCTTATATTTATTGCCAAACATCCACACCATGACTTAACATTTCCATGTTTCTGTGTTATTAGCGCTGCTAACATTTTTTATCTTTGGCACAAGATTTCTGCAGAAATAGCTATTGCCTTTAATCTAATATCCAGGCCCCTTATCTGCTTTCTTTGTGCGGACGAATATCTAATGTGTGTTCCTGTCCACGGCCTGGATCGATGGAACAATGCGCAGATGTTTAATCGGATTTGCACCTTCTAAAACACATTTCTGGCAGGAAAAAATAAATAAAAGAAATCTTCACATGCCCATATTCCTCTTCTCTCTGCTCCATGCCCATATTCCTCTTCCCTCTTCTGTTTGCCCATATTCCTCTTCCTTCTGCTCCATGCCCATATTCCTCTTCTCTCTGCTCCATGCCCGTATTCCTCTTTCCTCTGCTCCATGCCCGTATTCCTCTTTCCTCTGCTCCATGCCCGTATTCCTCTTTCCTCTGATCCATGCCCGTATTCCTCTTTCCTCTGCTCCATGCCCGTATTCCTCTTCTCTCTGCTCCAAGCTCGTATTCCTCTTCTCTCTGCCGCATGTCTGTATTCCTCTTCCCTCTGATCCATGCCCATATTCCTCCTCCCTCTGCTCCATGCCCGTATTCATCTTCCGCTTTTCTCTGCTCCATGACCGTATTCCTCTTCTACGCTTACATAACCAACTTTATATAGCCTGTCTGTGGTCTTAAAATTATGAGGTTTCCTTCGCTTTCTGTAGAGCGTTGAGATAACAATAACTAAACTTTACTGTTTCCTGTCAAAAATCTAGATTTGTGATGTTAGCAAGCTACTTATTAAGACACGCACTGTAAGAACTTGCCAGGCTTACACTTTTTTAGCTCTCTATTAGCCTCCATGACCCTATCTAAAGTACTCCCTCTCTGGCCAGCTGCTACTTCTCGAAATTGAAGACACAAAAATTGGTTCATAATAGAATTCCTGACCTTATATTTATTGCCAAACATCCACACCATGACTTAACATTTCCATGTTTCAGTGTTATTAGTGCTGCTAACATTTTTTATCTTTGGCACAAGGTTTCTGCAGAAATAGCTATTGCCTTTAATCTAATATCCAGGCCCCTTATCTGCTTTCTTTGTGCAGACGAATATCTAATGTGTGTTCCTGTCCACGGCCTGGATCGATGGAACAATGCGCAGATGTTTAATCGGATTTGCACCCTCTAAAACACATTTCTGGCAGGAAAAAATAAATAAAAGAAATCTTCATGAACACATGAATTTACCTGAAAACAATATGAGGTTATTATTAGAACACTTGTTAGAGCGCAGGGGGAATAGAGAGAACTATGACATGGCAATGCTGCCAAAATGCCAGAGGGACTTTATCAAAAACACTCAAATCTGTAGATCGCTATACACTCACCGGCCACTTTATTAGGTACACCATGCTAGTAACGGGTTGGACCCCCTTTTGCCTTCAGAACTGCCTCAATTCTTCGTGGCATAGATACAACAAGGTGCTGGAAGCATTCCTCAGAGATTTTGGTCCATATTGACATGATGGCATCACACAGTTGCCGCAGATTTGTCGGCTGCACATCCATGATGCGAATCTCCCGTTCCACCACATCCCAAAGATGCTCTATTGGATTGAGATCTGGTGACTGTGGAGGCCATTTGAGTCCAGTGAACTCATTGTCACGTTCAAGAAACCAGTCTGAGATGATTCCAGCTTTATGACATGGCGCAGTATCCTGCTGAAAGTAGCCATCAGATGTTGGGTACATTGTGGTCATAAAGGGATGGACATGGTCAGCAACAATACTCAGGTAGGCTGTGGTGTTGCAACCATGCTCAATTGCTACCAAGGGGCCCAAAGAGTCCCAAGAAAATATTCCCCACACCATGACACCACCACCACCAGCCTGAACCGTTGATACAAGGCAGGATAGATCCATGCTTTCATGTTGTTGATGCCAAATTCTGACCCTACCATCCGAATGTCGCAGCAGAAATCGAGACTCATCAGACCAGGCAAAGTCTTTCCAATCTTCTACTGTCCAATTTCAATGAGCTTGTGCAAATTGTAGCCTCAGTTTCCTGTTCTTAGCTGAAAGGAGTTGCACCCGGTGTGGTCTTCTGCTGCTGTAGCCCATCTGCCTCAAAGTTCGACGTACTGTGCGTTCAGAGATCCTCTTCTGCCTACCTTGGTTGTAACGGGTGGCGACTTGAGTCACTGTTGCCTTGCTATCAGCTCGAACCAGTCTGCCCATTCTCCTCTGACCTCTGGCATCAACAAGGTATTTCCGCCCACAGAACTGCCGCTCACTGGATGTTTTTTCTTTTTCGGACCATTCTCTGTAAACCCTAGAGATGGTTGTGCGTGAAAATACCAGTAGATCAGCAGTTTCTGAAATACTCAGACCAGCCTTTCTGGCACCAACAACCATGCCACGTTCAAAGGCACTCAGATCACCTTTCTTCCCAATACTGATGCTCGGTTTGAACTGCAGGAGATTGTCTTGACCATGTCTACATGCCTAAATGCACTGAGTTGCCGCCATGTGATTGGCTGATTAGAAATTAAGTGTTAACGAGCAGTTGGACAGGTGTACCTAATAAAGTGGCCGGTGAGTGTATATAACCATAATCTGTAGAGAATAGCACCTATAACTCCCCAAAGGTATCCTACTATGTCCACCTCAATGTGTGACTATAAGCTTATGATCTAGAATTTATATCAAGTCATCTATGTTGTTTACTAATTTGATTTATTTGATGGCAATATTCACACCACATTTTTTTTTACATACCCTCAACATAAATACCAGGAAAGCTCCCGGCATATACTTTGAGTGTATCTATTGACATATACTGCCAGATGGAGGCATCTGATACTTCTGTATCCTATACTGCCCAAAACTGAGTAGCAAAAGACACAGCAAGCTGCATCTTTTCATCCTGCTTCCTCCTGCTGAGAAATGTATGGAGGCCATAATAGCTTATGGGGGATGGATGCAACACAATTGAATCCACTGAATTTACTCTTTGGAAGGTCCCCAGTGATCTATCTATCCATATAACGGCAGTGGGGAAAACACTCTGAACATTGGCAGCAGCCAACTATTAGCTACTGCCAGTGTTCACTTTGCCCACTTTCATGGGGAAGGGGAGGGGGAGGAGCAATACAATCGGCACATTTACTCACCCGTCCGAAGGAGTTTCCGAAAGTGCATTGTTCGAGGACAATGCACTGTGCCGCGATTCACTAACATCGTGCGCCCGATATCCTGCATCTGTCGCTTCCACGCTCAGTCCAAATCAGTCGGATTGTCCGACGGCACGCCTCCATGATTTCTGTCGCATGAAAGCCGGTGCACCAAAATCTGCTCACATGCAACAGATCTAATGACCTGTCCCAGCGGCCCAAATCCTGAATACAATAAACAATCCAACGGAAATGTGACCCGCAGACCCTTAGTAAATAAGCCCCAATGTATTTTCTACAGTTTGAATAATACACCTAAGAATACAATTATAAATTGCATTTGTGATACCAAATAACCACCTGCGTTAATATAGGTATTCTCTCATGCTCATCCTTTTGGGAACTACCCCTTTAATGTATAGTATGAATATCTGATGCTGTGCTTAGTCTCGAAACAACATGAAAGCCGTAAAGTAGCTGCGTTGTCATCAGACAATACTCTTATTCTGAACAGAAGATGCAACTTTTTGGCTCTATACTTTGAGTATCATTGTTATCGGCAGAAGAGTTTGTTTTATCTAATGCTTATGATGGAGCGGAGTCTTATATTCACACAAATATACTGTCTTGCAGCTTTCTTCATTATGTCCTCAAGCTTCCATACTTTATTCCTTTTCATGTAATATTCTTTTCATTGGCAAAGCTAGAAAAAATGTTCTCCTTCACACAAAAGGGGAAAAAAAATCCTCTTTCAGAATGTGAGAACTTCGCTTACAAAATTTACAAGTGCGGCGGCGTGCTGAGCCTGTGTCTAGAAGGAAAATAATTCTAAAATTTTATTTTAAATAGGAGTCCTTAGAACCTAATGTTATCCTCATAAACTACAGCGATTCCTTTAATCTGTTACCAGATCGTCTGGCGCTCGATTAATAATTCAGAAAACGGGACGTCTACAACTGAGTCAATAGTGACAGCGGTAGCTTTTATTTTTGGCTTTTCCCTTAATCTTATGTTAAACAGAGACTTTTAGTAAAAAAAGATGCTGTAATTTGTGTGTATGTGAGCGTCATGGAGTTCCTATAGCTACAATGGGGCCTCTTAAATACTTACCTAATTTAAAGATGGCAAAATTAGATGTATAAGTCCCATTCCCCCTGGACCACCCATAGACCCAAATATGAACCTCCCACTCCTGCTGCTAAACTTGATGGACAACCAATTTTGGGAAACGGTTTGAGAAGCCGTCCCTGTGTCTTAACGGGACATGACTCAATTCACTGGGAGTGGGAGTAAAGTTTTGAAAAATGCACTGATGTTACAAAACCATTTTCATGCACATGCAACACCCCTGCCAATGCAAAGGGTTAGGTAGGTGTTGGGAAACTCAACCCTCTACATGTCAGGAGCTGCTTGGTGAGCCTGAACACCTCACCTTCCCTAGGACCTGAGCTCCAACCAGTTACCTCCATCCAGCTGAAGTTTTGCTGCTGTTGGGGCCGTGAAGTCATACTTCACCAACGTGCCTCTGAGTGATCTCTGGAATCGGCTGTACACCACCAAGGGCGCCCAATCCTCCATCACCAAGGATCCCTATCCACACATGGGGGTTGCCCCAGAGGGAAACCTACTCAGCCTCTCCCTAATTTTTCTTGCATGCAAGACCTGCCAGGCTGTGGTTAAGGCCTCGGCTTCTGATACCAAGCCGCGTGATCATCGCAGTGCTCTAGGCCGCACCAGCCAGCAGCTCCGGTATCCAGGACCCTGGCTTCCTACAGCCACCGAAAATGTCAGGCCCCAGTGAAGGGTGTTGCACACACAGTCATGTCATAATTGCAGGAGAATGTAGGCAGCAATAAATAAAACCTATAAACACCTGTCCCAGTGCACACAAGAACTGTTCAGCAGCCTAGGAAAAAAAAATACAACTACAGTGATGTTTTTCTGCCATAATGCTTACAGTGATGCCACAATACAGAAATACTACACACAGTGATGTCACAGCAGCGGAGTAATGCAGACAGTGATGTCACAGTAAAGAAATGTAGGGATACTAAACACAGTGATGTGACAGTAGTGGAGTAATACACACAGTAATGTCACTGTACAGGAATATTATACACAGTGATATCACGGTACATGTAAAATACGCACAGTGATGTCACAGTACAGGGATAATACAAACAGGCCTACATTTATCAAAACTAGTGCAGTCTGTACTATGTGGAGTTTGTCTGTGGAGTGTGCAGAGGGCACCAGATTAATCATAACTGGTGCGCGGTCTTCATGTATCTGGTGTATCCTGTACTGCTCGGGAATTGTGCACCACTATTTTTGTGGCTCAGCAATAAATGTACAAACTCCAACTAAGCAGTAACTCGCCCCTTTATGTGCACATTTTCTGTCTTGTCAGACACAGCAGCAGTGACACACAAAACTGGCGCAGACACTTTATAAATACATGTACTAGTAGTATACATGTCCTTCTCCGTGCAAAGTCAGGCAGAAAACTGGCACAAACGTTTAATAAATGTGGGTCACATTGTTGTTACAGTAAAGAGACAAAACACGTAGGGCCTCATTTACTAAGGGGACGAATCGCCGGATTTCCTGAATATTACCATTTTGCGCCGTTTTTCCCTGAATTGCCGCAGGTTTTTGTCGCCGGCTTGCATGCAACGGAAATCGGGGGGTGTAGCTGTTGGAAAACCTGACGGATTCGGAAAAAACATGGAATTTAAAAAAGGATTTGTGTCGCTTGACACGCACTTACAGAAGAAGGTGAAAGCCGGCGGACCTTAGCGCAGCAGCAACACCTAGAGGACATCGGGCACACGAACCTTAGTGAATCCCGGCAGAACCAGAATCCTCGTTGGAGAACGCGCCGCTGGTTCGCGACTTGCCTGGGTAAGTAAATGAGCCCCATTGTGATGTCACAGTACAGGAATAATGCCCACAATGATGTCACAGTACAGGAATAATGCCCACAATGATGTCACAGTACAGAGGATCATACACACGTGATGCACAGTACAGGGATAATACACACAGTGATGACACAGTACAGGGATAATACACACAGTGATGTCACAGTACAGGGATAATACACACAGTGATGTCACAGTACAAGAAAAAACACACAGTGATGTCACAGTAGGGATAATACACACAGTGATGTCACAGTACAGAGATAATACACACAGTGATGTCACAGTACAGAGATAATACCACGGTGATGTCACAGTCAGGGATAATACACACAGTGATGTACAGTACAGGTATAATACACACAGTGATGTCACAGTACAGGGATAATACACACAGTGATGTCACAGTACAGGGATAATACACACAGTGATGTCCCAGTACAGATAATAAACACAGTGATGTCACAGTACAGGGATAATACACACAGTGTGAGTCACAGTACAGAGATAATACACGTGATGTCACAGTACAGGTATAATACACAAGTGATGTCACTAGTACTGTGTAATACACAAAGTAATGTATAATACACACAGTGATGTCACAGAGAGTATATAATGAGACACTATGGGATTCATCAATGAAGGGGTTCATTTCAGCTGAACCATTATGAATGATTAGTGATGACAGTGCTGTCAAGACGTGAATTTAGCTCACCACATTCTCTATGTATATCATCTCTGTAATGTGACATCACTGTGTGCATTATTCTGTCCTTTTACATAACTGCTTACCATTCCTCTTCTAGACCAAACAATAACTAAGCATTGTGATTTCCTGTAGGATAGGACTTAGTGAACCTCTCGATTAGATGGAAACTGCTCTTCCAATGAGTCATATAGATTGTGTGTTCACAGTTTTGCTGCGCTCCAGGTGCGCCAGAGATAAACTGGAGTTAAGTTTTCTTTCTATCAGTGGGAGTCGTGTTAATGAAAGGCAATCACCTGTGGTTCCTCAACGCTTTAGTGGAAAAGGTAATTTCATCAGAATGTTCTGTACATTAAGGATTTTACATGAAATAAAAATAGCATCTGCAATGTAAATAATGCACCAGAAAAAAAGTATAAAAATTAAGGTTATTTAGAAGAGAAAAATAATCAGTGGTGACCTAAACTAGAACATTCTTACACATTTACCACAGCATACATTTATTTCTAGGACTGTTGTCACTGTGAATAGTTTTTAAAGGGGACAAAAGTAGCTATAGTGACAATGTTTTTTTGTATTCTTGATTTCGGAGAGTGTTATTAGGTGGGTCCTGCAGATTTGGTAGTCACACTCGTGTGTGTTGTTAGTAGCAGAGGATGTGAAAAATGCATTGATATTCTAGTAACGTAACAGGACTAAGTACACTCACGGGGAGATTTATCAGAAGTGTTTGTAATAAAATGTTCTTGCTACCCATGGAAACCAATCAGAGATAGCTTTCATTTCCTGGCTGTTTATCAAATGACAGCTGAGCTCTGATTGGTTGCCCTGGGCAAATTTAAACAGTTCTGTGCTCAGGCACTTCTAATAAATCTCCCCCACCATGAGAGATCTCTTCTCTGAATACAGACAGCTTCTCCACGTGCTACAGTATAGCTGTTTAATATGAAGAAAGCCTGGCTACAGCAGTGACAGAGCAGAGGGGAGTGGAAACAGTACAGAGAACAAGATCTCACACACACGTCCACACCAAGTGGTCTAATCCAGCTATGAAAAGAATGCATATTTGACAGTTTTGCTGCTACTAAAAACACATTCAATATAACGGTTACTCCAGATTTCCAGGGTAAAGTTAATGCTTGATGTATCCAAAAGAAAAAAAACAGTACTCCTACAGGCAAACGTGAAAAATTCAAAGCCGAAACTTTGCGGTTATGGAAAAAAAAGTATCCACCCTTGTTCACCAGTTGCCTGTGGGAGTGCTTTTTTTTCTTTTAGAATTTTTGGAGGACCAGGGGCCCGGTTTGATAAGTATGCACCCACCTTTGATTGTTTGATTCTGTGCTTGGACTTTCCTCTATGTATGTTATCTGTAGCTTACATGGTCAAAACTGCTTGTAGACTCCCATTAATTAACTTGAGTCATCAGAACAAACTGCTGCTTAAAGAGAAACCTGTCAACCAGGAATGTGATTTTATCTGGTGACAGGTTCCAATAGTCTATGCTGGTGGATTTTAAAAAATGCCTCTGTCCGCATTCTGAAGTTGTTCAGTGATTTATATAAGTTTAATTCACATTACTGGCTCCCTGCTAGCAGCAGGTTGTAAGTCCCAGGGTCCTGCAGGCTGTGTGTGCCTAGGTCACCTCATGAATTCTTCCTCTTTCCACAACCATCCCCTTCCTCTCCTGCTGCTCAATGCACATGACAGGAAGGGGGATGGGGCTGGATGACTGATTTAGGAGAGAAGACACAGAAACACAGTCTACCGCTGCCCCTCCCCGGATCAGGTGCTGGCAAGGAGCCAGGTAATGTGAATTTAAACTTATATAAACTAGTGAAATGTTTCGGAATGCTGACAAAGGCATTTTAAAATCAGCATAGCATAGGCTAAACATCACATTCCTGGTGACAGATTCCACTTTATTTTCAAATGATTGCCCAAATAAGACCTGTATGACCATTTGTGGTAAATCATCACAGAACGACAAAATAAGCCGAGAATACAAGAGCCCCCCACAGGAATACAATATGAGCCAATGCGGACTAAATTATGTAACAGAACACTTTGGGTGACAAACTGGATTATAAGGACTGTATCGAATGTTATTTCATTGTGTACCCACACATGGTTTATCGTTGAGCGGGTCCTATCCATGTGCCGCAGTTTTGGGGCTGTGCCCTGTATTAGTCTTATTTTTTCATATATCTTTGACTTTAATAATGAAGTTATACTTTATCTTAATTGTAGTATGGTGTTATTCCTTAAAGGGGTTTTCCCATGAAAGAAAGTTTAAATTTTAATCCCCTAGTAATGTTTACACAATAAAGATATTTTAACCCCTTACTTTACAATTTTGTCTGATTTATTGCTGTTTTCGCACCTATCACTCCCTAGGCTGGTCAGTGTAAGATTCCAGGGTGTGGGCTCTCTAATCAGAAACATTATGATTCCTCTGTGCTATGAGATGCTGGTGCTGACAAGTTACTTAGATTATCAGGGTACAGGGTTTAGTTACACTTTTTTCTATGTGGCAGATATTAGTAGATTCTTCAGAAGCTAAATGAGAGAGGAGACGGATCAGAGCCAGGAAGCACAAAAAACCAGACACACTCAGCTCACTAATCAATAAAAAACACTCAGGCAGCACTGCAATGTACCCAGGGCGATTCTATTTTTTGTGCCTGAGGCGAAAACTGAAATGCTGCCCCCTCCCCCCCTTTCAAAAAAAAAAAAATCTAGCCGATCTCCTTCTATATCCGCCCACTGAAATGTACATACGCAACTCACAGCGCTGTTGTTACAACATAGCACTAGTGTACAGAGGTGGGTCTTGGCCCGATCACGTATAGGTTCTATGGAAACGCATGTGATCGGTAACCAGAACCCGGTCTCTTGCAATAAAACAAACAAAACTAAATTAATTTAAATAGTAATAGAAATTAAATAGTATTTACACTCAAAAGTACAAATACGAGAAAACATCTATCTGTACATATAATATGTAATACACTATACATAAAGTCACATTAACACTTTTAATCTATAAACATCAGCAATATATGAAATAAAACATACTCTTACTGAATCATGACTTACCATTTTTCTTCTCGAGGATCTGGCTGGTACATCATGCAGGTGGTAGATGGAGGGTCAAACAGGTAAGCATGAGGGGGTCAAAAATAAGTAAGCAGGAGGAACTACAACAGACATCACATACCAGGCAGCAGCATACACACCGCATCATACACACACTGATATAGACATGCAGCAACACACAGCAGGCAGCAGCATACAAAAGCATCAGATACAGCATCATACACACATATTATATGCAGCATCATATACAGAGCCGCAGCATACACTCCGCGTCATACACAAAAGCAGACAGCGGCATACACGCATCATACACACAAAGCATATACATGCAGATACACAGCATCAGATACGCATCATACACAAGCATATACATTGCAGCATCATATACAGCAGGCGCAGCATACACTCCGCATCATACCCACACAGCATATACATGCAGCATAACAGCATCATACACACAGCCTATACATGCAGCATACACACAGCATACATCAGCAGGGGCCGCAGCATACACTCCGCATCACACACACACAGCAGCATACACAGCATCATACACACACAGCAAACATGAGCATATACACAGAATCACATACGCAGGCAGAGCATACACAGCATCAAACATGAGGAAGCCAGCATACAAAGCATCATATACACCAGATATACATGCAGCATCACATAAGTAGGCAGCAGCATACACAGCATCACCACAGCAGCAGCAGCAGCAGCATACACAGCATCATAACACAAGGCAGGCAGCAGCATACACAGCATCATACACACAGCCAACATGCACAGCATCATACACACAGCAACATGCACAGCATCATACACACAGCATATTAATGCAGCATCACATACAGTAGGCCGCAGCAACACAGCATACACACACAAGGCAGCAGTACACAGCATCATACACACAGCAACATGCGATCATACACACAGCAACATGCACAGCATCATACACACAGCAACATGCACAGCATCATACACACAGCAACATGCAGAGCATCATACACACAGCAACATGCACAGCATCATACACACAGAATATGCAGGCAACATACACACAGCAGCATATACACAGCATTATCACAGCATAATACCCAAAAATAGCATACATCAGCAGCATACCACACAGCACATGCAGGCATACGTACTTAACACAGCAAACGCACAGCATACACCCAGCATACACCAGCATACCACCAGCATACACCAGCACATACCTGTAGTTCCACACCGACAGCACACATAGCTGTGATGAAGAAGTCAGGAGCTCTGAGCTGGTGGGCGGAGCGTGCTATCGAGCTTCTACAGCAGGAGCAGAGAGCTCAGCGGAGGATACTTCTGGCTGCCGGCTGTGGTGGGAGCAGCAGCAAGTGATAACTCTCCATCTGACTGCTGCTCACCAGCCAGTGAAGCCTCTGCCACAGGCTTCCCGTCTGACCCTTCTCCTTCATAGCCCACCGGGAGCCAGCCTTCCCCTCCTCTGCAGCAGCGCTGCTGGTCATGTGCGGACCTGCCGCTGCCCTCGATTCTCACAGTAGCGCTGATGGAGGACACAGGCGGCGTTTGATGAGTCATGCTGCCAGCGTCCTCCATCAGCGCTAATGTGAGGAATCGAGCAGCGGGAGGTCGCGCATGCTTGTGGGTGATTCGGGCGACGTGCCCAATCACCTACAGCTGTTCGCGCCGCCTCAGGGCTCGCATCTGCCCTGAGGCAAAATTTTCATCCCGCCTCATGGCAGATGCGGCCCTGAATGTACCCACCCTCAGAATCAAGATGGTATCTTGTCTGTAGAGTTTGTAGCTCTCTACCGTGCTTGCTGGATAGGAAGTGCCCTGTGTCTGAGTGCTTTCCACCTCTTCCCCCCCCTGCAGTACAAGAGAAGCTATTCATGCCAGAGGAATCTACGGGCCATAGAAGTTTATGTCGTATCCAGGGACATCCAAAATATAAACACCAGGACTAATACAGGTTAAATTATACCTGTGATGCTGTATTTTGTTAACAGTGTGATTAGAGAATGTTGATTTTGCTATCCTGAGTAATTTAAGAATATTGTTCTTTATGGGAATACAGCATTAAATGATGCCAGAGAAGCAGAGAAAAGTACAATCGTCTCGGGACATGATATAGTTCTTGAACAAGAAAGTGGCTTACTGCATATATCCCTGTTCTACATTTTTTGGTTTGACATCCTATGATACATTTTGCAAAATAAATACAGGCTAAGGCTACAACCACATGAACATAGGGGGAAATATGTCGGCCCAAGCTTGTGTTGATAATGTTTGAACCACCAAAGATATGGCTACTAATGTGGGTAATCGATTTATGAGAAACTTCTCTTCTTGATACTATTTGGCCACATTCTCTTTGGAAAAACTTGCCCTGATCCATTATAGGAGTTTTAAGATGGCGGCCAATGTTCATGTTATAGTGTGAGGATAGGTCCAATCTCCAGTTACTCTCGAAATATGGAATTTTTTATTTGTTCCTGAAATAAAAGAGTGTCCTGGATGGGTTAAGGGAACTGTATCACACAATGATATGCTATGTGGTCTTTGTATGGTCGTCCAGTGGTTATGAGTTGCGACTATCAAAGGTGTTTGGTAAGATATTGTGATATTGTATTAAAATAGTTTAATGAGAAATTAGGAATCCTTAACTATGCAACTTGTAAACTGATTGCAGTTCATGCAAAGTTTTTGAAAGGAACACAATTTAGATAGAATCCCAGAGTTTGTTTCTCTATTTTTTAGATACTTCTATGGGACTCTATTTAGCAGTTCTTATGTTTGATATGGTTATGTTGGTTACACTTGAGAATTTAATTATATATTTGTTCTGTTCTTAGACATCAGTCTAGTATAATGGACATTACTTTTTGGACTTATATGTATATATGACCAAATACTGTAGTCTGTACATATGTTTTGTACTAATCTGGAAATGTAAAAAAAAAAAATTGATAAAAGAATATTTGAAAAGAAAAAGATGTTGACCTGATGAAGAGCTCAACATATTCCTTGTTTCCTGGTAGGTGGTTTCAGAACTCCAGTGGGTATTGTTTTTTCAGAGTTTTGGCCACGCGGTTGTGTTCCCTCACCCATAACGTATGCATTGCCACCAGGTTATTACTTCGTTTGACCGGTTTCGCCCGCAAAGAAACATCAACTCGTCATCATTGGTGCGTTAGGATCTTGTATACAGGGCGATGGCGTGTCATCTACAAAAGGGTGTACTCGCGCCCATGATCGGAAATTTGAAGGTTCACTTTCAGAAGACCTTCTTCAATTGAATGATTCCTCAGTTTATTTTCCACGAGTGCTGTGCTGCCGTAGACTGTTGATGCATCAATAAATGATTGTCAAAGGAATTTATTTGTCTCTTGGGCTTGTAAAGAGGGAATTCCAAAGATTGCACTCTGATCTCCCGTGCCACAGCGCTGCTAAAGAGCGAAAAACGGTACGCACCCACTCTGGGACAAGAGTCATTTGTGATATCTACAGAGAAAGAAGAGGCAAACATGAAATACCAGTTTGGATGCAAGTTTCTTACAGAAATTAAGTTACTAGTAAAAAAATATAAGGACTTCACCAAAAACTACAATGTCCGTGGTATAGTATAATGCATGTAAATGGAAGTTTACAAATTGTGATACATATGCATTGATTCTTAATCATAGATGTTTTAAGGGCTAAATCCCAAAGACATAACTTGGATGTAGTCATGGCCTTAAAGCAAACTGTCACCAGGAATGTAATTTTTAGCTGAGGGAGGGGATACTTTCAGTACTTATTTCACATTACCTGGCTAGCAGTGTTGGTGAGTACCAGGGAAGGGGTCTGCAGCCTGGGTGCCTGTGTCTCCTAACGCATTCTTCCTCTTTTCCATCCTCCCCTCCTACTCAATGAACATGCGAAGTGTGGAGGGGTGAGAAAGCGGATAAGAGCAGAAAATAAGAATTGACACGGCACACACAGGCTGCAGCTGCAGGAAGCGGGTAATGTGAAATTTATCTATATTAAAGTACTGATATAATAAGAATGCTGACAAAGGCATTTTAAAACCATCCAGATAGGGATTGGAACCTAGCTAATCTAAAATAACAATTCTTGGTGCTATGTTCGTCGTTTGCGAATGGTGCTAATGTTTCATGATAAAAACACCAAATCCCGATTTAATTAGAGAATCAAATAAGAAATCATTAGATGAGGAAAAGAGTCCAGTCAGGTGGTTTAAAATTTACAGCCGTTGGATCTATAGTAGCTAGAACATGATTCTTGTGTCATTTAAAAAAGTTATCATAACGGTGTGGTATAAAGAGGTAGTTTAAAGAATGAAGCAAGTAACAAGAGACATTTACAAAGCACCATCTAAAATAACCTATAAATATTAATGAATTGTCATAAGAGTAGGAATCAAAATTGATTGGTGGGGCTGAAACATTAGTACCCCCATGAATCAGCTGTCCTGATTTTGTGATTAGAGAATTGAACAGGAAGAGATAGCTCCATTTCCTGTGTAGTGGCAGAACTGAGCCACTGCAGCTATACTCCCATTTAAATACATAAGAGCTAATCTGCATTTACTTGTTTATACAGGAGAACAATGGATCTAGTGGGTGCTGGGTGTTGGACCCCACCAATCTGTTGATGAACCTATTCAAGTAATATTATTATATCTCGCAAGCTGGAAACCCCCTTAAGTGATATTTATAATGGGTTTGTTTTTGTTCTTCTTTTCAGTAATAAGTCTAAACGTAACAGAATAAGTTGGAAGCAGTAAAGTTTTCGGTGACATTATGACAAGTACATTAAATTGATGAAGATATAATATGGGTCGTTGGAGCTACTGTTTAAAGAAGAACTATAAATAGTCAAGAGGAAGTATAAAAGCCGTAATGATGATAAATCATCTCCAAAGACCCCTTACCTAATCTCATTAACGTAGTAAAGTGGTAATCCCTGGGAGAGGGAGGTAAACTATCCCACCATCTGTTAGAGAATGGGATCCAGAAAAAGATACAATCCAAGTTTCACAGGAAGCATCTAATAATATCATAGTCACAGATTTATTCCCCGGTGATAGACTTTAAAAGTCTCTCATATGTCTGCAAAATGATCTTGTAATTTTACACTTTTGTGAAGTTTTTTTTTTGCCTTATTGCTGTGCAGCTGCCATTTTAGGGAAGCCGAGCTTATTTTGCATAACACAGGGGGGAGAAGCCAACGTGAGTATTATAGACGCTTTAGTACAGTAATGTGATCGTGGTCTTTAGATATAATAAAACACCTAGAGATACAAAGTTATTATAAAGAAAGCAGTTTAAGGTTTTCCTGGTAATCTTGAGAACTATCGAGTCAAAGAAGATAGCACGTCCATTGAATCCATCTCAATAAAGTTTTTTGTATTGGTGATATAAAACCAAACAAGGCTGCATTTAGGTGAAGTCTGTACCTGCCCCGATTTACCCGCTGTAGCAGATAATGACCTGTGTCGCGATTCACAAGATCGTGAGCCCGATATCCTGCATGTGTCGCTTCCACGCTCAGGGCCTCCGAGTTCACCATCTCTTTTACTGGTGCATGTAAGTGATGGTTGTGTGACACATTTGAAAGTTAAATCTGCGATCAGTCCATAATCGGATCGTCTGACGGCACAGGCACCTAATTCGAGTCGTATTGAAGTCAGCGCACTGCGCCACAATCGATCACATGCGACACAGTTCCTGTTACACACTGTCCAAGCTGTGCAATCCCCGAAAAAAAGCGAACAGTTCCGACAAAATACGATCCGCAACCTGAATACCTATGATCTTCCGTTTCTGAGCTTTGACTTGTAATTTGGATTCTGTGAATTGCCTCCTGACCTGTAAACTGGAATGTCTGGGACTACAAATTGCCTGACCCCTGGTGCTTTGCCCAGTGTTTCCTGACATGTCTGGACCAGCTACACCACATCACGACCAGCATAAGATGTGATTGCGCTTGCTATCTCTCCACAGTGAGACCAGATCGTCTGTACAGGGTCGAAAAGGGTGAAAACTAGACAGTGTCCTTAGTGGTGGGCCATATTAAAGCCAGTTACTGAGGCACAGTGGGCCTACAATCTGATGTTTGTTAAATTTAATAGCATCCAGTAGCTGCACATTTACCAACCTTGCATATTGGAAACAGGTAAATAAGGGGGACCCCCTGGGCTGTCCTCCAGAATGCTTCTCCTCCATTTCAAGCCTGAAAACCCCAAATGTCTTTGAAAATTAGCAAATTAGGAAGTTGGAAGTATTGAATATATACATGGTGGGTAAATGTGAGTCACTAATTTGCACAATAGCTTAAATATTTTTTAGTAAATCTGTCAGTGCTGGACCTTCCCTTATAACAAAGAGTACACGATTAGGGCTCACGTCCTATTGTCTTCCCGGTCCCAGATCCCCATAACAGGTGTTTTCAGTGGTCCAGTCAGTGGCATCATTATAGTAAGGCGTCATTAAGAACGAACAGCACCCCTGTGGACCCCTCTGCCCCTCTGACTCTGGTGAAGTCTCTAAATGCTTTACTAGTCCCCGACTGCAATGATAGCTGTAAGGTGTCTGTAATGAAGCTTTATTATAATCCTTGGTCCCATTACAGAAAAAATTTTGAAAACTCCAATTGTCCATGGGGCAAAAAAAAATCTCTCTGGAACTACAATTTAAAAATACAGTTTTGACCTACATACAAATTCAAACTTAAGAACAAACCTATGGAACCTATCTGTACGTAACCCGGGACTGCCTGTAGTTAAATATCTTGGGCGGTGTGCCTTATTGCAGTGGTAGGCGTGTATGCAAGCATTGTTGCCTTGGCATGGAGGCTGCTAGCTAGGTGTATCATAAGGTGACAGAGAATGCCTTTATATCTCAGCCTAACCACCTAGAGCCTTGGCCATTTTGCCAATACCATCTATGTTGGTCTTTCGCTCAATATAGGGGTGTGGCATGTTGGCTAAGGGATCCAAAAAAAAACAGGTATCGAAACAGAAAAACTATCTAATTTAATCTGCTTGAATATTCATAGAAAGGTCTGATTGTAACATTGGTTTGTATTTAAGTATATCAAGCACTCCGTTTCTTTGATGTTTTATAGCAGCCTAGCAAAACGTGCAGCATGAAACATAGGCAATTATATCTGAGAATTTATCGGAGAATTATTTTATTTAAATGGGTATTATTCGGACTATAAGGCGCACCGAGTAGTATAAAGCGCACCATCCTAAATGCCTGCTAAACATCTAGGATCATAATAAGGCGCACCAGTTATCAGGCGCACCCTGATTATAGGATGAATGACAGCAGGTGGCCAGAGCTGTGCACAGTTCAAGGCAGGTTGTTTGTAAGTAAGGTTCATATATAAGGCGCATGGAATATAAGGCGCACTTTGATTTCTGAGAAACCAAGGATTTTTGTGCCGCTTTATAGTCCGAAAAATATGTACTAAAGAAAAATATTTTTGCAAAATTGTTTAATTATATATGTGACCTTTCACATCTTAAAATATTACCATATGCCATTTTATACACTTGTAGCAAGTATAGCTGATATATTCCTTTCTTTGGCTTTATTGTTAGGATTGAGACAGAAGTACAGAGTCGTGCATTATCGTAATGCATGGTAAATGCTGATTTTTGGGATCCCTGAAAGTCTATATATTTGGGGGTTATTGATCAAGGCGTACCAAGGCTGGAAGGAAATGTGCCAAGCTATTGACCAATTAACAACAGACCAAGTTAGTTTAATAGGTACATGGAAGGGTGTAGAGTGGGCTGTGCAAACTGTGGATGCCTGCATGCCACATAGTATAAGCCTGGTTGTTTTAAAATAAGATAATCCTTATTATCTCCACAGGGGGAAATTCACAACTAAGGCACAACTTGGGCCAAACGTCGTGCCTTAGAGCCGAAGCCTCTTGGTAAATGATGTGACAATGGGGGGCAGGACAACATATGCACTCGTACAATGCACCTGACTTGATAATTCCCCCTTACCTATCATATAACACCCATAATACACATGAAACTACCATGCAACTATCCTACATTCAATTTTGTTAGGAAAACTATGCCTTCCATGGCCATCCCTGGAGAGAGTTTTAAAAATAAAAAAAACCACTTTCAATCACATGGCTGCTGCTTAGCATTGTCTGCCTTTTTCATGCTCGAAATTGCGACTTCCCTTTAAACAACCCCCTTAAGAAGAAATTTATGTGTAGGTCTAGTAGCCAAGATGCAGTCTACTTCACTGCCAAATAAATTAGGGGGGATTAACTAAATACATTATTTCTAGAGGAACACTTAAAGAGTCGTGATCTGTGTTGACATTCTATTCATCTGTGATGGAGATCCAGACTCTTGTCTAATTTATCAACCAGATCTAATTTCTAAATACCGTTACAGAGGTCAGTTGTAGTTATTACCCGCTGTCTTAGTTATGTCACCAAAGCCTAAAAGGAAATGAGTCGCCACCAACATCAATTGAGGAAGGGAGGAATTAAAAATGAAAATGGGTTTTCTCTAATATTTATAAATATGCATTATTACAAATTTTTATTGTTTTACAATTTCCTTTAATTTTATGTAACAGTGGGGGATTATAAAAATGTAAAAAAAAATGTATTCTAAGTTATTTTAAATTATTAGGTTTTTGGACCATTTTAGGGCTTTTTAAGAAAATTAATATTTAAATACAAAAAATCTAATATTTTTAATTCCTTCTATCGTGGATGGTCCCTCCTACATTTTGATTAAAACAATATATTTCCCACAGCTGTGTGAAAGTGAACCGATCCTAGTGAAATGTCTTCTTAGGCCTACCCTCCTTTCTTCTTCTCTTGAGATGGTTCTTCTAGTCAATGCCGTCTTGGATGTAAGGATGAACCATTGTGTGTTTTCAGGATTCTGCTGGTGTCTTCTCTATAATCACTATGTGGAAATCCCTGACCCCTTGTCACGCATACATTATTGCTTAGCCAAAGGTGCATGGTAGTGGATTGTTTCTCAAGGAAAAATCAAGTTGACGTTTAATAACGGGAAACCTTCTTTCCCCAAAAATTCTCCTCAAGATTCCCCACACACATAGATGTGAGGCAGCCTATGCCGATCCAGTAGGTTTAGAGGAAGAAGGAAAAATTGGCAAGGTTTAGGCTTTGAGTAGGATCTCTTTGATGATCAAGCTAAGGATCACACTGAATTGTGGGTTGTTCTCGATGTATTATTGTTTTGAGTGGAACAACCTTTAACTCAGAATATATGTATAATATATTCTTGGCTGTGAAGGAGTAGGTATCAGAGCATCCATGTGGGACCGTGAAATGCGGGATGGGACGCTTGCCTATGTTGACCCTTGTTCACCAACAAAATGTCTACATAGGCACAAGATCACCAGAGCAGGATTTTGGAGCCTGCAATTTAGACAAGAGTATCAGGGTTGCCCTATGGGAAATGGCAATTCCTGGTATAGCTAGTGCTGATCTGATTGGAAGAGATCTTTGCTTTAGCATTCACATGTTTTTAATGTGATGATGTACCACCACTCTATACATGTACATTTAACCCCTTACTAATGACAGTGGCTTACTAGTAGCATAATGGGGGGATTTAATAGATGACCATTTTAATGCCAGCTTTAAAATACCCCCTTGCCTGTTGCGCTTTTGTCTTGAATAAATAAGAGGCTTGGCTCTATCAGCACCAGTTTTAGACCAGCTTGACTTTGTGGAAGATTTCATAATCTCTTTCAGGCCGCCATCCCCGCCCAAAGAGTTGTCAGATTGGTTGAGTGACTCTGGCCTCCTCTTGCAGTCCTCAGTTGCACAGGATGTGACACATTCAACGCTTGTTTTAAAGAAACACTTTCCGGGCTTCTTGGAACACAGGAGGAACAACAAATGTGTCAACAGGGTGGATTATCATGGAGCTTCATCCATGAGGCCCCACAATTCTTCTGTTCAGGGGGACTTCCTTAAGATCCATACATGTGTGTTAGGGTACTCGCCTTCTAAATGGACAACATCACTGGCCATTAGTATACAAGTCAAAGTAACGATTCACACATTGCATGTCCATTCTGGGCTCCTGCTCACTGCCCAGAATGGAGGGGCATGGGGGATGTGGTAATTGTATGCTTCTCCATCAAAAAATTGTTGGATGTAAGCAAAGTAAATCTTCCCCCATTGTGTTTGTTTATAATACACGTTTCCACTTACTCTTCCTTCTCATAGTGTTTTTCACTCTGCTGAATTCTGTCTTTACAGCAAGATGGACAGAAGCTTGCTGGGTTATCATATGACATAAAAACTCCATGGAGAAGAAAGGGGCAGCAGTAAGTTACAGAAGTTGGTCTCTACAGGGATGGTTTAGACAAAGTGGGTCCTGGGCAAAAGTAAAAGTGGGGCCCCAAAATAAAAAATTATATGAGCAGTTACAGTAGTAAGCAGGACTCCTTTAGCCCTGCATCAATATAACACACTTTGTAGTTACATACAGTAGTAAGGAAGTATCTGTAATATGGGACTGTAGGAGGATTTATCAGAGATGGGCAGAATAATAGTAATATGATAATAGAAGATAAAAATATTGAAAAATGATAATAAAGATTTATAGAAGACCTCTAGGGCCCATTAGGACAGGGGGCCCTGGTGCAAATGCCCAGTTTTCCGCCCCATAACGCCATCCCTGGTATCTGCCAAACTGCAGAAGTAGCTGGATAGGCCAGTTTCTTTGTCTGCCGTGTGGAATTTTTATTGCATTATTATGGTGGTTACTAGCATTAATGTGTAATTGGCACATTATGTACACATATTTTAGCTTAGATTATCAATATACTCATTAAGATTCTTGTAAAAAATCTACTGTATAATATTCTTTTTTAGCTACAATAAAAACACAATTAACCTACATGTGTCAAGAATCAAAATCTTAGGACCAAGGAAAACCTGTATATAATTCATATTGATTTATATGACAACTACACTGTTGTGCTGAACTGTGGGAAGGATTTTTTTTCCGGAGAAGGATATTCCTATCTCCTGAACCAAGCGCCTGAGAAAATGTAAATGCAAATTTATAGCTGAGGCTGGTAAGAAATATCTGGAAAGTAAACCCCTTATCTACCTACTGTTTTCACACAAAATATTTGACTCTTTTACCACTTTGGTGATGGCAGGATATTTCTCCTATATTATCTGCAAGAGGACTGGGTTACAGAGAAGAATTCTCTGCCCTCATGATTAATGCCCGGGTGACCAAGGAAGTAGATGTGGTGGGAGGGTTTTAAAGAGGATAACTGTGGGGTAGATGTATTCCATTTTCTCTACGCCAGAATACAGAAGTAATTTGCATCCGAACATGCACATGTGACACATTTATTAAGGGGTTTTCCACATTTTAGGCAGTTTTTCAACTTGTCAGAAAAGAGGGGGGGGCTTTAGTAAAATGGCGCCGATACATCAACAGGAAATAGCCTGTGCACCAGAAAATTCAATATTGTGGTGTAGTAAACTAGACCAAACTAATAGGAATGCAAAGTACAACTGATGGTCCCTACTCGTTGTGGTCTAAAGACCGCAACATTAATACATCTCTCCCTATGATATCTAGGTTCTGCAGCAGCGTGGTTTATATCTCAATGTGTTCAACTGAGATGTATAATATATGGTTTTTCTGCTGCAGCTGAGGTGTGTGATGAGGTTCTGGCAGCTATACGACAGGATTATAGGTTCTTAGCATCTCAAAGTGAGAATTGATTTCGCTGGCTGCCGTCAGTATGGTCTGTTGAATATGATGTCAGACGAGAGTCACAGTGACTTTCATTTTTACAGTGTCCTCCTGAGAGTTAGATAAGTATTTGATAATGTTACCATGCAACTAGAATTTTGACTTGTCGACATCTAATATGATTACTCACATTAAGTGTGTAAGTCATGATTGTTCTCTGCCAGCAGTTGATGTGTTATATTACTATGTTCTGCACAGCTGAGTGTTATTGTTGGGTTTGCGAGTGTTATATGAACAGCAGTGAGGTGTGTATTCGGATCGTTGCGGCACCGAGGTTGAAGTGATGTTTCTCGCGTGAATGTGGTGCATCTCGCCAGATTTATTACATGTCAGGTTGAGGTGTGTATTGTATGCTCTGCAGCAGAGGTAGGTGTTGTATTCGGTGATGCTCTGCAGCAGATGAGGTGTGCATTGTGAAGCTCTGCGCGATGAGGTGATAGGTTCGCAGGATGAGTGTGTATGTTGTGGCATGTGAGCTGGCAGAGCTTCCGAGAAGGTGTGTAATTGTGAGCTTGGCAGCTAGGGTTGTATGACCGCGCGATGAGGTGTGCATCTGTGATATCGTGCATGCAGATGAGGTGTTGTATTGATATCTCTGCAGCAGAGTGAGTGTCATTGTGAGCTCGCAGCGTGAGATGTGGTTGATGCGCAGAAGATGAGTGGTGTATTGTGATGCTCGGCGCAGAGTGTGGTGATGTGTGACCGGCCCAGACAGAGTTGAGGTGTGCAGTGTGATGCCTGCAGCAGATGAAAGGGATGTATTGTGAGTTTCGCAGAATGGTTGTGTATTGTGATGTCGGAGCAGTTAATTATTGAGGATAGCTTGTGATGCTCGAACAACAGTATCCAGAGTGTTATTGTCGTGTGCTTTATTCTTAGTGTTAATACCAATACTGCACATTGATAATTTTTCGTTAGGGTCAAACATCATTTATTTAGTGTATGTAGGTTGTATCTTTTAGAATTTAAGATATTGTTGTGTAGATTTTGTCCTGCCAGTGTCTGCTCTATCATAAATGAAGTTGCCTCCCTATGCTGGCAGCCTAATCTGTCCTGTATTATGTATAAGCACCACATGGGTGTGTACACATGTGTACATATACATATTCAACACATTTTGACAAAGATGTATCTCCGAGTGAGCAGACCGTCTGTGCAGTGCATGAGAACCCTTGTCAACCCCTACTTTTAGAGATGGATGAAAGAGTGGAAAACTGCTTTGTGACCACGCAGAAATATTCTTTCCACTGAGCCCAACCTTTGCTCTTCCCCAAATACACCCCACACACAGTATAACCCACCCCTCACAACTCCTCACATCTATGCCCCACACAGCTCATCACATAGGGACAGATTTATCAAGTGTCTGAAAGTCAAGGAATATTCCTAGTTGGCCATGGAAACCATCACGCTCCCCTTTAAAATATTCATGAGCATGGTTTAATAATGGAAGCTGAGCTGTGATTGGTGCAGGGCAATAGAAATATTCGAACACTTGTAAATATGCCCCATGTGACTTGCCCAGCTCCCACTCCATATATGGCTCTATCATATTCAGGCTTGTATATGTGTGTCCCATAAAGGAAACTGCACCATCACATTTAAAATCACAAAACTTGCCACAGCTGTTCTCTGGGACTCAGGGCACGTCATAGACTTGGGTTGAGTTGAAATTATAAAATACAATTAATAACATATTTACGAAGCCTTTGTCTGTGCTGCTGTGGCAGTTAGAAGCTGAGTCGTAATGTTGCTGTTTTGCCCACAGTTCATTATAGAGCTTGAGCTTGACTTGTACTATATGCAATGAGATATAAGACACTGTAGTGTGAGTAAGTGGAGAGGGAAAGGCAGGGAAAGTGGAATAAGGAGTCAAGGAGCGTGCCGCTTACAGACAGAGGACAGGTCAAAGAGTGCGAGTGAATGAACGAGAGACAGACCCAAGGACAAGAGTGAGAGAGTGAGTGACAAGAGCGGCGAGAGTGAGGAAGAGAGAAGGACAGGGAGAGTGAGAGGTGACAGAAAATACACGGGGGCAGGGAGAGTGAGTGACAGATACGGCAGGGAGAGTGAGAGTGACAGATGACAGGCAGGGAGAGTGAGTCAGAGAGAGACCGACAGGGAGAGTGAGTGAGTGACAGTTGAAGACAGGCAGGGGAGAGTGGTCAGAGAGAGACAGTTGAGACAGCAGGAGAGTGAGTGAGATAAGGCAGGGAAAGTGAATAAAAGAGGACAGTCAGAGAGGTACAGTGACAGAGAGGACAGAGTGAGTGAGGGAGAGAGTGAGGGTGAGAGACAGGCAGACGATAAAGTGAGAGAGACAGACATGGAGAGATAGATACATAGAATAGATAGATATTATAACATATTTTTGTTGACCATTATATTTGTTGTTACTAACAGCAGTTTTATGTACTATCCTGTAAACGCCTGAAGCATAACAGCTAGTATAATATATATATATATATAATATATTATATATATACACACCACACTGTATGTAATAGCACTGACTTTATAGGGAAACACGAGTCTGATTGGGGGGTGGTACAGTGGCAGTATGCACCCTGTATCCTTTTACTTTATAACAACTTGTGGTTGTATGTAAAGCCACGTCCCATGATCCTATGGATTGCGCCCCAATTCAATATTAATATGGGAGTATAAACTCTATATTGAACTGCCGTATTGTTGCGTGGATTATTCTATTTGTTATGATTTCCGAACCAGCAAAAAAAAAGAGGAATTAGTAACTGTATTATAATGTAATAAAAATGTTTTATTAAATACCCATGTATATTGACCTTTTTTTAATCCTTGGATAAGAATCCAATGTTTTACACATAAATCCCAGCCCCTAAGGTAGTGTTTGATATGTCCAGGATTCCTTTTTTTGTTAAAATCTCACCCATGATTTACAAAACGGCTTTTCCAAATGATATGCAAATGATCTGGGAAAGGCTCTTTTTTGCCTGAAATGAGTAGTCACTTTAGATGCTACTTTGGCTAAGATTTAAGTTAGAACAATGAAATTATGATTGCAGTATAGTAAGGCAATGTCTTCACGCAGTCACAGGATGGACGGTAAACAGAGTGGAGGACAAGGAGAATACTTGTAGTAATCCCTAGTAGATAGATAGAAGAGGTGCTATTCATTTTAAGGTGGGCAATCCCTTTTTAAAGGGGTTGTTCGGCTTTCAGAAAATAATTAATATTTATTAGAAATTAAATTTGCACAATTACCAATAGTGTGTCACCCAGGTGCGCTTACTAATTATATCCTCTGGGTATGTGATGTCACACAGGTGCACGGCTTGTTATCATCCCTTTTCATGTGATGGCCACATAGGGGCACGGCTTGTTATATACCCTGGTCATGTGTGGTGGGCGTTAATAACTGTATGTGATGTCACACTGGGCCTCTACTCGTTATATCCCTGGTTCATCGTGATGTCACACAGGTGCCTCTAATCGTTATATCCCTGCAGTCAGGTGATGTCACCAGGGCACGGCTTGTTCTATACCCGGTTCATGTGATGGCACATAGGTGCCCGGCTGTTATATCCCTGGTCATGTGGTGGGATCGTTATATACCTGGATGTTGATGCACACAGGTGCTCTACTCGTTAGATCTCTTGTCATGTTGATGTCACACAGGGTGCTCTGCTCATTCTATATCCCGGTCATGTGTAGTCACACAGGTGGAACGGCACGTTATATTCCTGGTCATGTGATACCACCCACTGGTTAACACAGATGCACAACGCGTTATATCACAGAGGAGAGTAATCAGAGCGGTGTGTGATATAACAAGCACGGTCCGTGCACATCCACTGGAATTAACCAATGAAGCCCTATGGAAGGAGAGCAAGCAAGCAGGGATCTAGAAAACTGTGGGTATTGAAACAGAAACTATAGTGGAAAATGTAGACTTTCCTTACACAAACAATATTATGTTATTGTACGCAATGTGGAAATCCTTTAAGACCATGCAGTCATTGATTCACCTGATCCAATATGAACAGGATGGGAGGAAGGCATCTATAAATAAATCCTCCGCACAAAAATATAGATGAAATATAAGAAAGTCGACACACATAATATTAACCCTTAAAGGAGGCAAACTTACTATAAATAATCTCCCTAATAAGATAATCCCAGGTAAGTTGCTACTAAAACAAAAACCCCAAAGTGTTTTAGGAAATATAAAATTAAGTGTAACCCCTTATATTCCTATCTTTGCTTTATGCAAAAATATGCGCCCTGGAGGGTGTATACAGGACGCCCCGTGATAACTACAGGTGGGTTTCCCATAGGTTGTTGTAAGTTGAATTTGTATTTTAATCGAAAATGTATAATTATAATGTAGCTCAGACCAAAATATATTTTTGTGACAGTGCTAATTGGAGTTTCAAAAATTTTTTGCTGTAATTGGACCAAGGATTATCAATATAAAGTCATTACAGACACCTTCCAGCTGCTACATTGCAGTCTGAATGGGACTATAGTGAAGTATCTAGAGCAGAGGACTCTATCAGCGGACACACGGGGCAGAGAGGTCCGTCTGAACTAGGGGTCATCGTAAGTCGGGTTGGTGTCCTTAAGTAGGGGACGTCTGTACTTAATTTTACCCATTAACTGAAAAAATTTTGGATGGGTTGTATGTATTAGCAGCAACCTTATGTAAGGTAAAAAGAGAAAACTAAATTTAAAAACTCTTGCATTCTACGTTTCAGCTCTGATAGAGCAGAGATCAGAGAATATTAATATATAGTATAACATAGTTATTCATTTAAAATGTTCAGGATATGTGACATAAATGGAAATTTTTTTATAAAGAAAAAGCTTTAGAAAGTGGCACATTCTGAGTAGGAATCATGCCACAAAATAAAAAGATTGCAATTTACATTACAAAGCATCGCAGCCCAAACTCTGAACATGTGAATTCACTTGTCTATGAAAGAGTCTTACTGGACGGCAGGAGAAAAATTGTTGTAGAGGAAAATCTGTATTCATCCCCCTTTGCGCTCACTTATCCAATCCTCATACTGTGGCGGTAGCCAGCGAGGATTAAAGCAGTATCCGGGCTCCCCAGGAAGGGTGATTTCTACAGAAAAGGAAAACAATTATGCAAAACACCAAAACTTACCATACAAAAAAAAATGTACAACAAACGAATTTGATATTGAGAGTTACGAATATTTAATGTCTTAAAGTATTTTCTAGACTAAAACTTATGGGGTCTAGGATTAGTGGGGGAGCGGGACAATTACCCTCGGTCAACGTTTTTGAAAGGGCATCCATAAACGATAGGGGCAGCAGCCCTAGCAGCGGCGATGGGGCCCGCTAGGCAGGGGGCTGGCTTCAGACTAACACATAAAGAAGCGGATGTGCACCATTATTATACCTGTTATACTCAAGTTGTGAAGATAAGAATGCACTATAACAGTGCACATGTATCATAGATACACACAAAGTCAGCAGCGAGGATAAGAAATTTCAGGGGAGAGGGAGGGCGACAGCAGAACGCCGG
Source organism: Engystomops pustulosus (assembly GCA_019512145.1). Classification (NCBI taxonomy): domain Eukaryota; kingdom Metazoa; phylum Chordata; class Amphibia; order Anura; family Leptodactylidae; genus Engystomops; species Engystomops pustulosus. The sequence continues at coordinate 20,998,962 of CM033643.1, forward strand.
GATAGGCAATCCATCTCTACTTCCTACCTCATATTACCATATGATCAGCAGCCTGCTGGGAATGTACGTATAAGTGTGTAAATCAGTGCATAAGTGTGTTCACATGAGTGTAAAATGTGGAGGAGTAAACAACATATGTATACTCTTTGAGGGGGGAAGGGGCCCCATCAAAAAGTCGTATGCGGGCTCTTCCTATACGAGTTGCAACCCCTGGCTTTTGATACTTCAAATGGAAGCAGGAATTCACAGTGCATCTGAATTGCATTTAGAAACCAATGCAAATGTACGTGGCGGGGCTAGACACGATTGGATATTCGTTTCAATTGTGAAATGTATTTAAATTGGTTCGTAGACCACATGCTTTGAATGTAAAACCATGCAAAACACCGGGTCCTGTTATCGATCACACTTGTTTCAATGGAAACGCATGTAATCGGGCTGAACCCCGCCGTGTACATTTGCATTGCGTTTGAAAGCTTCACGGTCCTCAATCACTATTTATAGCCGTAGCTGCAGTGAGCTGGGAAGGGCCTCTTCACTACATGAAAAAGATATCTGCTTTGCCAGATCTTGCAGTGCTGTCAGGTGTCGTTACCCCCCAATCACCTCTTAATGACCAATACTATAGATAAGATGGAAAAACCAATTCAACGTATCCTAGCAACAGATGGCCTACAATGTATCTCACAAGCGACTGTCTATAGCACCAGCAGACAGGTGGTCTATCGCTGAGCCTAAGGGAAATCACACAGTGTATATACACAGCAGCTTAATTGACACTGGCTGCAGTGATTGGACAGTGCAAAGAAGAATTACCATAACACAAGCCCATCACTGCTTCAACACCTTCTTTCTGACAGTGGAGAGGATTACGATGGTCAGAAACAGACTGTATATCCCAGGCAACCAAGGGTTGTTCTCATCAGATGTGAGAGATGGTGAAGATCCTGCTGTACACATTGATAGTCCACATAAAGGGCATTCCATTCGCTAGCTTCCTTATCGGAGACACAACTTCACATTCCATATGTAAAATCGGATTCCTTCCATGAGATATGGTCATTATGGTCAGATTTACTCTAGTAAGTTTTTGAGTTTTGCCTGTACTACCGATTTATATGATATTGACATTGACCACAGTTATCAAAAACAGCCACATCGCGTGATCTTTTGTACTTTATCATTGACTAGAAGCCTGAATTTCACACTTACTGTAGAGGACATGCCCTAAGTGGATTCTGACTGTACACATAGCACATCTCTATATGCAGAGTACATTAGCATTCCAAAAATGTTGACATTTTGACAGACTTTTATATATTTTTGTTATATTCTTGGCTAAATCACTTACTTAAAGAAAATTAGGTTGATTATGAATGTACGTTCCACAGAGTGAATATAAGGTATGGGTATTAACTAGATCATGGCAGCATTTAAAGGAAGGCCTAGCAATAGTTAAAAAAGGGAACATATTGGAGGAAAAAACCTGCAAAAATCATTTTCCCGCTTCAGTATCAGCACATGTCATCCATTGCCTTCAATATGAGGTCAAAGCAGGTTAAGCAGATCTCAACATACTTTTTATTGCTATGTATGAAGAAGGTTTGGTGATGCCTCACTGGATGCTTAATAGAAAAGAAGACTCAGCCGTTGATGATGTCTGATATAGAGCGAATGTTGCACAAAGAGTTCCTTAAGCGTGATCAAAACGTTTTCATTCCATTTCCTTTAATTAATAAACCGTTCTGAAAGTCTTTTTCACCTAAGCATCACTTTTCTGAGCTATGGACTGATTTATTTTCAGCATTGGTAGAAGTGCAATTCGTCTGTTTGCTGGGTGGGGTGCCCTACACCCTTTAATCGAGTATAACCTGGTAAAGGTACTTGTGGAGCTGAATCATGTTCTGATTCCACAAGTTCACAGTCACATGGAAGTCACTGATTGGCAGGCAAGCAATATCTCAGATTGAACGAGGGGACATGGGGGCACATTGACTTACACGATCTGCAGCGTCACTAAAGGCATGTTCGATGATAATGCCACTCTGCCGCGATTCACTAAGATTGTGCACCTGCATGTTGTAGCTTCCCTTCTCAGGTCGTCGGAGTTAACATTCTTCTTCCTGTATGCAATTGCTTGGTTTGCCAACAAAATTTGTGGAAAAAAAAGTTTAAATACCGCGGCTCAGTGCTGAATCAGTCAGATCGTCCGACGCCCGCCCCCCATTTCTGTCGCATGAAAGCAGCGGACAGCCGACGCCACAATCCCATAGAGTGTGTGACACAATCCCAGTTAACTACATGTCCAGCGGCCAAAACCTGAAGACGTTGGAAAAACCGTCAAAAAGTGCGGCGTCGTGGACCTAGTTTAAATAAGGTCAGAACAGGATTCAAAGGGTTGTCTCAGAGAGTAGTCAAGACCAAAGGTTTAGAGCAGAGTAGGAGAGAGGGATGGAGCCAGATCCAGATGCATGGGATCCAGACTAACCATCCAAAGAATGAAGGACAAACCTCAGGGTATTGCTAGGGTGGTAAACGATCGAGATGGGAATGATTTGCGACTAGGCCATGTCATGGAGGGATCGAAGATCTAGAGCAGTGGCAACCACACCGCAACACCGCAGAAATTAGATGGCATTTAACAGGGTTGAAAACAAAACTCCTCTGCTGCTGAGGGCAAAGATATACAAGGGCCCTTTCTGCCAACATCCAGAGTAGTCATTAAGAGGTTCCATTTTAGGAAGCATTCTCGTGCTGAGTCTCACACTAATTTGACATTATGTAATGCTAAGTATGCCAACTACTTAACTTGGTAATTGCAGGAAGGAAGATTGGCCGGTGAAGACAGAGGCCAGTAGACATGAGGAACCTGTATCGTAGTCGAAATCAGAGAGCAAACAGGTATTCATAGTTTCAGGAGGAAGGCCTTGATATTAGAGGAAGCAGAAAAGTATCGTGTCAGGGGGAAAGCTTGGTAGCAGAGAAGTAAGCAGGTCTCATAGTCAGTAATTAAAAAGCCTTTGTATAGGGTAGCAGTAAAGGTATCGTAGTCAGGAGGCAGCCGATAGTTGCTGCACAGGAGGGTGAGCGAGAAACGAATCAGTTTAGGAAGCAGGTAGGTATCGAAGTATCCGGAAGAAGTCTTGGTATTAGAGGAGCAGGCAGAAGGTATAGTCAGAGGAAGCCATTGGTCGTTGCACAGGAGAAGGTCAGTTTTAGGAAGCGGCTGGTATGTAGTCAGAGATCAGGTAGTTCAGGAGACAGGCAGGTATACAGTCAGAGGAAGCCGGGGGGTCGTTACACAGTAGCTGACAATGTAGGGAGCAGGAGACAAGCTAGAATTACAGGGCTGGGCGCACAAATCATCTTGCGAGGTGTGTTTTAAAATTACGCAGTTCAATCAAGGATGGGGTGGAGCAAAGCAGGGTGGAAAACAAAAATTGAGAAACTGAAGATCAAAAACTAGGTCAAGGATCAGCACTGGAAGCTGTCCAGAGAGATGCATAGCTAGTTTGTAGGTGACCAACCGGGAATTGGACTCTGCTGGTTCATGTCTGACACATCAGTCTAACTTTGCTGCAATTGACGCTACCTGAGGTTCTGCCGCAGGCCCAAACTCAAACCTACATTTGTAAAGATTATCACCTGGATCAGAGTACCGACACTGATCGAAAGGTGGGAGGTGAGGCCAAACCCAAATGTTGCGTGTGGGATGAACATTGTGGTTCGGGTCCAGCATTAACGATCACAAAGGGTTTTGAAGAGACAGTATTGATATGGATATCGGGGGGGGGGGCAATCACAAATGAGGACTTCATAGGGTATAATGATGAAAACGTACATTATATATATATGATATATAATATATATATACTCTATATACATGTATATATGATATAATGTTGGTATTTCGGAAAGGGGAAACACAAAAGCGATTCTGTAAACAATCGCCTTTAACATGCGTCTTCAGAGCTCCAATGTTCTGGATACCTGACTGATAGTTAAATAAACTGGTTGTGTGTAACAAACTCCATCCCATAAGACCTTGACAATGAAGCCCTTTCATGTATGCAGTTCATTCCAAAAGGCTAAGAAGTAATAGAACGAGTGTGAACACTGGTTCTCCCCCTCTCTTCTCCAGGGAGTCTGTTTTTTGGTTATTAAGCTTTTAACACTGGGTTTCTGTTTTAATGTATTTCCATTTACATTCACATAATGTTCCTTCAATTTTATTTATTTTTTTTTGTTAAATGAATTACAATTCCTAGAAAATTCGGGAACAATCTAATTTATCAATATAGTTATTTTATTTAAGAACAAAGATAACCGCGGCAATTTATTATGAAAAAATAAAGAACATAAAATAAAGCTTATAAAAAAGGACCGAAAATCGAAAATTCCAGATATTGTGTAGTTGCCGCTTTGATTGATCGTGTTTAATAGAAAAAAAAAGGGAATGTTTAAAAAAGATGAAAATGATGAATTCCTCATGTTATTAATCATTTAAAGAAGGATTGGTCAATTAAATTTATTTATTCTTTAAACATTTACAAATTAATCTGGCATGTTTTCCAAATTTGTTAGGACCCATATTAAAAAAATGGCGCCATTGTTTAGCAATGTCATATTGGGATTGCTGAGTAATGCCTTTCATTCATTAGCAGCGGAGGGCATAAATAATAAAACCGAGTACATGCGCACGTAAATATTAGTTCTGATAATTACCGAGTAATATTATTCCCTACAAAAAGTTTTAAGATGTTTTAAAGTAAGACCTGGATTTGAATAGGCTAATATGGTATATATATGCCGCAAGGCCAGTACTATATGTAAAATATTTTGCATAACAATCAATTAGTGAAAATACTTACAGCTCAGTAGAACCTATTAAGCACAAATAGGTACCAGGAAGTAAACTAGTTACCGGTGGGGACCGCATAGACAAGGGGCATTACTGCAGTGGTAGCACCTGATAGGGGCCTGCAGTTCAGGGGGCCCCAGCATCATGTCGTATGTTGTATGATGTCCACCTAAAGGAATCTGCTCCATCGCATTTACAATTCATCAAAATTGCACAGCCGCTCTCTGTGTCTCAGGGAAACGGTATAGACTAGGTGACCTGAAATTTTAAAACACAATGATGTCCACTATACTGGACTCATACAAACAGTGATTGTCAAAGTACTGGGATAATGCATTAGGTAATGTCACAGTCCAGAATTAATAAAGTAAGGGTAAGGGTACAATAAGGATAATGCACCACAGTTGATGTCCGGGTACGGGGATAATAAAAGGTAAGGTTACAATACAAGGATAAACATAACAGTGATGTCCAGTACAGGGATGATAGACACAAGTGATTGTCACAGTACAGGGGGGGGGGATAATACACACAGTGATGTCACAGTACAGGGATAATACACACCGGATATCACCAGTACAGAGATATAAACAAAACAGGGATGTCAAGCACAGGGATAATACACACCAGTGATGTCACAGTACAGAGGGATAATAAACACAGTGTGTCACAGTACAGGGATAATAAAACAGTGATGTCACAGTACGGGATAATACACACGTGATGTCACAGTAGATGGACAATTACACACAGTGAGTAACAGTACAGGGATAATACCAGTGATGTCACCATACTGGAATATTTACAAACAGTGATTGTTATAGTAAATCTGCTTAGGAATTGTACCGCACAGGGATTATGATACCAATTAAACAATATTTCACAAACAGAGAAAATGTACATAATGATTTCAAAATTTATAGGAAGAAATGCAGAAATGAAAAAAAAAAAAAGGATGCTGTATGGAACAGACAGCCACCAGAAGGAAGTCTCACCGCCGGCGCAGCCATACGTTAACGCCATATAGACTTGGTGGTGTGGATCTACCAGAGCAGGAGACATCTTGGCCAAAAGCCAGGGATTAACAAATGGATGGAGGTCTATTGGGTATGAGACCTCTGCTTATCATATACATATTTCCATAGAGTGATTCAAGAACACAATAAATATAAATCAAAAGATTACAAAAAAATCTCCATAAATTGCGCAGTTGTTGGCAGAATGGCGGACCCGGGACGTTGTGAATTCTGCCTCCAGTACATGCAATGACATGGTAAATGAAGCTGAGTGATCTAATATTAACATAGGATTATAACCCGGAGACAAGCAGGTGTACCTGGAAGGCTGAGCCGCTCTTATCGTAATATGAATATACTATGAATACTACATGGCCCCCGCTAGTTTTCTGATGACAGGAGGTCTTCCAGACTATTTTTAATTGACGCGCAGAAGCGGATAATACACACAGTGATGTCACAGTACAGAGATAATACACACAGTAATGTCACAGCACAGAGATAATACACACAGTAATGTCACTGTACAGAGATAATACACACAGTAATGTCACAGTACAGGGATAATACACACAGTGATGTCACAGTACAGGGATAATACACACAGTGATGTCACTGTACTCACAGTACAGAGATAATACATCACAGTGATGTCACAGTACACAGGGATAATAACACACAGTGATGTTCACAGTACAGATAATACACACAGTGATGTCACGTACAAGTAATACACACAGTGAGTCACAGTACACAGGGATAATACACACATGATCCACAGTAGCATAATACACACAGTGGATGTCACAGTACAGGGATATATACACACAGTGATGTCACTACAGAGAATACACAGATTCCAGTACAGGTATAATACACCAGTGATGTCAACGTACTGGTTAATACACCACAGTAAATGTCATAATCACACAGTGATGTCACAGAGAGTATATTTAATGAGACACTATGGGATTCATCAATGAAGGGTGTTCATTTCAGCTGAACCATTATGAATGATAGTGATGACAGTGCTGTCACAGACGTGAATTTAGCTCACCATTCTTCTATGTATATCATCTCTGTAATGTGACATCACTGTGTGCATTATCCTGTCCTTTTACATAACTGCTTACCATTCCTCTTCTAGACCAAACAAATAACTAAGCATTGTGATTTCCTTAGGATAGGACTTAGTGAACCTCTCGATTAGATGGAAACTGCTCTTCCAATGAGTCATATAGATTTGTGTGTCACAGTTTTGCTGCGCTCCAGGTGCGCCAGAGATAAACTGAGAGTTACATTTCTCTTTCTATCAGTGGAGTCGTGTTAATGAAGGGCAACTCACCTGCTGGTCCTCAACGCTTTTATGTGGAAAAGGTAATTTCATCAGAATGTTCTGTACATTAAGGATTTTACATGAAAAAAAAATAGCAGTTCTGCAATGTAATAATGCACCCAGAAAAAAAGTATTAAATTAAGGTTATTTGAAGAGAAAATATCAGCTGGTGACCTAAAACAGGACATTTCTTACACATTACCACAGCATACATTTATTTCTAGGACTGTGTCACTGTGAAGTTTTAAAGGGGACAAAAGTAGTATGCTGTTGACAATGTTTTTTTGTATTTGATTTCTGGAGAGTGTTATTAGGATGGGTCCTGCGATGTGGTAGTCATCGTGTGTGTTGTTAGTAGCAGCAGGACTGTGAAAAATGCATTGATATTCTAGTAACGTACACGGACTAAAGTACACTCACCGGGGAGATTTATAGATGTTTGTAATAAAATGTTCTTCGCTACCCATGAAACCAATCAGAGATCATCTTCATTTCCCTTGCTGTTTATCAAATGACAGCTGAGCTCTGATTGGTTGCCCTGGGCAATTTAAACAGTTTGTGCTCAGGCACTTCTAATAAATCTCCCCCACCATGAGAATCTCTTCTCTGAATACAAGCACACTTCTCACCGTGCTACAGTATTAGCCTGTAATAAAACAAAAGCCGTGCCTACAAGCAGTGACCAAGCAGAGGGGAATGTAAACAGACAGAGAAAGCGTGCTGATGTACATAGAGAAAATGTGCTTGCTGTAGCGAGCAAGGCGTCCGGTCCCTACAACAAGACACCAGCCGACTTTCCGTCGGCCGTACCCCACCCACCCTGTTGGCCGGCTGCATTTCCCCCGCTGTGGAGGTGGCAGGAAAGGGGGAAATAATCAAAAGTTCTAGCAATAAGCTAGCATTTGTTGGTGTAATATTTCAGAACAGTGATATAACAAGCCCATAGTGTCCGTTTCGTTCCTTCTGCTCAAGTCGGTCTGTATCCTCGTCTCTCGGCTCAATCCCCTTTCCTCTTCGCTCTGCTCCAGGCCCGTATGCTTCTTCCCCTCTGCCAAGGCCATGTGGTCGGCGGGGTGCTGCTCCATGCCGGGATTCTGCGTCCGCTCTTCGGCGCCGCTTCGGCCATGCCCTACAGTCCGCGGCGGGCTCCTCCAGGCGCGCATATTCTTCTGGTTGTGGCTCCACGCCAGCCGGGATGCCGCTTCTCGCGGCGCCAGGCCGGAGCCTACGGCCCGCGCGGCCAGCCCGGACCGCGGCTCGCGTGCATCCGCCCTAGACTCTGGCCCGGAGCCAGGCCCATAGGCCTCCGTCCTCGGCGCCAGGCCGATGCCCGTGCCGCGGACGCAGCCCAGAGGCCTCGGGCCGCGCGCCGGCCCGGAGGCCGCGGGTCCGCTGAGCCTTCCCAGAGTCCTCGTGCCGCTGCTCCCAGGCCCGGAGTCCGCGGAGCCGCTGCCCATGCCCGTGATGGCACGCTGCCGCGCGGCGCCAAGCTCGGGAGTCCGGGCGCCGCCTGCCCAGGGCGGGAGCCGCGGCCCTCGGGAGCATGCCCAGAGGCCCCGCCCTCTGCGCCCGGCCGGAGGCAGGCCTGCCGCGTGGCGCGGCTTCCAGGCCCGGATTCCTCTGCCTACGCTGACATAACCAACGGATAGAGCCGGGCGGGGGGTGCGGAAAAGGAATGATGGGGCCGTCGCGGTCGTTGAGCGGGAGAGTAACACACCATAAAGAAACTGGACGGGGGCGGCAAAAATCGAGAGATTGGTGATGGTGAGGCAGGCGACGTCTGAAGGACACGCGACGGGGGAAGAACTTTATGCCAGGCTACCGTGTAGCTCTCAAGGACCTCCATGTGGACCCAGTCGAAAGTAGATTCCCCGTCTCGGCCAGCATGCGTACGCTTCGCGAAAGTTGAGACACAAAAAGTGGGTTCATAAGTAGTTCCATCCTGAGTATCTTAGTTGCCAACAATCCACAACCAAGACTAACTGTTCCATTCCGCAGGGCGGTATGATCAGTGCTGCGTAAACAGTGTTTATCCTGTGGCACGAAGGTGCTGGTTCTGCAGAAATAGCAATATTGCCTTTATCTAAACCAGGCCCCTATCTGCGTTCTCCTTGTGCAGACGAAATCTAAGGTGGTTCCTGTCCCGGCCTGGCTCGATGGAACAATGCGCAGATGTAATCGGATGCAACCCTCTAAAAACACATTTCTGGCAGGAAAAAATAAAAAAAGAATCTAATGACACCATGAATTTCCTGAAAACAATTGAAGGTTATTATAACACTTTTTAGAGCGCAGGGTGAATAGAGAGAACTATGACTGGCAATGCTGCCAAGATGCCAGAGGGACTTTACAAAACCCTCAAATCTGTGAGTCGCTATACACTCACCGGCCACTTTATTAGGTACACCATGCTAGTAACGGGGTGGACCCCCTTTTGCCTTCAGAAACTGCCGCAATCTTCGTGGCATAGATACACAAGGGTGCGGAAGCATTCCTCAGAGCATTTGGTGTCCATATTGACATGATGGCATCACACAGTTGCCGCGATTTGTCGGCCTGCACATCCATGATGGCAATCTCCCGTTCCACCACAAACCCAAAGATGCTCTATTGGATGAGATCTGGTCTGGTGGAGGCCATTTGAGTCCAGTGAACTCATTGTCACGTTCAAGAAAAACCATCCTGAGATGTTATCCAGCTTTATGACATATGGCGCAGTATCCTGCTGAAAGTAGCCATCAGATGTTGGGTACATTGTGGTCATAAAGGGATGGACATGTGCAGCAACAATACCCAGGTAGGCTTGGTGTTGCAACCATGCTCAATTGCTACCAAAGGGGCCCAAAGGTCCCAAGAAAATATCCACACCCAGACACCACCACACCAGCCTGAACCGTTGATACAAGGCAGGATAATCCATCTTTCATGTTGTTATGCCAAATTCTGGACCCTACCATCCGAATGTCCGCAGCAGATCGAGACTCGTCATACCAGGCAAAGTCGTTCTTTCAACTCTAACTGTCCAATTTCAATGAGCTTGTCAAATTGTAGCCGCCAGTTCCTGTTCTTAGCTGAAGGAGTTGCACCCGGTGTGGTCTTCTGCTGCTGTAGCCCATCTGCCTCAAAGTTCGACGTACTGTGCGTTCAGAGCTCTTCTGCCTACCTTGTTGTACACGGTAGGCACTTGAGTCCCTGTTGCCTTGCTATCAGCTCGAACCGTCTGCCCATTCTCCTCTGACCTCTTGGCATCAACAAGTATTTTCCGCCACAGAACTGCCGCTCACTGGATGTTTTTTTCTTTTTCGGACCATTCCTCGTAAACCCTAGAGTGGTTGGCGTGAAATAACCAGTAGATCAGCAGTTTCCGAAATACTCAGACCAGCCTTTCTGGCCCACACAGCCATGCCACGTTCAAAGGCACTCAGATCACACTTTCTTCCCAATACTGATGCCGGTTTGAACGGCAGGAGATTGTCTTGACCATGTCTATTAGCCTAAAATGCACTGAGTTGCCGCCATGGATTGGCTGATTAGAAATTAATGGTTAACGAGCATTGGACGGTGTACCAATAATATGCCGTTGAGTGTATATACCCATAATCTGTAGAGAATAGCACCTATAACCTCCCCAAAGGTTCCTACTAGTCCACCTCAAGGTGTGACTTAGTATATCAGAATTATATCAAGTCATCTATGTTGTTACAATTTGATTTATTTGATGGCAATATTCACACCACATTTTTTCCATCCCCTCAACATAAATACCAGGAAAGCTCCCGGCATATACTTGAGTGTATCTATTGACATATACTGCCAGATGGGAGCATCTGTTACTTCGTATCCTATACTGCCCAAAACTGAGTAGCAAAGACACAGCAAGCTGCATCTTTTCATCCTGCTTCCTCCTGCTGAGAAATGTATGGGGCCATAATAGCTTATGGGGGATGGATGCAACACATTGAATCCACTGAATTTACTCTTGGAAGGTCCCCAGTGATCTATCTTCCATATACCGGGTGGGGAAAACACTCTGAACATGGCAGCAGCCAACTATAGCTACTGCCAGTGTTCACTTTGCCCACTTTCATGGGGAAGGGGAGGGGGAGGCAATATCGGCACATTTACTCCCCCGTCCGAAGGAGTTTCCGAAAGTGCATTGTTCGAGTACAATGCACTGTGCCCCGATTCACAACATCGTGCGCCCCGATATCCTGCATCTGTCCTTCCACGCCAGTCCAATCAGTCGGATTGTCCGACGCACGCCTCCATGATTTCTGTCGCATGAAACGGTGCACCAAAATCTGTCACATGCAACAGATCTAATGACCTTTCCAGCGCCCAAATCCTGAAACAATAAACAATCCAACGGAAATGTACCCGCAACCCTTAAATAAGCCCCAATGTATTTTCTAAGTTGATAATACACTCGAATACAATTATAAATTGCATTTTGATACCAAATAACCACCTGCGTTAATATAGGTATTCTCTCATGCTCATCCTTTTGGGAACTACCCCCTTTAATGTATAGTATGAATATCTGATGCTGTGCTTAGTCTCGAAACAACATGAAAGCCATAAGTAGCGCGTTTCATAAGACAATACTCTATTCTGAACAAAGATGCAACTTTTGGCTCTATACTTTGAGTATCATTGTTATCGGCAGAAGAGTTTGTTTATCTAATGCTTATGATTGAGCGGAGTCTTATATCACACTATACTGTCTTCAGCTTTCTTCATTATGTCCTCAAGCTTCCATACTTTATTCCTTTTCATGTAATATCTTTTCATTGGCAAAGCTAGAAAAATTTCTCCTTCACCAACAAGGGGAAAAAAAATCCTCTTTCAGAATGTGAGAACTTCGCTTACAAAATTTACAAGTGCCGGCGTGCTGAGCCTGTGTCTGAAGGAAATAATTCTAAAATTTTATTTTAAATAGGAGTCCTTAGAACCTAATGTTATCCTCATAAACTACAGCGATTCCTTTAATCTGTTACCAATCGTCTGGCGCTCATTAATAATTCAAAACGGGAGTCTACAACGGAGTCAATAGTGACAGCGGTAGCTTTTTTTTGGCTTTTCCCTTAATCTTATGTTAAACAGAGACTTTTAGTAAAAAAAGATGCTGTAATTTGTGTGTATTGTGAGCGTCATGGAGTTCCTATAGCTACAATGGGGCCTCTTAAAACTTACCTAATTTAAAGATGGCAAAAATGAAATGTATAAGTTCCCACCCCCTGGACCACCCATAGACCCAAATAGGAACCCTCCCCTCCGCTGCTAAACTTGATGGACAACCAATTTTGGGAACGTTTGAGAAGCCGTCCCTGTGTCTTAAGGACATACTCAATTCACTGGGATGGGAGTAAAGTTTTGAAAAATGCACTGATGTTACAAAGCCATTTTCATGCACATGCAACACCCCTGCCATGCAAAGGGTAGTAGGTGTTGGGAAACTCAACCCTCTACATGTCAGACTGCTTGGTGAGCCTGAACACCTCACCTTCCCTGAGGACCTGCTCCAACCAGTTTACCTCCATCCGCTTAAGTTTTGCTGCTGTTGGGGCCGTGCTACAAAGTACATACTTCACCAACGTGCCCTGAGTGATCCTGGAATGGCTGTACACCACCAAGGGCGCCCAATCCTCATCACCAGATCCCTATCCACATGGGGTTGCCCCAAGGAAACCTACTCAGCCTCTCCCTAATTTTGCTTGCACTGCAGACCTGCCAGGCTGTGGTTGAGGCCTCGGCTTCTGATACCAAGCCGCGTGATCATCGCAGTGCTCTAGCGCCCACCACCACAGCTCGGTATCCAGGACCCTGGCTTCCTACAGCCACCGAAAAGCAGGCCCCAGTGAAGGGTGTTTGCACACATCATGTCATTTGCAGGAAATGTAGCAGCAATAATAAAACCTATAAACACCTGTCCCAGTGCACACAAGAACTGTTCAGCAGCCTAGGAAAAAAAATACAACTACAGTGATGTTTTTCTGCCATAATGCTTACAGTGATGCCACACAGAAATACTACACACAGTGATGTCACAGCAGCGGAGTAATGCAGCCAGTGATGTCACAGTAAAGAAATGTAGGGTAACTAAACACAGTATGTGACGTGTGGAGTAATACACACAGTAATGTCACTTACAGGAAATTTACACCGTGATACCACGGTACATGTAAAATACCACAGTGATGTCACAGTACAGGGATAAAACAACGGCCTACATTTATCAAAACTAGCATTCTGTACTATGTGGAGTTTCTGTGGAGTGTGCAGAGGGCACCAGATAATCATAACTGGTGCGCGGTCTTCATGTATCTGGTGTTCCTGTACTGCTCGGGATGTGCACCACTATTTTGTGGCCAGCAATAAATGTACAAACTCCAACTAAGCAGTAACCGCCCCTTTATGTGCACATTTTCTGTCTTGTCGACACAGCAGCAGTGACACACAAACAACTGGCGCAGACACTTTATAAATACATGTACTAGTATAGACATGTCCTTCTCCGTGCAAAGTCAGGCAGAAAACTGGCACAAACGTTTAATAAATGTGGGTCACATTGTTGTTAACAGTAAGAGACAAACGTAGGGCCTCATTTACTAAGGGGACGAATCGCCGGATTTCCTGAATATTACCATTTTGCCCGTTTTTTTCCCTTTTTTCCCTGTTGTCGGCAGTTTTTTGTCGCCGGCTTGCATGCAACGGAAATCGGGGGGTGTAGCTGGAAAAACCTGACGGATTCGGAAAAAAATGGAATTTAAAAAAGGATTTGTGTCGCTGTGACAACGCACTTAACAGAGAGGTGAAACCCGCGGACCTTACGCAGCAGCAACACTAGAGGACATCGGCACACGAACCTTAGTGAATCCCGCAAACCGAATCCTCGTTGGAGAACGCCCGCTGGTTCGCGACTGCCTGGGTAAGTAAATGAGCCCCATTGTGATGTCACAGTACAGGAATAATGCCCACAATGATGTCACAGTACAGGAATAATGCCCACAATGATGTCACAGTACAGAGATCATACACACAGTGATGTCACAGTACAGGGATAATACACACAGTGATGACACAGTACAGGGATAATACACACAGTGATGTCACAGTACAGGGATAATACACACAGTGATGTCACAGTACAAGAATAAAACACACAGTGATGTCACAGTAAAGGGATAATACACACAGTGATGTCACAGTACAGAGATAATACACACAGTGATGTCACAGTACAGAGATAATACTCACGGTGATGTCACAGTACAGGGATAATACACACAGTGATGTTACAGTACAGGTATAATACACACAGTGATGTCACAGTACAGGGATAATACACACAGTGATGTCACAGTACAGGGATAATACACACAGTGATGTCCCAGTACAGGATAATACACACAGTGATGTCACAGTACAGGGATAATACACACAGTGATGTCACAGTACAGAGATAATACACAGTGATGTCACAGTACAGGTATAATACACACAGTGATGTCACAGTACTGTGATAATACACACAGTAATGTCATAATACACACAGTGATGTCACAGAGAGTATATAATGAGACACTATGGGATTCATCAATGAAGGGGTTCATTTCAGCTGAACCATTATGAATGATTAGTGATGACAGTGCTGTCACAGACGTGAATTTAGCTCACCACATTCTTCTATGTATATCATCTCTGTAATGTGACATCACTGTGTGCATTATTCCTGTCCTTTTACATAACTGCTTTACCATTCCTCTTCTAGACCAAACAATAACTAAGCATTGTGATTTCCTGTAGGATAAGGACTTAGTGAACCTCTCGATTAGATGGAAACTGCTCTTCCAATGAGTCATATAGATTTGTGTGTCACAGTTTTGCTGCGCTCCAGGTGCGCCAGAGATAAACTGAGAGTTACATTTCTCTTTCTATCAGTGGGAGTCGTGTTAATGAAAGGCATCACCTGCTGGTTCCTCAACGCTTTTATGTGGAAAAGGTAATTTCATCAGAATGTTCTGTACATTAAGGATTTTACATGAAATAAAAAATAGCAGTTCTGCAATGTAAATAATGCACCCAGAAAAAAAGTATTAAAATTAAGGTTATTTAGAAGAGAAAAATATCAGCTGGTGACCTAAAACTAGGAACATTTCTTACACATTTACCACAGCATACATTTATTTCTAGGACTGTTGTCACTGTGAATAGTTTTAAAGGGGACAAAAGTAGCTATATGTGACAATGTTTTTTTGTATTCTTTGATTTCTGGAGAGTGTTATTAGGTATGGGTCCTGCAGATTTGTGTAGTCACACTCGTGTGTGTTGTTAGTAGCAGCAGGACTGTGAAAAATGCATTGATATTCTAGTAACGTAACAGGACTAAAGTACACTCACCGGGGAGATTTATCAGAAGTGTTTGTAATAAAAATGTTCTTGCTACCCATGGAAACCAATCAGAGATCAGCTTTCATTTCCCTTGGCTGTTTATCAAATGACAGCTGAGCTCTGATTGGTTGCCCTGGGCAAATTTAAACAGTTCTGTGCTCAGGCACTTCTAATAAATCTCCCCCACCATGAGAGATCTCTTCTCTGAATACAGCACAGCTTCTCCACCGTGCTACAGTATTAGCTGTAATATTGAAACAGAAGCCTGCTACAGCAGTGACTCAGAGCAGAGGGGATGTGAAACAGTACAGAGAAAAGATCTCACACACCAGTCCACCAGAGTGGTCTAAGTCCAGCTATGAAAAGAAATGCATATTTGACAGTTTTGCTGCTACTAAAAACACATTCAAATATACGGTTACTCAGATTTCCAGGGCTAATAGTTAATGCTTGATGTATCCAAAAGAAAAAAACAGTACTCCTACAGGCAAACGGTGAAAAAGCCGAAACTTTGCGGTTTATGGAAAAAAAAAGTATCCACCCTTTTGTTCACCAGTTGCCTGTGGGAGTGCTGTTTTTTTTTCTTTTAGATATTTTTGGAGGACCAGGGGCCCGGTTCTGATAAGTATGCACCCACCATTTGATTGTTTGATTCTGCTGCTTGGACTTTTTCTCTATGTAATGTTATCTGTAGCTTTACATGGTCAAAACTGCTTGTAGACTCCCATTAATTAACTTGAGTCATCAGAACAAATCTGCTGCTTAAAGAGAACCTGTCACCAGGAATGTGATTTTTATCTGGTGACAGGTTCCAATAGTCTATGCTGTGCTGATTTTAAAAATGCCTCTGTCAGCATTCTGAATTGTTTCAGTGATTTATATAAGTTTAATTCACATTACTTGGCTCCCTGCTAGCAGCAGGTTGTAAGTCCCAGGGGTCCTGCAGGCTGTGTGTGCCTAGGTCACCTCATGAATTCTTCCTCTTCTCCACACCATCCCCTTCCCTCTCCTGCCTGCTCAATGCACATGACAGGAAGGGGGAGGGAGCTGGATGACTGTTTAGGAGAGAAGACACAGAAACACAGTCTACAGCTGCCTCCTCCCCCGGGATTCACGGTGCTGGCAAGGAGCCAGGTAATGTGAATTAAACTTATATAAACTACTGAAATGTTTCGGAATGCTGACAAAGGCATTTTTAAAATCAGCATAGCATAGGCTAAACATCACATTCCTGGTGACAGATTCACTTTTATTTCAAATGATTGCCCAAATAAGACCTGTATGACCATGTGAGTAAATCATCACAGAACGACAAAATAAGCCAGAGCAATACAAGAGCCCCCCACAGGAATACAATATGAGGCAATGCGGACTAAATCTATGTAACAGAACCTTTGGGTGACAACTGGATTCATAAGGACTGTATCGAATTTTATTTATTCATTGTGTACCCACCACCATGGTTTATCTTTTGAGAGGGGTCCTATCCATGCTGCGCAGTTTTGGGGGCTGTGCCCTGTATTACGTCTTATTCTTTTTTCATATATCTTTGACTTTAAATAATGAAGTTATACTTTTATCTTAAATTGTAGTATTGGTGTTATCCCTTAAAGGGGTTTTCCCATGAAAGAAAGTTCTCAAATTTTAATCTAGTAATGTTTACACAATAAAGATAATTTTTAACCCCTTACTTTACAATTTTAGTCTGATTTATTGCTGTTTTCGCACCTATCACTCCCTAGGCTGGTCAGTGTAAGATTCCAGGGTGTGGGCTCTCTAATCAGAAACATTATGATTCCTCTGTGCTATGAGATGCTGTGTGCTGACAATGTACTTAGATTATCAGGGTACAGGGTTTAGTTACACTTTCTTTTCTATGTGTCAGATATTAGTAGATTCTTCAGAAGCTAAATGAGAGAGGAGACGGATCAGAGCCATGAAATGCACATAAAAAACCATGACACACTCAGCTCACCTAATCAATAAAACACTCAGTCAGCACTGCTATGCGCCCCTACCCTCAGATCAAGATGTTATCTTGTCTGTAGAGTTTGTAGCTCCTCTACACGCTGCTTGCTGGATAGGAAGTGCCTGTGTCTGCAGTGCTTTCCACCTCTTCCCCTCCCCCTGCAGTACAAGAGAAGCTATTCATGCCAGAGGAATCTATGGGCCATAGAAGTTTATGGTCGTATCCAGGGACATCCAAAATATAAACACCAGGACTAATACAGGTTGGACTTATACCTGTGAAATGCTGTATTTTTGTTAACAGTGAATTAGAGAATGTGTTATTTTGCTATCCTGAGTAATTTTAAGAATATTGTCTTTATGGGAATACTGCATTAAAGATGCCAGAGAAGCAGAGAAAAGTACAATCGTCTCGGGACATGATATAGTTCTTGAACAAGAAAAGTGGCTTTTACTGCATATATCCCTGTTCTACATTTTTTGGGTTTAACATCCTATGATACATTTTCGCAAAATAAATACAGGCTAAGGCTACAACCACATGAACATATGGGGGAAATATGTACGGCCCCAAGCTTGTGTTGATAATGTTTGAACCACCAAAGATATTGGCTACTAATTGTGGTAATCGATTTATGAGAATACTTCTCTTCTTTGATACTATTTGGCCACATTCTCTTTGGAAAAACTTGCCCTGATCCATTATAGGAGCTTTTAAGATGGCGGCCATGTTCATGTTATAGTGTGAAGGATAGGTCCACTCTCCAGTTACTCTCGAAATATGGAATTTTTTATTTGTTCCTGAAATAAAAGAGTGTCCTGGATGGGTCTAAGGGATACTGTATCACACAATGATATGCTATGTGTGTCTTTGTATGGTCGTCCAGTGGTTATGAGTTGCGACCTATCAAAGGTGTTTGGTAAGTATATTGTGATATTGTATTAAAATAGTTTTATGAGAAATTAGGAATCCTTAACTATGCAACTTCGTAAACTGATTGCAGTTCATGCAAAGTTTTTTTGAAAGGAACACAATTTAGAATAGAATCCCAGAGTTTGGTTTCTCTAATTTTTTAGATACTTCTATGGGACTCTATTTAGCAGTTCTTATGTTTGATATGGTTATGTTGGTTACACTTGAGAATTTACTTTATATATTTGTTCTGTTTCTTAGACCATCAGTCTAGTATAATGGACATTACTTTTTGGACTTTATATGTATATATGACCAAATACTGGACCTGTCTGCTACATATGTTTTGTCTACTATCTGGAAAATGTAAAAAAAAATAAAATTGATAAAAGATATTTGAAAAGAATAGATGTTGACCTGATGAAGAGCTCCAACAATCTTCCTTGTTTCCTGGTAGGTGGTTTCAGAACTCCAGTGGGGATTGAGTTTTTTCAGAGATTTGGCCACGCGGTTGTGTTCCCTCACCCATAACGTATGCATTGCCACCAGGGTTATTACTTCGTTTGACCTGGTTTCGCCCGCAAAGAAACATTCAACTCTGTCATCATTGGCTGCGTTAGGATCTTGTATACAGGGCGATGGCATGTCATCTACAAAAGGCATGTACTCGCGCCCATGATCGGAATATTGAAGGTTCACTTTCAGAAGACCTTCTTCACTTGAATGATTCCTCAGTTTATTTTCCACAGATGCTGTGCTGCCGTAGACTGTTGATGCATCAATAAATGATGTCAAAGCATTTATTTGTTCTCTCGGGCTTGTAATAGAGGGAATTCCAAAGATTGCACTCTGATCTCCCGTGCCACAGGCTGCTAAAGAGCGATAAAACGGTACGCACCCACTCTGCGACAAGGAGTCATTTGTAGATATCTACAGAGAAGTAAGAGGCAAACATGAAATACCAGTTTGGATGCAAGTTTCTTACAGAAATTAAGTCTACTTAGTAAAAAATATAAGGACTTCACCAAAAATCTACAATGTCCTGTGGTATAGTATAATGCATGTAAATGGAAGTTTACAAATTGTGATACATATGCATTGATTCTTAATCATAGATGTTTTAAGGGCTAAATCCCAAAGACATAAACTTGGATGTAGTCATGGCCTTAAAGCAAACCTGTCACCAGGAATGTAATTTTTAGCTGAGGGAGGGGGATACTTTCAGTACTTATTTCACATTACCTGGCTAGCAGTGTGTGGTGAGTACCAGGGAAGGGGAATCTGCAGCCTGTGTGTGCCTGTGTCTCCTAACGCATTCTTCCTCTTTTACCATCCCTCCCCTCCCTACTCAATGAACATGACAGAAAGTGTGGAGGGGTGAGAAAGCTGCATAAGAGCAGAAAATAAGAATTGACACAGGCACACACAGGCTGCAGCTGCAGGAAGCCAGGTAATGTGAAATTATCTTATATAAAGTACTGATATAATTCAGAATGCTGACAAAGGCATTTTTAAAACCATCCTAGCATAGGGTATTGGAACCTAGCATAATCTAAAATAACATTCTTGGTGCTATGTTCGTTCGTTTGACGGAATGGTGCTAATGTCTTCATGAATAAATAACACCAAATACCGATTTAATTAGAGAAATCAAAATAAGAAATTCATAATAGACTGAGGAAAGAGCCCCATGTCAGGTGGTTAAAATTTACAGCCGTTGGGATCTATAGTAGCTAGAACATGATTCTTGTGTCATTTTAAAAAAAGTTAATCATAACGGTGGTTATAAAGAGGTAGTTTAAAGAAATGAAGCACGTAAACAAGAGACATTTACAAAGCACCATCTAAAATAACCATATAAATATTAATGAATTGTCATAAGAGTAGGCCATCAAAATTAGATTGGTGGGGGCTGAACACTTAGTACCCCCATGGATCCTGATTTTGCTGATTAGAGAATTGAACAGGAAGCAGATAGCTCCATTTCCTGTGTAGTGGCAGAACTGAGCCACTGCAGCTATACTCCCATTTAAATACATAAGAGCTAATCTGCATTTACTTGTTTTATACAGAGAACACTGGATCTATGTGGGTGCTGGGTGTTGGACCCCCACCAATCTGAGATTGATGACCTATTCTAAGTAATAGTTATTTATATCTCAAGCCTGGAAACCCCCTTTAAGTGATATTTTATAATGGTTTTTGTTTTCTGTTCCTTTCTTTTCAGTAATAAGTCTAAACGTAACAGAATAAGTTGGAAGCAGTAAAGTTTTCGGTGACATTTATGACAAGTACATTAAATTTGGATGAAGATATAATATGGGTCTGTTGGAAGCTACTGGTTTTAAAGAAGAACTTAAAATAGTCAAGAGGAACGTAAAAGCCAGTAATGATGATAACATCATCTCCAAAGACCCCTTATTCACTAATCTCATTAACGTAGTAAAGTGTCTAATCCCTGGGAGAGCGGAGGTAAACTATCCCACCATCTGTTAGAGAATGGGATCCAGAAAAAGATACAATCCAAGTTTCACAGGAAGCATCTAATAATATCATAGTCACAGATTTATTCCCCGGTGATAGACTTTAAAAGTCTCTCATATGTCTGCAAAATGATCTTGTAATTTTTACACTTTTGTGAAGTTTTTTTTTGCCTTATTGCTGTGCAGCTGCCATTTAGAGGGAGCCGAGCTTATTTATCTGCATAACACAGGGGGGAGAAGCCAACGTGAGTATTATAGACGCTTTTAGTACAGTAATTGTGATCGTGTCTTTATGATATTAATAAAACACCTAGAGATACAAAGTTATTATAAAGAAGCAGTTTAAGGTTTTTCATCTTGAGAACTATCGAGTCAGAGAAGATAGCACGTCCCATTGACATCCATCGTCAATAAAGTTTTTTGTATTGTGTGATAAAACCATAACAAGGCTGCATTTAGGTTACAGTCTGTACCTGCCCCCGATTTACCCGCTGTAGCCAGATAATGCACTGTGTCGCGATTCACTAAGATCGTGAGCCCGATATCCTGCATGTGTCGCTTCCACGCTCAGGTCCTCCGAAGTTCACCATCTTTTTACTGGTGCATGTAAGTGCTTGGCTTGTGACACAATTTGAAAGTTAAATCCTGCGATCAGTCCGAATCAGTCGGATCGTCTGACGGCACGGCACCTAATTCGAGTCGTATTGAAGTCAGCGCACCTGCGCCACAATCCGATCACATGCGACACAATTCCTGTTACACACCTGTCCAAGCTGTGCAATCCCCGAAAAAAGCGAACAGTCCGACGAAAATGCGATCCGCAACCCTATATCTTCCTGTTTCTGAGCTTTGACTTGTAATTTGGATTCTGCTGAATTGCCTCCTGACCTGTAAACTGGAATGTCTGGGACTACAACTTGCCTGACCCCTGGTGCTTTGCCACAGTGTTTCCTGACATGTCTGGACCAGCTACTATCCACATCACGACCAGCATAAGATGTGATTGCAGCTTTGCTATCTCTCCACAGTGAAGACCAGATCGCTGTACAGGGTCAAAAGGGTGAAAACTAGACAGTGTCCTTAGTGGTGGGCCATATTAAAGCCAGTTACTGAGCACAGTGGGCCTACAATCTGATGTTTGTTAAAATTTAATAGCATCCAGTAGCTGCACATTTACCAACCTTGCATATTGGTAAACAGGTAAATAATGGTGACCCCCCTGGGCTGTCCTCCAGAATGCTTCTCTCTCCCATTTCCAAGCCTGAAAACCCCAAACTGTCTTTGAAAATTAGCAAATTAGGAAGTTGGGAAGTATTGAATATATACATGGTGTGGTAAATGTGAGTCATAATTTGCACAAATAGCTTAAATATTTTTTAGTAAATCTGTCAGTGCTGCTGGACCTTCCCTTATAACAAAGAGGTACAGTTTAGGGCTCACTGTCCTATTTGTCTTCCCTGAGTCCCAGATCCCCATAACAGGTGCTTTTCCAGTGGTCCAGTCAGTGGCATCATGTAAGTTAAGTATACAGGCGGTTCCCTACTTAAGGACACCCGACTTACAGACAACCCCTAGTTAAAGATGGACCCCTCTGCCCCCTCTGACCTCTGGTGAAGTCTCTAAATGCTTTACTATAGTCCCAGACTGCAATGATCAGCTGTAAGGTGTCTGTAATGAAGCTTTATTGATAATCCTTGGTCCCATTACAGCAAAAAATTTTGAAACTCCAATTGTCACTGGGGCAAAAAAAAATCTCTCTGGAACTACAATTATAAAATATACAGTTTTGACTTACATACAAATTCAACTTAAGAACAAACCTATGGAACCTATCTTGTACGTAACCCGGGGACTGCCTGTAGTTAAATAATCTTGGGCTGGGCCTATTGAGTGAGTGGCGTGTATGCAGCATTGTTGCCTTGGCATGGAGGCCTGCTAGGTGTATCATAAGGGTGACAGAGAATGCTTAATATCTCAGCCTAACCACCTAGATGCCTTGGCCTTTGCCAATACCATCTATGTTTGTCTTTTCTCTGCCATATATGTGTGTGGCATGTTGGGCTAAGGGATCCAAAAAAAACAGGTATCGAAAACAGAAAATATCATAATTTAATCTGCTTGAATATTCATAGAAAGTGTCTGATTAGTAACATTGGTTTTATTTAAGTATATCAAGCACTCCGTTCTCTTTGATGTTTTCATAGCAGCCTAGCAAACACGTGCAGCCTGGAAAACATAGGCAATATTATATCTGAGAATTTATCGGAGAATATTTTATTTAAATTGGGTATTATTCGGACTATAAGGCGCACCGGAGTATAAAGCGCACCATCAATAAATGCCTGCTAAAACATCTAGGATCATATATAAGGCGCACCAGATTATAAGGCGCCCCTGATTATAAGGATGAATGACCAGCAGGTGGCAGAGCTGTGCACAGTTCAAGGCAGCTGTTGTTTGTAAGTAAGGTTCATATATAAGGCGCACTGGACTATAAGGCGCACCTTTGATTTCTGAGAAACCAAGGATTTTTTGTGCGCTTTATAGTCCGAAAAATATGGTACTAAAGAAAAATATTTTTGCAAAAAATTGTTTAATTATTATATGTGACCTTTCACATCTTAAAATATTACCATATGCCATTTTATACACTTGTAGCAAGTATAGCTGATATATTCCTTTCTTTGCAGCTTTATTGTATAGGATGAGACAGAAGTACAGAGTCGTGTCATTATCGTAATGCATGGTAAATGCTGATTTTTTGGGATCCCTGAAAGTCTATATTCTTTGGGGGTATTGATCAAGGCGACCCAAGGCTAGGAATTGACTTACCACTTAAAACAGACCAAGTTAGTTTAAAGGTACATGGAAGGGTGTAGAGTGGGCCGTGCCAAACTGTGGATGCCCTGCATTGCCACATTAGTCATAGCCTGTGTTAGTTTTAAAATAAGATAATCCTTTATTATTCCCACAGTGGGGAAATTCACAACTAAGGCACAACTTTGGCCAAACAGTCGTGCCTTAGAGCCCGAAGCCTCTTGGTATAAATGATGTGACATGGGGGCAGGACTAACATAATGCACTGGCGTACAATGCACCTGCACTTGATAATTCCCCCTTACCTATACATATAACACCCATAATACACATGAAACTACCATGAAACTATCCATACATTCAATTTTGTTAGGACAACTATGCCTTCAATGGCCATCCCTGGGAGAGCTTTTAAAAATAAAAACCACTTTCTATCCATGGCTGCTGCTTAGCATTGTCTGCCTTTTTCCATGCTCGAAATTGCCGACACATTCCCTTTAAACAACCCCCTTAAGAAGAAATTTTATGTGTAGGTCTAGTAGCCAAGATGCAGTCTACTTCACTGCCCAAATCCCTTAGGGGGAGATTAACTAAATACTTTATTTCTAGAGAGACACTTAAAGAGTCGTGATCTTGTTGACATCTTCTATTCATCTGTGATGGAGATCCAGACTCTTTTGTCTAATTTATCAACCAGATCTAATTTTCTAAATTACCCGTTACAGAGGTCTCCGTGTAGTTAATTACCCGCTGTCTTAGTTATTGTCACCAAAGCCTAAAAGAGGAAATGAGTTCTGCCACCAACATTCATATTGAGGAAGGGAGGAATTAAAAATGAAATGGGTTTTCTCTAATATTTATAAATATGCAGTTATTACAATTTTCTATTGTTTTACAATTTCCTTTTAATTTTATGTAACAGTGGGGGATTATAAAAATGTGAAAAAAAAATTATCTCTAAGTTTATTTTAAATTATTTAGGTTTTTGGACCATTTTAGGGCTTTTTAAGAAAATTAATATTTATTATACAAAAAATCTAAATATTTTTAATTTCCTTCTATCGTGGATGGTCCCTCCTACATTTTATTAAAACAATATATTTTCCACCAGCTGTGTGAAAGTGACCGATCCTACAGTGAAATGTCTTCTTAGTCCTCCCCTCCTTTCTTCTTCTCTTGAGATGGTTCTTCTTAGTCAATGCCTCTTGTGTAAGATGAACCATTGTGTGTTTTCAGGATCTGGCTGTGTTCTCTAGATAATCCAAACTGTTGGGAATATCTCCTGACCCCCTTGTGCGCATACATTCATTGCTTAGCCAAAGGTGCATGGTAGTGGATTGTTTCTCTCAAGGAAAAATCAAGTTGACGTTTAATAACGGGAACCTTCTTTCCCCAAAAATCTACCTTCAAGATTCCCCCACACACATTAGATAGTGAGGCAGCTATGCCGAATCCAGTAGGGTTAGAGGAAGAAGGAAAAATTGGCAAGGTTTAAGGCTTTGAGTAGGACCTTCTTTTGATGATCAAGCTAAGGGATCACACTGAATTGTGGGTTGTTCTCGATGTATTATTGTGTTTTGAGGTGGAACAACCTTAACTCAGAATATATGTATAATATATTCTTGGCTGTGAAGGAGAGGTATCAGAGTTCCATGTGGGACCGTGGAAATGCAGGATGGGGAGCTTGCCTATGTTGACCCTTGTTCACCAACAAAATGTCTACAATAGGCACAAGATCACCAGAGCAGGATTTTGGAGCTCTGCATATTTAGACAAGAGTATCAGGGTGCACTATGGGAAGATGGCAATCTGGTATAGCTAGTGCTGTGCACTGGGCAATGATATGGAAGAGATCTTTGCTTCTTAGCATTCACATGTTTTTAATGTGAGATGTACCACCAACTTATACACTGTACATTGCACCCCTTACTTAATGACAGTGGCTTTACTTAGTAGCATAATGGGAGGATTTAATAAGACTGACATTTTTAATGCCAGCTTTAAAATACCCCCTTGTCTGCGCTTTGTCTTGATAAACTAAGAGGCTCTGGCCTCTTAGTAGACACAGGCGCACTCTCCACCAGTTTAGACCAGCTCTGACTTTGTGGAGATTTCAACTATCTCTTTCAGGCCGCCATCCCCCGCAAAGAGTCTGTCAGATTGGTTGAGTGACTCCTGGCCTCCTCTTGCAGTCCTCAGTTGCCCAGGATGTGACACATTCATCGCTGTTTTAAAGAAACACTTCCTGGGCTTCTTGGAACTACAGGAGGAACAAGAATGTGTCAACAGGGCTGGATTATCATTGGAGCTTCATCACTGGGCCCCACAATTCTTCCTGTTCAGGGGGACCTGTCCTTAAGATGCAATACATTTGTAGTTAGGGTACTCGGCCTCTAAATGGACAACCATCACTGGCCTATAGTATACAAGTCTAAAGTAACTGCATTCACACATCTGCCTGCTCCACTTCTGTCCTGCTCACTGCCCCAGAACTGGCGGGGATGTGGTAATTTGTATGCCTTCTCCATCAAAAAATTGTTGGAGTAAGCAAAGTAAATCTTCCCCCATGTGTTTGCTTTTACATACACTTTCCACTTACTCCTTCCTTCCTAATCTGTTTTTCACTCTGCTGAATTCTGTCTTTCCAGCAAGATGGACAGAAGCTTGCTGGGTTATCATATGACATAAAAACTCCATGGAGAAGGAAGGGGCAGCAGTAAGTTACAGAAGTTAGGTCTCTACAGGGATGGTTTTAGACAAAGTGGGGTCCTGGGCAAAAGTAAAAGTGGGGCCCCAAAATAAAAATATATTATGAGCAGTTAGTCAGTAAGAGGCTCCTTTAGCCCTGCACAATAGTAACACTTTGTAGTTACACACAGTAGTAAGGCAAGTATCTGTAATATGGGACTGTAGGAGGATTTTATCAGAGATGGGCAGATAATAAGTAAATTGATAATAGAAGATAAATATGAAAGATGATAAAGATTTATAGATAGACCTCTAGGGGGCCCATTTAGGACAGGGGGCCCTGTGCAAATGCCCAGTTTTCCGCCCCATAACGCCATCCCTTGGTCTCTGCCTAAACTGCAGAAGTAGCTGGATAGGCCAGTTTCTTTGTCTGCAGTGTCTGGTAATTTTATTGCATTATTATGGTGGTTACTTTAGCATATTAATGTGTAATTGCACATTATGTACACATATTTTAGCTTAGATTATCAATATACCACTTAAAGATTCTTGCTAAAAATCTACTGTATAATATTTCTTTTTTAGCTACAATAAAACTACAATTAACCTACATGTGTTCAGATATAAAATCTTAGGCCCAAGCAAAACCTGTATATAATTATATTGATTTATATGACAACTACACTGTTGTGCTGAACTGCTGGGAAGAGATTTTTTTTTCCGGAGAAGGATATTCCTATCTTCCTGAACCAAGCGCCTGAGAAAATGTAAATGCAAATTTATAGCTGAGGCTGGTAAAGAAATATCTGGAAAGTAACCCCTTATTACCCTACTGTTTTCACACGGACAAAATATTTGACTCTTTTACCACTTTTGGTGATGGCAGGTATATTCTCCTCATATTATCTGCAAGAGGACTGGGTTACAGAGAAGAATATCTCTGCCTCATGGATTAATGCCCGGGTGACCCAGGAAGTAGATGTGGTGGGAGGGTTTAAAGAGGATAATGTGGGGTAGATGTATCCATTTCTCTACGCCAGAATACAGAAGTAATTTGCATCTGAAATGCCATGTGACACATTTATTAAGGGGTTTTCCACCATTTTTAGGCAGTTTTTCAACTTGTCAGAAAAGAGGGTGTGGCTTTAGTAAAAGTGGGCGATACCTCAACAGGAAATAGCCTGTGCACCAGAAAATTCAATATTGTGGTGTAGTAAACTAGACCAACTAATAGGAAATGCAAAGTACAACTGTCCCCTTCTCCTTTCCCATGATCTGTAAAGGCTCTTTTTTTGCCTGAAATAGTCACTTTAGATGCTACTTTTGGCTCTATTTAGTTAGAACAATGAGAATCTTATTGCAGTAGTAAGGCACATGTCTTCAGCAGTCACATGCTGACTGTGTAAACAGAGTGGAGGGACAATGAGAATACTTGTATGTAATCCCTAGTAGATAGAAGAGGTGCTATTCATTTAAAGGTGGGCAATCCCTTTTTAATGGGGTTGTTCGCTTTCAGAAAATAATTAATATTATTAGAAATTAAATTTGCACAATTTACCAATATGTGTGTCACACAGGTGCGCTACTCATTATATCCCTGGTCATGTGATGTCACACAGGTGCACGGCTTGTTATATCCCTGTTCATGTGATGGCACATAGGGGCACGGCTTGTTATATCCCTGGTCATGTGGTGGGCTCGTTATATACCTGGTCATGTGATGTCACACTGGTGCTCTACTCGTTATATCCCTGGTCATGTGATGTCACACACAGGTGCTCTACTCGTTATATCCCTGGTCATGTGATGTCACACAGGTGCACGGCTTGTTCTATCCCTGTTCATGTGATGGCACATAGGTGCACGGCTTGTTATATCCCTGGTCATGTGGTGGGCTCGTTATATACCTGGTCATGTGATGTCACACAGGTGCTCTACTCGTTATATCTCTGGTCCCTAGGATGCCCTACATTGCCACTTACATAGCCTGTGTTAGTTTAAAATAAGATATCCTTTATTATTCCCACAGTGGGGGAAATTCACAACTAAGGCACAAACTTTGGCAAACAGATCGCGCCTTAGAGCCCGAAGCCTGCTCTGTGGGTATAAATGAGTTTACAACATGGGGCAGACAGACTAACATAATCACCAGTGCACTGGGCTGCAATTCGAACTTGCCCTGATTGATAATTCCCCCTTACCTATACATATAACACCCATAACTACATGAACTACCCCATGCAACTGTCCATACATTCAATTTTGTTAGGACAACTATGGCCTTCCATGGCCATCCCTGGGAGAGCTTTAAAAATAAAATCCATTTCAACTCATGGCTGCTGCTTAGCATTGTCTGCCTTTTTCCATGCTCGAAATTGCCGATACATTGCCCTAAACAACCCCCTTAAGAATTTATGTGTAGGTCTAGTAGCCATATGCAGTCTACTTCACTGCCAAATCCCTTAGGGGAATAGACACAATCCTTTATTTCTAGAGAGACACTTAAAGAGTCGTGATCTTGTTGACATCTTCTATCATCGTGTTGAGATCCAGACTCTTTTGTCTAATTTATCAACCAGATCAATTTTCTAAATTACCCGTTACGAGGTCGCCGTGTAGTTAATTACCCGCTGTCTTAGTTATTGTCACCAAAGCCTAAAGAGGAATGAGTTCTGCCACCAACATTCATTATTGAGGAAGGGAGGAATTAAAAATGAAATGGGTTTCTCTAATATTTATAAATATGCAGTTTTACAATTTTCTATTGTTATAAACAATTTCCCCTTTTAATTTTATGTAACCTGGGGGATTATAAAAATGTAAAAAAAAATTATCTCTAAGTTTTTTTTAATTATTTAGGTTTTTGACATTTTAGGGGCTTTTTAAAGAAAATTAATATTTATAATACAAAAATCTAAATATTTTTAATTTCCTTCTATCGTGATGGTCCCTCCTACATTTTGATTAAACATATATTTTCCACAAGCTGTGTGAAGTGACCGATCCTAGTGAACATGTCTTCTTAGTCCTCCCCTCCTTTTCTTCTTCTCTTGAGATGGTTCTTCTTAGTCAATGCCTCTTGTGTACGATGAACCATTGTGTGTTTTCAGATCTGGCTGTGTTCTCTAGATAATCCAAACTGTTGGAATATCTCCTGACCCCCTTGTGCGCATACATTCATTGCTTACCAAAGGTGCATGGTAGTGGGATTGTTTCTCTTCAAGGAAAAAATCAAAGTTGACGTTTAATAACGGGGGGAACCTTCTTTCCCAAAAATCTACCTTCAAGATTCCCCCCACACACATTAGATAGTGAGGCCAGCTATGCCGAATCCAGTAGGTTAGAGGAGAAGAAAAATTGGCAAGGTTTAAGGCTTTGAGTAGGACCTACTTTTGATGATCAAGCTAAGGATCACACTGAATTGTGGGTTGTTCTCGGTATTATTGGTGTTTTTGAGGTGGACAACCTTAACTCAGATATATGTATATATATTCTTGGCTGTGAGAGAGGTATCAGAGCTCCATGTGGAACCGTGGAAATGCAGGATGGGGAGCTTGCCTTGTTGGACCCTTGTTCTCCCAACAAACTGTCTACAATAGGCACATGATCACCGAGCAGGATTTTGGAGCTCTGCATATTAGACAAGAGGTATCAGGTGCACTATGGGAAGATGGCATCTGTATAGCTATTGCTGTGCACTGGGCAATGATATGGAGAGATCTTTGCTTCTTAGCATTCACATGTTTTTAATGTGAGATGTACCACCAACTTATACACTGACTCATTTCACCCCTTACTTAATGACAGTGGCTTCACTCACTCAGTAGCATAATGGGGGATTAATAAGACTGGCCCTTTTTAATGCCACTTTAAAATACCCCCTTGCCTGCTCTTTGTCTAATAAACTAAGAGGCTCTGGCCTCTTAGTAGACACAGGCGTCACTCTCCACCATTTAGACCAGCTCTGACTTTGTGGAGGATTTCAACTATCTCTTCTCAGGCCGCCATCCCCCCCAAGAGTCTGTCAGATTGGTTGATTGACTCCTGCCTCCTCTTGCGTCCTCAGTTGCCCAGGATGTGACACATTCATCGCTGTTTTAAAAAGAACCCTTCCCTGGGCTTCTTGGAACTACAGGAGAACAAGATTGTGTCAACACAGGGCTGGATTATCATTTGGAGCTTCATTGCCACTGGGCCCCACATCTTCTTCCTGTTCCGGGGGACCTGTCCTTAAGATGCAATACATTTGTAGTTAGGTACTCGGCCTCTAAATGGACAACCATCACTGGCCTATAGTATACAAGTCTAAAGTAACCTGCATTCACACACTCTGCCTGCTCCACTTCTGTCCTGCTTCACTGCCCCTCAACTGGCGGGATGTGGTAATTGGTATGCCTTCTCCATCAAAAAATTGTTGGAGTAAGCAAGTAACATCTTCCCCATGTGTTTGCTTTTACATACACTTTCCACTATACTCCTTCCTTCCTAATCTGTTTTTCACTTCTGCTGAATTCTGTCTTTCCAGCAATATGGACAGAAGCTTGCTGGGTTATCATATGACATAACTAACTCCATGGAGAAGGAGGGGCAGCAGTAAGTTAGCGAAATTAGGTCTCTACAAGAGGATGGTTTTAGACAAAGTGGGGTCCTGGCAAAAGTAAAATGGGGGGGCCCCAAATAAAAATATATTATGAGCAGTTATCAGTCAGTAGAGACTCCTTTAGCCCGCACAATAGTAAACTTTGTAGTTACACACAGTAGTAAGAAGGCAAGTAATCTGTAATATGGGACTGTAGGAGGTATTTTATCAGAGATGGGCAGATAATAAGTAAATTGATAAATGGAAGATAAATATGAAAGATGATAAGATTTATAGATAGACCTCAGGGGGCCCATTTAGGACAGGGGGCCCTGGGCAAATGCCCAGTTTTCCGCCCCATAACGCAATCCCCCCTGGGTCTCTGCTCTAAACTGCAGAATTAGTGCTGATAGCCAGTCTTTGCTGCAGTGTCTGGTAATTTTATTGCATTATTATGGTGGTTACTTTTAGTGCATATTAATATGTATTGCACATATGTACACATATTTTAGCTTAGATTATCAATATACCACTTAAAGATTCTTGCTAAAAATCTACTGTATATATTTCTTTTTTAGACTACAATAAACTACAATTAACCTACATGTGTTCAGATATAAAACTTAGCCCAAGCAAAACCTGTAATAATTATATTGATTTATATGAACAACTCACACTGTTTGTGCTGAACTGCTGGGAAGAGATTTTTTTTTTCCGGGAAGGATATTCCTATCTTCCTGAACCAAGCGCCTGAGAAAATGTAAATGCAAATTTTATAGCTGAGGCTGGGTAAAGAATATCTGGAAGTAACCCCCTTATTACCCTACTGTTTTCACACACGACAAGCACAAAAGACTATTTGACCTCTCTTGTAACCTACTTTAAATGGTGTTTTACTGGCATGATCTATTCTCCTCATATTATCTGCAAGAGGACGGGTTACAGAGAAGAATATCTCTGCCTCATGGATTAATGCCCGGTGACCCAGGAGTAGATTGGTTGGGAGGGTTTAAAGAGGATAATGTGGGTAGATGTATCCATTTTCTCTACGCCAAGAATACAGAAGTAATTTGCATCTGAAATTCCATGTGACACATTTATTAAGGGGTTTTCCAACCATTTTTAGGCAGTTTTTCAACTTGTCAGAACAAAGGGTGTGGCTTTAGTAACAAGTGGGCGATACCTCAACAGGAATGCCCTGTGCACCAGAAAATTCAATATTGTGGTGTAGTAAACTAGACCAACTAATAGGAAATGCAAAGTACAACTGCATGGTCCTGCTCTGTGCTGGTCTAAAGACCAACACATTAATACATCTCTCCCTATGTATTTCTAGGTTCTGCAGCAGCTGTGGTTTATATTCTCATGTGGCAACTGAGATGTATAATATATGGTTCTGCTGCAGCTGAGGTGTGTGATGAGGTTCTGCAGCTACTACGACATGAATTATAGGTTCTTTAGCATTCAAAGTGTTAAATATGAATTTCTGCCGCAGTTGAGGTGTTGAATATGATGATCAGCAGCAGATGAAGTGATTATTGTTGGGTTCTGCCGAGGTGTGTATTATGATAATATACAGCAGCTGAGGTGTGTATTGTGAAGAATGATGTTCTGCACAGTTGAAGTGTGAAGTATTGTCTTCTGCAGCAGCTGTGTTATATACTGTTATGTTCTGCAGCAGCTGTGTTATATACTGTTATGTTCTGCAGCAGCTGAGGTGTGTATTCGGATGCTCTGCAGCAGATGAGGTGTGTACTGTGGTGCACTGCAGCAGTTGAGGTGTGCATTGTGATGCTCTGCAGCAGATGAGGTGTGTTTTCTGATGCTCTGCAGCAGATGAGGTGTGCATTGTGATTCTCGGCAGCAGATGAGGTGTGCATTGTGATGCTTGGCAGCAGTTGAGGTGTGTATTGTGATGCTTGGCAGCAGATGAGTGTGTATTGTGATGGTGGGGCAGCTGACTCGGTCTACCGGCAGATTGATGTGTGTGCATTGGTGATTCTCGGCAGCAGATGAGGTGTGCATTGTGATTCTCGGCAGCAGATGAGGTGTGCATTGTGATGCTCGGCAGCAGATGAGGTGTGTATTGTGATGCTCGGCAGCAGATGAGGTGTGTATTGTGATGCCCTGCAGCAGATGAGGTGTGCATTGTGATGCTCTGCAGCAGATGAGGTGTGTATTGAGATGCTCGGCAGCAGATGAGGTGTGTATTGTGATGCTCGGCAGCAGATGAGGATCGCATTGTGATGCTCGGCAGCAGATGAGGTGTGTATTGTGATGATGATTTCATTATTTTCCTTGTGTTTCCAATATCCTGCATTGTATTTTTTGTTAAGGGAAACAATTTATTGTAGGTTGTATCTTTTAGAAATTTAGATATATTGTTGTGAGATTTTGTCCTGCAGTGTCTGCTCCATCATAAATGAAGTGCTCCCTACTAGTGGCAGCCTTAATCTGTCCATGTACTTATGTATAACCATCATGGGTGTACACATGTGTACATATACATATTTCTACACATTTGACAATGTGCAGGACCTCTGTGCAGTGCATGAGGAACCCTTCTACATACCTCCTAACTTTAGGAATGGTGAAAGAGGGACAACTGCTATGTGCACCGCAGAAATATTCTTTTCCACTGAGCCCCACCTTTTGCTCTTCCCCTAACTCCACCCCCACACAGTATAACCCCCACCATCACCCCTCACATCATGCCCCCCACAGCTCCTCACATAGGGACAGATTTATCAAGTGTCTGAAAGTCAGAATATTCCTAGTTGGCCATGGCAACCAATCACTGCTCCCCTTTAAAATATTCATGAGCACTGGTAAAATGGAAGCTGAGCTGTGATTGGTTGCCATGGGCAACTAGAAATATTCTGACACTTGATAAATCTGCCCCATTGTGTTGCCCCAGCTCCCCCTCATATTATGGCTCTATCATATTCAGGCTTGTATATGTGTGTCCACTAAAGGAAACTGCACCATCACATTTAAAATCACAAAACTTTGCACAGCTGTTCTCTGTGACTCAGGGCACGTCATAGACTTGGGTTTGAGTTGAAATTATCAAAATACACTTAATAACCACTATTTACAGAAGCCTTTGTCTGCTGCTGCTGTGGCAGTTAGAAGCTGAGTCGTAATTGGTTGCTGTTTTGCCACAGTTCATTAATATGAGCTCTGAGCTTTGATTGGTTACTATATGCAATGAGTATAAGACACTTTATGTGTGAGGTAAGGTGGAGAGACAGGCAGGGAAAGTGAATAAGAGACAGTCAATGAGAGTGCGCTACAGACAGAGAGACAGGCAAAGAGTGAGAGTGAAAGAGAGACAGACCAAGTGACCAAGAGTGAGAGTGAGTGACCAAGAGACGGGCAGGGAGAGTGAGGGAAAGAGAGACAGACAGGGAGAGTGAGAGAGTGACAGACAGATACACGGGCAGGGAGAGTGAGTGACAGATACAGGCAGGGAGAGTGAGTGACAGATAGACAGGCAGGGAGAGTGAGTCAGAGAGAGACCGACAGGGAGAGTGAGTGAGTGACAGTGAGACAGGCAGGGAGAGTGAGTCAGAGAGAGACAGTGAGACAGGCAGGGAGAGTGAGTGAGATACAGGCAGGGAAAGTGAATAACAGAGAGACAGTCAGAGAGAGTCAGTGACAGAGAGACAGAGTGAGTGAGGGAGAGTGAGTGAGTGAGAGACAGGCAGGCAGATAAAGTGAGAGAGACAGACATGGAGAGATAGATACATAGATAGATAGATATAACATATTTTTTGTTGACCAATTCTATTTTGTTGTTACTAACAGCAGTTATTTACTATCCTGTAACACGCCTGAAGCTACAGCTAGTATATATATATATATATATATATATATATATATATATATACACACACACTGTAATGTAATAGCACTGACCTTTATTGGGAAACACGAGTCCTGATTGGTGGTGGTACAGTGGCAGTCTGCACCCTGTATCCTCTTTACTTTATTAACACTTTGTGGTGTAAAAGCCACGTCATGATCTATGTATTGGCCCCATTCAATGATAATATGGGAGTATAAACTCTCTTCTTGACCTGCCGTATTTGTTGCGTGGATTATTCTATTTGTGATTTCTCGAACCTGCAAAAAATATGAGGAATTAGTAACTGTATTATCATCTTAATAAAAATGTTTTTATTAAATACCCATGTTATTATTGACCTTTTTTATATCCTTGGATAAGACTCCAATGTTTTACACTACTAAACTCCCAGCCCCCTAAGGTAGGGTTTGATATGTCCAGGATTCCCTCTTTTTTGTTAAATCTCACCCATTTATTTTACAAAAGGCTTCCAAATGATATGCAAATGATCTGTAAAGGCTCTTTTTTGCCTGAAATGAGTCACTTTTAGTTGCTACTTTTGGCTCTATTTAAGTTAGAACAATGAGAATCTTAATGCAGTAGTAAGGCACATGTCTTCAGCGGTCACATGCTGACTGTATAAACAGAGTGGAGGGACAATGAGAATACTTGTATGTAATCCCTATTAGATAGAAGAGGTGTTATTCATTTAAAGGTGGGCAATCCCTTTTTAATGGGGTTGTCCGCTTTCAGAAAATAATTAATATTATTAGAAATTAAATTTGCACAATTTACCAATATGTGTGTCACACAGGTGCGCTACTCATTATATCCCTGGTCATGTGATGTCACACAGGTGCACGGCT
Source organism: Engystomops pustulosus (assembly GCA_019512145.1). Lineage (NCBI taxonomy): Eukaryota > Metazoa > Chordata > Amphibia > Anura > Leptodactylidae > Engystomops > Engystomops pustulosus. Next base: position 21,034,730 of record CM033643.1, read on the forward strand.
TGTTATATCCCTGTTCATGTGATGGCACATAGGGGCACGGCTTGTTATATCCCTGGTCATGTGGTGGGCTCGTTATATACCTGGTCATGTGATGTCACACTGGTGCTCTACTCGTTATATCCCTGGTCATGTGATGTCACACAGGTGCTCTACTCGTTATATCCCTGGTCATGTGATGTCACACAGGTGCACGGCTTGTTCTATCCCTGTTCATGTGATGGCACATAGGTGCACGGCTTGTTATATCCCTGGTCATGTGGTGGGCTCGTTATATACCTGGTCATGTGATGTCACACAGGTGCTCTACTCGTTATATCTCTGGTCATGTGATGTCACACAGGTGCTCTGCTCATTATATATCCCTGGTCATGTGTAGTCACACAGGTGGACGGCCCGTTATATTCCTGGTCATGTGATATCACACTGGTTACACAGATGCACAACGCGTTATATCACAGAGAGTAATCAGAGCTGTGTGATATAACAAGCCACGGTCCAGTGCACATCCACTGGAATTAACCAATGAAGCTCCTATGGCAGGAGAGCAAGCAGGGATCTAGAAAACTGTGAGGTATTGAAACAGAAACTATATTGGAAAATTGTATGACTTTTCCTTACACAAACAATATTAGTTATTTTACGCAATGTGGACAATCCCTTTAAGACCCATGCAGTCATTGATTCACCTGATCCAATCTGAACAGGATGGGAAGGCATCTTAAATAAATCCTCAGCACAAAAAAGTATATGAAATATAAGAAAATTCGACACACATAATATTAACCCTTAAAGGAAACTTACTATAAATAATCTCCCTAATAAGATAGATCCCATGGTAAGTTGCTACTAAAACATACAACCCCAAGTGTTTTTAGGAAATCATAAATTAAGTGTAACCCCTTATATTTCTTATCTTTGCTTTTATGCAAATGAGCCCTGGAGGGTTTATACAGGCAGCCCCGTGTAACATACAGGATGGGTCCATAGGTTTGTTCTTAAGTTGAATTTGTATTTAATCGAAAATGTATAATTTATAATTGTAGCTCCAGAAAAATATATTTTGGCCAGTGATAATTGGAGTTTCAAAATTTTTTGCTGTAATTGGACCAAGGTTATCAATAAAGCTTTCATTACAGAACACTTACAGCTGTACATTGCAGTCTGCTGGGACTATAGTAAGTATCTAGAGACTTATCCAGAGGACACACGGGGCAGAGAGGTCCGTCTGTAACTAGGGGTCATCTGTAAGTCGGGTGTCCTTAAGTAGGGGACCTTCTTGTACTTAATTTTACCATTACCTGAAAAAATTTTGGAGGGGTTGTATGTATTAGCAGCAACCTACGTAAGTAAGTGATGTCACACAGGTGCTCTGCTCATTATATATCCCTGGTCATGTGTAGTCACACAGGTGGACGGCCCGTTATATTCCTGGTCATGTGATATCACACTGGTTACACAGATGCACAACGCGTTATATCACAGAGAGTAATCAGAGCTGTGTGATATAACAAGCCACGGTCCAGTGCACATCCACTGGAATTAACCAATGAAGCTCCTATGGCAGGAGAGCAAGCAGAGATCTAGAAAACTGTGAGGGATTGAAACAGAAAGTATATTGGAAAATTGTATGACTTTTCCTTACACAAACAATATTAGTTATTTTACGCAATGTGGACAATCCCTTTAAGACCCATGCAGTCATTGATTCACCTGATCCAATCTGAACAGGATGGGAAGGCATCTCTAAATAAATCCTCAGCACAAAAATAGTATATGAAATATAAGAAAATTCGACACACATAATATTAACCCTTAAAGGAAACTTACTATAAAAAATCTCCCTAATAAGATAGATCCCATAGTAAGTTGCTACTAAAACATACAACCCCAAAGTGTTTTTAGGAAATCCTAAAATTAAGTGTAACCCCTTATATTTCTTATCTTTGCTTTTATGCAAATGAGCCCTGGAGGGTTTATACAGGCAGCCCCCGTGTAACATACAGGATGGGTTCCATAGGTTTGTTCTTAAGTTGAATTTGTATTTTAATCGAAAATGTATAATTTATAATTGTAGCTCCAGACAAAATATATTTTTGTGCCAGTGATAATTGGAGTTTCAAAATTTTTTGCTGTAATTGGACCAAGGATTATCAATAAAGCTTCATTACAGACACCTTACAGCTGTACATTGCAGTCTGACTGGGACTATAGTGAAGTATCTAGAGACTTATCCAGAGGACACACGGGGCAGAGAGGTCCGTCTGTAACTAGGGGTCATCTGTAAGTCGGGTGTCCTTAAGTAGGGGACCGTCTGTACTTAATTTTACCATTACCTGAAAAAACTTTGGAGGGGTTGTATGTATTAGCAGCAACCTACTGTAAGTAAAAAGAGAAAACTAAATTTAAAAACTCTGCTATTCTACGTTTCAGCTCTGATAGAGTCAGAGAATATTAATTATTATAGTATAACATTAGTTTATTCATTTAAAATGTTCATGATATGATGAAATAAATGAAATTTTATAAAGAAAAAGCTTTAGAAAGTGGCACATTCTGAGTAGGAATCATGCACAAAATAACAGATTGCATTTACATTACAAAGCTCGCAGCCCAACTCTGAACATTGTGAATTCACTTGTCTATGAAAGAGTCTTACTGGAGGCAGAGAAAAATTGTTGTAGAGGAAATCTGTATTCCATCCCTTTGGCTCACTTATCCCATCCTCATACTGTGGCGGTAGCCAGCGAGATAAAACAGTATTCGAGGCTCCCCAGGAAGGGTGATTTCTACAGAAAGGAAAACAATTATGCAAACACCAAAACTTACCATACAAAAAAAAATCTACAAAAACTGATATTTGATATTGAGATTACTGAATAATTTAATGTCTTAAAGTATTTTCTAGACTAAAACTATGGGATATAGGATTAGTGGGGGAGCGACAATTTAACCCTCTGTCAATCAGTTTTTGACAAGGGGCATAACTATAGGGGCAGCAGCCATAGCAGCTGCTATGGGGCCCGCAGTGTCAGGGGGCCTGGCTTCAGACTTAACACATAAAAGAATGGAGGATGTGCACCATTATATACATGTTATACTGCAAGTTGTACAGAATAATATGCATATAACAGTGCACATTATCCATAGTACACATCCAAAGTCAGCAGCTAGGATAAGAAATTTCAGGGGAGAGGGAGGGGACAGCAGAACGACGGGACTAGGCATCTCTCATCTCTACTTCCTACCATCATCTTACCCCATATGATCAGCAGCTGCTGGGACTGTACTGTATAAGTGTGTAAATCAGTGCATAAGTGTGTTCACATGAGTGTATAAATGTGTATGAGTAAACACATATGTATACTCTTTGAGGGGGGAAGGTGGGCCCCATTCAAAAGTCTGTTATGGGGCTCTTCCTCTACGAGTTGCACCCCTGGTTTTTGATGCTTCAAATGGAGCAGGAATTCACATGTTGCATCTGAATTGCATTTAGAAAACCAATGCAAATGTACGTGGGCGGGGCTAGACACGATTGGATATTCGTTTCAATTGAAATGTATGTAATTGGTTAGTAGCACCACATGCTTTGAATGTAAACCATGCAAAACACCGGGTCCTTGTTATCGATCACACTTGTTTCAATGGAAACGCCTATGTAATCGGGCTGAACCCCGCCCGTGTACATTTGCATTGCGTTTGAAAGCTTCACTGTCCTCAATCACTTAATTTATAGCAGTAGCTGCAGTGAGCTGGGAAGGCCTCTTCACTACTGAAAAAGATATCTGCTTCCTGCCAGATCTGCAGTGCTGTCAGGTGTCGTACCCCCCAATCACCTTCTAATGACCAATACTATAGATAAGATTGGAAAACCACTCAACGTATCCTAGCAACAGATGGCTACAATGTATCTCACAAGCTACTGTCTATAGCACCAGCAGACAGTGTGGTCTTACTAATGAGCCTAAGGAAATCACACAGTGTATATACACAGCAGCTTAATTGACACTGTCTGCAGCTGATTGGACAGTGTCAAAGAAGATTACCATAACACAAGCCCCATCCTCTGCTTCAACACCTTCTTTCTGACAGTGGAGAGGATTACGATGGTCAGAAAACAGAATTTATATCCCAGCAACCAAGGGGTTGTTCATCATCAGATGTGAGAGATGGTGAAAGATCCTCTGTACACATTTATAGTCACCATAAAGGGCATTCCATTCGCTAGCTTCCTTCTCGGATACACAACTTCACCTTCCCCTATGTAATCGGATTCTTCCATGAGATATGGTCATTATGGTCAGATTTTCTCTAGTAAGTTTTTGAGTTTGCCTGTACTACCGATTTCTATGCATCTTGACATTTAACACAGTTATCAAACAGCACATTGCGCTTGTACTTAATCATTGACTAGGAGCCTGAATTTCCACACTTACTGTAGAGGCACATGCTAAGTGGATCTGCTGTACATAGCGCATCTCATATATTCAGAGTACATTAGCATTCCAAAATGTTGACATTTTGACCAGACTTTTATCTATTTTTGTTATATTCTTGTAAATCACTTACTTAAAGAAAATTAGGGTTGATTATTAACTGTACGTTCCACAGAGTGAATATAAGGTCTGGGTATTGAACTAGATCATGCAGCATTTAAAGGAAGGCTAGCAATAGTTAAAAAAGGAACATATTGGAGGAAAAAACTGCAAAAATTCATTTCTCCCCGCTTCAGTATCCAGCACATGTCATCATTGCCTTCAATCTGAGGTCAAAGCAGGTTAAGCAGATCTCAACATAACTTTTTATTGATCTGTATGAAGAAGGTTTTGGTGATGCTCACTGGATGCTTAATAGAAAAGAAGCCTCATCCGTGATGTGTCTGATATAGAGCGAATGTGCACAAAGAGTTCCTTAAGGTGATCAAAACAGTTTTTCATTCATTTCCTTTAATAAACCGTTCTGAAAGTCTTTTCACCTTAAGCATCACTTTTCTGAGCTATGGACTGTATTTATTTCAGCATTGGTAGAAGTGCAATCGTTCTGTTTCTTGGTTGGGTGCCCTAAACCTTAATCGGTCTAACCCTGGTAAAAGGTACTTGTGGAGCTGAATCCTGTTCTGATTCACAAGTTCACAGTCCACATGGAAGTCACTGATTGGCAGCAATATCTCAGATTGAACAGAGACATTGGGGCACATTTACTTACCCGATCCTGCAGAGTTCACTAAAGTGCATTGTTCGATGATAATGCACTCTGCCGCGATTCCCTAAGATTGTGCACCTGCATGTGTCGCTTCCCTTCTCAGGTCCGTCGGAGTTCACCTTCTTCTTCCTGTATGCAATTGCTTGGTCTTGCAACAAAATTTGAAAGTTAAATCCCGTGCTCAGTCTGAATCAGTCAGATCGTCCGACGGCCCGCCCCCCAATTTCTGTCGCATGAAAGCCAGCGCAGCCGCGCCACAATCCCATCGAGTGTGACACAATCCCCAGTTAAATACATGTCTCAGCGGCGCAAAACCTGAAGACGTTGGAAAAACCGTCAAAAGTGCGGCCGTGGACCCTTAGTAAATAAGGTCCAGAACAGATTCAAGGGTTGTCATCAGAAGAGTAGTCAAGACCCAAGGTTCTAGAGCAGAGTAGGGAATGGAAGCAGATCCAGCTGCATGGGATCCAGCCTAACCATCCAAAGAATGAAGGACACACATCAGGGGTATTGCTAGGGTGGTAAAAGATCCGAGATGGGAATGATTTGCGACTAGGCCATGTCATGGGGGATCGAAGATCCTAGAGCAAGTGGCAACACACACCGCAACACCGCAGACATTTAGATGGCATTTAAACAGGGTGAAACAAAACTCTCTGCTGCCTGAGGCAAGCTATACAAAGGTGCCCCCTTCTGCCACATCCAGTAGTCATTTAAGAGGTTCCTTTTTAGGAAGCATTCTCGTGCTGAGTCTCACACTAATTCTGACATTATGTAATTGCTAAGTATTGCAACTACTTACTTGGGTAATTGCAGGAAGGAAGCTTGGCCGGTGAAGACAGAGGCCAGTAGACATGAGGAACCATGTATCGTAGTCAGAAGAGCAAACAGGTATCATAGTCAGGAGGAAGCCTTGATATTAGAGGAGCAGAAAGGTATCGTAGTCAGGGGGAAGCCTTGGTAGCAGAGAAGTAAGCAGGTATCATAGTCAGTAAAAAGCCTTTGTATCAGGGTAGCAGTAAGGTATCGTAGTCAGGAGGAAGCCGATAGTTGCTGCACAGGAGAACAGAATCAGTTTTAGGAAGCAGGTAGGTATCGAAGTCAGGAAGAAGTCTTGGTATTAGAGGAGCAGGCAGGTATAGTCAGGAGGAAGCCATTGGTCGTTGCACAGGAGAATAGCGTCAGTTTTAGGAAGCAGGCTGGTATCGTAGTCAGAAGATCAGCGTTAGTTTCAGGAGACAGGCAGGTATCACAGTCAGGAGGAAGCCGGTGGTCGTTACACAGTAGATGACAATGTAGGAGAGCAGGAGACAAGCTAGATTACAGGCTGGGAGCAGAATAATCCTGCATGGTTGTGTTTTAATCGCAGTTCAATCAAGGATGGGGTGGAGCAAAAGCAGGGAAACAAAAATTGAGAACTGGAAGATCAAAAACTAGGTCAAGGATCAGCACTGGAGCTGTCCAGAGAGCTGCATAGCTCAGTTTGTAGAGCTGCAACCTGGGACATTGGACTCTGCTGGTTCATGTCCTGACACATCAGTCTATACTTTGCTGCAATTGACGCTACCTGAGGTTCTGCCAGAGGCCCAACTCAACCCTACATTTAAAGATTTATCACCTGTGATCAGTACCGACACTGATCGAAGGTGGGAGGGTGAGCCAAATCCCAAATGTTTGCTGTGGATCTGAACATTGTGGTTCGGGTCCATTCATTACCTATCCTAAGGTTTTGAAAGAGACAGTATTGATATCGGATATCGCAATCACAAATGAGGACTCTCATAGGGTATAATTGATGAAAAAGTATACAGTATATATATATATACTATATATACATGTATATATGATGATAATGTTGGTATTTTCGGAGAAGCGATTCTGTAAACAATCTGCCTTTAACACTGCGTCTTTCAGCTCCAATGTTCTGGATTACCTGCTGATAAAATGGTGTGTAACAAACTCCCATCCACTAAGCCTTGACAATGAAGCCCTTTCATGCTATGCAGTTATTCCAAAAGTTCTAAGAAGTCAGATATGAACCGAATGTGAACACTGGTCTCCGGGGAGTCTGTTTTTTGGTTATTAAGCTTTTAACCACTGGGTTTCTGTTTTAATGTATTTCCCATTTACATTCACTATAATGTTCCTTCAATTTTATTTATTTTTTTTTGTTAAATGAATTACAATTCCATAGAAATCGTGAACAATCTAATTTATAAATATATGTTATTTATTTAAGAACAAGATAACCGCCGGCAATTTATTATAAAAATATAAAGAACTATAAAATAAATGCTGTATAAAAAGGACCCAAATTCCAGATATTGTGTAGTTGCCGCTTTGATTGATCGTGTTTATATAAGAAAAAAAAAAGGGAATGTTTAAAAACAGATTAAAATGATGAATTCCTCATGTTTTAATCATTTACAGAAGGATTTGGTCAATTAAATTTATTCTAATTCTTTAAACATTTACAAATTAATCTGGCTAATGTTTTCCAAATTTGTTAGACCCATATTAAAAAATGAGCGCATTGTTTAGCAATGTCATTATGGGATGCTGAGTAATGCCTTTCATTTCATTAGCAGCGGAGGGCATAAATAATAACCGAGATACTGCGCACCGTAATATTAGTTCTGCTAATTAGCCGAGTAATATTATTCCCTACAAAAAGTTTTAAGATGTTTTAAAGTAAGACCTGGATTTGAATATGGCTACTATGGTATATATTATGGCCGCAATGCCCGTACTATATGTAAAATTATTTTGCATAACAATCAATAGTGAACTACTTACAGCTCAGTAGAACCTATTAAGCACTAAATAGGTACCAGGACGTAACTAGTTACCGGGTGACCGCATAGCCAGGGGCATTACTGCAGTGGTAGCACCTGCTATGGGGCCTGCAGTCTCAGGGGGCCCCAGCATCCATGTGTATGTATGTATGTATGTCCACTAAAGGAATCTGCTCCATCGCATTTACAATCATCAAAATTTGCACAGCCGCTCTCTGTGTCTCAGGGAACGTCATAGACTAGGTTTGACCTGAAATTTTACACACAATGATGTCACTATACTGGAATCATACAAACAGTGATGTCAAAGTACTGGGATAATGCATTAGGTAATGTCACAGTCCAGAGATAATAAAGTAAGGTAAGGTTACAATACAGGGATAATGCACACAGTGATGTCACAGTACGGGGATAATAAAGTAAGGTAAGGTTACAATACAAGGATAATACACACAGTGATGTCACAGTACAGGGATGATATACACAGTGATGTCACAGTACAGGGATAATACACACAGTGATGTCACAGTACAGGGATAATACACACAGTGATATCACAGTACAGAGATAATACACACAGTGATGTCACAGCACAGGGATAATACACACAGTGATGTCACAGTCCAGAGATAATAAACACAGTGATGTCACAGTACAGGGATAATACACACAGTGATGTCACAGTACAGGGATAATACACACAGTGATGTCACAGTAGATGGACAATACACACAGTGATGTCACAGTACAGGGATAATACACAGTGATGTCACAATACTGGAATCATACAAACAGTGATGTTATAGTAAAATCTGCTTAGTAATTGTACAGCACAGGGATTATGATACCAATTAAACAATATTTCACACCACAGAGAAAATGTACATCATGATTTCAAAATATAGGAATAACGCAGAAACAAAAAAAAAATAATGCTGTATAGGAAAAAGCAGACACCAGCAGGAAGTATCACCGCGGCGCAGCCATACGTAACGCCATATAGTACTTGGTGGTGTGGAGTCTACCAGAGCCGGAGACACTCTTGGCACAATGCAGGGATTAACAAATGGAGTCTATTGGGTATGAGACCTCTGCTTATCATATACATATTTCCATAGAGGTGATTCAGAACACAATAAATAAATCAAAAGATTACAAAAAAATCTCCATAAATTGCGCAGTTGTTGGCAGTGGAGGACTGGACGTTGTGAATTCTGCCTCCAGTACATGACATGACATGTAAATTGAAGCTGAGTGATATAACATAGGATTATAACCCGGAGACACAGCAGGTGTTACCTGGAACGGCTGAGCCGCTCTTATGGTAATATGAATATACTATGAATACTACATGCCCGCTAGTTTTCTGATGACAGGAGGTCTCCAGACTGATTTTTAATTGACTCGCATATCACACCGGCCTTCATTTTCCACAATACGTGGCAGCGTTGTATTTCTGTGAAGTAGCCGTTCTCGCCTGATGTCAGAAAATGCTCATTTATTTTATTTTTATTATTCCACACAAAAGAATATTCAGAAAAGAAAACTCCATCTCTTAGGGGAAATCAATGGTTAAATAGAACGTTTCTTTGGCAAACAATAACTGAAATTTTCTTCCTATCTATTGTCTACATGACCTATCAATCATTATCGAGCTTTCTTTGGGGCACAAAGCCGCTGTCTTAGGGGCACAATAGTTTCACAACAAAAGTTGCAGCTTTTCTGTTGCCAATTCTAGCTCGGGAAAAGTAGATTTTCACTGGGGGGGAATTCATTAAGAGTGGTGTTTGGAATTGCAGTCTTGAAATCCCCCCCACTGGTGGTCCGATGCTCAGATACACAAAGAGGCTCTGGCCCAAACTAATTCGGACCTGTAGACCCATTCGGAACTGGCAGAGGTTTTTTTGCTATATGCTTCAGTGGATTCAATAATGAATGTGGCTAACTTGGCGTTCACTGAGACCCCTGCTCCCTCTCCACCCTGACACACCCAAAGTGCCCTGCGGGTCAGAGAATCGCGTAAACCACCAAGGAGAGGGAGAAATATGTGGCATCTCTGCCAGAAAACTGCAGGAGAATGCATAATGAATGTTCCCCATTTTCTTACTCATCCAAAACATAGGGAAGTGTAATGCGAGTTGCAGACCCCAATTGATAGGTTACACATCTTTTACATTTGATAAAAGTGCCTTGTTCATTTGTTACCCCATTTAACGACTCCCTCATTGTGAGTCCTCTTAGCCCTCTCTTAAATGCCATGACTAGCACAGTTCAGGCTGCGGAAATGGCAGTGTAGAGAATCTTTGTGTTGCCAAAAGAACTAAAGGGAACCTTTTATTAAAAAAAGGCACAAAAAACCTTACTCATCCCCCTTCTATGCCTTTGTAGAAAAGTGCAGCGTCCTGCGGTAAAATACTTTCCTGAATATTTCCCACCTTTGTCTAAGTTGGCATCTACTGCTTGGAAATTACAACTTGGCCCCCCGACCACTGCCACTTGGCCCTTCCCACTTGCCCAATGCTGCTTATCCCCACCCATTGTGGGTGAGTGAAATGTTGGGCAGATCTCAATTCTTAATGCTAAATACACCATGCAGTGTTAGGGACAGCATTTCAATAAGGACAGGACAGGGACTTCCTGTCTGCTCAAGATGTTATTTGAAGAGACACTGAGTTGTCAGTCAAAACAGGGAGCAGTGGTTCACTGGCAACTTTACTCATTTTCATATCAGAAAAACAGCTAAAATCAAACTGAAACTGACATGGTTATTTGGTGATACTAAACCACCAGTCCATAAGGACCCGTGGCTGGCTTAGTGTCCGAAATCGCAGTGTAGTATTTTTTATTGTCATAGACAGGGGGCATCCTCTACACCTAGAGTAAAGGAGGTTCTACCATCACCAAAGACAGAGGGCATCCTCTACACCTAGAGGAGAGGCAGTTCTACCATCACAATAGACGAGGGCCTCCTCTACACCTAGAGGAGAGGTGGTTCTACCATCACCATAGACAGGGGGCATCCTCTACACCTAGAGCAGAGGAAGTTCTACCATCACCATAGACAGGGGGCATCCTCTACACATAGAGGAGAGACGGTTCAACCATCACCATAGACAGGGGACATCATCTACACCTAGAGGTGAGACGGTTCTACCATCTCCATAGACAGGGGGCTTCCTCTAAACCTAGACGAGAGATAGTTCTACCAGCACCATAGACAGGGGGCTTCCTCTACACTTAAAGGAGAGATGATTCTACCATCACCCTAGACAGGGGGTATACTCTACACCTAGAAGAGAGGAGGTTTTACCATCGCCATAGACAGGGGGCATCCTCTACACCTAAAGGAGAGATGATTCTACCATCACCCTAGACAGGGGGCATACTCTACACCTAGTGGGATTAACTGATCCTATGCCTGCCCCCCCCCACCCACACCCCACCCCCCACAATGAATAAATGATTAGCTTGCCCCCCCACACAATGAATATATGATCTGCTGCCCCCCACCCACAACGGATGAAATGAATGCTGCCCACCCCACCAAGATTTTAAATGATATGCTGCCACCCCCCCCACAAGGAGTAAATGTATGTGCCCCCCCCACAATGATTTTGAATTAACTGATATGCTGCCCCCCACTCCCAACAAGGATTTAAATGAGATGCTGCCCCCCCAAATGGCTATTTAAATGATATGCGTTGGCCCCCCCCACAATGAGCTTAATTTTAAATGTGTATTTTTTTAAAATGTATGCTGCCCCCCCCCCACGCCCCACCCACAAACCCACCCCACAATGAAGTAAATGATATGCTTTGCCCCCCCCACAATGGAAATTAAATGACTATGTGCCCCCCCCCCCCCCAATGGAATAAATATAATGATATTAAATAACTGATATGTGCCCCCCCCACAATGGAATTATAAATGATTATGCGCCCCCCCCCCCACAATAGAATAAATGATATGCTGCCCCCCCCCCAATGGAATAAAATGATGTGCTGCCCCCCCACCGGAATAAAATGATGTGCTGCCCCCCACAAGGAATAAATGATGTGCTGTGCCCCTCCACACTGAATTATGAATCTGATTGCCTCCTCCCCCACCTGAATTTATATAATGTCTGCCCCTATTTTAATAACCCCCACCATGTTTTTATGCTATTTGATGTAAACAAAATAAAAAACTCGTTACTCAACCCCAGGCTCACCACATCTTTTTCTTAGCCCGCGGCAGGCAGGGAAGGAAAGGGGCGCGGCCGCGTGATGAAGTCATCGCGACCACCCCCTTTTTGGCGGGTTCCCTGATTTCTCGAACTAATTCATAGGAGCGATTGTGGCCGGAAGGACCAACCCGGAGCACATCGCTCTCATAGTAATAGTGCTCGAGCCGGCGGTTACGGCAGCATCGAAGCACTACTACAGTGACGGGCAGGACTTCCGGTCGGAGGACGAGGTCCCTGCCCGTATACAGTGGAGAGTGAGGGGCTGCCGGGTACCCAGCAGGAGCTTTATGAATCATCAGGCGCTATTGGAGCGCCAGGCCGGGGGCCCCCAAACAATGAAATCTCGGATAGGGGGACCGGCGCTAGCGCTCCAATACGCGCCAATGATGATCAGGCTCTCTCATGGCAGGATGCGGCCCTGCGGGCCCCAACCCCCCCCTAGCCTAGGCCCCCCCATAGTGTCTTAGAAGCAGGGGCCACATTAGGCATACCAGTTGTGTGTACGCACTCATCGGCGGCCATGGTGTAGGTAGTGGCCTCTGGAGATAATTTGTGTTTGTTGTTAGTAGAAGCAGAACTATGAAACTGGGAGGTAGATGGAAGTAGAGCATTGGGTGAGTCTCCTTCACACTGACTGGGTTCTTTAGATCTGTACATTCAACTGACTCTAAGCTCCTGCCTCTGCTTAATATATAACCAGGAAGCCTTGATGCTGCTTTTACTTTGAAGTCTGGGTGATTAACCAGATCGCTTAGCGCCGAGATCCTGAATGTGTCACTTCCTCGAGGAGGTCCGCCAGAGAGTTCCATTTCTTCTTCCGGGTGTATGTGCGTGCATGTATTGTGACAAAATTGACTTGTGAAATCCCCGCTTTGCCGAACCATCGGATCATCTGGCGGCCCGACCTCCTGATTGGTGCCATGTGACAGCGGCGCTGATGCGCCAAAATACGAGGCGTGCGGTTGGGGGGTGTGCACCAAAACCCCAGTTAAAATACGGCGCAACAACCGGAAAATTCAGGAAAAACCTGATGGAAAATGCATTCCCCGGACCCTTAGTAAATGTGTGCCGATGTATCAGAAGGTGAGGAGTTCTATTGAGGCCATTAGGCCGTCTTATCGGAATGTAGAGCGTAAAGCCATAGATGCTCCACTAAGGATTTGATCAGTTATGCACATTGTTTTCCAAGGGGTTGTAAAGACACACCTCCTTTGTAACTTTAAAAAGCGCCCCCCTAAACACCAAGTTACAGAAGTCTAATAACATGATTTGGCTTGTTATTAGACTTCTTGTTGGTGATAAGGGTGGCTGCCTTTCAAAGTAAACAGAAAAGACGAGGTATGTGTTTTCCAGTTAACACCTTGGAAAACATACTTACATATTTAATCATAGGTACAGAGTGAGAGGTGAGCTGTGTTGCAGTGAAGGAAATCTCAGACATCAGTGCCCCACCGTCCAGCTACAACATGGGAATTAAATGCATTTTTACAGTCTATGCTTCTACTAAAAACACGCAAAAAGTATGATTCACCCCATTCCACGTTTCCTGCAAAATGAAGGCCTATGGCCTAGACTTATGGCAAATCTATCAATCTAAGAGGGGTACTAGAGGCCGATCCATTTGCTATCCATGAAAAAGTATGTAATTCCATTTCCGGCATTTCTAGTGTGGAAAAAAACTATGGCATGAAACGGCGGGTGTGTTGGAGTCCTGTACAAATATGCGGGGTTCGTGCGCGACGAGAGGGTTCCCCCTGGAACCCAAAACCGTCCTATAGCCAGAGGTTTGGGATTCACCTCTACTTTGTCGGTAACACCCACTTTCAGTGCCGGCACCGATTGCAGGTGGTGTTAATCTCAAGCGCCACTGGAAAGTGTCACTTAAATGCCGGCAGAGCATGCACGCCGCCCCATCTTCCCTCGGAACCCATAATTGGCACCCCCCCCCAATTTAGGGATAAAGGATATTGGCATGGTCAGCACCGATTGGGAGGTGGAGAACGATGGGTGTTCGGGTACTCCAGCTGAACTTTGATCAACCCGGCAAACCCAAAAAGGAGAAAAGGATACTATAAACACTCCACACTCCCCTAAAGGTGTTAACCTCACGGAGACTTAGCTTGTCCACGTACTGTGTTGGAAACCCAAAACTGTTGGAACGGAACGCATTGCAAATCTAAGCCTAAAGAACTAATTGACAGAATCAGATGATTGTTTTTTTTGAGAACATTCCCCATATGGCTGGCTCAACCGAAGAAAACACAACCTGATATGAAACTAGAGAAGACTAAAACGTGATGATTGAAACTTGAACCACGAAAACAGAGAAATGACCTGTGTTACATCAACCCCCAACGGTAATTAGTTCCATTTATTTCGATCTTATAGACAAATGATCTAAGTACAAGCACAAGTCTGGCTGTTCCCTATGATAATTAACCCACTTGTCAAAGTAATAATGTATCAGGATGCACTATTGTAGTCAAGTCTACATAGTAATGTGACATAAGCCTCAGGTCGGGATTCTTTTATGATTTTATTTTTAAATCACCAAACAACAACCGAAAAACAAAACCACCTATAATGAATATAAAAGTTTCTATGGAACATACAGCGACAGCCCCGGGACCGTTATGATTTCGCACGAATGCACTTAACGACAGTCATTTATTTCGCGAACATTATTCTTTTCGCAATGTTAATGGATTGGCGTCAGTAACATATTGAAATATGGTTACAGGTGCATAAATTAAAATAAAACTCACGACTATGCTGTGTGTAACAACGTCAATGTTCTAACACCTACAACAATACAGCACAAATAAACATCAGATCAATTATTTGCTGGAAGCTTGCCTCTATTTGCCTGGATCACTCGACACATGAAAAGCTATAAAGGTGTAGATAAGATGTATTAAAATATGATAAGTATTTTGCAAAAAGGGAGTTGTTCGGATGTCACATTTGTCCTAGGGCAAAGTAGAAATACGTTGTGGTCCCGGTACCTGGCAACCAGGGACAGACAAGAGAGAGGAATGAAACCATAGAGGGGCAAATTACGTACGGTCTGTCAGCGATCCCCGATTTAGAAACCGGCCAGCGACGAACGATGAAGATGGCGCGATTAACGTAGCTGTTTGAGACACGAGTTCGCTATCGTCGGCTGAACGCCGGTTATGGGAGGGTCCCGCCGGAGTTACCTTCTTCTTCCCGGTGACCTGTTAAGTGCGTGTCTGCGACACTTTACAAATGTTCTCACACATCCGGGTTTTGACCGACGGGATGCCCCCCCAATCTGTGTCGCGCCAAAATCTGACCGTGTGCGCAAAATCCCCTGTTACAATGCGGCTCGCAAACGGAAATCGTCAGGAAACCCGACAAACATATGTGATACCGGACCCTTAAGTGATAAATACAGCCTCCAGAAGCGCCCACAGGAAAGTGGAATATAATTGGCATAAGAATTGCACTTAGTATGTAATCATACCTAATACTAAGACGCCTTAAACATACACTCACCCGGCCCACCTTTATTAGGTTATACACACAATGTAGTAACAGGTGGACACCTCCTTTGCCCTTCAGAACTGCCTCAATTATTGCGTGGGGCATATGAAAGTCAACAAAGGCTGGAAGCATCCTCTACGAGATTTGGGCTATGTTGTGTGTACATGATGCATCACTACAGTTGCTCGCAGATTTCTCGGCTGCAATCGATGATGCGAATCTCCCCGTGCCACCACATCCCAAAGATGCTCTATATGGATTTGAGATCATGAGGACTGTGGAGGCCATTGAGTACAGTGAAATCATGGTTCTGTTCAAGAAACCAGTCTGAGTGGGTGGATGCTAAGCTTTATGGGAATGGAACCCATTATCCTGCTGAAAGTAGCCATCAGATGTTGGTAAATGTTGGTCATAAAGGGATGGACATGGTCAGCAACAAACTCAGGTAGGCTGTGGCATTGCAACGATGCTCAATAGTACCAAGGGGCCCAAAAGTGCACCCCTAGCGAAATATTCGCTCCACACCATGACACCACCACCATCCTAGCTGAACCGTTGATTACAAGGCAGGATGGATCCATGCGTTCATGTTGTTGACGCCAACTTCTGACCTACCATCGAATGGTCCAGCAAGAAATCGAGACTACATCAAGACCAGGGGGGGGCAAACATTTTCCAATATTCCTGTTCCAATTTCGTGAGCTTGTGCACTAAATTGTAGCCTCAGTTTCCTGTTCTTAGTGAAAGGAGTGGGCAACCCGGTGTGGTCTCTGCTGCTGATAGCCATCTGCCTAAAAGTTCGACGTACTGTGCGTTCAGAGATGCTCTTCTGCCTACATGTGTTTGTACGGGTGGGCGATTTGATCACTGTTGCCTTCTATCAGCTCGAACCAGTCTGCCCATGATCCTCTGACCTCTGGCATCAACAAGGTATTTTCCGCCCACAGAACGCAGACTCACTGGATGTTTTTATTTTCGACCATTCTCTGTAAACCCTAGAGAGGGTTGTGCGTGGAAAATCCCCGTAGATCAGCAGTCTTCGAAATATCCGACCAGCAATTCTGGCACCAAAAACCATGCCACGTCAAAGGGCACTCCAAATCACCCTTTCTTCCCCATATGATGCTCGGTTTGAACTCAGGGAGAGGTCTGACAATTGCTTACATGCCTAAATGCACTGAGGTTCCGCCAGTGTGATTGGCTGATTAGAAATTAAGTGTTCACGAGCGTGGGACAGGCTGTTGTACATAATAAAGGGCCGGTTGGGTCGAGTGTACATGGATACTGCTATACCTTGCACTACATAACAGGTACTGCAATTATATATTGCTTACAGACCAAACATACATGGGGCTCACGATCTTAGTGAATCACAGCACAGTGCATGGTCGTCCGACAATGCATTTTCTGTGAACTCCGTCGGACGGGTGAGTTAATGTGTCCCAAAGAATCTGAATACGCCCAAACTGGATCCCTTTGTACATTTTGGGTTATCCTTTACCAACCAACTCCACCACTGGAGACAATGATACTGAGAGCATAGCCTCAGGCCTCCTAACACTACTACATCTAAGTTATTCCTCATTAAAAATGATATATTCCAGGATTATAGTTTCTCCAAGTGCACTGGGGCTCCATCCTCACACTGCTGAGCTCTTAGCTCTCTGTAGTGATCTATTCCAAGTGTAGTGATCTATGGCCAAGCAGAGAAGGGAGGAGGCACAGAGAAAGAGAAGAGCGAGATAAGAACTTAGCTGCTTGAAGACATCCCCCAATTGCTTTCCCTATAATGTGAAAATAAAAGATCCTGATGAAAGGTTTTTCTTTTTTTTAAAAAAAATCTTCATTTTCTTTTTCCTTTGTTGAAATATCTAATGAATATACTCAGTTTATAGTTGCCAATTAGTAACCGCTGTGTTCCCTTATACAACCCACCACCTTGTACAAATACTTGCCGAGATGTAAAGTACAGACTTATAACAGGAGCTGCCAACAAAACAGGTGAGTGAATCACTATAGTGAGTTTATAATTCACAAGTTATGAAAATTCAACCAAGTTAAGAATGTACGATGCGTTTTAGTTAGAGATGTCATGCCCCCGGCACTGTTTATGGTTGATCGGCAAAATCCTCCTATCCTCTAGGTGGAAGGTGATGCTCCTTTTCTATGGTGAGGTTAGAACCGCTCTCTCTGAGGTGTTGTTAGAGTATGCCCCCTTCTAGGTGGATGGGAGACTCATCTCTCCTTAGGGGGTAGAGGGCTCCCTTGTCTATGAGCGTGGAAAACCTCCTCTCTTCTAGGTTGTAGAGTGGGCAACCCCTGTCTATGGTGATGTGTAGAACTATCGCCTCGTCTAGGTTTATGAGAAAGCCCCCTTGTCTATGGCAGATGGTAGAACCTCATCTCTTAGAGTGTAGAGTATGCCCCCGGCTAGGGTGGCTGTAGAATAATCTCTCCTTTATGGCTGTTATCGATTTCGCCCCTGTCTATGGCGATGGTAAGAAACCTCTCTCTTCTAGGGTAGTAACTCTTTACCTAGAGGAGAGGTGGTTCTACCATCACGATAGACAGAGAGCATCCTCTAAACCTAGAGGAGAGACACTTCTACCATCACCATGAACAGGGGACATCCTCTACACCTAGAGGAGTGGTGGTTAGATCATCATCATAGACAGGGGGCATCCTCTATGCCTAGAGTAGAGGAGGTTCAACCATCACCAAAGACAGAGGGTATCATTTAAACCTAGAGGAGAGATGGTTCTACCATCACCATAGACAGGGGGCATCCTCTACACATAGAGGAGAGACGGTTCAACCATCACCATAGACAGGGGGCATCATCTACACCTAGAGGTGAGACAGTTCTACCATCTCCATAGACAGGGGGCTTCCTCTAAACCTAGACGAGAGATAGTTCTACCATCACCATAGACAGGGGGCATCCTGTACACCTAAAGGAGAGATGATTCTACCATCATCCTAGACAGGGGGCATACTCTACACCTAGAAGAGAGGAAGTTCTACCATCGCCATAGACAGGGGGAATCCTCTACACCTAGCGGAGAGGCGGTTCTAACATCACCATAGACAGGGGGCAGCCTCTACGTCTCGAGGAGAGGTGGTTCTACCATTGCTAAAGACAGGGGGCATCCTCTACACCTAGAGGAGACCTGGTTCTACCATCACCATAAACATGTGGCATCGCTACACCTAAAGGAGAAGTGGTTCTACCATCACCATAAAGTGTCCAAAATCGCAGTGTAGTATTTTTTAGCTGTGGTTTGCATTAAAAAATAAATTTTATACTTACCTCTTCCCTCGTTCCCTCATTCCCTGCTAGGTGACATAAGGAGGACTTTTAACTCTTTACCTAGAGGAGAGGTGGTTCTACCATCACGATAGACAGGGAGCATCCTCTAAACCTAGAGGAGAGACACTTCTACCATCACCATAAACAGGGGGCATCCTCTACACCTAGAGGAGTGGTGGTTCGATCATCATCATAGACAGCGGGCATCCTCTAAACCTAGAGAGAGGAGGTTTGGTCCAGTCAGTGGCATTCTGTAAGTTAAAGACGGGACCCCTCTGCCCATTCTGCCCTCTGGTGGAAGTATTAAATGCTTTACTATAAGTCCCAGAACGCACTGATAAGCTGTTAAGGGTCTGTAATGAAGCTTATTCATATAATCCTCAGGTCCCATCACAGTAAAAAGTTTGAAAAACTCCAATGTCACTGGGGCAAAAAAAAATCTACTGGAACTGCAAATTATAAAATAGACAGTTTTGACTTACATTAACAAATTCAACTTAAGAACAAACCTATGGAACCTATCTTGTAGTAACCGGGGGATGCCTGGATAGTTGAATAATCTTGGCTTGGCTATATTGAGTGAGGGGCGTGTAGCAGAATTGTTTGCCATGGCATGTGAGGCCGCTAGTGATCATAAGGGTGACAGAGAATGCTAATATCTCAGCATAACCACCTAGATGCCTGGCATGGACAATACATCATGTTTGTCTTCTGTGCCATATATGTGTGTGGCATGTTGGGCTACGGATCAAAAAAAAAAGGGGTATCGAAACAGAAAATATCATAATTTAATATGCCTTGAATATTCATAGAAAGTGTCTGATTAGTAGTAAAATTGGTTTTTATTTAAGTATATCAAGCACTCCGTTCTCTTTGATGTTTTCATAGCAAGCCTAGGCAAACATGTGCAGCCTAGAAAACATAGGCAATATATCTGAGATTTATCGGAGATTTTTTATTTAATTGGGTATTATTCGGACTATCAGGCGCACCGAGTATAAGCGCACCATCAATAAATGCCTGCTAAACAATCTAGGATCATATATAAGGCGCACCAGATTATAAGGCGCACCTGATGATAAGGAGAAGGAACGCAGGGTGCAGAGGCTGTGAACGTTCAAGGAGCTGTGTTTATAAGTAAGGTTATATATTAAGCCTGCATGGACTATCCGGCGGCCCTTGTGCTTTATGAGAGAAACAGGATTTTTGTGAGCTATAGTCGAAAAAAAAAATACGGTACTAAAGAAAATATTTTGGCAAATTGTTAATTATATAGGGACTTTCACATCTTAAAATATTACCATATGCCCTTTTATACCACTTGTAGCAAGTAGTATCTGATATATATTCCTTTCTTTGCAGCTTATTGTATAGGATGAGACAGAAGTTCCAGAGTGTGGATCATTATCGTTAAGTGCATGGTAAATGCTGAGTTTTGGGATCCCTGAAAGTCTATATTCTTTGGGGGTATTGATCAAGGCTTGTACTGCCATAAAGGACTTGAAAGCTCGGAAATGGTGACCCAAGGCTAGGAATTGACTTACCACTTAAAACAGACCAAGTTAGTTTAGAGGTACATGGAGGGTGTTGTAGAGTGGGGTGTGCCAAAGTGGATGCCCTGCATATGCCACATTAGTTCTAGCCTTCGAGTAGTTTAAATAAGATAATCCTTATTAATCCAAGCGGGGAAAATTCCAAACTAAGGCCACAATGGCCACACGTCGTTGCCTTAGAGCCCGAAGCCCTCTTGGTAATAAATGATGTGACCATGGGGGTCAGACGTAACATGAACTGATAAATCACCCTTACTTACATATAACACCATAATAACATGAACTTACCATGAAACTATCCATACATTCAATTGTTAGGACAAAACTATGCTTCAATGGCCATCCCTGGGAGAGTTTAAAAATAAAAAAAACACGTCTATCCCTGGATGCTGCTTAGCATGGTCTGCCTTTTTTCATGCTCGAAAGTGCCGACACCATTCCCTGTTACAACAACCCCTCTTAAGAAGAAATTTTTTGATGTGAGGTATAGTAGCCAGATTGCAGTCTCTACTTCACTGCCAAATCCCTTAGGGTGAGAGTAACTAATACATTATTCTAGAGCGCACTAAAAGAGTCGTGATCTTAGTTGACATTTCTATTCATCTGTGATGGAGATCCAGACTCTTTTGTTCTAATTTATCAACCAGATCTAATTTCTAAATACCAGGTACAGAGTCTCCGCGTAGTTCATACCCGCTGTCTTAGTTATTAGTCACCAAAGTCAAAAAAGAGGAAATGAGGTCACCACCAACATTCACATTGAGGACGGGAGGGGGGGGGAATTAAAAATGAATATGGGTTTTCTGAAATTTCAATATGCCGTTATTACAATTTATATTTGTTTTACAATTTCCTTTTCAATTTTATGTAACAGTGGGGGGGGATTATAAAAATGTGAAAAAATGTTTGCTAGGTATTTTAATGTATTTAGGTTTTTGGACCACATTTAGGGCTTTTTAAGAAAATTAAATAGTATTAACAAAAAATCTAAATATTGGTCATTCCTTTCGTGATTGGTCCCTCCTACATTTGACTTAAAACATATATTTGCCTCCAGCGTTGTGAAAAAGTGACGATCCTACAGTGAAATGTCTTCTTAGTCCTCCCCTCCTTTCTTCTCTCTGCGATGGTTCTTGTAGGTCAATGCCTCTTGTGTACGATGAACCATTGTTGTGTTTTCCGGGATCGGGCTTGTGTTCTAGATCATCCAACTTTGGGAATCTGCTATGACCCCCTTGTACGCAACATTCATTGCTTAGCCAAAGGTGATGGTAAAAGTGGAGTGGATGTTTCTCTCAAGGAAAAAATCAAGTTGAGTTTAATAACGGGAACTTCGTTCCAAAAATCTACTTCAGATTCCCCACAACATTAGATAGTGAGGCAGCTTCAGATATGCCGAATCCAGTGGGTTAGAGGAAGACGGAAAAATTGGCAAGGTTTACGATCTTAGGTTTTGAGTTAGGACCTATTTTGATGATTAAGTAAGGATCACACTGACTTGTGGTGGTTCTCGATGTATTGTATTATTGAGTTTTGAGTGGAAACAACTTTAACTCAGAGTATATGTATAAATATTGGCTGTGAAGGAGACGGTATCAGAGTTCCAGTGGGCCGTGATGCAGATGGGGAGCTGCCTACGTGGACTGTGTCACAACAAAACGTCACCATAGGCACAAGATCACCCAGACGGCAGGATTTTGGAAGCCCTGCAATTTAGGAAGAGTTCAGGGTGCACTATGGGATATGGCAATCTGGTTATACGTGTGCTATATGGCAGAGTCTTTGCTTTAGCATACATGTGTTAGTGGAGGTACCACCAATATACATGACATTGCACCCCTAACTTAATGACAGTGGCTTTACTTAGTGAATAAGGGGCAGGATTTAATAGGACTGACATTTTTAATGCCAGCTTATTTAAAATACCCCCTTGTCTGCGCTTTATGATCATGAAAATAAGAGGCTCTGGGACTCTTCCGTTTCGACAGCTCTGACTTTGTGAAGATTTCAGCTATCTCTTTCAGGGCCGCACCCCCCCGCAAAAGAGTTTGATTGGTTGAGTGATACTGGGCCTCCTCGCTTGCAGGTCCTCAGTGCCCGGATGTGACCATTCATCGACGTTTTAAAGAAACCTTCCTGGGCTTCTTGGAAACTAAAGGAGGAACAGAATGTGCAACAGGCTGCATATCATGGAGCTTCATAACGGGGCCCACAATTCTCCTGTTTCAGGGGGATCTATCCTTAAGATGCAATACTTTGTAGTTAGGGTACTCGGTCTTAAATGGAAAACCATTCCCGGCTATAGTTATACAAGTCTAAAGTAACTGCCTTGCAAACATCTGCCTGCTCCATTTGCACGATCAATGCCCAGAACTGGCGGGGATGTGTAATTTGTGTATGCCCTTCTCCACAAAAGTGTGGAGTAAGCAAAGTAAATATTCACACCATGTGTTTGCTTTTACTACACTTTCCACGTTATCTTCCTTCCTAATTCTGGTTTTCACCTTGCTGATTCTTCTTTCCAGCCAGATGGACAGAAGTTTGCTGGGTTTTCATATGAAATAAAAACTCATGGGAAGAAAGGGGAGCAGTAAGTTACAGAAGATAGGCTTTAAGGGAGGGTTTTAGACAAAGTGGGGTCCTGGGCAAAAGGTAAAGTGGTGCCCCCAAAATAAAAATATTTATTGAGCAGTAGTCAGTAAGAGGCTCTTTAGCCCGCTGAACAATAATAACACCTTGGGTTAATTACAGTAGCTAAGGTAGTCTGTAACTATGGGACTGTAGGAGGATTTTTATCAGGATGGCAAGAATAAGTAGATTGATAATGAAGATAAATATGAAATAGATAAAGATTTATAGATAGACCATATGGGGCCCATTTAGGACAGGTGGCCCGTGGCCAAATGCCCAGTTCCGCCCGATAACGCATCCGTGGTCTCGCTAAAGCTGCAGAAGTAGTGGATAGGCCAGGTTTCTTTGTTGCCGAGTGTTTGAATTTTATTGCAATTATTATGCGTGGTGTAATGTAGAATATTAATGGGTAATTGCAATTACTGTCCAATATTTTAGCTGAGATGATGAATATATCACTTAAAGATTTGTAAAATCTACTGCTAATATTTTATTTTTAGTACAATAAACCTACAATTAACCTAAATGTGTTAAGATTATAAAATCTTAGGCCCAAGCTAAAACCTGTTATAATTATATGAGCTTATTATGGACAACATACACTGTTGTGCTGAACTGTGGGAAGAGATAAGAGATTTTTTTTTTTCGGGGGGGGAGAAAAAAGGGGGGGGGGCTATTCTATTCCTGACCCAGCGCCTGAGGAAAATGTAAATGCAAATTATAGCTCGGGTGTGTGAAGAAATATCTGGAAAGTCACCCCTTGATTACCCTACTGTTTTTCCACCACGACCAACTATGTTGACTCTTTAACAATTTTGGTGATGGCAGGAATATTATCCTAATTTATCTGCAAGAGGACGGGTTACAGAGAAGAATATCTCTTGCCTCAGGAGAATGCCCGGGTGACCCAGGAAGTAGAGTGGTGGGGGGTTTAAAGAGGCTAATGTGGGGTAGAGTATCCATTCTTCTACACAGAATAAAGAAGTAATTTGCCATTTGAAATGAATGTGACACATTATTAAGGGGTTTTTCCACCCATTTTAGCAGTTTTTCAATTGTCAGAAAAGAGGGTGTGGCGTTAGTAAAGTGGGCGGGATTACCTCAACAGGAAAATCGTCACTGTGCACCAGAACATTCAATTATTCTGGTGTAGTAACTAGACCAAAATAATAGGAAATGCAAAGTACACTGGATGGTCTACTCTGTGACTGGTCAAAGGACCGACACACTTAATACATCTCTCCCAGGATTTCTAGGTTTGCAGCAGCTGGGTTTATATTCTCATGTGGCAAATTGAGATGGATAATATATGGTTTCTGCCAGAAGTGAGGGTTTGTGATGGGTTCCTGCAGCTACTCGACATGGATTATAGGTTCTTTAGCATTCAAAGGGGCGATTTACAAGTGTCGAAGTCAGAATTTTCTAGTTGCCATGGCAACCACTCACAGCTCAGCTTATTTTACCAGTGTCATGAATATTTTAAAGGGAGTGTGAAGGTTGCCATGGGCACTAGAAATATTCTGACTTTAAGACAGGCTTGATAAAATCACTCCAAAGTGTTAATATGAATTTGCCGAGTTGAGGTTGTTGAATATAATGGCTCAGCAGCAGATGAAGTGATTATTGTGGTTCTCTGCCGAGGTGTGTATTAGATAATATAAAGCAGCTGAGGGTGTTGTATTGTGTTGTTTTTGCTGCAGCTGAGTTTGAAGTATGGGTTCTGAGCAGTTGAAGTGTAAGGATAGCTTCTCCAGCAGATATGTTGATACTGTTAGTTCTGCCGGCAGTTGAGGTGGTATTGTGATGCGCTGAGCAGTGAGGTTGTGTATGTGATGCTCTGCAGCAGATGAGGTGTCTATTGTGAAGATCTGCAGCGGAGGAGGTTCGTGTTGGATTGTGATGCTCTGCAGCAGATGTGGTGTGTATGTGATGCGCAGCAGATGAGGTGTGCATTGTGATGCTCTGCAGCAGATGAGGTGTGTATTGTGATGCTCTGCAGCAGTTGAGGTGTGTATTGTGATGCTCTGCAGCAGATGAGGTGTGTATTGTGATGCTCTGCAGCAGATGAGGTGTCTATTGTGAAGCTCTGCAGCGGATGAGGTGTGTATTGTGATGCCTGGAGAAGATGCAGGTGTGTATGTGATGTCTTGCAGCAAATGTGGTTGTGTATGTGTGCCTGCAGCAGTTGAGGTGGATTGTGATGCTCTGCCAGCAGATGAGGATGGATTGTGATGTTATGCAGATAGTAGGTGACTATATATGAGTTCTGTTACTGTTTTTTAAAATTGTTTTTTATTGAGGAAGGTGCTGCTACATAAATAATCATTCCAAAGCGGTTGTCGGGTGGTTAGTGTCAAATATACTAGACTGCACGATACATCATTTTCCTTGGTTTCCATATCCATGGCACGTTATTAGGTTGTATTTGTAGGTTGTACTTTAGACAATTTAGATATATGTTTGTAAGGATTTGCGTCTGCAGTGTCTGCTCTATCATAAATGAAGTGCTCCCTATGCGGGCCAGCCTAATCTGTTACTGTATTGATGATAACCCTCATGGGGTGTACAATCTGCAACAATACTCTTTCTACACATTGGACAAAGATGGACTCATTACTCTGAGTGAGTGCGGGACCTTTGTGCAGGCATAGGCAACCCTTTGTTCATACCTCCACTTTCAGAATGGTGACAGATGGAAAAGGTTTGTGCACCGCAGAAAGAATATCTTTTCCACTGAGCCACACCTTTTGCTCTCTTCCCCCACTTACCACCACCACACGTATAACACCACCCCTAGCACCACTCATCCTCACACTATGCCCCCCCCCACAGATCCTCACCTTGTGTTACCCCCAGCACCACCCTATATTGTGGTGTGTATGTGTAGTGTGTGTGTGGTCCACTCAAGGAATCGCACATCACATTAAATCACCAAATTTGTGACAGCCTGTTCCCGTTGATCAGGGGGAACGTCATAGACTCGGGTTTGAGTCAAAATTTGAGTTTTGAGTCACTTTCCAAAATCCACTTATTACCCACCATATACAGGAGCCAGGGTCTGCTGCGGCAGTTAGAAGCTGGGCCGGGATGGTTGTGGTTCGCCACCAGGAATTTAAAAAAGAGCTCTTGCGTTGATTGGTTACTAAGAGAAATGAGTATGTGCACAGCTTTTGTGTGAAAGTAAGGTGGAGAGGGAGGACCAGGCTGGATAGTGAGTGACAGAGAGACAGGCGGGGAGTGAGTGACGAGAGACAGGCAGGGAGATGAGTGACAGAGGCGCTAGGGAGATGTGAATAAGAGGGCAGTCAAGGAGGAGCCCGAGTGTACAGACAGCGAGAGCGTGAGTGAAAGAGAGACAGACAGAGAGTGAGTGAGTGACAGACCGAGAGTAGGCAGGGAGAGTGAGTAACAGAGAGACAGGCAGGAAGAGTGAGTGACAGAAAGACAGTCAGTGAGAGTGAAGGAGAGACAGGGAGATAGGCAGGGAGAGTGAGTGAGTGAGGGAAGGGCAGAGAGAGGAGAGGGGTGAGGACCAGCAGGAGAGGCGAGAAAGAGACCATGGAGAGATAGATCGATAGATATAAAATATTTTTTGTTAAGATTCTCTTTTATTTTGCTCTTCAACCAGCAGTTATTACTATCCAGGGCATTGTAGAGCGGACAGCTAGATAATATAGATACGGAAGAACCAGCGCTTCAGAACAGTGTTGGATATAAAGCAGGGTGACTTTATTCGTTCCTCTTTAAAATCACTGTCACGGAGCGTGCACATAAAGGATCCCAGGAAAAATCCGACTGGCGTTTCGCTCAGAGAGCTTAGTCATGATAAATAACAAGAAGATCTTACCCTATTGACCTCGCGGTGTCCGGGCGTGTGACGTCACGAGCAGTGAACCGAACCACATGACAGGGGCCGACCATGTGATCAGATAAACATGATCGAGGACAGCCACCCCTCCCATAGAGAGAACCACAAGGTAAGTTAAAAACATATCAAACGTTTTAAAAACCAACCTGAAAAGATTCTTATAGGGAGAGACAACATGTGTAATTAATATATATATTATCGCATAGAAAAAGGTATGCGGGAAAAAACACAGTATGTTATGTTACGTAACGCATGATGCCGGGAACTCTATGCCGTTGGTGTGAGAGAGCGCATGGGAATGGAATTAGATTATATGATTGCCCCATTATCTATTTCAAGAAAGAGCGGCATGAACCGACATGCTTACTGTAATTTGAACCAAGCAGCACTGTTTGGTCCTCCAGTATTCGGAAATAATAACTGAAGGGGAGGGGGGGGGGCGGGAAGGAGGGAAGGAGGAAGGGAAAAATATGCCATTAACCAGATGTATATATAGAATGACGTCGGGGCTCGAGTTAGGCGGACTATAAGGTAGTATCAAAAATGTACTATATATATTGACATCCAAGTTAAGCCCATATGACATGGTAATTCACAAACCTCATTATAATATTCTATTTGTATGCATGTTCCCAAAAGATAATGGTTCGTAAGAAACGTTATGAGAGTATACTTTTTTTGGACCCTTTAATAGCACAGGATTAGGTCCTGTCTTAAATTATCAAAACGGGTGCGGAGTTTTAAAAGAAAAACCAATAGGTTTCCGATTTCATCAGTTTTTTCTTATGGTCCCCCACCTGGTCGGTCTTTTACCTTTTCTATACCAATCCACTAAGAGCTAGTATCCCCATGGTGGTTTCGGAATGTTGAGGCCGCAGAAATATTAGTTATGTTGACATTTAACCTCCGGGTTCCTCTGAAAGATGTTTTCTAATCCTCACTGAGTGCGTTTGTAGTGCACCTACTACGGTTTATTGCAACTGATGCATGTAATCAGGTTATATCATATAGCAGTATTGCAATGATGTATTTTTGTATTTATAACAGGTATTGTACGCATGATGAAAAGGTGTCCGTTGTCATAAAAAGCACCTGATAAACATAGGGTGTGCCAACATTGTGGTGCCCCATGGTGCAACAGGAGTAATTAGAGCATCCCTCGGTATATGTGAATAGACTTGGGGACCAAATTGGGACCTATAGTGGGTGCCTTTTGGAGAGATAAAATCGCAACTACCGCTAAAGCCAGTGTTAGGTCGTGGTCTGTTCCAACATAGGCAAATATTATTGACAACCTTTTTGATTTGATGAAAGTGATGTGCATGTATGTGGGAATAATAATGAAATCGGGGGTTGCATCTCTCTCTTTTGTGTGTACATGTGTGGTGTGTCTGCAGGGAGGTGTGGACCTTTGTAGTGTTTATTCTTTTTAGCAGAGACAGAATCTTAGGTCTGTACCCTCTTTCTGTCACCAGTTCCATTAGATTGAATGTTGGTTGAAAGTTAGAGTCCGCAGAAACTGTTTCTGCGGATGCGCACCGTCCAGAAGACGGTTGTCACGACGGTTAGGATGGCACGACGGACAAAAAATGGTATGTTCCAAGATACTCGTTTACGGACGGGGGATATTGTAACTCTACCTCAGTGCTTTAGCGTAACATCCAAGAAATCAAGCTTTTGCCCCCAAAGTGAGGTAATTTCAGATTCATGCATTGTGTATTCATATAGGAACAAGATTTCAAAATCCCGAGGCGAGCCCTTCCAGATCCACAACAGGTCGTCTATGTAGCGGACAAAACCACCCTCACATACGACCTGTGTGGATTAACTGTCACAAAAAAGTAATGTTCTCCCCGTGAATATGTATATAGTTGCAAGGGAGGGGGAGAAGCGAGAATTTGGCCACCCTGGGCCCCCTCCACTTGCAAAATAATACTGATATTGAACATAAAAAAATTATTTTCCAGGATGGAACTCCGTGGTCCTTGGATGGATTCCTTTAGTTCTAAAGAATACGTGTGAATTCATTCAGATGCTTCGCCAGATAACTAAGGCTTTTTGAGGGGATGAGGAGTTTAGAGCCCAAACGTCACAGGAGTCCAAATGTAGGCTCTCCACTTAAAATCGCAATTTTTTTGGCGTAGGTTTTTGTATCCGAAGATAGCTGGGGTAACCCAGGTAAGAGGCTGCAGGTATCGGTCAAGCCAATCCCCAAGTCTCTCCCCAAGGTCCCAATGCCGGCAAACAAGGGGTCGGCACGGAGGGGGGAGGAAAAACTCCTTTGTGAAACCTTGGGGGAGAGAGTGGAAGATAGGCATACAGGAAACTCAACATACAGCACGTCCTCAATTTTCATGAGACTCCCAATGCCAACCCATCCCCCTCCAAATGTTCATTAGACTAGTTGAAGCTTTTAGGCGGGTCAGAGGAGAGTCTAAGATAGGTTACAGGGGTCATTGAGGAGCTTCCTCATTGATTTTTGTATAAAAATGCGGCATAAGGACAACAGAGCCCCCTTTCGTATTACCTATTATTCACAAATCTTTATTATCCTAAGATCTCGTAGGAGCGTTTTTCGAACTAGTTTAAGTTCTGTTTTTTGTGAGTGATATTACTGTAGACTTGAGTTCGGTCAATTTCTCTCTCCACGAGGTCCTGAGGAACTTTGTCCATATGTTCACTCCTAGACAGTAAGGGGTAGAGGTCGGATACTTGTTGTTAATGGTTTCATAATTGCAGCTGCATGTGCTAGCCTCATTATCAAAGATCTAAGATTAAACATATTTGTGTGGTCTTTAAAGTCCATTACATAGTCGAGAGTCTTTGGACTCTGAAGCATAAGTATCTCTTGAACTCGGACGGTAGGAATGGGTCGTCTTGCCCCCAATGGTTTCTTCACCGGAAGACGGATGGTCATTTATTCAAAGTGATTTTTTACTGTTAGGTTACGTACGAATATTGACAGAGTAGTGTCCGATATTAAATCAAAGTTCGTTGAGGGAGAAAGGTGAGGCCCTTACTTAGAACTTTTATGGGCTTCGGAATGATTGTAGCATGCGAGGTTCAAACAGAGGAGTTTATGTCCGTTTCTTTGGAGTTGGCTCGTCGCGTTTTCATTTTTTCTTCTTTTTCTTGACCGGTGGTTTTTGCGGCCTTCCGCCCGTTTTTTGGGCGGTTATTGTTGTAATGGTTGGCTTGATCGAGGCATATTGGAGGGACAGGAAGAGAACTATTCCATGATTCCTCTGTCTCCGAAAAGCTCACATGGGGTAGATCTTTATTTTACCTAGGTCTTCTGGTTGTTTGGACTTCAAATGGATTGGGGGGTCGTTCGTTTGGGAATGATCTGACCGAAAGGCTCTCCCAGGTGTATACTTGTTATATTTATCAGTCCAAACAGCGTCACTCTCAAACTTCTTTTTTCTTCCATAATGCTGTTTCATTTCGATTATATTGGACTTCATGCTGTTCTAATGGAGATAAGTTTCTGTCGATGTGAACCCCCATTTGCCTAATGTTCTTTGGTGTCTTTCCATTCCAGGTTTATATTATTAACTCTTGTTCTCTGAATGTCAGAGTCATGAGTTTCTACTGACAGTTCACTCAAGGTGTGGTTCCAGGATTTTAAGAAGGGGTCAGCCAGTAACTTGTGGTAGGCATTTTTTGATGCGTAGACCCAGTGTGGATCATTTTCCTTCCTCAAATATGATGTAAGAGTTTCTGCATCCCCACCAGATCTTAACCTCCTAACTTAGTAGTCTCTCCCAGCGACCTTTCAGTATAACAAATTCGGTGTCTGAATGCCAACACTACTTCAGTGTAATAGTATTGCAGTTCTTTTTGCGATCATTAAGGCAGTTATATGGATATCACTGGGAGTCGTGGCATGATTCAACCTGGGTTCCTTGTAATAAAAAGTGCACAATGTTAAAAAATTTGTAGTAACTTACGTCAACTGCCGACAAGACTAGAGGAGCTAAGTGGGCACAGGAAAAAGGCATGTAGTTTGGACAAAACAAGTAGAAAAAAAATGAAATAAATCCAGACCACCATCAAACGATTGGACAGGCACGGGTGCAGGAGAATCCCCATAGCTCAAGGCAGGTGAACAAGATACGGAAGAACCAGCGCTTAGGAAAACAGTGTGCGGATATAAACGCAGGGTTACTTTATTCGTTCCTCTTTAAAATCATGTACGGCAGAGGCACATACCAGATACAGGAAAAATCCGACGCGTTTCGCCCAGATGAGGTAGTCATGGATAAAGACCAAGAAAGATAATACCCTCTCATTGAACCTCGCGGTGCTCCCGGGTGTGACGTCACGAGCACGTGACCGAACCACATGACAGGGCAGCCATTGAGCGCATCACATGATGGAAGCCACCCTCCCGAGAGAGAACACAAGGTAAGAATAAATAAAAATTGGTTTTAAAACCAACTGAAAAGATCTTATAGGGAGAGACAACAATGTGTAATAATATATACTTATAGAAAAACGGATGCGGGAAAACACAGCTGTATATGTCTACGTAACGGCCTTGGCCGGAATCCTATGCCTTGGTGCTGAGATAGGCATGTGACTGGACATAGCTTATTCGGCTTTTATATGCCAACACGTTTCATGAAGCGATGGTTCTTCCGTATCTCTGCATCAATGCTGAGTCTATGGGGATTCTCCTGCACCCGTGTGCGGTCAAGAGCCGGTGATATCTGGTGAGCTGGATTATTCATTGTTTTTTAATTGTTTTGCCAAACTACATGAGGACTGTTTTCATGTGCTCCCCAACTTAGTCCTTAGCTTTCGGGCAGTTTACGTAGGAAAGTTAGCTACGAATATTTTACATTGGGCCTTTTTTTTGTTAAAAATGGAACAAGGTGTGAATGAGCCACGGACTACCAGCGATCTCCATAATAACTGCTGATGATCGCCAAAAAGAAGCTGCCATACTATTTAAAACTGAAAGTCGTGTTGGCATTCAGACACAAGACTTTGTTATACTGAAGGTGCGCTGGGAGAGATACTAAGTAAGAGGTTAAGATCTGGTGGGATGCAGAAGAACACTTGAACATTCATATTGAGTAAGGAAAATGATCCCACGGGGGTCTACGCATCATCAAAAAATGCTACCACATTTACTCTGACCCCTTTTAGGAATCTGGAACCAACCTTGAGTGACTGTTCAGAGAAACTCCTGACTCTGATCATTCAGGGGAACAAAGATGTAAACTAATATAAACTGGAAATGGAAGGACAGCAAAGAACAATTAGGCAAATGTATCGACAGAACTTTATCTAAAGTAGACAAGAAATGAGTCCAAATATCGAAATGGAGAACAGCTTATGGAAAGAAAAAGAAAGAAGTTTGAGAGGGATGGTTGACTTACATAAACGAGGTATTACACCTGGAGATCCTTTCCGGTCGATACTCCAAAGAAATACCCCCAAATCCATTGGAAGCCAAACAAAGAAGACATAGGCAAAATAAAGAATCTACCCCAAGAGTTTTCGGAGACAGAGGAATCATGAATATTTCTTTTCCTGTACCTCAGATGATGCTCGGATCAAGCCAACCATTACAACAAAAGCCCAAACAACGGGGCAGAGGGCCGGCAAAAAACACCGGTCAAGAAAGAAGAAAAATGAAACGAGACGAGGCAACTCCAAAGAAACGGGACAATAAAACTCTATGTTTGACTCTCAAGCTACATCATTCCAGAGAGGCACATAAAAAGTTCTAAGTAAGGGCCTAAACTTTTCTCCCTCCCAAGGGAACTGTTGATTTTATATCGGACAACTACTCGAGTTCAATAAAGTTGTTGCGTAACCAACAGTAAAAAATACCTTTTTGAATAAAATGACAGTCCCCTCTGGCGACGGGAAGAAAACCATGGGAAAGACACCATGCTCTACCGTTCGGAGTCAAGAGAGACTTATGTTCAGAGTCCAGAGACTCAGACTAGGTAATGGACTTAAAGACCAAAACAAATAGTGTAATTTAGAATTCTGATCAATGAGGGCTAGCACATGCGCGATGCATTAGGAAACCATTAACACAAGTAATCCGACTTCTACCCTTAATGTCTAGGAGGTGAACATATGACAAATTCCAGTACCTCGTGGAGAAGAGGATGACCGAACTCAAGTCTTAAAAAGTAATATCACCAAAAAAAAAAATTTCAAAAAACAGAACTTACTAGTCGGAAAAAACTCCTACGAGTTCTTCGGAAGAAAACGTTTAATTTTAATATATAGGGAATGGGACAAGGCGGGCCTGTGGTCCTTATGCAAGCATCTTAGACAAAAAAATCAATGCGGAGCTCCTCAAATGACCTGAACCTATCGTTTAGGACTCTCCTCTGAACCGACTAAAAGCTGTCAAACTAGTCTAACGAAACATTTGGGGAAGGGGTGGCATTGGGGAGTCTCACATGAAAAATGAGGGGACTTCTGTATGTGAGTTTACTTGTCATGCCTATATTCCACTCTCTCCCAAAGGTTCACAAAGGAGTTTTCCCCGCCGTGTGCAGACCATTGGTGCCGCATTGGGAGCCTTGGGGAGAGACTGGGGATTGGTTGACGATAATGAGCCTCTTACTGGGTTACACCAGTATCTGCGAGATCAAAAAAACCTACTCCAAAAATGAGTATTTTAAGTGGAAGGCACATACAGTTGGACGTCCTGTTGTGACGTTGTGCTATAAACTATCAATACATCATCAAAAGCCCTTAGTTATCATGGAGCAAGCATCTGAATGAATTCAGCACGTCTTCTTTAGACTAAAGGAAACATCCTAAGACCATGAGTTCCTCCTGAAATAATTTTTTTTATGTTCAATAATCATTATATGTGCAAGTGGAGGGGGGCCCCATGGGGGGCCAAAATTTCCTTTTTTCCCCCCTCCCTTGCAAATACTATACATGATCAATGGGAGAAGAAAACATTACATGTTTTGGGACAGTAATCCACAAGGTCGTTGTGGAGTGGTTGGCCGCTAAATAGAGACCTGTTTGTGGATCTGGAAGGGCTCGTCCTCGAGATTTGAAGCTGGTTTCCCGAAGAATACAAAATGGTGAATCTGAAATTTACACACTCACTTTGGGGGCAAAAAGCATTGATTCTGGAGTGTTACGCTAGAAAGCACGTGAGGGGGATGCAGTTTACAATATCCCCCTTCCGTAAACGAGTTATCTGGGAACACCATTTTGTTGTCCACGGTCGGGCATCTAAAACACGTGTGGACAACATTCTTACGGGGGAACTGGTTCGAATCGCAGAAACAGTCTGCGGGGACTCTACTTTAACCAAAATTCACTCGAATTGGACCGTAGTAGGTTGACAGAAAGCGGGTACAGACTAAGATTATTCGCTGCTAAAAAAAAGAATAAACAACCTACAAAGGTCCACACTATTGAAAAGAACACCACACAAAAATGATCACACAACAAAGCGGGAGAGGATGCAACCCCCATTTAATTATTACCATTACGCAATTCAATTTCATCAAAATCAAAAAGGGGTCAATAAATATTTGCCTATTTGGAAAGGACAACGGACCCCTAAAACTGCGAGCGAAGGATGTGATTTTTATCTCCAAAAGGCAACCATATAGGGTCAATGGTGTCCCCAAGTCTATTCACATATACCGAGAGGATGCTATAACTTACCATGGTTGCACCATAGGGGGCAACCACAAATGTGGTCACCACGATGGTTACTCTGTGGCTTGTTATTAAAAGGACACCTTTTCATTCCTGGTACAAATACATGTTATAAATACCAAACATACATTCAATTTGCCATTACTGCTTATATGTATACTGATTACATGATCAGTTGCAATAAACCCAGTTGTAGGTTGCCCTACCACTCACTCAAGTGAGGATAGAAAACATCTTTCGGATGTTACAAAAAGTCAACATAACTAAATTCTGCGGCTTCCCAAACATTTCCGGGAAACCACCATGGGGATATGCTCTTTATGGGGGGGAAATTGGGTATAGAAAGAAAAGGTAAAAAGACGACCAGGGGCGGGGACATACACGAAAAAAACGGATGATAGGGCAACCGATTGGAGTGTTCTTTTAAAACTACAGCAACCGTTTGGATAAATTTAAGACAGGACTAATATGTGCTCTTAAGGGTCCCAAAAAAAGTATTAATCTATAACGTGATTACGAACAAGTATATTTGGGACATGTTCCAAATAGAATATTATATGAGGTTTGGTGAAGACATGTCATATGGGCTGAGACTGGAGGGTAATTATATATAATGTACAAATTGTTGATTACTAACGTGAGAGTCAGGCTTCCTAAAATCGAGCCCAGACGGCAGGGGCGATAGTGGAGGACAGAGGAGGAGGAAGATGTGTCCACGTGACGCACGCCCCACCAGAAAAAAACAAAACATAAAAAAGAAAACCACACCCCCCCCCACCCACACCACCCAACACCCACCTACTCATTCAGGTATTTCCGAATACTGTGCGGAACAACAGTGCTGCTTGGTCAAAATACATTAAGAATTGTTGTTCATGCTCTCTTTCTTAGAAATAGAGAATGGCGGCATCACGAATACGTATGTCCAGTCACAGCGCTATCTCAGCACCAAGGCTATAGAGTTCCGGCACAATGCCGTTAGTATACATATACATACGGGTTTTCCCGCCATATGTTTTTTCTATATAGGTAGTATAGATTATACACATGTTGTCTTCCCTATACGATCTGTTCAGGTTGTTTTACAACCTTTGATTAGTTTTTACCTTACCTTGTGGCTCTCTATGGGAGCGTGGGGCTGTCCTCGATTCATGTGATTCGATCACATGGCTGCCGTGTCATGGGTTCGGTCACGTTGATCGTGACGTACACCGACCGGGAGCACCGCCGAGGTTCAAATAGAGTAAGCTATCTGGTTCTTTATCCATGAAAGCTATCTGAGCGGGAAACGCGTCGGATTTTCCTGACTTGTATGTGCACTCTGCCGTGCCCATGATGTTAAGAGGAACGAATAAATGTAAACCTGCTTTTTATATGCCAACACTGTTTCCTTGAAGCGATGTTCTTCCGTATCTGTATCATGCCTTGGAGTCTATGGGGATTCTACTGCACCGTGCGCTGGTCAAAATCGTTGATTGGTGAGCGGGATTTTAGTTCATTTTTTATATATATATATATATATGTCCTCCGCACTTTAATTAAAACTGTAATGTAATAGCAATGACTTAGGGGAAAACACGTAGTCCTGATTGTGGTGGTCCAGTGCAGCTGCACCCTGTATCATCTGTGAACCTTATAACATTTGTGGGTAAAGCCACGTCATGATCTATGTACTGGCCCCATTCATGATAATATGCGAGTATAAACCTCTTCTGACCTGCTGTGTTTGTTGAGTGGATTTATCTCTTATTTGTGATTTCTCCGAAACCTGAAAAAATATAAGGAAACTGTATATTTTCTTAAAATAAGCTTAATTCCTTTCTTATTATTGACCATTTTACAACCTTGGATAAGACTCCAAGGTATTACACCACTACTCCCAGCCCCCTCAGGTAAGGTATGAGATGTTCAGGATTTCCCCGATTTGTTAAATCTTCCAAAAATATGCAACTGAGCTTTGTAACGGCTCTTGTTTGAGTGAATGAGTCAATTTGTTGATACTTTTGGCTATATTTTAAGTTAGAACAATGAGAATCTTAATGCGAGTAAGGCACATGTTCTTCAGCGGTCACATGGCTGATGTTATCAACAGAGTGGAGGGGACAATGAGAATAATGTATGTAATCCTATTAGATAGAAGAGGTGTTATTATTAAAGGTGGGGCACCCATTTTAATGGGGTGTCCGCTTTCAGAAAATATTAATCTTATTAGAAATTTAAATTTGCCAACATTTACAATATGGTGTCACAACAGGTGCGCTACTCATAGATCCTGGTTATGTGATTGTCACACAGGTGCTTACTCGTTATATCCCTCGGCATGTGATGTCCACACAGCGTGCACGGCTTGTTATATCACCTGTTCATGTGATGGCACATAGGTGACACGGTCGTTTATCCCTCTGTCATGGGGTGGGCTCCGGTAATAACTGGTAATGTGATGTCACATGGTGTCTAATCGTTATATCCAATGGTCAGGTGATGTCACACAGGTGCCTTACTTCATTAATCCCTGGTTATTGTGATGTCCACACAGGGGCAGGCCGTTAGATCCCTGGTCATGTGAGGTCACCACAGGTGCACGGCTCGTTATATCCCGGGTCAGGTGAGGCACACGGTGCAGGTGTTATATACCTGGTCCATGTGATGTCACATAGGTGCTCTACTCGTTAGATCCCTGGTCATGGGATGTCACATAGGTGCTCTATTCGTTATATCTCTGGTCATGTGATGTCACACAGGTGCTCTACTCATTAGATCCCTGGTTATGTGATGTCACACAGGTGCACGGCTCGGTTTATCCCCTGGTCATGTATGGTCACATAGTTGCTCTACTCGTTTAGTGAGAGCCCTGGTCCATGGGATGTGACATGGTGCACGCGCTGTTATATCCATGTTCATGTGATGGCACACAGGTGCACGGCTTGTTATGATGTAAACATGGTCAGTGATGTCACACAGGTGCTCTGCTTCATTAATATCCCTGGTCATGTGTAGTCACACGGTGGACGGGCCCTTACCGTTCATTCCTGGGGTCACTGTGATAAACAATGGTTACACAGAAGAGCACAACGCGTATCACAGAGATAGTAATAGAGCGGTGTGTATAACAAGCCCACGGTCCAGTGGGCACTCCAAACTGGAATTACCCAATGAAGTCCGATGGAGGAGGCAGCAGAGATTCTAGAAAACTGTGAGGGATTGCCAACAGAAAAGATAGTGAAAAATTGTATGACTTTCCTTACACAAACAATATTAGTTATTGTAGCAAATGTGGAAATCCCTTTAAGACCCAATCATGATCACCTGATCCAATTGAACAGGATGGGAAGGCATCTTAATTAAGCATCAGCAAAAAAATAGTATATAAAATATAAGAAAATTCGACCACACATAATATAAATTAAAGGAAACTTATAGTTAAAAAATCTCCCCTAATAAAGATAGATCCAATAGAAGTTGCTACTAAACATACAACCCCAAAGTGTTTTAGGAAATCCTAAAATTAAGTGTAACCCCCATAGTCTTATCTTTGATTTTATGCAAACCAGCCCTGGAGGGTTTATACAGGCAGCCCTGGGTAACGTACAGGATAGGCTCCATAGGTTTGTTCTTAAGTTGTAGATACAGGCAAGATGTATTTTTGCCCCAGTGACAATTGAAGTTTCAAAATTTTTTGCTGTAATTGAACCAAGGATTATCAATAAAGCTTTATTACAGACACTTTACAGCTGATCATGCAGCTGGGACAATAGTAAAGTATCCAGAGGGACTTATCCAGAGGAACAGGGAGGCCCAGAGAGGGTCCGTCTTGTAACTAGGGGTCATATGTAACGTCAGTGTCCTTAAGTAGGGGACCGTTGCGTTGTACTTAATTTTTACCAGTACCTGAAAAAACCTTTGGAGGGTTGTATGTTAGCAGCACATAATGGAAGTAAAAAGAGAACACTAAATCTAAAAAACGACTTTTACGTTTCAGCGCTGATAGAGCCAGAGAAATATTAATCATAGTATAAATTAGTATTAATAAATGTATAATGAGATGTGAATAAATGGAAAATTTTTAAAGAAAAAGCTTTAGAAATGCACATTCTGAGTCGGAATCAGGCACAAAAATAACAGATGCTTTACATTACAAAAAGTCAGAAGCCGCAAATCTGAACATTGTGAATTCACTTGTCTATGAAAGAGTCGTACCGGAGGCCAGAGAAATTGTTTGTAGAGGGAAATCTGTATTCCATCCCTTGGCTCACTATCCCATCTCATAATGGCGCGGTAGCCAGCGAGATAAAAACCGTATTCGAGGCTCCCCAGGAAGGGGATTTCTACAGAAAGGAGAAAACAATTATGCAACACCAAAAACTCTTACCAATACAAAAAAAATCTACAAAAACTGATTTTGATTGAGATTACGAATAATTAAGTCTTAAAGTATTTTGTAGATAAAAACTCAATGGGATATAGGATTAGTGGGGGAGCGCAATTTTAACCCTCTGTCAATCAGTTTTTGACAAGGGGCATACCTAACTATAGGGGCGCAGCCATAGCAGCGGATAGGGGCACGCCACTGTCAGGGGGGAGCCTGGCAGCCGACTTAACACATAAAAGAAAGGAGAGTGCCCATATAACATGGTATACTGCAAGTTTACAGAATAATTGCATATAACAGTGAACATTATCATAGTAACCATCCAAAGTCAGCAGCTAGATAAGAAAATTTCCGGGGAAGAGGGAGGGGACAGCGAACGACGGGACTAGGATCTCTCATCTCTATTCTACTCATCGTACCCCAATGATCAGCAGCCTTGCTGGGACTGTACTGTATTTGTACTGTACTGTACTGACTGGTACTGGTAATAAGGCATATGTTATGAGTAAACAATATGGATACTCTTTGAGGGGGAAGGTAGGCCCCATTCAAAAGTCTTGTTATGGGGCTCTTACCTCTACGAGTTGCACCCCTGGTTTTTTGCTGCTTCAAATGAGCAGGGCATTAACATGGTGCATCTGAATTGCATTTCGAAAACCAATGCAAATGTATGGGGCGGGGTAGACACGATTGGTCTCCGAGTCAATTAAATTATGTACTTGGTTAGTAGTATGCAGCACCACATGCTTTGAATGTTGTAAACCATGCAAAACAACCGGGTCCTCGTTAATCGATCACCATTGTTTCAATGGAACGCCGATGTAATCGGGCAGAACCCGCCCATGGACATTTGCATTGAGGTTTGAAGCTTCACTGTCATCAATCACGTAATTTAGAGCAGTGGCTGCAGTGAGCTGGAAGGCTCTTCACTACTGAAAAAGAATATGCGTCTCTAGACCTGCAGTGCTGTTCAGGTGTCCGTTTACCCCCCAATCACCATTCTTCTGCCAATACTATAGATAAGATTGGAAAACCACTAACGTATCCTAGCTACAAGGGATCTCACAAGCTACTGTCTATAGCACCAGCAGACAGTTGTGGTCTTACTAATGAGCCCTAAGGAAATCACACTGTGTACTATACACAGCAGCCTAAATCTGACACTGTCTGGCGCCGGATTGGGACAGCTTGTCAAAGAAGTTACCTAACACAGCCCCCATCATCTGCTTGCAACACTTCTTTCTGACAGTGGAGAGGAAGATGGTTCAAAACAGAATTTATATCCAGCACAACAAGGGGCTGGTTCATCATCAGTGTGAGAGATGGTTGAATTGAAAGATCTCTGTCCACTTTACTAGTCACCATAAAGGGCATTCAATTCGCTCGCTTCTTCTCGGATACACAACTTCACCTCCCCTATGTAATCGGATTCTCCAGAGATTATGGTCATTATGTCAGATTCAAGCACAAAATGCTTTTCTCTAGTAAGTTTTTGTGTTTGCCTGTTGTAAAAAATACCGATTTCTATGCATGTTGAAATTTAACACAGTTATCCAAACAGCACAATTGAGCGTGTACTTAATCATGACTAGGAGCATGACATTTCCACCTTACAGGTAGGGCACATTCCTAAGGGGATATCAGCTGTACTAAGGGCATCTCATATATTCAGAGGATCTGAGTACATTAGCATTCCCAAAGTTGACTTTGACCAGACTTTTATCCTATTTTGTTATATTCGTGAAGTCACTTACATTAAAGAAAATTAGGGTGCTATTAATGTACGTTCCAAGAGTGAATATACGGTATGGGTAGTGAACTAGATCATGCGCTTTAAAAGGAAGGCGTGGCAATAGTGAAAAAGGAAAATATGGAGGAAAAACTGCAAAAATTCATTCTCCCCGCCTTCAGTATCAGCATATGTCATCATGCCTCAAATATGAGGGTCAAAGCAGGTTAAGCAGATCTAACATAACTTTTATTGATCTGTTGAAGGAAGGTTGTGGTGATGCTCATGGTATGCTAATAGAAACGAAGCCTCATTCCGTGATGTGCTGAAATTAGAGCGAATGTGCACAACCGGAGTTCTTAAGGTGATCAAAAAGTGTTTATTTCACTTTCATTTAATAAACCGTTCTGAAAGTTTTTCACCTTAAGCATCACTTGAAGAGCGAGGACTGTATTTATTTCAGCCTTGGTTAGAAGTGCTATCGTTCTGTTCTGGTTGGGTGCCCGAACCTTAATCGGTATACATGGTAAAAGGTACACACCATGGAGATGAATACTGTTCTGATTCACAAGTTCACAGGTCCCCATGGAAGTCAATGATTGCAGCAATATCTCAATTGAACAGAGACATTGGGGCACAGTTATACCGATCCTTGCAGAGTTCACAAAAGTGCATTGTTCGACTGGATACTGCACTCTGCCGCGATTCCCTAAAGATTGTGCGCCGGCAGTGTCGCTTCCCTTTCAGGTCCGTCGGAGTGTTCACCTTATTTTCCTGTATGCAATGGCTTGGTCTTGCAACAAAATTTTGAAAAGTTAATCTGTGCTCAGTTGAATCAGTCAGATCGTCCGACGGCCCCGCCCCCCAATTTCTGGTTGAATGAAAGCCAGCAAGCCGCGCCACAATCCATGCGTGCGACACAATCCCCAGTTAAATAATTGTCTCAGCGGCGCAAATCCTGAAGACGTTGGAAAAACCGTCAAAGTGCGGACGGGACTCGTAGTAAATAAGTCAGAACAGATCAAGGGGTCGTCATCAGAAACGAGTAGTGAAGCCCAAGGTTCTAGAGCAGATAGGGAATGGAAAGCAGATCCAGCTGCTGGGATTCAAGCCTAAAACCATCCAAAGAATGAAGGCACAATCCGGGGTATTGAGGGCTATGCGACTAGGCCATGTCAGGGGACGAGATCCTAGAGCCAAGTGGCAACACACATCGCAACACGAGACAGTTAGAGGCATTTAAAAAGGGTTGATTGAAACA
The DNA here is from genome assembly GCA_019512145.1 of Engystomops pustulosus. NCBI lineage: Eukaryota > Metazoa > Chordata > Amphibia > Anura > Leptodactylidae > Engystomops > Engystomops pustulosus. The sequence goes on from CM033643.1 coordinate 21,076,839, forward strand.
CAAACTTCGCTGCCTGAGGCAAGCTATAAAAGTGACCCCTCGCCACATCCAGTAAGTAGTCATTAAGAGTTCCTTTTTTAGGAAGCCCGTCTAGTGCGGAGTTCACACTAATTCTGACAGTAGTACGGTCTGCATCAGGTGTGGGCTAAGGTATTGCAACTACTACTTGGGTAATTGCAGGAAGGAAGCTGGGCCGGTGAATTGTGGTGGTGAAGACCAGAAGAGTAGTAGAAATGAGGGGCAACATGTATCGTAGTCAGAAGAGCAAACATGTATATAGGTCAGGAGGAAGCCTTGATCTTAGAGGAGCAGAAGGTTATCGTAGTCAGGGGGAAAACCTTGGTAGCAGAGAAGGTAAGCAGGTATCAATAGTCAGGAGGAAGCTTGGTATCAGGGGAGCGAAAAGAAATGTAGCATATCAGGAAGAAGTCTTAATATTAGAGGAGCAGGAAGGTATAGTCAGGAGGAAAGCCATGGTGCGTTGCACAGGAGATTGGACGCAGTTTTAGGAGCAGGCTGGATCGTATTCAGAAGATCAGCGTTTAGTTTCAGGAGGAGACGGAGGTTATCACAGTTAGGAGGAAGAGGTGGTCGTAACAGTAGCTGACAATGAGGAGAGCAGGAGACACCTAGGAGTACAGGGCTGGAGCAGAATATCACTGCATGGTTGTGTTTAATCGAAGTTCAATCAGGGATGGGGTGGAGCAACACGGAGGAAAACAGAAATTGATACCGGAGATCAAAAATAGGCCAAGGATCTGCGATGGAGCTGTCCAGAGAGCGGCATAGACTCAGTTGGTAGAGATGCAACCTGGACATTGGACTTGTGGTTCATGTCCTGACCATCAGTCATACTTTGCTGCACTGCCGCTGCCTGAGCGTGTGCTGCAGAGGGCCCAACTCAACCCTACATTTAAAGAGTTTAACCTGTGATCAGTGCCGGAACACTGATCGGAGGTGCGGCGAGGGTGAGCCAATCCGAATGTTGACGTTGACCTGAAACATTGTGGGTTCGGTCCATTCATACATATCCTAAGGTTTGTAAAGGACAGTACTGACTACGGATGGCTATCGCACTCACAAAGAGGACTCTTGCATAGGATAATTGATGAAAAAGTAACAGTATTATTATAATTTACGATATAAATGTATATATGATGATAATGTTGGTATTTTCGGAGAAGCAATTGGTAAACAATCTGCCCTTTAACACTGTGTTCTTTCAGCTCCAATGTTCTGGATTAGCCTGCTGAGAAAATGGCGGTAACAAACTTCCCACCCTAAGCCTGACATGAAGCCCTTCTGCTATTGCAGTTATTCCACAACGTTCTAAGTTAGTCAGATATGACGAATGTGAACACTGGATCCGGGGGTCTGTTTTGTGGTTATGTGTGTTAAGCTTTTAAACCACTGGGTTTCTGTTTTAATGTATTTCCCATTTACTCACTATAATGTTCCTTCAATTTTTTTTTTTTTTGTTAAATGGGGATTAAAATTCCATAGAAATCCGTGAACAATCTAATTTATAAAATAGATGTTATTTATTAAGAACAAGATAACCGCCGGCAATTTATTATAAAATATAAGAAACTATAAAAATAAAATGCTGCATAAAAAGCCCCAAATTACCAGATATGTGTAGTTGCCGCGGGATTGATCGTGTTGATATAAGAAAAAAAAAAAGGAATGTTGAAAAACAGATTAAAATGATGTAATTCTCATGTTTTTAATCATTACAGAGGATTTGGTCATTAAATTTATTCTAATTCTTTAAAATTTACAAATTAATTGGCTAATGTTTCCACATTTTTGTTAGCCCCATATTAAACAATGAGAGCATTGTTAGCATGTAATTATGGGAGATGAGTAATGCCTGCATTATCATTTAGCAGCGGAGGGCATAAATAATACACGAGATACTGCGGCACCGTATAGCTAGTTTCTGCTAATTAGGAGTAAGTAATATTATTCCACAACAAGTTTGAGCTGTTTTAAAGTAAGACCCTGGGATTTGAATATGGCTAATTGGTAGATATTCTGGGAAGCAATGCCCGTACTCTAGTAAAGTATTTACATAACAATCAATAGAGGAACTACTTACAGCTCCGTAGAACCTATTAGGCACTAAATAGGTTTAGGAGTGAACTAGTTACCGCGTGACCAGCATAGCCACGTGGCATACTGCAGTGGTAGCAGCCAGAGCACCTGTATGGGGCCTGCAGTCTCAGGGGCCCGGCATCCATGTGTGTGTAGGAGTATGTCCATAAAGGAATCTCTCCATCGCATACCAATCACCAAAAATTTGCACAGCCGCTCTCTGTGTCTCAGGGCAACCTTCTATAAGACTAGGTTTGACCTGAAATTTTACACACAATAATGTCACCTATACGGAATCATAAAAACAGTGCGTCAAGTTACTGGGATAATGCATTAGGTAATGTCACAGTACAGAGATAATAAAGTAGGGTAAGTTACATACAGGGCAATGCACACAGTGATGTCACAGTACGGGGATAATAAAGTAAAGGGTGGTAAGGTTACAATACAGGATAATACACACCCGTGAATGTCACAGTACAGGGATAATACACACAGTGATGTCACAATATAGGGGACAAACACAAAGTGAGGTCACAGTACAGAGATAATACACACAGTGATGTCACAGTACACGGAGAATGCACACAGTGATGTCAAGTACAGGGCTAATACACACAGTGATGTCATCAGTACGGGGATAATACACACAGTGATGTCAAAGTCTAGGGACAATACACACAGTGATGTTCACAGGACAGGGATACACACACAGTGATGTCACAGTTACAGGGATAATACCACAGGAGTCACAGTACCGGCGAAATACACACAGTGATGGTCACAGTAATGGGGACATGTAACAGAGAGTTCACCAGGCTGCCGAGATAATAAAAAACTGTGGGGAAGATTTACTTACACAGGTCCATTCGCGATCCAGCGAGTGAGAGTCTCTGCGCTGGATTTCGGGTAAGGGGGGGGATCATTAAGGTAGTTCCTCGCCGTCCACAAGTGGCGTGCTGTGCGGAAAGCATCGGAAACGCGCTGGGTTCACCGAGCCGGGCGAGTAAAGGTAAGGGCAGCTCCGCACAGATTTTTTTTTTTTTAAATGAGGCGGTCTTTTCCAATCCGGCGGGTTTCGTTAGTCCCCGCCCCGATTCAGTGCTTGGCCTGCCAGCGCAGTGCCCATAATCCGATCGCGTGCTCCAAAAATCCCGGGGCAATTCAGGGGATCGGCGCATATTGGAAATATTCGGGTACACGTAGGGAAAAGCGAATCGGGCCCTTAGTAAATGACCTCCCAGTGAGGTATACACTACCGGGATAATACACAGTGATGTTCACAGTACTGGATCAGACAAAACCGTGAGTTATGATAGTAAAATTGCTTAGTAATTGTAAGCACAGGAGTATGATACCATTTAAACAATATTTCACACCACAGGAAAATGTAAATATGATTTCAAATATAGGATAACGCAGAAGAAACAAAAAAAAATAATGATGAGATAGGAAAAACCGCAGTCATCAGCAGGAAGTATCACCAGGGGCAGCCAACGCACTGTAATACTTGGTGGTCGATGGAGTGTACCGGGAAGCAGGAGGACACTCTTGGCAGAATTGCAGGATTATTAACAGATGGGGGTATTCCTATCATACAGCTGGCGCTCGTGCCGCCAGCGTATGATAGCCCCGCCGCTGCACATTCGAGGCCCGATAATGATGAGGCTTAGAATCTTCTGTATCGGGCCGCGCAGCTGCGCAGCGTTTTCTACGGCCGCAGGGTCTGGCGTAGAAAAAAACGCAAACCGGAGACTTTTCAGTATGAAAAGTCGACGGGGCAGCAGCGAGTGCGCAGGCGCGGGGGACAGTAACGCCCGCCCGGCCCACTCCGTCCAACCGCGCCCCCCGCTCGGCCGGACGCCCCCCCCCCCCTTCACGCCCCATGGAGTGTGAAGGTGGCAGGATAGTGAAAATAATCGCACAAAGTAGAATCAAGCCACTGTGCGGTGCGCCAGAGGTCCTGATAAAAATGCCCCATGGAGTCTATAGAGTGTGAGAACCTCTGACTATCATATACATATTGCCATAGAGGTGATCGAACACAATAAATAAATCAAAGATTACAAAAAAATCTCCGTTGCGAGTTGTTGGCAGTGGAGACTGGGGGGAACATTGGAATTCTGCCTCAGTACATGACATGCCATTGTAAATTGAAGATGAGGATAGAACATAGGATTATAAACAAGGAGACACAGGCAGGTTTTACCTGTGGAATGCTGAGCAGCTCTTAGGGTAATATGAATATACTATGAAACTACAGAACAGCTAGTTTCTGATGACAGGAGGAGCTCCAGGATGATTTTTTAATGGAATCGCATAACACCCCCCCCCCCCCCAACCCCCCAAACAACAAGGCCTTCATTTCCACAAGACAGTAGGCACAGCGTTTGTATTTTCTGTGAGAGCCGTTCCGCCCGACATTAGAAAATGCTCATTTATTTCTATTTTTTATTATTACACACAAAAAATATTCAAAAAGAAAAACTCAACGCGAGGGGAAATCACCAGTGGTAAATAGAAAGTTTATTTGGCAAAAAATAACTGAAATGTTCTTACGATCTATGTCTATCATGACCTTCAATCATTACGAGCTTTCTTGGGCACAAGCCGATTCTTAGGGCCCCAATAGTTTCAACAACAAAAGTTGCCGCTTTTCTGTGCCAATCTAGCAAGGAAAAGTTAGATTTTTCACTGGGGGGCCAATTCAATTTTAAACAAGAGTGGTGTTGGAATTCCAGTCTTTGAAAATCCACCCCAATCGGTGATCCGACATGCTCAGATAAACAAAGAGCTCTGGCCCCAAACTAATTCGGACCTGTAGGAACCATCGGAACTGGCAGAGTTTTTTTTTGCTATATTCTCCGGAAGGGTCAAATAATAAAAGTGGCCAACTTGGCGTTCACTACGAGGTCCTGCTCCTCTCCACCCTGACACACCCAAAGTGCCTGTGGGTCAGAGAATCACGAAAACCACCAAGGAGAGGAGAATATGGCCATCTCTGCCAGAAAACTGCAGGAGAATGCATAATGAATGTTCCCATGTTTTTCAAGATGAATCAATTGATTACTCATTTAAAACATAGGAAGTGAAGTGTTACATTCGAGTTGCAGACCCCAATTGATAGGTACACATCTTTACAGCTTGATAACGGGCCTTGTTCATTTGTTACCCCATTAACGACTCATCATTGTTGAGTCCTCTTAGCCCTCTTCTTAAATGCCATGACAGCACAGTTCAGGCTGCGGACCAAGCGTGTAGAGAATCTTTGTGATTGACAAAAGAACTAAAGGGAACCTTTGATTATAAAAAAGGCCACAAAACCTGAAACTAATCCCCATTATATGCCTTTGTAGAAAAGTGCAGGTTCATGCTGTAAATAAAATCCTTTCCGGAATATTTCCACCTTTGTCTAATTGGCATCTACGCTTGGAAATTACAACGTGCCCCCGACCATGCTGCCCACTTGGCCTTCTCATTGCCCATGACTGATCAATTCTATGATAAATACACAAGGCAGTGTTACGGGACAGCATTTAATAAGGACAGGACAGGGATTCCTTCTGCTCAAGCCGTTATTTTAAAGAGACACTGAGTTTCAGTCAAAAAAGGAGTAGTGGTTCACTGGCAACGTTACGCTTTTCATCTCCGAAACACTACAAATCAAATGAAACTGACATACGTTATTGGTGAACTTAAACCACCAGTCCATAAGGCCCGTGGCTGGTAGTGTTCCGAAAATCGCAGTGTTAGTAATTTTTTTAGCTGTGCTTTGCATTAAAAATAAACGTATACTGACCTCATCTCGGTCCGCGAGGGGATATAAGGGGACTTTTAACTCTCTTACAAGAGGAGAGTGGTTTTCTTACCATCACGATAGAAGAGGAGGCATCCTCTAAACTAGAGGAGAGACACTTTTCTACCATCCACCTATGAACAGGGGGACATCCTACTTACACCTAGAGGAGTGGTGTTGATCATCTCATAGAAATGGGGGGTAATCCTCTCTGCCTAGAGTAGAGGAGGTTCAACCATCACCAAAGACAGAGGGTATCATTTAAACCTAGAGGAGAGATGGTTCTACCATCACATACGGACAGGGGCATTCCTCTACACATAGAGGAGAGAGGTTCAACCTCCCCAAGACAGTGGGGCATCATCAACACCTAGAGGTGGTGAGACGTTCTACCATCTCCATAGGGGACAGGGGGCTTCCTCTAACCTAGACGAGAGATAGTTCTACCATTCACATCGACAGGGGGCCATCCTGTAACCTAAAGGAGGAGATGATTCTACCATCATCCTAGACAGGGGGGCCATCTCTACACCTAGAAGAGAGGAAGTTCCTACCACCGCCATAGACAGGTGGGGAATCCTCTCACCTAGCGGGAGAGGCCGGTTCACCATCACCATAGACAGGGGGCAGCCTCTACGTTTCGAGGAGGGTGGTTCGACCATTGACTAAGACCAGGGGGCCCTCTACACCCTAGAGGAGGACCTGGTTCTACCTCACATAAACATGTGGCATCGATAACACCTAAAGAGAAGTTGTTCTCACTCTCACCATAAAAGTGTACAAAATCGCAGTGTAGTATTTTAGTGTTGTTTGCATTAAAAATAAATTTCTTATACTTACCTATTCCCTCGTTCCGCATTCCCTGCTAGGGGACATAAGGAGGACTTTTAACTCTTTACTAGAGGAGAGGTGGTTCACTACATCACTGATAGACAGGGAAGCATCCCTAAACCGAGAGGAGAGACACTCTACCATCCACCATAAACAGGGGGATCTCTACACCTAGCGGAAGTGTAGTGGTGGGTTCGATTCATCATCATCATAGACAGCGGGCATCCTCTAAACCTAGAGAGAGGAGGTTCAACCATCCACAAAGACAGAGGGTATCATTTACACCTAGAGGAGAGGCAGTTCTACCATTGCCATAGACAGGGGGCATCCTCTACACCTAGACTAGAGGAGGTTCTACCATCACCATAGACAGAGGGCATCCTTTACACCTAGATGAGAGGAGGTTCTACCATCACATTAGACGGGGGCATCCTCTACACCTAGAGGAGAGGTGGTTCTACCATCATCATAGACAGGGGGCATCCTCTACACATAGAGGAGAGACGGTTCAACCATCACCATAGACAGGGGGCATCATCTACACCTAGAGGTGAGACGGTTCTACCATCTCCATAGACAGGGGTTATCCTCTACACCTAGACGAGAGATAGTTCTACCATCACCATAGACAGGGGGCATCCTCTACACGTAAAGGAGAGATGATTCTACCATCACCCTACACAGGGGGCATCCTCTACACCTAGAAGAGAGGAGGTTCTACCATCGCCATAGACATGGGGCTTCCTGTACACCTAGCGGAGAGGCGGTTCTACCATCACCATAGACAGGTGGCATCATCTACACCTAAAGGTGAGATGGTTCTACCACCTCCATAGACAGGGGGCATGCTCTACACCTAAAGGAGAGATTATTCTACCATCACCCTAGACAGGGGGCATACTCTACACCTAGAAGAGAGGAGGTTCTACCATCGCCATAGACGGGAGCTTCCTCTACACCTAGCGGAGAGGCGGTTCTACCATCATCATAGACAGCGGGCATCCTCTAAACCTAGAGAGAGGAGGTT